>CM070774.1:16560581-17873220 GCA_036346955.1 Dipus sagitta
TAGTATGTCCTGAAGAGTGTCTTAAACTAGATTCCTTAGCCCACCCCAAAACCTATTAGATCAAAATTTCCAGTGATGGGGCTTGAGAATATTTACTAGGCATGCTAATATGCACACAACTGTGAGAAATCCTAAACTCTCCTATTACACATCAAGAAGTTGTTGTTGAAAGTCCCATAGCACAGCATGCTGGGGTAGTAAGAAACTGCCCTGGCTCATCAAACAGGCAACAAACAAGACACAGAACACAAACTCCGACTCTTTCCAATGAAGTCTTATAACTTTCTCCTATTATAAGGAATGACTTACTGACTGGGTCTTGGGCAACCTTCATTTGGTAATAACCTTCAATAGTCTATTAACGAATCTCTGCTGAAGCTTGTCTACTCTAATTTGTGGTTTTTTTTTTTTTTTTGTTGTTGTTAGTTAGTTTGTTTTTATTTATTTATTTGAGAGCAACAGAGAGAGACAGAGAAAGAGGCAGATAGATAGAAAGAGAATGGGCATGCCAGGGCCTCCAGACACTGCAAACGAACTCCAGATGCATGCTCCACCTTGTGCATCTGGCTAACGTGGGTCCTGGGGAATCGAGCCTCGAACCGGGGTCCTTAGGCTTCACAGGCAAGTGCTTAACCGCTAAGCCATCTCTACAGCCCTAATTTGTTTTTTTATGGGTTGGACTTATGTCTGAGGAGTGGCTAGGGGTCAGCACTCCTGGCTCTGGACAGCTAAGCTAAGAAGTTCTTCTGTAAAAGAGTGATTGACATAGACAAGAGGAAAACTGTAAGAATTTTAAAAATAAAATAAACTGAAGAGAGCCAGGAGGAGGGAGCCCTGTGGAGTCATCTGGGTAGGGTCCAACCTAATCAGGGCAGGTGTGCATGTGGAGGGCAGAGTTAGGGATTCAGGCAGGACTTGGGCAGGGGCTGGCTAGAGACGCCAGGCTCTTACCGTGGGCAGAACAGCAGCAGTGCTGGGTCTGTGAGCTATGCCTGCCGAGCTCTGTGGTGCTTCCTTGCAGGAGAAGGAACACCCTGGCTCTTTTTCTCCTCTGTTCTCACTTGCTTCCACTCTTCTTCTACTGCAGTTGTCTGCTGCGACTGGCAGAGTTACAGCCAGAAGGAAGGAGTAGGGTGGGGAGAAGTGTGAGAGCTCTCTTCAGTCCAGCCCATCCAACTCTTAAAGGCCCAGGACATTGGTCAGTGTGAAGGAATAGTGGGGGTGGGGTGGCAGCATAGGATTAAGGAAGCCGTTTGAGATTGACAGGCAACACGTCTCCAGGGAGGGAGAAGCCGGAGTGTGCTGCCTCCTCCCCTCCCCAGCACTGACCCCAATCCTGCAGTAGCTCTCAAGTGAAAGCCAAGGAGCCTGTGAATTGCAGTGCTTTGTGAATCACTGTTTTTCATTCTGGTAGGTCTCACGGCTGACATTGCCCTCATTTCATCTGGCTGTTTTCCATAGTGTCTGTTTCCACCAGCTTGCTCCTGTGTTTGTGCATTTTGCCTTGCAGGGCACTCAACATAGTTCTGTAGAAATAGGAGTGTAAGAGAGAAGATGAGGAAAAAGGAAGGGGAGGAATGATCAGTTAGTATACGTACATATTTAAGGCTTAAATCCTGTTAAATCCTTGTTAAATATTGAAGAAATACTCATATGAATGTATGAAACAATTCATTTGGTACCCCCCCCCCATGACACACACATTTTCCAGACAGTAACCCAGGTTGGCCTCCAACTCACTATGTAGCTGAGGATGACCTTGAACTTTTTAAAAAATATATTTTTTATTTTTATTTATTTATTTGACAGAGAGAGAGAGAGAGAGAGAGAGAGAATTGGTGCACCAGGGCTTCCAGCCACTGCAAAAGACTTCCAGATGCTTGTGTCCCCTTGTGCATCTGACTAACGTGGATTCTGGGGAATGGAACCTGGGTCCTTTGGCTTTGTAGGCAAATGCCTTAACCGCTAAGCCATCCCTCCAGCCCATATTTTTATTTTTTTTAAATATTTTTATTCATTTATTTGCGAGAGAAAGAGGCAGAGAGAGTGTTTTTGTTTTTTTGTTTGTTTGTTTTTAGGTGTTTTTAGGTAGAGATTCACTCTAGCCCAGGCTGGCTTGGAATTCACTATATAGTCTTAGGGTGGCCTCAAACTCACAGTGATCTTCCTACCTCTGCCTCCCGAGTGCTGGGATTAAAGGCGTGTGCCACCACATCTGGCTAAGAGAGTTCTTTTAAATTAAAAAAAAAAAATTGTTTATTTTTATTTATTTATTTGAGAGCGACAGAGAGAAAGAGGCAGAGAGAGAGAGAGAGAGAGAGAGAGAGAGAGAGGATGGGCATGCCAGGGCCTCCAGCCACTGCAGACAAACTCCAGACGCATGGGTCCCCTTGTGCATCTGGCTTATGTGGGTCCTGAGGAATTGAACCTTGAACCGGGGTCCTTAGGCTTCACAGGCAAGTGCTTAACTGCTAAACCATCTCTCCAGCACATCTTTTAAAATTTTTTTAAAAATTTTATTTTTATTTATTTGAGTGAGGGAGAAAGAAGCAGAGAGAGGGAGAGAGAGAGAGAGTGAAAGAAAGAGAGTGTGAGAATGGGCATGCCAGGGCCTCCAACCACTGCAAAGGAACTCCAAACACATGTGCCACTTTGTGCATCTGGCTTATGTGAGTCCTGGGGAATTTGACCTGGGTCCTTTGGGTTTGTAGGCAAGGGTCTTAACCACTAAGCCATCTCTCCAGCCCCCATGCATTTTCAGTTGGGAGTGGTGCACATGCCTTTGATCCTAGCACTCAGGAGGCAGAGGTAGGAGGATTGCTGTGAGTTCAAGGTCAGTCTGGGACTACAGAGTGACATAGAGAATTCCAACGTAGGCTAAAGGAAGAGACTTCCTTGAAAAACCAAAAAGACTGCCAGTAGTGGTAGGGCACTCCTTTAATCCCAGCATTTGGGAGGCAGAGGTAGGAGGATTGCCCTGAGTTCGAGGCCACCCTGAGACTACATAGCAAATTCCAGGTCAGCCTGAGCTAGAATGAGACCCTACCTCAAAAAACCCAGAAAAGAAAAAAGAAAAACCAAAAAGAGAGAGAAAAAAAAAACAAAACTATCTACCTAGTATCTGTGTATAACTTTATTTGAAGGAGACAGAAAATGGGTGTGTCAGGCCTCTTGCTGTTATAAATGAGCTTCGGGTACATTTGCCACTTTGTACATTTGGCTGTGTGTGTGTGTGTGTGTGTGTGTGTGTGTGTGTGTGTGTACATACTGGGGATGGACCTGGGCTGACAGGCTTTGCAAGAAAGCATCTTTAACCACCGAGCAATCTCCTCAGCCCAAACTTGAACTTCTGATTCTCCTCCTTCTACCTCTTGAGTGCTGTAATTCCTAAGAGCACCACTATGCCCAGTTTATGCAGTACTGAGGATTGAACGCAGGTCATCATGCATGCCAGGCAAGTACTTTACCAAAAGAAATACATCTCCAGACCCTTTTTGGTTTGTTTTGTTTTTCAAGGTAGGTTCTCGCTTTAGCCCAGGCTGACCTGGAATTCACTATGTAGTCTCAGGGTGGCCTCGAACTCAGAGCGATCCTCCTACCTCTGCCTCCTGAGTGCTGGGATTAAAGGCATGTGCCACCTTGCCCAGCCATCTCCAGACTCTTTATTAATTCATTCCTTCTACAAGCATTTGTACAGTGCAAGGACATGTCTGTTTTTGAGTCAGGATCTTGCTACATAGCCCAGGCTGGCCTTGAATTCACAACCCTCCAGCCTGAGCCTCCTGAGCACTGGGATTAGAGGTGTGCTCCACCATGTCTGGTCATTCATGTTGACAAAAAGGAATGGGTAAAGATGGAGGAGTCTCTTGATGTATAAGAACTCACAGCAGAGGAGAACAGACTGGAAAGACACTAGAGGAGGGTAATGAGCTCCTTATGAAGGTTAATGAACATAGAATGACATAGAAACCAAGACTAAGGAAAGGGAACCAAATTAGAGGAGGAAAAAGGAATTATAAAGTGTTACAACTTTATACTTCACAAATAGAAACTAAGGTCCAGGGAAATTGGTCTTGGCAGTGGAGACCACCATCCCTCAAAAATGCAGCCTCACAAGTGCTGGCTGCTAGAGTCAGCTTTTTCCTTGCCTTGGGAAGACTGTGAAAACGGCCTTTTTAATTTAATGTAATTTAATTTTTTTTTTTTGCTTTTCAAGGTAGGGTCTCACTCCAGCCCAGGCTGACCTGGAATTCACCATGTAGTCTTAGGCTGGCCTCACAGGCAATCCTCCTACCTCTGCCTCTTGAGCACTGGGATTAAAGACAGGCACCACCACACCTGGCTTTGAAAATGGCCTTTTCTGAAGCAGTGGATGACTCTAAGGGCATTGGGCACATACATTAAACTTCTGTGAGATTCTTTGTCCAGTGAGGTGTACTTTAGTCACAGGCACACAGGGAGCTCTGTAAAATGCTTTTAACTGTGCTGAGTTCTGGCTGCCTCTCATGGTTCCTTCAAACATTTAATAGTTTTCCTTCCATTGCTTAATGGTCTACCATTAGTGGTTATTTATAGCTAGACTTTTAGTCTCATTAAAGTAAAACCCTCCTAAGTGATGATCATAGATGTCATAATAGTGATTTGTTCAGGAAGGAGTTGCGATGGGCTAGGACTCAGAGTTAGGCAATTTCTATTTCTAGTCCTGATCACTAATGAGTGGATCTTCATTATTACTCAGCCATGCATCTTTGGCTTTCTGTTTTCTATATTTTACAATAAAAGAAATTAAAACTTTTCAATTATTATTATTTTTTTGAGATAGTGGACCTCCTAATGTTGCCCAGAATGGTCTTAAAGTTGTGGGCGCAAATGATCCTCCATCTCAGCCTCCCGAGAAGTTGGAACTACGGGCACGTGCCACCATGCCTGCCTGCAATTCTTGGAGCCATTGTAGTTTTACATAATTTATACCAAGGGTGGGTTGACCATACCCTTTACTGAGAAAAGTGGTTTGGTTTTGCTTCACACAGGATCTCCAGTAGCCCAAGTTGTCCTTGAATTCTCTACGGATGAGGATAACGTTGAACTCCCGATCTGCCTTCACCAGTGCTAGGATTACAAGTGTGTACTACCACACCTGACTTGAGATCAGGTTTTTAAAATGTTTATTTATTTGAGAAAGAGGGACGCAGAGAGAGTGAATATGGGTGTGCCAGGGCCTCCAGCCACTGCAGACAAACTCCAGATGCATGTGCCACCTTGTACATATGGCTTGTGTGGGTCCTGGGAAATCAAACCTGGGTCCTTTGGCTTTGCATGCAAATGCCTCAACTGCTAAGCCATCTCTCTAGCCTGAGATCAGGTCTGGATAGAGGAAGAGGAGTATAAAGGGAAGGTAGGCATTAAAAGGGAAGCGATTCATGGGGAATAGAAAGAATAGGGGAAATCAGAACGAAAACTACCAATTTCAGATTTGACTGAGGAGGTCCCATGCTCTTCTTGCTCTCCCATTTCTATTTGCCTGACATCATCATTTCTTTTTACTGAGTTTCATCTCTCATTCCTCCTCTTCTACATCAGTCCTCATTTTACCTCTTTGCCTGTTGCTGACTCACTGCTACCTCAACACTACCCAACCGTGTTTCTTTCGGGGAGAGCACAGACCTCAGACGTTCTGCTCCAGTATTCTCATTAGCACACCAACATTTCTCAGTCCATACGTATCTGATTCAGGGGTTGGGGGGAGACTTGAAGATTGTGAAAATGTCAGTATGGCTGTCAAGAATGCTGAGAAGACACGTTCTTAGAACATAGGACTGACTAGATCCAGAGAGCAGCAGACAGCCTTGGGCACAGGAACTGTCCATCTGCTTTGGTAATTCCTATTTCTGCACAGATCCGAGCCCTTCCTCCACCCCTGTCTATTATTAACAGACCCAGAAACCTGATCAGGGCAGCAGTGGTAGGGATTTTCTGGGAACCATGCCCAGGAAAGGCCTAGAAGCCTTAAGTTGAAACATAGTAGCAGCTGGCAGAGGGAGACCCAAACATGGTACTCTCACTTTGTCACTGAGTCCCACTGAGACTCTCCTCTTCACATCCAGGGCCAAGGCCACCACACCTAAACATCTCTGCTTCTTAGAACATTCAGCCATATCCATCCAAGCTACTCAGACTTCTGAAACCAACTGAAAATTTTAGATTGTATTTTAATTTTTTAACAAATATATATATATATATATATATTTGAGGTAGGGTCTCGCTCTAGCCCAGGCTGACCTGGAATTCACTATGTAGTCTCAGGGTGGTCTTGAACTCACAGTGATCCTCTTACCTCTGACTCCCAGTGCTGCGATTAAAGGCGTGCGCCACCATGCTGGGCTATTACAAGTATTTTTATTTATTTGCAAGCAGAGAGGGAGGAGAGAGACAGAGAATGGGTGTGCCAGGGCTTCTAGTTGCTGCAAGAAGACTACAGATGCATGTGTCATTTTGTGCATCTGGCTTTACTTGGGGACTGGGCAATCAAACTTGGGTTGCTAGGCTTTGCAGGCAAGTGCAATTGCTGAGCCATATCTCTAGCCCTCACATTTTATTATTTTTAATTTATGTGTGTGTGTGTGTGTGTGTGTGTGACACAGAAAAAGAGAGAGAGAGAGAGAGAGAGAGAGAGAGAGAGAGAGAGAGAGAGAGAGTCTCTTGTTTCTGCAAGCAAATGCTTTTCCAGCTTTACATGGTTGATTGGGGAATTGAACCCAGGCTGCCAGGTTTTGCAAAGCAAGCGCTTGTAAGTGTTGAACCATTCCCTAGCCTCTAGATTGCATTCCCACCCCCACCCCCAAGGTAAGGTCTTACTCTAGCCCAGTCCAGGGTGACCTGGATCTAGTCCTAGCTGACCTTGAATTTACAACGATCTTCCTACCTCTACCTCCCACGTGCTGAGATTAAAGGCATGGATACTGGGAAATCAAACCTGGGCCATCAATCTTTGCAAGCAAGTGCTTTCAACTGCTGAGCCATCTCCCCAGTCCCTCTTCTCAATTACTGGCGAGGAAATAATCAATGGAGGTCAAAAGTAGACATTTTATTTGAGAGAGAAACAGGCAGAGAGAGGGAGAGGAAGAGAATGGGTACACCAGGACCTTCAGCCACTGTAAAACAAACTCCAGACGCATGCGCCACCTTATGCACCTGGCTTACGTGGGTCCTGGGGAATTGAACCTGGGTCCTTTGGCTTTGCAGGCAAATGCCTTAACGGCTAAGCTCTCTCTCCATCCCAAAAGTGGACATCTTGTTTCCTTCCTCATCACATGGAGAGTGACTTTTTCAGAGGGCTCTGGACTCCTGATCTTCCTACCATTACCTCCCAAGTGCTGGGATTACAGGCCCATGTTAAGTCACCTGGTTTATGGAGAATTTCAGTATTTTATTGAGATGACGACTGTAAGGTTTTTGTTGGATTTCCTACTAGATTAAGGACTTACCTTTCTAATCCATTTTCAAACTTGTTTCTCCTCCTTCTTCTCTTTGCAGTGCTGTGGATAGAACCCAAGGCTAAACATATGCTCTACCACTGAGCATATCTATCTATCTATCTATCTATCTATCTATCTATCTATCTATCTATCTATGAAATTTTGGATAGGTCTCATTTGTAGCCCAGGCTGGCCTCAAACTTTCTTTTTTTTTTTTTTTTTTGGTTTTTCAAGGTAGGGTCTCACTCTAGCCCAGGCTGACCTGGAATTCACTGTGTAGTCTCAGGGTGGCCTCGAACTCACTGCGATCCTGCTACCTCTGCCTCCCGAGTGCTGGGATGAAAGGCGTGCGCCACCACGCCCGGCTGGCCTCAAACTTTCTATGTAGCCAAGGCTGATCTTAAGCTCCTGGTCCTTCCTGCTTTCCACCTCCTCAGTGCTGGGATTACAGGTGGGCGACTGAGGTCTCCCCCTTCATCTAGGTAATTGCTTTTCTCTTTCTGTTGTCAACTGCATTGATTGGCTTTCAGGTACTGAACCAACCTTGAGTTGTTTTTAATTTTATTTACTTGGAGAGGCAGAGAGAGAGGGAGAGAAAGAACGAATGAACATGGGTGTGCCAGGGCCTCCAGCCACTGCAAACAAACTCCAGATACACGTGCCACCATGTGCATTTGTCTTACATGAGTTCTGGGGAAATTGAACCTGAGTCCTTAGGCTTCACAGGCAAGTGCCTTAACTACTAAGCCATCTCTCAAGCCCTATTCTTTCTTTTCTTTTTTTTTTTCCTTTCCTTTTTTTTTAAGGCAGGGTCTTATACTAGTCTAGGCTGGCTTCAGACTCATGGTGATCCTCCCACCTCAGTTTCCAATGGCTGGGATTGAAGGCATACACCAAAATGCCTGGCTTCAATCTTGTATTTTTGCAATGAAGCTGTTAATACTACATTAATAATTTTTTAAAAATAAAATTTTATTTTTATTTATTTGACAGAAAGAGGGAGGGAGGGAGAGAGAGAGGAGGGGGAGGGAGAGAGAATGAGCATGCCAGGGCCTCCAACCACTGCAAATGAACTCCAGATGCATGTGCCCCCTTGTGTATCTGGCTAACATGGGTCCTGGAGAATTGAACCTGGGTCCTTTGGCTTTGCAGGCAAGCACCTTAATCACTAAGCCATCCCTCCAGCCCAATAACTTTAAAAAAAAACATTTAAAATTAGTTATTTATTTATTTGACAGAGAGAGAGAAAGGGGGAGGAAGAGGGGGGGATGGGCACACCAGGGCCTCCAGTAACTGCACACAAACTCCAGACGCATGCACCACCTTGTGCATCTGGCTAACATGGGTCTTGGTTATCAAACCTGGATCCTTTGGCTTTGCAGGCAAACCTCCAGCCCTCATTTTTTTTTTTTTTTCAAGGTAGGGTCTCACTCTAGCTCAAGATGACCTGGAATTCACTCTGTAGTTCCAGGGTGGCCTCAAACTCATGATCCTCCTACCTCAGCCTCCCAAGTGCTGGGATTAAAGGCATGTGCCACCACGCCCGGCCAAAAACTTTTTTTTTCTGAGGCAGTGTCTCACTGTAGCAAGGCTGACCTAGAACTCATTCTGTACCCAGGATAGCCCCAAACTGATGGAAATCCTACCTCAACTTTAATCCCAGTGCTGGGATTAAAGGTATATGCACCACTGTACCCAGCCTGATATCTTTTTTTGGTTTTTCAAGATAAGAGTTTCACTATAGCCCAGGCTGACCTGGAATTCACTATGTAGTCTCAGGCTGGCCTTGAACTCACAGCAATCCTACCACCACTGCTTTTTTGTTGTTGTTGTTTGTTGTTTATTTATTTATTTGAGAGCGACAGAGAGAGAAAGAGGCAGATAGAGAGAATGGGCACGCCAGGGCCTCCAGCCATTGCAAACAAACTCCAGACGCGTACGTCCCCTTGTGCATCTGGCTAACGTGGGTCCTGGGGAATCGAGCCTCGAACCGGGGTCCTCAGGCTTCACAGGCAAGTGCTTAACCGCTAGGCCATCTCCCCAGCCCCCACCTCTGCTTCTTGAGCACTGGGATTAAAGGTGTGTTCTATCATGCCCATCATATTATCATTTTTATTATTGCTAGATTTGCCTGTCTGGGATTTTTTTTCCCTGTGTGCTGGGGCTTGAACCCAGGGCTTTGAGCATGTGCTTTACCTCTGAGCTATATCCCTTGATCCCTTATGTTTTAATTTTTGTCAGGGTCTCAATCTGTAGCTCAGTCTATCCTAAAACTGCACACAAGGCTGGCCCTGAATTTGAGCCAATTCTCCCATGCCAGCTTCCCAAGTGCTTGGATTAAATGTGAGTCATCACAAACCCAGCTTCCTCATTAAGAGGCTGGAGAGATGGTTCAAGGGTTAAGGTGCTTGCTTACAAAAGCCTAATGACTTGGGTTTAATTCCCCAGTACCCACATAAAGCCAGATGCACAAAGTGATGCATGTGTCTGGAGTTCATTTGCAATGGCTGGAGGCCCTGAAGCACTTGTTCTCTCTCTCAAAAAAAATTTGAGACAGGTAGGACGTTTTTGTTATAAGCCTAGGCTGGCCTGGAACTTGGGGTTCTCCAGCCTTTTGTTTTGTTTTGTTTTTTGACTTTAGAGTCTCATTCTAGCCCAGGCTGACCTGGAATTCACTATGTAGTCTCAAGGGTGCCCTTGAACTCATGGTGATCCTCCTAACCCTGTCTCTTGAGTGCTAAGATTAAAGGCGTGTGCCACCACGCCCGGCCAATAAAATATTTTTTAAAGAGAGACTGGGTCTTCCTGCCAGGCAAAGAAAAAAATAAAAATAAAAAGATGCCTGTAACCCCAGCACTTGAGAGGCTAGAGCAGGAAGATCCCAATTTGATGATTACCATGGGCTACAGTGATCTTTCTGCCTCAGCTTTTTTTTTTTCTTTTCAAATTTTTTATTAACAACTTCCATGATTATAAAAAATATCCCATGGTATGCCCTCCCTTCCCTCACTTTCCCCTTTGAAACTCCATTCTCCATCATATCCTCTCCCCCTCTCAACCAGTCTCTTTTATTTTGATGTCATCATCTTTTCCTCCTATTATGATGGTCTTGTGTAGGTAGTGTCAGGCACTGTGAGGTCATGGACAGCCCTGCCTCAGCTTTTTAAGTATTTTGTTTATATTCATGGCCAAGGTGGTTGGGTGGCTAGGTGCTGGTGTTTCAAAAGTGACTTAGGGGTTGGGGAGATGGCTTAGCGGTTAAGGTGTTTGCCTGCAAAGCCAAAGGACCTTGGTTTGATTCTTCAGGACCCACGTAAGCCAGTTGCACAAGGCGGCGCATGCGTCTGGAATCTGTTTGTAGTGGCTGGAGGACCTGGCATGCCCATTCTCTCTCTGCCTCTTTCCCTCTCTCAAATAAATAAATAAAATTAAAAGTGAATTGGGTGGGGCATCATTTTAGCTATATACCACAGGTTCCAATAAATTTGATTATCATATATGTGTGTGTATATACATACATATATATATATATATATATATATATATATATATATATGAATGAAATAAAATGTTTTGGTTTTTCAAGGTAGGGCCTCATTCTAGCCCAGGCTGACCTGGAATTCACTCTAGTCCTAGGCTGTCCTCGAATTCACAGCTCCTACCTCTGCCTCAGCTGGGATTAAAGGTGTGTGCCATCATGCCCGGCTCCCAGCCCTCAATTTTTTTTTTTTTTTGGTTTTTCGAGGTAGGGTCTCACTGTGGCCCAGGCTGACCTGGAATTCACTATGTAGTCTCAGGGTGGCCTTGAACTCACAGCGATCCTCCTACCTCTGCCTCCCGAGTGCTGGGATTAAAGGCATGCGCCACCACGCCCGGCAGCCCTCAAATTTTTAAGTATTAATTTTAACCTGTGCGGCATGTGCTCACGTGTGTGGGTGCAGGAGTGTGTCAGACATCTTCTGCTGTCAGTTCTTGTCTTCCACCTTGTTCAGCAGGCTAGCTTGTCCAGGAGCTTATTCTCCTTTCTGCCTCCCTTCTCACTTCAGGGGCATTAGAATTATTGATGCTCATGGGATCTGGTGATCCAAACAGGACTCATGCTCACACCGAGTTCTCTCTCCAGCTCCATTTTTTTTAAACTTATTTATTTTTTTAAAGGTAGGGCCTCACTCTAGCCCAGGCTGACCTGAAACTCATTCTGTATTCACAGGCTGGTCTTGAACCCACAGCAATCCTACCACCTCTGCTTCTCCAGTGTTAGGCTTAAAGGTGTGTGCCACCACACCTGGCTTAAAAGTTTTCTTGGGCAGGGCGTGGTGGTGCACACCTTTAATCCCAGCACTTGGGAGGCTGAGGTAGAAGAATTGCTGTGAGTTTGAGGCCACCCTGAGACTACATAGTGAGTTCCAGGTCAGCCTGGGCTAGAGCAAAACCCTACCTCGAAAAACAAAAACAAAACTCTTGATGGTGCAGCTGTGATCAATTCTGTTAAGTGGTGCAGATGCAATTAGAATATATAAGGACTGGGGAGATGGCTCAGCAGCATGAGGAGTGGAATCCCATCTCCAGCACCCATGTAAAATGCCAAGCATGGCCACACCAGCATTAAGGCGACAGAGAGACAGGAAGATTACTGGGGCTCCCTGCTCAGCCAGTCTAGCTGAAAAAATGGGGAGTTACAGGTTCAGTGAGGGAAAGAAGATATTCAGTCTTCCTCTGACCCACGCAGAGCACAGAAATCTATGCACACATACTACATACACCAAATGTGTGTGTGTTGGGGGGGGGGAGAGTATGTCTGCTGTTGCTTTATGCACCATAGGTATATACTCTGCCATTGAGCTACTCCTCCAGACTTTTTTTCTTCGGGGTAGGGTCTCACTCTAGCCCAGGCTGACCTGGAATTCACTCTGTAGACTCAAGGTGGCTTTGAACTCACTCTTACCTCTGCCTCCCAAGTGCTGGGATTAAAGGCATGAGCCACCACGTCTGACTTGTATAGGTTTTGAGCTGGGGTCTCTAGCTATTACAGATCTGGAACGTACTATGTAGACCAGGCCTAGTTTAGGACTAGCAGTGATCCTTCTATCTAAGTGCTGAGTTTACATATATACCACCATGCTTGGCTCCACTCTTTTTTTTTTTTTTTGGGGGGGGGGCAGGTTCTAGGCAGGGTCTCACTCTAGTCCAGGCTGACCTGGAACTCAGTGATCCTCTTACCTCAGGCTCCCAAGTGCTGGGATTAAAGGCATGCAGCACCACACCTAGCCCCACTTTGGGTTTTTGTTAACAACTTTGTTCTCCTTTCCTTAGCCTTTGAGTAACAGGAATGCTGAGCAGGGAGATCCAAGTAGACAGTGTAAAAAGAACCCTCCGACAGAGATGGATGCCTTTCCTTGTCTTGTCCCACCACTAGGATAGTCACGGATCCTCTAAAGCTCTTGCAAAAAGAAGCTGGAAATGGGTTAGCTGTGTCCTACTGAGAACCAGGCATGGAACAATTCTAAAGATGTGCTCCAAGCCCTGAACCTCAGAGATAAAATTTAAAGTTCAGAATAAAATGTTTTAAGCGTGACTTCTTCACTTACTGAAATCTCTCCCAGTTATTAACATGAAAACTGGGAGTGAGGTTCTGTCTCTGCAAGACTAGCAGGCTAAAGATCACCTCCCAGCTTTTATATATCAGCTGCAGCCTTCTGGACTCCTAAAAAGCCTGTCCACAGAGCCATCACTGCCTTCTCAGTACTGCAGTCATGTGTTTTCAGGGGTACAGGCAGGTGTAACAAGGACCTCCTGACCAAAGTGCCCAGTTATCTCTATGCTAACAAAGTAAAATCACCAATTGAAAGGAAAAATTATTTTTACAAAACCAGAAGCATGTTTTATTTCAATCCTGTTGAGGGAGCGGGATGGAAAACACAAAATATGGGGAGGGGTCTTTTTATATAATACACACATCAGGACCAACCACAAGGAATAAGACCCATCCCACCCCTCCCCCACCAACTCTATGCGGGTTCCAAGGCCAGCTGAGAATAGATGGGACAAGAATTAAGACACTATTGGCACAGTAACATGGCCAATGCACCGAAAGATGGAGAGAAAACTTTCCAGGGAGCAAGGCCCTGGGCCTCAGCTGCTTCCCCAGTGGAGGGAGAATGAGAAACTTTGGCTCAGCAGGAAGGTGGTTATCAAAAATCAGGGTTACCCTAGTTGGACTTTCCAGATCACAGACTGTGGACTGAAAGGAGTCAAGACATCTATGTATTCAGGTGATGCTGTTCTGCTTTCTCCACGATGATCTCTCTTCAGGCTCGAGATCTGCTCCCCCTTTTCGGAAGGCAGGGAAGTAAGTGCTTACTTTTCACTTCCTACACCTAGGCTACTTAATTTCTACTTTCTTGGCTCTAGAGACAGAAGCCAACTAACAAGGCCGGCTCTCTTTGTGAAAGTCGGCATAAAAGAGCCCTTGGGTTGGCAAAACTGCCTCTGCAAAAGTTTCAATGACCTTGGCCTTAATATAATCTCATCAAACTTGTTAGAGACAGCTTTAGTTGTGTGAAATGTGGACCAAAGTCTTGGTCTCTGACTCTAGAGTTGGATCAGTAATCTGATCTTTGGAGGTGGGAATGAGAGAAAAAAAAAAAAAGTGCTAACCATGGAAGGACTGAGGAAAGCAAGGCAGTGTGTATTAGGCTATAGATTCAAGAGATGGAATAAGAATTTTAACAAAATATGAACAAGTGGCAACCCTGTAATTTCCACAGACCAAAGAGTATGTGTCAAAAGGGGGAAAAAAGAGTGAGTGACCAAGCAGAGTCCAGCCCTCCATTTTAAATCTGAACTAATTCAGCTAATATTGTTTCAAGTATAATCATGATGAGAAATGGTACTGCCTAACACCTTAATCCCACATGCCTCCCTTTCAAAAGTCCTCTCAGAAATTATCTTGGATGGGGAGACTGCCACCCCTCCTGCTCCAGTACAATATGCTTTCAGGATAGCTGGATGAATTAGGACCTCTGCTCTGAGTTTGATAGGTTGGAAGTGAAGAAAAGGGGAAAGCACTGAGGTTCAGGAAAGCGAGCGGCTAAAGCCAGAAACAAGGTTGAGGTGCTTATGGCAGCCAGAACTGGGGGTGAAGGATGGAAGGAGGGAAACAGGTGGTGAGTTCCTGCTGTCCTTTGCCTTTACATCTTTCCCCTGCCCCCCATTCTGCCCAACAGCCTGATGCAGCTACTGGCCTGCCAGAGGGGATGTAATGCCCAAACCAACATTTTATTGAGCTTATGCAGCTAACAGACTTGTAAACAATGCCAATTGACAAAGTTTTGCTGAAAACTACAGCTTGTGTCCATTAAACACACCTCTCTCTGAGATTAAAACCAAAAAACCAAAGTAAACAAATACTGAGAGAGAGAATTAAGAGACACATCTTGAGTCTTCCCGGAAGGCAAAGTAAAAAAAAAAAAAAGCCACATGGCTTGGTCCCGGGCGTTCATCATGCCTAGAGTGTAGCTATCACCACCGTCTCCCCTCTCTGCCAGTGGCTAGTCGAGGTAGGGGAGCAGGGTCATCTTGGACATGCTGCAAATACAGCATTTGCTGGTGTTGACCCCTCCTGGGGCTGTGGTGGCAGACTGCTGTGTCAGGAGCCCATTTCCTGGGAGCAGCAGAGGAAGCCCAGGTCCACAGGGCAGCCTGATGGCAGCCCACACATCTCAGCAGAGGCACTTTGCCCCTTTTCTCCAGTGCGGTTCAACATTGAGGTTGTCTATTCCCGGTCGGCAATAAAACCTGAGCTGTTTTCCTTGTAGGTGCCACCTCCTGTCCCCAACTTGGGGGAGTAGTGGGAGGGGACAAGGGAAGATCACTGAGGGGGCAGAGGGATACCCCGGGGATCGGTGACCTGGCCCTCTTGCAGGTTCTTCACCAGTTGTGCAAGCCAGCGTTTTGTGGTGGTGTCATCTTTTAGCACCTGGGCAAAGGTTGTATCCTTCAGCTGGTCAGGGAGGCACTGCCTGAGTGCTTCACGTGCCCTACATTAGAAACAAACAAACCAACCAGGGAGACAACAAATAAACCCACATTTTGGGTCTAAGGAAGAGCCCCTGCCTTAGACTTAAATGTACAGTATCCTGGCAATCGATAGCTCTGTCAGCTTAAATTAAGAAGTCATTAAAATTCTTAAAAGTTTATATTAGGCATAGGTTCAGAGATTCCCTAGGATGTATAGTTCATATTCAGAATCATGTCCCCATGTATAATTTCATGCAAAAGCAAATGGAATAAAATGGTTCAATAGTTTACTTCACTTTAAACTTCTATTTACTACAGTAAATATTGTCAAACTATTCATATTAGACATAGATGGGTTATAGTAGACAAAATTTTAAAAAGTCAGTAAAAAGCAGATATGATCTCATCTGTATATGAAAATCAGTGATTTTAATTCCGCAACTTTCCAATTTATATCTTTACAGAAATTGCTTCAACCTTGTAATTAAGTGCTTCAACTTTTATTTAAAAACCTTCCTAGGACATGAATGGTAAAAAGTAAAGTTATGGTATTATTATTATTATTATTATTATTATTTTGATTTTTTGAGGTAGGGTCTCACTGTAACCCAGGCTGACCTGGAATTCACTCTGTAGTCTCAGGCTGGCCTCAAACTCACCGCAATCCTTCTACCCCTGCCTCCCAAGTGCTGGGATTAAAGGCGTGCGCCACCACGCCCGGCTCAGATGGACTTGTAAAGGTTTAATTTTCTTTGAAATGAACAGCAGAAAATCAAGTCTGAAACTATAAAATGGTGAATGTTAACTATGTAGAGGGCTGTTCTAAACAGTTATGGCTTCTCACAGGTAGGATTTTTAATAAACACATTTCAAACTTTGGTGAGAGCAGAAACCACTGGAAAACAGGACAAAATGATCAAAGGAATCAATAGGGCGTGAATAACCCCAGTGGCAGGAGATAAAACCAAGTAACCCCCATTTCTAGGAGCACAGAAATCCTTCCATTATGTGGCTTGGCAGAATCTGAGCAAGTAGCTTTCAGCATAAATTATGGATTTATAAAGCAAAAGGTCAAACATTTCTAAAATGCATTATACCTACAATGTATGATTTCTGGCAGAAAGATTATGAACATAAAGAGATAAAGTAATTAGATCAAGGACCTTACAGGAATCAGAACTGAAAGCACAATTTGAAAAGTCTCTGGGTTATGAAACTTTCTAAGACAGCTTTGAAAGCAGACTTCTCTTTCTGGTCACTTGGATTAAACCACAGGAGTGATGCACTGTAAATCTTCCCCTGGAACTGTCTGGACCTTCTGGACTTTCGGACTAGGACAGAGTTACAGTGGGAAGATACAACTCTCATGAAATTTTTTCCCCCCTCCCAAGGCAAGGTCTCACTTTAGCCAAGGCTGACCTCAAACTAACAGCTGAGTACTGAGATTAAAAACATGCACCAATACACCCGGCTTCTCATGGACTTTTAAGTCCTGAGCTTTAGATTTTAATAGGAATTTAAGTCTTGTCCTAGATAAAAGTAAATATAGTTATATCTCTTCTTTTGCCTCAAGATGCTGTGAGATAGGAAATCCATTTAAGAGAGAATTTCCTTAAACTCCTATAATTTTTTCTAAATGGCCAGGCATGGTGGTGCATGCCTTTAATCCCAGCACTCGGGAGACAGAGGTAGGAGGATTGCTTTGAGTTCGAGGCCACCCTGAAACTACATAGTGAATTCCAGGTCAGCCTGGGCTAGAGCAAGACCCTGCCTTGAAAAACAAAAAAAAAAAATTTTTTTTTTGGTCAATGTTTACCTGGGATTATCTGAGAGCCGAAGATAACATCTTACTACATGCTTCAGCAGACGAGCAGAGGGTTCTTTGGATAGCTGCAGGACCATTTTACCCTGTTTTACCCCCAAATAATGGGAGGGATAGGAAAAAACACAAAACCACAAAAAGTCTAATTGCCATCAGAGATCAGATCATCCAAGTAAGAATTATTACAGAAGGTTTCAGAATTACTTTGTCAGAACTATTATTTCTAGTTAGAAGTCTACAAATACTTAGGGACAGTTGCAAAGGGACAAATCAAAGAACTCACCAAGATCATGGCAACATGGGAAAAACGCTCATATGTCTGACATATGTACGCCAAACCAGTGTCATCTAAGAGGATTTTCTGGAGGATGAATGTGGCAACCTGGAGTAAGATAAAATTAGTAAGTCTCAAGAGCTGCTCAGAGTTGTCACCCCATTCTCCAAGCATCACCATCAATCAATGAAAAAACAGAGCACGCAGCAGCAGAAATCCCAGGATAGGATTCAGTCTGGTGTTTAACTTGATATACCTTGGATTTGTCTGTTTTTTTCCCCCCCCTCTTTTTTGTTTGTTTGTTTTTCCAGATAGGGTCTCTAGCCCAGGCAGACCTGACATTCACTATATAGTCTGAGGGCCTTGAACTCACTGTGATCCTCCTACCTCGGACTCTCAAGTGCTGGGATAAAAAGTGTGCATAACTATGCCTGGCATTTGTTTGTTTGTTTGTTTGTTTCTTTTTTTTTTTTGGTTTTTCAAGGTAGGGTCTTACTCTAACCCAGGCTGACCTGGAATTCACTATGTAATCTCAGGGTAGCCTTGAACTCATGGCAAATTTGTTTGTCTTTTAAGACAGTGTCTTCCTTTTAGCCCAGGCTGGCAGTTTTTTTTTTTTAGCAATTAGCAACAATTTTCTCAAAGAGAAAAACATATTCATGAAAGGTCTTTAGGCTGAAGAAAGGCAAAACATAATGACAGGCCCCAAAACCAGCAGACAACCCAAGAACCAAACAATGCTGATTCTTAGTTAAAAGCACATACTGTTTTGGAAAGTTCACTTCCAGATTCCATAATACGCAAACACAAAGGGATAATTTCTGTTGTCAATAAAAAGTTGATCACTTCTTGCTCATCTGTTTTCACCAAGGCCCCTATAAAAAATATGGACAAGTAAAAGATTATTTATTCATTATTTTTTATTTAATTTATTTATTTTGGGTTTTTAGAGGTAGGGTCTCATTCTAGCCCAGGCTGACCTGAAATTCACTCCATAGTCTCAGGGTGGCCTTGAACTCACAGCAATCCTCCTACCTCTGCCTCCCAAGTGCTGGGATTAAAGGAGTGTGCCACCATGCCTGGCTCCCTCCCCCCCACCCCCGCCCAAGGTAGGGTATTGCTTTAGTCTAGGGTGATCCTCCTACCTCAGCCTCCCAAATGATGGGTTTAAAGGTGTGCACCACCATGCCAAGTTCATGTTAAATTTTAGAAGGCGGAGTATGGTGGCACATGCCTTTAATCCCAGCATTTGGGAGCAGAGGTAGGAGGAGTACCATGAGTTCAAGGCCACCCTGAGACTACACAGTGAATTCCAGGTCAGCCCTGGGCTAGAGTAAGACCCAACCTCAAAAAACCAAGCACACAAACAAACAAAAAATTTAGAGTAAGAATCTCTAGCTACAGGGAAGAGCCAAGGATGGTGGTGTGCACCCGTCATGTAATCCCAGTACTGGGAGGGTGAGGTCAGAGTACTGCCACTGAGAGGCTAGGGAGATGGCTCAGTAGTTATAGCCTGTTAGCTGTGGTTCAATTCTCAGTACCCAAGTATAAATGGATGCAAAGAGTTGCATTTTTCTAGAGTTCATTTGCTGCAGCAGCAGCAGACTCTGGTGTGTCTCCAAAACAGACAGACAGACACACAAAAACCATTGCCATTAAGTTCAAGGCTTATGTTCAAGCTTGGTCAACACTGTGTTCCAGGCCAGCCTGCGGTATAGCAAGACCCTGTTTCAGAAGTAAAGAAAGAGAAAGAATGGAAGAAAAGCAAAGGAAGAAATCCCAGGCTGGCTTTAATCTAATAGTATTGAAAGATCCTGAATGTGGTTTATCATATAGTCAGTAGGCAGTTAGCCATTTAAACAATTTATATCATGTAGCCAGGGCTGGTCTTGAATTCACTACTTAGCCAAGGATGAAGATGGACTTCTGATCCTCTTGCCTTCTGCTGGGACTGCATGAGTGCCATCATGCCCAATTAAAAAAATTTTTTTAAAAAACTTATTTGTGTGAGAGAGAAGGAGAGAGGGGGGGAGGGAGGGATGGAGGGAAGGAGGGGAAGGGGGAAGGGAGAGGGAAAATGAATGAGAATGGGCATGCCAGGGCCTCTAGCCACTGCAAATAAACTCCAGACACATGCACCACCTTCTGCATCTGGCTTACATGGGTATTAAGGAATCGAACCTGGGCCCTTTGGCTTTGCAGGCAAGTGCCTTAACCACTAAGCCATCTCTCCAGCCCTATGCCCAGTTTTGTTTGGTGCCAGTGAATCAAACCCAGGGCTTTATGCAAACTAGGCAAGTGCTCTATCTAATGAACTACACCCCCAGCTCCTATTTCAACAATTCTTGTTATACAATCTATAACAACAACAACAACAACAACAACAACAACAGTAGTCTATTCTCCACTGATTTTAAGTAAGGGTGAATGCTCTATCTATATTAAAGCATATTCACAGGTAGCAAAGACATTGTTCCCACATTAATACTACTTTACAGTAAGCATAAGCAAATATCACTCCCTGGGGTCCAATGGTCTCTTTACCCAAATAGCAAAACCACTCTTGTGTACAGCAAAAAGTTATTAAGAAAAACTAAACATACATGTAGATTCTAATCTTGGTTATACAACTACTTTATCTGCTTGAGAAAGTTACTTTCCCTTTGTAGGTCTGTTTTTGTATGCATAAAGAGTTTGAACAGTTAAGTTCTAAAATTCACACGACTTCTATTAGTCTGTGAATTTCTAGCCACTTATACAATCAAATGGTAATGCTGACCAGGTTATGGACACAGTTCAGTGATCCCTTCACAGTGTGGGCAAGTCATATAAATGATTGATCCACAAACTGCCTAATCCATCAACAGCTTTTATTCATTCATTTATTTATTTATTTTTGGCTTTTCAAGGTAGGGTTTCACTCTAGCCCCAGCTGACGTGGAATTCACTATGTAGTCTCAGGGTGGCCTCAAACTCATGGCGATCCTCCTACCTCTGCTTCCCAACTGCTGGGATTAAGGGTGTGCACCACCACACCCGGCCCATCAATAGCTTTTTTTGTTTTGTTTTAATTTTTTTAACACTTTTATTTATTTGAGAGAGCGAGAAAGAGGCAGAGAGAGGGAGAGAGAGAAAGGGCATGTTAGGGCTTCCAGCCACTGCAAACTAACTCCAGATGCATGTGCCTCCTTGTGCATCTGGCTTACATGGGTCCTAAGGAATCAAACCGAGGTCCTTTGGCTTTGCAGGCAAACACCTTAACGGCTAAGCCATCTCTCCAGCCCCATCAATAGCTTTTATATGCAAGGCCTTGGATGCCTGAACCTGTGATACCTAGAATTGGTTATTTTAGGAGAGAGCAGGGAATACTATCTGTTTTAATCAGAACAGGTAATCTAGAAGGGCTTACATGAAAAACGCCATACCAACTAACATAGACCATAATTTACAATAGAGCACATGACAGATAAAGAATGACTATCCTTTCAGATTTCTCGTTTTTGTTTTTTCAAGGTAGGATCTCACTCTAGCTCACGCTGACCTGAATTTCATTATGTAGTCTCAGGATGGCCTTGAACTCACGGCAATCCTCCTACCTCTCCTTCCCAAGTGCTGGGATGATTAAAGGTGTGTGCCACCATATCCAGCTCTTTCAGATTTTTTGTTTTGTTTTGTTTTTTGGAGACAGGGTCTCGCTCTAGCTCAGGCTGACCTGGAATTCACTATGTAGTCTCAGGGTGGCCTCGAACTCACAGCAATCCTCCTACCTCTGCCTCCCGAGTGCTGGGATTAAAGGCGTGCGCCACCACGCCCGGCCAGATTTTTTTTTTTAAATATTTATTTATGAATGAATGAGTGGGCTCATCAGGGCTTCCAGCCACTGCAAATGAACTCCAGATGTATGTGCCACTTTGTGCATCTGACTTTATGTGGGTACTGGAGAAGTGAACCTGGGTTGTTACGCTTTGCAGGCAAGGGCCTTAACTGCTGAACCATCTATCCAGCCCTAAGAATTCCCCCCCCCCCCCGGAACTGGGGATTAAACCTAACCCTAGGGTCTTTAGCATTTTAAGCAAGTGATCTTCCACTGAACAACTCCCTCAGTCCTTGGTTTCATGAAACAGATTCTTCTTAATGTAGCCAAGTTGGCCTCAATTCCATGATCTTCCCACATCTGCCTCTCAGTGTTATACTATGTCACCAGGTCTGGCTCTAGTTTCCTTAGGCTTCTCAGGTAAGTACCTTAACTTCTAAGCCATCTCTTCAGACCCTCTTTTTGATTTTTCAAGGTAGGGTCTCACTCTAGCCTACTATGACTTGGAATTCACTCTGTAGTCTCAGGCTGGCCTAGAACTCATGGCGACCTTCCTACCTCTGCCTCCTGTTCCCGAGTGTTGGGATAGAAGGTGTGTGCCACAACACCTAGCCTTTTTTTTTTTTTTTTTTTTTTTTGGTTTTCGAGGTAGGGTCTCACTCTAGCCCAGGCTGACCTGGAATTCACTATGGAGTCTCAGGGTGGCCTTGAACTCACGGCGATCCTCCTACCTCTGCCTCCCGAGTGCTGGGATTAAAGGCATGCACCACCACGCCCAGCTAACACCTAGCTTTTTTTTTTTTTAAATTTTTATTTATTTATTTGAGAGCGACAGAGAGAGAGAGAGAGAGAGAGAGAGAGAGAGAGAGAGAGAGAATGGGCATGCCAGGGCCTCCAGCCACTGTAAACTAACTCCAGATGCGTGCGCCCCCTTATGCATTTGGCTAACGTGGGTCCTGGGGAATCAAGCCTCGAACCGGGGTCCTTAGGCTTCACAGGCAAGCGCTTAACCGCTAAACCATCTCTCCAGCCCACACCTAGCTTTTTAAAGCTATTTCTATCCATAAAACCAACTTCCTCGGCTTATTGGAATACTTATTCTTTTACAAAACAAACTACTGGTCCATTCTAGAATTACAAATAAAGTCAATTAAGATCCTTTAGGCGCAGGGAGTGGTGGCACATGCCTTTAATCCCAGCAGAGGTAGGATCTCAGCAGAGGTAGGAGGATCACTGAGAGTTTGAGGCTACCCTGAGAGACTATATGGTCAATTCCAGGTCAGTTTGAGCTAGAGTGAGACCCTACCTTGGAAAAGAAAGATCTAAAGTATTTTGTTTTTGTCTTGCTTTTAAATATTTTTATTTATTTATTGGCAAATAGAGATAAAGAGAGATAAACAGAGAGAATGGGCATGTTAGGACCTTCAGCCACTGCAAACGAACTCCAGGTGCATGTACCACTTTGTACATCTGGCTTTACTTGGGTACTAGGGAACTGAACTCAGGGCATTAGGCTTTGCAGGCAAATGCCTTAACCACTAAGCCATCTCTCCAGCCCTAAACTTGTTAATTTTGTCCTAACAGCATTAATACAAAAACTAGTATGAACTGGCCCCTGTTCTTGAGTATACCAACTAGAAGAGACCAATATACACAGATCAAAAGTATTTCATATATATATATAGAGGGCTGGGGATATAGCTCAATGGCAGAGTGATTGCCTAGGATGCACCAATAAATGTATATAGAACTATTAACTTGAGCAGCGACCTTGGGATGATTTAGAAGGCATCAGGGTGCTGAGAAGAAGTGACAGAGGAGTGTTCAGCACTGTAATGTATCTATCACACCTTCCAAGGTTCAGGGTCCATTGCGGAAGAGGTGGCAGAAAGAATTTAAGGGCCAAAGGAAGGGTAGGACTTCTTACAACGTGCTCCTCCAGACACAAAATGGCCTGGATATCCATGACCTCATGACATCAAAATAAGAGAGACTTGAGAGGGAGAGGGGATATGATGGAGAGTGGAGTTTCAAAGGGGAAAGTGCGGGGAGGGAGGGCATTACCATGGGATATTGTTTACAATCATGGAAACTGTTAACAAAAAAAAATTAAAAAAAAAAAAAAGGAGAGGATGTGGAAGATGGCTCAGCAGTTAAGGCACTTGCTTGTAAAACCTAATGACCTGAGTTTGATCCCCCAGTACTCACGTAAAGCCAGATGCACAGAGTGGCACATGCATCTGGAGTTCAATTGCAGTTGCTAGAGGCCCTGGTGTGCCCATATTCTCTCTCATTCTGCTTGCAAATAAATAAACATTAAAAAAAAATTACACAGGGCTGCAGGGTGGGGGATGGATGGACTGGGGAAATGGCTCAGTGGTTAAAGCCCACCAGCCTGGGTTTGGTTTACCACTCCCCATATATGTAAAGCAAGATGCAAAAAGTGACATATACATCTAGAGTTCATTTGCTGCAGCAACCCATATTCTCTTCCAAGTAAATAAATAAAATTTTAAAAGGCTCGTAGTTTAATCGCCAGTACAGTTAAAAACAAACACAAAATCAAGCTTTTAAGTCTTTTCCCTATAATTTCACCCTAAAATTGAATCTTTTTTGTTTTATTTTTAAATTTTTTTGTTTATTTTTATTTATTTATTTGAGAGTCACAGACAGACAGAGAGAGGAAGAGGCAGAGAGAGAGAGAGAATGAGAATGAGTGCACCAGGGCCTCCAGCCACTGCAAACAAACTCCAGATGCATGCAACCCTTGTGCACGCATCTGGTTTACGTGGGTCCTGGGGAACTGAGCCTCGAACCAGGTCCTTAGGCTTCACAGACAAGCGCTTAACCATTAAGCCATCTCTCCAGCACCTCGTTTTTTATTTTTTGAAGGAGGGTCTCAATCTAGCCCAGATTGGCCTGGAAATCATGGAGATACTCCTACTCTAGCCTCTTAAGTGCTGGGATTATTAAAGGTGTGAGCCACTATGCCTGGCTTTAAAATTTAATCTTAAATATTGGTCCTCACACAGGTTTACTAACAACATTTAGAATGGTGAGAATTACCAAACATGTATTAGTACAAGAAACCACCTCAGAGGACTGGAGAGATGGCTTCTCGGTTAAGACACTTGCCTGCAAAGCCAAAAGATCCAGGTATGACTCCCCAGGACCCACATAAGCCAGATGCACAAGGGGGTACAAGCACCTGGAGTTCATTTGCAATGGCTGAAGTTCCTGGCACGCCCATTCTCTCTCTTTCCCTGCCTATTTTTGTATCTCTCTCTCAAATAAATAAATAATAAAATTTAAAAATAGAAAAAAAGCTTAAAAAAATAGAAACAATCTCAGAGACAAAAATAAACAAGATGTAAGAAGTGAACAAAACATACAATTTAGACCATTATGAGTAAGAATTTTAGGCTTGCAAAACAACCCTAATAACTTACCAATAACACCAAGGCTAGTAAGCCGAAGATATTCAAAAGGACGTGTTTTGCTGACTGTGTGCAAAAAGGGGTACAAAAAAAGTGGGATGTGTGCTGCAAGAAAAGCTGACCTGGAAGAGAAAATAAAATCACATTCAGAGCAGAGTTTACTTACGAGAATCTTAAGCATCACAACAACTTCTGAAGCCTATAACAATTTGTAAGTACCATAACATGTCAGAGTGAAGGATTCTTAGGATTTAGTCTTGATCAATGGTTCTGAAATGCATAGTCCTGTCCTCTAGGGGATGTGTGTCAATGTATGGAGACATTAGTTGTTGACAGAAATGAGAAATGTTGAGGGCTACTGACATCCAGTGGAAAAAGGCCAAAGATGCCTACACTGCCTAGGAGAGTAAACCTCTGCTCTTTTTCTACTCACCATGAAGACTGACCCCATCCAAGAAGTCATTGGTATCAATGTGAAACAACACAAAGGTGGTTAAACATGATTTTCCCCTCCCACCTGATTTTCCCCTCCCACCCTCCCGGTTTTGAGATAGGGTCTCACTCTAGCCCAGGCTGACTTGGAACTCACTCTTGTAGTCCCAGGCGGGCCTTGAATTCACAGCAAACTTCCTTATTCTCACTCCCAAGTACTGGGATTAAAGGTGTGTGCCACCATGATTGGATTGATTTTCCTTTTAAAAAATATTTTTATTTGAGAGAGAGGAAGAGGTAGAGAATGGGCACAACAGGGCATCAGGGTTACATGGGTCCTGGGGAATCGAACCTAGGTCGTTTGGCTTTGCAGATACAAGCTTTAACCACTAAACTATCTCTCTAGTCTCAATTCTCCTTTTAATCAGCACTAAGTATATTAAACATTGATTAACTTAAATATCCCACAAGGGTTTAAAACCCAAACCAAACAGAGAACCCCCCCCCCAAAAAAAAACCCCAGTTCATAAAATGCTGCCAAGGCTAGATTTGTTTGTACATATCTGTATCCAATCCAGCACTTAGGAAGCTGAAGCAAAATGAAGTTTCAGGCCAACCCCACTGGGCTGAAATGTAGTTCAGTAGGCAGAGTCGTAGAAGACCATCTGTACAGCATGCAAGGGTCTCAATTTCTAGTCCAGGCTGGCCTCAAATTCACAGTACTCCTCCTGCCTCAGCTTCTTGAGTGCTAGGACTAAAGGTATGAGCCATTATGCCTGGTTTACAGCTCTGACTTTTACACAGGTTTATATCAGTGCCAGAAAACTTTTAATTTTTTTCCTTTGGTTTTTCGAGGTAGGCTCTCATGCTAGCCTAGGCTGACCTGGAATTCACTATTCAGTCTCAGGGTGGCCTTGAATTCATGGCGATTCTCCTATCTCTGCCTCCCGAGTGTGGGGATTAAAAGGTATGCACCACCACGCCTGGCCCAGAAAACATGTTTTTGTTTTGTTGTTTTTCAAGGTAGGGTCTCACTCTAGCCCAGGCTGATCTGGAATTCACTATGTAGTCTCAGGGTGGCCTGAACTCATAGCAATCCTCCTATCCCGGCCTCCCGAGTACTGGGATTAAAGGCGTGCGCCACCACACCTGCCCCAGAAAACATTTTTAAGATAACCAAGTATAACTATTTCCTCTTAGCTTATGAGTAAATCATTGCATTAGTTTTATCTGCTTCTGTTCAGTGTTCACTGACACTGTCAGTACTGCTCCTATGTGTTTAAGTATGTAGCTTTATTCTGCTTCATTTTCTTTTTTTTTATTAATTACTTTTGTACTTAGTGAATACAGTCAACTGCTTCATTTTCAAAATACACTCCTTCATATTTGAAACCAGAAACTTTAAAAACTGGCTTGTAAATTTAAATAATGTAGAAATGATGGCACACATTTGTAATCCCAGGATGTGGGGGGGGGAGGGGGCTTTGTCTCAAAAAATTATACAAGTAGTCTGGCATGGTGGTGCATACCTTTAATCCCAGCACTTGGGAGGCAGAGGCAGGAGGATCACCATGAGTTTGATGGCAGACTGGAACTTTCAGGTCAGCCTGAGCTAGACTGAGACCCTACTTCAGCAGGTAGGGGGAGGTATTTCTACCCACTGGAAAAGTCCTAAAGATTTATACATTGCAAGCTCCTTCTTTTATCACTCCATACTCAATCAAACCATCCTCCATCAACTCACCCAAAGTACTCACCTGGTTTCTGGGTGTGAAGCCACACACTGCAGTAATGCCAGAGCATTGCAAACTCTGTTAGACTGGTGTGCTGTCAAGGTGGGTGGGTTGATAGATGGATAGATATTTACTATTTCCTGAAAAATGGAAACCAACCTTAGATGAATAGGAGTAAGTGCTAATTAATTCCTATACTATAATGACCTTAAGAGACCTTTTTGTGTTTTTCATTTTTCCAAGGTAGGGTCTCACTCTTGCCTGGGTTGACCTGGAACTCACTCTGCTGCTCTAGGATGGCCTCAAACTCATGGCAAGTCTCATACCTCAGCCTCTTGAGTGCTGGGATTATAAAGGTGGGTACCACTATGCCTGGCCTCATTTATTTATATCAAATTTTTTTTTGTTTTTTTTTCGAAGCTGACCTGGAATTCACTATGTAGTCTCAGGGTGGCCTTGAACTCACAGTGATCCTCCTACCTCTGCCTCCCGAGTGCTGGGATTAAAGGCGTGCGCCACCATGCCCAACTCTTATTTATATAAATTTTTTAAAATATGTATACTTTTATTTATTTGAGAGAGAGAGATAAGGAGAATGGGCATGTCAGGGCTACCAGCCACTGCAAACAAACTCCAGATGCATGTGCCCCCTTGTGCATCTGGCTTACGTGGGTGCTGAAGAGTCAAACGGATTCTTTGGCTTTGCAGGCAAATGCCTTAACTGCCAAGCCATCTCTCCAGTCCGTCATTTATTTATTTTTTGAGTCAGGGTCTCACTCTAACTCAGGCTGACCTGGAACTCACTCTGTAACCCATGCTGGCCTTGAATTTCATAGCAATCCTCCTACCTCAGTTTTCTTAGTGCTGGAATTAAAGGCATGTCTACCACTTCTGGCTGGGAAGAAATTTTAAAGGATGATCATCCCACTACCTTAGTATTCTGGGATTGTTCCACTTTTAATTTATTCTCTACCAATCACTATCTTAACCTGACTCAAATTTCAGTTATTTATTCTTTAATGCATAAATGTAACGACTTTTAATTCTACAGCCATTGTATTTTTATCATATTTTCCCCAGATAATACCTATAGTCCTTACACCTAATTTCCAGTTTCTTCCTCACTACATGTATTTATCTTTTTGTACTCCTGAAGCTGTGTTTCTTATCATAGTTCTTAAACTATACAAGCATCGTTTGCTAAAATACAGATTTTTAGAGTCTACTTTCAAGACTGAAAGGTACCAGTGGCTTGGGTAGAATTAAAAAAAAAAAAAAATCACAGGCTAGGGAGATTGCTCAGTGGTTAAAGGTGCTTGTTTGCAAAGCCTACAGGCCAGAATTCAATTCTATAGTACCCATCTAAAGCCAGATACACAAAGTAGTTCATTCATCAAGAGTTCATCTACAGTGGCAAAAGGCCCTGGTGCACCTATACTCATTTTCTCTCATAAATAGACTTTTCTAAAAAGGATTCTTAGCCGGGCGTGGTGGCGTACGCCTTTAATCCCAGCACTTGGGAGGCAGAGGTAGGAGAATTGCCATGAGTTCAAGGCCACCCTGAGTACTACATAATGAATTCCAGGTCAGCCTGGGCTAGAGTGAAACCCTACCTCGAAAAAAAAAAAAAAAAAGATTCTTACAAAGGTAAAAACAGAACAAGTGTCACAAATATGTCTAAATTGCTTCTCATGAATATATACCCACCTGTAAAAGTGCTGCAATAGTACCAAATGAATGCCACAGCATGGGTGCAAGGTCAGGGACAGATTCTCGCTTCTTGCTTAGCTCCAGTAAAGCATTTTCCCTTGTCTCAGGACTGGACAGCTCGTTGATCCACTGGTAGATCTTTTCTCTATCCACTTGAGCCAGTGCAGTAGGCACAGGCTTCAGGGGAAAACAAGAAAATAATGAATTTATTATACTGTTTGTTTGTTTTGTTTAAGGTAATGTTTTGCTCTAGTCCAGGCTGACCTGGAATTCACAACGCAGTCATTTCAGGGTGACCTTAAACTCACGGCGATCCTCCTACCTGTGCCTCCCCAAGTGTTGAGATAAAAGGCATGTACCACCATGCCCAGCCAAGTTTATTATAATCAAACCAACTCTTGCTCTGTAGTACTTGCCACTGCAAACAAACTCCAGACACATGTGCCACCTTCTGCATCTGGCTTATATGGGTATTAGGGAACTGCTAAGCTATCTCTACAGCCCCTACTTTACTATTTTCAAATATTTAAAATAATTATTTATTTGAGAGAGCACATGTGTATATGGGTATACCAGGGCTTCCTACTGCTCCAAATGAACTCCAGATACATGTACCACTTTGTGCATCTGGCTTTACATGTGTACTGGTGAAATTAAATGTTGGCCAGTAGGCTTTGTAAGCAAGCATCTTTAACTGTTGAGCCATCTCCTCAGCCCCTGTAGTACTTTAGATGAAACATACTTTCATAAATATCAGGGTAGATTTTCTAAACGCATAAATTTGATGCAAAAAAATTCAATCTGACAGGTAATGATTAAAGGTGAGGGATTTATCATACAGGTTACTTTGTGTTAAAGCTGAAAAAGGCTATCAATCAGATAGGTGTAAAAGATAGCTGTACATATACTGATACTAAATAAAACGTGCTAAAGGCATGCAAAACAACATATATATGCTTCCATTTATATATATATGGCTGGGCAGATGGCTTATCGGTTAAGGCACTTGCCTGCAAAGTCAAAGGGTCTTGGTTTGATTCCCCAGGACCCACATAAGCCAGATAGGTGCACAGGTGGCATATGCAGCTGGAGTTCATTTGCAGTGGCTGGAGGCCCTGGCACACCCATTCTTTTTCTCTCTGCCTGTTTCTCTCAAATAAATAAATAAAAAAAAATACTAGGGAAAAAAAGCATGTAGCGTGCCTCCTGCATGGAAGATTCTTTAAAAATAAATAAGTAAAAAAAAAAAATATATATATATATACATGCCATCCTCTAAGAACATTCATTACTTATTCATGTGGGAACTATTTAAAAAGATTTACAGAGGGCTGGAGAGATGGCTTAGCAGTTAAGGTGCTTGCTGGCAAAGCTAAAGGACCCAGGTTCAACTCCCCAGTACCCATGTAAAGCCAGATGCACAAAGCTGTTTATGTGTCTGGAGTCTGGTTGCAGCGGCTAGAGGTCCTGACTTGCCCATTCCCTCTGCCTCTTTCTCAAATAAAGTATTTTTTTAAAAAGGTATATAGAACATGCTTTCATTACTGTACTAAGGAACCAACATTTTCCCCTAAGTCTGAACATTTCTATAATTCTCCACACTCGTCAAATAGCCTGGTAATCTTGGTTTAGTTCCTTAATTATTATTTAAAAAATAAAAGGGACTACAAAAATTATTACATTTGCTACAACCTTCTCACAAATTCTTGTTGGTTTCTGTCCATGGGTCCAAGATTTTCTCATGTAATTTTCTCCAAATCGTGAGGAATAAAAGGGTGAGTAGATATATAAAAAGGCGATCTGTATTTACAGATGAAATGTCTAGTGTGAAGATGAATTAACATGCTTGATTCACCCAGGTATGAAATTATACCCAATACTTGTCTTTTTTTTTTTTTTTAAAGATTTTTATTTATTAGAGATGGGGGTGGGAGAATAGAGATGGAGAGTGAGAATGGGCACGATAGGGCCTCTCGCCACTGCAAAGGAAGTCTGGACGCATGCGCCACCATGTGCATCTGGATTATGTGGGTCCTGGAAAATGAATCCTTGGTCCTTAGGATTCACAGGCATTGGTCTTAACTGCTAAGCCATCTCTTCAGACCCGTTTTATTTTTTTGTATGAGTGTGTATGTAGGTGCACATTCATATGACAGATAGAGGTTGACATTGGGTGTATTACTCAATCTCCCTACCTTATTTACGTGTGTGTGTGTAGGTGCACATGGTAAGAGGACAACTTTCAGGTTGGTCCTCGCCTGTCTATCTTATTTCAGTTAGGGTTTGTTGCTCTGGATTCTTGCTCTGCTGTTTTTTGCTGCACTTGCCATGAGATTCTGGAAAATTCTGTCTCTGCTCTCATCTTGCTGCTTAGTGTCAGTGTGCTGGGATTACAGAGGCCCACAGCAGGTTCCAGCTTTTTATGTGAGGTCTAGGGACTGAGTTCCAGTACTCCAGTTTGTGCGGTGAGCAATTTATCACTGAGCCATCTCCACAGTCTCTCAACCTTATTTTTGAGACAGGGTCTCTCAGTGAACTTGAAGTTCACTAATTCAGCTAGACTAGCCAGTGGTCCTTCTGTAGCTGCCTCCCCAGTGCTGGGATTATAGGCACAGGAGCCTCATGCCTGGTTTGTATATGGATGCCAGGGATCTAAACTCTGATACTCATGCTTTCCCAGCAGGAACTTTACCAACTAAGCCATCTCCCCACCACACCCTCAATGCTTTTTTGAACGGTACTATGACACAGTATTTATAGATTCCTACCACATGTCAGGGGACAAAATGACAATGTAGCCACTATATAGATGGAAAAGCAAGGAAATGAACTATCTTAGATGAAGAACAGAATGAAGAGAAAGACATACTCTAAAGTAGACTCAGATACTTGAATAATGGCTTCTATAAACAGAAGCTTGATTGTAAGCCTTTAGCTTGATGTCTATCATTTTACTTATCTACCAATGAACTACAAGTTGCCTGAATGGACTAAAATACAAGCATGCAGCTTCAACTTTATTTGACAGCAATCTACTACAAGTTCTTTTGTAACCTGCAGGCTCCTAACCAATAGTATGATGGAAAAGCTAACTCTTTCCCTTCCAAAAGAAGTATTGTTTAAACATCTGCACTTTCTATGTAGGTTAGTTAAAAACTACAAGATTTTTGGAAATGATATTCCTATCAGAGAAAGGATATGTTTAGAGAAATACATCACCTTGAAAAAAAAAAATCAGTGGAAACATGGGCTAAATTTTTGCTTTAACTCCACTACCAAGTCTCCTGGGAAAAGCTCTCTAATCTAATAACTTCAAGAGGTACCCTTTCCAGTCAACCATTCCTCAAAGTCTCTTACTGAGGTAGGGTCTCACTCTAGGTAGGCCAGGCTGACCTGGAATTCACTATGTAGCCCCAGGGTAGCCTCAAGCTCATGGCAATTCTCCTACCTCTGCCTCCTGAGTGCTGTGATTAAAGGCTTGTGCCAACACACCCAGCAGTTTTTTTTTTTTGTTGTTGTTCTTTTTATTATTATTATTTTAGGCAAGCCCAGCAGACTCACCTTTTTGTTTTTTGAAGCAGGGTCTCGCTCTAGCCCAGAATTTCACTATATATTCTCAGGTTGGCCTTGAACTTACAGTAATCTTACCTCTGCCTCTTGAGTGCTGGGATTAAAGGCAGTGCTACCACACCTGACTTTGGCCTTTTTTTTTTTTTTGGCCTTAAACCACTTTTTTTTTTTTTAAAGGGAGGGAGAATTGGCATGCCAGGGACTCCAGCCACTGCAATCAAACTCCAGATACTGTACCTCCCTGTGCACATATGCACACATGTCACTGTGTGTCTGGCTTCTGTGGGACCTGGAGAGTAGAACAGGAGTTCTTATGCTTCACAGGCAAGCACCTTAACTGCTAAGCCACCTCTCCAGCCCTATTATTATTATTTTGTTTGTTTGTTTTTCGAAGCAGGGTCTCACTTTAGCCCAGGCTGACTTGGAATTCACTATGTAGTCTCAAGGTGGCCTTGAACTCACGGTGATCCTCCTATCTCTGTCTCCCCAGTGTTGGGATTAAAGGGGTGCACCACCACACCTGGCCCTATTATTATTTTTAACGAGAAAGAGTAAGTTGCCACGCCAGGGCCTCTAGCCACTGCAATTGAACTCCAGACACGTGTGCCACCTAGTGCACATGTGCGACCTTGTGTGCTTGCATCACCTTGTGCGTCTGGCTTATGTGGGATCTGGAAGAGTTGAACATAGGTCCTCAGGCTTTGCAGGCAAATGCCTTAACTGCTAAGCCATCTCTCCAGTCCTGTATCAGTTTTAACAGCTGCTCAAAAGATGCATTAGGGAACAACAGAAAATGAAAGGAAATGGAGAGGTGTGCAGCCTAGGAGTGGGTTAGTATTAAGGGTACAAATGCTGCAGAGGACATCATCAGATTTGAGAGATGAACCCTTGCTTAACCCACCTCTGCCCTAACACCAGCAACTGTCTTCCGACTTGCTCCTTCTAAAATGTCAGGCGTAACTGGGAAGGAACAAAAGCTAGGGAAATTATAGCCATCTAATTCAGAGATACAAAAGATCCTTCTCCACCTTGAACAGTGACATACATAGTGACATGATACAGAACCACTACTGGCTCTGTCGATGACGAGACAGATCAAATTCCGTGAAGCAACATTTTTTTTTCTTTTTCTTTTTTTGAGGTCAGATTTCACTCTAGCCAAGTATGACCTGGAACTAACTCTATAGCCAGCCCCAGGTTGGCCTCAAATCACAGCAGTTCTCCTACTTCAGTCTCAGAGTAATGGAATTACAGGCAAGAGCCACTGCACCCTGCTCCATGAAGCAATGTCACACTGCTGGATTGTTTACCCCTGCCCTTTTGCAGTAATGGGGATTAAATCCAGGTACCATGTATTCTAGGCTAAGTGTTCTGTCACTGAACCCTAATGCTCTTAAAAATGCATTCTGACATAGGGTCTCACTAAGTTGTTCAGGCTGGCCTTAACAAACTTTCAATTCTGGGGCTGGAGAGATGGGTTCAGTGGTTAAAGGCACATACTTAAGGTGGTGCATGAAGTCTGAAATTTTTTTTGCAGTGACAGAAAGCCCTGGAGTACCCATTCTTTCTCAGATAAATAAATAAAAAGTTTTTTTTAACAAAAACCCTTTCATTTCTGATCTTCCTACCTCAACTGAGATTATAGGTGTATATTTCATTTTATACTTTATAATTTTTTTGTACTCTACTTAGTATATGTCATTTTGCTGATAATGTAATTTCAGTATATTATTCTTAAATCATTTCCCCCCTGGTGAAACAAGGTGGAATTGGCCTTTAGAGAGTAGTGTTCTTAAATTACTCTTTTTTTCCCCATAGGGTTGTGAGAACTCATTGGTCACCTATGGTCTCTCAATACTCAATGTACCAGTACTAGGAATCACTCTACCACTGGAGAAGCCATATAAATAGGACCCACAAGATCCTTGGTTCCTGACCTCAAGAAGGAAACAGACTACCAAGTAAAGGACTCCAATTACACACCTGACATCAATTTAAAGGACCTTCTGAGAGAAAAGTTAGGGAATTACAAGGTACTACAAAAACAGGGGTAAGGAAAGGTTTCTGTGAGGGAGACAAGGGGGCGATCCGAGAGAAGAGGCATGCCATGTGTGTGTGTGCGCGCATGTGTATGGAAGGAGAGGTAAGAAGGGCATTCTAGGCATAGGGCCTACAGATTGCACCTTGAAGTTGGAAAAGTGCATGTTCTTTTGATTGAAACTGATGGAGAAAGTGACCAAAAAAAAAAAAAAAAAAAAAAAAAAGTAGAGGCCACCCGGGGCTGAGGAGATGGCTCAGCGGTTAAAGGTACCTGTTTACAAGCCTGCCAGGCTGGGGTTCGGTACCTCTGTATCCCTTTATTTAATAAAGCTAGACTCAGCAAGTGGCGCATGCAACTGGAGTTCGTTCACAGTGGCAAGAGGCCCTGGTGCGTCCATACTCCCTCTGTCTCTTTAAGAAATGAATAAAGATATTTGGGGGGAAAAAAAAGAGGTCGTAAACGTGGGTTATACCGGGTCTTGTAATCCATGCCAAGGAACCTAGACTGTAATTCAATGGAGACACAGTATTTCTTGTTCAAGAGAATTAGAAGTCAGATACAAAAAGTGTGAACTTTCTGCGACCCTCGGGGCTTTTGCGATGCAAAGCAAGTGGCATGAGGCAGAAGCCATTTCCTTCGCAGGCGATGTGCCTGGGCCGGCGAGGTTGCCGGAGCAAGCGCCCCTTAAAGAATGGCCACGGAATTAGCCCTCATGGCCGCTGGCGTCCTGAAACTGTCGCTCCACGCAATGAATCAATGAATGGCCCGCCGGGCGTGGCGGCGGGGGGCGGGGGGAGGACGCGGGAGCAGGCCCCGGCGCCGCAGAAGAACGCGAGATGCCGCCCGCGAGGGGACTCCGGCCCGGGGTACCGGCGTCCGCCACGGCCCAGGTGTGGAGGGCGGCGGGACCTCGCAGGCTGAGGGAGGGGAGACACAAGCAGCCGGAGTCGGCAGCTAGAGAACAGAAGCCCCCCCCCCCCCCACGCCACGAAACGCGGAGCCGAGAACGGCATCTAGGCCCGGCCACTCACCGCTGCCGTCGCCAGGCTGTGCATGTTGGGAGCGGCCACCGCGGTCCTCCTTCCGCCGGACGCGCCGGACCCGCGTCCCACTTTCAGCACCCCCGAGTCCCGGGATGATAAGCCGCCATCCGCCGCCGCCACCGCCTCCTCGCTCCGCCCCCTTCGCAGGCCTCTGACCTCTCACCCCTGACCTCCGCCCACACGACTCTTTTTCGCGGCCCTCGGCCTAGTTCAACAGACCCGGAGGATGCTCTTGGACCTTTCAAGATTCACGGCCCAGAAGGACGCCCGCGACCTACTTGGTCTCGGTACCCGCCCGCATCGCCGGTAACCTCCGAGAAGCGTGAACTCTGACCTTTCCTCCGAAGTCCGGGGAAGGGCGGGAAAAGCCTGGGCAGGCTTAGGGAAGGACGAGAACGGCGCATGCCCAATTGGGCTTGAGCGTGAGGCGCGGGGCGGGGGGAAGGGGTGGGGGGAATGGTGGGAGGTCGAAATTGGGTGAAGTGGAAAGTGCGCATGGGTACTACGGCGCGGCCGCGGAAGGGGGCGGGGCTGGCCGCGTGGGGGCGGGGCGTCACTCGGCGGAGGCGGGGGCGGGGCCGGGGCGCGAGGGGGGGGCGGGGCGTGCCGATGCGCGCGCACGCGCCCGGGCCGGCGGCGTCGAGTGTGCGTGCGTGCGTACGTGTTTGCGTGTGATCACAGTTCCCGCCATCAGCCGCTCGCCCTGACTTAGGGGAGTAAGCGGCCTCGCTCTCTGCGGTCGGCTGTCCCTTCCTTGTCCGTCCCCCCCTCCCCCGCCCATCCCCCTTCCCCCGACTCCTCGCTGTCCGCGCGAACTCTGTGTCCGGCTGACCCGTCCCGAGGACTCCGGACCCCGAGGCACAGGTAAGGCGGCCCCGGGGCGGGGGTAGCCTGTGAAATTGAACCGTTTTCCCTACCCGCCCCCACCCACCCCAGCCCGTGCGGTCCGCCCACTCGACGGCGGCCACTGGTCGGTTGTTGGGCCTGACCCCCTTCAGGCTGCCCGGCCCTTCCAGGGGCCGCCGCTCCAGTACTCTGCGTCGACTTGTCCTTTTCCCTGGACCCGCTCCGTGTTGTCACTCGTCCCTCTGTCCACCCTAAGGCTTGGTCCCTTTCCACTGGACTTAGGGTGGCCGGCCGCTGCCCACCCCATCCCCTCCCCCGCCCAGCCGGGCCTGCCGACGCTCCAGCTGACTCCGTTGCCACACCTCCTCTGTCGGGTCCTCCGGGACACCCGCTCGCTTTCTTCGCCGTTCTTCACCTCCTTCCTTCCATCCCTCGCTAAAAGGACACGAAGTGAATTCTTGTGCCCGTAGCTGCGCCCTGTATCTAGCCGTCGCGCCGGGGCTGTCAGGCTTACCAGTTTGATTTTCTGTCATGGTCTAGGAAAGAAAATGGGATTCATTGATAACAAAGTCCCGTGTCTTTTTGGAGTGTGCCCCTGTAGTGGATTGTGTGACATTCTTTTATAGTTAACAGCTCTGCGGAGTGCCTTTTGGGGGAGCTGTAGTGCCTGAAGAGGCTCTGGCTGGAAAAGGAGGCAGTTGGATATACTACTGGGTTAGAGATGAGGGGAAAGTTCTAGACCAAACTTACAAATACGTGTGTGTATGTAATGTATGTTGTTTGGCATCTCAATAATATTTGGAGCCATGGGTATGAATGAAATTGCCTAAAGTGAGGGCAGTGCTGGAAAAGCAGCAGACCTGAGATGAGCCTTGAAAGAACTGGACAGTGGGGATAAGTTTTGCAAGAGATGGAAGAAGTTATGCATACTGTTGGTTCTGCTGAAAGGTGTTCTTGAAGGAGTGGAAACCCCAATGACAGGAGTAATCAGTTGTCTTAGTGAGATTTTAGTAAAATGCAATGATTTGGGTTCAGTCCTGTGTTACTGTCTTTTTCATGTCATGTTTGAAAATAAATTTACTCCTCTTAAAAGTATTTGAAGTATCTGAGTAATGAAAGGTGGGGGGAACCTGCGTTTGGCTGATAGTTTATTTGAGCCTAAGATGCTTGTTTTCAATAAGGATTTTTTGTCTTTTGTTCTTCCATTCCTTCCTAAGATTTAAATGCCGCCTATAGATGATTTAGGAATTTTTATTTCCAGCCTATTCTGTTTGTTTTCAACTTCATATTCAAACTTATTTATTTGTTTGAGAGGTGGGTTAGGTAAAGAACGGGTGTGCCAGGGCCTCCAGACACAATTCCAGATGCACGCTCCAACTTGTGCATCTGTCTTACGTGGGTCCTGGGTAATTGAACCTGAGTCCTTTGGCTTTGCAGGCAAGCACTTTAACTGCTAAGTCATCCCTCCAGCCCTCAACTCCATATTCAAATAGTCAACTGGTTGCTTGACATCTTGACTAGATTTTTTTTTCTTTAGGAATTTCAAATATAGCATGTTTAAAATCACATCTTTCCATACCCATCTTTCCCCCTCCAGTGGTTATTTCAGCTAAGTGGCATGTCCATCTAACCAGTCAAACAAGCTAGAAGCTTGAGAGGCGTTCTTAACTTTTCCATCCCATACATTCCTGCCGCCTCCAAGTTCTGTTTTACTCCTTGCATCTCTTTGCACATCTTCACTCTCACTTTACCAGTTCAGACTACAATCCTTTTTCACTTTGATTTGATCTTTGTGGCTCCCAGTGTTCTCACCTCTAAAATGTGGACTATAAGGGTTCTCACTTTTTGTATTGTCATGAGGATGAAATGATATAACCACTTGACACAAAAATTGATAGATATTGTTATTGTAATTGTCAATTGAACAACAGTACTTTCTTATCTAGCCTTCCTGTGTTTTTTTTTCAATTATTGTAGCTTTTTACTCTCCCAAACCCAAACAAACCACACCACTTTTCCATTCATTCAACAATAGCATATACTTTTATTTATTTGCAAGGAGAGAGAGAGAATGTGCAGTATAGGGCCTCCTGCCACTGCAAATGAACTCCAGACTCATGTTTCACTTTTCTATGTATCTGGCTTTGTGTGGGTACTGAGGAATCAAACCGCACCTGTCAGGTTTTGTGGGCCTTTAACCTCTGAGCAATCTCTTCAGCCCCAACATAAGTTATTTATTTGAGATTGGGCCTCACTGTAACCTAGGCTGACCTGGCACTCACTCTGTAGTCCCAGACTGGCCTTGGACTCACAGCGAGCCTCCTACCTCTGCCTCCTGAGTGCTGGGATAAAGATGTACCACCACGCCTGGCCCAACATAGAATTTTTTTTTTAATTTTTTGTTTATTTTTATTTATTTGAAAGAGACGGACAGAGAGAGAGAATGACCACGCCAGGGCCTCCGGCCACTGCAAACGAACTGCAGATGTGTGTGCCCCCTTGTGCATCTGGCTAACGTGGGTCCTGGAGAATTGAGCCTCGAACCAGGGTCCTTAGGCTTCACAGGCAAGCACTTAACCGCTAAGCCATTTCTCCAGCCCACCAACATAGAATTTTAAAATACGTGTATTTTTTTTTATTTGAGAGGGACAGAGGGAAGGAGGATGCATGGGTTTTCTGCTGCTCCAAACAAACTTGAGATGCATGTGTCATTTTGTGTCTGGCTTTATGTGGGTACTGGGAAATCCAACCCAGGCTGTCAGGTTTTGCTAGCAAGCACTTTTAACCACTGAGCCATCACTCCAGCCCCAATTTTTTGCTTAAAACTGTTCAGTGAATTTCCCATTGCCAAAGTGGTTACTATGCTTAGATAACATTCAAAATCATGAGCTGGGGATGGTACCTCAGTTGTACTTGCTTGGCATGCACAAAGCCCTGGGTTCGATCTCCACTGCATAAACCAGGTATGGTGGTTCACATCTGTAATCCCAGCACTTGGGTAGGTGCAGGAGAATCATAAGTTCAAGATCACCCTTAGCTACACAAGACTGTCCTTGCCCTGCCTCCTACCCCTGTACAGTCTGGCTCTTGCCTACTTTGGTAGCTTCATCTCTAGTCTTTCCTCTTGCCAGCCTCCAGAATTACTGTTTTTAATTGGCCTAGACACACCACATCTACATTACTTTCCAGTGCAGGGCCTTTGCAAATGCTCTTCTGCTTACCTGGATTGTTCCAGCACCATCATTCTGCAATCAACTACTTCAAATTTTAGATTAAGTGGTAATTTCTTCCAGAAGTTCACTTTTGATTGTCTCTACTCAATCCCCAGGTTGGATGTAAGCTACTTACTTATTTTCATTTTCATTTCTCAAGAATTAGGTGGGCTGAAGAGATGGTTTAGCGGTTAAGGCACTTACCTGCAAAGCCAAAAAACCTAGGTTCATTTCCCTAGGACCCACATGACCCAGATGCATAAGGTGGCATGTGTCTGACATTCGTTTGCAGTGGCTGGAGGTCCTGATGTACCCATTCTCTATCTGCCTCTTTCCCTCTCTCAAATAAATTAAAATAAAGTATAAAAAAGAACTAGTAAATTAAATTAAATGAGAACTCACTTTAAAAGCCATCGTCTTTAAAATATTTTTTTTTTATTTATTTAAGAGAGACAGAGAGAGACAGACAGAAAGAAAGAGAAAGAGGCCAAGTGTCATGGTGCATACCTTTGATCCCAGCTCTTGAAGGACTGTTGAGAGTTTGAGTCCACCCTAAGACTACATAGTGAATTCCAGGTCAGCCTGGGCTAGAGTGAGACCCTACCTCGAAAAACAACAACAACAAAAAAAGAGGGAGAATGGGCACACCAGGGCCTCCAACCTCTACAAACAAACTTCAGATGCATGTGCCACCTTGTGCATCTGGCTTATATGGGTAACAGGGAATTGAACCTAGGTCATTAGGCTTCACAGGCAAGTGCCTTAACCATTAAGCCATCTCTCCGGGCCCCTTCGTGTCTTTTTTTTTTTTTTTTTTCTTTTTTTGGTTTTTAGAGGTAGGTTTTCACTCTAGCCCAGGCTGACCAGGAATTTACTATGTAGTCTCAGGCTGGCCTCGAACTCAGCAATCCTCCTACCTCTGCTTACCCAGTGCTGGGATTAAAGGTGTGCACCACCATGCCCGGCCCCTTCATGCCTTTTGAAAACACAAATTTTCTGATACTCTTCTGACAGGCATTTCATTCTGCGACACACACATTAAAAGAAAACAGTTGGGGGTGCAGTGCAGTGCAGTGTTGGGGTGCTGCCCCAGCATGTTTGAGATCCTGGGTTCAAGTCCTAGCACTGCAAAATAAAATGATGGGGGCAAAAAGGAAAGGTTTCCAGCTTTGGATACTTTTTCTCATCAGATTGTTCAAATTTTATGCTCTTTAAGTTGGGTAACCTCAGTTAAGGCGCTTGCCTTTAAAGCCAAATGACCTGGGTTTGATTCCCTTGTATCCATGTAAACCCAGATACATAAGGTGAAACATGCATCTGAAGTTTGTTTGCAGAGGCTAGATGCCCTGGCACACCCACTCGCATTCTCTCTCCTTGGAAACAAATGTTTTAAATTGGAGGTAAATCTTATCTGATAACTTCCTTATTTTATCTCTTATTTGTCTTATGGACATTTTCTTTTTTTAAGAATTCTTTTTAAAGTTTAAATTTTTAAAAACATAATTACTTTAAAAAATTTTTATTTATTTATTTGCAAGCAGAGAGAGAGAGAGAGAGAGAGAGAGAGAGAGGAGAGAGACAGAGAGAGAATGGGCATGCCAGGGCCTCTAGCCACTGCAAATGAACTCCAGATGCATGTGCCCCTTGTGCATCTGGCTTACGTGGGTCCTGGGGGATTGAACCTTAACCACTAAGCCATTTCTCAAACCCTAAGTATTTTATTTATTCATTCATTTTTTGGGGGGGGGAGTGCAGATAAAGAGAGTGGATGGGCCGGGCGTGGTGGCGCACGCCTTTAATCCCAGCACTCGGGAGGCAGAGGTAGGAGGATCGCCATGAGTTCAAGGCCTCCCTGAGACTACAGAGTTAATTCCAGGTCAGCCTGGGCCAGAGTGAGACCCTACCTTGAAAAACCAATTAAAAAAAAAAAAAAAAAAAAAGAGAGAGTGGATGGGTGCGCCAGGGCCTGTACCCCCTAGGCATTTGCAAGCAAATGCCTTAACTGCTAATCTCTCCAGCCCTATGGACTTTATTAGAAAAGAAAGTCCTTGAAAATCAGTGAAGTGTTTTACAGTTTAGCAGCAGTTTAAACTATAAGGCTGGTGAAGATGAGGTTTCTATAAATCGATGAAATCCTTGTTAGATTTTAGTGGACGAGGAAGGAATTACTAAAGTTTAATAATGTTTGTATTTCTAGGACTTAGAGAATTTGTTGAAAAATAGAGAATAAAAATGATAAATTGGCTGGGTGTGGCGGTGCATGCCTTTAATCCCAGCACTAGGGAGGCAGAGGTAGGATTGCCTTGAGTTTGAGGCCACCCTCAGACTACATAATGAATTCTAGGTTTGCCTGGGCTAGAGTGAAATCTACCTCAAAACAAACAAACAAAGAAAAGATAAGTTGGCCCTTGAGAGGCAGGGGTAGGAGGATTACTGCTTGTCTGCAAAACCCAGTGACCTAAGTTTGATACACGTAAAACCAGATACACAAAGTGGCACATGTATCTGGAGTTTGTTTGCAGTGGCTAGAGGCCCTGGTGCACCCATTCTCTCTATCTAGCCCTCCTTTCAAATAAATAAATAAATAAAAACTGGGTTCTGGCCAGGCATGGGGATGCATGTCTGCAATCCTAGCACTTGGGAAGTAAAGGCAGGAGAATCAGAAGTTCAAGGTCATCTTTCACTACATAGTAAGTTTGAGGTCAGCCTGGGCTATATGAGACAGAATACAAACAACAGGTACTGGATGTGGACCTTGCTGACTCTGCATTAATTACTTACTTTCTAAATGCCTCAGTTTCCTCACCTGTAAAGTAGGAAATACTAATCCTATCTTTTAGGATTATTGTGAAAATTAATTAAAACAGTGTACATCTGGCTCTTAGCTTAGTGCTTAGTAAATGCTGCGTAATACTTACTTGGTAGGGTGATGGCAAATTGAGTCTCAGGGAAATACCTTTGAAAAGATTGGATGTTGGACAGGTGAGTGTGAGGTTAAAGCTGGTGCTAAGATTTCTTGCCTGAATGGTGATGGAAGTATGAAAGTTGGGAATTCGGAGAACATTAATGAGACCATACACGGTATCATCTTCATAATTCTGTCTCCTGTGTCTTCCAATTGGAGTAACTCAGTTTTTTACTAAATGAACAGGTGACTTAAAAGCTGATGTTGGAATGCTGTGAGCACATCTCAGTGGCAAAGTGCTCTCCTAGCATGCATGAAATGCTAGGTTTGATCCCTAGCATGGAGTAATAGTAATAATAATAATAAATAATAATGCAGGACATGGTGGCGTACACCTTTAATCCCAGCACTTGAGACGCTGAGGTAGGAGGATTGCCGTGAGTTTGAGGCCAGCCTGGGCTAGAGTGAGACCTTACCTCAAAAAACCAAATAAATAGTAACATCCAAAAGTTGATATTGTAGTATTTAAGTAGGCAATGAGAGATATTTAAGTATAATTTCAGAGAAAGCTTAGGTATTGGGAGATTGAAAACTGAGAAACAAGGTCCTTAATTCCAAAAGATAAGTGAGTATGGGGCTTAGCTTAGCAGCAGAGTACTTGCTTACCAAGCACTAGGCACTGGGTTTCCTCTAGCACCTGGAAAAAAAAAATTCTGAAAGATAAGCACCAACTTTTTCCATCTTTGGGAATTTGTATCAACACATCATAGAAATAGTCCCTTAGGAGTTTATTATGTAACAACGTTTATAAACTCAACAAAGGATTTACTTTTTCTTTGACTTCTTAGTTTCAAAATCCAACAAGATTAAATAAACCAAGACAGAAGTTCCTCTAGTACCTTTTTTCTAGTGCACATATATTTTTATTCATTTATTTGTGAAAGCGAGAGAATGAATGAGCCCACCTGGGCCTCCAGCCACTGCAGACGAACTCCAAACACATGCACCACCCTTGTACATCTGGCTTATGTGGATCCTGGGGAATTGAATGGAGGTCCTTTGGCTTTGCAGGCAAACGCCTTAACCGCTAAGCCATTTCTCCACCCGCACATATATTCTTAAAGCTTGGTTCTTTTTGTGTATGTGTGTGCGTATGTATTACAGAAAGTGATTTGTGGGTTTTAAGTGATTGAGGGGTTAATTTTTGTTATACAAATGATTACTTTTTTTTTTAGGTTTTAATTCTGAATGTTGCATCCTTTTATGCAGGTACACATACTTTTTTAGCTGAGTTGATGGCCCGCGGAAGACTAGCATAACTGCAGACTATGAGTAGTTTCTCAAGAAAAGTGCATTGTTTTGGGCACGAGGACCAGATTAAAGGTGAATTGTTACTACATGAAGTTTTTCAGTAAAAGTCACTGAAAAGTAAGATATATATTTAAATTTTTTAATTTATTATTGACAGCTTCCATAATTATAGACAATAAAGCATGATAATTCCCTTCCCCATAAATAATATTTTTGTCTTGTGTTCAGGATTATGCAACTAGGAAGGAATTGACAGTTTTCTGTGTTTATTTTTTAGTAATAGTTTTATGTTTTAGCATTCTTTGTTTACCACAGAATGCCCTTAGATGTGAGTATTCAAATAAATGAACAGGATATAGAAACATTTTTGCAGTATTATTAATAGAGTTTGTATGAAATATATAAACTTGGGGAGTAATTTTAATTGTGAAATAGTTTAGGGAAAAGATAATCTCTTGACATATTTAGAGAATAGTTTATATATAATATATTTATATACCTATTTTTTTTATTTGAGAAAGAGTCAGACAGAGAATGGGCATGTCAGGGCCTTCAGCCACTGCAAACGAAGTCCAAATGCATTCATGCGCCACTGTGCATCTGGCTTTATGTGGGTACTGGGTAATCAAACTCAGGTCGTTAGGCTTTGCAAGCAAATGCCTTAGCCACTGAGGCATATTTCCAACCTGAGAATAATTTAATTCTCCTTTGTTTTCTTGATACTGCTTTGTTAAGAAAAATAGCATTATAAAAGTTCTAAGAGTCTTTGTCTTAGAAAGTTTAGTTGCTGAGGCTGGAGAGATGGCTCAGTAGTTAAAGGCATTTCCTTGCAAACCTGTTGGCCTGGGTTCAAGTCCCCAGTAACCACGTAAAGCCAGATGCATAAAGTGGCACATGCATCTGGAGTTTTTTTTTTTTACAGTGGCAAGAGGCTCTCATGTGCCCATTCTGTCTCTCTCCCTTTCCTTGTGCGTGCATGTGTGTTGTTTAATTGTTGCTGGACATAGTGGCTCACACTTGTAATCCTAAAATCCTAATACTTAGGAGGCTGAGGCAGGAGGATTGTTGAGTTTGAGGCCAGCTTGAGTTATATATTGAATTTGAGGCTAGCCTGGACTAGGGTTGAGATTCTGTTGTAAAAGAAAAGTGTGGTGGGGGGGCAGCCTGGAGAGCTGACTCAGCAGTTGCCTGCAAAGCCTAATGATTGGGGTTCATTTCCCCAGTACCTGTTTAAAGCCTGATGCACAAAGTGGTGCATGCACCTGGAGTTCATTTGCAGTGGCAGGAGGCCTTGGTGTGCCCATTCTCTTTGTCTCTCTTTCTCTGTCTCCTTGCTTACAAATAAATAAATAAATATTTTTTAAAAGGCAATAAGAAACTAATTTACTAGATCATACATAAAACTGAAAAAGAAACTTAGTTTATTTTCTCTTAAGCCAGTGGGGCAAGCCCTGATAATGTAATGAATGTTCAAAAGCAGTTATTGTTCATTCATTTAATGGAATAGTTGGGTTAAGGGGCTAAATTGAGGGCATTAAAGTTTTATCCTATCAGTTCTCCTTAATTTTATTCTTGTATCTTTTAGTTTTCTCCTTAGAAAAAAGAAAGGTTGCTAGTAGAAATGGTTAAGAAAGTGTTAAATATGTGAAGTAAATTTTTAAAAAATATTTTATTTAAAGCTGGGTGTGATGGGGCACACCTTTAATCCCAGCACTCAGGAGGCAGAGGTAGGAGGATCACCATGAGTTCAAGGCCACTCTGAGACTTCATAGTGAATTCCAGGTCAGCCTGAGCTAGAGACCCTACCTTGAAAAACCAAAAATAAATAAATAAATAAATATCTCTATATATTTAGTTGAGAGAGAAAGAGGGAGGCAGATATATATGAGAGAGAATGGGTGTGCCAGGGCCTCTAGCCACTGCAAACCGACTCTTAAGGTGTATGTGCACCTTGTGCATCTGGCTTACATGGGTACTGGGGAATAGAACCTGGGTTTACAGGCATGCACATTAACCACTAAACCATCTCTTCAGCCCATGAAGTAAAATTTTATAAAGAAATCCAAAACTCTGTTAGAATATTTGAGAGGCAACTAAAATAGATAGAAATGACATTTTTGATTTCTCATATACTCTAATGGACTTGGAAATCTTCACTTCTAAGTTTTATTTAATAATGCCATTTTTTAAATTATTTATTTATTTTTTGGTTTTTCGAGGTAGTGTCTCAGCTGTAGCCCAGGCTGACCTGGAATCACTATGTAGTTTCTCTCAGGCTGGCCTTGAACGCATGGCGCTCCTCCTACCTCTGCCTTCCAAGTGCTGGTATTAAAGGTGTGCGCCACTACCCCAGCAATAATGCCATTTTTCAAAGCTGGCTGTTGTGGCTCATTTAATCCTAGCACTTGGGAGGCTGAGATAGAAGGCTCTGTGTTCCAGGGCATCCTGGAGTACACATCTGTAATTCCAGAACTCAGGAGAATAAGACAAGAGGCTAGCATTGGCTATATATAGAGACCCTATCTCAAAAAAGAGAAAGAAAGGAAAAAATGAGCCAGTTTTGGTCTGCACACCTTTTTTTTCAACTAGGATCTCTAGCCCAAGCTGTGTAGTCTCAGGGGGTTCTCAAACTCACAGTGATCCTCCTACCTCTGCCTCCCAAGTGCTGGGATTAAAGGCATGCGCCACCATGCCTGGCTGCCGCACACCTTTAATTCTAGCACTCAGGAGGCAGAAGCAATCGGATCACTGTTAGTTCAAGGCCAGAGCGAGTTCCAGGTTAGTCTGGGCTAGAGTGAGACCCTACCTTGAATTCCTGCCCCCCCCCAAAAGGAAAATATAGAAGCATAGGGGTTGGAGATATGGCTTAGCATTTTATAAGTTTGCCTCCATAGCCAAATGTCCTGGGTTCAATTCTCCAGTCCCCACATAACCCAGATGCACAAAATGGTAAATGTATCTGGAGTTACTTAGCAGTGGCTCAAGAGACCCTTGTGTGCCCATTCTCTCTCTCTCTCTGCTTATAAATAAATAAATAAAAGAAAGAAAAATATAAAAGCATAGATATGGTTTTTAAAAGATGAGTTAGCCAGGTATGGTGTGGCACATCTTTAATCCCAGCACTCAGGAGGCAGAGGTAGGAGGATCACCGTGATTTGGAGGCCACCCTGAAAATACAGAGTGAATTCCAGGTCAGCGTGAACTAGAGTGAAACCCTACATTGAAAAATAAAACAAAACAAAATAAAATAAATAAGATGAGTTATGTGTAGTATAGTGTATAGCAATACTTTTGTAAAGGGTTTCGTAAGTATTGCTGTACATTAGCTACATACAAAAAATTTATTTTTGTATCTTTCATGTATTTAATTGCATAGTGAATAAAACAAAAAGTACTAAGTTGGCTCATTATCCTAAGTGGCTGGTTTCTGTATATCAGAATAAAGAACATATTTCTTGTCTTTAACTGCGGAGTCATCTTCCAAGCCCCTAAAGTTTATTTGCACATGTGTATTTGTAGATGTTTGAGTCTGGCTTTTACATGGGTAGCTTGAGTATTGAAGCTGGGCTGGTAGGCTTTGCAAGCAAATGCCTTTAAAGAGGATGGTTTATTTTTATTTTTATTTATTTATATATATTTTTTTGGTTGTCGAGGTATGGTCTTGCTATAACCCAGGCTGACCTGAAATTCACTATGTAGTCTCAGGGTGGCTTCGAACTCACAGCAGTCCTCCTACTTCTGCCTCCTGAGTGCTGGGATTAAAGGCATGCGCGACCACACCCATCTGTTTTTAAATTTTTTTTAACTTAAAAAATTTATATTTTATTTATTTGAGAGAGAGAGAAAGAGACAGAATGAATGGGCTTGCCAGGGCCTTCAACCGCTGCACATGAACTCCAGATGCATGTGCTACATTGTGCATCTGGCTTATGTGGATCCTGGGGAATTGAACTTGGGTCCTTTGGCTTCTCAGGTAAGAGCCTTAACTCCTAAGCCCTTTCTGTAGCCCTGTTTTTAATTTTTTTAAAGGCTAAGGTTTTTTTTTTTTTTTTTTAAATATATTTAGTTATTTGAGAGAGAGAGAAAGAGGGAGAGAGAGAGAGAGAATGAGCGTGCCAGGGCATCCAGCCACTGCAAATGAACTCCAGATGCATGTGCCCTCTTGTGCATCTAGCTTACATGGGTCCTGGAGAGTCTAACTGGGATCCTTTGGCTTTGCAGGCAAATGCCTTAACCATTAGGCCATCTTTCCAGCCCGCTGTTTTTAATTTTTAAAAACTATTTTTATTTATTTGCAAGGAGAGAGAAAATATGAAAATGGACATGCCAGGGCATCTACCCACTGCAAACCAACTCCAGCTGCATATGCCACTTTGTGCATCTGGCTTTATGTAGGTCCTGGGGAATTGAACTCAGGTTATTAGGTTTTGCAGGCAAGCAGCCCTAAGACGTCTCTCCAGCCCTAAAAATTCCTTTTTAAGCATGGTAATGTGTTGGGAGATTTATGAATAGTGTAAAATGTAGATTATAGGTATGAGACACATGACAAAGAAGGAGAAAACATATACAGAAGAATTTAAAGGTGGTTAGATACAGGCTTCAAAGGTCAATTTCTGCCTTAGTGTCTGACTTATCTGTGCTGTACAACTAATCAGGGTCTTTAAAGTTTCATCATAAAGTGAGTTTGTTGAAATGGAGAGATATAAAATGGTTTGTTAATTAAGCATTCTCTTTAAAACTCTTACTTTCAGTCGCATGTAATTTGTTTCATTTTTCTTCCTCAGAATCTATCAGGTGAATGTATATTTTTTCTTGTGAATTTGGCTAGAAGCAATTTATTTTTTAAAGAAAATATGTCTCCTCTGAAGATACATGGCCCTATCAGAATTCGAAGTATGCAGACTGGGATTACAAAGTGGAAAGAAGGATCCTTTGAAATTGTGGAAAAAGACAATAAAGTCAGCCTTGTAGTTCACTACAATACTGGAGGAATTCCAAGGACATTTCAGGTATAGCCACATTTGGATTTGGAATGGTTCTTTAATCCAATCCTTCAGTAAATAGCAGTACTGTGCCATGATTGTATATAGTAGCCCTGTAAGGATTCTTACTTCCAGGACACTATACCTATTTTATAAATTATTCGGCGGCCTCATTGGCTTTGTTTAATAAAGAATAGAGGGGCTGGAAAGATGGCTTAGCAGTAAAGGCACTTGCCTGGAAAGCCAAAGGACCCAGGTTCGATTCCCCAGGATCCACATAAGTCAGATGCACAAGGTTGCACATGTGTCTAGAGTTTGTTTGCAGTGGCTAGAGGACCTGGCACACCCATTCTCTCTCTACCTCTTTCTCTCTCTCAAATAAATATTTTTAAAAACCACATTAGGCTAGGCTTCATGGCATACACCTTTAATCCTAGCACTTGGGAGGCAGAGGTAGGAGGATGGCTGTGAGTTCAAGGTCAGCCTGAGACTGCATAGTGAATTCCAGGTCAGCCTGGGCTAGAGCAAGACCCTACCTTGATAAACCAGAAAACAAAACAAAACAAAAAACCCCTCAAAGATGGTACTAACAGTGCAAAGAAGAAAGAAGTGGTTTGTGCTTTGAGGATTTCAAGGATAACTGGGAGTTTGCTAAACATAGTGGTGGTAAGGCAGAGGTGATTTCCATAGTGGTTAGACACATGTAACTTGTAGATCAATTCTTAGAAACAGTGGGGTTGAGTGGCAGAAGTAAGGGAATGAAGAGCTAAGTAGGAACCATATTTTGATACTTTAAAAAAAATATTTATTTATTTATGTAAGAGAGAAAGAGGCAGAGAGAGAGAGAATGGATGTGCCAGGGCCTCCAGCTACTGCAAACAACCTAGACACATGCGCCACCTTATGCATCTGGCTTACGTGGGTTCTGGGGAATCAAACCAGAATCCTTTGGCTTTGCAGGCAAATGCTTTAACTGCTAAGCCATCCCTCCATCCCTATTTAATTATTTTTATTTGAAACAGTCTTATGTAAGTTAAAAATAGTCTTAGCTACTGATCCTTCCGCCTCTACTTTCTAAATCTGGCTCAGAAAGAGGGGGAGAGAAAAGGAAGAGAGAACGAATTAGTTTTTATCTTTTAAGTATGCCTGAAATTATGAAATTTTGTGAATTACTAGATTACTCTAAAAAAATTTTCATGATATATATTTGTATGTTATAAAAAGTTTGGCTAGTTGTGGTGGCACACACCTTTAATCCCAGCACTTGGGAGGAAGAGGTAGGAGGATTGCCATGAGTTCAAGGCCACCCTGAGACTACATAGTAAATTTCAGGTCAGCCTGGGCTAGAGTGAAACTCTACCCTGAAAAAAAACAGCAAAAATCTTATGTAAGTCTTAGAGTTAAATATTTCAAGAACTGTTTTGGTTGAAAATAAATTGAATGACTATAGGGAAGAGTGAGAAAGGTAACTTGAAATGCATAAAGTTTAATATTTTTATACAACTTTATTGTTTATTTTGGGTGATAAAGATGATTATTTTCTTTTTTTTTTTTTCCAGCTAAGTCATAACATTAAAAATGTGGTACTTCGACCCAGTGGAACAAAACAAAGCCGCTTAATGTTGACTCTGCAAGATAACAGTTTCTTGTCTATTGACAAAGTACCTAGTAAGGATGCAGAGGAAATGAGGTTGTTTCTAGATGCAGTCCATCAAAACAGACTTCATGCAGGTGAGCAGTAATCATTCCATTAGGCTGACATTAGCATTTTGTAAAAGAATACAATGACTGGGGGGCTGCAGAGATGGCTTAGCCTTTAAGGCATTTGCCTGTAAAGCCAAAGGATCCCCGTTCGACTCTAGGACCCACGTAAGCCAGATGTACAAGGTGGCACATGCATCTGGAGTTTGTTTGCAGTGGCTGGAGACCTTGGTGTGCGTGTGCGCTCGCTTGCTTTCTTTCTTTCTTTCTTTCTTTCTTTCTTTCTTTCTTTTTTTGTTTGTTTTTCGAGGTAGAGTCTTACTCTAGCTCAGGCTGACCTGGAATTCACTCTGTATTCTCAGGGTGGCCTCGAACTCACGGTGATCCCCCTACCTCTGCCTTCTGAGTGCTGGGATTAAAGGCATGTGCCACCACACCCGGCTCTTTCTCTCAAATAAATAAATAAATAAAATATATTTTTAAAAAAGAATACAATGACTGGGGCTCCAGATAAAGTTCCTAGCATGCACCCCATAAACCAGAAATGGTGATGTACAACTGAAATCCTAGCACTTAGGAGGTAGAGGCAAGAGGGTTAGGAGTTCTAGGTTCTTTAGGATACATAGAAAGTAGCCTGGGCTACATGAGACTCTCCAAAAAACAAGAGTATGATGGCTATGAACCAATGTTCCTGGTGAACACTGGTACAGAAATCTTCAACAAAATGCTGGTAGAGGGCTGGAGAGATGGCTTAGCAGTTAAGGCACTTGCATGCAAAGCCTAAGGACCCAGGTTTGATTTCTCAGTACCCATGTAAGCCAGATGCACAAGTTGGTGCATGCTTCTGGAGGTATTTGCAGTGGCTGGAGGCCCTGTTGCACCCATTCTCTCACTCACTCTCACTCTCTCAAGTAAATAAAATAAAAATTTTGAAAAAAATGCTGGTATGGGCTGGAGAGGTGGCTTAGTGGTTTAGGCACTTGCTTGCAAAGCCTAAGGACCCAGGTTTGATTCCTTAGAACCCACATAAAGCAGATGCACAAGGTGATGCATACACACAAGGTCACACATGTGTACAAGGTGGCACATGTGTCTGGAGTTTGATTGCAGTGACTAGAGGCACTGGCACGCCAATTTTCTCTCTCTTACTATGAAAAAAGTTTTAAAATGCTGGTAAACTGAATTGAATGGCACATTATAAGATTTCTATACATGACCAAGAAGGATTATTAATTCCTAAGATGTAAGAATGGTTCACCATAAGACAATCTATACAATACATTAATATATTAGCAGAATGAAAGACAAAAACCACACGAACATCTCAATTGATGCAATAAATAAACAAGGGGGCTGGAGAGATGGCTTAGCTGTTAAGGCACTTGCCTGCAAAGCTGAAGGACCCAGGATCAATTCCTCAGGACCCACGTAAGCCAGTTGTTCATGGTAGCACATCCATCTGGAGTTTGTTTGCAGTGACTAGAGGCCCTGGTGTGCCCATTCTCTTTCTGTCTCTCAAATATTAAAAAATAAATAAATAAGCCGGGCATGGTTGTGCACTCCTTTGATCCCAACACTCGGGAGGCAGGCAGGAGTATTGCCATGAGTTCGAGGCCACCCTGAGACTACAGAGTGAATTCCAGGTCAGCTCTGAGCTAGAGCGAGACCCTACCTCGGAAAACCAAATAAATAAATAAATATAAATAAATAAGAAACAAGGGACTAGAAGATAGCATATTTGGTAAAGTGCTTTAACTTTAAGCATGAGGACCTAAATTTGATTCTCAGTATTTAACTGTAAAAATACTGGTCTTAGTGGCTTGTACATGTAATCCTAGTCCTAGAGAGGTGGAGATAGGAAGAACCCTGGGCTTGCTGGCCAGCTACACTAATCTAATTGGTGAATTCTAGGCAAGTAAGAGACTTAAGGAATGATATCAAGGATTTTCCTGTGTCCTCCATATGCATGTGTACTCATGTGCCCACACACATATAAGCATATACATATGTGCACACCACAGTCAAAAATTAACACAATTTGGGACTGGAGAGATGGCTCAGTGGTTAAGGTGCTTGCCTGTAAAACCTAATGACTAGAGTTCACTTCTCCAGTACCCATATAAGGCCAGATGCACAAAATGGCATGCATCTGGGGTTTGTTTGCAGTGGTAAGAGGCCTTGGCATGCCCATTCTCTCTCTCTCTCTTTCTCTTTTTGTTTCTCAAGGTAGGGTCTCTCTCTAGCCCAGGCTGACCTGGAATTCACTATGTAGTCTCAGGGTGGTCTCAAACTCACAGCAATCCTACCTCTGCCTCCTGTGTGCTGAGATTGAAGGCATATGCCACCATACCTGGCTTCTGTCTCTCTTTCTCTGCCTTTCTCTCTCTGTTTGCAAATAAAAATATTTTAAAATGGGCTGAAGGGATGGCTTAGTGGTTATGGCATTTGCCTGCAAAGCCAAAGAACCCATGCTCGATTCCCCAGGACCCACATAAAGTCAGATGCACAGGGTGGTGCATGCATCTGGAATTCGTCTGCAGTGGCTAGATGCCCTGGCACACCCATTCTCTCTCTCTCTCTCTCTCTCTCTCTCTCTCTCTCTCTCTCTCTCTTTCTGCTTGCAAATAAATAAATAAAAAATAAGAAGCTTTGCAACTTAGCTTTAAAAACATTTAAGGGCTGGAGAGATGGCTTAGCAGTTAAGCGCTTGCCTGTGAAGCCTAAGAACCCCAGTTCGAGGCTCAATTCCCCAGGACCCACGTTAGCCAGATGCACAAGGGGGCACACGCGTCTGGAGTTCGTTTACAGTGGCTGGAGGCCCTGGCGTGCCCATTCTCTCTCTCTCTCTGTCTGCCTCTTTCTCTATCACTTTCAAATAAATAAATAAAAATAAACAAAAAAATTTAAAAAAATATTTAAAAATTAGCAGAATTTAATACATTTTCATAACAACAACACTAAATAGTAGAAGGAAAATACTTTACCATAGTAAGAGCAGTGTATAGCTAGCATAACTAGGTGATAAAAAACTAGAAATGTTTTTCATAAGATCAGTAACAAAGTAGGGATGCCTGCCCTTGCACTTATGTTCACTGACACTTGAAATCTTTGCCAAAGCAGTTGGGTATCAGAAAGAAACACAAAGTATCCACATTGAAAAGAAGAGGGCCTAGGAAATGGCTCAACAGTTAAAGGTGCTTGCTTACAAATTGAAAAGGAAGAAGCAAAATGATCTCGGTTCACAGATTACCTGATTTTATGTGGATAAAATCCTAAAGAGGGCTGGAGACTTGCCTGCAATGCCAAAGGACCCAGATTCGATTCCCAGGACCCACATAAGCCAGATGCATGATGCAAGATGGTGCTTGCATCTGGACTTTCTTTGCAGTAGCTGGAGGCCTGGGTGCACCCATTATCTGTCTCTCTTTCTCTCTCTCTCAAATGAATAAAAAATATCAAAAATAAAATCCTAAAGATTACACATACACGAAAAGGAAGAGGACAATTTAAGATATAGTTGAAAAAAGTTTTAAAAAAGAAAAAGATTACTTTGTCTTAAGTAAGACAAAAAGTTACATAAGTCTTAAGAATTTGCCTGTCTACATGAAATTAAGTTTTTAAAATTTATTTGCAATCAGTGAGAGAAAGAATGTCTGGACACATCAAAGCAGCTTGAAACTGCAATTGAACTAAACTCATGTGCCACTTTGTGTGTTTAGCTTTATGTGGGTACTTGGGCATTGAACCCTAATTGGCAGACTTTCTAATCAAGTGCCTTTTTTTTTTTTTTTAATTTTTTGTTCATTTTTATTTATTTATTTGAGAGTGACACAGAGAGAGAAAGAGGCAGATAGAGAGAAAGAGACAGAATGGGCGCGCCAGGGCTTCCAGCCACTGCAAACGAACTCCAGACGCGTGCACCCCCTTGTGCATCTGGCTAACGTGGGTCCTGGGGAATCGAGCCTTGAACCGGGGTCCTTAGGCTTCACAGGCAAGCGCTTAACCGCTAAGCCATCTCTCCAGCCCATCAAGTGCCTTTAACTGCTGAGCCATCTTTCCTCCTCCAAAAATTTCCTTTGTATAAAATGAATATTCTGCTTTTATTGTTAGCTGCCAACTATATGTCATTTATTATTACCAACATTATATACGTGTGTGTGTGTATATGTATGTGTGTGTGTGTATGTATGTGTGTATATATATATATATATATATACACACACACATGCATACATACATATATATATTTGTTTGTTTTGTTTTTTGTTTTTCAAGGTGGGGTTTCACTCTAGCCCAGGCTGACCTGGAATTTACTACGGACTCTCAGCGATCTTCCTACCTCTGCCTCCGGATGCTGGGATTAAAGACGTGTGCCACTACGTCCAGCTAATATTTTATATTTTAATTTTGTGTGTGTGTGGGGGGGGATATCCTGCTGCTGCAAATGAGTGCCAGATACATGCTTCACTTTGGGGTCTGGCTTTATGTGAGTGCTGGAAAATTTAACCTGGGCCAGTAGGCTATGCAAGAAAGTGCTTTTAACCACTAAGCCATCTCCCAGCCCTTATCGGAGTATTTTCAAGTTAAATGTAAAACATTCAAGAGAAGCTAAGGGTATAGCTCTGTAATAAAGGCCCTGTCCCAATGAGTTCCCCCTCCTCCAAACTGAATGCTTAGAGAGAATGAAAAAGTAACTGTACTACTTTGCTTATATTTAGTAGTATATTGGTATACCATTCTTAGTTCTTTGTGGTTGTTGCCATTTAATATCTATATATTATGTGTTTATGTCACCAAATCTGAACTATGCTAATTTACTGAACAGTTTGAGTATCAGGCAGTTGAATACAAGCAGGGCACAATAATAAATACCAGCTACCCTAGCACTCAGGAGGCCAAAGCTGAAGAACTGACTTTCAGTCCAGCTTGGTTACATAGTGAGTTCAGACCTGCTGGGCAAAGGAGGAAGAGAAAGGATGAGAAGGGAAGGGGTAGGACACAGTAATGGTACACACCTGTAAGCTCAGTACACAGGAGGCTGATGCCGGAGGAATGTGAGTTTGAAGCCAGTCTGGGCTATGTAGAAAAACTGTACATAGCTCCAGCTTCAGTGAGAGACTCTGTCTGAGGGAAATAGGGCAAAAAAAAAAAAAGAAAGAAAGAAAGAAAGAAAAGAAAAGAAAAGAAAAGAAAAAGCAATAGAGGACACCAGATGTTTTCCTTTGATTTCTACACATGTGCACGCAGACTGCATTTTCATGCACACACATGCATGCTGACACCACAGAAAAGTCTTTCACCATGAGGACAAAAAGTATTACTTCAGTAACAAAGTGATTCTAATAATCTCTGCATGGAAAACATCTTTCTAAACATTACATAAAAACTAGAATCAGCCAGGTGTAGTGACCCATGCCCTTAGTTCCAGCATTACCGAGGCTGAGGTAGTAGGATCGCCATGAGTTCAAGGCCAGCCTGGAACTACAAAGTGAATTCCAGGTCAGCCTGGGCTACAGTGAGACCCTACCTTAAAATCAGGGCTGGAGAGATGGCTCAGTGGTTAAGAATGCATATGTGCAAGCCTGGCATGGTGGCGCATGCCTTTAATCTCAGCACTGACGTAGGCTGACGTAGGAGGATTGCTCTGCGTTTGAGGCTAGCCTGAGACTACATTGTAATTTCCAAGCCAGCCTGGGCTAGAGTGAGACCCCACCTCTGAAAACTAAAACAGGCATATTTTGCAAAGCCTAACAGCCTGGGTTCAGTTCCCTAGTACCAACATAAAAAACCAGATATACAAAGTGTCAGTGCATCTGGAGTTTGTTTACAGAGACAAGAGGCCATGGCATGCTCATGCTCACTCATATATCCTCTCTCTCTCTCTCTCTCAAATAATATAAAAATAAAACCTTAAAGAAAGCTAGAATCAATAGAAGGAAAGTATTGATAGACTGTAAGCAAGAGAAAGAGGCAGAGAGAATGGGCATGCCAGGTGGCACGTGAATCTGCAGTTTGTTTGCAGGGCCTGGAGGCCCTGGCATGCCCATTCATTCTCTCTGCCTCTTTCTTTATCTTGCTAAAACACACACACACACAAAGTAGGGAATTCCAGGTCAACCTGGGCTAGAGTGAGACCCTATCTCAAAAAAAATAAATAAAATAAATAAAATGAAAAGGCTGGGGATATGGCTCACTGGTTGTGTGAAAGTATTTGCTATGCAAATGAGTTGATCTAAGTTCAGATCCACAGAGCTAGGCTTAACAGAAGCATCTGTAATCCTTGCCCTCCAACAAGATGGGGTCTGAGACAGGACAATTCTCTAAAGCTGCTGGTCCAACTAGCAGTAGTGAACAAGAAACCTTAAGGTGGGGCTGGACAGATGGCTTAGTGGTTAAGGCGCTTGCCTGCGAAGACAAAGGACCCAGGTTTGATTCCCCAGGACCCACGTAGGCCAGATGCACAAGGTGGTGCATGCTTCTGCTGGAGTTTGTTGGCAGCGCCTGAAGGCCCTAGCGTGCCCATTCTCTCTCTGCCTCTCTCAAGCAAATAAAAAGTTTAAAAAAAAAAAAAAAGAAACAAAAGGAAAAAGACACCTTAAGATGGAAGATGAAGAACCAACATCCAAGAATGCCCTCTGACCTCTACATAACACACACACACACACACACACACACACACGGTGTACATGGGTCCTGGGGAATTGAATCTGGGTCCTTTGGCTTTGTAGGCATGCACCTTAACCACTAAGCCATCTCTCCAACCCTGACTTTATTTTTATTTTTTGAGGAGCTGGTGATGGAATACAGGGCCTCACATGCGAGGCATATGCTTTACACTGTGTCTTTTTTTTTTTTTTTTGGTTTTTCGAGGTAGGGTCTCACTCTAGTTCAGGCTGACCTGGAATTCACTATGTAGTCTCAGGGTGGCCTCGAACTCATGGCAATCCTCTTACCTCTGCCTCCCAAGTGCTGGGATTAAAGGTGTGTGCCACCACGCCCGGCTACACTGTGTCTTTCTAAGTTGCCCAGCTATTCTGGAACTTGTTTCCTACCTAACATAATGTTAGTATATTATGATACAAATTGCTAAGAGAAATACTACCTAGTAAAGAAATAGACAAAATTGCACATAAGAGAATTCAGGGAGAAACTAGATGACCCTTAATCATGAAAAAATTCCCAATTCAGTAATTAAACTCAAATTCTTATTGTCACTTTGGCAGCTGTATAAGAGGAAGCAAAATAGCAAGGATATATACAAGTTCATATTGTAGGGTATTGTGAACATTTTATTTTATTATTATTTTGGTTTTTCGAGGAAGGGTCTCACTCTAGGTCAGGCTGACCTGGAATTCACTGTGTTGTCTCAAGGTGTCCTTGAACTCAATGATTTCCCTACCTCTGCCTCCCAAGTGCTGGGATTAAAGACATGTGTCAATGTCTGGCTTATTATTATTTTTATTTATTTATTTATTTATTTATTGGTATTTCAAGGTAGGGTCTCACTCTAGCCCAGGCTGACCTGGAATTCACTCTCAATTCTCAGGGTGGCCTCGAACTCACAGCAATCCTCCTACCTCTGCCTCCCTAGTGCTGGGATTAAAGGCATGTACCACCACACCCAGCTTATTATTTTTATTTTGAGAGAGAGGGAGAAAGAGAGAGAATTGGCTTTCCAGGACCTTCAGTCTGCTCTGAACAAACTCCACATATGTGCGCCTCCTTGTGCACATGTGACACACTGAGTTGTATCACTGTGAGTCTGGCTATGTGGGACCTAGAAATTGGAACATTAATTCTTAGGCTTTGCAGGCAAGTGCCTTAACTGCTAAGCCATCTCTCCAGCCCTACTTTTATGTTTTGGGGCTGGAGAGATGGCTTAGCAGTTAAAGAGCTTGCCTGCAAGGCCAAAGGAACCAGGTTTGATTTCCCCAGGACGCACGTTAGCAAGATACACAAAGTGACGTATATATCTGGAGATCGTTTGCAGTGGCTGGAGGCCCTGGTGTGTGCATTGCCCATCTCTCTAACTGCCTGTAACTCCTCCTCTCTCTCAAATAAAAATAGGGAACCCTAAGGACTCAGGTTCAATTCTCCACGTCCCACGTAAGTCAGATGCACATGGTGGTGCATGCATCTGGAGTTTGTTTGCAGTGGCTAGAGGCCCTGGTGTGCCTATTCTCTCTCTTTCCCCCTCTCTGTCTCTAATAAATAAAAATAATAATTTTTGTTTATTTATTTTTTGAGAGAGAGAGTGGGAATGGGTGCACCAGGGCATCCTTCACTGCAAACTACCACTAGATGTGTGTGCCACCTTGTGCATCAGGCTTTATGTGGGTACTGGGAAATTGAACTTGGATCCTTAGGCTTTGCAGGTAAAGCACCTTAACCGCTAAGCCATCTCTCCAGCCCTGTTGAACTTTTTTTTTTTTTCTTCCCAAGGTAGGGTCTCACTCTAGCCCAGGCTGACCTGGAATTCATTCACTCTGTAGTCTCAGGATGGCCTCGAACTCACAGCAATCCTCCTACCTCCGCATCCCAAGTGCTGGGATTAAAGGCGTGTGCCACCATGCCCGGCTCCTTTTGAACATTTTAAAATGAGCATGGATTATTTTGGAGTAGAAGCTTATTCTGCATGGTTAATTTTAAAAAATTTATTTAAGAGAGAGAAGAGGGAGATAGAGAGAATTGGTGCACCAGGCCTTTTAGCCTCTGTAAACAAACTCCAGATGCATGTGCCACTTTTTACAACTGGCTTACATAGGTCCTGTGGAATCAAACCTAGGTCCTTAGGCCTCACAGGCAAGTGCCGTAACTGCCAAGCCATCTCTCCAGCCCTAAGTTTAAGTTTTTAAGTAATGCATAAGATAATTTTATAACTATAAAGTACCATATGGTGTTTCAATATGTATATCTATTATAATTGACAAACTTTTTATTTATAGAGAATGCTTTGGAGTATATGTTATGGAGAATATATATTCTCAGACATGTTTCCTTTACATAAGTGTTAATGTTCATGTCCTAAATACACAATGACTAACTCTTCCCTAGTATTACTTATAAATTATTGTAATTTTTTTTTTTCGAGGTAGGGTCTCCCTGAAGCTCAGGCTGACCTGGAATTCACTATGTAGTCTCAGGGTGGCCTCTAACTCATGGCGATCCCCCTACCTCTGCCTCCTAAATGCTGGGATTAAAGGCATGTGTCACCATGCCCAGCTCATAGAATATTTAAAAAAAAAAATACTTTCTTTGGCTCAGGGAATGGGGTCAGAAAGATTGTTAGAGCCACATTTTGCACAGAGACATTGCATTTCCTCCATAACTGACTCCTGCCCCCATAATGCATGACCTACAATTCCCATGGGGTTGACATGCATCCTCAATGAGGGCCTCTTCAGAAAAGGAGCAGGGAGGAGGATAAGGATAGTACCATGCGATATTTACATACAAAATATGTCCATATCTAATGATTAAAATATTTTAAATTTATTTTTGAGCAGAGAGAGAGAGAAAGAATGGGTTAGGGTTAGTTCTGTAGCAGACAGTTTCAGGTTGCTGAGATGAACTTCCAGACCAAGCACAGTTATGGAGGAAGGGATTTATTGAAGCCTACAGATCCAGGGGAAGTTCCATAATGGCAGAAGAAGCTGGCCTGCTTTCACAGGACCAAGCAGAGTGTGTGAGACAGAGAGAAGCACAAGCCAAAAGCCACATAGCACACTTCGCATATCTTTAGATTGAAATCTGAAACCCACCACCACACCTTAAGATCCACCCAGAGACATGCCTCCAGCCAGGTGGCTGTAGATACAAACTACAAACTAATAAAAAACTGAATATATTTAGGGCCATCTATTCAAACCACCACATTCCACCCCTGGCCCCCAATAGATTTATAACCATCACACATTGTAAATTGTACTCAGTTCAATTTCATTGGACCCCACAGTCTTGACCAGTGTAAGATGGTAAGTCCTGTAAAATCAAACAAGTTAAATACTTCCAACATTTAGGGCTGGAGAGATGGCTTAGCGGTTAAGCGCTTGCCTGTGAAGCCTAAGGACCCTGGTTCAAGGCTCGATTCCCCAGGACCCACGTTAGCCAGATGCACAAGGGGGCGCATGCATCTGGAGTTCGTTTGCAGTGGCTGGAGGCCCTGGCGCACCCATTCTCTCTCTGTCTGCCTCTTTCTCTCCCTCTCTCTCTGTCACTGTCAAATAAAAATAAACAAAAAAATTTTTTCAAAAAAAAAATACTTCCAACATTTAAAGGCACAGGGTAAACATTTTCAACTGATATAATGCAGATCAAGGAGAGACTAAAACAATGCAAACTCAGTCACCATCAAACAAACATCAAACTTCTGCAGTTCAAGTTCAATATAACCGGAGACTGGCAGTCTCTAGATTTTCCAATTCCGACCCTCCAGCTGGGCAGAGTAGCCAGGGAACACTTCCATCCCAGGCCAACAATGTGCTCTATGGTAGCCCTTGCATAGTCCTGGTATATTCAAAACATCTTCAGGTATTCATGCAAACCACCATCCATCTTCCAAAGGCTCTTTCAGCCTATCAGGGCATCAAGCCCTGCCTCATGCCCCATCTCAGCAGCGGCTTCTGGAACTGTGTGCAATTCATGACCACTCCACGCATTTTTCATGCTTCTGAAACCAGGTGTGCAGGACACAGCCATATACTTAATTCACAGACAAAATAAATTATAACCTTGAAAAGCAGGTTCCTTCTCCAGTCAACTGTTCCAAAAGAGTTTGCATTTCTATGATAGTCTGTCCTTCCTCAGGCATTCTTTCCATTGTTTTAATGTAAAGCAGTTGGACCATCTTCCCTAAGACTGCTAATGTGTTTGACAATAGCAGGTTCAGTAACCTTAAACCAATCTCAGTGCCTGTAATTTTAACTTGCTTGAGGTATTCCACCTTAAAATCTTAAATCTCTCAGTCCAATATCTTCAGCCAAGTGTTATGCCCAGTTCTCGGCACCCCCAGTGACCACCAAGGAGAAGCAAACATGTATGCAAGGGCAGGAGCTTTATTTCGGGTTTAAGCTCGGACTCTTGACTTCACCAACGCAGTGGATCCGTACAAGAGCCCTGAGTAGTGGGAGGGTAGGGTTTTTATAGGGATTTGAACATAGAAGAAGGGGATGGGTACATGATTGGTTGATTTAAACAGTAACCGCACTTGTACTCTTCTGATTGGCTTAGGATATTGGCGGGCAAAGTTGGCAGGCTGAGGCTAGGGGAATTGAACTTATTTATGAGTACAGGAATGTATGACGTAATCAGTTTCCAGTAACTGTTAAATCTACCCTTACCAGAATATAAAAACTTAGACCTTGCCGGGAAACAGAAACTTAGGCCTACTGAGGACTCCAAAGCCTGTTATGGTGTCCATCTGATTCCTGAGTCCTTCACAAGCACATCAGTCCATAACAAATTTAACCTTGATCAAACTCTCTGGGCCTGGGCAGCAGGACGCAGCCAGTCCTTATGCCAGTAGCCCAGTTCCAGCAAAATCTTCTGTAGTCTTTCCTTCCCATGGAAAGCTCATAAGTCAAGCCTCAAAGTTCAGTACTGTCTGCACTTAGCATTCTCAAACTGTCATCAAAATACTCCATAAAACTTGGCTTACCACTCCAGAAGGCATCTTCATTTGCAAGCACCAAGTCCATGCCCATTCCTCCAAAACAAAGGTTCCAAAAGACCGATATCCATATGGCCAGGTACATCTCAGCCCACTCCTCGGTACCAAGTCCTGTAGCAGACAGCTTCAGGTTTGCTGAGATGAATTTCCAGACCAAGCACAATTATGCAGGAAGGGATTTACTGAAGCTTACAGATCCAGGGGAAGTTCCATAATGGCAGAAGAAGCTGGCCTGCTTTCACAGGACCAAGCAGAGAGAAGCACAAGCCAAGAAAGCCACACAGCACACTTTGCATATCTTTAGATTGAAATCTGAAACCCACCACCACACCTTAAGATCCATCCAGTGACATGCATCCAGCCAGGTGGTTGCAGATGCAAACTACAAACTAATAAAAAACTGAATATATTGGGGACCATCTATTCAAACCACCACAGTTAGGGTTAGGTGCCAGGGCCTTGAGCTACTTCAAAGGAACTCCAGATGCTTGTGCCACTGTGCTTCTGGCTTTATGTGGGTACTGGGGAATCACACTGAAGGTCTTTAGCTTTTCAGGCAAATATCTTAGTCACTTGAGCCATCTGTCCAGCCCTTTATTATTTTTTATTTTTTAGATATTTATTTAATTTAATTTATTTCATTAAGGTAGGGTCTTGCTGTAGTTCAACCAGCCTTTTTTTTTTTTTTGGTCTTTCGAAGTAGGGCCTCACTCTGGCTCAGGCTGACCTGGAATTTACTATGTAGTCTTAGGGTGGCCTTGAATTCATGGCACTACCTTTGCCTCCTGAGTGCTGGGATTAAAGGTGTGTGCCACCACGCCTGGCTTGTTTTTGTTTTTCAAGGTAGCATTTCACTCTATCTCAGGCTGACCTAGAATTCACTATGTAGTCTCAGGGCGATCCTAGTAGCTCTGCCTCCCAAATGCTGGGATTAAAGGCATGTGCCACAATGCCTGGCTTTTTTGTTTTGTTTTTGTTTTTTGAGGTAAGGTCTCACTGTATCTCACAACCAGCCCTAAAAAAAAAAAAAAAAAAAAAAAAAAAAATCTTATTTTCAAGCAGAAAGAGATAGAAGAGAGATAGGGAGATAGAGAAAATGGGCGTGCCAAGGCCTCTAGCCACTACAAATGATCCCCAGATGCATGTGCCACCTTGTGCATCTGTCCTACATGGGTACTGGGTAATCAAATCTGGGGCCTTTGGCTTTTCCAGCAAGTGTCTTAACCACTAAGCCATCTCTCTATTTCTGTATTAGAATTGCATTTTCTTTTTGCCTTGTAATATTTATCCTTCCATTACATGGTCTCGTGTTTTTGTGTTAACTTATTTTGCTGGAGATAGTAGCCTTAGATTTTAATTACTATATTTCTCAGATATATATTCTGTCAGAAAGAATTTGTTGTTTTATCTTTTCTGCTTTGTCTTCCATTTCCTTGCTATTATATAATAGAAATATTTTTATTCAAGTAAGTGGATTAACTATTTTATTTTTTGTCTGCCAGCCATGAAATCTTCTCAAGGTTCTGGTAGTTTTGGAGCCATTTTGGGCAGTAGAGCCTCTCAGCAGGAAACCAATAGACAGCTTTCTTACTCGGACAATCAGGTATGTTCATTTGAATCTTTTTATCTTTTTAAATTTTTTTTTTATTTGTTTATTTGAGAGTGACAGAGAAAGAGGCAGAGAGAGAGTGAGAATGGGCGCTCCAGGGCCTCCAGCCACTGCAAACGAACTCCAGATGCATGCACCCCTTTGTGCATTTGGCTTACGTGTCTCCTGGGGAATTGAGCCTCGAACCGGGGTCCTTAGGCTTCACAGGCAAGCACTTAACTGCTAAGCCATCTCTCCAGCTTTTTTTTCTTTTTTCTTTTTTTAAGTTTAAGAGATTAGATAGAATTTAAGTGACAGAAGGAGAACCAAGCACATGTCTCTGGGGTTCCTAGAAATGGGGATGCCGGAGCCTGCTGGCTGAAAGGGTTTGAGCCTGATGGGGAGTGAGGATTAAAGAAAGACAGGAGAAAGAATGAAAGCAAGGACTCCAGTCCAGGACTGAAGCAAGGACTGAAGCGCAGTTTATTTCACAGCATTCCTTTTTATATCTTCTTACAAGCAGTTTTCCCATGGACAAAAATTCCATGAGCTTCATACAAGTTTCTATCAAAAACTCCTTCCTGTTACAGAGTTTTTGCACTTCAATCACTTCTCAGTACAAAAGACTATTAAGGCCAGCCGAATGGCTTCCCACACTGAATATACATAATTTTGCTTACATATAGGTGCTATAGTTTTTGCTAAAGCCTTTGCTATAGTTTTGCTAAAGTCTTGCTGCCACAGGCCCAGAGCTATGGATACAAGTCCAGCCAAATGGCTCCCGACATGGGGACACCCAGAGCTTGAGAATGAGTAGGCAGAATTGGGGTAAGGCCCACCTAGAGACCAAAATTGGGGTCATTTATAGGTTCTGAATGGGAACTGAGCAACAATACAAGGTTCAGGTTTAATCCTTCCAGGAATCTTAATTCTGGGAAAGGGGAACTCCTCCCTATGTAGGGACTCAGGTTTATGGAAAAACAGATAGAGAACTCATTTAGGCAGCAAGAAATACAGAATTGCCATATTCTTCTCCTACTGCTAGCAATATGAGAACTGTAAGGGCAGGCTCAGGGAAATTCCTAGCTTTAACTTTTGGGGCCCAGTCACTCTAAACTACCTCAATCTCCCCTCTGAAGAAGCCATCCTAACAACTGTTAGAGATTTATCTTTTTAAAAATTTAAGATGAAGGCCTGGAATGGCTTAGCAATTAAGGCATTTGCCCGTGAATCCAAAGAACCTTGGTTCAATTCCCCAGGACCCACATTAGCCAAATGCACAAGGGGGCACACGCGTCTGGAGTTCATTTGCAGTGGCTGGAGGCCCTGGCACGCCCATTCACCCTCCCTCCCTCCCTCTCTCTCTCTCTCCATCAAATGAATAAATAAAAATAAAAATTAAAGATGATAATCCCAGCACTTGGGAGGCAGAGGTAGGAGGAATGTCGTGAGTTCGAGACCACCCTGTGACTATATAGTGAATTAGTGGGCCAGAGTGAGACCCTACCTTGAAAAACCAAAAAAAAAAAAAAAAAAAAAAAAAATTAAAGATGAAGCCAGACCTGGTGGTGCACACCTTTAATCCCTGCACTTGGGAGGTAGAAGGATTGCCATGAGTTTGAGGCCAGCCTGAGACTACATAGTAAATTCCTGATCAGCCTGAGCTAGAGTGAGACCCTACCTGAAAAAATAAATAAATAAGTAAGTAAACAAAATATAGTACACAAATGGGGCTGGAGAGATGACTAAGTGTTTTAAAGGCACTTGCTTGAAGAGCCTGCTGGTGTGTAGGTTCAATTCCCTAGTACCCATTATAAAGCTAGATGCATAAAGTGGCACATACATCTTGTGTTCATTTGCAGTGGCAGGAGGCCCTAGCGTGCCCATTCTCTCTTTCTCTCTGTCTTGCAAATTAATAATATATTTTATTTATTTATTTATTTACTTATTTATTTATTAGAGAGAGAGAGAATGGGCACACCAGGGCCTCCAGCCAATGTAAACGAACTCTGGATGTATGTGCCCCCTTGTGCATATGGCTTACGTGGGTCCTGGAGAATCGAACCGGGATCCTTTGGCTTTGCAGGCAAATACCTTAACTGCTAAGCCATCTCTCCAGCCCTAAATAAAAGTATTTTTGAAAAAAGTCTCCAATTAGAATGGGAATATATAGCTCAGCTGATGTGCTTTTCCTAGCGTGTATGAAGCTCTGGGCTTGATTCTCCAGCAGCACAGAAAACCAGATGTGATGGTATATGCCTGGAATCCCAGCACTGCAGAGGTGAAAAGCATTCTCACTATTATAGCAAGTTTAAGGCCAGCTTGTGCTATGTAAAATCTGGTCCCCCAAAAAGGAGGAAAAATAAAGTTTGCAATTCTAAGATTTAATTATCTTCAACTTTATTCTTACAGACCCCTTCAAAAAGAGGAAGTTTGGAAACGAAAGATGATACTCCATTTCGAAAAGTTCTTGGTACTCCAAGTCGAGGATCAATTAAAACTGTAGCAGGAAGTGGAATAGCTGTTACTCGGACGAGTCCTTCTTTGACTGCTACATCAACACCTCTTAGATCAGGATTATTAGAAAACCGGTAGGAAAGATTCTGCTTATTTGGTACTTTTCTACAAATACGTTTTGTAACTTCTAGCAATCCAAGGAAAACTAGCGGTACATGGTGGTGCACTCCTTTAATCCCAGCACTTGGGAGGCAGAGGTAGGAGGATAGTTGTGAGTTTGAGGCCAGCCTGAGACTGCACAGTAAATTCCAGGTCAGCCTGGGCTAGAGTGAAACCCTAGCTCATGAAAACCAATAAAAAGAAATGAAATTCAAGGACAAAAAGAAAATTTGACACATATTTTTTATAGCTAACTGTAAGTATTTGTCTTCAGTTTATGTCAGTGATTTATATTGAGCATGTAGACAGTATACTAATCTAAACGTATGAAGAATTAGGAAGAAGGGCTAGAGAGATGCCTCAGCAGTTAAAGGCACTTGTCTGCAAAGTCAAAGGATTAGGGTTCAATTCCCCAGTACCCATGTAAAGCCAGGTGCACTTGGTGGCACATGTGTCTGGAATTTGTTTGCAGTGGCTGGAGGCCCTGGTGTGCTAGCTCTCTCCTTCCCTCCCTCCCTCCCTCTCTTTCTGTGCCTGGTTTATTTGTTTGTTTATTTGAGAGAGAGAGAATGGGCGTGCCAGGGCCTCCAGCCACTGCAAATGAACTCCAGACACATGCGCCCCTTGTGCATCTGGCTTACATGGGTCCTGGAGATTCAATCCGGTATCCTTTGGCTTTGCAGGCAAACGCCTTAACCGCTAAGCCATCTCTCTAGCCCTCTGACTGTTTTTTTTTTTTTTTTTTAATTTTATTTTTATTTTTTGGTTTTTCAAGGTAGGGTCTCACTCTAGCCCAGGCTAACCTCGAATTCACTATGGAGTCTCAGGGTGGCCCCGAACTCACAGCGATCCTCCTACCTCTGCCTCCCAGTGCTGGGATTAAAGGAGTGCGCCACCTTGCCCAGCTAATTAAAAAAATTTTTTTAAAGAAAATGTTTGTTTATTGAGAGAGAGACGGAGAGAATGGGTGTGCCTTGGCCTGTAGCCACTGCAAACAAACTCCAGAGGTATATGCCACCATGTGCATTTGACTTACATGGGTTTGGGGAATTGAATCTGGGTTCTTAGACTTCATAGGCAAATGCCTTAACTGCTAAGCCATCTGTTCAGCTCCCTGCCTGTTTTAGAAAACTTAAAAAAAAAAAAAAAGTTAGGAAAAAAAAAGTGGGGCATGGTGGCACACGCCTTTAATCCTACCACTTGGGAGGCAGAGGTAGGAGGATTGTTGTGAGTTCAAGGCCAGCCTGAGACTACATAGTAAATTCCAGGTCAGCCTTGGCTAGAATGAAACCCTACTTTAACCCCCTCCCAACCAAATAATCAGATAACAGTCACATTTCCCATCTTGGAGTATGTTGACATGTATATTTTTTAATTTTTATTTTCGTGCATGTGTGTGTGGTCATGCCTTCAAGTGAATACCACTTTTTTGAGTCTGCCTTATGTAGATGGCCTTGGAAATTGAATTGGATCAGCAGGCTTTGCAAGGAAGTGCCTTTAACTGCTGAGGCATCTTCCCAACCCCTGTGTTGGCTTATAATTTTTGTTATTTAATATATTTTTATTTTTTATTTGAGAGAAAAAGATTGAGAGAATGGGTGTGCCAGGGCATCTAGCTACCACAGACAAACTCCAGACACATGCACCACAATGTGCATTTGTTTTATGTGAGTTCTGAAGACTCGAGCTTGAGTCCTTTGGCTTTGCAAGCAAGTGCCTTAACCACTAAGCCATCTCTCCAGCCCCTGGCTTATAATTTTTGATGGTATGAATTATGACTTAGAAAAGTATCTTTTTTTCTTCTGTTCTCCATAGCCCTGAAAAGAGGAAAAGAATGTTATCACCTGGATCAGAGTTGTCTGAAGATTATCCTAAGGAAAATGATTCATCATCGTAAGTTGCTCTGAGAGTCTTCATGGCTCTTGATCAGTGTTTCTTATATGTAATAAATATGACCACTAGGGAAGATTTGCAAGAATGTTTAGTTAGTGAGAATTCTAATGGTGAAAGAATTTTAAGCTGTCGTGGTGATGATAGATTATAGCATTGATAGAGAGAATTTGGCCATTGCAATGCTTTTGTCATGTCATTGCACTGCTCCTTTCTTGCTTTGAAAAAATTATTTATTAATTCACATATGTATGTGTGTGCATGCATGCACCAGGTTCTCTTGCCACTGCAAATGAACACCAAACACGTATACCACCTATGTCTAGCTTTGTGTGGTTGCTGAGGAATTGAACCTGGGCTGGCAGGCTTTGCAAGCAAACACCTTTAAGTGCTAAACCATCTTCCCCAGCCCCTGCTTTTATTTGTTTGTTTGCTGTGTGTGTGGAGGCCAGAGGACAACTTTCATGTTGCTCCTCACTTTCCACTTCGTTTGAGGTAGAATCTTTTGGCTTTGTGTTCACTGCTCCATTCGTGATCTTCTGGGAAATTCTCCTGCCTCTGCCTCCCATTTCCCTGTAGGCACATGGAATTACAGAAACCTAACAGAGCTGTGGCTTTTATGTAAGGTATAGGGATCTGAACTCACACTTTATCTATTGTGCCATCTCCCTAGCCCCTCCTCCTTTCCTTTTCTCCCCCTTTGTTTTCCTTTTCTTTCTTTCTTTGTTTCTTTCTTTTGTTTTGTTTTGTTTTTCCAGGTAGGGTCTCCCTCTAGTCCAGGCTGACATCACTATGTAATCTCAGGGTGGCCTCAAACTCATGGTGATCCACCTACGTCTGTCTCTCAGGTGCTGGGATTAAAGGAATGTGCCACTGCTTTCTTTTATCTGCACTATTAAGAGGAAGAATAGAACTGAAAAACATAAAATAAAATTTCTTTGTCCTTTTTGTGTATGCATCATGTTTATTTATGAGTGTGCCTGCAAGTGCACATATGCCCATGCATGTGGACTCCAGGTTGATGTTGGGTACCTTCCTCAACTGATCACCTTATTTAGAGAGCATAGCCTCTCACTCCTCATAGCTCACTGATTTGGCTAGTCTAGCTAGCCAGCTTACCCTGTGAATTCCCTATCTTCCCCTCCCCAGTGCTGGATTAGAGCTAGTTGCTATACCCACTCAGCATTTACTTGGATGCTAGGGATTCAAATTGTGGTCTTTATGCTTACCAGCAAGTGCTTTGTCTACTGAGTTATCTCCCTGCCCCATCTTTGATGGGGTCCACCAGCTCATAATTGTCTTTCTAATGTGAAGGTTTTTTTGCTTTTTCTTTTTTTCCGAGGTAGTGTCTCCCAGTAGCTGACCTGGAATTTACTATGTAATCTCAGGCAGGCCTTGAACTCACTGTGATCCTTCTACCTCTGCCTCCCAAGTGCTGGGATTAAAAACGTGTGCTGCCACGCCCAGCTTTTCTTGCTATCTATTTTCTTTTTCTTTTTGTCTTTGGAGGGAGAAAACTTTTAAGTAGTTATTAATCAATAGTCTCAATACCTTACCAGAAATACTCCAGCAGTTAGCTAGTATTTCAGATTAAGGCATCAACAAGAACAGTTAAGAAGAAGCCACAGAAACTCTGTTAATTTATGCTGCTGCTGTGACAGCTGTGAAAGTCTATAGGTGATGGCACTGAAATCTGAAACTGTAATAACCCAGGAGTCCTAGATTCTTTCTGATGTGTTCATCTGCCAGCCTTAACAAATACCACCCCCACCCCTTTTTGGACTTAGATGGTGCTTCCATTTCCTATTTCATGCCCCCAGTCCTGTTAGTACAATTGTACATTTTTATTCATGTCATATTACCCCAAACTTAGTAACATGGCTATATTAAGTTTTGAGAAAGTCTCGAACATATGTCTAGGCAAAGTTAAATCATTATAGTATAAGAGTAAAGTATTTATCATAACAGCTTGCCCTAGTTTATCCTTCTGCACCCCCACCCCCAAAACCCCACCTATTTGCCATTCTTCCCATACATAGAACATCCTTACCTCCATTCTAACAGAGACAAATTCCAAGTGTCCACTCAGAGACCAAGATCTCTGGGTGGTATGCAGTCCTCTCTATGAAGTCCATCTGTGCCTGTATAGCCCTTCCTTGTCTGATACCTGCAGTGTAAAAGGTAAGTTATTGTACATTCTCCACTTGCATGCTCATGCACCCATCGTCATACATCGCTAGAGTAGGGACAGTATAACCATAGTGAAAATTCATGTTTGGTAAAAACAGGAAAAGGAAGCTGGAAGAATCTGGTCTTTTGCAATGATGAAAATATTCTGAGCAGAAATTATAAGGGCAATGAAGATAGTGGAGTAAGTTCCTGGCTTGCCTATCTAGCAGTCTCTTCTGTCTTCCTAGAAGAACTACTTGATTATTGTGCTCCATATGAATCTTTACTTTGCCTTCTGGTAGATTTTACTTGTCTCTATTCTTTTTTATTTTTATTTTTTTGGTTTTTCGAGGTAGGGTCTCACTGTAGCTCAGGCAGACCTGGAATTCACTATGTAGTCTCAGGGTGGTCTGGAACTCTTGGCAATCCTCCTGCCTCTGCCTCTGCCTCTGCCTCTCAAGTGCTGGGATTAAAGGCATGTGCCACCACGCCTGCTTTGTCTCTCTTGTCTATTCTATAAAGAATATCACTAAGATTAGCTAGACGTGGGTGAGTTTTAAGTCTGCTTCAGTGATGAGCTCATAAGGATCCTCTGGATCTCTGCTTTGGTAGGTGTTGAGTATCCTCAAGGTCTGTTTCATTCACCCTGGCGTTGATTACAGATTATCAGTTTTAACTGTAGGTTCTTGACACGTTTTGCTTTGCATTCCTTATTGCAAAGTTCTTGCCTGACTTTTATCTGTCTCAAATAAGACCTTGTTGAAAGTAGTAAGAAGCACTAACCCAGACAGGTGTTCTGTGTAGATTCAAGGAGTAAGAGGTCTATGTTTCTAAGCATTATAGATGAGTGTATTTGTGCATGTGTTCATGTGTATGGGGGTACACATGTGTAAGTGTGTGGGCAGAGCCAACAGACAACTGAAGGCATCATTCCTCATGTGCCATTCACCTTTTTTTATTTTTATTTATTTTATTTTATTTTTTCTCGAGATAGGGTTTCTCTCTAGCCCAGGCTGACCTGGTATTCACTATGTAGTCTCAGGGTGGCCTCAAACTCACAGTGATCCTCCTACCTCTGCCTCCCAAGTGCTGGGATTAAAGGTGTGGGCCATCACACCCAGTTTATTTTATTTTATTTTATTTATTTTTGAGGTAGAGTCTTACTCTAGCCCAGGCTTACCTGGAATTAGTCTCAGTCTGACCTTGGACTCACCTGGATCCTTCTACCTCAGCTGGGATTAAGGGTGTGTGCCAGGACGCCCAACACCATCCATCTTTTTTTTTTTTTTTTAATTAACAACTTCCATGATTACAAACAATATCCCATGGTAATGCCTTCCCTCCTCCCACTTTCTCCTTTGAAACTCCATTCTCCATCATATCCCCTCCTCCTCTCAATCAGTCTCTCTTTTATTTTGACCATCCTTCTTTTAGAAAATATTTTTAAAAATTTTCATTCTTTTATTTTAGAGAGAGAGGAGGAGAGACTGTGGGCGCACCAGGGCTTTTAGCTATGCAAATGAGCTCTAGATGCATGTGCTGCCTTGTGCGTCTTGCTTACGTGGGTCCTGGGCAATCGAATCTGGGTCCTTTGGCTTTGTAGGCAAGCGCCTTAACAGCTAAGCCATCTCTCCAACCCCATCTTTTTTTGTGGCTTTTCAAGGTAGGATCTTACTCTAGCCCAGGATAACCTGGAGTTCACTTTGTAGTCTCAGGGTGGCCTTGAACTCACAGCTATCCTCCTACCTCTGCCTCCCATGTGCTGGAACTAAAGACATGTGCAAGTATGCCCAGCTCCCATCCTGTTTTTTGTTTTTGTTTTTGTTTTTTGTTTTGTTTTTTGGCTTTTTCGAGGTAGGATCTCACTCTAGCCCTGGCTGACCTGGAATTCACTCTGTAGTCTTAGACTGGCCTCAAACTCAACAGCATCCTCCTACCTTTGCCTCCCAAGTGCTGAGATTAAATACAATTTCGGAGTGCTGGGATTAAAGGGCTGCACCACCATGCCCGGCTCCCATCCTTCTGTTTTGATGCAAGGTCTCTCAATGACCTAATTAGGCTAGACTGGTGAGCCCAGGGAATCCACCTGTCTCCACCTCCCCAGTACTGGGATTACAAGGATGTTTCACCATGCCCAGCTTTTATTCCCATGGGTTCTGGGGATCATGCACTTTACCAACTGAGCTGTCTCCGTACTCCGAAATGAGAGCTCTGTCGAATATTTATTGATGCATAGCAGTAATCACTAGTTTTTCATTCTATAATATCCATGTCCTTATCCTCTCATACAAAACCAATGCCACATATTTTTAAATCTTAATTTGTGTGTGTGTGTGTCTGTGTCTGTCTGTCTGTGTCATGCACAGGGTGCACCAGGACCTTTTGCCACAGCAAACAAATGCCAGTTGTTTATGTCACTTTCTGCCTCTGATTTATGTGGATAGTTTAGGAATTGAACCTCAGTGCAGCAGGCTTTGCAACCAAGTGCGTCTAACTGCTGAGTCATATTCCCAGCCCCAATGCCACTTATTTTAGGCTTTTGCAAGTAGCACTAAATATTTAGAAGCCTGAGGACACATGTTTGACTCTCCAGATCCCACATAAGCCAGATGCACAAAGGTGAGGCAAGCACAGGGTCACACATGCCCACTAGGTGGCGCAAGCTTGTGGAGTTTTATTGCAATGGCTTGAGGCCCTGGCACACCAATTCTTTCTCTCTCACTCTTTCTTTAAAAAAAGAAAAAGAAAATAATGGTGAGTGGGAATCACTCCTCTTCCCTTGGCTGGAACTCATATATTCTCTGTAAGCCTAATGATTTGTTTATTTAAGATATAGTTTGGGGCTGGAGAGATGGCTTAATGGTTAAGGCACTTGCCTGCAAAGCCTAAGGACCCAGGATCGACTCCGCAGAACCCTTCTAAGACAGATGCCCAAGGTAGTGCATGCATCTAGAATTTATTTGCAGTGGCTAGAACGTACCCATTCTCTCTCTCTGCTCCTCCCCCCCCCTTAATAAATAAAATAAACTTTTTATATTTTTCAAGGTAGGGTTTCACTCTTGCTCAGGCTGACCTGGAAATCACTATGTAGTCTCAGGGTGGCCTTGAATTTACAGCAATCCTCCTACCTCTGCCTCCTGAGTGGTGGGACTAAAGGAGTGCACCACCACGCCCAGCAAATATACTTTTTTTTTTCTTTTTCAAGGTAGGGTTTCAGTCTAGTCAAGGCTGACCTGAAGTTCACTTTGCAGTCTCAGGGTGGTCTCGAATTCATGGTGATTGTCCTACCTCTGCCTCCCAAGTGCTGGGATTAAAGGTGTGCACCTCCATACCCAGCCCAGGTGTACTTTTTAAAAAAGATATAGTTTGAGCATCCTTACTGCAAAAATCTGAAATTAGAAATGGTCCAAAGTATGAAACTTTCTGAGTCCCAGTATATTCCCAGTGTTCCCAGATGGAAACTAACACATTGAACCTCATGAAAAATCACAACCAAGCCACAAAGGTTTAAAAAATATATAAAGGTATAAAAATATATAAAATTGTATTTAGTGTATCTACATAAGGTATAGCTGAAACCTGAATGAATTTTGTACTTAGATATGGATCCTATCCCAAAGAGATATCATTACATATATTTGTTAATATTCAAACATTAATAAAACTCCAATATCTGAAACCCTTTTGGTCCCAAGACAAGACCTTGAATTCCTGATCCTTCTATGCTTTCCAAGTGCTGGAATCACAAGTGTGCACCACTCTGCCCAGTTTTATGTATTGTGGGGAATTGAGCCCAGAGCTTCATGAATGCTAGGCAAGCACTCTACCAACTGAGCTACCCCAGCCAGTAAGATTGCTTCTTCTTTTTTTTTTTTTAATATATTTTATTTATTTATTTGAGAGAGAGAATAAGCATGCTAGGGCTTCCTGCCACTGCAAGCGAACTCCAGATGCTTGCGCCCCCTTGTGCTGCATCTGGCTTACACGAGTCCTGGACAGTCAAACTGGGATCCTTTGGCTTTGCAGGCAAACGCCTTAACTGCTAAGCCATCTCTCCAGCCCCTAAGATTGCTTCTTAATTGATTCTTTTGGTCTTAGATGAAACATCTCACCAAGTCTTGCTTTTTACCAAGAAAAATCTACATTTTCTTGCTGTCTCTGATTTAACTTTACACAGAAAAACCAAAAACTTGGCCAGGCTTGGTGGCATACACCTTTAATTTCAGCACTTGGGGAAGTCAGAGGTAGGAGGATCACCGTGAGTTCAAGGCTACCCTGAGACTACATAGTGATTTCCAGGTCAGCATGGACTAGAGTGAATAGAGTGAAACCCTACCTTGGGGGGGGGGACACTTTATTTACTTTGCCTGCCTATTTACCTACCCTACTTATTTATGTGGACGCGGGCAAACCAGGGTCTCTTTTTGCTGTAATTTAACACCATATGCTTGTATCACTTTTTGTGTCTGGATTGATGTATGTGGCTGAAGAACTGAGCCCAATCTGGCAGTCTGTGGAAGCAAGCTCCTGGCTTGACCTTTGTTTAAAGAAAAAACTTCTGGGCTGGAGAGATGGCTTAGCAGTTAAGTGCTTGCCTGTGAAGCCTAAGGACCTTGGGTCGAGGCTCGATTCCCCAGCACCCACGTAAGCCAGATGCACAAGGTGCCACATGTATCTGGAGTTCTGGTGCACCCATTCTTTCTTTCTCTCTTTGTGTCTGTCACTCTCAAATAAATAAAGAAAAAACTTTAAATTCAGTTAGTAGTCAAATGTCTTATTAGTTGTTGGCTTGGTAATGAAAGGATATTTATATAATTCTTTTTAAAAATATTTTTTATTTATTTGCGAGAGAAAGAGAGAGAGAGGCAGATGGAGAATAGGTACACCATGGCCTTCAACCACTGCAAACGAACTCCAGATGCATGCACCACCTTGTGCATCTGGCTTATGTGGGTACTGGGAAAATGAACCTAGGTCCTTTGGCTTTGCAGGCAAGCGCCTTAACTGCTAGGCCATTTCTCCAGCCCTGTTTTCATAATTGTTAACAATTCACTGACCTCATGACACTTCAAATATAAATTTTTAATGATAGCTGTTTAAAATAAAAAAAATCAATATACTCATACTATATTAATGGAAATTATTAATTGTAGGAACAACAAGGCTATGACAGATCCATCAAGAAAGTACTTAACCAGCAGTAGAGAAAAACAGCTGAGCCTGAAACAGTCAGAAGAAAATCGGACATCGGGTAAGTTTTGGTCCTTAAGTTTTAATGGATATGCTATACTGAACTGGAAATACAAACGTACACTGGGGTCTGTTTATGTACATTATTCAGGAATAGTGCATAATTCAATAGGACTTATTGGTTACTACCTTGTACCAAGTAATTGACCAAAATATTTTGGTTATAAAGGTGCGCACTTGTAATCCTAGCACTAAAGAGGTGCAGGAGGATCAGGAGATCAAAGCCAGCCTGGGACTTACAGCACCCTATTTCAAAACAACAATATATAAAGACACTTCTATATTTGAAACAATTCAGGCTTTACCTTCTTTTTCCTCTATTTGGCTGCATAGAATTAAACTTTTGGGACTAGGAGGATGGCTTAGCAGTTAAGGCACTTGGCTGCAAAGCAAAAATTCCTGGATTCGATTCCCCGGGACCCATGTGAACCAGATGCACTAGGTGGTGGCACATGTGTCTCGAGTTTTTTTGTAGTAGCTGGAGGCCCTGGTATACACATTCTCTCTCTTCTTCTCCCCCCCTCACTTTTTCTTAAATAAATAAAAAACTTTTATTGTCAGAAGTTCCTCAACCAGGGCTGGAGGGATGGTTTAGCAGTTAAGGTGTTTGCCTACAAGGCCAAAGGACCCAGGTTCAATTCCTCAGGACCCACGTTAGCCAGATGCATAAGGGGGCGCATGTGTCTGGAGTTTGTTTGTAGTGGCTGGAGGCCCTGGCGCACCATTCTCTCACTCTCTCTCCCTCTTTCTCTGTCAAATAAATAAATGAAATATTTAAAAGGAAAAAAAAGTTCCTGAATCATTGAGCCAGAGGAATTAAAATGGTTGAAATTAAACTTCATCAGATTAGTGGGTATGGTGGCGCACGCCTTTAATCCTAGCACCAGGGAGATGAAGGTAGGAGGATTGCCATGAGTTCAAGGCCACCGTGAGACTACATAGTGAATTCCAGGTCAGCCTGTACTAGAGCAAGACTGCACCTTCAAAAACAAAACAAAAGTTCAGGGCTGGAGAGATGGTTTAGCAGTTAAGGTACTTGCCTGCAAAGGCAAAGAAGCCATGTTCATTTACCCAGGGCCCACATAAGCTAGATGCACCCAGTGGCACATGCATCTGGAGTTCGTTTGCAGTGGCTGAAAGCCCTGGCGTGCCCATTCTCTATCTCCCCTTGTCTTTCTCAAAAATGAGATAATGAAATATATAAAAATAATTTCATCAGTGTTATTACTTCTTAGAAAATACTATTTAGACAGTCTTGAAGTTATGGCATAAACCACTTGTTTATGCTTGCCTTATAACCTTTTTATTACAAAAAATAAAGTCTGTCCATGAATTTTTGTGTCATGTGTTTCTCATTCTTACAACAATTTTATCATCAGAGATCGATATCATATCTGATACTTATTTGAATATTATCTCAATTTATAGCAAGCTAGCATTGTGATTTCTATAAATTGATTCTCTACAAAAATGCAGTCAGTTCAACTTCAAAGGTCCCCATAATTACTTGTCTCAGGACTGTCCATGAAGTCCAAAAATCTGTACTAAGACTTGAAGCAGTCAGTTATCTGTGAGCCCTTTGAATGAAAACCACAGGTTTTTATGTACTTCTAATATATAATGCCACTAAGTAAATTTTCCTATTTCAGAAAGGAGAAATGGGGCATAATAAGGAAAGACTGGACCAAACAAGACTGAATTCTAGCAGTGTAAACATATCTTACAGTTGCATATTATGTCTCTGGGGCATGTGGTAGTGTATCAGAACTTCAGTATACACGTATGGGCTCTCTTGTGTGTCTGCAACTCTCATTGGCAGATGCTGTAGATTCTTGACATCTCTACCATTCTGGGGTCTCCTTTGCAACTTAGGCTTCACCCTTAAAGCTTCACACTTTGGCCTCTTGGGGTCTCCTTGCCAGGAATCTCACCCTACTACGTTGCCTTGCTTCATTGTCCTTTTATCTGGAACCTCGGTCTAAGCCTCCTTGATCCCATCACTCTTTTTTATGTATGTATGTATGTATGTATGTATGTATGTATGTATGTATGTATGTTATTTGCAAGCAGAAGAGACAGGATAGGCATGCCAGGGCCTACAACCTCTGCAAATGAACTCCAGATGCATGTGCCAATTTGTGTTTTTTTTTTTTTTTTTTAATATGAGAGGGAAAGAGGCAAAGAGAGAGAGAGAATGGACATGCCAGGGCCTCCAACCACTGCAAACGAACTGTAGATGCACGCGCCACCTTGTACATCTGGCTTACATGGGTCCTGGAGAATCAAACTGAGGTTCTTTGTCTTTGCAGGCAAAATGCCTTAACCACTAAGGCCCCTTATATATATTTTTTAATTTTTTTGTTCATTTTTATTTATTTATTTGAGAGCAACAGAGAGAGAAAGAGGCATACAGACAGACAGACAGACAGACAGAGAGAATGGGCATGCCAGGGCCTCTAGCCACTGCAAACGAACTCTAGATGCATGCACCCCTTGTGCATCTGGCTAACGTGGGTCCTGGGGAATCGAGCCTCAAACCAGACCCTTAGGCTTCACAGGCAAGCGCTTAACCACTAAGCCATCTCTCCAGTCCTCCCCACCCCTTTTTTTTAAGGTTAGAGTCTTGCCTGGGCTGTCCTGGAATTCACTGTGTAGTCTCATGCTGGCCTCATACTCGTACCAATCCTACCATCACCTCCTGAGTGCTGGGATTAAAGGTGTGTGCCACCATACCTGGCACATTCCATGTAAAATATATGTATTTATTTATTTACAAGCCAATGGATGGATGGATGTTATGGATGGACGGAGTGTGTGGCTTACATAGGTTCTTGATAATCAAGCGTGGATTGTTAGGCTTTGTAGGTAAGAACCTTAAGCACTGAGCCAACTTTTGAGCCCTCTATTCCTTTTTTTTTTTTTATTTGCAAGCAGAGCTATAGATAATTGATTGATTGATTGAATGATAGTTGATTGATATTATATTGTACTAAGATGTTTGATTTTAAAACTTTTTTAAAAATTTATTTACATTATTTGCAAAAGAGAGAGAAGCAGGTAGAGAGACAGAATGGGTGCACCAGGGCCTTCAGCTGCTGCAAACAAACTTCAGACGTATGCACCACTTTGTGCATCTCCCTTACGTGGGCTTCACTCACTGCAATCGAACTCCAGATGTTTTTACCACTTAGTGGATGTGTGCGGCCTTGCGCTTGGCTCACGTTTTTTGAGTCTGGCTTACATGGGATCTGGACAGTCAAACATGGGTCCTTGGGCTTTGCAGGTGCTTGCCTTAACCACTGAGCCATCTCTTCAGCCCAGAAAATCCTTTTCATTCATTCATTCATTTACATATTTATTTATTTAAGAGCGATAGAGAAAGAGGCAGAGAGAGGGAGTGAAAATGGGTGCACCATGTCCTCCAGCCACTGCAGATGAACTCCAGATGCATGTGCCACCTTGTGCATCTTGCTTACGTGGGGTACTGGGGAATCGAGCCTCAAACCAGGGTCCTTAGGCTTCACAAGCAAGCACTTAACTCCTAAGCCATCTCTCCAGCCCTCTTTTTCTTTTTTTGAGGTAGGGTCTCATACTATCCCAGACTGACCTGGAGTTCATTATGTAGTTTCAGGCTGCCCTCAACTCACAACAATCCTCTTACCTCTGCCTCCCAAGTACTGAGGTTAATGGTGTGCACCAACACATCTGCAGAAATATTTGTTTTAAATAAATTTATGATTTATTATCAGTAAATATTTGATTTGTATGCCTGTGTTATATACCTGGAGTCATGTAAAGATTTCTCAGGTGAAAAGGTGCCATCAGTGGAAAAAGTTGAACAATTTCAGGTATAGAAGTCAGTAAAACTAACTCCCTCCCCTGCCCCCCGAGGTAGGGTCTCACTCTAGCTGAGGTTGACCTGGAAATCATTATATAGTCTCAGGGTGGCCTCGAGCTCACAGTGATCCTCCTACCTCTGCCTCCCAAGTGCTGGGATTAAAGGCAAGGGTCACAACATAGTAGGGTGTCACTGTGGCCCAGGCTGAGGTAGAACTCACTCTGTGGTCCCAGGCTGGCCTTGAACTCCCAATGATTCTCCTACCTTTGCCTCCTGAGTTCTGGGATTAAAGGTGTGCTCTACCCAGCTAGAACACCTAAATTTTTTGTTTGTTCATTTGTTGTTTTGTTTTGCTTTTTTTTAAGGTTTTTGATATATAGTCTTGCTCTAGGCCAGACTGATCGGGAATTCACTGGCTGGCCTCAACACAGTCGATCCTCTTACCTCTGCCTCCCGAGGTTGTGCACCACTATGCCCAGTTGGAAAACTAAGTTTTAAATGTGATTAGAAACTAGAAGAGGAAATTGTATAGTTTGGTGGGGAGGGGGGCTGATAAAGGGAAAAAAAGCTTAATATTAAACAGGACCAATTGTGTAATGTTTTTATTAGATGAACTTGAATAGTTCAATTTGGTGTTAAAGCTTCCTTTATTCATGTGTTTGCAGGGCCTTTACCTTTGCAGTCCTCATCATTTTATAGTAGTCGAGCTGGACCCAAGGACTACTCTTCTGGTGGTACTAACCTAGACAGGTATGAATTGCTTTATATGCCTTGTGAACTATTTCAAGAGTTCTTTCTTTTCTCATTATTGAATGATGAAACAGGCTAAGCCTTGTACTTTGTTTGTTTGTTTTCAAGTTAAGGTCTCACTCTAGCCCAGGCTGACCTAGACCTCACCTGTGTAGTCCCAGGCTGGCCTTGAACTCACAGTGTTCTTCCTACCTCTCCCTGTCAAGTGCCTGGACTAAAGGCATGTATGTATGCTTAATTTTATTTAGTTTTGTAGGTAGGGTCTCACTCTAGCCCAGGCTGACCTGGAATTGATATAGTCTCAGGGTGGCCTTGAACTCATGGTGATCCTCCTACCTTTGCCTCCCGAGTGCTGGGATTAAAGGCGTGTGCCACCACGCCTGGCGTAAAGACATATATTCTTAACTTAAATACAACAAAATCTGTTATTTAATATATTTATTTGCAAGCAGAGAATGAGAGGAGGGTGAGGGATGGAATGAGCATGCCAGGGTCTCTTGTCTTGCTGAAAACAACTCCAGACACATGCGCCACGTTATGCATCTGGCACTACATGGGTAACGGGGAATTGTACTCCAGGCTATCAGGCCTTTTTTTTTTTTTTAGGTAGGGTCGCACTCTAGCCTAGGCTGTCCGGGGATTCACTATGTAGTCTCAGGCTGGCCTCAAACTCATGGCAATCCTCCTACCTCGGCCTTCTGAGTGCTGGGATTAAAGGCGTGTGCCACCACATCTGGTCCATATTCAATTAAGTGTCTTTAACCATGGTGCCATCCCTCCAGCTACTATAGAAGTATTTTAGTTTTATCTGTGCTTAAGATTTATCAAGAACCCATAACTGAGATCTACATAGATTTGTACTGAAGCTGGTGGTTGTGATTCGCCATGTTACCAACTCTACATCACTAGATTTTTCATCTCCCAAATCATTCATCATTCATATGTATGTACATTTTTTTTGTTTTTCTTTTTGCTTTTTGAGATGAGGTCTCATTCTAGCCCAGGCTGACTTGGAATTCACTCTGTAGTCCTCTGCTGGCCTGGAACTCACAGTGATCCTCCTACCTCAGCTTTCTGAGAGCTGGGATTAAAGGTGTGTGCCACCATGCCTGGCCCAATAAAGATATTTTACTGTGCTTGCTTCGGCTGCACATATACTAAAATTGGAATGATAGAGATTAGCATGGCTCCTGTGCAAGGATGACATGCAAATTCAGGAAGCGTTCTGTAGGATCTCCCTGTAGCCCAGACTGTCCTGGAAATCACTGTAGTCCCAGGCTGGCCTCCAACTAACAGCAATCCTCCTACCTCTGCCTCCTGAGTGCTGGTATTAAAGATATGGGCTAACACGCCTGGCCAATGAAAACTTTTTTGTTGGGGGGGGGTCGTTTCAGGTAGGGTCTTCCTCTTGTCCAGGCTAATCTGGAATTCATTATGTGGTCAGAGGGTGGCCTCAAACTCACAGTGATCATCCTGATGCAGGAGTTTTGGGGTTTTGGAGGGATCCCCAAGTTAATGAACCCAATTTGGGGTCCTGTCTTCTCTTTAATAAAGAATTGATAAAGATGGACTTAAAAGGATAGATTATGAATTATTAAGTTTAGTTAGGGAGAAATCACAAATTGTGCTATTTATTTAAGGGAAGTTGGGATCTAGAAAGAAGGCTAGAGCAGAGTCATAAGCACATGGGAGGCAGGAGAGAGACACTTGTGGAAAACACAGCACAGTGTGTGAGATTCATTTAAGAGAAATGGAGGTTTTTAGGAAATAAATATGTGGAAGAGAGAATTTAGGTGTTTATGTAGGGAGCTGTAAAAGGAACACCCATAGCATCCATGGAAAAAAGTTAAGAGTGCAAATGATGATGGCTTAAGGAAGACTAGCAGAGGAAATATCAAAGGAGAGACCAAGAAATTTAGAGGAGAAATAAGTAGTAAAGGGAGTTACACCCATGATTATCTCGAGTTTAGAGAAATTGGGCAGGTATTAGGCCTAGAATTAGAGAAAGCACCCACGTGGTAGATTTGGAATGTAAGGGAAACATGCATGTGGTAAATTCAGAGACCAGAGAAGATAATAAATGTAATTAAAGTAAGTTACTCCAAACTTTAGTGCAGAGGCAAGAATAAAATCACCCAGACAAAGAAGCAGTAGTCTGCTGTGCCCTGCCCAGCTTGCCTGGGTTGGGGGAGCCATACTCAACATGTAACCCTGTGACCAGAGTGAGAAGAGGCAGAGAGAGCCAAAGATGGCTGAAAGCAGCCTTTATAGTCAATTGAAATGTATTCTTTTGCTGGGCATGGTGGTGCACACCTTTAATCCCAGCACTCTGAAGACAGAGGTAGGAGGATTGCTGTGAGTTCAAAGCCACTCTGAGACTACATAGTTAATTCCAGGTCAGCCTGGGCCACAGTGAGACCCTACCTCAGGGGAAAAAAAAAATTAAAAAAAAATGTATTCTTTTGTCATCGGGTATATAAAGGAGAAGACCTGATTGGTTTGTAGATTTAAAGGGACAGGCTTCAGAACCTGCCCACTTGTGTAGTGAAGGCTGCCTGTCTAAGTAGCATGCTAGACTATGGGCAGCAGGGAGCACTGTAGCTGTTGTGGATCAGACATGAGTTCCATTCATGCCGGGACAAGGTGGCATCAGATTTCTCTGGGCTTCAGTTCCTAACTAAAACTGCCTAAGAGAACCTAGCTTTATCCTCTTTCTCCTTTAGTCCTACCTCTACTTCCCTAGTGCTTGGATTAAAGGCATGCACTGCCATGCCCGGATACTGAAAATATTTTTAAAAATAGAATGATGGGAGCCGGGCATGGTGGCTCACGCCTTTAATTCCAGCACTCTGCGGAGGCAGAGGTAGAAGGATTGCCGTGAATTTGAAGCCACCCTGAGACTACGTAGTGAATTCCAGGTCAGCCTGGACTAGAGTGAAACCCTACCTCAAAAAAACAAAACAGCAACACAATAAATAAATACACACACACACACACACACACACACACACACACACAAAATAATGGGGCTGGAAAGATGGCTTAGTAGCTAAGGCACTTGCCTGCGAAGCCTAAGGACCAATGTTCTACTCTCCAGATCCCACATTATCCAGATGCACAAAGGTGAGGCAAGGTTACACATGCCCACTAGGTGGTGCAAGCATCTGGAGTTTGATTGCAGTGGCTGAGGCCCTGGTACGCCAATTCTTTCTGTGTGTCTCTCTTTTTCTTCTCAAAAACAAAAAAAAGAAAAGAATGATGGCTGGTCATGGTGGTGCACACCTTTAATCCCAGCACTCTGGAAGCAGCGGTAGGGAGGATCACCATGAGTTTGAGGCCAGCCTGGGACTACAGGTCATCCTGGACTAGAGTGAAACCCTGCTCAAAAAAAGAAAAGGGACAGGGGGGAACGACTGGAGAGATTGCTTAGTGGTTAAGGTGCATGCCTGGGAAGCCTAAGGACCCAGGTTCGATTCTCCAGGTCCTACGTAAGCCAGATGCACATAGTGACACATGTGTCTGGAGTTCATTTACAGTGGCTAGAGGCCCTGGCACGCCTATTCTCCCTCTCTCTGTCTCCAATAAATAAATAAATAATAAAAATATAAAAAGCACATTCATTCCATATGAAAACGTTAGGTAGCCAGGCATGGTGGTGCACACCTTTAATCCCAGCAGTCACTCGGGAGGCAGAGGTAAGAGGATTGCCATGAGTTCGAGGCCACCCTGAAACATAGTGAATTCCAGGTCAGCCAGGGCTAGAGCAAGACTGTATCTCAAAAAACCAAAAAAAAAAAAAAAAAAAAAAAAAAAAAAAAAAAATTAAAAAATTAGGGCTGGAAGTGGTTAAGGAATTTGCCTGCAAAGCCAAAGGACCCAGTTACCATTTCCCAGGACCCATGTAAGCTGTAAGCTAGATGCACAAGGTGGCATATGTGTCTGGAGTTAAGTTGCAGCAGCTGGAGGCCCTAGCGTGTCCATATTCGTATTTTGTCTTTCTCTCCCCCCCCCAAATAAATAAATAAAAATAAAGTGTCTTTTTTTTAATGTTAAAAGAGGCTGGTCAGCCCTTGGAAGGCCAATGTAGGAGGATTGCTGTGAATTTGAGGCTACTCTGAGACTACAGAGTGAATTTCATATTAGCCTGTGCTAGAGTGAGACTACCTCAAAAAGCAGAACAAATAAGACAAAAAAAAAAGAATACTGAAGAATTGTAAAATATGATAATATCCAGATTGACACAAAAATATTATTTGGCAAAGGCTAAACCTAGAAACCACATGGAAAATACAGACTAGAATCAAGTGTCAAGCTGGGGTTCAAAACTGTGATGAGATTGGGAACATAGTAGGCGATATAAAGCTTTGTGTCTAGAAGAGCTCTCTAAACTAGGACTCAGGACACAGCATTCCTGTATAAATTCCTGTGGTTGGAACCATTCATGTGCTAGTGTTGGATGCTCCCTGAGAAGAGAGCCAGCATGCAGAAATGAGACTTGCAGGAATTAGTGTCTGCTTTTATGTTAATTGCATTGTATCAAGAGTTATGTACTTCCAAGATAAAGGCTGTACAGGGCAGAGATAACCAGTCACCACTTGGCAACAAGGCATAGTTGTGGAATACAGCACAGTGAGGAGATATTAAATGTAAATGAAATGAAGAGATTTAAGTTGCGCTTCTCAGTAGATGATATTGATAAGACACCTCATATTGGAAAACCTCAACAAATACCAAATAATAAATATTAAATAAATTCACTTTGTAGAGGAGAATGGGTAAAAAGGAAAAAAAAAGTAAGCTACCAGAAAGAAAATAAATCCTTAGTAAGAAACAAATTGGAGCTGAGTTGATGGCTGTGTGCATAAAGCACTTACCATGCAAACATGGAGACTGAGTTCAGATCCGTAGCACACACATAAAAATGCTGCATGTGATGATACCCTTCTATCATTCAGCATTAGGGAGGCTAAGACAGGTGGATCTCTAAGGCCTGCTGACTAGCTACTCCAGCCAAATTAGTGAGTTCCAGATTCAGTGAGAAACCCTGTCTAAAAAGTAAACAGGGCTAGAGAGATGGCTCAGTGGTTAAGGTGCTTGGCTGCCCATTTAAAACCAGATAGACAAAGAAGTTCAGCCATCAAGAGTCCGTTTGCAAAAGCTGGAGGCCCTGGTGTGCCCATTCTCTCTACAGTGAGGGTGTGGTGGCACACGCCTTTAATCCCAGGAGTCAGAGGTAGGAGGACCTTTGTGAGTTCAAGGCCACCCTAAGACTGCATAGTGAATTCCAGATCAGCTTGGGCTAGAGTGAGACCCTACCTTGAAAAACCAAAAACTAAAGTAATAATAATGTAATTGAATTGAATTGAATTGAAAATAAATAAAAGTGAAACTATATAGCTTTTCTCAAGTAATTATTTGGACTATTTAGATTACAAACCTCTTCACCTCTTTATCCAGACTTATTAATTTAACATTTTTGAGTTTTTCTCCCAGTGTCTATTATTACCATTTCTTTCCTCAGTTTGAGAGCTTTCTATTAGATAATGACTTCTCTGAATCTATAAAGAAAAAATGGTTATGAAAAAAATTTTTTGCCCCTTTGTTTTTTTTGTTTGTTTGTTTTTTTGTTTTTTAGGAGTAATATTTCAAGTCAAACTCCCTCTGCCAAAAGAAGTTTGGGATTTCTTCCTCAGCCAGCTCCTCTTTCTGTTAAGAAACTCCAGTGTAACCAGGACTACACTGGCTGGAACAAACCAAGAGTGCCCTTTATCTCGCATCAACAGCAACAACTACAGGGGTTGGTAAATTCTGTCTTCTCTTCCTTTTTCTTTTCTCTTGAAATAATTCTACTTATTTATGCTTATTGGAAATAATAATGAAAGGGAATAAAATCCAGGTTGTGAAGTTTTTCAAGTAAGTGTGTTTAACCACTAAGCCTTCTCTCCAGACCCACATTTTTGTTTTTGTTTTTTGCTTTGAGTTAAGGTCTCACTCTAGTCCAGGGAACTCACTATGTAGTACCAGGCTGTCCTCAAACTCACAGCAACCTTCCTACCTCTGCTTCCCATATGCTGGGATTAAAGACATGTGCCACCATGCCTAGCTTTTTTCTTTTGTAAAAAATATTTTAAGCCCCACATATTTTTAATGGCTCTTTTATTTTATTTTTAATATTTTTTTATTTATTTGAGAGAGAGGCAGACAGAGAGAGAGAATGGGCAAGCCAGGGCCTCCAGTCACTGCAAACAAACTCCAGACACATGTGCCACCCTGTGTATCTGGCTTATGTGGTTCCTGCGGAATTTAACTGAGGTCCTTTTGCTTTGCAGGCAAACACTTTAACCACTATGCCATCTCTCCAGCCCTATTTTATTTATTTACTATTATTATTATCATTTATTTATTTATCTATTTTGGTTTTTCAAGGTAGAGTCTCACTCTAGCTCAGGCTGACCTGGAATTCACTCTGTAGTCCCAGGCTGGCCTCAGACTCACAGTGGTCCTCCTACCTCTGCCTCCCAAGTGCTGAGATTAAAGGTGTGCACCACCATGCCAGGACCCATTTTATTTTTTTAATTAACTTATTTGATAGAATGGATATACCAGGGCCTTCATCCGCTGCAAACTAGAGCAAAACCCTACCTCAAAAAGCGCCCCCCCCCCAATAAAGTAATGAAGGCTAGAGAGATGGCTCAGTGGTTAATACACTTGCCTGCAGATAAATAAATAAATAAATTTTTTTTCTATTGCCAAAAGAATGGTAATGACATAGCATGATGGAAAATGGCTAATTTTAAGTTTGTGTTAGAATGTGGTAGTTCTCACCAGATCAGGCACACCAACTTCTTCTGATAACTGACTAGTTAGAAATGTACATTATTGTCTCCTCTTTGTCCATACCTACGGAATCAGAAGCTCTGGGGTTAGGGTTTTCTGAAATTTGTAGTTTAACAAGCTGTCTTGGTTACTCTAATGCATGCCAAAGTGGAAAGAAAGCCCTTTATAAAGCAATGCTAAACATATATCAAACACTTACTATTTTTTTAACTTTTTCAGATTCTCCAACTTGGGAAATACCTGCTATATGAATGCTATTTTACAGTCTCTGTTTTCACTCCAGTCATTTGCAAATGACTTGCTCAAGCAAGGTATCCCATGGAAGAAAATTCCTCTCAATGCACTGATCAGGTAATGTTAACATGTTTGCTAAGTTGGCTTCATTGATTTTAGAATAATGGGATTTGGGGCACTTCAGATTTTCTGTGTCAGTATTAAATGATTAGTCTTTAAAATATCACGTTACCTGCCATTTTTTAACACATGCTAATCTTGTCTCTTACTCATCAGACGCTTTGCACTCTTGCTTGTTAAAAAAGATGTCTGTAATTCAGAGACCAAAAAGGATTTACTAAAGAAGGTTAAAAATGCCATTTCATCTACAGCAGAGAGATTCTCTGGTTATATGCAGAATGTGAGTACTAAGTGGTTTAAGTATTTTGGGAAATGAAAATTGTTTTAATATATAACCTGATTTTTTTTTTTTAACTTTAAGATATGATTTGCATAGTGTGCTCAATGGTAGGTTGTAAAGTCTGTGGCGTTATGGTAAAGTTCAGTATGACTCTTGGTTTTTCGAGGTAGGGTCTCATTCTAGCTCAGGCTGACCTGGAACTCACTATGTAGTCTCAGGGTTGCCTCGAACTCACGGCAATCCTCTTACCTCTGCCTCCCAAGTGCTGGGATTAAAGGCGTGTGCCACCACACCCAGTTTATACTTTTTAAAAAACACTTTATTTATTTATTTATTTAGACAGGGTCTTGTGTAGCCCAGACTGGTCTGGTATGTAGCTAAAGATCTTGAAGTTCTAATTTATGTACCTCTACCTCCTGTTGATGGGATTTCAGCCATGTAACACCATGCCTGTTTTATGTACTGTTTGGGGACAGAATCCAGGGCTTCTTGCATGCTAGGCAAGTACTCTACCAACTGATCTACATCCCAAGCCATACACACACACACACACACACACACACACACACACACATTTACATCTTTAAAATTTTTTTTGTTTATGTAGATATGCTGTTTAAAGGTTGAGTCGGGCTGATTAATATAGATTGATCATTTTGAATATTTATAAGTTTCCTTGCATCATTTACAACCAATTTCTTAGACAGTAATACTGACTGGTGGACATTCTCCAACAGGTCTCATGCATGGCATGCTTTTGAGCATACCACTTCATGTTCCTATAGTATCTTCCTGTGTTCATTTTTTAAATTAAATTTATTTTTTTCACAATTTTATACATGTATATAATGTGGGTACATTTAACCTCACTCATTACCTTCTTTTGTCCCCCTTCCACTCCGCCCCTTCATCCAAGTTAGTTCCTCCTAGTACTATTACTACTTTAATGAATTTCTTCTTTTGTCCTTTTTTTTTTTTTTTTTGGTGATCTACTGAGTTTAATTAGGGTTGCTTTCAAGAGCATGGCTAGGGAATTCTCTACTATCATGGGCAACTGTGTCTATACCACTGAAGAAAATGTCTCCCTCTCCTCCAGCAACCAGTAACTGGGTAGCTCCTCACTAAGGGGTGGGCCTCATGAGCCTCTTCCCCATCTATTATGGAATATTCATGGGCCAGATAATGTGCAGGTAACACAACTAACAGAGCTCATGAATGCAGGGTCATGTCTGATGACAGCATGCCATAGCTCTCTTTCCCCATCTTCTGGCCCTTAACATTCTTTCCAGCTCCTCTTCTACAATGTTTCCTGAGCCTTGGAAGAATGATATAGATGGGAGATTTAGAGGTGACCACACAATAGTCAGTTACTCTCAGCACATTGACCAATTATGAGACTGTTGTAGCTGCTGCCCACTGCACTAAGAACCTTCTCTGACCAAAGCTGAAAACAGCACTACTCTATGGGGATAACTATCAATTATTTAGAAGGCAGTTTGATGGGATACCTTTATTTATTATTATTTTGTTGTTGTTGTTATTTTCAAGGTAGGGTCTCACTCTAGCCCAAGCTGACCTGGAATTCATTATGAAGTCTCAGGGTGGCTTCCTACCTCTGCCTGGGATTAAAGGCATGCATCACCGGGCCTGGCTCTATTTATTTATTTTTTAGAAGCTTATTTTTTCATTTTTAAAAAAAATTTGTTTATTTTTATTTATTTATTTGAGAGCGACAGACAGAGGGAGAAGGAGCCAGAGAGGGAGACAGAGAGAGAATGTGCACCAGGGCCTCCAGCCACTGCAAACAAACTCCAGATGCGTGTGCCCCTTTGTGCATCTGGCTAATGTGGGTCCTGGGGAATTGAGCCTCGAACCTTAACCACTAAGCCATCTCTCCAGCCCCCCTATTTATATATTTTTAAATAGGATTTTGCTGTGTAACACAGATTATAGGTTTATACCACCACCATTGGCTTTATTTTTACCATATTTTAAATCCAAATAATTGTTTACTTATTTCTGCTAATACAGATGTGTTAAGAATGTAAACTTTTGTTTTTGCTTTTAGTTTTTCTTAGTTTGCTAACATTGTTTAGTTGTGAGGGAGAGTGATTTTGATTGCCTTTGGGTATGTAAATCACAATTTGATGAGCCATTACTATGACAAATGTTTTGTTCTAATGTTAGATATTGTTACCTTCTTAGGATGCTCATGAGTTTTTAAGTCAGTGCTTAGACCAGCTCAAGGAGGATATGGAAAAACTGAATAAAACTTGGAAGATTGAACCCTTTTTAGGAGAAGAGCACTCACCAGATATTTCAGCTACCCGAGTATACACTTGCCCCGTTATTACTAATTTGGAGTTTGAGGTTCAGCACTCCATCATTTGTAAAGCGTAAGTAGTCTCCAAGAAAACCTTTTTACCTGTTCCTTTTTTTTTTTTAAATTTTTTATTCTATTTGCAATCTCAGAGAGATACAAAGAGAGACAGACAAACAGAATGTACTGAGAGGGCCTCCTGCCATTGCAAACAAACTCCAGATGCATGCACCACTTACTTTATCCATCTGTTCATCCATTTATCCCCTATCTATCTGTCCATGTGTGTACATTCCACAGTTTCTTGCCACTGCAAAGGAATAAACACACACTTAAACTATTTTTTGTATCTGGTATATATAGGTAGTTTGGGAATTGAAGCTGGGCTGCAGGTATTGCAAGCAAGCACCTTTAACTACTGAGCCATCTTCCTTGCCCCTGAGCCATCTTCCTTACCCCCCCATTTTAATTTTTATTTGCGTACACATGTGTATGTGCTTGTGTGTGTGTGTGTGTGTGTGTGTGTGTACATCAGATCTCCTACTGCTGTAAACAAAGGACACATACATGTGCCATCTTGGGTCCAGCTTTACCCAGACCAGCAGGCTTTGCCAGCAAGTACCTTTTACCACTAAGCTCCAGCCCCTGAATAAGTGATTAAAACTTTCTTAAAACATAAACTAATTTCTTCTTCCTTTCTAGATCATAGAGAAAATAAAAACCCAGTTTATATCAAGTATCATTTTTCAGTTGTTATTTGCTTTTTTGTTTTAAAATATTTATTTACTTATTGGAGAGAGAAAAAGAGAGGCAGAGACCAAATGGGTGTGCCAGGGCCTCCAGCCACTGCAAACAAACTCCAAACTCATGCGCTACCTTGTGTATCTGGTTTACATGGGTCCTGGGGAATCAAATCTGGGTCATTAGACTTCACATGCAAATACCGTAATCTCTAAGCCATCTCTCCAGCCCATTGTTTGTTTTTGACATATGGTCTCACTCAAGCCCAAGATGACCTGGAACTCACTCTGCAGTCCCAGGCTGTACTTGAACTCTTAGTGATCTTCCTTCCTTGGCCTACCAAGTTCTGGGATCTGTTTTGTTGGTTTTTTTTTTTTTTTTTAACTTTTCTTTTTTCTTTTTTTCTTTTTTTTTTTTTTTTGGTTTTTCGAGGTAGGGTCTCACTCTAGCTACTGTAAACAGACTCCAGACACATGCGCCACCTTGTGCGTCTGGCTTGCATGGGTCCTGGGAAACCCAGTCTCGGTCCTTCGCCTTTGCAGGCAAACACCTTAACCACTAGACTATCTCTTCAGCCCTGGGGTCTGGGTGTTTTTTTTTTTGTTTGTTTTTTTGGGGGGTTCTCACTCTGGTCCAGGCTGACCTGGAATTCACTATGTAGTTTCAGGGTGGCCTTGAACTCACAGCGATCCTCCTACTTCTGCCTCCCGAGTGCTGGGATTAAAGTCATGCACCACCATGTTGGGTGGGTGGCCTCCAGCCACTGCAAATGAACTCCAGACGCATGTGCCACCTTGTGCATCTGGTTTTACATGGGTCCTGGGGAATTAAACCTGGGTCCTTTGGCTTTGAAGGCAAGCACTTTAACCACTAAGCCATCCCTCCGGCCCCCCTGCCACTATTTCTATAAAAATCCTTGGTGAAGAGAGAACCAAATTTGAACAGTTTGTGATATATTTTTGTTATGACAGTTAATGATTGACTGACTTTAGTTTTTCAAGGTAGGGTCTTACTCTGGCTCAGCCCAGCTTGATTGACTTTAAAAAAAGTTTTTGTTTGTTTGTTTTGTTTTGTTTTTTGAGGTAGGGTCTCACTATACCCCAGCCTGACTTGGAATTCACTATGTAGTCTCAGTGACCTTCAGCTCACAGTGATCCTCCTGCCTCTGCCTCTCGAGTGCTGGGATTAAAGGCATGTGCCACCACGCCCAGCTTCTTCTTATGCCCCATTTTCAACTGTGGAAGTAAGGAACTGAAAATGAAAACTCAATATTCCTAAAAATGCTGGTGATAGGACAAATGAAAAGCATTAAGCTAAAATTATCTCTTTAAAAAATTTGCTTCCACCTACCCCAGTTCAAGGCCACCCTGAGACTACATAGTGAATTCCACATAAGCCTGGGCTAGAGTGAGACCCTACCTTAAAAAAAAAAAAAAAAAAAAAAAAAAAAAAAAAAAAAACTTGCTTCCAGCCAGGTCAGGCTGGGGTAGAGTGAGACCCTACCTCAAAAAATCAAAAGAAAAAAAAAGAAGAAGAGTATATTTCTCATTCAACAAATATTTACTGAGTGCCTCTCTCACAGACAGAATTCTGAAGTAGCCTTTGCTTTTGTATAATTACAAATCTTTTTTTGTTTTGTTTTGTTTTTACAAGATAGGGTCTCCTACTACAGGCTAACTTTGAATTCACTATGTAGTCTCAGGACTCACAGCTGTTCTCCTACATCTGCCTCCTGATTATTGGGGTTAAAGGCATGCGCCACCATGCTGGGCAAGAATGTGTAATTATAGCTGGGTGTGTTTTAATCCCAGCACTCAAGAGGCAGAGGTCGGAGAATTGAGTTTGAGGCCACCCAGAGATTACATAGTGAATTCCAGGTTAGCCTAGCTAGAGCGAAATCGTACCTGGAAAAAAAATCAAAATAATTGCATATTCTTTTGAGTATGGTTAGACCTCAGGGTACTCATAAGCTATCACCTATGGGTGATATTGCTTTATCTGAATAAAATTACAGCTACTAATCTTAACTTTGAATTTATTAAAAATAAGATTATCTATGTAGGTTATATAGCATCACAGGAACCCTTTTAATCTTCGTCTATAGTGTAAGAAGAGGAAGTATTGGATTGGAAGTCAGATAGATGGCTTCCACCTGTTCATAGTGCGTCAGCACCACACATTAGGAGAACGAGCTTTCAAGTATGTTTATAGTTTTATATTGTTCTGACTACTCACAATAGTCTTCTTTTATTCTTACAGATGTGGAGAGACTATTCCCAAAAGAGAACAGTTTAATGACCTCTCCATTGACCTTCCTCGCAGGAGAAAGCCACTTCCTCCTCGTTCAATTCAAGACTCTCTTGATCTTTTCTTTAGGGTAATAGCTTTAGTATATCTACATGACTCAATTTTATTTTTCATTGTTTGAAACTATTTATTTGCATGTGTGTTGTGGGAGGAGGATTGCCAGGGTGTCTTGGTGCTATAGTTGAAATGCCTTTCTTCCTTTAAGTAGGTGTCTGCTGGATTGAACCTAGGCAGGCAGGTTTTATAAGGAAGCACCTTTAATTGCTGTACCATCTCCCAGGCCCAACATAGCCCAATTTTATATATTATACCTAACTGTTGGACGTTGAAGTTTTGTTTTTTTTAAATGTATTTTTATTTTTATTTATTTATTTGAGAGAGAGGAAGAGGGAGAGAGAGGGAGAGAATGGGTACGCCAGGACCTTCAGCTGCTGTAAACAAACTCCAGATGCATGCGCCACTTTGTGCATCTGTCTTACGTGGGCCCTGAGGTATCAAACCTGGGTCCTTTGGCTTTGCAGGCGAGTGCCTTCAAGTCTAAGCTATCTCTCTAGCCCTTTTTTCAATTTTTTAAAGAAATTTTTATGAGAGAATTGGCATGCCAGGTCCTCAAGCCATTTCAGTTGAACCACCTTCTGCGTCTGGCTTATGTGGGTTCTGGGGATTCAAACCTGGGTACTTAGTCTTCTCAGGAACGCACCTTAACTGCTAAGCCATTTCTCCAACCGTGAAGTTTGTTGCTGTTGTTGTTGTTTCGGTTTGTTCCCCCCCCCCCCCCCCGAGGTAGGGTCTCACTCTATCCCAGGCTGACCTGGAATTCACTATGGAGTCTCAGGGTGGCCTTGAACTCACAGCAATTCTCCTACCTCTGCCTCCCGAGTGCTGGGATTAAAGGCGTGCTCCACCACGCCCAGCTTTTTGTTTTGGTTTTTTGAGGTAGGGTCTGCTGTAGCTCTGGCTGATCTGGAATTCACTCTGTCATCTCAGTGTGTCCTTGAACTCATGTTGATCCTCCTACCTCTGCTGGGATTAAAGGAATGTACCACCATGCCCAGCTTTTTTTTTTTTTTATTTGTTTTTCAAGACAGTGTTTTATTTTTCTTTTCTTTTCAATTTAATTTAATTCTATTTATTTGAGAGAGACAGATAGAGAAAGAGAGAGAATAGGTGCACCAGGACCTTCAGCCATAGCAAATGAAATCCAGACACATGCACCACCTAGTACATTTGGCTTATGTGGGTCCTGGGAATCGAACCTGGGTCCTTTGTTATAGCAGGCAAGTGCCTTAACCAGTGAGCCATCTCTCTAGTCTCTGAAGTTGTTTTTAAAGGCAGAATTCAACCAAATGGTTTGCAGAGAAAACTGTACTTATAGCTCTTGAGAAATCTGATTGTAACCCATGAATAAAATTAACTTTTTTTGTGTTTGTTTGTTTGTTTTGTTTTTGTTTTTCAAGTTAGGGTCTTGTTTTAGCTCAGAGTGACGTGGAATTCACTATGTAGTCTCAGGGTGGCCTCAAACTGATGGCGATCCTCCTACCTCTGCTTCCTGAGTACTGGGATTAAAGACGTGTGCCACCACTCCTGGCTGAAAATTGACTTCTTAAAGAAGACTACATGTTTAACTCAATACCAAGTGTTTCAGACAACCTTATTTATTTATAAACAATCAGTAATTTAAAACATTTGACATAATATATACAAAAGTGTGATAGTATGAATTAAAATTGGGAAATATTCCATAGGTTATAACCAAAGCTGAGTGATGAAAAAATATTCTTTTCTTTTTTTACTTTGTATTATTCCCTGATAAGAACAGGAAGGAAGAATCATGTTTATTCAGAGCTACAGATAAGATGTTTGTGTATGTGATAAATTGTCACAGATACACATACAGTTTCTGGGGCATAATCAGGCCTATTGTGTGACAGACCTTACAACTGGTAAACATTTGCCAAGATCCCTCCTCATCTATGTAGTAGTAGTAGCAGTCATTTTTTTTGTTTTGTTTGGGATTTATATTATATTGTTTTTGGAGCATATTGGTAGGACTATCTTCCTAAAACTTGAAAAATGTTTTTTGGTGTTTTTTTCTTTTTTCTTTTTCTTTTTCTTTTTTTTTTTTTTTTTTGAGGTAGGGTCTCACTCTGGCCCAGGCTGACCTGGAATTCACTATGGAGTCTCAGGATGGCCTCAAACTCATGGCGATTCTCCTACCTCTGCCTCCTGAGTGCTGGGATTAAAGGCATGCGCCACCACGCCTGGCTTGAAAAATGTTTTTTAAATACTGTATGTTCATCTCTACCCAAACATAAATATTTTGCTTTCTTGTTGTCTGGTCATTCTCTGCTATTCCTGTTACTGTCATAGCCTGAAGATTTTTTTGTGTATATTTATCCCCATGTTTTAAGGATTTCTTGTTTCAGTTTTCTCTAGGTTATGATACCCAACCCATACTTTTGGTCCTTTTAGAACAGTTCTTACTGAGCTGTTATCAGAAGATTGAGTTTCATTATAAGAAAAGGGTAGGGTTTAACAGTATTAATAATGCGCTTGCCTGTGAAGCCTAAGGATCCATGTTTGATCTATCTCCAGATCCCATGTAAGCCAGATGCACAAGGTGGTGCAAGTGTCTGGAGTTTGATTGCAGGGGCTGAGGCCCTGGTGTGCCAATTCTGTCACTCTCTCTTAAAAAATATGGGTGGGGGGGGGGTAGTGTTACACCTAACAGACCAGGAACTCCACCTAACGTGAAGGTGATCTTATCTTTGCTATAGCCACATGTTAAAGTCTAGATATACTTTTGGCAGTGGTTCATGTGTACTCATGGGGAAAACTTGAGAGTCTGCTTCATTAGAATCTAGTTATCATAAATTGAGATGTTTCCATGGTAAAGAAGGAATTAGGATTTCTGAAGTAGGTCATGATATCATAACTATATTTTAAAGACTAGGCCTTAATTTGGTATTTCAAGTGGCTTAAGTTGTCATTCCACTGGACCTGTAAGACTAAAAAAATATTTGTTTTTAGTGAGTGCTGATTCAACTTCATCTTTATTTTCTCTCTTGTCTTTTTATAGGCAGAAGAACTTGAGTATTCATGTGAGAAGTGTGGTGGGAAGTGTGCTGTTGTCAGACACAAGTTTAACAGGCTGCCCAGGTAAATTTAATCCCCCCCCCCCCCCAGGAAGGGTCTCACTGTACACAAGGCGACCTCAAACTCATGGTGACCCTCCTGCCTCTACCTCCCAAGTGCTGGGATTGAAGGTGTGCACCACCACACCCAGACTTTAATTCCCTTTTAAAAGTGCGTACAGGGATGAAGATGTGGTTAAGGAGTACATTTGCCTAGCATGCACAAGGCCCTGGCTGTGATCCTCAGACCACAACAGATAAATAAGCCAGCAGACACAGTGAATGGATTGGTAAAGAAGGTCAAGAAAATTGGAGTGTGAAGATATACAGGGTAAATAGCTTCTTTAAAAAAAAAAAAAAAGTATATATTTGAGAGAGAGAGAAAATGGTGGGCATACCAGGGCCTCTAGCCACTACAAATGAACTCCACATATATGAGCGCCACCTTCATGCATCTGGCTTATGTGGGTACTGGAAAATCAAACCTGGGTCCTTTAGCTTTGCAGGCAAGCATCTTAACCACTAAGCCATTTCTCTAGCCCTCTTTTTTTTTTTTTTTTCCTTTTATTTGTTTGCAAGCAGAGAGAGAATGGACGTGCAGGGCCACCAGTGGCTGCAAACGAACTCAAGATGCATGTGCCACTTTGTGCATCTGGCTTCACATGGGTACTGGGAAATCAGACCTGGGTCCCTAGGCTTTGCAGGCTGGTGCCTTAACTGCTGAGCCATCTCTCTAGCCCAAGGGTTGAAAGCTTCTTATACATGCCCTTGTATAAGAAAGAAAATAGGGGGCTGGAGAGCTGGTTCAGAGGCTAAGGCATTTGCCTTCAAAGCCTAACAACCCAAGTTCGATTCCCCAGGGCCCACATAAAGCTAGGTGGGTGCACAGTGGCGCATGGATCTAGAGTTTATTTGCTGAATGCCCTGGCACACCCATTCTCTATCTCTCTCCTATCTGCTTGTAAATAAATAAAATTTAGAAGGAAAAAAAAGAAAGAAAGAAAAGAGGTTTTGAGTGTGAAGAAGGAAGTGGTCTTAAAGAGTCCTAGGAAGAAGGCAATAAGAGAAGCAGCTAAGTGAGACTTTGGCATGATGATGGGGACTAGCCATGCATTTTTAAAAGTTTTATTTTTATTTTATTTATTGGAGAGAGAGAATGGATACCCCAAGACATTCAGCCACTGCAGACAAACTCCAGAAGCATGCTCCAGCTTATGCATCTGGCTTAACGTGGGTCCTGGGGAATCAAACCTGGTCCTTTGGCTTTGCAGGCGAGTGCCTTAATTGCTAAGCCATCCCTCTAGCCTGTAGCCATGCATTTATGTATATTGCATACATATAATTACATTCTTTTTTTGTTTGTTGGGTTTTTTGTTTGTATGTTTGTTTTTGAGGTAGGGTCTCACTCTAGCCCAGGCTGACCTGGCATTCACTCTGTATTCTTAGGGTGGCCTCGAACTCTCCGAGATCCACCTACTTCTGCCTCCCAAGTGCTGGGATTAAAGGCGCGTGCCACCATATCTGGCTTGTTTTTGTTTTTCGAGGTAAGAGTTTCACTCTAGCCCAGACTGATCTGGAATTCACTATGTAGTCTCAGGGTAGCCTCGAACTAAAGGCAATCCTCCTAACTCTGCCTCCCGAGTGCTGGGATTAAAGGCCTGTGCCACCACACCTGGCCATTGTTACATTCTTAGGAGAGTCAAAACTGAGCCCAGCAGTTCATCTATGCTTTGTATATACTTAAACTCATAGCCTAAACAGAATTTTTAATATTTTAAACAACATTGTTAGTGTCCTTGCATTTCAACTATATTTTGTCATGAGGTAGGTATGGAATTTTCCACTGTGGCCTCACTTCAGTTCTCTAAAAGTTTCAGATTTATCTGCATTTCAGTATTTTTAATTTTTTGCATTATCCTATAGTTTTTTGTTCTGTGGTTTTCTGTATTCTTCCTATCCCCTACTATCAGTTAAAATCTGCTACAGACACGTGCATGTATGTGCATAAAAATAAGATAGGAACAGTTTTTTTCATTTGTCCATTGCTTTTTTCAAAAGTTCTTGTAGGCTTCCTGTAATCATAAGATAGATTTTCTGACTTAGAAATGAAATTAATTTATGTTGTATAGAAGCATGAGGTGAAAGTAGTTAAAAAAATTATGTCGTTACAAAATAGCTTTTAATACTTTTCAAGAATAGATCTCAGCCACAAGCAAGGTTATTATTAACATTAAATATTTACGTGGCACTTTGCCTGCAAAGTAGTTTCTTTTATTAGTTTTATGTAAGTGTACACTTCCTGGTATCTAGACTCTAGAGAAAAATTCTTTTGCATTCTGTAATTATTCTTAGAAAATAAGTTGTTTTTAAAGAAATCACTTTGTAAATCATGGTGGCAGCATATTGGCCAGTCAGTATTTTTGAAAATATTTTTATTTATTTGCAAGTAGAGAGAGAATGAGAATGAGCACATCAGGGCCTCCAGTCACTGCAAGAGAACTCCAAATGCATGAGTATCTGGTTTATGTGTGTATTGGGGAATCAAACCTTGGTCCTTAGGCTTCACAGGCAAGCCCCTTAACTGCTAAGCCATCTCGCCAGCTCCAAAATTTTTTCTTTAAGTCAAAATGTGTCCGACATGTATAGAGTAATTACTATAAGAGAGCTATCTATCGCATGTATGAATTAGCAGAGTCGTCGTCTGTTTTTCAGGGTCCTCATTCTTCACCTAAAACGATACAGCTTCAATGTGGCTCTGTCACTGAATAACAAGATTGGCCAGCAAGTCATTATTCCAAGATTCTTGACCCTGTCATCTCATTGCACTGAAAATACCAAGCCACCTTTTACTCTTGGATGGAGTGCACATATGGCGATGTAAGTCTCAAGAGACAGTGACTTTTGAAATGGGTTTTAGTATCCAAAACATTTACCAAAATATGCAACATAACTTCTAGGTTAAATCACACCAAGGAGATTTTAGTTTTGCTTTATTTTGAAACTTTAGTGCTATATTACTCCCTGATTGGAAAAAAAAATGAAGAAAAAGGGTTGGAGAGATGGCTTAGTGGTTAAGTGCTTGCCTGTAAAGCCTAAGGACCCCGGTTCAAGGCTCAGTTCCCCAGGACCCACTTTAGCCAGATGCACAAGGGGGCGCACACGTCTGGAGTTTGTTTGCAATGGCTGGAAGCCCTGGAGCACCCATTCTCTCTCTCTCTCTCTGTATCACTCTCAAATAAATAAATAAATAAAAATGAAAAAAAAAATTTTTTTAAATGAAGAAAAAGCTTAAACTAACTTTTTACAAATTTATTAGCTGCCTTTCATAATGGCGTACTTTTTTAGGGAGTACTGCTACTCTTTAGACCAAGTGGAAGGCCATTTGGTACACTTTGGGAATATAAATCAAACATGGGTGATAAAAGAACCACGTGAACACTATAGACACTGATTTTTGTGTTCTTTCCCTGTTTCGGTAGATCTGAAATAGGGCTTACTAATAGATATATTTTTTTAACTTTATTTTGAGAGAGAGACAGACAAAGGGAGAAGAGGCAGAGAGAGGGAGAATGGGCGTGACAGGACCTTTCAGCCATTGTGGATGAACTCCAGACGCATGGGCCCCCTTGTGTGCATGTGCAGCATTGTACATTTGCATCACTTGCATGTGGCTATACATGGGATCTAGAGATTCAAACACGTGTTCTTAGGCTTTGCAGGCAAGCACCTTAACTGCTAAGCCATTGCTCCTGCCCACTAATAAATACTTTTTTTTTTTTTTTTTTTTGCTTTTTCGAGGTAGGGTCTCACTCTAGCTCAAGCTGACCTGGAAATCACTCTGTAGTCTCAGGATGGCCTTGAACTCACAGCGATCCTCCTGCCTCTGCCTCCCGAGTGCTGGGATTAAAGGCATGCACCACCACGCCCGGCTTAATAAATACTTTTAACAAAGGCCTCAGCTAACTCTTTGGGAAATGTGGATTTGAGAAATTAAATATTATGCTGGCATAATTAAATGTTATACCAAAGAGATTATTCCTTCATAACTATAAATTATTACCAATATGAATAATTTCAATTGCTCCTAGAAAATTTTCAGAGAAGGAAGTAACCTTTACTTTAGGCTTTGCTCCATCATGTATGCTGCGGAATCTCAGAGCTTCTCTGAATGTTGTGCTCTTTCTGCCTACTTAGATCACTTGCAGTCATAAGCTATAATTCTTAAATGTTTTATTTATTTATTTATTTAAAAGAGAGAGAGAGAGAATGGTTGTGCCAAGGCCTCTAGCCACTGCAAACTCCAAACACAGTGTCACCTTGTGTGTCTGGCTTTATGTGGATACTGGAGAACTGAACCTGGGTCCTTTGGCTTTGCTGGCAAGTGCCTTAACCACTAAGCCATCACTTTTTGTACTTGAACACTGGTTTGTTAGAATTATAAAGGTCTAGAAATGAAAAATATTTTTGAGGTTTTGTCCAAATCCTTAATGTCTAGAGGAGATTCAAGGAAATAGATTTTTACTTAGTAACTGCAAAGGCCAGGTGGATGGTGGCATACACCTATAATCTCAGCACTTAGAATCCTAAGGCAGAAGCATAGTTCAAGACCAACTTGCTCTACATAAGGAGCTTGAGACCACTCTGGGATACTAGTGAGACTATCTCAAAAAAAAAAAAAAAAAAAGCCGGATCTGTTGGGTAAGAACAGAAAAGATATCTCAGTAAATTAATGAATATGAATTGATGAAGTTCTATAAAATATACTTCCTTTTGGATTTTTAAGAAAGCTCATTCAAGTTTAAAGTCTGTAAGAGTCTACTAAATCAATCATGTGCCCAAGAGTCTCAATATTTATACTTTTTTCTCTTTGGGCTTTATTTAAAAAATTATTTATTTATTTGCAAGGGGGCCAAGATAGAGAGAATGGGCCCACTGGGGCCTTTAGCCACCGCAAACAAACTCAAGATGCATGTGCCACCTTGTACATCTGGCTTTACATGGGTACTAGGGAATTGAACCTGGGTCCTTAGGCTTTGCAGGCAAACGCCTTAACTGCATAGCCATCAATTCAGCCTTCTTTGGGCTTTTATTTGGGGAGAATGTCTTTGCTTGGTACAACTTGCCTTCTGCTTCTCTGGCAGTATCATACCATCAGTATAGGAACTTTATCAGCACTAACCTAAAATAAGGCTGACTGTCTTAATGGCTTTAAGAACTTGGACAAATTTCTTAATTTGGTTGTGAGGAAAATAGTAGATTTATTCTAAACATTAAGTAAGACAGTGCACATTGAGTTCTCAGTACAGTGCTTGACATCTAGTAAATCCTCAATAAATTAAAAGTCAAGAACTGCCAGGTGTGGTGTTGCGTGCCTTTAATCCCAGCATTTAGGAGGCAGAGGTAGGAGGCTTGCTATGAATTTGAGGTCAGCCTGGGACTACAGAGTGAGTTTCAGGTCATCTTGGGCTAGAGTGAGACCCTACCTTGGTTAAAAATAAATAAGTAAATAAATAAGATAATAAAATTTTTTAAAAGGTAAAGAATTGAGACAAGGTAGTTTCTCCTAAATTGATCTTTTCATATGATTACAGTTGATTTCATTTTGAAAGCTGTTTATTTCAATTCTTAGATCAGAGAGAGAGCCCAAAAATGATAATTTAGTTTCTCTCTGGGCATCTATGGCTACTTATTTTTAAAGTATTCTAATTGTTTGCTTTTCAAGTGGTTATATGAGAGATAATAGTATAGAATAAGTCTCTTTGTAAATTAAATATCTATAATAATGTAATTGTGTGCATTCTATATTTTCTAATTTTCTGATAGTTCTAGACCACTGAAAGCTTCTCAAATGGTGAATTCCTGCATCACCAGCCCTTCTACACCTTCAAAGTGAGTTCTGTTACTTATGTGCCCAAAATTTGTATTTTTAAGTATTTGGCTTATCCTAATCTCTTAAGATTGTCCACCCTCCCCCACTTTTCTTTACTGCTTCTCTTTTTACATGATAATTGCTCTGTATTATCCATACTTTGTAATTTTCTGGACTCTATCTTAGAATATAGCTTAGGGCACAAGTTTTTAACAGTAATACAAATTATAAATGCAGGTGAATGGCTCAATATTTTATTTTCAAATTTCTTAAAATTATTTGTTAATATGTGATGTTTTTGTCCTAAAACTAAAAATTGCTTGATGACTGAGCATTTTTTTAACATTTTATTTTTATTTATTTATTTGAGAGAGAGAATGGGTGCACTAGGGCCTCCAGCCACTGCAAACGAACTCCAGATGTGTGCGCCCTCTTGTCCATATGGGTAACATGGTTCCTGGAGAATCGAAGCTGGGTCCTTTGGCTTTGCAGGCAAATGCCTTAACTGCTAAGCCATCCCTCCAGCCCTGATAACCGAGCATTTTAATGTTGAAAAGGATAAAAAACCTTTGCTAGTCTAAAATACCCTTCCTCAAATATAGGCACAGAGTTCCTTCCTAACTGTTGATAGCTAGCCAGGGACTTCATTTTTTTTTTTTTTTTTTTGTAATTTTTACTTATTTATTTGAGTGAGAGAATGAGGGGGGGACAGGCAGGCAAATAGAAGAGAGAGAGAATGGGCACACCAGGGCCTCCAGTCAGTGCAAATGAACTCCATACGCATGCTCCACCTTGTGCAGCTGGTTTATATGGGTCCTGGGGAATTGAACTTGGGTCCTTTGGCTTTGCAGGCAAGTGCCTTAACCACTAAGCCATCTTTCCTGCCCAGTGACTTATCTTTGACCCTGACTAGAAAGAATTCTGAAAGGAAATAAACTGGCATTTAAATGTAGCTATCTTGCAAATGCTTTTATAATTAAAAAATTTTTTTTTAAATTTATTTTCAAGCAGAAAGAGACAGAATAGGCATGCCAGGTCCTGTAGCCACTGCAAATGAACTCTACATGCATGTGCCACTTTGTGTATCTGTCTTTACATGGGTACTGGGCAATCAAACACAGGTCTTTCGGCTTTGCAGGCAAGCACCTTAACCGCTGAGCTGTCTCTCTGGCCCCTGCTTTTACAATTTTTAAGACCAAAAGTTGATCCAAGAATGGAAACAAATGCTCCTTTTAATAAAAAAAAAAAAAAAAAAAAAAAAGATTTATCTCCTCTAAGGGAGAACCATAGCACAAATTGACTTAGTTGTCATTTGACTTGAAAACTCTTTTTTTTTTTTTTTTTTTTTTTGGTAAAAATGTGATGTCCTAAAGTACTTTTAGAAAAGGCCCAGGACAGTTTTACTCTTTAGAAGCTGGGGGTTGGGGGCTTATATGACCGTAAAATGACATTTAGGATCTGCTCTTTTCTTTTCCTCTTGTTAATTATTTTTCAGTGGAATTAAAACCAGATGACTAACATGGCTAGAAATCTGAAATGATACCGATATGAATACTCTTGCCTGTTCTCAAGATACAAATGAGCAGTACCACTTGGCTGCTTAGAAAGTGAGCAAGTGATGCATTTACAGGATGAATATTTTTCATTGCTGCAGGCAAGCTGCCTTCTGTAAATACAGTAATTATTAATGGAATGCACTTTTTATGCACCAACTCACGATAGTTGCAAGAAACATGATTTCATGGGGCATCATTGTATCTTAACATGGTCATCTGTTCTCCAGGGTCTGTTGGCATGAGAATTTGAGAGCTAGTTGACTTAGGACCTAGAACATCCATCATGCAGATCAAAGTTAAAAGAGGCTAAATTGTGAACTAGAAAACTATTGATTTATAATGTCCTTTGGCACATTTCACCAGAGTACAAAAGTGTGGTAACATACCAACACACCACCTTCCTTCAACAAAGCATTTACTTGGATGAACTATTAATATGCTTGGGTTTGCTTGGTGAGCATGAAGACAGAAATGAGGAATTAAGGCTAATTGGAGCTGGGCATGGTGGTGTATACCTATAATCCCAGGACTTGAGAGGTCAAAGCAGAAGGATCAGGAATTCAAAGTCATCCTCGGCTACGTGACAATTTTGATGCCAGCCTGTCTCAAAAACCTTTAAAAGGGGTTGTGTGCATAGTTGTCTATTTCTAAGTTATACTACAATTCCTTTTAAACACACAATAGGAACCTATTCAAGTGTTCAGGCTGGAGTACAGTGATATTCTGCTTGCTTTCCACCACAGACCATGTTTGAATTTATCACTAACCACTTGCCTCTTTTTCTTTGATCTACATTGCTGTGCAATCCTCCAGATTTTCATCAGTCTCTCTTAGTACTGTCATGCTATATATTTATTTAGTTTTAACATTTAGATTATAATATTTCAGATTTTCATTTTATATTTTGTTTACTATGGTATCTGAATTTATCTTAGCCTTGATAAAAGAAAGTTTTTTATTTAATATTTTATTCATTTATTTGAGAGAGAGAGAGGCACATAGAGAAAGAATGGACACGCCAGAGCCTTTAGTCACTGTAAACAAGCTTCAAATTCATGCACCACCTTGTGCACCTAGTTTATGTGGGTACTGGGAAATCGAACCTGGGTCCTTAAGCTTTGCAGGCAAGCATCTTAACCATTAAGCCATCTCTCCAGCCCAGGTTCTTCTTTTTGTCTTTGCTATTTTTTTTTTCTTGTTTATTTTCAGTTTGCCTAGAAGACAGCACAGTTATACCCTAGTTATCTAGTATCACTAAAGAATGGTACTTGGTATTCTATGTAGTTACGTGACCAAAACTGGCTTTTCAAAAGTATTTATCTTTTAAAGGTTTATACATTTTGGATGAAAAAATTTTAATGTTATATTGTTCCTTGAGTTTTTGAACACTTTGATATAGTTATAGATTTCTTTTTATTAATTTTTATGTATTTATTTATTTACTTATTTTTAATTTAGAGAGAGTGAGAGACAGAGTAGAGATAGAGAATTGGCGCACCAGGGCCTTAGCCACTGCATTTTAACTCTAGACGTTTCCACCGCCTAGCGAGCATGTGTGGCCTTGTCCTTCCCTCACCTTTGTGCATCTGGCTAACGTGGGATCTGGCGAGTAGAACATAGGTCCTTAGGCTTTGCAGGCAAGTGCCTTAAACACTAAGCCATCTCTCTAGCCCTAATTATGTATTTCTTGATGGCTTAGAATCTACCTTGAGTGTTAGTTATCACACTGGGATTTTTGTTTGTTTGTAGTTTTGCTTTTCTTTTAGATAGAATCTTGCTATGTAGCCCAGGCTGGTTTAAAAAATTTCTAAGCCAGGCATGGCAGTGCACACCTTTAATCCCAGTACTCCAGAGGCAGAGGTAGGAGGGTTGCCGTGAGTTTGAGGCCACCCTGAGACTACATAGTGAATTCCAGGTCAGCCTGGGCTAGAGTGAAACCCCACCTCAAAAAACAAATAAAATAAAATAAAATCTGTAATCCTGCCAGGCATGGTGGCACATGCCTTTAATATCAGCACTTGGGAGGCTGAGATAGGAGGATCACTATGAGTTCAAGGCCAGCCTGAATCTACATAATGAATTCCAGGTCAGCTTGGGCTAGAGTGAGACACTACCTCAAAACAAACATACAAAAAAAAAAAAAAAAAAAAAAAAATTCTGTAACCCTCTGTCTCAGCCTCCTGAATGCTGCCAATACAAACTGTGCTACCATGCCTAGTTGCCTTGTGTATTAATGTGATACTATTCTACTGGGCTCTTAGTTACTATAAAACAATTTAGGTAGAGACCTAAATAACTTGTAGGGCTGGAGATACAGTTTTGTTGGTAGAGTGCTTATGAAACCATGGGCTTCCTTCCCAGCACCACATAACCTGGCTTTAATCCCAGCATTGGGGAGATGGAGGCAGGAGGATCAGAAGTTCAAGGTCATATATAGGGAGTTAGAGGGTAGCCTTGGATACATGATACAAGCAAGTTTTTTAGTTGCCTCCCCCCAATCCTTTTTTATAGATAGCCTTTGTCATTTCTTTAGCTCTTATTTGGTGATGAACTTCTTACACTGTTTTCTTTACCATGTCCTGGGAAAAAATAGGTCCCCTGTAAGAACATGGGCTTTGGAACTGCCTACCTCAGAAGCTTTTTTCTTACTTTAGAATGTGTGTTCTAGAAGCTAGAGAGATTGCCATCATCTGACCTTCTAGTAATTAAATAAGTAGAATGTTAAATTGATTTTGGAGTGCATGCACCATCATTTAAAAGATCAAAAATTTGCCAGGTGTGGTGACGCATGCCTTTAATCCCAGCACTCGGGAGGCAGAGGTAGGAGGATCGCCATGAGTTCGAGACCACCTTGAGACTCCATAGTGAATTCCAGGTCAGCTTGAGCTAGAGTGAGATCCTACCTCGAAAAAACAAGCAAACAAACAAAAAGATCAAAAATTAGTCCTCATGTACTTTGTTATCAAAAACATTTAACCTTTGCTATGCATGCCTTCATGAGTTCAGTAGTAGGGTACTTTATAAAGACAATAAGAAACTTCATTGGGGTCAATCAATTTTTTTTAAAAGGCACAAAAGTGATAGGCTGACTAGTGATACACAGTACCATAAGAGTTAAAATTTTCAGCCAGGTGTGGTAGTGCACTCCCATACTGTGGAGTCAGAAGTAGGAGAATCACTGTGAATTCAAGGCCAGTTTGGAGCTACAGAGTGAGTTCCAGGTCACCGTAGGCTAGAGTGAGACCCTACCTTGAAAAAAAAAATGTTACCCATTTTCAAGACACGGCTTGCTAGGAGTGGGATAAAGATAATGCTTAAATATCCTCTTGTTTTGATAACTATTTTTTGTGTTGTTCTTGTTAAATAGTTTTCTATAATGAAAAAACTTTGTTTTGGTGTTTATATACCAAAAGAATAATGAAGACATATTTATCAGACATTTTTCCTCTCCTATTACAGGAAATTTACCTTCAAATCCAAGAGCCCCTTAACTTTATGCCTTGATTCTGACAGTGAGGATGAACTAAAACGCACTATAGCCCTTGGTCAGAGACGTTGTGAAATGTCAGGCATTGAACAGCAGCAGGAGGACGTGGATAAAGTAAGTAAATTTTCATCAGAATATCTGATAGTTTTATTTAGCTCTTACTATCCAAACAAATGCCTCAGCAAATTTTTAAAATATACACAAACTTACTAGCTCAGTTTCAGATGATAGTTTTAAAGATTTCATTTTTCTCTAGCTACAGAAATGTTTGAACTAGACATACGGACATAAGGGTGCACTCCTGTAGTAATCCCATTACATAGGCTGAAACTGAGCTAAGAATCACAGGTTCAGTCCAGCATGAGTTACACAGTAACTTGCTATCTCAGTAGTCTTGTTTTTGTTTTTTTGTTTTTTTGTTGTTGTTGTTGTTTTGTTTTTTTTTCCCCAAAGGTAGGGTCTTACTCTAGCTCAGGCTGACCTGGAATTCACTCTGTAGTCTCAGGGTGGCCTCAAATTCATGGTGGCCCTCCTGCCTCTGCCTCCAGAGTGCTGGTATTAAAGGCATGCGCCACCATGCCCAGCTTCAAATAATAGTCTGTTTTTAAGAAATTAAAGTTACTAGGGATTTGGCTCAGTGGTAAAACACTTGCGTACTATGTTGGAGGCTCTAGATTCAATGCCCATTTCCACAGGAAAAGGGGGAAAAATTATTACCCCTGCTGTGGTGACTCATGCTTGTAATCACAGTACTTGCGAGGTTGAGGCAGGGATTTGTGAGTTTGAGGCCAAACTGAGCAACAGAGCAAGATCCTGCCTCAGTTAACACAAGGGAAAAAAGTAACACCAAAACCTTCAGAGCTTCTTTCACATGTAGTAATTACTTGTTTATTTTGGTAGCACTTGTTTATGAAAAAGAAGTGTAGTTAGTATTTTATAGCAACAGATCAAGTAACCTAGTTGTTTAATTCATGAATATGAAACATGGATACATCATCTTCTACTGTAACCGTTAGTGGTAGTTAATACCTCCAAGATGTAAAGTTTTCTGGGTGTTTGCCTCATCCCATACTCATGTGTTTTCCTTAATACTTCCCTTTTGGTAAACAGTTACTTATTGAAAGAACAAAAAACCTGACAGTAACAACTTTAAGAAGAAAAAGGAGGCCAGGTGTGGTGGTGTACACTTTTAATCCCAACACTCAGGAGACAGAGGTAATAGGATCTCTGAATTTGAGGCCAGCCTGAGACTACAGGGTGAGTTCCAGATCAGCCTGGGCTAGTGAGACCCTACCTCCCCCCCCCAAAAAAAAAGTAAGGAAAAAGGTTTATATATTAGCTTACAGTTTCTGGGGGATATACTTCATCATAGCAGAGATAGCATGGCGGCAAGAGCAACCCAAGTCAGGAAGCAGAGGATAAACAGGAAGTAAGGCCAAGCTATAAGAATCATAAGTCCCTGCCAGCGTGGTGGCGCACACCTTTAATCCCAGCACTCGTGAGGCAGAGGTGGGAGGATCACCATGAGTTCGAGACCACCCTGAGAATACATAGTTAATTCCAGGTCAGCCTGGACCAGAGTGAGACCCTACCTCGAAAAACCAAAATAAATAAATAATTTAAAAATTAAAAAAATAAAATAAAATAAAACAATAGAGTCCTACCCTTCCAAGGAAGGGTAGGACTGCTTACAACGTGCTCCCTCCAGACACAAAATGGCCTGAATATCCATGACCTCATAGTACCTGACACTACCTACACAAGACCATCATAAGAGGAGGAAAAGATGATGACATCAAAATAAAAGAGACACTGATTGAGATGGGGAGGGGATATGATGGAGAATGGAGTTTCAAAGGGGAAAGTGGGAGGAGGGAGGGTATTACCATGGGATATTTTTTATAATCATGGAAGTTGTTAATAAAAATCTGAAAAAAAAATAATAAAATAGAATATTGGCAGTAATAAACAGAATGTTTTACTGTGTAATTCAGGCATATCTGGTTAAAAATTTATCAGAAATACTTATAGTAATTATGTCTGCGTAATCTTATTTTGAGGCAAGATCTTACTGTGTAGCCTAGTCTGGCCTCAAACTTTCAGTGATCCTCTTGCCTCTGCTTCCCAAGTGCATGGTTTACAAACATGAGCCATCATACCCAGATGACTTGTTTATTTTTCTTAATCTATGTATTTTTTGTAATTAAACATTTATTTGATTGTGGAATAGGGGACTCCAGGGCCTCTTGCCACTGCAAACACATGCCAGCAGTACTGCTTTTTGCAATCAGTTTACATGGGTGGCTTGGGAATTTAACCTGGGCTAGCAGACATTGCAAGTAAGCACCTTTAACTACTAAGCTACTAACCACATACATATAATCAAGATTCCTTTTTATTTACTTATTATTAATTAATTAATTTATTTATTTTGGTTTTTCGAAGTAGGGTCTTACTCTAGCCCAGGCTGACCTGGAATACACTATGTAGTCTCAGGCTGGTCTCGAACTCACAGTGATCCCCCTATCTCTGTCTCCCAAATGCTGGTATTAAAGGTGTGCACCACCACGCCCAGCTAACATTCCTTTTTAAAAATGTTTTATTTGCTGGGCGTGATGGCACATGCTTTTAATCCCAGCACTTGGAAGGCAGAGGTAGGAGGCTCACTGTGAGTTCGAGTCCAGTCTGTGATTACATAGTGAAATCCAGGTTAACCTGGGCTAGAGTGAGACCCTACCTCAAAAAACAAAACAAAAAAGTTTTATTTATTTATTCATTTGCAAGCAGGTAATGAGAGAGAGAATGGGTGCACCAGGGCCTCCTGTTATTGCAAACAAACTCCAGATGCATGCACCACTATGTGCATCTGGCTTTTTGTGGGTACTGGAAGTTTGAACCTAGGCTGCCAGGCTTTGCAAGCAAATGCCTTTAACCACTGAGACATCTCTGCAGCCCTATGTATATAGAGACAGGGTCTCATTGTATCTCAGGCTAACCTGGAACTCATTCTGTAGCCCAGACTGACCTTGAACTCATGGCAGTCCTCCTGTCTGAGCCTCCTAGGTACTAAGTGTAAGATTTGGGAGTGACCAAGACCATGCAAACCACTTTGAGGCAAAGATGAAAACTTTTATTGGGGGCGGGGAGGGCATAGCACGAGCTGCCAGGGCTGACTCACAAGAGAGGAGCACAGGCAACCTGAGTTTTCAGGTAGTGGGCTTTATAAGGTTTTTTCAGTTGAAGGAAGAAAAAAGAATAGAAAAGTTCCTTTAGGGGAGATCATTACATTAACCATTTAAAATAGCTAGGGTGTGACACCAGTACAGTGACCATGTAATTTAGGAAATAAGGGGGCTGGAAAGCATGACCTGGGGGATTGTTAGGCAAGGAGGGGATAATGAACAGGTGGTTTCTTGAGGAATGTGGATAATCTACTTACTTGTGCCTCACCAATTCTGCTGACCTTGGTGACTCCATTTTGGGAGCCCTTCCTGACCTAACACTGGGTTATAGGCATGAGCAACTTCCCCTCCCCCAACACACATACATTAACAATGTTTTTGAGCACTTAGTATAAGCTAGGTACTAGGCATAGTACTTTACAAATTTATTTATTATTTATTTATTTATTTTGGTTTTCAAGGCAGGGTCTCACTCTAGCTCAGGCTGACCTGGAATTCACTATGTAGTCTCAGGATGACCTCGAACTCACAGGGATCCTCCTACCTCTGCTTGCCAAGTGCTGGGATTAAAGGCGTGTGCCACCATGCCCGGCTACTTTACAAATATTACTTGATTAAATCTCACCATAATTTACAAGGAGATTCTGTCAAACCTGTCGGTCTATCTATATGTCTATTTATTTAGGGTTTTTATTTTTATTTTTTGGTTTTTTGAGGTAGGGTCTCACTCAAGCCCAGGCCGAACGGGAATTCACTATGTAGTCTCAGGAAGGCCTCAAATTTATGTCAATCTTACTACCTCTGCCTCCCAAGTGCTGCGGTTAAAGACATACTCCACTATGTCTGGCAAACACAACCTTTTTTTGTTTGTTTTCAAGGTGGCCTCTCACTCTAGCCCAGGTGACCTGGAACTCACTCTAGTTCTAGGCTACCCTCAAACTCACAGTAATCCTCCTACCTCTGCATCCTGAGTGCTGGGATTAAAGGCATGTGCCAGCACACACCTGGTCAAGGTGTTTTTTTAATTATTATTTGTTTTTATGTGTGAGAGAGTATTGGTGAGCTCCAGATGCTTGTGCCACCTTGTGCGCATGTGTAACCTTGTATGCTTGTGTCACTGTGCATCTGGCTTATGTGGGACCTGGAGAGTCGAATCTGAGTCCTTAGGCTTCGCAGGCAAGCACCTTAACCATTAAGACATTTCTCTAGCCTTAAATTATGTTTTTTTAAAAATTTTTTTGTTTTTATTTATTTGAGAGAGAGAAAAATGTCTGCATCATTTTTTGTTTTTTCAAGGTAGGGTCTCAGGGTAACCTGGCACTCATTCTGTAGTCCTGGGCTGTCCTTGAGCTTACAATGATCCTCCTACCTCTGCCTCTCAAGTGCTGAGATTAAAGGCATGTGCCACCACACCCAGCTTAATTATTTATTTTTTGAGACAGAGTTTCATGTATTTCAGCCTAGCCCCCAACTCACTATGTTGTTGAAGAAGATAACCTTGAACTGATCCTCCAGCCTCTACCTCTATAGTGTTGGATTCACAATCATGCAGCTTATGCAATGTTGGAGATAACTTACCTGTTATGAGTGACTTTGTTCCTGTTGAAGAGAATTTTGTTCAGGAGTCGTAAGTTTGTTTTTCAGTCCAATAAAGATTTAGAGGACAGGGCCAGGCGTGGTGGCGCACGGCGCACACCTTTAATCCTAGCACTCGGGAGGCAGAGATAGGAGGATTACCATGAGTTTGAGGCCAGCCTGAGACTACATAGTGAATTCCAGGTCAGCCTGGGCTGGTGAGACCCTACCTTGAAAAAACAATGGTTTGCATATATATGTGAGGGTGGGATGTGCTGGGGGGTCTCTTACTGCTGTAAACAAACACCCAACAGACTTTACATGGGTGGCTGGGGAATTGAACCCTGGGATGACAGGTTTTGCAGGCAAGCACCTTTAATGCTGACTCATCTCCCCTAGCCCCTCCTCCTACTCCCTCCCCCCCCCCCAGGGTCTTACTCTAGCCCAGGCTAACCTCGAATTCACTCTGTATTCTCAGGGTGGCCTCACACTCATAGCGATCCTCCTACCTCTGCTTTCTGAGTGCTGGGATTAAAGGCATGTACCACCATGCCTGGCTCCCCAGCCCCTTTTTATTTATTTTTAAATTTTTATATATTTGTTTGCATGTGTGTGCACATGTGCATACCAAAGTTTCTCGCCACCGCAAACAAATGCCCATCTGGCTTTAATGTGGGTGGCTGGGAAATTGAACCCTGCTGTCAAGCTTTGCAAGCAAGTGTCTTTAAACTGCTGAGCCATCTCTCTGGCCCCAAGTGATTTTTATTTTATCAGTGTTGATATATTCTTCAAGTTTCTACTTGTTGTAGGGTGATTGCCTAGCATATACAAGGCCCTGGGTTTGATCTCCAATACTGCATAAACTGGGCTTAGTGGTGCACACATATAGTCCCAGAGCTCAGTAATGGAGTCAAGACTAGAAGTTCACATCTAACCTGAGCTTCATATGAGGCCTTGTCTCTTATGTAGTTATTATTTTAGAAGTTCGGTTTAGGCAGGTGTGGTAGCACATGCCTTTAATCTCAGCACTTGGGAGGCAGAGGTAGGAGGATCTCTGTCATTTTGAAGCCAGCTTAAGACTACATCCTGAATTCCAGGTCAGCCTGGGCTAGAGTGAGACCCACCTCAAAAAAAAAAAAAAAAAGTAAAAAAGGGTTAGGTTTGCTACAGCTTACATATTGGTTATTTAGTAGTCCAAAACATTAAATAAGAAATTTTGGCTGGAGAGATAGTTCAGCAGTTAAAAGCACTTGCTTGCAAAGCCTATTGGCCCCAGTTCTATACCCTAATACCCACGTAAAGCATGATGCACAAAGTGGCACATGCTTCTGGAGCTTATTTGCAGTGACAAAAGACCCTCGAGTGCCCATTCTACCTGTGTGTCTGTCTCTCTCTTTCTCTGTCTCTCTCTCTCTCTCTCTCTCTCACACACACACACACACACACACACACACACAAGTAAATAAAATTAAAAATTTTTCAAGAGGAATTTTTATAAATGAACTTCCTACTTTAAACTCTTAAGCTGTATTAGGTGTATTTGTAGCTACTAGCTATATTTAGAGGCATTCTGGTTTCCTGTCAAAGTAATGCTCTTTTTCAGGATTCAAAATCATACAGAATGGAACCTGATAAGTCCGGATTAGAAAACTCTGGATTTGACAGGATGAATGAAGAAGAGCTGCTCGCAGCTGTCTTAGAGATCAGTAAGAGCGAAGGCTCACCCATGCACACTCACGAAGAAGACGATAAACCAACCAGCAGCCCAGACACTGGATTTGCAGAAGATGATATTCAAGAAATGCTTGAACATCCAGATGCTGTTCAGACTGGGAAGCCCAAAACAGTCACTGAGCCAGGTAGGTTTCATGAAGATGAGCATACATTATACAACTCATAGTGTGTTCCAAAACCTTACATTGACAGAGGGCTTCTAAATAATCTAAACCTTCACGTTTCGGAAAGGAAAAAGAATAGCAGAATATCACAAAATTAATTTTGTTTATGAAGCCAGAGCCCCTTCAATTTTGAATTATTTTATATGCAAGCAAAATAATAGAATATCCTCAGTTTAACTATAAACCAAAAAAAGGGTGTTTTTTATAGCAGGTATTTATTCTTTAATGCATGTATCATTATGCAATCCTCTGTTTAATTCGATTACTGTTTATAGATATCACTGACTCTGTTACTCTCTTGATTTATTTCCTGCCTTTAGCTCTTTAGTTCTTTTTTCCAGTGTTTTCTATTCCAGTGGTGAATAACATTGAAGTTATCAAAACCAATAATCATAAGTGGCATATATCTATAGCAGCCTTGGGGAGGATAAATTTGTTTAAGAGGTATTCCATATCCTTATTTTCTAAAATATTTATTTTTATTTAATTTACAAGCAGAGAGAAAAGAGAGATAGACAGAATGGGTTCACCAGGGCCTCTAGTCACTACTTGTACCAATTTGTACATCTGGCTTTACATGCGTACTGAGGAATTGAACTCAGGCCATTAGGCTTTGCAAGCACAAGCATCTTTAAACATTGAGCAACCTCTCAGCCCAGGCTGACCTGAAATTCACTTTGTAGTCTTAGGCTGGCCTCAAACTCACAGCAATCCTCCTACCTCTGTCTTCCAAGTGCTGGGATTAAAGGCATGTGCCATATTCCCTCCAATGGAGCAGTTGGTTTCCCAATAACAGACTTGCCATTATTGCACCCATTGGCTCATTTGGCCTGGCTGACCAAACTTAAGGCTTGCAGTGTCCGCTGTGGTTTATTTACACTGATGACTTTCTCTCCCATGGAGCTATATGCAGCGTAGCTTTTCCAGCTTTTTATCAGCTGGTCTACAGGGAAGAGGTTTTCAGCTCACCTCCATCAAAATTTCTCAGTGACCTTGCAATCTAAGCATGGGGGTGTCTGAATTCCTTTTCTAATGAAAGCATTCATTTTAATAACAGATATTCACTTTGTACAATAGCTACACTTCTGATTTCATGTTTAAAACCAAGATGCTAAGTTTTCAAGTGAGCTTTGTGATAGAGAGCTGTTGAATGCAGTATTAAGACAGATAGTAAGGGCTGGAGAGATGGCTTAGCGGTTAAGCTCTTGCCTGTGAAGCCTAAGGACCCTGGTTTGAGGCTCAATTCCCCAGAACCCACGTTAGCCAGATGCACAAGGGGGTGCACGCGTCTGGAGTTCGTTTGCAGTGGCTGGAGGCCCTGGTGTGCCCATAGAGCTGCCATAGAGCCCTATAATATGTGTTAGTTTTGCTTTGTTTGTTTCTTTGATTTCATTGTTTTGTTTTGTTTTGTTTTGTTTTTTAATATTTGCAAAGAAGGAGGGTTAAAGAGAGAGTCAATGAAAGGGCCTCTTGCCACTGCAAATGAAACCTGGATGCGTGTGCCACTTTGTGCATCTGGCTTTATGTGGGTACCGGGGAATCAAAACCCAGACTGGTGGCAGGTTTTGCACACACGTGTCTTTAACCACCGAGCTATCTCCCCAGCCCCTGTTTTGTTTGGTTTTTGTGTGAGGATTGAACAGTAGAGCTTCACATGTGGTGACCACACAAAGCACTGGGCTGTCTAAATGGGAACAATCTCAATAACAGCTTAATCAGTTTACCCTAATGTTTTTTTTTTTAATTTATTGTATTTATTTGAGAAAGAAAGATGCAGATAGGGAGAATGGGTGCACCAGGGCCTTCAGCCACTGCAAACAAATTCCAGATGCATGAGCCACCTTGTACATATGGCATATGTAGGTACTAGGGAATCGAACCTGGGTCCTTTGGCTTTGCAGGCAAGCATCAAGAGTTCGTTTGCAGTGGCTGGAGGCCCTGGTTCCCATTTCTCTCTCTCTCTCTTAAATAAATAAATAAGTAAATAAATATAACATTTTAAAATATTAAAAAAAAATAAACTCTGTAATCTAAGCCAGATGTGGTGGCACACGCCTTTTGATCCCAGTACTTGGGAGGCAGAGAGAGGTAGGAGGATTGCTATGAGTTTGAGGTTACCCTGCGAGTACATAGTAAATTCCAGGTCAGCCTGGGCTAGAGTGAGACCCTACTTTGAAAAACAAATATATAAAAAAAAAACCTCTGTAATATAAGGTACAGACTCCTCCTTGCCTAACCCTAACCCACTCCAATTTCCAGTCGTGCAGCAGCTGAGAATCACTGATGTAGATGTAGTGAAAAATCTCAGAAAGCTTTAGATGAGGTCTGAGGATGTAGCTTACTTGGTATTGTGGTATTGAGGATCAAACACAGGAATTCATGAATACCACATAAAATAGGCATAGGGCACATGCCTGTAATCCCAGCACTTAGGAGGTTGAGGCAAGAGGATCAGAAATTCAAGGTCACTTTCAGTTATATAACCGCTTGGGATACAAGCTTTAGATGAGGTGAGGGTAAATGCTATCTGAACAGTAGATGTCACACGAGTCCAGAAATTTTAATGTTTTACAGAGAATTTTCCAAAATTATGTTATGTTCTGTTTCCTCAGATCCTTCCAGTTTTGCTGAGATAACAAAAGACTGTGATGAGAATAAAGAAAACAAAACTCCAGAAGGATCTCAGGGAGAAGTTGATTGGCTCCAGCAATGCGACATGGAGCACGAAAGGGAAGAACAGGAGCTTCAGCAAGCATTGGCTCAGAGCCTTCAAGAGCAAGTAAGAGATTTTCTACTGCTGTTTCCTCCCTACTTCTTTCCTAAGAAGTAGAATAATGATAATTAACATGCTAAGCATTTACTATGTGTCTGACATTGTTCCACATGACTTACATATAGTCAGTTGTTGATTGACAAAGAATTATTAATTAAACAAACTTTTTTGGAACTTGGGTTTGAAATGTATTGTTAGTTGTGTTGCATAGTAGTTTCATTGCATACTAAAACACAATGAAATATTAAATATTACTCCCAGGGCTGGAGAGATGGCTTAATGGTTAAGGTGCTTGCCTGTGAATCCTAAGGACCCAGGTTCTATTCCCTGGTATAAGCAGGATGCACAAGATGGTGCTGCATGCATCTGGAGTTGGCTGGAGGCCCTGGCATGCCAATTCTCTCTATCTGCCCCCCCCCCCTTTCTCTCTCTAAAGTAATTAAATATTTTTTTTAAAAAAGATTGCTCCCAGTCTAGCCAACTGTACCTCTTTAAATACCTTTTTTTTTTTTTTTTTTTTTTTTTTCTTTTTAGGAGGCTTGGGAACAGAAAGAAGATGATGACCTCAAAAGAGCTACAGAGTTAAGTCTTCAAGGTATGGAGATCATTTTTAATTACATTTGTTAAATGATAGAAGAGCTTATAAAATTTATTTGCTGCCAGTCATGGTGCCACATGCCCTTAATCCCAGCACTCAGGAGGCAAAGGTAGGAGTTAAAGGCCAGCCTGGGACTACAGAGTGACTTCCAGGTTAGCCTGGGATAGAGTCAAAGGAAAAAAAGAGAGAGAGAGAATGGGCATGCCAGAGCCTCTAGCCACTTTGTGCATCTGCTTTCTGTGGGCACTGGGGAATCAAGCATGGGTTCTTAGGCTTTGCAAGCAAGCCTCTTAACTGCTGAGCTGTCTCTCCAGCCCCCCATTAATTTTTTTTAAATATTTAAATCTTTTTTTAAAAATTTATTTATTTGAGAGTGACAGAAAGAGGCAGATAGAAAGAGAGAGAGAGAATGGGCACGCCAGGCCCTCCAGCTACTGCAGACAAACTCCAGACGCATGTGCCGCCTTGTGCATCTGACTAACATGGGTCCTGGGGAATTGAGCCTCTAACCAGGGTCCTTAGGCTTCACAGGCAAGCGCTTAACCGCTAAACCATCTCTCTAGCCCGCCCCATTAATTTTTAAGAACTTGCTCTAGGGAAGTCAGTGGACAAAGTCATGAGTGAGTACAAATTAGCATGGGATTCATCACACAGTCATGACATTTGACAGAACTGATATGTGGTCCAGGCACTGGTACTCTGAAGAGATAGTCACAGAGACTAGACTAGCTCTTCATTGTTTTGTTCCTAAACTTACTTAGGTTTTTTTCCAGTTCTCAGAAATAGATGGAAGTCAAGTTTTGGGGCAGCATGAAATGAGCATTCCTGGATGGTCTAGTCAGCAGAATACAGAGGAGAGTAAGAATTTTACTGGTACTGTAGTTGAGTCAAAATCGCAAATAAGAATCCACATAGTTGCTGGGCGTGGTGGCACATGCCTTTAATCCCAGCACTCGGGAGGCAGAGGTAGGAGGATCGCCATGAGTTCGAGGCCACCCTGAGACTCCATAGTGAATTCCAGGTCAGCCTGGGCCAGAGTGAGACCCTACCGTAGGGGGAAAAAAAAAAAAAAAAAACATGTAGTTGAGTCGAAATCACAAATAAGAATCCACGTTAGGCTTCTCCAGACATACTGTCTTTGAGTTTAAACGATAGTACAAGCCAGGTGTGGTTGTGTACATCTGTATTCCCAGGACTTGAGAGGAGGCAGGGTGATCAAAGGGTGATTCAAAGTTACCCTCGGATACATAGCAAGTTTGAAGCCAGCCTAGGCTATATACATTGAGACCCTGTCTCAAGGGACAACAACAGAAGATGGGGACATTGGTGGCAGCATTAAGCTATTTCCAATCACATTGCTCCAGTTGCCCTCCACAATTGCCCTACATCTACGCACAGGTGCTCTCATCTTCCCCAACCATTTTCTGGGAGATTCCTCCTGACTCCTTTATTAAAGTCTCTTCTTTTACTCTGGGTCCTTTTTGTTGTTTTGTTTTGGTTTTTCGAGGTAGGGTCTCACGTTAGCTCAGGCTGACCTGGAATTCAGTATGTAGTCTCAGGGTGACCTTTAACTCACAATGATCCTCCTACCTCTGCCTCCCATGTGCTGGGACTAAAGGCGTGCACCACCACATCCAGCTCTGGGTCCACTTTTTTATGGCTTTGTTGCTCTGTTTTGGATTTGGTTTGGTTTGGGTTTTGGTCATTTTGAGTCAGGGTATCATGTAGCCTTGGACTACCTAGACAAGATTGATATTAAGGTTCTGATCCTCCTACATTTACCTCCCAGTTGATGGGATTACAAGTGTGTGCCACCACACCAAGATCCAGTTGTATGGTTTTTATTTTTTGTTTTACATGTATGCATATATGTGGGTTCATTTGCACATGGGCACACTTGTACACAGATACACATACATGTGTTTGTATGCATGCATATGGAGGCCAGAGATGGATGCCTCTTTTGTTTTGATGACTTATTTGCCTCTTTTTCTTTTTTTTTTTTGTTTTTTTGTTTTTTCGTTCTGTCTCCAAAATGCATGTCAAAATGTTGATGAGCTCAATGTTGTGGAGGTCTAGTGGGGTTTGTTCATTTATTTATTTTCTGAGGTAGAGTCTCAGCTCTTGCCCAAATGACCTAGAACTCACTCTGTAGCCCTAGACTGGTCTTGAACTCATGATAACCCTATTACCTCTGCCTTGGGAGTGCTGGGATTAAAGGTGTGCACCACCAAGCCATGCATTTTTTTTTTTTTTAAATGTTCTGTTTCTTTGAGAAAGAGAGGGAAAGAAAGAGGCAGATAGAGAATGGGCACGCCAGGACCTCTGGCCATGGGAAACAAACTGCAGACACATGCACCACCTTGTGCATCTGGCTTTACGTGGGTACTAGGAAATCAAACCTGGCTTTTGGCTTTGCTGGCAAGTGCCTTAACCTCTAAGCCATCTCCAATCCAGGGGTTTGCTTCCCCCCCCCCCCCAAGGTAGAGTCTCATTCTAGCTCAGGCTGACCTGAAATGTACTACGTAGTCTTAGAGTGGTCTTGAATTTATGGTGATCCTCCTACCTCTGCCTCCCTAGTGTTGTGATTAAAGGCATGCACCACCACACCTGACATGGGGTTTGCTTTTTTTTGTTTTGTTTTGTTTTCGAGGTAGGGTCTTACTCTAGCTCAGGCTGACCTATGACACTAAGTAGTCTCAGGGTGGCCTTGAACTCATGGCAACCCTCCTACCTCTGCCTCCTAAGTGCTGGGATTAAAGGCGTACGCCACCACGCGTGGCTGGGGTTTGCTTTTTTAAGACAAGTTCTCACTGTAGCCCAGAGTGGCCTCAAGCTCAGTTTCTTCCTACTTCCCGCTCTCCAGTATAGGGATTGCAGGCAGGTGCCCTCATGCTCCCTAGCTCCGGCTAAGAACTTTTACAAGACTCTTGTCTTTGGTTCTCCAGAGTATAACAGCTCCTTTCTGGATTCGCTGGGCTCAGATGAGGACTCTGGAAATGAGGATGTTTTTGATATGGAGTACACAGAAGCGGAAGCCGAAGAGCTGAAAAGAAATGCTGAGGTAATGTTTCACCCTGAGTGAATTGCTCACACAAAGCATATGTATATTAAGTTGCCTTTAGCTCCACCAAGTAACTAGTATAGTTAATGAAAACTGGAGCTAGGCTTGGTGGCCTATAATCTCAGTCAGCACTCAGAGGCTGAGGTAGAAAGATCACTATGAGCCAAGTATGATGGACATGTCTTTAATTCCAGCATTTGGAGACAGAGTTTGAGGCCAGCCTGGTACTACAGAGTGACTTCCAGGTCAGGCCTGGACTAGAGTGATAGAGCAAGAACCTGCCTCAAAAAGAAAAAACTTTTAATAAATTGTGTCAACTAGAGCACACTGGTGTCTTTTTTTCCCCCCTCCTTTCCTTAAGTAATTTCTTTCTTCCCATATTTTGATCACTCAGGATCCTACCATACTTAAACCCACAATTTCTGTTAGCATTTGTCATATTCTTTTTGTCATCCTCATCATCACATATACTTAAAAATATTGTACTAGCCAGGTGTGGGCACATCTTTAATCCCAGAACTCAGGAGGCAGAGGTAGGAAAAATCACTGTAAGTTCCAGGCCAGCCCAGGACTACAGGTCATCTTAGGCTAGAGTGAGACTCTATCTTGAAACTTCATAGACAGACAGACAGACAGACGGATCTATATATATATATAATACTATGGGGCTAAGGTTATGGCTCAGTCAGTGAAGCACTTGCCATGTAAGGAAGAAGACCTAAGTTTGGATCCCCAGCATTCCATAAATGCCAGACATGCCACCTCACCTGTAATTCCAGAGTTCAGGAGACTTGACAGGGATCCCCCAAATCAAGCAAGTTCTAGGTTCAAGTGAAAGACCTCTCTCAATAAATAAGGTAGAAAAGAGCTGAGAAGACACCTCAGTGGTTGAAGGTGCTTGCTTGCAGAGCCTAGGTTCAGTTCCCCAGTACCCACATAAGGCCAGATGCACAAAGTGGCACATGCATCTGGAGTTGGCTTGCAAAGGCAAGAGGCTGTGGTGTGTCCATTCTCATTTGCTCTTGCAAATAAATAAGTGGAGAATAATCAAGAAAGACACTGGCTGTCGTCCTCTATAGGCACATGTACACGTGTGAACGTGGATATACAAGCACATGCGCATACATAACAAATACAGAGAGGTCTAAGTAAAGCTTGCTAATCCTTGTACTTCTAGTATTTGAAGGGTTGAAGCAGGAGGATCACCATGAATTTAAGGTTTGCCTGAGCTACAGAGTAAAACACTGTCTCAAGAAGGGGCCGGGGGGGAGGGGCGGCTGTGGTTAACTAAGGTGCTTGCCTGCAAACCCTTGAACTTCTGACCCTTCTGCCTTTAACTCCCCTTCCTGAGTACTGGGATTACAAGCATTCACCATCACACCCAGTTCATGTAGTGCTGAGTATATCCATCCCAGTGGGTTTTTTTGTTTGTTTGTTTGTTTTGGTTTTGGTTTTTTCGAGGTGGGGTCTCACTCTAGCCCAGGCTGACCTGGAATTCACTATGTCCATCCCAGTGTTTTGTGCATGCTAAGCAAGCATCCTACCAACTAACTACTCCCTAGCTCAGGGGTTTTTTATTTTGTTTTTGGTTTGGTTTTGTTTTGTAGATAGCATCTCATTCTAGCCCAGGCTCCTTGAACTCACAATGATCCTTCTACTTCTGCTTCCTGAGTTTTTAAAGGTGTGTGCTACCATTTAAGTGTGTGAGTGTGTGTGTGTGCGCACACACATGCATGCCAGGGTCTCTTGCTGTTGCAATCAAATGCCCATCTGGCTTTACATGGGTGGCTGGGGAATTAATCCTAGGCTGAAGGCTTGCAAACAAATGCCTTTAACTGCTGAGCTATCTCCCCAGCCCCTCAAGTTTTATTTTATTTTATTTATTTATTTTCCTTTTTTTATTGACAACTTCCATAATTATGCACAATAAACCATAATTCCCTCCCAAACACACTTGTGCCTTTGCAGCCCCACTCTCCATCATATTCCATCCCTCTCTCAATCAGTCTTTTATTTTTTTTATTTTTTTCTCAATTTTTAGTAACATTTTCCATGATTATAAAAATTATCCCATGGTAATACTCTCCCTCCCCCCACTTGAAATTCCATTCTCCATCATATCCCCTCCCCATCTGAATCAGTCTCTCTTTTATTTTGATGTCATCATCTTTCCCTGTTTTGGTTTTTCAAGGTAGGGGCTCGCTCCAGCCCAGGCTGATGTGGAATTCACTATGTAGTCTCAGGGTGGCCTCGAACTTACAGCAATCCTCCTGCCTCTGCCTCCCGAGTGCTGGGATCAAAGGTGTGTGCCACAACGCCCAGCTTTTTCTTTTTCTTTTGAGGGTCTTGTGTAGGTTATTTTCAAAAATATTTTTTATATATATGCAAGCAGAGAGAACAGGTATACCACTAGCCACTGCAGATGAACTCCAGATATATGCTCCACTTTGTATATCTGGCTTTACATGGATAGTGGGGAGTTGAACAAAGGTCATTAGGCTCTGAAGGTGTGCCTTAACCACCAAACCCTTTCCAGCCCTTTATTTATTTTTATTTTTAATTTTCAAAGTAGGGTTTCTCTAGCCCAGGCTGACCTGGAATTCACTATGTAGTCTCAGGGTAGCTTTGAACTTAATCCTTCTACTTCTGCAAGTGGTGGGATTAAAGGTGTACACCACGAATGCCCAGTTTAAGAACATTTTAATGGTTTGATTTACATGTGTCTGTATTCTCCAAGCTTTACCTTATATTGCTAACTTATTTATTTGTGTGTGTGTGTATGTGCTCGTATGTGTCGAGGTCCTAGGAGTTGTCTGTGTAGGATTGTCTGTTCACCTCCTTTTAGACAGGATCTCTTGCCACTCCAAACAGGCAAGTCTGACTTTACATAGGTACATTCATGTGGATTTGAAAACAAGTTTAATGTGGCTGATCCACATAATTTTCCTATATAGCTGGATAACGTTGTATGGAATTGCTATACCACTAAGCAGTCAACTATTATTAGGTATATTGTTCTAATTTTTATTGTTTTAGTTAATGCTACAGTAAATAATATGTACTCGTTTCTTTTGAATTATTTCCTTGGGTAAGTCTTTAGAATTCTTGGGCCAGAAGATAAAGGCAGATAAAACCATCAGATTTTGTTATTGAGTCTGTCTACACTTTACAATGAAGCTATGAGATTCAATTAGCTTTAAGAATAAACTTCAAGCTGGGCATGGTGGTGCACACCTTTAATCCCAGCACTCGGGAGACAGAGGTAGGAGGATCACTGAGTTCGAGGCCACCCTGAGACTGCATAGTGAATTCCAGGTCAGCCTGGGCTAGAGTGAGACCCTACCTCAAAAAAAAAAAAAAAAAACTTCAGTATTTTGCTTTGATTCAAATGAAGAGTTTTGTTCCCTTCTGTTTTCCAGACAGGAAATCTCCCTCATTCCTATCGGCTCATCAGTGTCGTCAGTCACATTGGCAGCACCTCTTCTTCAGGTAAAAAAAAAACTTCAGCATTTTAGAAATGAAGAAACAGCATTTGCTCTTTCATGTTACTCTTTTCCTATCTTTGTAAGGTATAAATTGAGTGCATGACAAAAAACCTAAGGGTCTGAGAATGTAGCTCAGTTGGTGGAGTGCTTTCCTAGCATACACAGAGCCCTGAATTGGATCCCCATTACCACATAACCTGGGTTTGTGAGTTGGAGGCCAGTCTGGGCTACATGAGACCCTGTTTTAAAAAGAAAGAAAAAAAAAAAAAAAAACTTTAAAACTCTTTCCTGGGGCTAGAGAGATGGCCTAATGCTTCAGGTGCTTGCCTGCAAAGCCTAACGACTGATTACCCAGTACCCACATAAAGCCAGATGCAATGGTGCAGTGCATGCATCTGGAGTTTGTTTGCTACAGCTGGAGGCCCTGGCACACCCATTCTCTCTATCTCTCTCTCTCTCTCCTCTAATACTCTCTGCTTGTAAATAAAAATGTCCAGGTTGGAGAGATGGCTTAGAGGTTAAGGCACTTTCCTGCAAAGCCAAAGGACCCAGGTTCAATTCCCCAGGACCTACATAAGCCAGATGCACAAGGTGGTGTGTGAGTCTGGAGTTTGTTTTCAGTAGCTTGAGGCCCTGCCATGCCCTTCCTCCCTCCTTCCCTCCCTCTTTCTCTCTCTCTCTCTCTCCCTCCCTCTCTCAAATGAAAAAAAAAAAAATTTTAAGTCTTTCCTTTGGGGGTTGGGGAGCTGGCTTCATGGTTAAATGTACCTGCCTTCTTAAGCCTGCAGACCAGAGTTCAGATCCCCGGCACTCACATAAAGCCAGACACCAAGTGGTCATTCCAGTGCACCTGTGGCAGTGGGTGGCAGAACCAGAAGAATCATGAAACTCATGGCTGGCTTGCTAGTCTGGCCTGGCTTTCATGGTGGCAAACAAGACTTTCTCAAAATCAGGTAGAAGAGTTCCAATACCCCAAGGTTGTCTTGTGACCTTCACATGTGCACTCATGTGCCCAGTCACACAAACACAAACACATGCAATTTTTTAAAATCTTTGCTTTGATCAAACACTGGATTATATGAATAGGTGTAACAGTTTTGATATTTCTGTTCGTAAATGACCTAAATTCTCCTGGGCAAAATATATTTATTAAAATGTCCTTGCCAGGCTTAATGGTATACCTCTGTGATCTTTTCTTTTTATTTTAATATTTATTTGAGAGAGAGAGAATGGGCACACCAGGGCCTCTAGCCACTGCAGACAAACTTCAGACGCATGTGTCACCTTGTGTATCTGGCTTACGTGAGCACTGGGGAATCAAACCAGGGTCCTTAGGCTTCACAGACATGTGCCTTAACCGCTAAGCCATTTCTCTAGTCCCACCTCTGTGATCTTCATGCTCAGAAGTTGGAAGTAGGATTGAAAATTCAGGGCCAGCCGGGACTAGGTAGATGAGTTCAAGGCTACCTTGAGCTACCTAGAAAGACCCTGTCTCAAAAGACCCAGGGCTGGGGATGTTGTTCAGTAGTAGTACCACATGCAAGGCATTAGATTCAACCCCATAGCCACGCCAAAAGAGTCCCTTGAACTGTGTGTGATGGCACACATCTGGTTAACTACAGCACTCAGAAGGTTGAGGCAGGAGGATTGCAAGTTAAGACCAGCCTAGGCTACATAGCAAGACTATCACTTTTTTTTATTTTAATTTATTTTTATTTTTATTTTTTTTTTTGAGGTAGGGTTTCACTCTAGCCCAGGCTAACCTGGAATTCACTCTGTAGTCTCAGGGTGACCTCGAACTCATGGTGATCTTCCCATATACCTCTGCCTCCTGAGTGCTGGGATTAAAGGCATGTGCCACCACGCTTGGCTCTATCTTTATTTTTTTTTAATATTTTTATTGGAGAGGGAGAGAGAGACAGAGAATGGGCATGCCAGAGCCTCCCACCACTGCAGATAAGCTCCAGACATATGCACCACTTTGTGCATCTGGCTTTTTGTTGGTACTGGGAAATAGAACTCAGACTGTCAGGGCCTGTAAGCAAATGCCTTAACTAGTGAGCCATCTCTCCAACCCAGCAAGACCATCTTTAAATGCATATGTGTTTGTGTCCCTTAATTCTCTGTTCATGTATCTAAACGTACTTTAGAAATATTGAGTATATTGTAGGTCCTTCTCAAACTTACTATATCTGGAAAAAATTCAGTATGTTTTAGAAAAACCTTAATTTTCAGATTTTATTTGTTTCAGGTCATTACATTAGTGATGTGTATGACATTAAGAAGCAGGCGTGGTTTACTTATAATGACCTGGAAGTGTCTAAAATTCAAGAGGCTGATGTACAGAGTGATCGTGACCGGAGTGGCTACATCTTCTTCTATATGCACAAGTAAGCAACTTGCCGGATCTGAAGTAACAGGCTGAATTTTGCCCATACTCTAAATCCTGACCTGTGGGAATAAAATGTTCCCTTTACTCCACCATTTGAGAGTTTTTGAGTTTTGTTATCTTTGTTTAGGGCTCCTCTCTTGGTATTTCCTTGTAAGTCCGGAATATTTTCTCTGTGAACCCAATATTATTCATCCCACAATAGTATCAAGGTATGGAACAACAACCTGATTTGTGGTATTCTAAATCTTTTTTGTCTTTCAGTTTGTTGGCAAGATCTGGTTTATATACATGAAAACTATGTATCTTTTTTGGTTTTTCTAAGTAGAGTCTCACTCTAGCCCAGGCTGACCTAGAATTCACTATGGAGTCTCAGGGTGGCCTCGAAATCACGGCAATCCCCCTACCTCTGCCTCCCGAGTACTGAGATTAAAGGTGTGTGCCACCACACCCAGTTTACATATCATTTTTAAAGCTATCTGTTGGCATTTCCCCTCAGAAATCAGCACCCAAGGGGTTAAGCTGGTGATTTTAAAAGTGACTCGTTTACTTAATCAGTATCCATTTCCTGTTGCTTTTTCTCTTGTTCATGCTTTGGTTCTGCTCACTGAATTCCATGTTGTATTTTTGTTTGCTTGATTTTCAGGGAGATCTTTGATGAATTGCTGGAAACAGAAAAGAATTCTCAGGCACTCAGCATGGAAGTAGGGAAGACCACCCGCCAAGCTTCATGAGGAGCAGACTCCTGGGTTGGCAGCATGCACTGCATTTTCTTTCACTGCCACCCACCTCACCCTTTCCTCTGCCTGACGAGAATTTGGAGTTCTATTTGATGCAGGAGCAACAAACAGCTCAGGGCCAAACTAAAAGACAAAATCAGTTATGTGGACTGCTCCATGCTGTTTTATGGCAACCTTGTGTCATCTATGGCTAACTATTCTTTTTCTCCTACAAGAGTGAGATACTTCCTTTTGTCTTAAGAATCTATGTTGTAAATGTGTGTGTATGTGTTTGTGTGTGTGTGTGTATGTGTATGCACACACACACTCATGTATATGGAATGAATGGAGCCTTAAAGAGTTAGGAGGAGCCTCCAGAGTGTACTGCGCACAGTGCCACAGCTGCTTGAGGGGAGATCCCAGTGTGCCCTTTCACCTGAGAAGTGTGTGGGGATATACATATCACTCGCTTGCTTTTAGCTTTTCTGTTCTTTGAGTAGCTTCAATTCCAGTCTGATCTTTCGTGTATTTCTTATGAGTAAAGTTCACTGGAAAGCCAATTACATTGATAGCAGTTTATTTTCCTTGTAAAAGGCATGTCTGAGTTTTGTTTTATTTTCCCCTCTTCTTAATTTGATGAATCTGTCATGCCTGGCTGTCTACATGCAGTTTCCCAAAAAAATCTTGTTGATACTTCAGAATGTGTTACAGTCCCATATTTGGTATTCATTGTACACCTCACATTTTCTCTAAGACTCTTTCACACAATTTGTATACCATCTATATTATTGTGATGGTTAAGGTAGAATCTTGTATTTTATTATTCTTCTATGGAAAAACCATGATCCTAATGAATTAACCAGAACTGTAAAGGTAAAAATAATATTGCTACAACTGGGACTGCCCAGCAGGAATGTTTAGAGTAAAGAAGAATTTAGCGTCTTTGCCTCCTGGGCAGAGAGGTCAAGAGGCATGTCACTGTTTACAGCTCAAACTCTGGACCACTAAAGCTGAAAGCTAAACACCCTGTCACAAGGGTAAAATCAAATACATAAGCTGGAAGTGTGTTTAATCATTTACTACGTGACTTTGCCCTAAAAGCAGGGTGGGATTTAAAATGTGACCAGTTTAGGTAGTTCAGTGCTATATATATATATAAAATCTTTTTAGGTGCTCTGAATTGAGGCTAAGAAGGGATGCAATACTAAGTGCTCCAGTGGTCACTGAGCCAACATAACCTGCTTGGTTAAACAGCTTATAAAGCCGTACAAAGAATATGAGCTCAAGTGTCATTAAGATTGCATAGACTTTCTTGCAAAATGAAACCTTTACTATTTTCTTTCCTGCTGTTTCTTGCCTTTAGTAAATGAGAGGATTGTTCTGAGTTCTGAGGTAGAAATGAAATCAGGTTTTCAGTGGGAGCAAGCATTAAAACCCATCACTTAATATGTGATTATCAGTTCTGGAAGATTGCCTTCAGATACCTTCAGCCAATCTTGCAACTGGGATGTGTTCTGACAGTACCCCTGTTCTAAAGTTGTTGTCTTTTGAATTGTAAATGGCCTCCATGCCAGTAAGAAATGCTTTCTTTGCCTCCTGCCATCTAGCAGCGTATGTGATTGTAGTGAATGTCCCAAAGTGGCACAGTGATAGGTTAGAAGAGGAAAACACTTATTTTTAAACTTAAAAAAAATTTTTTTATTTCTCCAGCAGTTTCATTTCCTTTTGTTTTCCTTGAAAATGACTGATGTTTTCATAAATAAGTGAAGTAGTGATCACATTCTTTAGTTATTTTCTTTCCTGTCTCTGAATTTGAGAGCTTGAAGCTGTTAAAAATTATTGAGTTTGATAGCACATGTCTTTAATCCCAGCATTCAGAAGGCTGAGGTTAAAAGAGCACCATGAGTTCAGGGCCAGCCTGGGCTACAAAGTGAGGTACAGGTCAGCCTGAGCTAAAGTGAGACCTGTCCTCAAAAAAAAAAAAAATTAAAAGGGAGGGGGAACAGTTTGAAGTGAGGTTTATGTTATGACATGGATAAAAATAGAAATAATGATAAAAGTCTAAAATGCCTCATGAGTAGCCTTATTTGAATTGCTTTCATAGCTGGCATGTGTGTGTGGCACAGAAACCTGATTTGGTTTTGACCTTCATGTCTTGGGCAAGACTTGTTAGTTGAAAACAGGCCAGTAGAGTATACGAGTATCTCACTGTTCTTTCATGATGTTGAATTGTATGATCTGTCCATCCTTGCGGCATTGGCAGCCTTTTTTTTTGTTTTGTTTTGTTTTTTTCTTCCTTTAGCATATATTTGACTCCAAATGGAGATTTCAGCTAGACTTTGTTGATGGGGTATTGGTTATTGTAAGCTGGCTGTATATACTTTATAATCATAAATAGATAATATATTTGTTTTTATTTTTATTTTTGCACATTGTGATACCAGAATTGAGGGATGAAGCAGTCAGTATGTTGAGGCCAGGAAGGGACAAAATTAAGAATTGGGAGGATGGGGCTTCAATTCCATGCAATATGCATAACTAACCTTCCCATTCAAAATACCAAATGTGGTTATATTACTTTAAATAACTGGACTGGAACTTTATAGTTCTGGATACAATCTTTTGAATCTTAGTCAAAAAGTTTGGAGGGGGGCCTGGGCGTGGTGGTGCATGTCTGTAATCCCAGTACTTGGGAGGCTGAGTTAGAAGGATCACCATAATGCCTGGAGCTACAGAGTAAGTTCCAGACCAGCCTGGGCTAGAGTGAGACCCCCCCCCCCCACCAACCTGGAAAAAACTAAGAAAAAAAAATTTGGAAGGAAAAAAAAGTAACCTAAAACTTGTTGATTTTTATCCTGTCCTATGCAATTGGAAAGCTGTATATGGCTCAGTGCTGTTATTCTTTTTAGTAGCCAAGACTATAATTTAGGCCAATGAGATGATAGATTCTTGTTTTGTAGAGATATATTTACATGTGTATACACCATCGTAAGTTTTGTCCCAGAGGATAGAATAAGAAGCAAACCCATGAATTGGTGTTCTGTTTATGTTTTGATTCCACATTTGTTGTTTTCTTGCTATGGTCAAGCTTAACTTAAATGGCTCAGTAGCAAACCTAACAAATGTAAGTGTGTTTACATTTTAAGAAGTCTGTAGAAATACGGATGGTTGATTGACTCTGGATGCAAATATGAAAACTACACAATTGTTTATCCTCCTTGATGAAGGGTAAAACTCTAAAAGAAAAGCTTTAATATTTAAAACCTCAGCAAAGTGATCTATGAATTTCCTTCACACTGCATTTCTGCTTTTACTATTGTGTAAGGACACCCAATACAAGTACAGGGACAGTGGTATAATGCAAATATCTGGAGACACAAGTTAAAGAGAAAAACCAGGTAGTTTGTAAACTCATTTAGGGTCCCATAAAGGCTATGCGGAAATACACTGTTACCTTCCCCTCTTCTCTGCCCTCTGAAACAACTGCAGTGGGTGCTTTTGCCAGCCTTTCCCCCTATTTGGTTTAACTGGCCCCCTAAGGTGAACTGTTACTTCAATCAGGACAGAACTGGAACTCTAAATACATGTGAATCTTGTATGTAGAGAGAAATCAACAACCCAGCACCATATGGAAGTTATAGAAGTATTCTGGTAAAATGGCTATGTCCTTTTTGCTCCTTGTTTTACTCTGGCAAGTACACACAAAATATTTAAGAGATTTCCACCCTCTAGTCCTTTGATGCATCACTTCAAAATTCTAATTTTGTCTCTAGTAAGTCTTATTGTTACCTGAAGAAATACATTTTTTATTATTTTATTGGAACACAGTTCGTTAGGCCATGAGAGTTTCATGACAGGTATTCTGCTGTTTCACCATTGACTCCCTTATGTTGCTTGGATTGCTAGAATTGAGGCAGTCTCTTTTGTTATACACAATTAGTAAAATGTTTTCTTTCCATGTGTGTTATGTGTCTGAGATCTTGAGGTTTTACTTAAAAGTGTACCAGTATGAGTAAGCATTATAGTGACAGTGAATTTCAAGTACAGAGAAGTTCAGAGTTCTAGGTCTATCTATGGGCATAAGAACAGAGTAAAGGAAGGTCTGGATCAGGCTCCAAGTTCTTCAGATCAGATCAAGTGCCAGACAGAGGGGTAGTTAGCTGAGCTGGTCTATTTCAAAAACAGTGAGCAGAGAGGGAAACCACAAGAGGGTGTGCACACTTCTGCCCCAGTCTCCCCTCCTCCGTCAACCTCTCTGGCCCATGGGTAGCGGTTCTTTATGCCCAGGGTGAGGAAAACAGAAGTGAGGTTCCTGCACTTTGCCTAATTGAGCCACTCTCAGGTTTGCTGGCAGCTTTGGCCACGTATTTATGAAGTGGCTTTTTTCCTTTTGTGTTCAGAGTGACTTGATTCTGATTCTTGATGTTTTGTATGGAACGGCACTTTATCTGTGTTTTAGCAGAACTGTTCCTCTATCCTTGACGGTTTTTCCTTGTTTCCTTTTTAAATTATACAAAGTTTTTTTGTGTGTGTGTGTGTGCGTGTGTGTGAAATTAAAGCCTTTATTAGCCTTGTATTGGTTTGACTTATTTCTTTAAAAGGACACATGCGTGGAGACAATTTGAACAACCACCTGTTTGAAGTGGCAGTCACCTGATTAGCTTCCTGATTGGACCCGAGGAGCCTATGAAGCTTTGCAGAAGCTTCTGGGTAACAGTTTGTAAACCCAGCATCAGCCTTAACTAAGCACTTCCTGGATTAGAGCATCAGGTAGGAGTGATATCTGCATTTCATGCAGCCTTCAAAGAAGGGGTCTCCTTAACCGACCACATAAGGCAGTAAGGAAAGTTTGTGAGAGGAAGCTCTTACCTTGGAGAAACATATAAAAATGCAAAACGCCCTAGCCTCCCTGCTGTTGATCAACTGTACTGGAGAAAACCTTTCTTCAGAACCAGTGTCTTACGGAGTGTTTGGCTGCTCTGAGCAAAAAAAAAAAAAAAAAAGCTATAGAACAAGATGGTTAGAAAAGATGTAGCGCCCTAGCTTAGAAACAGTCCAGCCATCTTCAGATCACAGGCTCCACAGGAGGTAGCACCTTTCAGAAGGAACTGGTGGATTACTAAACAGGGCATTGCTGCACACTGCTGCTCTCGTGTACCCATGGAGATGTACAATTGACGTAGGACTAAAATGAGTAGTGACGAAAACCCTTGCAAGCAGGACAGGGTGCTGCCTTACAGACACAAGTACTCGTCTCAAAATAGGCCTTTCTCCTTCTTGAGGTTTTGTTGCTTCCATCGAGGCAGGGCAGAGAAGGCAGCCGGTGTCATCCCCAAGACCTTAGTGAAATCTTCCATGGACAGGTGCTCCTGGAGAAGAGCACCAGAAAGCAAAGGTCACAGGTGTGGCAAACAACCAAACACGAAAAGCAAAGCCAACCCTGGAGCTGGGGCAGCGGTTCAAGTGGACGGAGTGCTGGCCACGCAAGCATGCAGGCCTGGGTTTGGATCTCCAGAACCCCTACGTAAATACCAGATGTGCTGGCACACACCTCTAAATCCCAGGGAGGCAGAGACAATCCCTGGGGCTCATTGGCTGGCTAGACTAGCTGAATCGGTGCTAGATTCAGCAAGAGACCCTGTCGCAAAGAAGGTAGAGACCTACTGAGGTAAAAATCCCTGCTGCCCCCCTCAGTGTTGACCTGTGGTTTCTTACACACACACCAAAAACCCAACACTAGCTGGGCACAGGCTTTTACTCCCAGCACTCAGGAGCCAGATAGGAGGGTTGCCATAATTTCAAGACCAGTCTGAGTCTGCATAGTGAATTCCAGGTCGGCCTAGGCTAGAATGAGACCCTACCTTGGAAAAAAATCAAAATATATGTATCTGGGGGATTAGGATGTCTCAGTGGATAAAGTGCTTGCCTTGGATCGCCAGAGCCCATTCAGAGCCAGACACTGCAGCACAAGTGTCTGTCATCTCATTGTGCTTGCAACAAGAAGGGAGGCAACGACAGCAGCAGTTCAGTGAGCAGCTAGCCTAGCAAGGGCAGCGCTGAAGGAGACCCGGCCTCAAACTAGGTGGAAGATGAGGACCAACACCCAACAGTTGTCCTCCGACCTCCACACGTGTGCTCCCACACTTGCACATGCACTCACGTGTACACACACAGCCTATGCCATCTCCTCTCATCCTGCCAGTGACACTGAAGATGAACTAGGACTATTTTACCTTTGTACTTCTGGCTTGGAAATCATGGCTGGGATGTATCTTCAAGCATACCACAGAGAGTTGGTGAAAATAACCTTTGTCCCTAGCTCTCAGATGATAAGATGACTACGCTGTTTATGACAACTAACTACCCTTTGGGCATGCTCAATTAAAACAGCCTGTCTTAAGCCTTCATTTCTACTCCTCAAGGCACTGAGATGGACAGGTTTGGGCAGAGTAACACAATATCATAATTCCAGAAGGCAGAAGTAGGATCACCGTGAGTTTGAGGCCATCCTGAGACTACATAGTGAATTCAAGGTCACCCTAGGCTAAAGCAAGACCCTGCCTTGAAATACCAAAAATAAATGAAAAGGAAAGAAAAAAAAAAAAAAGCTTCTGGGGACATAGCTCAGTGGTAGAGCACTTGCCTGTCATTTGTGAGGTCCTAGGTTCAATTTCCTCAGTGGGGAAAAAAAAAAAAAAAGGTGTTCAGGGGTCCTGGAGAGATGGCTTTAGCAGTTAAGGTGCTTGTCTGCAAAGCCAAAGGACCCAGGTTCAATTCCCCTGTACCCATATAAGCCATATGCACAAGGTGGTGCATGTGTCTGGAGTTTGTTCTCAGTGGCTACAGGCTCTGGTGTACCCAGTCACTCCCTCTATCTGCTGCTTTATCTCTCATGCTCTCAAGAAATTAAAAAAATTTAAAGATGTTCAGGAAGCCAAGCATGGTGGCACATACCTTTAATCCCAGCATTCGGGAGGCAGAGATAGAGGATCACCATGGATTCAAGGCCACCATGAGACTACATAGTGAATTCCAGGTCAGCCTGGCATAGAATGAAACCCTACCTCAAAGAAAAGTGTTCAGGGCTAGAAGAAGTAGAGTGACTTTTCTTTTTCTTTTATTTGTTTGATTCCCCCTACCCTCTGCCTCCCAAGCACTGGAGCTATAGTCATGCACCACTACAGCCAGCTCAGAGTAGCTTTTTTTTTTTAAGTGAAAGAGAGAGAGAGAGAGAGAATTGGTGCACCAGGGCCTCCAGCCACTGCAATTGAACTCCAGATGTGTGTGCCACCTTGTGCAAATGTATGACCTTACATGCTTGCACCACTTTGTGCATCTGGCTTATGTGGGACCTGGAGAGTAGAACCTGGGTCCTTAGCCTTAGCAGGCAAGCACCTTAACCACTAAGCCATCTCTCCAGCCCTCAGAGTGGCTTTTCTTAATTTTGGATTGACACTGAGTGGACTTGTCCTGGACACCACTCCTTTGGCTCCCAGAGTGCCCTGCACTGAGCAGCTTCCTGGTAAACACGTGTAGATGGGTTTCAAGCTCAGGTGGGTACGATCTCCCAGTTCTCTAATCTGTCATTAGATTTGCCTCCCACCCCTGGGCATTCTCTCCTTAAGGCTCCTGGGAACGGGTTGCTGGGAGCCATCCCTGTCCCCAAGCAGGGTGGTAGAGCACCTTGTTTTTGTTTTTTTTTGGGGGGGGTTCAAGGTAGGGTCTCACTCTAGCCCAGGCTGACCTGGAATTCACTATGGAGTCTCAGGGTGGCCTCGAACTCACGGCAATCCTCCTACCTCTACCTCCCGAGTGCTGGGATTAAAGGCGTGTGCCACCACACCCGGCTAAGCACCTTGTTTTGAATGAGAGTAAACAAAAACAGTTTGGGCATCGGTGGGTAGGGAATGGCTGCAGGAACTCAATTTGTTCATAGCTTCCCCCACCCCCCAGCTCCTTCACAGATGTGGCTGCAGATGACTGGTGTCCCTGACCCAGCCAGGCTCCCTTCTCAGCTGCTGGAGTCTGAATCCCCGCCTCCCCCGACCCCCAGTGGTGGTTTGATTCAGGTGTCCCCCATAAACTTAGGTGTTCCGAATGCTACGTTCCCAGCTGATGGAGATTTGGGAATTAACGTCTCCTGGAAGGAGTGTATTGTTGGGGGCCGGCTTATGGGTGTCATAACCAGTGTCCCCTTGCCAGAGTTTGGCACACTCTCCTGTTGCTATTGTCCACCTTATGTTGGCCAGGGTATGATGTCCACCCTCTGCTCATGCTGTCATTTTCCCTGCCATCTTGGAGCTTCTCCCTCAAGTCTGTAAGCCAAAACCCTTTTTTCCCACAAGCTGCTCTTGGTCAGGTGATTTCTGCCAGCAATGTGAACCTGACTGCGACACACACACACACACACACACACACACACACACACACACAAGCTAGATAGCAGCAACTGCCCATCCCAGTGAACTTGGATTTCTGTGTAGGTCCTGCTCTTGAACTCTGCGGGCCTGCCAATTGATTACCAATTCACCCATGCCCACATCCTCCTCCCTGAAGTTTCCTTATCAGGGCTCAACACTTACATTACCCTCATTACTGCCTGTAGCCAGACCCACCACTCAACATGTCATATTCAGAGTTGGGGACACTCAAAGAGATCTGAAAACTCTACCCTCCCCACTTGGCATTGAACACAGCTCTCCCACAGATGTACACTACTTCCATGATTAAAAAAAAAAAAAAAATCAGAGCTGGCTTAGCAGTTAAAGTGCTTGCCTTCAAAGCCTAAGGATCCACGTTTGATTCACCAGTACCCACGTAAGCCAGATGCACAAGGTGGCACATGCGTCTGGAGTATGCAGTGGTAGGAGGCTCTGGTATACCCACACAGTCTCTTTCTGCCTTATTTTTTAAAAATTTATTTTTGTTTATTTTGGGGAGAGAGAGAGAGATCAGCAGAGAGAGAGAATGGGCACTCCAGCTACTGTAAACAAACTCCAGACACGTGTGCCCCCTTGTGCATCTGGCTTACATGAGTCCTGGGGAATTGAATATGGGTCCTTTGGCTTTGCAGGCAAACACCTTAACCACTAAGCCATCTCTCCAGCCCTAAATAAAGTATTTTTTTTAAAACAACGGGCTGGAGAGATGGCTTAGCGGTTAAGGCACTTGCCTGTAAAGCCTGATGACCTGGGCTCAATTTTCTAGTACCCATATAAGTCAGATACACAAAGTGACATATGTCTGGAGTTTGTTTGTAGTGGCACTAGGCCCTGGCATGCCCATTCTCATTCTCTCTCTCTCTTTCACCTTGCAAATAAAATATTTCACACACACACACAAAAAAAATTAAAGCTAAAATTCTAGGGCTGAAGAGAAGGCTTAGCAGTTAAGGCACTTGCCTGCAAAACCTAAGGACCCAGGTTCCACTCCCCAGTACCCATGTGTGCCAGCTAGACAAGGTGGCACATGCATCTGGAGTTTGTTTGCAGTGGCTAGAGGCCCTGGTGCACCGAATCTCTCCTTCCCCCCTTTCTCTCAAGTAAGTAAGGGATGTAAGACTGTCATGAAGGTGTTTTGTTTATCAGGGCATACCTAGCACCCAGACCCCTGTAGGGCACAATCTGAGGTTGGTAAGACTGTCCAACAGATGGACCAGCCAGATAGATCATCAAAGTCCTGCTTGGTGGGCCTGACCCACCTCCTTCCTGCTGGGGTCCACACCCTCAGGGAGGTCCTCCACGGGCTTGTTCACCAGCTGCTCCAAGGGGAAGATGGGCAGGGGCCCAGAACTGAAGCTGGTGTTGGCAGTGAACACATCCACTTTGGGGCTTGTGAGCTCCTAGGGAAAGAAGGAAACCAAGTTACTTCGGCGGCTGTATTCTTGCCTCCCATGCTGCCTTGCTCTCTGAAGTCAACACAGATGCTACCACACCTCCTTCAAGAGGCCCTCTACGGATCTCCACACCTTGCCACACACAAACACACTCCTAAACGCATCTCCCTGGGTTGGACCTAGGAGCTAACAGCCTAGTGCCCTATATCTGACCAAAGTCACTTGGAACAGGATGACTATTTCATTCAATGACTTATTAACTTCTCCATGGCTTCCCTCAGCGTTTGACATGTACCCTGGACATTTATGACCCTCTCTTATCTGTTATAAAATTGTCATGCATAAATTCACTCAGCCTTGACCTATCCTTTCTTTTTAAAGACTGTATGGTGGGGGGGGGGGTGCTAGAGAGATGGCTTGGTGGTTAAGGCGTTTGCCTGCAAAGCCAAAGGAACGCTGTTTGATTCCCCCAGGACCCACGTAAGCCTGATACACAAAGAGGTGCATGCATCTTTCGTTTGCAGTGGCTGGAGGCCCTGGTGCACCCATTCTCTCCCCCCACCCTCTCTGCCTGTTTCTCTCTCTCAAATAAATAAATAAAACATGTTTTTAAAAGACTACCATCAGTCAACCAAGAAGGGTTGAGTGAACATTACAGAGTTCTCAACCTGTGGCTCAAGGAGGTAAGCATGTCCTTTAGTGGTGACCCTGCTTCTGTTTGGGAAGTTGCTGTCAGAGTTCAGATGTGTTTCTGCAAAGCTAGCCCTATCTTGTTTCCCTGTGAGCCTGTGAACTTCTCAAAGGAGAGGCTTTCAGTTCCCATAACTAAGGCGTACAGTCTAAGCAGATCTCTTAACAGAACGACCAAAGGAGTCAGTTATTCTAACTAGAGAAGCTCTCCCAAGCATAATGGTCCCTAGCGTTGCTATTCGTTCCCAAAAGGCAGGCCATGGGCTAACTGCACCAAATTACCTGGGCCTGGGCTAGAAAGATGGCTCAGCACTTAAGGCACTTACCTGCAAAGCCTAACAACCTGGGTTCAATTCCCCAGTACCCATTTAGAGCCAGATGCACAAAGTGGTGCATGGATCTGGAGTTCATTTGCAGCAGCTAGAAGCCTTGACACTTGCCTCCCCCCTCTCCTTGCAAATAAATTTAAAAAGTTTTGGTGGCTTTTTTTTTTTTTTTTCTTCAAGGTAGGGTCTCACTCTAGTCCAGGCTGACCTGGAATTCACTAGTCTCAGGGTGGCCTCGAACTCATGGTGATCCTCCTACCTCTGCCTCCCAAGTGCTGGGATTAAAGGCATTCATCACCACGCCAGGCTAAAAACATGTATTTTTTAAAAGTTTCCTTGGAGGAACCCCAGTACTCTGGAGGCAGAGGTAGGATGTTTGCCATGAGTTCAAGGCCACCCTGAGACTACATAGTGAATTCTAGGTCAGTCCAGGCTAGAGCGAGAACCTACCTTGAAAAAACCAAAAAAAAAAAAAAAAATTTTTTTAAAGAAAAGTTTCTTGGGCTGGAGAGATGGCTTAGTGGTTAAGGCATTTACCTGTGAAGCCTAAGGACCCAGGTTCGATTCTTCAGGTCCCACATAAGCCAGGTGCACAAGGTGGTACATGCATCTAAAGTTCATTTGCAATGGCTAGAGGCTCTGTTGTGACCATCCTCTCTATCTGCCTTCCTCTCTCTCTCTCTCTCTCTCTCTCTTTCTCTCTCTATAATAAAATAAAATATTTTTTAAAAGTTGCCTGGACCCTTTATTTTCACTTTTGTTTTTGAGAAAGGGTCTCATGTAGCCCAGACTGGCTCCAAACTCACTGTGTACCTAAGGAAAACCTTGAACTTTGATCCTCTTGCCTCCACCTCCTAAGTGCTGAGATTACAGGTGTACACCACCACGCCCTGTTTATGAAGTGCTGGGCACTGAATCCAGGCCTGTACATGCTAGGCAAGCACTCTACCAGCTAAGCTCCACTCCCAGCCCTAGGCCCTTCATTTAAAATATGAATATCCCTAGGGGCTGACACAAAGTCTCTAAAACAAAATAGTTGGGAATGGAGCCTTGAAATTTGCAATTTTTGAAGTTTTTAAAAAATTATTTACTTATGAGAGAGAGAGAATTGATGTGCCAGGGCCTCTAGCCAGTGCAATTGAATGTCAGACGTGTGTGCCATCTTGTGCACATGTGGGACCTTGAACACATGCGTCACCTGTGTGTCTGTTTTATGTGGGTTCTGGGGAGCTGAAGCTGGGTACTTAGATATATTGCAGGCAAGGGTCCTAACTGCTAAGCCATCTCTCCAGCTTGGAATTTGTAATTATGTTGTTATTTTCTAAATGTTTATTTATCTGAGAGAAGAGACAGAGAGAGAGAGAGAGAGAGACTGAGCATTGCAGGACCTTCTGCTTCCGCAAAGTTCAGATGCATGCACCACTCTGTACATCTGGCTTTATATGGATACTAGGACATCAAACCTGGACTGAGCCTGTTGTTGATTTTTGAGTCAAGGTCTCACAGGCAGCTTTAAACACACAGTCCTCCTGCCTCAGTTTCCTGAGTTGAGGGATTACAGGTGTACATCACCACGTCTGACAAGACGTACATTTTGATGTGCTGCCGTATCACCCAGACACATATGCAAGAGAAAATCACTAGCAGCATAGGCATTAAAGAGCAAGAATTTCCACGGAGGAAGTAGGAGGAAATGGGAGGGACAACACAAGATACTGATATTTTTCTGTAATATTCTCAGCTCCAACAGGTCTGGTCTGACCGCCACCACCCTGCCCTATACTTACATCAGCAATCTGGCTCCAGTCTCCAGAGTTTCCAAGCTCTGTCTTCAGGTCATCATAGGATTTGGCGGTCTGCATATAAAGTAAATAACGTCAGAGTTGCAAGAAGGGTGGTCTGTGATCTGGTGGGGCGAAGGGAAGGAGGAAGCTCAGAGTGAGCAAGGAGATTCCTAAAGAAGGAGGCTGGATGAAAGAAATGAGACCAAAAAGGGCTAAAATAGCTGAAAAGGGGAGGCTGTGTATCCATTCCTGCTCAGCTTGACTGGGGGATGGAGAAGAATATGGCCCCTTGGCTGTTATTTATTTGCAAGCAGAAAGAGAGAGAGAAACTGAGAATGGGTGCCCCAGGGCCTCCAGCCACTGCAAATGAACTCCAGATGCATGCGCCACTTTGTGCATCTGGCTTTATGTGGGTCCTGGGGAAACATCCAGCTTTGTAAGCAAGCACCTTTAACAGCCCTAAATATAGCCCTTTTTGACCCCTTGAAGAGGCCTGTGAAAATAGCTAGAGGCATTGCTGGGAATCTACCTAGAGTGAGTGGGCTCAAGGGAGTTCAGGGGTTCTGGGGCACAGGAGGGGACCCTAGCACAGTGCAAGGACGGAAGCAAAAGGGGCACCTTCATAAACCCAAGGCCTGAAACTCAACATCAGAGACCCTACCTCGAAAAAACAAAAACAAAACAAAACAAACAAACAAACAAACAAAAAAAATATATATATATATATCTCAAACAAAAAACTGGCTGGCAGATACACAAAGTGGGGCATGCATCTAGAGATTGTTTGTAGTGCTAGAGGCCCTGGCATGCCCATTCTCCCTCTCACCCCCCACCCTTGAAAATAATTAATTAATTAAAGAAAACACCAAAAAAATGGGCTAGAGGGATGGCTTAGCAGTTAAGGCGTTTGCCTACAAAGCCAAAGGACCCAGGTTTGATTCCCCAGATGCACATTAGCCAGATGCACAAGGGGGCACATGCGTCTGGAGTTCGTTTGCAGTGGCTGGAGGCCCTGAGCCCATTCTCTCCCTCCCTTCCCTCTCTTTCTCTTTCTCTGTCAAATAAATAAATAAAAATAAAATATTTTAAAAAACAAAAAAATTATTATGTTGGTTTCTGATGCCATAGGCTACCTTTGCTTTGCTTTGCTTTGCTTTGCCTCCCTCCCTCCCTCCCCCTTCCTTTTTTTTTTTTTTTTTTTTTTTTTTTTTTGAGGTAGGGTCTCACTCTAGCCCAGGCTGACCTGGAATTCACTATGTAGTCTCAGGGTGGCCTCGAACTCATGGTCCTCTTACCTTTGCCTCCCAAGTGCTGGGATTAAAGGTGTGTGCCACCATACCTGGCTCTGCTTTATTCCTTTCTTTATTTACTTCCCTATTTATGTATTTGGAGATGTTACTCAGGCTGGTCTTGAGCTAGTGGTCTTAAGCAATCCTTCTGCCTCAGTCTTCCGAGTAGTTGGGATTTCAGGCATGACCTAACATGGTGGGGTTTTGCTTACTTTCATACTTTATATATAAATGAAATCATGCTGTTAAAAAAAAAAAAAAAAAACGGGCTGGAAGGAATGGAGAGGTGGCTTAGAAGTTAAGGCACCTGCCTGCAAAGCCTAAGGACCCATGTTCGACTCTTCAGATCCCATGTAAGCCAGACTCACAGGGTGGTGCAAGCGTAAGGTCATACGTGCACACAATGTGGCACACGCATATGGAGTTCGATTGCAGTAGCTAAAGGCTCTGACATGCCAGTTCTCTCTCTCCCTCTCTCTCTCTCTCTCTCTCTCTGTCTCTTGGAAAAAAATAAAAGGCCAGTCTTTAGGACTTGCCTCAAAAATATTTTTTAATAAAAGGGGGGCTGAGGAAACGGCTTAGCATAGAAAAGCGCTTCCTGTGCCGATTCTGAAGGCACAAGAGGGCCTGAGACCGGCTGAGTTTGATCAGAGCACCTATGTGAAATGCTTGGTATGGCCACACACACCTGTCACCCCAGTCCTGTGCGGAGTGGAGAGTGGGAAATCAGGGCTCACAGGTCAGCCAGTCTAATTGGGATACAGGACTGGCAGCTCGAGGTTCAGTGAGAGACTCTGTCTCGAGGGACATAACAGAGAAGAACAATAGAGGAGGACGCCTGATGTTCTCCGGCCGCCATCCATGTGCACATAGGACATGCACATCTGCACACATACGTACATACACACACCATGCCACACACACCAAACAAAAACCAAAACACCGCCACCAAAACAATCTAGTGGGGTGGGTTCTGTGTGGCGGCGGTGAAAGCCTACGTTCCCAGCACGTGTGCAAAGGCAAAAGGATCTTGAGAGCTCTGTTTGTTTGTTTTGTTTTTGAGGTAGGATCTCACTGTAGCCCAGGCTGACCTGGAACACTCTGTAGCCTAGGCTAGCCTCAAACTCACTGTGATCCTCCTACCTCAGCCTCTAGACTGCTGGGTTTTTTGAGGTAGGGTCTTGCTAAAAAGCCCAGGATGATCTAGAAATCACTATGTAGTCTCAGGGGGGCCTCAAACTCATGGCAAGCCTCCTATCATGGCCTCCCAAAAGTGCTGGGATTAAAGGCATGCACCAACCATGCCCGGCTTTAATTTTTATTCTTATTTATTTAATTATTTGCAAGGAAAGAGAGAGAGAGAATGAGAAAAGGAATGGGCACAACAGGGCCCCTAGCCACTGCAAACAAACTCCATATACATGTGCCACTTGGTGCATCTTGCTTTACGTGGGCACTGGGAAATTGAACCCAGATCATCAGGCTTTGCAAATATGCACCTTAACCACTGAGCCATCTCTCCAGCCCCTGTTTTGGTAATTTGAACCAAGGTCTTATGTAGCTCAGACTGGCATCTAACTTGCTATGAAGCTTAAGATGGCCTTGAGCTTCTCTTGCCTCCCCTCCACCAAGTGCTAGAATTACAAGTGTGCCCCCACCCACAGCCAGCATTGTATTTCGGTAGACCTTTTTTCTCCCCCTGCCCAGATGGCCTAATGACTTCACTTCGGGCTTGTGTTTTCTTTTAAACCACTCTAACTCTTTTACAAAAATCCCAAGGGAGAGAAAGGCCCACGAGAGTCAGGGCTCCCTCAGAAGTGTGCATGAAGCAGCCTGGAAGAGGGTGTGCTGAGCCCTGAGCACCAGGAGAGCTGGGACCACTCACACTCCACTTGAAGGGATCCCAAGCCAGGAACCAGCCTGTGAAGGTGGGGGGCTCATGTCCCTGCTTCACCACAATGATAGGAGTTTCGGGGTCCCGGCTGCCAGGGTGAGTCTTGAGGTATTCCTGCACAGTGGTGGCAGCAGCTCTTTTCTCCTCCTCATTGGCATGTTTTCCTATCCAGAAGAAGACCTGTCGAGAGTCCCACCGCTCATCAGTCCTTCCTGGTGTCATTGACCCACAAGTTCTGTTTTTCTCTGTCCCAATGCCCAGCTGGGAAGCCTGGCCCCATTGCCACCCAGCTAAACGACCTTGACCAGGGGCTCCACCTGGCCTTGACTTTGCTGCAAATATGTGGCTCCCGGTCTCCCCAGAGCCCAAGATGCTGAAAACACTCCTGTTGCCGTGGGAAATAAAGAGGATGTGGGGAGAGAAGGCTCTGTTTACGCAGCAGCAGCCTTTTGGGGTACAGCCTTCTTCCTTTTCTTTCTCCAGCTCCCAGTGGTTCTTAACACCATTCCCGAGATCAGGGGCCCTCAAACCTGAATGCTTCTCTACCCTTCAGCCACTGGGATCTCTTGGCCCTTGGAACCAAGCTATGGGGAAAATGGTCCCAGACCCTTAGTTCTACCTGGTCCCAGACATCCAACAGGAACACATCCTCCTCCTCCAAGTCATCCTGGTTGAAATCCAGGATCTCCGTGGCCAGGAAGCGCCCAGTCTGGTTGGAGCACTCGAAGAGCCGAGGGGTGATGACCTGGTTTTCCTCCTGCAGTCTGCGGAATGGGCAGAAAATGGTGTTGGCCGGTGTAGGGGACAGAGACGAGAACACGACTCTGAAGGCCTCTTAGGAGGAAAGGTCAACTTTTCATATGTCCCACCTTATGGTTTACAAAAGGGTCCTCTCTCATCCCATCAGAGCTCTGAGGGACAGATGCCCACTGCTTTTCTGACCATGTTTTCCAGGAGCAATTCCACAGCCCTGGTAGAAAGATCTTTCTGCTATCTTCCCTGTATCACTCCTGCTGCTACGGCAATGCATGCCCTTTTGCTTTTCGGACTGGAAGGTGGTAGGTCATGGAGGTTCTTTAGAAAGAGCCATTTGAAAGAGGGCTGGCACGGGCATGCCACATCAGGGTGAGGCAGTTAAGGATAAGCTCCTCAGAGGGTGGAATGAGGAGAGACCTTGGCTAGGCAGCTGAGGGTGACAGGGCTCCCTACAAAGTGAACAGTTCTTTTTCTTGGCTATCAGCAGGAACTATCCTTGAGCCTATAAGGAGCCAGGGGGAGGGGTTGGAGGATGGGGCTGGTTTTTTCTTATCTCTTTATCCCTCAAACGTGAGTGGAGGGTGTGAATGAGATCACTAGGTGCTGGAACATGTGGCAAGAGATCTGGGTTTTCCTAATGTCTTCTTGCCTAAAGGAGTTCCCCTTCCCTAGAAACCTGACAGGAAGATGGGAGACTAGACTGATCAGCTCAGCCCTGTCCAGTAAATTCCCATAAAAGACGCCAGTCAGGATCAACAAGTGGCTTTCCTGCTTCTGGGCCTTCTTGCCTTATAGCAGGAGTTCTGCCTTCTTTCCTTCTCTTGAAGCTCTATAACAAAATCTGTCTCAACCTCACCCTCTATAATCTGTGGATTTCAGCCTTCAAATTAATCTGACAAAAACTCGGATTCACTGGCTCAGTAAAAGTTTTGTGTGACTGTCACCGTCTGGCACCCTAACTCCTGAATTCCAACCCAATCAAGAGCCGAGAAAGGTTCCACCACCCTCAAAGACACCCCAAATTCAACAGAGCCTGGATCGGAACCTAAGGGCAGCACATGGGCTCTGCTTCCTCCTTCCTGAACGGCAAGTAGAGAGCTCAGCCCTTCTCGGAGCTGCAGTCAACCTCTGCCAGGGAAACGACCCCGTCCAGGCCTGAGAATCCCATGCTGGGCTATTTGGACACTCCGCAGAGGCTCCAAGGGCATGCCTGTCCCTTATTCATCCCACAGTTCTAAGGGGACCAGGTTCACAGAGTCCTGGTTGGCTGCAGGCTGAGAGGGTGACGATGCTGGGACATTTACCTCTTACTGTTGGCGTAGGGTGCCTTTCCGCCCAGGGCCACCCAGAAGTTGGCTGGTTCCTGCCCCTCCACTACCACTTGCTTCTCTGTCCGCGAGATGGTGTCAGCGACCATTTTGGCCATCTCCCGCTCATCCCCACTACAGCCCTGGGGAAAGAGAGGAAGGAGGGGCTGCGTTGAAGAGACCATCCCTGGGTACTACCTCTCTCCCACTTCTCTGCCAGAGTTCCAGATCTGAGAGGGTCCTCCTGGATTAACAGCCCTCCCCCCCAAACACACACACACAACCCAGTTGTAGACAGCTCCCCTTCTCCATCCTTGACAATCCAAACAGGAGCAGAGACAAGAGCATGCGCACTGGAGAACGAGAGAGGCGCCTTGACAGGCACAGGGGACGGGGAGAGCGACATAACCACAATGGCACAGACAAGGTGCAAACAGGAACAAGACGGAACACGCCAGACTGATTCTGACCCAGAAGCTAAGAATCCAAGGGCGGCACAGGGAAACAGACCAGAGCTGTGGACGGGAGCCTGAGCTCCTGTGGCAGCTGGAGGCCCACCAGTGACATCTAGATGCTCAGGGACCCTCCCCTGCCTGTGGCTGCGGTGGTCCCAGGACCCCCTGGGGAAGGGAGGCCTAGCCCAGCGCCTACCTTCCCGCACCACAGGTAGCAGCAGGATGGGGTCTTGAGGATGAAGACATCATTGGAATTGAGGGAAGTAGCCCGGGCCGTGACCTCAAAGGCCTTGGTGTTGTTGGCGTTTGTTCCCCGCACCTGGAACAGCCTTGTGGAGGGCACAGGCTCCGAGTTGTTAGCCCGGGAGGTGCCTCCCTGCGAGCGTAGAAGGAAGGCAGGGAGACAGTGCCAAGAGTGACTCCATCACAGTAACACAGAGCACCCAAAGGAGGAGAGGTAGGGAGAAACGGCTTTGATCCTGGCACTCCTGTGCTTAAAAGCTTGCAATGGCTCCCCACTACTACTAGTTCATGAGATTTGAGATGAAGAAGCAGTCTGTATGGTCTCTGACTTTCTCTTCCTTCAAACCCTCCCAGTACAGCCCTTCCTATGGCCTTCCCACCACATTGCCAGCCCTCATTTTACCTCCACAGAGCTATTCAACTCCATCCCAAATGCCCAGATCTCTTCAGAATCCCTTCCCACCAGGAACTCTATGCCTATTCCTAGCTTCCCGTACTCCTGACTCCCTTTGAACTATCTCTGGCATTTAAACCACAGGATGCATCATGTTCTCAGCCTGGGAGTTCACTGCTGAGACCCAATCACTCGACTGTCCTCTCCCAACAAGATAATAAGAAGTATTCACTGCCATGCTTCGCCTCACTGGCTGAATTGTGAAGGTCTGTGCGCTTACAAGGTGAACAGTAAACAGATTATTGCTTAAACAGCTGCATGAGCTGTCTAGTTCACTTTAGTGGACCAGTATAGCAAATCCAGTCCCCCCTTCCAAAACAACCCCTCCATTTGCATGGAGCAGAGTCAAGGAGTTGGGTGCAGAGGAGAACACTATTTGCACATAGTGAGTGAGGGCTCCTAACCTATGTTTCTAAAGCGACTGTGTGCTGGTTTCAGTTACTGGGTCCACACAGGTGGTAGAGCCTAAAAAGTCCTCTCCAGTGAGGACCAGGCTTCGCTCCAGCCCCATGCCCTATGCCCACCTTACATCCCCTTCTCTGTCTGCCCACCCACCCCGGTCCAGCAACCACACCTGGTAAACCACCATACGTCCCTTGAAGATGGACATGAGGTGAGGCGGCTCCTTGCCCATCGGGACCCGGATCTGCACTGGTTCATCATTGTATTTCTGATCCAGGATGACAGCTTGATAGGCTGAGGCTGCGATTTCATCTTGGCTGGCCTGGGAGCCCTGGAGATGAGCAGAAAGGAGGGATGAGGCCCTAGGTCTGACCCTACCCTCTACCTCAGCGACATTCCATCCCCAGTTCTGGCCTGGCTCGACACAGCTGCCTCCCCACCAAACCAACCCTGTGCCTAGCCAAAGCCTAGCCCCAGGAGACTGATTCCAAGCCTGGGCCCAGCCAGCTGCGGCTCGCCTCAACCCCAGCCCTGACTCCAGACCTTCTCTCTCTCTCTTCTGGGGACTTCCACCCAACTCACTCCCTGCACCCAAGTGTCCGATCCAGAGCTTCCAGACAGAGCAGGTAATAGGAGTGCGCAGGGGATCGTGATGGGAGACTCAGAGAAACAAAGGGACAGGGCTATGAGTGATAAACACTCAGTGGAAACAAGCTCATAGCCAAATCTGACCCAGGGTGGGAAGAGCTACCTCTGGAGGAGGTGAGCTGCCCATTTCTGGGGGCATTCGAGCCGTAGAGGATGGCGGGGTGTGAGGGGAGGGAGCTGAACAGCCTGTGCTCCTGGGGCAGCCCCTCACCTGCCAGATATAGATGAGGTAGTGCTGCTTCTCGCCAATGAGGTAAGTGTAGAGCAGCAGGTAGCAGTCACCTCCATAGAAGTGGCCCAGCCACTTGGAATCCACGGGCACCATCTCCAGGTTCTCGATGCGCCACATCTGAGGACAGACAACCAGGCCTGGTTGAGGTCCAGGCTGGGCTCCACCACCCCTCTTCCACCAGGCCTGCCCTTGCCCCCCACGCACCTGCACCTCTCCGCTCCCGTCATCCACCATCTTCTGCTGGGCAGCCACTTGAGGCTGTACGTGCATGGATGTGGCATCAAACTTCACCTGCTCCACCTTGGCTGGAGGGACCAGACATCAGCTGTCACCAGCTGGGGTCTCTCAAGTCCTCACAGCAGCCCTGAGCGCTGACTGGCCTTAGACCCACTTTATGGTTGAAGAAACGGAGGCTAAAGAGAGTCAGTAGCTGATCCAAGGTAGTCCAGGCAGAGAATAAGAGAGCTATGACACAGAATCTCATCCCCATGCCCCAAGACACCTGATTTTTTTTTTTAACTGGTGTCTCCAGGGAAGCTGCTAGTGACAAGCAAAATATACGAGCAAAGCCGGGCATGGTGAGGCACGCCTTTAATCCCAGCACTTGGGCGGCAGAGGTAGGAGGATCGCTGTGAGTTCGAGGCCAGCTTGTGACTACGTAGTGGATTCCAGGTCAGCCTGGGCTAGCGTGAGACCCTACCTGGAATCCCCCCCACCAAAAAAAATAAAAATAAAAATAAAAAAGATATGAGCAAGTTTTAGCCTGATCCCTGCAGCATTCAAACTTCAAGCACTGACTGTCTCCCAGCTCAGAGGAGGCTCCAGGTAATAGGGACTGTACCCAGGCCTTTCTTCCTCCCACCAGAGCCTAGTACCCAGCTTGACCTCAACAAACACTGTCTGATGAGATGCTTTTTGGTTCCCAGAGAGGCCCAAACCTACAGCAAATGAAAGACAAATCATTCATAGCTTCTTTTTTGTGGCAACGCCTAAGCTTATCTATGTCTGCACCCGCCCAGGGGGAGAGGAGAGCCAGGGAAAAGTGTTCATGGAAGAGCTGTGTCAGGGAAGAAAGCGGAAGTAGGTCATACCCCTAGCCCTGACTCCCACCCCTAGCCCACTCCCTCACCCCATGCGGTCCCACAGGACCCTCACCCACGGAGCCCACGGTGTGGGTTTTGCCCAGGCCTGAGGTGCGGTTGGGCACGGTCCACTTCTGGAAGAGCTGTTGAAAGATGGCTGACTCGGCCCCGTCATTCTGCACCTCCACCTGTGTGCTTGGTGGGTACTGTTTGGCTTTGATGAAGTTCTGGGAAATGAAGGGGTGGCTGGATGTTATGCCTCGCCCTCAGTCTCTGCACTCCCATGCAAGCCGAAGCCTGGCCCCAAACCCATCTAGGGATATCACCAACCTTCTCTGTCCCAAACCTGAACATACCCAACCCCAATGTGACCCAAATGACCCCAGCCTTTTAAAAAATTATTTATGTGAGCCTGGCGTGGTGACACACGCCTTTAATCCCAGCACTTGGAAGGCAGAGGTAAGAGGATCGTAGTGAATTCGAGGCCACCCTGAGACTTCATAGTGAATTCCAGGTCAGCCTGGGCTAGAGCGTGACCCTACCTTGAAAAACCAAAAAAAAGAAATACACACACACACACACACACACATACGTGTGTGTGTGTGTTTGAAAGAGAAAGGATGAGAGGGAAAGAGAGACAATGGACGTGCAGAGTCTTTTGCTGCAAATGAATTCCAGATGCATGTGACACTTTGTGCATTGGGCATTATATGGGTACTGAGGAATTGAATCTGGGTCATCAGGCTTTGCAAGCAAGTGCCTTTAATGGCCAAGCCATTTCTCAAATCATCCCCCCTTTTTATGAGGTAGGGTCTCACTCTGGCCCAGGCTGACCTGGAATTCATTATGTAGTCTCAGGGCGGCCTCAAACTCACGGGGATCCTCCTACCTCTGCCTTCTGAGTGCTGGGATTAAAGGTGTGCGCCACCACGCCAGGCTCATCCCCCCACTTTTTTTTTTTTTTTTTTTTTTGAGGAAAGGTCTCACACTAGCCCCTACTGATCTGGAATTCATTCTGTATCCTAGGCTGGCCTTGAAATCAAAGTGATCCTCCTACCTCAGACTCCCAAGTGTTGAGACTACAGGTGTGAGCCATCACGCCTGACGCCTGACCCCAAACTTAATCCTGTGCCAATCCCAACTTTAAGGTCAAGCCTGATACCACATTTAGCCTAACTCTGGCCTTAGACCTTACTCTGACCTCAACCCCAAACCTAATTCTGATGCTGACTCCAAAGCCAAGTCTGACCCTCCCCCAGTTTTACTGCCCCTCAATTCCAATTCTAGTGTCCAGTACCTTTCTACAACTCTAAACCCATTCCCAGCCCAACATTCTAACTTGTCCCTAGCCCCAAGCTGATACAATCCAAACCCTTCCTTCTCTAAACCAAGATCACACGTGGGGAGGTGACAGCCCACATCACAGGGAGGTCCAGGGTTCCCTGGTGGTTGGCTCCTCAGCATGCAGGCAACCTGGAAGATGGCTTCAGGCTAGACCCTCAGCCCCCACATCTGGGTCCACTATCCCCGGGTACCCCCTTATGATCTGTCGGGCACTGTGGTCTGGTCTGAGCCCCTGCTGCTGCCCTCGACCCATGTCTCTACCAAGGCCTGGTTCATGGCTCCACTCCTCTCCTGGGCATTAGCGTTCTTGCCCTTCCACACGAAGATCTTCAGGCCTCCCTGGTCCAAGATGTAACAGTCCTGAAGTTGGGACAGAAAGAGCCACGTGAGCCCGACAATGTCATGGAGTGAAGGGTGGGCCGGGCAAGGCCAATGTCCCCTCTACTCCTGTCTGGAGGTTTGGCTGCTTGGGGAAGGGGTGGGCTAAACCATTCTGAGGGGTGTGAGGGTCGTCCAGACCTCGTGGCTGAGCAGGTCCTGCGTGAGTGGCTGGGTAGCGACTTCCCTCACCACCAGTTTTCCCTCTGAGTCAGACACGCTGTAGAACAAAGCAAGGCATGAGCAGGGAGATGCCTCAGCCCGGGCACCCTGTCCCCTAGAGCACCCAGAAGAGCCCAGCTGGGTGCTCACTGGTACAGCTTGAGAGAGGCCTTGACTGCCGGCTCCACCACTGAATCAGAGATGGCTGCCTTCAGCTCCTTCCGCGGGCCCAGCACGTGGTTCATGATGGCCATCAGCTGCGGCGACTCGGCTTCATTCTCCCCCTCAACCACGCCCACGTAGGTGCGTCCACCCCGCTCCTGGTCTCGGATCTCCTTGGCCAGGGTCATGCCCTGCAGAAAGGCCACACGTGACCCATGGAGATGGACAAGGTTGTATCCACCACCCCAAATTCTGCTGGGCAAGTGCCAGCCCATCGCACAAGCATCCACAAGGGAAGGGACCAGGCTTTTCAGCTATCCTTGAGGAGGAGAGGTGAAAAGGCGAGGGAAGGCAGGTGTCATGGACTATGGGATAGAATCACTGGGCCTGCAGCTTTGACATTGATGGAAATATGTGATTTTTACTTTACAGTGTTACTTTTTGGTGTTATTTTGTTTTTTCTTTCTTTCTTTCTTCCTTTCTTTCTCTCTCTCTCTCTCTCTCTCTCTCTTTTTTTTTTTTTTTTTTTTTTGGTTTTCCAAGGTAGGATCTCTCTGTAGTCCAGGCTGACCTGGAAGTCACTATGGAGTCTCAAACTCACAGCGATCCTCCTACCTCTGCCTCCCAAGTGCTGGGATTAAAGGTGTGTGCCACCACGCCCGGCAGTTTCTCACAAGGTCTGAGCCTCAATGCTCCTAGTATTTTAGTCAATCTCTTGGCCCCAAAGTACACTTGTACAGTCAGAGTACACGCACAATACCACACATACATAGGCACAGACACATTCATATACATATTCAGTGTCATGCACAATCATGCACACACACACACCACATACACTGTGGCTCACCCTTTTTTTAGCCCCAGGCTCTCTGCCTCCAGGCTCCCTCACCAGCCCTCCTGAGTCCCAGACGGGCCCGTGTGAGTAGCAAATGTCCACACTTTTACCTTCAACTCTGCCGTCTCAGCTCTCGTTTTATTTATCTAGCTTTCCAAAAGACAGCTCTATCTTACGATGTCCGAATCTGCCTTCCGTTTTCTCCCTGAGGTCGGCCCAGCCACCACCGCTGTAGTGCAGCACAATGCTGAGAGTCGGCCTCACCTCTGCTGTCCCTCTGCATCCAAATCCCACCGGCCAGGGCCAGAGCCTGGCCACCTCCTGCCTCTGCTGGTCTCTTGCATGGCCACAGGGACCCCCTGCTAGCCTGGACCTTTCCCTGGACTCATGTCACCTCAGAAATCAGGTGACCTTCCATGGCTGGCCTCACCCAGCAGAAAATCCCACCCTCTTACAGAGGCTGATGCCCACATAGTCTATCTGGGAGACCTTCGTAATGCCTGCCACACTGGTGGACCCCCCAACGAGACATCATCTTCCTGTCCCCAGGGCCTTTGCCTCACCCTCTCCTCATCCTAGAAGCCTTGGTGCACACCTAGTACCACACTCCTTTCACAATCAGTTCTCCCTTTCCTGTCTAGCTCCCCAGCCAGGATAGCCAGCTTTTGGCCAGAGCGAGGGCAAACGTCCACTTCCTCAACTTCTAAATCCCCGGATTAGGCATGGGGTCTGCACACCACACATTACAAGAGCTCGTTTCAACCTTGGGAACCAGCCAGACGGACACACAACATGCCCTCTCGGTATACATGGAGATTCAGGTCCACCATCCTGTCCCTAACAGTGACACAGAGTGGGCAGGGGGATGGAAGCTGCTCAGGACTTAGTTTGGCTGGGGACAGATGGCACTGGGTCTGCAGGAGCATACGGGGGTAAGCTGGGCTGCAAGGAAGTGGTCCCCAGCGGGATTACCCTAAGTCTCTCCATGCGATTACTCTCTGGCCCATTCCACTGGATAATAAGCTTCCCCAGGTCCAGGAGGAAGACATCGCCTCGGTTGAAACTCTTCCAGGACATCTCCACCTAGGAGGCACAGAGAAGCACCAGACCCAACTCAGAGCGCACCCACCAGCCTCCTCTCTGGCCGCCCTCCTCTCCCTCAGTCGTGCTCAGTCCCTGACCAGTGTCCCAGCGAGGCCTGCCCACCTCTCCGGCCACCACGTTCCTCTTGCCCTTGACGTGCAGCAACCGCTGAACATTGCTCGAGTTGGTCTCCACATGCTTCATGCCAGAAGCCACGCCCCCTTTCCGGATCCTGGGACGAGAGAGGAGAGCTGACCCAAGGGCAGCGACTGGGGGGGAGCGCAAGACTCTGGGCTGCCTGGCTACTGTATGGGCCTTCTGACGACTCAGTTGGCATGGCGTAAGGTGACCGTGGTACTTAGGTTGCAAATGCTAAGAGGGCACGGACTGTCACTGTCCTGGAAGTGTGAGGTTGGCCTAAGGCTGCCTGCCCATATAGCCTGCATCACAGGTCCTCACTCCCCTTGCCCTGGCGCCTGCCCTGCAGAGGGGCTGACAGAAGTGGGGCCACGGTGATGAGACGGGAAAGAAACAGGGGTAAGGTGCCAGGTAAATGCCCAGAGTGGTCCTACATGAGCGGAAGAGAGCAAGACAAAAGGGAAGGGTGGGGACCACGCAGACTGTAGGACAGGTCAGAAACGACTCAGTTTGGAGAGAAGGTTCAGTGGTTAAGTCGCTTGCTTGCAAAACCTAACAGCCTGGGTTCAATTCCCCAGTACCCATGAAAAGGCAGATGCACAGAGTGGCGATGCATCTGGAGTCCACTGCAGCAGCTGGAAGCCCTAGCACATCCATTCTTATTCTCTCTCTCTCTCTCTCTCCTCTCTGTCTCTTTCTGCTTTCAAATAAATAAATAAATAATTTTTTTAGATCCGGGCGTGGTGGCGCATGCCTTTAATCCCAGCACTTGGGAGGCAGAGGTAGGAGAATCGCTGTGAGTTCAGAGCCACCCTGAGACGACATAGTTAATTGCAGGTCAGCCTGGGCCAGAGTGAGACCCTACCTCAAAAAAACAAATAATAATAATATATATATATTTTTTAAATGAAATGACTCGGCTCCAAAGGGATGTTTCCTTCAGAAAAGCCAGGAGGTCACAGTTTCAAACTTTTCTAGAAAAGTCAGTAGGTCTGGGCTGCTAGTAAAAGGCCAGTTAAAAGAAGAGAGGACAGCTACCTGCCCTTTAGCCTGAGGGGTTTGGGGCTTGATGTGACAGCCTGAGGGCCTCCCTAGGTGCTGAGCTCTGTGCAACACTCAGTCAGCAGCTAATGAACAGAAATTCACAGGTCACAGTCACCAGACTTCAGAATGTCCCGAAGAGGAGTTGAGCACACTCAGAGGGAGGGCGCCAGGGTCAGGACAACAACAGAAATAAGGCGCAGAGCTGGGCCTGGTAGCGCACGCCTTTAATCCCAGCACTCGGGAGGCAGAGGTAGGAGGATCGCCATGAGTTCGAGGCCACCCTGAGACTACACAGTGAATTCCAGGTCAGCCTGGGCTAGAGTGAGACCCTGCCTCAAAAGAGAGAGAGAGATAAGGGTGCAGAATGGAAAGGTGGAGAAAGATTGGCAAACACCCTTATGAGGCCCCAGGGACCCCCCACAGCACCAGGCTCCCTTCTCGGTCCAGGTCATCTTTTACTGTCCAGGGTTTATTCGCCATCTTAGGCCTCAGTGTCCCTGCCTCTTCAGCTCGGTCACCACCCCCACATTTCACCTCTGATCCTCAGTCATGATCGCTTACCTCCCCACCCAGACCCGTTATGCCCCTTCATACACAATGCCCTGCTTGAAGTAGCTCCGGAAGGTCTCGCTCTCGTTGCCCTGGACCTCCCGGTGTTGGACAGCTCTGCCCTTCAGGAAGTCATCCATCTGCGTCGTGTAGATGGCAGCTGCCCCTTGCTCATCCTGGGACGAGTCCTGGCCAATCCAATAGTGGATGTCATAGGATAAGTTGCTGCTGGTTTTGTGGATCTAGGGAGAGAGGAAGGGTGTGTCTGTGTATCCAAGGCTCTGGGCTCCCACAGTCCCACCTTTCACTCTACATAGTCTCTTAGAGCCTGGGCCACAGGTGACTTGGAGGAAAGGGAGGCACCCTGGGCTGCTGTCAGGGTCCCCAAGTTGTGGCCCAGCCCTGCCACTGATTCTGAGCTAGGGAGTGACCAGCTTCCCCTCTCTGGGCTCCGTCCTCTCATGTTGGAAATCTCACATGTACTGATGTATGTGGATCACTGGAGGTCTTTGAGGTCACTACATGGGCACACAAACATCTACAGGTATCCTCCAGTGTCGGAAGGATAGGACCCCTGTGGATACTAGATTCTGCCCATGCTCAAGTCCCTTCTATAACATGGCATGTTGAGCCGGGTGTGGTGGTGCACACGTTTACTCTCAAAACTTAGGAGGCAGAGGTAGGAGGATCACAGTGAGTTCAAGGGCAGCCTGAGACTACAGTGAATTCCAGGTCAGCCTGAGCTAGAGTGAAACCCTACCTCGGAACTTCTCCCCCCCCAAAAAAAAAGTTTAAAAAATTAAAAATTAAAAAAAGAAAAGTACAAATGCCTTTAACAGTGTAAGTGGCAAAATCAGGAAGGCAATATGAAGATGAAATATGGTCCAGCTCAAGAGTTCCCCCAGGGGGATGGAGAGATGGCTCAGCAGTCAAGGAACTTGCCTGCAAAGCCTGATGACCCACGTTCGATTCCCCAGCACCCACATAAAGCTAGGTGCACAAAGTGATGCATGCATCTGGAGCTTGTTTGCAGTGGCTAGAGGCCCTGGTACACCCATACTCACTCTCTCTCCCCCTCTACTTGCAAATAAATAAATGATTTAAAAATATATATTTTTTGGGCTGGAGAGATGGTTTAGTGGTTAAGCGCTTGCCTGTGAAGCCTAAGGACACCGGTTCGAGGCTCGATTCCCCAGGACCCACGTTAGCCAGTGGCACAAGGGTGCGCACAAGTCTGGAGTTTGTTAGCAGTGGCTGGAGGCCCTGGCGCGCCATTCTCTCTCTCTCTCTCTCTCTCTCTCTCTCTCTTTCTATCTGCCTCTTTCTCTCTGTCTGTCATTCTCAAATAAATAAATAAAAATAAACAAAAAATTTAAATATATATATATATATATATATATTATTTATTTATTGAGAGAGAGAAAGAGGCAGAGAGAGAGAGTGGGAGAGAATGGGCATGCCAGCTACTGCAAATGAACTCCAGATGCATGCGCCCCCTTGTGCATCTGGCTTACGTGGATCCTGGAGAATTGAACCAGGATCTTTTGGCTTTGCAGGCAAATGCCTTAACCACTGAGCCATCTCTCCAGCCCAATATTTTTTGTTTATTTGTTCTTTTGTCTTTCAAGGTAGGGTTTCACTCGAGTTCAGGCTGACCTGGAATTGACGGAATTCACTATGTAGTCTCAGGGTGGTCTCGAACTCATGGTGATCCTCCTACTTCTGCCTCCTAAGTGCTGGGATTAAAGGCTTGAGCCGCTACTCCCAGCTTTCAATAATTTTTTTTTTTTTTTAAAGAGTCCTCCAGGGCTGAACAAGCTTATGGCACCAGAACTGGGAGGGCCTCTGAAGGCACATCTTTGTCCCTGTGGGTCCCTACAGGCTGGACTCCTGTAAACACAGGCTGGACAAAGCCAGGCTAGCACTCAGTATCACCCCCAGTTTCCTCCCTGATATCCCAGTGGGCTTTGTTCTCTGCTCAGCCCCTCCCTGCGCGACCCACTTACAGCCAGGACTACATAGCAGTCACCATCAAAGAAGCTTCCGAAACTGCTGGAAGGAACAGGAACCATCTGCATGGCCTGGGGAGAGAAAGGGGTCACGGAGCGCAGTGGCGCGTCTGTAGTCCCAGCTACCCGGGAAGCTGAGGCAGGAGGATTGCTTGAAATCTAGCAGTGCTGAACTATGCTGGTCACATCCACACTAAGTTCAGCATCAATATGATGGTCTCCTGGGAACATGGGACCACCAGGTTGCCTAAGAAGGGGTGAACGGGCTCAGGTCAGAGAGGCTGCTGGCACCACAAGGTGGAGGGGAGCAGAGGGGAGGTGGGAATCCGACCAGGGGTTGCACGGGAGGAGAGGGAAATTGTGCCAGCAGAGCCTCGCAGAGCTGGGGTGTGGCGCAGTGGTAGAGCCCTTACTGAGGGGGGCCCTGGCTTCCACTCCCAGCACAGCAAAACACCAATAAGCAAAGATCAAGGCCCATGATCTCTGAAATGAATGAAAGGAGGGAGAAGGGAGGGGATAAGGAAAACAGGTGGGAGCTAGAGAAAGGAAACAGGGGAGGAAAGGAAGACCTGAGTGGGGACATGGAAGTATAGAGGAAGGCAGGGAGACAGATGAGGAAGAGATAAGAGAGGAACAGGGGTGGAGCTGGCGCAGGACCTCTTGGCAACCTGCAGGACAGGACTGGAGTTGACAAGGACCATACCAGGCCTCCTGCACCCTCCTGCACCCCAGCATTCCAGCCCTCGCCCTCCCATGCTCAGTCCTGGACATGGCTCACCTCGATTCTCCATATCTGCAGCCCCGGAGTGGTGACGTTGAGAGACCCTTTGACTTGGGTGCTCAGTTTGGTCATGATGGATGAGCCTAGAGAAGGAGAGAGGTGGGAACCAGGCCAGTGAGCTGGGGGTACCTCACTTCCAGCCCAGCCCACCAGTGTCTGGACGCCCCAGTCTTGAGGCCTGGGGGGGGGGGGGAAGAAGGAGACCTGTTTCCCCACTGGGAGTCTTGACTGCCCAGTCTCCATCCTTCCCACCCACCTCTGATAGTGACTCGGTCACTCAGTGCCAGCCTCGGACTACATAGTGAATTCCAGTTCAGCCTGGGCTAGAGGGAAACCCTACCTTGAAAAACCAAAAATAAAGAAATAAATAAAAGCAGATATTCCAATAAAAATATATATACTTGGGGGCTAGAGGGATGGCTTAGCAGTTAAGGTGCTTGCCTGCAAAGCCAAAGGACCCAGGTTCGATTCCCCAGGACCCACGTTAGCCAGATGCACAAGGTAGCGCATGCGTATGGAGTTCGTTTGCAGGGGCTAGAGGCCCTGGCGTGCCCGTTCCCTCTCTCTCCCTCTTTCTGTCAAATAAATAAATAAAAATAAAATATTTCAAAAAAATTATACTTGCCGGGCGTGGTGGCGCACGCCTTTAATCCCAGCACTCGGGAGGCAGAGGTAGGAGGATCGCCTTGAGTTCGAGGCCACCCTGAGACTCCATAGTGAATTCCAGGTCAGCCTGGGCTAGAGTGAAACCCTACCTCGAAAAACCAAAAAAAAAAAAAAAAAAAAAAAAAAAAAATTATACTTGAGCTTCCAGACATAATTCCCTGACTCCAAATAAATACTCTTACCTGGGGTCATGGAGAGAACTCCCCTCCTGGCCCTTTGGCTGGTCACATCTCCACCCCTGGGTCCCTGTGCCAACAAGACTATGTCCTTCCCACTCTGGTAGCTTGGCTGTCAGACTGGTAAGGGATATTACTCTGTCTATTTTCGTGGCTTTTTGATTCTTTTTTTTTTTTTTCCTGAGGTAGGGTCTCACTCTAGCCCAGGCTGACCTGGAATTCACTATGGAGTCTCAGGGTGGCCTCGAACTCACGGTGATCCTCCTACCTCTACCTCCTTAGTGCAGGGATTAAAGGCGTGCGCCACCACGCCCGGCAGCTTTTTGATTCTTTGTAAGTGCACACCTGTTTATAAAAATCCTTTTTCACATTAAAAAAATTTGTTTTTAATTTATTTGAGAGAGAGAAAGAGGCAGATAGAGCAAATGGGTGAGCCTGGGCCTCTAGCCACTGCAAATGAACTCACGTGCCACCGTGTGCACCTGGCTTTATGTGGGTACTGGAGTATCAAACCTGGGTCCTGAGGGTTCCCAGGCGAGTGCCTTAACTGCTAAACCATCTCTTCTTTTCACATTTTTGCTTCCCGGGCCCATGTTTGCACTCCCACATGGGCTCTCGTATCATCCATTCTTCCTTCTCAGTTGGAGAACTCTGCTCTCCCTACCCCCAAACCACATCGGTGTATCCACTTGCCCTTCCTCCATTTTCGAGCCCACCCACTCCCTTATATTCCTGGTATTTCTGAATAAAAATGTAATGGCTGCCGGATGTGGTGGCGCACGCCTTTAATCCCAGCACTCGGGAGGCAGAGGTAGGAGGATCACAGTGAGTTCGAGGCCACCCTGAGACTCCACAGTGAATTCCAGGTCAGCCTGGACTAGAGTGAGACCCTACCTCGAAAAACCAAAAAAAAAAAAAAAAAAAAGTAATGGCTTACAAACCATACACACACACACACACACACACACACACACACACACACACACACACTTGAGAGCTAGGGATGTGACTCGGCTGGTGGAGTGCTTGCCTAACATGCAGGAAGCCCTGGGTTTAATCCTTAGCACCAAATAAAACTGGGCGTGGTGGTATATGTACTTGGGAGGCTAAAGCAAAAAGATTATTGTGAGTTCAAGGACATCCTGGGTGACATGAGTACCAGGCCAGTCAGGACTACTGAGTGAGACCCTGTCCCAGTGAAAGGGAGAGAGAGAGAAAGAGAGAGGGAACAATAAGTAATAGAATCAGGAACTCAAAGATATCCTGGGCTACATAGTGAATCCAGCCCAGGCTATGTGAGATCCTACCTCAAGAAAACAAAACAAGGGCTGGAGGGATGGCTTAACAGTTAAGGCATTTGCCTGCAAAGCCAAAGGATCCCGGTTCAACTCTCCAGGACCCATGTAAGCCAGATGCACAAGGGGGTGCATGCATCTGGAGTTTGTCTGCAGTGGCTAGAGGCCCTGGCATGCCCATTCTCTCCCTCCCTCTCGCTGCCTCTTTCTCTCTCTCAAATAAATAAATAAAATATATTTAAAAAATTTTTTTTGCTTATTTTTATTTACTTGAGAGCGACAGGACAGAGAGAGAAAGAGGCAGATAGAGAGAGAGAGAGAGAGAGAATGGGCACGCCAGGGCCTCCAACCACTGCAAACGAACTCCAGATGCATGCACCTCCTTGTGCATCTTGCTAACGTGGGTCCTGGGGAATCGAACCTCGAACCTGGGTCCTTAGGCTTCACAGGCAAGCGCTTAACCGCTAAGTCATCTCTCCAGCCCAAGTCAAATATATTTAAAAAACAAAACAAAACAAAATGTAAAAGGTGGTTATAGGGAGATGGCTCGGTGGTTAAATGTTCTTGCTTGCAAAGCCTGCCAACCTGGGGCTCAGTTCCCCAGTTCTTAAAGCCAGACGCACAAAGTGGTGCGTGCGTTTTGAGTTTGTTTGCAGCAGCAAGAAGCTCTGGCACACTCATGCTCTCTCTCTTTTCTCTCTTTCTTTTGCAAATAAATAAAAAGTATTAAAAAAAAAAAAAAGGAAGGAAAACCAGGTAAAGAGAATTATCCTTGAAGTTCTTAGAAGCCTTATTCACAATACCCAAACATAGAAGCAACCCAAATGGTCATCAATAAGTGAAACAAAAACTGATCTATCTACACAATGGAACACAATTAGGCCATAAAAAGGAGTGACTCAGTGGTACGTGCCCCAACAGGGCCTGAGCCTGCGCTAAATGATAGAAGCCAATCACAGAAGCCCACATGTTGAATCACCTCATTTGCATGAACTGACAGGCAAATAATCTGTTGGTTGCCAGAGCTGGGGCTGAGGCAAGGGGTATGGCTGCTAATGGTGCAGGGCTCCCTGCTGGGATGCTGGGGGAGTTCTGAAACTAGAGTGGTGAGAGGCGTCACCCATGATCATGAACGTATAGAACACCACTGAATTGCATACCAAGTCCAGCCTTAGCTCCTCAATAGTAAAACAGAGTGGATACAAGGATTGCATGTGGAGCTGGAGAGATGGCTCAGTGGTTAAGTGTGCTTCCTGAAACCACCAGAGTTTGAATCTCCAGAACCCACCTAAACATCCAGGTGCGGCCACGTGCTCCTGTAACCCCAGCCCCTCAGAGAGGAGCAGAGACCAGGAATCACAGGCTCCCCAAAAGCAGCAAGCCCTGATGTCAGTTAAGGACTTAATTTAATCTCAAAGAACAAGCGAAGAGCGACGGAGCCAGACGCCTGATGGTGTAATTCGGCCTCCGCAGGCGAGTGCGTGGGCACCGCAAGGGCACATACATGTGCACAGGCCACACACATAGCACACCACACTACATACACACACTTTACACAAAAGATTGGGTAGGCGTGCTGGTGCACGCCTTTAATCCCAGCACTCAGGCAGCTGAGGTAGAAGGATCGCTATGAGTTCGAGGTCAGCCTGGGACTACCCAGTGAATTCCAGGTCAGCCTGGGCTAGAAGGAGACCCTACCTCAAAAAAGCAAAAATCAAAAAACAAAAAGTACCTGGGTGTGGTGGTGCATGCCTTTAATCCCAGCACTCAGAAGGCAGAGGTAGGAGGATTACTGTGAGTTCGAGGCCACCCTGAGGCTACATAGTGAATTCCAGGTCAGCCTGAGCTAGAGTGAAACCCTACTTCGAAAATCAACAAAAAAGTAATTGGGTGTGGTGTCATATGCATATCAGCCTGGAACTAGAGTGAAGGCTTGAGGGAGAGGCAGGAGAATTTCAAGACCAAAGTGAGCCTGGGCTATAATGTTAGCCTCTATAGATGACAGATGATAGATAGATAGATAGATAGATAGATAGATAGATAGATAGATAGATAGATAAGTAGATAGAATTTTACGAGTACTTTATCACAGAATAAAAGAGAGCTAAGGGGGGGTTGGGGAGATGGCTCAGTGGTTAAGAAGGCACTTGTTTGCAAAGCCTACTGACCTAGTTCCCCAATACCCACATAAAGCCAGATGTTGCATGTATCTAGAGTTTGTTTGCAGAGGCAAGAGGCCTTGGCACACCCATACTTTCACTCTCTCTCTCCCCCCTCAAGTAAATAAATAAATTTTTTTTAAATGAATAAAAATTAAGACTAGAGCTGAGGCGATTGGGTAAAGTGCTTGTCTTGCAAGCACAAGGACCTGAACTCAGATCCCCAGGAGCCACAGGGCTAGATGCAATGGCACTGGGGAGGTGGTGACTGAAGACCCCTGGGGCTTGCTAGCTTATTAATCTAGCAGACTCAGTGAGTGCTAGGTTCATCAAGAGACCCTGGCTCAGGCTGGAGAGATAGCTCAGTAGTTAAAAGTACCTGCTGGCGAAGACTGATAGCCTGGGTTCGATTCCCCAGTACCCACATCAAGCTAGATGCACAAAGTGGTACATATGTCTGGAGTGTGTTTGCAGCGAGCAGCAGGAGGCCCTACTGTGCCCTTGCTCAAATCAATAAATAACTAAACACAATTTGTTTTTGTTTTGGTTTGGTTTTAGAGGTAGGGTCTCACTCTAGCCCAGGCTGACCTGGAATTCACTATGTAGTCTCAGGGTGGCCTCGAACTCATGGCGATCCTCCTACCTCTGCCTCCTGAGTGCTGGGATTAAAGGCGTACACCATCACGCCCAGCACTAAATACAATTTTAAAGAGAGAGAGAGGGACCATGTCTCAAAATATATTTCATATATATTTTCATATATAATTTCATATATATATGTTAGTATATATTAATATATATGCATTAAGCCAGGCATGGTAGCACACACCTTTAATCCCAGCACTCAGGAGGCATAGGTAGGAGGATTGCTATGAGTTCGAGGCCAGCCTGGTACTACAGTGAGTACCAGGTTACCCAAGGCTAGAGTGAGACCTACCTCAAAATATATATATTTACTTTTAGGCATGGTGGCACAAGGTTTTAATCCCATCACTTGGAAGGTTGGTGTAGGAGGAGTGCTGTGAGTTTGAGGCCAACCTGGGCTAGAATGAGACCTTGCTTCAAAAAAAAAAAAAAAAAATCAGAAGCGAGGCATAGTGGTGCACACCTTTAATCCCATCTCTTGGGAGACAGAAGTAGAAGGATCGCTGTGAGTTCAAGACTACTCTGAGATTACATGGTAAATTCCAGGTCAGCTTGGGTTAGAGCAAGACTCTACCTCAAAAATAAATAAATAAATAAAATAAATTTAAAAATCAGGGTTGGAGAGATGGCTGAAGCACTTGCTTGCAAGCCTAATGGCCCAGGTTCAAATCCCCAGTATCCACATCAAATTAGATGCACAAAGTGGCACATGCATCTGGAGTTCATGTGCAGTGACTAGAGGCCCTGGCATTCCCATTCTGTGTGTGTGTGTGTGTGTGTGTGTGTGTGTCTCTGCTTGCAAATAATATTTTTTTTCATATTTATTTATTTATTTATTTGAGAGAAAGAGAGAGGGAGAGAGGGAATGGGTGTGCCAGGGCATCCAGCCCCTGCAGATGAACTCTAGACGCATGTGCCACTTTGTAGCATCTGGCTTACATGGGTCTTGGAGAATCAAACGGGGATCCTTTGAGGAAGACATGTGATATTGACCTCTGGCACCTCCTCCATACTTACACACATAAGAGCACGTATGCATACACACATGCATGCACACCACATGCACACACACCAAACAAAAAGAACAAAACCAAGGGGCTGGAGAGATGGCTTAGCGGTTAAGGCGCCTACCTGTGAAGCCTAAGAACTCGTGTTCGAGTCTCCAGGTCCCACGTAAGCAAGACTCAGTGACGCAAGCACACAATGTCATTCATACGCACAAGGGGGGGTGCGCGCATCTGGACTTCATTTGCAGCAGCTGAAGGTCCTGGTGCGCCCATTCTCACTCAATCTCTCTTTCTTTCTCTTTCTCTCTCTCTCAAATAAATTAAAAAAAAAAAAAAAAAAAACGAGGTCATGCGACAATTTCCTGGTCCTCATCAGCTACCTACATTAGCACCTTCCAATAACTGTCGCTGCCCACAGGATGCACACCCACAGGGCAAGGACCTTTTCTGCCTGCTCAGTACTAAATCCCCAGCATTAAGGCGAGTGTGGTGACTCATGCCAGTAATCTCAGCACTTGAGAGACAGAGACAGGAGGATTAGGAGATCAAAGCCATCCTGGAACTCCCTAGCACATTTGAGGCAGCTTGGGCTACGTGACACCCGGCCTAAATAAATAAAGAACTCCCCAGCATTTAGTACAGTGTCGATATTCTGCTGGAGGAATGAATGAGTGAGAGAAAGGAAGAAGGAGGAAGGAAGGGAAGGAAAGATGGCTGGCAGGCAGAGAGTGCCCTGTCCACAGTGAACCGCACTGTACCCACTGGGCTGGAAGAAGATGGCCCTCACCAGGCTTTCTCTTAGCACGCTGCCTCTTTCTGTGTTGATCTGTAGATGTGCTTGTTCAGCTGCAGGTCAGATCACCTGGGAGTGTTTTAAAAATACTGATGCTGCTATGCTCTGAACCCCTAATCCCCAGGGGTCCTGAGTTAATTAGGATAGGCTGGGGCCTGGGTGCTTTATTTTCTGCTGGTGGTGGGGCCTGGGTGCTTTGAAAATCCCTCCCCCCAGGGGACTCCACCTTGAGCCAGAGCTGAGAACCACTTGTGTCTGGTTATTCTCATCCTACTTCTCAATCGGACTGGAGGCCACCCCGTGCTCCACGTGCCTGTCCCAGCCTGGGTTTGCAGTTGCCTTCCATGACTGTTCCTTGGCCTGGTGACTAATGAATGAAAGGTCGTGTGTCCCATGGGCCAGGCCTCGCACTAACACCTTTCATCTCCCCAGCTAATCTCTCCTTGCACTTTGACATTGAGTCACATCTTGGATAATTGACCTGGCCTTTACCACTTGGAGACTCCCTCTCCTGAGGTCAGCAGGGTGGTCACTCTTGCCCATGGTCTGTCCACTCTGATCAGCCCACGTGGGTGACCTGGGCCACCTGTCCATCATGGGCAGCTTGCAGTGTGTTTGGAGAAGTCCTACAGGCCTACCTCCCATCTGATGCCCTGGTTAATATGGCCTGCACTATGAAAGAAGGCTGAAGAGGCCTTAGGGCCCCGAAGGCCTCCTGGTTCAGTAGGATCAAACTACCCAGGGAATGTTCTCTACTTTATTTCAAAATCACCACCACCTTTATCACAACTCCCCTTTCTCTAAGACAGAGTCCCCGACACCCACTAAGTGAAACAAAACCTGTTCTTCACGGGAGAGGTGCAAGGAGAGGGCTCATAGACAGATGGATTCTGAGGTTCCACCAGCGGACTGTCCTTCGAGGACGGAACCAGCAGCGAAAGGAATTAATGGAAGACATCCGAGAGGGGACTGAGGCTCACTGCCTCTCCCTGTGGGGAAGTGAGATTGAGAATCCACAGCCCCCTGCCTGGACAGGGAGGGGGCCTCACTAGGGCGGAGACAGGGCAAGAGGACTCTGGGTAAGACTGGCTCTGAGAGGTGGACAGCCCCACCCCATGGGCACTTCCAACTGCTCCTGCCCCTAATCTTTTGGTCAGAACAAACATTTAGGCTGTCCCGGGTGGGACCTCCCTCTCCTACCGTCACTAAACTACAGGGAGACTCTGGAGCCCTCACTCTGGCAACCAGCCAACAAGACAGCCACCATCTTCTCCCTCGGTTGAACTCACCGGCATCCCCTCACTCCTGGTGCCCTCTTCTATGGCCTTAGCCTCAGGAAGAGCACTGCCACCCCAAGACCCTAAAGTCAGCCACCGACGTAGTATCCAGAACTCCTTCCTCTCCTGCGCTCCTGTCCACCCAGCTCTGTCCCATAACACGCTCTGTGCAGCTCCTTGCTGACACTTAGCCTTCTGGAATACCAACCTGTCTGCTCTTGCTCCCTCCACTGTATGCTCTCCCCACCTGTCTCCACTCTCCTAAAATGCACGTCATTTCCTCCAGGAGGCCTGGGAATTCTTAGGCTGGGCAAAGGGCTCTTCTTGGGGACCCCAAAATGTCCTGGTCTGATGCCTTTCTCAGCCCTGCCAGTTTATAGGTCTAAAGTACCCAAATTCCATGACCTAGGCACGACGGGGACACAGGTTACAGGTATGAGCCACCACACCTGGAACCTAGACACCTTTGTAGCTGCCAATTCATAGCCCGTAGTAGGGACTCAGAAGACACAAATGTCACTGATAGGAGAGCAGAACGAAAGCGAGACCTTCTTGGGCCCTGGAGGGGTTTAGGGTCCTGCTGTCTCCAGCCACCCTCTCCTCAGACAAAGGACACCTTCCTGAAGAGACCAGGCATGGATGGACATCGCCACCCTCAAAGTGACAGGAGGATTCCTGAGCAGATGACGGAGTGGGTCCCAAGACCCTGGACAGGAGTGCCCCTCCCATTGCTGCTGAATGGGCTGCAGTGGCTGGGGGGTTCAAGGGGCCTGTCCTGGTGCAGCGGAGATGTCCAGGCCTGTGTGGGCCCATGGCCTGTAGTCACCAGCTTGTATCTCTCACCTCCATGTATCTTCACCCATTCAGTTCCTGGCAGTTGCTGTCCTGACCCTGGGATCCAGGAAGCTAGGACCTGAGCTCCTAGGAGTGTCAGGGGAAAGAAGCCTTTTCCCATGAGGATGAAATGAGTAAAGAGACCAGAGTGCGGTCAGGGCGACCAACTAGTTTCAGCTTGCCCAAGACAGTCCTGGTTTTAAATACAGAAACCCTGAGTCCCCGGATGTGCCTTAGTCCCTGGCAATCTGGACGGCGGTGGGGGGGGGGGGGCACTGTGGAGTGAGGTAAGGGGCCTGTGAGCTTCTCCCCGCAGAAGCCCACGACTACAGGCTAACTCCTTGTTCCTTGCAGAATCTCTGTCCTGCCTCAGCCCCAAGACCACAGGAACGTAAGGGTCCGAGCTGCTAGCAAGAAGCAAAGACTGTCTTCCCGTCCACCAGCTGTGGTCCCCTTGTGTCCCCACCTGGTTGCCTTACCTGTCTGGAGGAGGCAGCCGCCACCTGGGAGATCTCAGGGAGTTGTGGTAAGCTAGCTGACTGCAGGAGATCAACCTTTGTCCTCACTCCCCCCTCCACCCCAGGAACTGCCTTCTCCATATAAGGGAAGATAGGGCCCCAGAGAGACAGAGAATGAGTGAGGGGGTGGGGAAGCAGGTGTCCAGGTCCCTGGGAGCCTAGAGCCCAGTGACAACCTGACAGCCCGGGCATACGTGCCCCGCCCTTGGTTACAGAGCAAGCAACAGGGATGGGATACATTTCCGCCTAAGGTCCTGCCCTCCTTGCAGGTGGACAACACCCACCAAGGCAGGCCACAGGTTCGTGGGCCCTTCCTCCTGCCCACCAAGAGGAGGACTCCGTTGTCCTCTCTCCTGCCCTGAGAAGATGGTGCGGGGGGAAGGAGGGTCAGGATTCTTGGGTTCTTAGAGCCCTAAACCCAGGGATCCAGGGTGATGATTCACACTTGGCCTCCTCTGTGACCAGCTGGGGGCGGGGGGCCCTTGGCACCTCTAGAGGTCTCTTCTACTCAGCATGACCCTCGCTCTGTGAGCATAGTTCTCTTCCTGTCCTCCCCCTTTTGGAGCCACGATCTCCACCTGCAGTTTTTATGAGTTGCCATAAATCAGCGCCTTTGAACCCTGCTCTTCCGTCCTCTCTCAGGAGCCAAGGCCTCCACCTTCCGCCCCCTGGACTTGGAGTGCCCATCTCGTTTTGGATGTGAAGGAGCACTGCCCTCCACTGTGGCTCTCACTGGGAGAGCGACTTTGAGCACTATGGGCAGCTGTGACCTCCCCTGCCCCCCACCCAGTCTGGAGTGCTGGTCACGTTGGAACCCTGGTCCTTAGGAGGGTTAGATGAAAAGGACCAGGGGAGAACAGTCTTTCCTCTGACCTTCCCAAGAGCTCTGAAGAACAAAGATACGTGTGCGTACACACATGCGTGTGCTTGTGTGTAGTGTGTATGCATGCATAATCAGTAAGAAAAGTAAACATAGAACTGGAGAGATGGCTTAGCAGTTAAGGTGCTTGCCTGTGAAGCCCAAGGACCCAGATTTGATTCCCCAGTACCCAGGTAAGCCAGATGCACATGGTGGCACATGTTATCTGGAACATTTGCAATGGTTAATGGCTCTGGAGCACCCGTTCTCTCTCTCTCTCCCTCTCTTTCTCCCCACCCCTCTCTGCTTACAAAAAATAGATAAACATATATTTAAGAATACCTATATCTATTAAAAAAAAAAAGGAATGAGAAACTCCATGAAAGATTGTTACTGGACTCATGACTGGACTTCTGAATTCTAGCCATCTATAAGGAATGTTGTAGTCAGTATCCTTGTTGCTCAATATTTGCCAGTAGATGATATCCCTCAGAAGGCTGGATGCGTACCTCAGTAGCGGAGTACTTGCTTAGCATGTGTGAAGCCTCGGGTTCGATCCCCAGTTCCCCAGCTCCAACACACACACACACACACACATATCAAGAAAAGATTAAACTTATATTTATTATCATTGCTTTTTAAAATTTATTTCAAGCCGGGTGTGGTGGCGCACGCCTTTAATCCCAGCACTCAAGAGGCAGAGGTAGGAGGATCACCATTAGTTTGAGGCCACCCTGAGACTCCATAGTGAATTCCAGGTCAGCCTGGGCTAGAGAGAGACCCTACCTCAAAAAAACCAAAATTAAAAAAAAAAAAAAAAAAAAGATTTCAGAGACAGAGGCAGAGAGAGAATGGGCATGCCAGGACCTCCAGCCACTGAAAACGAACTCCAGATGCATGCGCCACCTTGTGCATCTGGCTTATGTGGATTCTAGGAAATTGAACCTGGGTCCTTTGGATTTGCAGGCAAGCACCTTAGCCACTATGCCATTTCTCCAAACCATTTTTTAAAATTTCTCTCTCTTTCTTTTTCAGTTTTTCAAGGTAGGGTCTTGCTGTAGCCCAGTCTGACCTGGAATTCACCACGTACTCTTAGGGTGGCCTTGACTGTACAGAAATCCTTTTACCCCTGCCTCCTGAATGCTAAGATTAAAGGCGTGTGTCACTACACTCGGTTTTTCTTTCTCTTTTTGAAACAGGATCTTGCTGTGAAGCCCAGGTTGGCCTCAAACTCATTATCTTGCTTTCTGAGCCTCCTGAGTGTTGGGATTATAGACTCTCCAGATGCATAAAATGGCACATGCATCTGGATTTGTTTGTGTCTGGAGTTTGTTTGCAGCCCCTGGAAGCCCTGGTGCACCCATTCTGCCCCAACCCCTTTCCCTGTCTCTCTGCTGGGCATGGTGGCACATGCCTTTATTCCCAGCACTCAGGAGGTAGAGGTAGGAAGATCACTATGAGTTCAAGGCCATCCTGAGACTACATAGTGAATTCCAGGTCAGTCTGGGCTCACCAAACTGCCCAGTATATTAATGCTACTCTCACTTTTGGTTAGAGAACCTTCTCTTTTCAGATAGCAGTGACCTTGGGGTGACTTAGAAGGCATCATGGTGCTGAGAAGTGACAGAGAAGTGCTCAGCACTGAAATATCTCTATCACACCTTCCAAGGCTCAGGGTCTATTGAGGAAGAGGTGACACAAAATGGCCTGTATATTCATGACTTCACAGTGTCTGACATTACCTACACAAGACCATCTTAATAAGAGGAAAAGATCATGACAGCAAAATAAAAGAGAGACTGATTGAGAGGGGGAGGGGATATGAGGAGAATAGAGTTTCAAAGGGGAAAGGGGGGGGGGAATTACCATGGGATATTGCTTACAAGCATGGAAGTTGTCAATTAAAAAAGAAAAAGAAGTAAAAACAGAGGGGAGCTGGAGAGATGGCTCAGCACTTGCCTGCAAAGCCAAAGGACCCAAGTTCAACTCCCCAGTACCCACATAAAGCCAGATGCACATGGTGGCACAGGTGTCTGGAGTTTGTAGTGGCTAGAGGCACTGGTGTGCCCATTCTCTCTCCTCTCCTTTTCTATCTATCTATCTGCCTCTTACTCTTTCTCAAATAAATAAATAAAATATTTTTTTAAAAAAAGCAGGGCTGGAGAGATGGCTTAACGGTTAAGGCACTTGCCTGCAAAGTCTAAGGACCCATGTTTGACTCCCCAGATCCCATGAAAGCCAGATGTACAAAGTGACACATGCACAAGGTGGCACATGCATCTGGAGTTTGATTACAGTAGCTGGAGGCCCTGGTGTGCCAATTCTCTCTCTTACTTTCTCTCTCATTAAAAAAAACCCAGAGGGTTGGAGAAATGGCTTAATAATTAAGGCACTCGCATGAGAACTTAGAAACCTAAGGACCTAGATTTGATTCCCTAGAACCCACGTAAGCCAGATGCACATGGTGGTACACCTTGTAGTTACTAGAAGCCCTAATGCACCCATTCTCTGTCTGTAATAAATATATAAAGAAAAATTTAAAAAGCAGAAAGAGAGAGAAAAAGAATGTTTTATAAGATTCCATGCTTCTTCCAGTAAAATGTGTACCACACATCTAAGAATGAACACTTTCTTCTCCATAACTGTAATGTGATTTTATACCTGATATTTCCAGTATCATCTTCTATCCAGTCCATAGTCCAATTCCTCCAATTATCTCCACAAAGCCTTTATCAGCTGATTTTATGATATGGAATCAAATCAAGATCAAATATTTTCATTTATTGGGGCTGGGTATATGGCTCAGCAGTTAAAGGGGCTTGGTTGCAAAGCCTGAAAGCCAGGGGTTCAATTCCCCAATACCCACATAAAGTCAGATGCGAAAAGTGGCATGTCTTAATCCCCCAAGGACTGGGACTACAGGCACACACCATCATGCCCAGCCTACTTTTAAAGAAAGACATTGAGCTGGGCATGGTGGTGCACGCCTTTAATTCCAGCACTCAGGAGGCAGAGGTAGGAGGATCACCATGAGTTCAAGGCCACCTTGAGACTACATAGTAAATTCCAGGTCAGCCTGGGCTAGAGTGAGACCTTACCTCAAAAAAAAAAAAAAAAAAAAAAAAAAGCCATTCACAATATGGCCCAACACTTGGGAGGCTGAGGTAGGAGAATCACTGAGTTGGAGGCAGGCAGGCCTGGAGGAAGTTCCAGGTCAGCCTGGGCTAGAGTAAGACTCTGCCTCAAAAATACCCCTCCCCAGTAAGTATATATATATTTACTTATTTATTTACTTGAGAGACAAGAGAGAGTGAGAGAATGGGCACACCAGGGCCTCTAGGTGCTTCAGAGGAACTCCACAGCATGGCCGCTTAGTGTGCATCTGGCTTCATGTGGATACGAGGGAATCGAACTGGGAATAGCAGACTTGGCAAAGAAAGGTCATTTAACCACTGAACCATCTCTTCAGCCTCTTTTCTCTTTTTTAAAAAAAAGTATTTCTCTTTTTTCTTTCTTTCCTTTTTCCTTTCTTTGAAGTAGGGTCTCACTCCAACTCAGGCTGACCTGGAATTCACTGTGTAGTCTCAGGGTGGCCTCGAACTCATAGCAATCTTCCTACCTCTGCCTTCCGAGTGCTGGGATTAAAGGCATGCGCCATCATGTCTACCTCTTTTTTCTTTTTTAATATTTTTATTTATTTATCTGAGAGGGAGAAAAGGAAAGAGAGAGAGAGAGAGAGAGAAAATGGACACACACCAGGGCCTTCAGCCACTGCAAACTCCAGATCCATGCACCACTGGGTGCCTTTAGCTTTACATGGGTACTAGAAAATTAAACCCAGGTCCTTAGGCTTTATAGGCAAGCACCTTAACCATGAGCCATCTCTCCATCCCTGATTTGTTTTGGGGTTTTTTGTTTTTTTTGAGACAAAATCTCATGTAGCCCAGGCTTGCCTGGAACTTACTATGCAGTCAAAGATGACCTTGAACTTCTGATCTTCCTATCTTCAATGTCCGAGTGCTGTGATTCCAGGTATGGCACACCCGGTTAATGTGGGGCAGGGGATTGGACCCCGGATTTGTGTGAGTGAGGCAAGTACTCTTCCAACTCGCTCCCACTCATTAAAAAAAAAAAGTAAAAATAAAGCAAAGCATTTTGAAACCAAGTGTGGTGATGTACATTGGTAATCCCATCACTTGGGTATTAGAGGCAGGAAGGTCAGAAGTAGTTAGAAGTTGTGTCAGGGGGCTGGAGAGATGGCTTAGTGGTTAAGCGCTTGCCTGTGAAGCCTAAGGACCCCTGTTCGAGGCTCGATTCCCCAGGACCCATGTTAGACAGATGCACAAGGGGGCGCATGCATCTGGAGTTCGTTTGCAGTGGCTGGAGGCCCTGGCGTGTCCATTCTCTCTCTCTGCCTCTTTCTCTCTCTCTCTCTCTCTCTCTCTGTCGCTCTCAAATAAATAAAAATAAACAAACAAAAATTTTTTTAAAAAAGAAGTTGTGTCATAAGTGGTTAGAAGTAGTTTAGCTAGGCGTGGTGGTGCACGCCTTTGATCCCAGCACTTGGGAGGCAGAGTTAGGAGGGTCACTGTGAGTTCGAGGCCACCCTGAGACTACATAGTGAATTCCAGGTCAGCCTGAGCTAGAGTGAGACCCTACCTCGGAAAACAAGCAAACAAAAGTTGTAGCTCAGTTGGAAGGATACACAAACAAACAAAGAAAACACTCCCCCTAAAACAAAAACAATTGTGATGAATAATGTCAATTCATGCCCCAAAGTTTTATTAGTTTATACTTTTGCCAACAGCGTTGTATTGGGGACCAATTTCCTGGATGGGGGAGGGGCGGGGTAGAGAGAGAGAGAGAGAGAGTGTGTGTGTGTGTGTGTGTGTTTAATGAGCAAATATGAGTATCTGCCCGTATCAGGTTCAATTAGAGATATTTTCACAGCTGTCGTCGGTGAAGCCAGACCTGAAACTGCCTTGCCCTTCTCCTTGACCCCTCCCCCACAGCAGAGCCACTTGTCCTGCCAAGTTTACTGATGCCCTCTTATACCCTTCTGCTTCCCGGCCTGTCTCTTCACTCGCCCCAGTTCAGGCCTTCATCCTCCATCTTCCGGTCTCTGGCTGAGCTCTCCTGGAAGAATCCTATGTTTCCATACCCCTGTGCCCCTGGCTGAGTTTCTAATATGCAAATGCAAGGTTTGTCTGTGCACCTTCCCTGCTCAGTGGAACCTTTTCTTTTTTTTTTTTTTTTTTTTGGTTTTTCGAGGTAGGGTCTCACTCTAGCCCAGGCTGACCTGGAATTCACTATGGAGTCTCAGGGTGGCCTCAAACTTATGGCAATACTCCTACCTCTGCCTCCCGAGTGCTGGGATTAAAGGCGTGCGCCACCACGCCCGGCTAACCTTTTCATATTGAATATTTTTATTTTATTTCATTTACTTATTTGAGAGAGGCAGAGAGAGGAGAAAGTGGGCACATCAGGGCCTCTAACCACTGTAAATGAACTCCAGATGCATGCACCACTTTGTGCATCTGGCTTTACATGGGTACTGGGGAATTGAACCCCAGTCCTTAGACTTTGTAGGGAAGTGCCTTAACCAGTGGATCTGTCTGAGGGAACCCCGAAAGTGCATTGATAGAGTGAGGGAAGAGAGTCCTGGAAGGAAGTGTTGGGGAGAAAGAATAAAAAGGCGTTAGGGAGAAGTGGGCACTGAGTAAGTTAGGGCTTTTTAGGGTTCCTATTCTCATAGACTTCCAGACCTGGGAGGGTGATTGAGGGAGCCCAGGCAAATGGAGTTAGATTCTCACATGACCATCTGAGTGTGGACTGACTGTAAGCAAGGGGAGACAAAGTTAAAACATCTGTCAGGTGTGGGGGCCCACTCCTTTAATCCCAGCACTTGGGAGGCAGAGGTAAAGAATTGCCATGACTTTGAGGCCACCCTGAGACTACATAGTGAATTCCAGGATTCCAGGTCAGCCTGGATGAGATCCTGCCCTGAAAAACAAAAACAAAAACAAACAAGCAAACAAAAAAACAATTGAGGGCTGGAGAGATGACTCAGTGGTTAAGGCACTTGCCTGCAAAACCTGATGACCTGGGCTCAATTCCCCATCACCCACATAAGCCAGATGTACAAAATGACACATGTATCTGGAGTTTATTGGTAGTGGCTGAAGGCCCTGGTGCACCCATTCTCTCTGTTTCTCGTCTCTCTATCTCTTTCTGCTTGTAAATAAAGGAAGGAAGGAAGGAAAAAATAAAAAATAAAAAGACAGTTGAGCACACTAGGTTCTAAGATTGACAGAATCACTATTACCAGAAATGATAGGCACAGAGGCTGGAGAGATGGCTCAGTGGTTAAAGGCACTTGTTGGCAAAGGCTGATGGTCAGGGTTTGATTCCTCAGTACCTACATATAGCCAGATACACAAAGTGGTACATGTATCTGGAGTTCATTTGCAGTGGCAAGAGGCCCTGACATGCCCATTCTTTCCTTCTCTCTTTCCCTCTCTCTTTTTTCCCCTTGCAAATAAATAAATAAAAATTGAAATGATAGGCATAATTATCTTTCACTATGGAGATCCGGAAATCCACTTCTAAAACTTTTCACCAAATAGGGTCTGACACGGTCAAAACCTGTCTTTATAGGTCTTATAAAGCAGATGAGACCTAATCAGAGTTATCAGCCAGTATGGTGGTGCACACCTTTAATCCCAGCACTCAGGAGGCACAGGTTGGAGGATTGCTGTAAGCTCGAGGCTACCCTGAGCCTACACAGTGAATTCTAGGTTATCCTGGGCTAGAGCAAACCTTGCCTCGAAAAACAAAACAAAACAAAAAACCCCAGAATTATCAAGAATATATACACAGCTCTTAATTTTAATAATGGCACAAATGTCGCTCTGAGTTGCTTTGAGCACATTTCAAGCCATGTGACTGTCTATATAATTGTCATTTTCATCACTTGAACTAAAAATTAAGAAGGAATTAACGGAAATCCTCTGGGCTGTGTCACCCAAAACATTTAAGGCATATTTTACTTTCTTGCCAAGTGCTTAATATCAAGTGGCTAGCCAAAATTTATATATATATATATATATCTTTGTATGTATATTTAAGGAGTCAGTTGTAGCCTTCTGGAGAGATTTTTAAGGACCTGGGAGGAGCTCTATGGCTCTCTCAGCATTTGTGCCATCTGCTGGGATGTGTCAGGGCCATACTGACCATGTGGCTTCCCTTGGAAGCACTGAGGATGTTCCCCTCTGCTCTGACTCTCCTGCAGACTATACATCAATTGGAAGTCTAGTCTCTGGGTCTCCATATCTTTCCTGCTCAAGAAGATTGATAACTTACCATATTTGCAGAACCCTCTAGAAGTGGCCCATTATCTCCTGGGTCTACTTGACCTGAGAGATCAGGGAAATATCGTTTGCCCTCTTAAGCTCCAGTGTCTGGTTATTAAGCACTTAGAAGGACAGTTATACCAGTCTTGAACAAAAGCATGGATTTGTAAGTGCAAGCAAAACATGGTAACATCCCTGGAGATAATTATTTTTAAATGTTTTTTTTTTTATTATTTATTTGCAAGCAGAGAGAGATAGAGAGAAGAGAGACAGAGAGAGAATGGGCACACCAGGGCCTCCAGCTGCCACAAGCAAACTCCAGATGCATTTGTCTCTTTGTGCATCTGGCTTTACATAGGCACTGGGGAATCAAACCCGGGTCATTCGGCTTTGTAGGCAATCACCTTAAATGCTGAGCCATCGCTCCAGCCCTGGAGATAATTCTTACCAATATTCCAAAACCTTTATTTATTTATTTATTTATTGAGACAGGATCTCAGGTAGCCCAGGCTGGCTTCATATTCACTATCTGGCTAATTCCTGTTCCACCTCCCTAGTGCTGGAATTACAGGCAAGGCCCACCACACACAGGATCCATTCCAACATAGTCACTTCCTACACTCCCTACTGTGGCCCGACCCTGAGGCTTTGCTCAGAAGCTCTTCTGCTGCATCCTTGTCACTGGGCCACCCTGCAGACAGACTCTGCCTTTCCCAAACCCTACAAGGTGAGTCCAGTCTCCTGTAGGCAGCTCCCTTGTGCAGTTCCGTGTTCATGGGCTCTCCTGCCTTCCCAGCACCACACCCTGCATTGCCAGTATTCCAGGGCTGAGATCATCTATCTGGTCCTAGGTTTTTCAAATTTCCATGCTAGGTGGTGTGATGTATTTTACAGAGTTAGAATTTATTTTATTTTATTTATTTGAGAGAGAGAGAGAGAGAGAGAGAGAGAGAGAGAGAGAGAATGGGTGTGCCAGGGCCTCCAGCCACTGCAAATAAACTTCAAACACATGCACCACCTTGTGCATCTGGCTTATGTAGGTACTAGGGAATCAAACCTGGATCCTTAAGCTTCGCAGGCAAGTACCTTAACCGCTAAACCATCTTTCCAGCCCAGTGTTAGAATTTTTGTGATCCAAAACAAATTCACATTTTAATTATGATAGACATGCCTAGGCCTTAATAGTGCCATTTCCATTTTGAGCATTCTCTAACAATATGGAGCCCAGCCAAGTGGCTGGTGCTGGCTGATTAACAGCCTGGACAAAGGTGTGCCAATTTGTAAATAAGATAGTGATCGGAACTTTTCTCTCCACAACCAACATCTGGAAGCTGAGATAATACTTAGGGGCTGCAACGCATCATACTCAGGGATGATACTTCTGGGACTACAAATACCAGTATCTCCAGACTGGCATTTAAGACATCACTCTGAGACTCCGCTCCAGCATTCACTCCCCTGGCATTAACCATGGAAGGCTCTGCCCAGAGAAAAGTCCTTACTTCACTGCTGGTGACTGGATGGCCTTCATACTATTACTGTCATTTTGGGAAGTATAGTCTCTCTGCCCACTGGGATGACTTCTCTTGGGCATGAGCTCTGTCTTCTTTCCTTCTCTTTCTCCCCTTTGGGGGGAAAAATATATATATATATAAATATATATATATATATATAATTTTATGTATTTGTTTGAGAGAGAATGGACTCACCAGGACCTCTGGCCACAGAAACGAACTCCAGATGCATGTGCCACCTTGTGCATCATGGGTACTGGGGATTTGAACTTGGGTCCATTGGCTTTTCAAGCAAGCACCTTAACCACTAAGCCATCTCCCCAGCCCTTTACTATGTATTTCACAGAGAGAGACAGAAGGAAGACAGACAGAGAATGGCCACACCAGGGACTCCAGCCACTGCAAATGGAATCCAGATGCATGTGCCGCTTTGTGTATCAGGCTTTTACATGGGTACTGGGGAATCACACTCAGGTCACTGGGCTTTGTAGGTAAGCTCCTTAGTAGCTGAGCCATCTCTCCAGCCCTCTTTCCTTCTCTTAAGTGCTATCTGAAATACTAATAAAATCTTTCTGAACCTTATCCTCTGGTCTGTGGATTTCATTCATTGAATTTATATGATAAGAATCTGTGGGGTTGGGGATTTTGTTTGGCAAGTGCAAGGTCTTGGGTTCGGTCCTCAGAACTGGAAAAGAAAAAAACAAGAAGCTGGAGGTACCCCCAAATTACTGGTGCAGTGGTGTATCATATTGGTGCATTGGTGTATCATATTGGTGCATTGGCAAGGAACCCCAGTTCCCACACCATATTCATGTGGTGTGAGTGTGCATGCACTATGGCTCACGCAGAGGTCAGAGGACAAGTGTGGGTGTTGGTTCTCACCTTCCACCTTGTTGATTGTTTGAAGTAGGGGCTCTCATTGTTCATCACCGCATTTGCCAAGAGCTGGCCTGCTAGCTTCTGAGTGATATTCCTCTCTCCACCTTCCTTCTTGAGCTAGGCAAGCAGGGCTACAGATGCCACAACTAATAGCATCTGGCTTTTTATATGACTGCTCAGGATCAGAGCTTAGATAATTAAAGTTGTGTGGTAAGCACTTTACCCACCGAGCCATTGATCTCCCCAGCACTCTATTTTCAAGTAATTTTCTTTTCTTTTCTTTTTTCTTTTTGGAGGTAGGGTCTCACTCTACCCCAGGCTGACCTGGAATTAGAAGTCTCAGGGTGGCCTCAAATTCATGGTGATCCTCCTACCTCTGCCTCTTGAGTACTGGAATTAAAGGTGTGTGCCAACATGCCTGGCTTTTCTTTTCCTTCCTTTCTTTCTCCCTTTTTCTTTATCTCTCTCTCTCTTTTTAAAAAAATATATTTTATTTATTTATTTGAGAGAGAGAGAAAGAGGCAGAGAAAGAGAAAGGGATAGACAGAGAGAGAGAGAGTAAAGGCGCCTAGAGCCTCCAGCCACTGCAAACAAACTCCAAATGCACGTGCCCCCTTGTGCATCTGCCTTACGTGGGTCATGGAGAATAGAACTGGGATCCTTTGGCTTTGCAGGCAAACGCCTTAACCACTAAGCCATTTCTCCAGCCCTTCCTTTCTTCCTTTCTTTTCTCCCTCCCTTCCTCCTTTCTTTCTTTCTTTCTTTCTTTCTTTGTCAGGCTCTCTCACTCCAGCCCAGGTTGACCTGGAACTCACTCTGTAGTCCCATGCTAGTCTCAAACTCATTGTAATCTTCTTGTCTCTATCTCCTGAGTGCTAGGATTAAAGGCATGTGCTGCTATGCCTGGATTAATTGATTTTCTTTTATGTATTTTTGCTTATATTTTCATATATTAAAAACATTTTTTAAATTATATTTATTTATTCATAAATGGCCAATTCTCCCGAGGAAAATATATTTGGTGGCTCACGCCTTTAATCCCAGCACTCGGGAGGCATAGGTAGGAGGATCGCCTTGAGTTCGAGGCCACCCTGAGACTCCATAGTGAAATCCAAGTCAGCCAGGGCTAGAGTGAGACCCCACCTCGAAAAAACAAAACAAAAAAAAAACCAAAAAAAAAAAAATGTCCTCACCAGGCTTAATGGTACACCTCTGTGATCTTTTTAAAAAATTTTATTATTATTATTTATTTGACAGAGAAAGAGGGAGAGAGAAAGAGAGAGAGAATGGGCACACCAGGGCCTCCAGCCACTGCAAATGGACTCCAGATGTGTGCACTCCCTTGTGCTTCTGGCTAATGTAGGTCCTGGGGAATCAAACCTGGGTCCTTTGTCTTTGCAGGCAAATGCCTTAACCGCTAAGCCATTCTCTTCAGTCCCTAATTTAAAATGTTTTGTTCTTTCTGCATTTGTAAATGTAGCAAGAAGCCAATTAACTCTGAAATTACCTTTGTTCTCCCCCCATCCCCTTTGTTCCTCTGGAAATGTGTGGTGGTTTGAATTAGATGTCTCTCATAAACTTGTGTGTTCTGAATGCTTGGTTCTTCAGAGGGTGGCAATTCGGGAGGTGGAGCCTTGCTGTATGAGGGGTGCTGTTGGGGACAGGCTAGGGATGTTGTGGCCCAGCTCCCCCTTGTCAGTTTGGCTCGCTCTCCTGCTGCTGTTTTCCACCTGCTGGGGCGGGGGTGATGTCCGGCCTCGGCTTGTGCCGTGCCTTCCCCTGCCGTCATGGAGCTTCCCCTCGAGACTGCCAGCCAGAACAAAACCCTTTCCTCCCATCAGCTGCTTTGGTCATGAGTTTTATCCCAGTAACTCGAAGGTAACTACAACAATGCAACAACATGTCATTTGACTAGGAGCTTGCCCCTTTTGGAACAATCATGACCCTTGAAGTTAAATTCCACCAAGTATTAAGGAATTACACCGCCCTTATTGGTCTAACAAAACAAATTGGCCCAGTAAGCAGAGTGCCTTTTAACTTTTTCTTTTTTGAAACAGTTTTATATATTCCCTGCTGGTCTTGAATTCCGTATGTAGCTGAGGGTGACCTTGAATTGCAGCTCCTCAAATGTGTGCCACCACATCTGGTTTATGCAGTGCTAGGGATTGAACCCACAGCCCACAGCCAGGAAGCACTGTACCAAACTGAGCTACACTGTCAGCCTCACTTACTGGGTTGCCTTTTTTTTTTTTTTTTTGGTTTTTGAGGAAGGGTCTCACTCTAGCCCAGGCTGACCTGGAATTCATTATGTAGTCTCAGGCTGGCCTTGAACTCATAGCAATTCTCCTACCTCTGCCTCCTGAGTGCTGGAATTAAAAGGCGTGCACTACTATGCCAGAGAGAGAGAGAGAGAAAGAGAGAAAAAAAGAGGAGAGAGGTAGATAGAGAATGGGCTCAGCAGGGCCTCTAGCCATTGTAAACAAACTCCAGATGCACACACCACCTTGTGTATCTGGCTTACATGGGGTACTGGGGAATCGAACCTGGGTCATTAGGCTTTATAAGCAAGTGCCTTAACCACTAAGCAATCGCTACAACCCCTGCTTTTTGTTTGTTTTTTTGAGGCACAGTCTTGCCATGTAGCCCAAGCTAGCCTCCAATTCACCATCCTCCTGCCTCAGTGTGGTAGTTTGAATAGATGGCCCACAATATATTCAATGTTTTATTACTTTGTAGTTTGCATCTGCAGCCACCTGGCTGGAGGCAGTGTCAGGGTGGATCTTAAGGTGTGGTGCTGGGTTTGAGATTTCAATCTAAAGATATGCAAAGTGTGCCTAGCTGGAGTTCTTAAGTTGTGCTGTGTTGTATGCCTTTTGGCTTGTACTTCTCTCTCTCTCTCTTTCTTTCTCTCTCTCTTGCTCTCGCTCTCTCTCTCTCCCTCTCTGCATGGTCCTGTGAAGGCAGGCCAGCTCCTTCTGCCATTATGGAACTTCCCCTGCATCTGTAAGCTTCAATAAATTCTTCCACCATAACTGTGCCTGGTCTGGAAGATCATCTCAGCCAACCCGAAGCTGTCTGCTACACTCAGCCTCCTGAATGCTATGGTTACAAGTGTAATCCTGATTTTCTTAAATCTTATTAGGACTAAACGGAGCTCTATGTTCAACTATTAGAAAGTCTGAATTGGGCTGGGGAGATGGCTCAGTGGGTAAGAGTGATTGCTTGTCCAAGCATAAGGACCTGAGTTAGGATCCCCAGGGCCTGTAAAAAAACAAACCAACTGGGTGTGGCTGTGCTCCTGCCTTTAATCCCAGCACTGTAGAGGGCAGAGACAGGAGGATAGCTGGGGCCTGCAGACCAGTCAGTCTAGTCCAAAAATGGCCAAGCTCCAAGTCAGTGAGAGAGACCGGGTCTCAAGGGAATGTCCTCTTCTGGCCTCTGAACATGCATATGTACATACAGATGTGCACACTCAGACTCACCTCACACATTTGTGCATACACCCCCTCCACACACACACACACACACACACACACACACACACACACACGGAAGGAAGGAAGGGAAAAGAAAAGAAAAGAAAAGAAAAGAAAAGAAAAGAAAAGAAAAGAAAAGAAAAGAGAAATTAAGCCTCTTCCAGCACTTGGAGAGCAGAGAGGCAGGAAGAGTTGAAGGCCAAACTGGACTATATAGTGAGACCTTGTCCCCCAAACAATGAAAACTAAAAGTCTCCAAGTTCCCCTCATATATGGATTATTGACGAGGCAATCCGCAGCTCCTGCAGGGTTTACGAAGCCTTGGCACTTATTCTCAGTAGGTACTGAAGTTTCAATACTCAGCACTGGGTTCACTCGTCTGCATAAAGCGTGTTTTCTCATTGCGGGGCTGGGGTTAATAAGCACACACACTGGATCTCTGCATCCCTCTACATTTAACGGTGTATGTGCCTGGGCTGCGTTCCTTGAGAGCAGAAGCACACGGCCGGCCCCTGAGACCGTGCCTGGCATAGGAAGCACCCACACCCGGACTTGAGCTGAACTCCGCGTGGGGGGCCGGGGGTAAGGTGGACGGAGGGAGGGAGGCAGACTGGTGTCGCTGGGAGCCGGTTGCTCCGGGTGTACGGCTCCGGGATGCAAATCTGGGGACGACCACTGTTTGCATAAGAGCAGGAAACAAAGCAGGCCTCTGCTGAGGGCGGGCCGAGGCCCAGGGGTTGGGTCTGTGTCTTGCTTGGGGCTCTCCTGGTCCAGCCGCGGACCCGAGCTCCCTTGGCAGGTGCGAGCTTCCTGGCTCTTCCCGTAGCAGGTAAAGGGAGCAGGGGCCGGGGAAGGCTGGGGCCAGGGTCACTTGCGCGGCCAGCGCGGGTGCTCGCGTGCTAGACTCTCCAGGGTGGTGCTGCGGAGTGGGGGGCAGGACTGGGCAAACTGACCACATCTGGAACGAGTACGTCCTCCCTCCCGCACGATGCTGCGGAAGCCCCCCGCACTCCCCACTTTCGGAGACGGTATAGGAAGGGTGTATGAGTTAAGATCTCATTTTCGGGCTGGAGAGATTAAGCGCTTGCCTGTGAAGCCTAAGGACCCCGGTTCGAGGCTCGATTCCCCAGGACCCACGTTAGCCAGATGCACAAGGGGCGCAGGCGTCTGGAGTTCGTTTGCAGTGGCTGGAGGCCCTGGTGCGCCCATTCTCTCTCTCTCCCTATCTGCCTCTTTCTCTCTCTGTCACTTTCAAATAAATAAATAAAAATAATTAAAGAAAAAAAAAGACCCCATTTTCCCACCCCCGGGGCTCCGCAGCTGCTGGGCAAAGCCAGACTCTCCGGCCCGGACCCCCCTCTAGCGGCGGGCACGGGCATGACATGCCAGGCCCGGGCGGAAGTGGGGCGGGGCGCCCCAGCCCCACCCAGTGTCCCCCCCCCCCCCCCCCCCCGCCCAGTCCCCGGAACTTTGGCTCGAGTCACAGCCCGGAAGGCCACCATCCTCGCAGGCCGGCCCCACGTCAGCCGGCTCCGCCCCGCCCGCATTCCGGGGACGGGGGCGCCTCGGAGTTTTGTTTTATAGCTGATCGTCTGAGTCGTCAGCGTCCAGGCATTTAATCAAGGTCTGCGGGGAGGGACTGTCTCCATTTTGCAGACGAAGTCACTGAGGCTGATAGAGCAATAGTTCAATAGGCCATCTGTGTGCACAGTCCCATCCAAAGCTGCCTCATTTCCACTGGACGCCCAGCCAGTCCCTCCCTGCCCCTCCACCCCCACTCACCACTTCAAACCTCCCCCCCCCCCGCCCCGAAAACAAAGACGCCGAATGGGAGGGGGCTCCAGCTTTCTCTTTAGTTATCACACTTTGAGGCTCTGGCACAGAGAAGGCACTTAAATGGGAAGATCAGGCCAACCAAATGCCCCCCCCCCCAACTCCCTTGGCACTAATTTGTAGGTCCACTTAACCGGAACACCCTGGGGAGAGTTCGAGGACTTGACCTCCAGACGCAGCATGTGTGGGGAAGGGCTTCAGAAACAAGTCAGAGTTGAAAGGTAGTGTCCCGGGAACCGTGCCCCCGGCCAGCAGGGGGCCAGGGAGGAGACTGCAGGGGTGGATTGGCACAGGGGAGGGGGACAGCTTGGCCAGGCTTCCTGGAGACCCCTCAAACCCCACAGGAAGTTTCCACCTCCCGTAGATACTCTAAGGCACCAGTGAAGTCTGGGGTGGAGGGGGGTAAGGCACCAGTTACCGTGTGAAGACCCCCTCCCCACAGCTGGGCACAAAAGGTGCTCAATAAATGCTTTTTGAATGAACAGAGCAAAAGGGTTAGGAGTGACCCCCCAACTAGCTCCATTCAAAAAATAGTAGTTTAAAAAATGTAAAAATCATTTCCCTCCTTCCCTCCCTCCCCCTCTAATTTCTGGGCCCAGGGAAGGAGTGAGGGAGAAGTGTCTCTGCTCTCACCCTTCCCTCAAAAATCTATATACACATATACATATTTATACGGCACCACAGGGGGTCCTGCCTATGCCCCCAATACTCATAGCCCCCAGGACCCAAGCCCCAGGGCCTTGGGGTGGTTAAGGCAGAAGTCAGGGGTCAGGGCTTAAGTGATGTGGGGAGCAGCCAGCAGCCTTAGACAAGCTGGACTGTGGTGTCCCAAAGGAAGGTCGCCTGCTCCCTCCAGAAGTGGTAACAGACCTTCTCTTCCCTCCATCCTTCCCAAGTAGACACAGGTTGAGACCCAGTCAGTCCCGGGAGAAAGGTGGGGGAAGGAAAAGACTGTTTCCTCCCAGGCCAGCCTGGACCTGGGAAAGCTGACCAGGGAAGCGTAACTCTATGTAAGGCACTTTGTGTCCACTGTTCCCATGCTAGGGGTGGGGGCGGGGGGGGGGGTTCCAAGGCATGGGGTGAAGAGAGAGGCCATGCCCCTGACTTCGGCAGCAGAGCCAGGGCTCAGGGACCCGATGTGGCAGCAGAGGAACACGGTAGCAGAGAGAGGAGGAGACAGGACAGGAAGGGAGAGCAGCCGGCAAGGCCCCTCAGGTCCCCTGAGAAAGGAAGAGGAGGTTCGAAGGCACTGACACCAGGGGCCCAGGGGCTCACTGTTCTTCATGCAGCCAGACAGGGCTGGTAGAGGAGACACCTGCCTCCCCAGGGCTGTGGATGCAGGGCAGCCCCAGGGCTTCGCTAACAGAGTGCAGGGAGCCACCTACAGTCTTCATGGAGGAGGTGTGGGCCTCAGTCAGGGGCATGTCCTGGCCCCGGGACGGCTCACTAGCTCCCCGGCCTCGGCTGCCTGAGCACCGAGTACACGTCGTCCACGCGGCTGAGTTGCTCAAAGAAGGGGAGAAGGTCGTGGAGCTCCGTGTCACTCATGTTGTCGAACCACGAGGCCACTGGTACCTGGACAGAGGTGAAGAGGAGCAGTGGCCCAGTTGCTCAGTGTCCAGGCCAGTCCTAAGCACCCACTACTTGGGTCAGCCAGCTCCCGCCCAGAGTGCATACTTCTTTTTTCTTATTGGTTTTTCAAGGTAGGGTCTCACTCTAACCCAGGCTGACCTGGAATTCACTATGTAGTCTTGGGGTGGCCTGGAACTCATGGCGATCCTCCTACCTCTGCCTCCTGAGTGCTGGGATTAAAGGCGTGCGCCACCTTTTTATTTTTTTTAATCTTTGTGTGTGTGTGTGCGTGCGTGTGTGTGCGCGCGTGTGTGTGGACAACCTTGGGTGTTACTCCACTTTGTTGGAGAATTTCCTATTGTCCACCATGCACACTACTGCACCCGGCCTTACGAGGGTTCTGGGGATCAGTACTCAGGCCCTCACACTTGCAGAGCAAGCATGTTATCCACTGTGTCATTTCCCTGGCCTTGGACACTTTTTTTTTCGAGGTAGGGTCTTACTCTAGCCCAGGGTAGCCTTGAACTTACGGTGATCCTCCTACCTCTGCCTCCCGCGTGCTGAGATTACAAGCGTGCACCACCACACCTGGCACTTTTTTTTTTTTTTGACAGCCGCTGACAGCACAATGCATTTATAGATACAACAAAACCAAACGTTCACATTTAATACTTACTGTGTACAAAGAACTCTGTTATTTGCTAGTGTTACGTGTAATGAGAATCTAAACGGGTCGGGCGTGGTGGCGCACGCCTTTAATCCCAGCACTCGGGAGGCAGAGGTGAGGAGGATCGCCGTGAGTTCAAGGCCACCCTGAGACTCCATAGTGAATTCCAGGTCAGCCTGGGCTAGATCCTAAACAGGATTCACTTCATTTACACTGTTCCATTAATAGGTCAGGAGTGGCTGCTTCCAGGTGGGACCTCAGCCAGGCAGCAGTAGGAGCAGGCACAGGTAAGGAAGAAGGAACAGATGTCCCAGCTCCTAACGCTGCCTCACGTGGCACTGGGCAGGCCGTGGCGGCTGGAAAGGGCTCTGGCCTGCAGTCCCAGCCCCTCTGCTTCCACGAGTACTCACGGCGTTGTCTGGATGGAAGACGTAGGAGGCGGGCGAGTTGTCCAGGATGAGTACCCGCCGGAGGTCTCGGCCCAGCCGGCTCAGGTCCTTCACGTAGTTCCCCCGGTGGAAGACACACGACTCTCGAAACAGCCTGGCTCGGAAGGCGCCCCATTTATCCAGCAGGTCAGCTACGGGATCTGCATACTGGGGTGGGGGGTGGGAGGTGGGTCACGTCAAAGCTGGTAAGGGACCAGGGCTGCATGTTGGAAGTGGAGGTTCCCCCAGGTCCCCCCCAGCGGCAGCGCACCTTGGCAAGGCTGGCGGTGAACAGCACGCACTCGAAGAGCTCGCCCATTCGCTGCAGGAACTCATCCACGTGGGGCCGCTTCAGCACGTAGACCTGGGGAATGAGTCAGTGAGCAGGGCTGGGATGAGGAGCAAGGGCCGGACAGGAATGACAGAGGAGGCAGGGGAACCCTAGAAGGCTGGTCCCCAAAGCCAGCTGCCCCAACCAACCATCCTTCCCAAAGAGGATCAAAATGAGCTCCACTTCATCTACAGGGGAGTTCCCAGGCCCTTTAGCATCTTGGCCTCAGCCAAATGCAGAAGCCCAGGTCAGCCCCCTCGCCCCAAGGCTGCAGGGCACCGGCCCCCAAGCCAAGTAATGGAGAACAGGCTAGATGGCACACAACCTATCCTGAATTACTTGAACTGGGTCCCGGGCAGTGGGGGCAAGGGGGCCTGGAGTCTGGCTCCCTCCCTAGGGTTCTAGGCGTCTTCACTCCCCATCTATTAAAGTCCCATCTGGGCTTCCCTCCACATTGGTACTAGGGTGTGCAGCGCAGATGCCAAGCCCCCAGCCCAGCTTCCTCCCCTGCCTTTTACCTGGTGGACCACCCCATCAATCTCCACGGGAATGATGAAGTCAGCATTGTTCACTGGCTGTGGGGAAAAGGGGCCGCTAGGACTGGGGTCCAGCAGAGACCACCCCTGGCCAGGGCAGGGTCCCTTCAAAGGGTCAGAGCAGGACGGGAGGCCATTGGGCAGGGCCCACCTTGAAGGAACTGTGCACCAGGGTCTCATCCAAGTCAATGACCACGCAGATCTTGTCTGAGTCCTGAGCCTTGGCCTCCGGAAGCAGGTACTGGACTGAGGTCTGCTGTGGGGAGGGACAGGGTGGGGCTGGGTAGGGGGGTCCCCACTTCACAGGCATTCCCTCCCCTAACCCTCTACCTAACTATCCCAGGGGTCAGGGAGACATTCTATCCTCTTCCCAACTAACTCTGGGCCGGGGCGGGCCACCTGGCTCTCTTCTCCATGGGGTGGGGCGGGGCGGGGATCGTGGGGGGGCTGCTGCTCCCAATGTATGAGGTGACATCCAGAGGTCTTGCCAGGGCACAAGTGCTGTGGACAGTCAGGTGGGGGCCCGGTGTGGAGGGGAGGTCCCTGCCTTCTCTGATCATCATCCCAAGGTCTGCAGGTTGAAGTTCTGCCTGGAGTCCCTTTTCCCACATCCCCTCGCAGCTGAGCCTAGGTGCCCCTCCAGCCACCACGAACCTTGGGTATGGTGCCATTTTCCTCCACTAGCAGGGGAGCCCCACTGTGAGCAGGTAGGGCCTCCCCTTCATCTCGGCAGACACAGCAGAAGAGGGAGTGGAGGATGCCCCGGCTCCGGGGCTTCTGGGAAGCAGATGTTTTCTGGTCACCTGAAGCAAGGAGGCCCCGGGGTTAAGGATATGGGCCTCGCTGGCCCGCAAAGGTATGCTCGTTGGCAGGTCCCAAACCCTGAACAGGGGGGGGGGGGCCTGGCCACTCCTCCTTCCTCGGGAGAGACATGCCAGGTTGGCTGTGGCCCTCCGTGAAGTATCTGTGTCAGCGCCGCCCCACCATGCCCGCCTCTCGGTGCTTGGCCGCGAAGAAGGCTGGGGGAGATAGAAGGCACACCTTGGGAGCAGGTGTGTTTGGGTCCTTTCTCTTTTTCTCAGGTTCTCAATACCGGACCCCAGCTTACCTGGGTAGCCTCTGCTCAGGAGGCCCAAGGCGCGAGGCCCCACCGTCCACTCCCACTCTCCCTCCATCCTGTCCACCCCGAGGGGTGGGTTCAAAGTCCTCCTTGGCTAGGCCCAGAGGCCAGTGTCTCCGGGCCATCTGTCTGCTCCGCCCCCCTCTGCCCCACCCCAGCCTCAAACCTGCATGGGGAGGGTGGGGGAAGAGGACGTCTGATTGACAGAGGGAACCCACACCGGCCCCTCACTTCTGCTCCGAGACCCCACGGAGCTCTAGCCAGGGCGAAAGGCGGGCCATTCCAGGAGGGCTGGCAAAGGGAAGTCAGGGTCGCACAAGTAAGACCGCTGACTTACAAGGGCTTTCAGGAGCTGAAGTCCACGGGGGGGGGGGGGAGGAGGAGGTGGGACACCCCGGGTCGCGTGGGCCTGCAGCGGGGTCACCGCCTGCCCAGCTGGACACCAAGTTCTCCCCACGGGCGTGCACACGTCTCTTGCAAGCGCTGGCCTCTCTGTGTACCTCGGAGGGTGTGGGCACCTCCACGCGTGACGTGCAAGTTTGTGGGAACGTGGCTGTGTGTTGGCGGGAGATCCCTCCTAGCCACCCCAACCCGCTGTCACCTCGGCGCCCCTTCCCAAGCCGCAACCCGACCACAGCCTAGAGGGGGCGGAGTCTCGGCGGGTGGCCTGTGAAGGCGGCCTTCTCTCCCCCCCCACAACTTCCAGTCCCATTGGCGCCAATCCGGGGGGGAGGGGGCGACGCCCAGGCACTGCCAGCCCCAGAGCCCCTCCCTTTGCTCCTGCCTCAGTTTCCCCACTAAAAGCAGACGGAAGCGCCCCAGAGGCGCCAGGCCCCGCCCAGCGTCCCTAAGACTCTAGTAGTTCAAACTCCTGGCTCCCCGGGGCTGGGAACTCTGGCCTGGCCCGGGCGGGTGCCCCGGGCGTTGGCAGCCGCTGCTCCGCAGCCCGAGATCCCGGCCGGGCCCCCCCACCCCGCTCCTCCCGCGGCCCCGGTACCTTTGCCCCGCAGCGGGCCCCGCGCCTCCTCCTTGCTGATCTGAGTAATGACGGCCGAGCTGTCCATGGGGCCGGGCGCGCTCCGCTCCGGCCGGACTCTGGCCCGGACGCCCGGCCTCCCCCCCGGCTCGGGCCGGAATCGGGGCGCGGGGGGGAGGGGAGGGGTGGGAGGGAGGGATCCCCGCGAGCTTCGGAGGGGAGGGGAGCCAGGTTCCGAAGGGGAGGGGGAGGGAGGGGGCGCGGAGGAAACTTTGTTACAACATGGAGTTTCCTCCCCGCGAGGCGGATGCAAACATGGAACCCGGGCGCCGTTTCAAGGCTCCCCCTTAAAAGGGCAACGGCTTCGGCGTGACCTGGACTCGGCCAAGGCTTTCATCACTTCTGGGGACCGCGCGCGCGGGGAGGCGGGCCGGGCCGGGCCGGGCCGGGTTCCTGCCGCGATCCAGGGGGCGTCGCCTCCCTTCCTGAGGCGCGCCGGCGGGACGGAGCCTCTGCGGCTGCGTGGACAGGTCCCAAGCGAACCTACGGTTCCAGGCCGCGGGGCTCGGTGCCCGTGAGGGCGGCGCGGTGGCGCTGAGCATCCTGTGGGTCCCGCGCCAGCCGCCTCTCGGTTTGCACATCTGGGCAATGGGACAGCGCTGTTTTCTGGAAAGATGGATCTTGTGTCTAATGTTGCAAGCAGGGGACGTCGTGAGCGAGCGAGCGAAGTTGTGCAAATCCAAGTGGTGTACTGACCTGTCGGTAACCGCCGCCGTTTGGGAACAGTCGTGCGAATTCCCGCGGTCCCGGTCTCACCTGTCACCGCGCAGTCAGGCCCCCGCCTTCGGGGTCACGCCCCCTAGCGTTCCCGCCTGGGAAGCACAGCCCTCGGGCTCCGGGCTCCCTACGTGCGGTTCCCTCCGCTTGGAATGTGCTTCCTTGTCCTTGGCAGAGCCAAATCCCACCGACCTTGTCCGAGGCCTTTCCCGCCCCCTTGGGCGCTTGTCCGGGGACTCGGAGTCCGTCCCTGGGCGCCTCAGACCGCTACTATTGAGTGTTTAAAATAATTTTAAAAATATTCTATTTATTTTACAAATAGAGAGAGAGGGAGAATGGGCGCGCCAGGGCCTCCAAACGCTGCAAACGGACTCCAGATGCATGCTCCACCGTGTGCATCTGGCTTTTCGTGGCTGCTGGAGAATCAATCCTGAGTCGTCAGGTTTTGCAGGCAAGCACCTCACTCACTCAGCCATCCCTCCACCCCCTATTGAGTGTGAGCTTTTTGTTTATTTGTTTGTTTTTCGAGGTAGGGTCTAGCTCTAGCCCAGGCTGACCTGGAATTCACTATGTAGTCTCAGGCTGGCCTCGAACTCACAGCGATCCTCCTGCCTCTGCCTCCCCAGCGTTGGGATTAAAGGCGTGCGCCACCACGCCCGGCTTAGTGTTTTTTTTTAATGTTTTATTTATTTACTTATTTATTTGCAAGGAGATAGAGAGAGAGACAGACAGACAGAGAATGGTGCACCCAGGGGCCTCCAGCCACTCCATCAAACTCCAGATGCATGTGCCACTTCGTGCATCTGACTATACGTGGGTTCTGGGGAATCGAACCCGGGTTATTAGGCTTTTGCAGGCAAGCGCCTTAACCGCTGAGCCACCTTTCCAGCAGCCCCTATTGAGTGTTTTAAAACATCCGTGTCACCCGGTCTGTGGAACACAACTCGCCCACGCCGCCTCTGCTCAAAGGTTCTCCCCGCAGGCTGTGAGGCCACCAGCGTTGCTCCCCCCCCTTCCCCCATCTCCACCATTTATGAAGTTCCTTCTATTCCTCGTTAATACTTTGTGTTTACAATTTTAAAAGTAAATAACTGGGGGAGAGGCTGGAGAGATGGCTCAGCAGTTAAAGTGCTTGTTTGCAAAGCCTGACAGTCTGAGTTCAATTCCCTAGTACCCACTAAAACCACATGCACAAAGTGGTTTATGTGTTTGGAGTTTGTTTGCAGTGGCAGGAGGCCCTGGTGAGCCCATTCTCATTCTCCCTCTCTCTCTCTCTCTTTGCAAATAAATAACAGGGGCTGGAGATGGCTCAGGCCGGGTTCAATTTCCCAGGAAAGTCGATGGGCATTTATTTGCAGTGGCAAGAGACCCTGGCTTACTCATGCACTCAAATAAATAAATAGTAACTCCAAGCCTTGGTAAACACACCTCGGCATTTCCTCCCTCTGCAGCCACCTCCACCAGGAAGAGCTGGCGTGGCCCGTCCTGTCCAGCACAGTCCACCCGGGCTCCTCCGGTGAGCGAGAGCTGGGCCAGTCCTCGGAGGAGCTGGGGCAGAGGCGGAGTGTGGAGCGCTGTGCTGACCCGGCCCCTCCTGCAGTTAGAGCACCGTCCCATTGTTACACTTCACGGTCTCCACCGCCCCGACATTGACATTGGTAGCCCGGGTGGGAGGGGGTCGCGCCCTGGCTGCACCCCAGCCTCGCGGCGGAACCCCTCTCCTGGGCCTGGCTCTGGGTACAGCTCAGCGTTCTCTCTGGATGCCTGGCGCGCCCTGACCCCAAAACCAAGTGTGTGGCTGGGGATGTGAATGAGCCCCTGACTCGGGTGGGACCTCTGCTTTCCTCTTCCTCTCCCTTCGATTTTCCCTGTACGGAGGGATCTGAGTGACAGACATACAGGACTGTGCAGGGCTGCTGTCCTCCTCCCCCCCACCCCCGCCATTCACAAATTAGCCACCCTGAATCCACCCCAGCACACAGCTCCATCGTCCCCACCAGGCCTCCGCAGGGGAGACCACCCAGACGGTGTATCTTCTGCCTGGAGCCTCTTAGCTTTCTTCTCACCGTGGTAGGGCACTCTGTGAGTTGCAAGGCCAGGAGAGTGGAGGGGTTCTTTGAGATTCCTAAAGGGGGCTGCAGATGGCTATACTCCCCCCAACATTTGGGAGAAGGTCTCTTTATCCACGTACTTTATTATTACTAAATTATTATTATTAAATATTTTACTTATTTGAGAGACCGAGTAAAAAGCAGAGAGAGAGAATGAGTATGGGGGCATCAGGGCCTCCAGCCACTGCAAAGGAACTCAACTGCAGACACATGTGCCACTTTGTGCATCTGGCCTTACCTGGATGCTGGAGAATCAAACCTGGGCTGTCAGGCTTTGCAAGAAAATACCTTTAAACGCTGATCCATCTCCCCAACCCACTGCTATAATTGATGGTTTTGAATCCCCAGGATAAAAAATCATGTGGCCTGCAAGGGGATGGGAGAGAAGCAGGACTCAGCAGGATTCTGTATGGCAACTAATGACAAACATCTTCACCATCCTGGTGGAAAGAATGTAAAAGCCAAAGGAAGGGTAGGACTCCTTACAACGTGCTCCCTCCAGACACAAAATGGCCTGGATATCCATGACCTCACAGTGCCTGACACTACCTACACAAGACCATCATAATAGGAGGAAAAGATGATGACATCAAAATAAAAGAGAGACTGATTGAGAGGAGGAGGGGATATGATGGAGAATGGAGTTTCAAAGGGGAAAGTGGGGGAGAGGGGGGGCATTACCATGGGATATTCTTTACAATCAAGGAAGTTGTTAATAAAAAAAATTTTTTTTTAATATTTCCACCATTCAACACCTCAGTGTCCCTCTTGAGGGCTGGATAAGTGCAGAAGGCGGGAAGGATGCTCTCAGAAGGCTCGTGGGAATCTAGGTGCTGGGCCACTCTAGGAGCTAAGGAGGGCGCAGGAAAATACATTTTTAAAAATATTTTATTTATGAGAGAGAGAGAGAATGGGCATGCCAAGGCCTTCAGCCACTGCAAACAAACTCCAGATGCATGTGCCACCTTGTGCATCTGACTTTATGTGGGTGCTGGGGAATTGAACCCAGGTCCTTAGGCTTTGCAGGCAGGCACCTTAACCACTGAGCAATCTCTTCAGCCCCCCTTTTTTGTTAAATATTTATTTATTAATGTGAGAGACATGGTGAGTATTAGTACACCAGGGCCTCCTACCAGTGCATATGAATTACAGATGCATGTGTCACTTTTTGCATCTGGCTTTATGTGGGTACTGGAGAATTGAACCCAGGCTGTCAGGCTTTGCAAGCAAGCGCCTTTAACTGCCCAGGAAATTTTTAAAAATATATTTAAATATTTTAGTGTGTTTTTGAGGTAGTGTTTTGCTCTAACTCAGGCTGACCTGGAATTCACTATGTGGTCTCAGGGTGGTCTCAAACTCATAGCAGTCTTCCTACATCTGTCTTCCAAGTGCTGGGATTAAAGGCATGCACCACCACGTGCTGGGATTAAAGGAGTGCACCACTATGTCTAGCTAATTTTATTTTATTTATTTTTATTTTTTGGTTTTTCGAGGTAGGGTCAAGCTCTAGCCCAGGCTGACCTGGAATTCACTGTGTAGTCTCAGGGTGGCCTTGAACTCATGACAGTCCTCCTACCTCTGCCTCCTGAGTGCTGGGATTAAAGGCAAGCGCCACCACGTCCGGCTAATTTTATTTTTAATATATTTTATTTTTATTTATTTGATAGAGAGAGAGAGAGGGAGAGAGAATGGGTGCACCAGGGCCTCCAGCTGCTGCAGACAAACACCAGACACATGTACCACCTTGTGCATCTGGCTTACGTGGATCCTGGGGAATCAAACCTGGGTCCTTGGGCTTTGCAAGGAAGCGCCTTAACTGCTTAAGCCATCCCTCCAGCCCATTTTTTTTAACAAAATATTTTATTTATTTATGAGAAGGGGGGGAGAGCTACTGCAACTAGACTCCAGATGCATGCACCACCTTGTGCATCTGGCTTACATGGGTCTTGAAGAATCGAACCTGGGTCCTTTGGCTTTGCAGGCAAGTGCCTTATCTCTCCAGCCCTATATTATGTGTTTTGAGAGAGAGAGAAAGTATGCATGGGTTCTCCAGGACCTCTTACCACTGCAAATGATCTCCAGACACATGTGCCCCCTTGGGCATCTGGCTTTACATTGGTACTGAGGAACTGAACCTGAGTCATTAGGCTTTGCAGACAAGCACCTTAACTGCTGAGCCATCTCGCCAGCCCTCTTAATATATTTTTATTCATTTATTTGCTATGAGAAAAAATATGAATGAATGAGAATAGTTTGGCCAGGGTATCTTACCACTGCAAACAAACTCCAGACACGTGTGCCAATTTGTACATCTGGCTTTATGTGGGTAATGGGGAATCGAATGCAGACTGACAGGGTTTTGCAAGAAAGCACCTTTGTTTAACCACTGAGCTATCTCTCCAGCTCCAGGAAAACGTTTAAAGTAGAGAGGCCTTCTCCCTTACGGTGAATCTGAGAGCCTGGGGGGTAGGGCACAAAGCCATGTGGCCTCTTTGGGCCTGATAAGACTAACCTTGCCCCTAGCCTCATTTAGGACCCTGGGCACAGGCTCAGGATAGCCCCCTTAGCTGACCCTTTTTGTCTTCTCTGAGCTCAAGTTCTAACCCTTAGGCTGTTTACATGACCATCCTGTCCATCCCCCTGGGTCCCCTAGTCCTGCTCCACACACCAGACCTCTACTCCTGGCACATTCCCTCTTGCTGACTGCCCGCTTCTATTCAGCTTTCAAACAAACTCCTGTTAGCAGTCCCATTCTGTGGCCTAAGCCTCGCTGGGTCAGTTCCCTTCACTTCATCCTTCTGGGTGACGTGTCCATGTCATTAAGGACCCCTTCCCCAAGGGGCGTGAGCACCTTGTCTGACAACTTTGTCTCCCCTCTGACCTCTAGCACAAAACAGGTATCCAATTAATGTCAAGTTAATTGGCCCGAAGGGTCGGCAGAAGGGTGGATGGAATTTATGAGGAAGTCGAAGAGGGATCTGAGAGATGCTGGTCTTCACTACCCTCTCCTCCCTGTCCTCCTTGATCAGCTCTCACAGGCCCTCTTCTCCAGAAACAAGCAACAATTAGACGGGAGGGTTGCCCAGGCACCCTGTGACAGCTGCCCTATTTGCGCCAGACTTGTCCCATAGCTTCTCCTTGCGGGCCCCACTCTTCCCGTTGCCCTTTTAAGAAAGAGGAAATTCTTCTCATAAACAAGCGCCCCAACCCGAGCGCCAGCCTAACCTGCTGGGTCCCCAGAAATGGGGCACTACTTCGAGGCTCCAAGCCTGCCCCAGGATCAACTCTGGGAAAAGGCTCTAGGTTCTCGCCAGGGATGTTTTTGGCCGCTTCTAGGCTGGGGTGTGAGGAACCCGAGGAGTCTGGAGGAGGGACTGAGGGGAGCCTAGAAACTGCCTAGGGAGCGTCTGTAAAGTGCCACCTCGGCACCAGGCGAAAGGGTGCCCGGCCGCTCGCCGCCGCGGAGGCGGGGGGGGGGGGTCTTCTCGCCCACGCAGCAGTCGCCAACCTCCACCGGGAGTGACCGCGGCTCCAGGGCGCGAGACTGGAGCACCCGCCCGCTCCGGGTGCTTCCGCTGGCCCCAGAACGGTGATTGACGGCTGAGGCGCTCGGGGCCGTCCCTGCCCCTAGGGGGAGCCGCGAGTCGGCGGAGGGAACGTTCACCGCGTGGCGTGGGAGTCGGCGGGCCAGGTCCCCTGGGGAGATGGCAAATGCGTTGGCCCCGCAGGCACGGACTTTCGGGTTCCTGCTGACCTGGCTCCTTCAAGGAAGAGGATCGCCTCTCAGTTTTACGGGCCTGAAAATGAGTTTCTGGCGGCGCGAGAAAGACAGACAGTAGGAGCGAGTCAGACGTGTGTGTGTGTGTGTGTGTGTGTGTGTGTGTGTGTGTGTGTGTAGGGGGGATGTTCACAGAGTTCACGTTCCCAGCTCCTAGAAGACAGGGAACTAACATTTCCTTAGTAGCCATAGAGTATTTCTATTTTTATTTATTTACTTGGTTTTTCGAGGTAGGGTCTCACTAGCTCAGGTTGACCTGGGATTCACTATGTCGTCTCAAGGTGGCCTCGAACTCATGGCGATCCTCCCACCTCTGCCTCCCAAGTGCTAGGATTAAAGGCGTGCGCCACCACACCCGGCTAATATTTTAAGAATTATTTTTATTTATACGCAGAGAAAGAGAGAGAGAGAGCAAGAATATGAGAATGGGTGCACCCGGGCCTCCAGCCACTGCAAATGAACTCCAGATGCATGTGCCACCTTGTGCATCTGGCTTTACGTGGGTTCTGGGGAACGGAACCCGGGCCATTAGGCTGTGTAGGCAAGCGCCTTAACCACAAAGCCATCTCTCCAGCCCAATTACTTTTTTTTTTTTTTTAATTTACTTATTTACTTGAGAGAGAGAGAGAGAGAATATGGGCGCGCCAGGGCCTCCAGCCACTGCAAACGAACTCCAGACGCGTGTGACCCCTTGTGCATGTGGCTAACGTGGGTCCTGGGGAATGGAACCTACCAAGGTCCTTTGGCTTCGCAGGCAAATACCTTAACCGCTACGCCATTCCTCCAGCCCCCCAGTAACTATTTTTAAATCCTCCTCGTCCCCTCTCCAGGGTCACTTATAAAGTCTCAAATAGACCAAGCTGGCTTCAAATTCCTGATGTAAGGGAGGATGACCCTGAATCCCGGATCCTCCTGCTTCCGCCTCCCAAGTGCAGGGACGGATCACAGCCTGCTCTACTACACCAGCCTCAAGGGGTTTATTAGTAGTAGTATTTTATGAGCATTACAAACATGAACCAAATAAATATTTTGGGGATGACTTTTGGGTCCCAAGCTCCAGACACTGTGTTGAAAGTGCTTCACATCTATGGTAAGATGGGTGTGAGCTCACGGATCCGGTGAGGACACTGAAACACAGAGGCGAAGCCCTTGTCTCAAGTGGAGTCCCAAGTCCCATGAAGGAAGGCCCCGTTGGCGGGTCTGTGGGCGCCCTGCAGCATCTTGCTGTCTGCAAGTCCATTCTGTCCCTGGGACCAGTAGGACCCCTCATTCCACCTCCCAGCAAGACGCTGGGTGCAGGTCACCCAGAGGCCTCCCCATGCTCGGGATCCTCTTCCGGGAGCCCATACAGGAAGTGCTGGTGGGAGCTGTGGGTCAGAAAGGTGACTCCGTGGGCGATGCAACAGGTCCAGATCTGGGGACGGCGAGCGAGAGCGGAATGAGATCCCCAGCGCGTCTCCCTCCTATGCCCTGACCCCCAACCTTCACCTCCTCTCCCGCACCCCCACGCCCCCTGGCTCCCCAGTACCAGATAGGCGGTGAGCCCCACATAGGGGGCAGCCAGCAGAGCTACGAGACCGAAGTAGGCAGGATGGGGGAGGCTGGGCACGTAGCTGACCACGAAGTAGAGGTTGATGGCACAGACCAGTGTCATAATGAATGAGGTGACAGCCTTGCTCAGCCTGGGGGACAGGAGGAACCCTGAGCTGTATCCGTCTTCTGGCCAGTCCCTCTGGTGCCCCTAGCCAGCTCAGAACTGAGGACGGGGATATAGGAGACCCTCTTTCCTTGCCTGTGGGGTCTAGAGTACACAGCCCCTCCCCCACCCCCGCCTTGACCACTTCCTAGGTCCTTCAGTCTCCACACTGGTGGGACTTGGCAAAAGGCAAAGCGCAGGTGAGCCCAGGCTGGCTGATACAAAGAGCCCCGATCTCGTTCTGGTTCCCCTATGAGGTAGCTGTGGGATGCTGGGCAAGTTACAGAAGCCGTCCAGGCCTGGGTTGCTTCATGGGGTGACGATGAGGTAACAGGGAGCCCGGGTCTGGAGGATGGAATGCCGTGCTGGTCTGTCCCCCTGGGGATGGGAGTACTCACGGGCCATTGGCGAACTCCTGCATGACTGCTGGCATGCTGGTGAAGGTCAGGATGGGCAGTACAGCGAAGGGCAGCTGGGGGGGGGCGGGCAGTGCGGTAAGCCGAGGCTCAGGGACCCTCCTCCGGTGGAGCAGGGGGGGGGAGTTGGGATGGGAGGAGTTCTGCTTCTCCCTTCTGGCTAGGAGTCTTTGAACCATCCCACCTTCAACTGTTTTTCAAATTTTAATTTAATTTAATTTTTTGTTAAATATTTTATTATTTATTTATTACAGAGAGAGACAGCCAGAGAGAGAGGGAAAGAATGGGCACACCAGGGCCTCTAGCCACTGCAAATGAACTCTAGATGCATGTGCCACCTTGTGCATCTGGCTTGCCTGGGCTCTGGAGGATTGAACCTGGGTCCTTAAGCTTCACAGGCAAGTGCCTTAACAGCTAAGCCATCTCTCCAGCCCTTATTTTTATTTTTTATTATTTTATTTATTTGCAAGAGACAGAGGGGAGAGAGAAATAGGCAGATAAGAGAATGGACGTTCAGGGCCTCTAGCTACTGCAAATGAACTCCAGACGCATGTGCCCTCTTGTGCATCTGGCTTATGTGGGTCCTGGGGAGTCGAACCTGGGTCCTTTGACTTTGCAGGCAAATGTCTTAAAGGCTAAGCTATCTCTCCAGCCCACTACCTTCAACTCTTAACAGAGCAGCAAAAAAGTGTGGGAGGCTCTGACCCCAGGCTGCCTGAGTTTGAATCCCAGCTCTGCCTTCAGTTACCTGTCTGTGAATGGGAACGGTGGGGGGCTCTTCCTGTGAGCGGTTGGGGCAGAACTTGGCAGAACTCCTCCCCACCGTGTGGGCTCCCTGGGGGGGGGGATGCTCTGTCTCCACCCCCACCCCCGGAACCGTTGGTCTCACCAGCAGGCTCTGCAGCACGTTGAGCAGATCGTTGAGGCCCGACAGGTCCCTCAGGTCGCGGAAGACAGCCACCAGCACGGTGGGCAGGATGGCGCAGGAGCGGGTGAGGAGCACGCGAGCGAAGCGGGACCACCGCAGCCTCAGGAAGCCCTGGGTGGCAGTGGGTACCCTGCTGGGGCGGGGCTGGCCGCTGGGGCCCGGGGCCACCGCCTCCCGCCTTTTGTACAACTCTGAAGTGGGGATGGATCTGACCCTGGTTGGTGGGGAGGGGGTGAGGAGAAGGGGGCTCCCACAGTTGATTGCTTTCATTGTTTTGTTATTTTCCAGGTAGGGTGTCCCTCCAGCCCAGATTGACCAGGGCTTCTGTTTGTTTGTTGCCTCGCCCATCCGAAGCTCAGTTTTCTCATCTGTAGAGTGGGGCTTCAGCAAGGCCCGGTGTCCAAACCCCTAAGCCATGTGCCTGCTGTCCTTGGCTCAGGGGCCTCCCTGCCCACCTCCATCACGAACTGTCCCGCGTAGGTGCCCGTCATGGTGGAGCTCTGCCCCGCCGCCAGGAGACCCACCGCCCAGATGTAGAGGGCAGCGGGGCCGAAGAGGCAACCCAGGATCACGCCCTGCAAACACGGGGTGTGGTCAGGCCGAGGCCCCGCCCCGCGCGGGATCCCACCGCCCCCCCCCCCCGGGGGGGGTGCTTACTCCTTGGTAAATGTCCACCGACACGGTGTCATTGTCCCGGGGGAAGATTTTGGCGTAGTCGCGGAGGCTGCTGTTGGCGCAGGTGTTGAACTGCGGACGGAGCCAGAAGGGAGATAGAAAATCAGTCCCGCAGGCCTTGACTGGTGGTGGCCCGCAAGCCAAATCTGACCTGGCACACTTCGGCTAACTGTTGTATTTTTCCCCCTTAATGTGAATTTGATGCCAGCATATAAAATAAATAGCCCAGGACTAGAGTGAGTCCTAGGTCATTCTGGACTAGAGACCCTAGGTAGAGCGAGACCCTACCTAGAAAAAAACAACAAAACATATTGCCCGGTGTGGTGGTAGACACCTTTAATCCCAGCAGAAGTAGGAGGGTTGCTGTGAGTTCGAGGCCAGCCTGGGACTACAGAATGAGTCCTAGGGTCAGTCTGGGCTAGAGTGAGACTCTACCTTGAAAAAAAACCACAAAATACATCCATTCACTTTCTGTCCCTCTGTCTGTCTCAAATAAATAAAAATAAAGAAAACAAACAAACAAAACTGGAGGGGTTGCTTAGCAGATAAGGCGCTTGCAAAGCCTAAGGATCCAGGTTCAATTCGCCACATAAACCAGATGCACAAGGTGGTGCGAGCATCTGGATTTCAATTGCAGTGGCTAGAGGTCCTGGCTCATCCATTCTCTTTCTTTCCCTCTCTCTGTCTCGAATAAATAAGGAAAACTATAATAATAATAATAATAATAATAATAATAATAATAATAAATAGGGCTAGAGAGATGGTTCAGTGGTTAAGGTGCTTGCCTGTAAAGCCTAAGGAGCAAGATTTAATTTCCCAGAACTCATGTAAGCCAGATACACAAGGTAGCACATGCATCTGGTGTTTGTTTGCAGTGGCTGGAGGTCCTGGCACCCCCATTCTTTCTATCTGCCCCCCCTCTCAAATAAATAATAATAAGTAAATAAATAAAAAGTAGAATAATTCATGTGGGAACACAGCCTTCTGGATTAGTAAGAGTTGGCTTTGCCACAGGACTACCCTCCTAGCCCTCTTCCTCACATCCCTGAGGTCTCTTGGTGTTGAAGACAAGGTTCCAATAGTCCCTGTTGAGTCCTCTCCTGTCGGGCGGCCCCTCACAGATCACGTAACACGTCTACCGGAATACCCAGGCGCCCTAGCTGCCCCTCCCTCCACAGTGCTGGGCTTTCAACAACTGTCCAGCCCTGGCTGTAATGGCCTCACTGGTGGTCACTGGTCCAGACCCCTGAGAGCCAGAAGGAGCTGGCTGGTGCACACCGCATGTGCTCCGAGAAGTCTGTCCTGACCCCACCCCCTCCCCGCGTGGCCACCTATAGCTGCTTCCCCTGCACTCGTTGCTTGGTGGGCTTTCTTCCGGTCTCCTCACACCTCCCCTGTGCACACCGGCTCCGCTCCAGGCTCTTGGATGATGCCCGGTGTGTAGCAAATGCTCACTAGTTATTTGCTGAGTGAATGACTGAGTGAATGAATGGCACGTCTGTCTCTTCTGACAGTGGAGGAGATCAGGAGAGAGGACCCTGGAGCCTGGAGCTGTGTGTCAGAGACTCAGGAGGGTGTGGCTGCCTGAGTCCCCCGCAAAGCTGGAGGGCAAGGCTGTGTGGGCACAGTTAGGGCATGGGAAGTGTCTCACCGCATCCTGGTTGGTTTCCTGGTAGAAGGCCTGCCCGAAGACCGCCATGACAAAGAGGTTGATGATGAAGGAGACAGATAGGGCGATGGTGGCCTCAATCAGGAAGTACATGTTGGCTTCTCGGATGTCCACTCGGCGGGCCCTGTCCACCTCTCGAGACTATGAAGATCAGAGGAGGAGTAAAGGGCTAGAGTTCCTCAAGGGAACCCAATGTCCCCTACCTTCACACTTTTACTTAGGTTCTCTCCAAATCCCAGGTCCTTCAAAGCCCCCTATGAGGCCATCTTGCCTTCCTACATAGCTGCCCTTTCCAGCGGTCTGGCCTACCATGCCCAACTTCATGGGCGAAGGGCTCTCATTTGAGGTCTTTCCCTAACTCAACCTGGGTATGTTCCATCCTCAAAAAGTGCCCGGTTCATTTCTCCCTCCTTGCAATGACATCTCTCCAGTCTTTCCTCTGCACCATGCTTCTATTGTGTTTCCTTCAGACTCCCAATCCACAATTCCATTGTCTCTGTGAGAGATGGCTTAGCAGTTAAGGCGTTTGCCTACAAAGCCAAAGGACCGAGGTTCGATTCCCCAGGACCCACATAAGCCAGATGCACAAGGGGGCGCATGCTTCTGGAGTTGCAGCAGCTGAAGGCCCTGGCGCATCCATTCTCAATCTCTCTCTCTCAAATAATTTATTTTCTTAAATTCTGAAGGAACAGCCCGAGGGGCAGGGCCATCTTGGATCCATGCCTCCTCCTCTCAGCTCACCTTGACCAAGGCCGAGTGCAGGTAGATGTTGTGGGGCATAATGATGGCGCCAACGATGCCCACCGCCTGCAGCAGCTCGGGCTGACCGCAGCCTGCGCACGAAGGCAGGAGCAGGCCCCGGAGAAGCGCTCCCTGAGCTGGGCGTGCTACCACGTACTATGGGAGGAAAGCGGTCAGACCTCTAGACCCACAGACACCACTTCTCACCCACCGTGGCATCCCGACATCTAGGGGCCGTTCCTCAGGCCACCCCGGAGACAGACGAGTGATAGAAGGGGGAGGCATGCAGCTCTGACTTCCCACCTCATAGCCGAAGGTCAAGGCCATAATGGTAATAAGGAATCCAAAAAAAGCTTCCAGCTTCCGCAGTCCTAGGGGCATGGGCAAAAGGATGGCAAATCCAAACCAAAACCCTCCTGTCACATAAACGTGTGTGGTGGCGAGTATTTATTTTTATTTTCATTTTTATTTTTATTTTCATTTTTTGGTTTTTCGAGGTAGGGTCTTAGTCTAGCTCAGGCTGACCTGGAATTCACTCTGTAGTCTCAGAGTAGCCTTGAACTCACAGCAACCCTCCTACCTCTGCCTCCTGAGTGCTGGGATTAAAGGCGTGCGCCACCACGCCTGGCTGATGGTGGCTAGTATTTTGGACCAAGAGCTTAACATATATTCCCCACCGCCCGTGACGTCTGAGCTGTTCATTCCCGTGTTGTGGAGCAAGAGCCTGAGAAGCACTGGGACTGGGCAGGGGGCTGTCAGGTCTGCAAGGGAGCCAGACCCCCCTCCTCCTAGAGCGGTTTTCCATGAAGGCAACGAAGCCCCCCCTTACGCCCTAGGAAATGGGGTGCTCCCTCACCATAGTTATCCAGGAAGAGGAAGACGAAGGTATCCACGATGGTGATCAGGACGCCACCCCAGAGAGGGATTCTGAAACCACAGTGGCCTGGTCAGCCCAGCCTGGTCCAGGTCTGGAGCTCCCAGCTCCAGAGGAGAGACTGGAATTGGCTTCTTGGGAACAGACAGCTCTGGTCAGGGGAGTGGGGGTGTGCGGAACATGACTGGGGTCCTCTAAGAAGGGCAAAGCCAGGTAAGGGACAAGGTGTATCAGGGAGCCCTGGCCTGCGCTTTGTTGATTCACGCCAGGGTGACTTTATGCGTTTCGCCTTACGTTCCGGAAAATATAAATATGTCAGAGGAGATAGAAGGGTGCAGTGGACCCCGGGAGGTCCACAGTCTGGGAACAATCAGTGGCTCTCCCTAGCCTTGGACTAAACAGTGGGTGCCCACTGGGGTGATACCGTCCAGCCGAGAGCAAGTTGAAGGCAATAGCTGTGCCGATGACCTCCTGCATGTCTGAGCCCACGATGGCTAGCTCGATGGTCAGCCAGAGAAGGGTGCGGGGTACCTATGAGGAAGAGACAAGGCTTCCTGAAAAGATGTCCAGGCCGTTCTCTCTGTCTGTCTCTCTTCTCTCTATCTCTCTCTGCTTTGATGGCTAGGGGCTGGAGAGATGGCTCAGCAGGTTAACGCACTTGCCAACAAAGCCTAAGGACCGGGGTTCAATTCCCCAGTACCCACATAAAGTCAGATGCACAAGGTGGCACATGCATATGGGGTTCATTTGAAGTGGCTGGAGAATGGTGGAAAGAGAAAGACGGGGCCTGGAGAAGATGGCTTAGTGGTTAAGGCGCTTGCCTGCAAAGCCAAAGGACTTTGGTTCGATTCCCCAGGACCCACGTAAGCCAGATGCACAAGGTGGCACAAGCTTCTGGAGTTCGTTTGTAGTGGCTGGAGGCCCTGATGTGCCCATTTTCTCTCTCTCTCTCTGCCTCTTTCTATCTCAAACAAATAAATAAATAAAACATATTTTAAAAGAAAGAAAAAGAACAAGATAGCCAGTTATCTGTCCAGAGCTTCACTCTGTGCCTCAGGGCTGGAGGCCTGTGAATCACAAGTGCAGGACAGCCTGGCCAGCCGGCTTCCAGTTAGGTTTTGTAAGAAGTGCTTCCGGGAGTGTGCAGTGGTTATATGTGGGTTGTGTGTCCCTCAGAGGTTTGTGTGCTGGAAGCTCGTCCCAAAGATGCTGAGAAGTGGTGGAAACTTCTAGAGTTAAGCAGAAGCCGGGCCTGGTGGTACTAGCTTGTAACTCCAACTATTTGGGAGGCCAAGACAGAAAGATTGCAAGTTCAAGGCATGCCTGGGCTGCAAAGGGAGTTCAAGTCCAGCCTGGCTAATTTCTCAAAAAGTAAACGGCTGGAGGGATTGCCTAGTGGTTAAGGCACTTGCCTGCAGAGCCAAAGGACCCAGATTTGATTCCCCAGGACCCATATAAACCATATGCACAAGATGGCACATGCATCTGGAGTTCATTTGCAGTAGCTGAAGGCCCTGGCATGCCCATTTTCTCTCTTTCTCTCTCTCTCAAATAAATAAAATAAAAATAAAAATTATTTGTTTAAAAGAGTAAACAGGGCTGGAGGATAGCTCAATGGGTACAGCGCTTGTTTCACAGGCATGAGGACCTGAGTTTGGAGCCCCAGCAGCCAGGGTGAAGGCCTGGGGAGATAGCTTAGTGGTTAAAGGTGTGTGCTTGCAAAGCTCACTGGCCACCCACATAAAGCCAGATGAGCATTTGTTTGCAGCGGCAAGAGACCATATACACACATGCAAATAAGTTAATTAAATTTTAAAAATTGGTCACATATGTGCATGTTTGCACCTCCTACATACATGCAGCTCCCCATAAACCTGCAGACACAAACACACACACACACAAATAAATAACAAAGTGAAAAAGAGCCAAGTGTGCTATCTATCTAATGCCTATTTAATCCCAGCAGTCTGGAGGCTGAGTTAGGAAAACTGACATGAATTCAAGGCCAGTCTGGGCTACAGAGTGTGTTCCAAGTTGGCATAAGGCTTGTATCATGAAACCCTAGATTCAACTCCCATTCCACAAACAAACAAACAAACAAAGAAGACAATCAGACACATAAAGCTGAGCACAAAATAAATAAATAAATAAATAAAGCTGAAGCCGGGGGGTGGTGGCGCACGCCTTTAATCCCAGCACTTGGGAAGCAGAGGTAGGAGGATTGCTGTGAGTTCGAGGCCACCCTGAGACTCCATAGTGAATTCCAGGTCAGCCTGGGCTAGAGTGAGACCCTACCTTGAAAAAAAAAAAAAAAAAAAAAAAGCTGAGCAGAAACTGAAATCTCGGACCTCTAGAACTATGATCTAGTTAAACTTTTTTTATTTTTAAAATTATTTTATTTTTATTTATTTATTTGAGAGAGAGAGAGAGAGAGAATGGGCTTGCCAGGGCCTCCAGCCACTGCAAACGAACTCCAGATGTGTGCACCCCCTTATGCATCTGGCTTATGTGGGTCCCAGGGAGTCGAACCTGGGTCATTTGGCTTTGCAGGCAAACGCCTCAACCGCTAAGCCAACTCTCTAGGTCCTTTTTTTCTTTTGTTTTGTTTTGTTTTGTTTTGTTTTTGCTGTGCTGGGGATTGAAGCCTGCCTTGCACTTGCTATGACAAGCTCTTTACCACTGAGCTACACTTGGTCATTTTCTGTAGCCACAATGCTTCTGGAAGCTCAGCAGCAAATGAGGATGGGCGGGTGCGGGAGGGGGCGGCAGCTTTCTGAGTTTGATGTCACTTTCTGCCCTCGCTCCTCCAGTGCTTCTGACACCGGAAGTGGCTACATCTCTGCATCGCAGCCCTTGGAAACGAGCTGGGCATGTAGTTCAGTGGTAGAGTACATGCTTAGCATGCATGCGGCCTTGGGGCTAATCCCTCCTACTGCGAATAAGTGAATACATTTCTTTGCAAGATCTCATGATGTATTTTCAGTGTTTCCCAGGGTCCCACCCCAAAGTGACCGGCCCTGAGTAAATGCCTTCCTTATTTCCACCTTGGGCAAGTCACCCTCCTCCCCCCCCCCCCCCGCCACCATGTAGACTGGTGTCCCTGAGTCCATGTATCCGATGTTCCTCTCAGTCTGCGTGCCTAAGTTTGAGTCTTTTCATCTGTCAACTGGGACTTGTGACATCTGGTGGCATGATGTAGTTTATCTGCTCAGGTTTGAGATCTGTAGGTGCTTCCTACCCCTGTCCCTCATCCCTCACCTGTGGCTCACCTTGGGATAGTAGAGATGGCAGACCTCGCCCAAGTCCTTGCCTGTCACCACTCCTAGTCGGGCAGCCAGTCGCTGGCACAGTAAACCCAGCACAGTGGCCCACAGCAGTACCCAGAGCAGCTGGGAGGAAACAAAGGCGCCTTCAGACAGAGGAGAGGCTGGGTGGGTGGGGGGAAAGACCACCCTTCTGCAGCCTCCACTTTGGTGCAGGGGCTGTCCTAGGGACCTTTTCCCGCCCTACTTGAACTTGATGGCTGTGCCCGTGAAAACCACCTGTGCAGTTTGCCATGACAAGCTGGGGTCTCCACCCTTTTACATGGGTCACCTCCCTCCCCCCAAAGCCATCTCTCAGCCCCCCCCAACCCCTCCCGACTCAGCACTTTGAATCCAGCTACAGCGCCAGCCTGAAGGTCCGACTCAATGTTCCCAGGGTCCAGGAAAGCGATGCTCATGAGGAAGCCGGGCCCTGTGAATGCCCACAGCTTCCGAAGGCTGAATGTGCCCTGGAGTGAGGGGGGTGGGGAGCAAAATACGGGAATCCTGGGTACTGGGGTGGTTGTTGCTAGCCTTAGCTAGCTCCATCCCTCCCCCCCAACCCCAAAGAAAAGCTGAGCCTCAGAAGGCTTATAGCCCAGGCTGACCAGCCCTGCCCTCCATCACCCACTCAGAGCTGCCTCAGCCTTTGGGACTCCTGGGAGAGCACTGGCGGGAGGAACTAGGGGGATGTGCTGAGTCACTCTGGCTCTGCTTTCTGCCTGGGTCATGGTCACGGTCGGTCGGTCGGCAGCCTCAGCAGCTGGCCTGCACTTGACCCCGCCGGCCGGCTTGCCCGCTTCCCTGATCCAACTCCTCCCTCCCCCAAACCCTTCTGGGGACCACGGGGCCTCGTCTCTGGGAACCACTGAGGGCATAGTACTCCCACCCCATCCCGGTCTTGGTCTGGCCATGTGACAATCTGCCAGGATTGGGATAATGCACAGTGACAGCCTCCTAGAGCCCTTCTGCCCTTCCCCAGTGCCCTCCCGTGGGTGGTCTTCCCTCTGAGGCTAATCTCACGGCGCCAATCTAAATTCCTTCCAGGATCAGTCTACAGAACACCCCAGTTAAATGCAGGGGTCAGCAGGAGCCAAGGAGGTAAAGGGAGGGGGACTTGCCAAGTCAGGAGGTGCCCCTCCCCAGCCTGTGAGACCCTCCAGGATCCCCTGCAAGTGCCCAGTATTCCCACCGGTTCCGCGCAGCCTGGGATGGGAATCTTCTCGCTCAGGTAGGTCTTCTGGGGAGACACTTGCTGAGGCGCTGAGCCAGGTGGGCTGGAGATGGAGCCGTAGCTGGATCTACTCGGCCCCCGGGCGCTCTTGTCACCTGTGAAGGTTCCCATGAGGCACGGTGAGCGCCCTGCTTCTTTCTAGAGCCCAGGGTTCAAGCTACCTGCCTCTTCTCCTACCTTCTCCTGTCCGGATAGAGAAGTAAAGTTCCTTGGGAAGCATCTCAAGCCCATCCCCTCCACCCTTTTACCAGATGAGTGAGCAGCTCAGGCTTCAGAGCCTCTTCCCTCGTGAACACAAAGCCTTCCAAATCCTGCCTCAGAAGATATATGAGACAGGGGGCTCTGAAAAGGGCAAGGACAGAGGCCACCAGGTCTGTCCCTCAGCTACATGTCCTGCCTCCTCTATCAGCTCCAATCTAGAGAAGAGCCCAAATACCAGGGTGTCCAGATCAGGGCCCCTTGCCTCCTAAAATCTCCCCCAGGGCTGGGAACATGGCTGAGTGGTTAAGGCATTTGCCTGTGAAGCCTAAGGGCCCTGGTTTGATTCCCCAGGACCCACGTAATCCAGATGCACAAGGGGGCGCACGCGTCTGGAGTTCGTTTGCAGTGGCTGGAGGCCCTGGCGCCCAATTCTCTCTCTAACTGCCTCTTTCTCTCTCTCCAGTAAATACACAAAATAATTACTTTTTAAAAAAGAAATCTTGGATCCATGCCTCCTCCTCTCAGCTCACCTTGACCAAGGCCGAGTGCAGGTAGATGTTGTGGGGCATAATGATGGCGCCAACGATGCCCACCGCCTGCAGCAGCTCGGGCTGACCGCAGCCTGCGCACGAAGGCAGGAGCAGGCCCCGGAGAAGCGCTCCCTGAGCTGGGCGTGCTACCACGTACTATGGGAGGAAAGCGGTCAGACCTCTAGACCCACAGACACCACTTCTCACCCACGGTGGCATCCCGACATCTAGGGGCCGTTCCTCAGGCCACCCCGGAGACAGACGAGTGATAGAAGGGGGAGGCATGCAGCTCTGACTTCCCACCTCATAGCCGAAGGTCAAGGCCATAATGGTAATAAGGAATCCAAAAAAGCTTCCAGCTTCCGCAGTCCTAGGGGCATGGGCAAAAGGATGGCAAATCCAAACCAAAACCCTCCTGTCACATAAACGTGTGTGGTGGCGAGTATTTATTTTTATTTTCATTTTTATTTTTATTTTCATTTTTTGGTTTTTTCGAGGTAGGGTCTTAGTCTAGCTCAGGCTGACCTGGAATTCACTCTGTAGTCTCAGAGTAGCCTTGAACTCACAGCAACCCTCCTACCTCTGCCTCCTGAGTGCTGGGATTAAAGGCGTGCGCCACCACGCCTGGCTGATGGTGGCTAGTATTTTGGACCAAGAGCTTAACATATATTCCCCACCGCCCGTGACGTCTGCGCTGTTCATTCCCGTGTTGTGGAGCAAGAGCCTGAGAAGCACTGGGACTGGGCAGGGGGCTGTCAGGTCTGCAAGGGAGCCAGACCCCCCTCCTCCTAGAGCGGTTTTCCATGAAGGCAACGAAGCCCCCCCTTACGCCCTAGGAAATGGGGTGCTCCCTCACCATAGTTATCCAGGAAGAGGAAGACGAAGGTATCCACGATGGTGATCAGGACGCCACCCCAGAGAGGGATTCTGAAACCACAGTGGCCTGGTCAGCCCAGCCTGGTCCAGGTCTGGAGCTCCCAGCTCCAGAGGAGAGACTGGAATTGGCTTCTTGGGAACAGACAGCTCTGGTCAGGGGAGTGGGGGTGTGCGGAACATGACTGGGGTCCTCTAAGAAGGGCAAAGCCAGGTAAGGGACAAGGTGTATCAGGGAGCCCTGGCCTGCGCTTTGTTGATTCACGCCAGGGTGACTTTATGCGTTTCGCCTTACGTTCCGGAAAATATAAATATGTCAGAGGAGATAGAAGGGTGCAGTGGACCCCGGGAGGTCCACAGTCTGGGAACAATCAGTGGCTCTCCCTAGCCTTGGACTAAACAGTGGGTGCCCCACTGGGGTGATACCGTCCAGCCGAGAGCAAGTTGAAGGCAATAGCTGTGCCGATGACCTCCTGCATGTCTGAGCCCACGATGGCTAGCTCGATGGTCAGCCAGAGAAGGGTGCGGGGGTACCTATGAGGAAGAGACAAGGCTTCCTGAAAAGATGTCCAGGCCGTTCTCTCTGTCTGTCTCTCTTCTCTCTATCTCTCTCTGCTTTGATGGCTAGGGGCTGGAGAGATGGCTCAGCAGGTTAACGCACTTGCCAACAAAGCCTAAGGACCGGGGTTCAATTCCCCAGTACCCACATAAAGTCAGATGCACAAGGTGGCACATGCATATGGGGTTCATTTGAAGTGGCTGGAGAATGGTGGAAAGAGAAAGACGGGGCCTGGAGAAGATGGCTTAGTGGTTAAGGCGCTTGCCTGCAAAGCCAAAGGACTTTGGTTCGATTCCCCAGGACCCACGTAAGCCAGATGCACAAGGTGGCACAAGCTTCTGGAGTTCGTTTGTAGTGGCTGGAGGCCCTGATGTGCCCATTTTCTCTCTCTCTCTCTGCCTCTTTCTATCTCAAACAAATAAATAAATAAAACATATTTTAAAAGAAAGAAAAAGAACAAGATAGCCAGTTATCTGTCCAGAGCTTCACTCTGTGCCTCAGGGCTGGAGGCCTGTGAATCACAAGTGCAGGACAGCCTGGCCAGCCGGCTTCCAGTTAGGTTTTGTAAGAAGTGCTTCCGGGAGTGTGCAGTGGTTATATGTGGGTTGTGTGTCCCTCAGAGGTTTGTGTGCTGGAAGCTCGTCCCAAAGATGCTGAGAAGTGGTGGAAACTTCTAGAGTTAAGCAGAAGCCGGGCCTGGTGGTACTAGCTTGTAACTCCAACTATTTGGGAGGCCAAGACAGAAAGATTGCAAGTTCAAGGCATGCCTGGGCTGCAAAGGGAGTTCAAGTCCAGCCTGGCTAATTTCTCAAAAGTAAACGGCTGGAGGGATTGCCTAGTGGTTAAGGCACTTGCCTGCAGAGCCAAAGGACCCAGATTTGATTCCCCAGGACCCATATAAACCATATGCACAAGATGGCACATGCATCTGGAGTTCATTTGCAGTAGCTGAAGGCCCTGGCATGCCCATTTTCTCTCTTTCTCTCTCTCTCAAATAAATAAAATAAAAATAAAAATTATTTGTTTAAAAGAGTAAACAGGGCTGGAGGATAGCTCAATGGGTACAGCGCTTGTTTCACAGGCATGAGGACCTGAGTTTGGAGCCCCAGCAGCCAGGGTGAAGGCCTGGGGAGATAGCTTAGTGGTTAAAGGTGTGTGCTTGCAAAGCTCACTGGCCACCCACATAAAGCCAGATGAGCATTTGTTTGCAGCGGCAAGAGACCATATACACACATGCAAATAAGTTAATTAAATTTTAAAAATTGGTCACATATGTGCATGTTTGCACCTCCTACATACATGCAGCTCCCCATAAACCTGCAGACACAAACACACACACACACAAATAAATAACAAAGTGAAAAAGAGCCAAGTGTGCTATCTATCTAATGCCTATTTAATCCCAGCAGTCTGGAGGCTGAGTTAGGAAAACTGACATGAATTCAAGGCCAGTCTGGGCTACAGAGTGTGTTCCAAGTTGGCATAAGGCTTGTATCATGAAACCCTAGATTCAACTCCCATTCCACAAACAAACAAACAAACAAAGAAGACAATCAGACACATAAAGCTGAGCACAAAATAAATAAATAAATAAATAAAGCTGAAGCCGGGGGGTGGTGGCGCACGCCTTTAATCCCAGCACTTGGGAAGCAGAGGTAGGAGGATTGCTGTGAGTTCGAGGCCACCCTGAGACTCCATAGTGAATTCCAGGTCAGCCTGGGCTAGAGTGAGACCCTACCTTGAAAAAAAAAAAAAAAAAAAAAAGCTGAGCAGAAACTGAAATCTCGGACCTCTAGAACTATGATCTAGTTAAACTTTTTTTATTTTTAAAATTATTTTATTTTTATTTATTTATTTGAGAGAGAGAGAGAGAGAGAATGGGCTTGCCAGGGCCTCCAGCCACTGCAAACGAACTCCAGATGTGTGCACCCCCTTATGCATCTGGCTTATGTGGGTCCCAGGGAGTCGAACCTGGGTCATTTGGCTTTGCAGGCAAACGCCTCAACCGCTAAGCCAACTCTCTAGGTCCTTTTTTTCTTTTGTTTTGTTTTGTTTTGTTTTGTTTTGTTTTGTTTTTGCTGTGCTGGGGATTGAAGCCTGCCTTGCACTTGCTATGACAAGCTCTTTACCACTGAGCTACACTTGGTCATTTTCTGTAGCCACAATGCTTCTGGAAGCTCAGCAGCAAATGAGGATGGGCGGGTGCGGGAGGGGGCGGCAGCTTTCTGAGTTTGATGTCACTTTCTGCCCTCGCTCCTCCAGTGCTTCTGACACCGGAAGTGGCTACATCTCTGCATCGCAGCCCTTGGAAACGAGCTGGGCATGTAGTTCAGTGGTAGAGTACATGCTTAGCATGCATGCGGCCTTGGGGCTAATCCCTCCTACTGCGAATAAGTGAATACATTTCTTTGCAAGATCTCATGATGTATTTTCAGTGTTTCCCAGGGTCCCACCCCAAAGTGACCGGCCCTGAGTAAATGCCTTCCTTATTTCCACCTTGGGCAAGTCACCCTCCCCCCCCCCCCCCCCGCCACCATGTAGACTGGTGTCCCTGAGTCCATGTATCCGATGTTCCTCTCAGTCTGCGTGCCTAAGTTTGAGTCTTTTCATCTGTCAACTGGGACTTGTGACATCTGGTGGCATGATGTAGTTTATCTGCTCAGGTTTGAGATCTGTAGGTGCTTCCTACCCCTGTCCCTCATCCCTCACCTGTGGCTCACCTTGGGATAGTAGAGATGGCAGACCTCGCCCAAGTCCTTGCCTGTCACCACTCCTAGTCGGGCAGCCAGTCGCTGGCACAGTAAACCCAGCACAGTGGCCCACAGCAGTACCCAGAGCAGCTGGGAGGAAACAAAGGCGCCTTCAGACAGAGGAGAGGCTGGGTGGGTGGGGGGAAAGACCACCCTTCTGCAGCCTCCACTTTGGTGCAGGGGCTGTCCTAGGGACCTTTTCCCGCCCTACTTGAACTTGATGGCTGTGCCCGTGAAAACCACCTGTGCAGTTTGCCATGACAAGCTGGGGTCTCCACCCTTTTACATGGGTCACCTCCCTCCCCCCAAAGCCATCTCTCAGCCCCCCCCCAACCCCTCCCGACTCAGCACTTTGAATCCAGCTACAGCGCCAGCCTGAAGGTCCGACTCAATGTTCCCAGGGTCCAGGAAAGCGATGCTCATGAGGAAGCCGGGCCCTGTGAATGCCCACAGCTTCCGAAGGCTGAATGTGCCCTGGAGTGAGGGGGGTGGGGAGCAAAATACGGGAATCCTGGGTACTGGGGTGGTTGTTGCTAGCCTTAGCTAGCTCCATCCCTCCCCCCCAACCCCAAAGAAAAGCTGAGCCTCAGAAGGCTTATAGCCCAGGCTGACCAGCCCTGCCCTCCATCACCCACTCAGAGCTGCCTCAGCCTTTGGGACTCCTGGGAGAGCACTGGCGGGAGGAACTAGGGGGATGTGCTGAGTCACTCTGGCTCTGCTTTCTGCCTGGGTCACGGTCACGGTGGGTCGGTCGGCAGCCTCAGCAGCTGGCCTGCACTTGACCCCGCCGGCCGGCTTGCCCGCTTCCCTGATCCAACTCCTCCCTCCCCCAAACCCTTCTGGGGACCACGGGGCCTCGTCTCTGGGAACCACTGAGGGCATAGTACTCCCACCCCATCCCGGTCTTGGTCTGGCCATGTGACAATCTGCCAGGATTGGGATAATGCACAGTGACAGCCTCCTAGAGCCCTTCTGCCCTTCCCCAGTGCCCTCCCGTGGGTGGTCTTCCCTCTGAGGCTAATCTCACGGCGCCAATCTAAATTCCTTCCAGGATCAGTCTACAGAACACCCCAGTTAAATGCAGGGGTCAGCAGGAGCCAAGGAGGTAAAGGGAGGGGGACTTGCCAAGTCAGGAGGTGCCCCTCCCCAGCCTGTGAGACCCTCCAGGATCCCCTGCAAGTGCCCAGTATTCCCACCGGTTCCGCGCAGCCTGGGATGGGAATCTTCTCGCTCAGGTAGGTCTTCTGGGGAGACACTTGCTGAGGCGCTGAGCCAGGTGGGCTGGAGATGGAGCCGTAGCTGGATCTACTCGGCCCCCGGGCGCTCTTGTCACCTGTGAAGGTTCCCATGAGGCACGGTGAGCGCCCTGCTTCTTTCTAGAGCCCAGGGTTCAAGCTACCTGCCTCTTCTCCTACCTTCTCCTGTCCGGATAGAGAAGTAAAGTTCCTTGGGAAGCATCTCAAGCCCATCCCCTCCACCCTTTTACCAGATGAGTGAGCAGCTCAGGCTTCAGAGCCTCTTCCCTCGTGAACACAAAGCCTTCCAAATCCTGCCTCAGAAGATATATGAGACAGGGGGCTCTGAAAAGGGCAAGGACAGAGGCCACCAGGTCTGTCCCTCAGCTACATGTCCTGCCTCCTCTATCAGCTCCAATCTAGAGAAGAGCCCAAATACCAGGGTGTCCAGATCAGGGCCCCCTTGCCTCCTAAAATCTCCCCCAGGGCTGGGAACATGGCTGAGTGGTTAAGGCATTTGCCTGTGAAGCCTAAGGGCCCTGGTTTGATTCCCCAGGACCCACGTAATCCAGATGCACAAGGGGGCGCACGCGTCTGGAGTTCGTTTGCAGTGGCTGGAGGCCCTGGCGCACCCATTCTCTCTCTCTAACTGCCTCTTTCTCTCTCTCCAGTAAATAAACAAAATATTTCTTTTAAAAAAAGAAATAAGTAAGATCTCCCCCAGGCCTAGTTTCCATCCTCCTACCCCCTTGAATCATGCCCTGTCCCTGGACACCACTACTCACGCATCATGGTGACCCAGGTGTCAGTCAGTTAGTCTCTGTGTGTGATGTCCAGGCTGGGGAGCTCCTCAGCCTGTCCCCCGCCGTGTGTGCCGGGGAGAATGAGTCGGGGAGCCCCCACCCTTCTCACCCATGCCAGGCTTCCGTCTCCACATCACCGTGTGAACACTCACACATTCACATATTTGGTTGCAAAACCCTCTCCAAAGGCAGAAGTGGGCAGCTGTGGCGGAAGGGGCTGGTCACTCACAGCTTAGACCTTTGTTCCCCTCCCAGCTATCCTATGTACCACAATGACTCTGGCCTTATTTCAAGCACCCCATGTTCTTTGCTTCCCAAATTAGCTCTGATTTCAGACATTTCCTGCCATTTGAGTATTCATCTCCACATGACAGCTCCCCTCACCCATGGCCACACACGCATGTGCACGTGCACGCACACACACACACGCACATGCCATCATGCCCTTCTCTTCACTCTGGAGTCCAAGACCTAAGGGAGGGAAGGTGCGTGTCCTCCTGGCTGTGGGCTTGTGAGGGACTCAAAAGAGATCTTCGAGGCCCAGCCACTGGTCAGATATTAGAGATTTGGCCCAAGAAAGGGGCCCTGGGTTCTGGAACTGCCTGTGATTCACCTGAGATTGCCACCAGATCAAGTCCCTCTAAGAAGCCAGGCATGGTGATACACTCCTGTATTCCTAGCACTCAGAAGGCAGAGGTAGGAGGATCGCCATGAGTTCAAGGCCACCCTGAGACTATATAGTGAATTCCAGGTCAGCCTGGGCTAGAATGAGATCCTACCTCGAAAAACAAAAAATTCCCCTAAGAACTCATTCTCTTTAATTTTTTTTTTTTTTTATTGGCAACATCCATAAATAAAGACAATATACTGGGCTGGAGAGATGGTTCAGTGGTTAAGGAGCTTGTCTGCAAAGCCTAAGGACACAAGTTCAGTTCCCCAGGGCCTATGTTAAGCCAGATGCACAAGGTGGCCCATACATCTGGAGTTCATTTGCAGTGGCTAGAGGCCCTGGCATGACCATTGTCTATCTATCTATATGCCTCTTTCTCTCTCTCTCTCAAATAGATAAATAAATAAATAAATTATATTAAAAATATTTTTAGATCTGGGCGTGCCTTTAATCCCAGCACCAGGCAGGCAGAGGTAGGAGGATCACCATGAGTTCGAGGCCACCCTGAGACTATATAGCTAATTGCAGCTCACTCTGTGTGTGTGTGTATGTATGTATGTATATTTAAAGACAATATGCCATGAACACAATTCTTTCCCACCACTCCCCCTCCAAATCCCTTCTCCATTGAATCTCTGTTTCTAACTCATCTCTTCTAGTTTGAGGTCATCTTTCCCCTACCCTCCTATTATGCAGGTCTTATTAGGTATGTCAGCCACTATGAGATCATGAACATCAAGTCACTCTGTGTCTGGATGACAGCATTGTAAGCACTCCTCCCCTTCCTTCCTCTCTTATTCTTCCCACCACCTCTTCTACAATGGTCCCTGAGCCCTGACGGAGATGTCTCAGTGCTGATCACTCCACTGTCACTTCTTAGCACGTTGGCAAGTTCTGATTCACCTCAGTGGTCACCGCCATCTGAAAAGAGAAGCTTCTCTAACCAAAAGTGAGAGTAGCATTAATATATGGCATGAGTGTTTAGAGGGCAGTTTGGTGGACATACTATATCCATTTAGCCAGACAACAGTAGTTTCCCCCTTAAGGCTTATGATCTCCTCAGCCATAGGCGTTCGCTAGGTTTTCAGTACCAGGCAGGAATTCCATCCAGTGGAGCGGACCTCCAGTCCAATCAGAAAGCAGTTGTTTACCCCCAAACACACATGCCACCATTGCCCCAGTTAGTATATTTGGCCTAGCTGCCAGCCGTAAGGCCTGCAGGGTCCGCTGCTGGCTAAGACCATTGATGACTTCTCTCTCCCAGCAGGCTGCATGCGGCAGAGCTCTTTCCAGCGTCCTCACAGCTAGTTACAGCGAGGAGGCTGCCCGCCCGAGTCCTCAGTGACCTGTGGTCCAAGCACGTGAAGCGCTCAGGACTGGGTCTTACTATTGACTTCTAGCGGGCAACCAAAAGCCTTGGCAAGAGCCTGTAATGTTTTGGGGACATCGGAGGGCATGGTGGCACACTCCTTTAATCTCTCTTGGGTCCTTAAGCTTTGTAGACAAGCTCCTTAACCACCTCTCCAACCCAGTATATTGTCTTTATTTATGGATGTTGTCAATAATTTTTATTTTTTAAAGAGGAATGAGTTCTTAGGGGGGATTTACTCTCACTCTGGAGGCAGAGGTGGGAGGATCACCATGAGTTCAAGGCCACCCTGAGACTACATATTGAATGCCAGGACAGCTTGGACAAGAGTGAAACCCTACCTCAAAAAACAAAACAAAACAAACAAACAAACAAAACAACAACAACAACAACAACAAAAAACAAAAACAGCCCTCATTGGAAGGTATTACACCCCTGGCACTGAAATTTGTCTTGTAATGATCTATGGCTTCTAGGCACTACATTGTCCACTTCCACAGGCTACTTCTGCCCAAACTGTGTCTCTCTATTATTTATTTATTTATGAGAGAGAGGGGGGCGATAGAGAGTATGGGCACGCCAGGGCCTCTAGCCACTGCAAACTAACCCCAGATGCATGAGCCATGTTGTGCATCTGGCTTATATGGATACTGGGGAATTGAACCTAGGTCATCAGGCTTTGCAGGCAAGTGCCTTATAACCATTGAACCATCTCTCAAGCCCATAAGTTTTTTTTTTGTTTTTTTTTTTACATATTTTATTTATTTGCAGGCAGAGAGAGGGATAGAATGGATGTACCAGGGCCTCCAGATGCTGCAAATGAACTTCAGATGCATGCACCACTTTGTGCAACTGGCTTTATGTGAGTACTGGGGAACTGAACTTGGGTAATTAGGCTTTGCAGGCAAGTATTTTAACTGCTGAGCCATCTCATCAGCCCTGACTTTTTTTTTTTTTTTTTTTTTGAGGTAGGGTCTCGCTCTAGCCCAGGCTGACCTGAAATTCAATATGTAGTCTCAGTTTGGCCTCAAACTCATAGTGGTGCACCCACCTTTAATTCTAACACTAGGGAGACAGAGGTAGGAGGATCACTGTGAGTTCAAGGCTAGCCTGGGACTAGAGTGAGTTCCAGGTCAGCCTGGGCTACAGTGAGACCCTACCTTGAAAAACAAAACAAAATAATAATAAATAATAATAATAATAAAACACCTGAGGACCTGCTGCGCACCGAAAGCCGGACTTGGGGCCCGGTAAGGGATTTGAATGAATGAATGAATGAATGGGCACGTTAGAGGCTGCCGCAGACCTGGAAGAAGCCGGTTCAAAGCTGCACTGAGCGGCGCGTGGTGGCCACATCTTTAGTCCCAGCACTCCCGGACCCCTCGAGGGTTAGATGGGGTCATCCCAGAGCGTGCCCATCACGCCAGCACGGTCGGCGACACACAGCAAGCACCTGGTTTGGGTAGTGACCCCCGCTCACCCAGTGCGGGAATCCAGCCCACGCCTATCCTGGTGGAGAGCTCCCCGCAGCCAAGCCTACCAGCAGAACAACCGAAAAGTCCTTAACAGGGGCTGGCGGGATGGCTTGGTGGTTAAGCACTTGCCTGCGAAGCCTAAGCACCCCGGTTCGAGGCTTGATTCCCCAGGACCCATGTTAGCCAGATGCACAAGGGGGCACACACGACTGGAGTTCGTTTGCAGTGGCTGGAGGCCCTGGAGCTCCCATTCTCTCTCTCTCTGTCTGCCTCTTCCTCTCTCTGTTGCTCTCAAATAAATAAACAAAAAAAATTTTTTTTTTTTTAAAGAGAGAAAAGTCCTGAACAGGCTCAAGAGTCAGATCCTCCCTCTCCTACCCTTGGTATTGCACAGGCGCCCATGAAAGCTAGTGGTGTGGATCCTGTTCTGCCCCAGGGAGCACCTTTATTTTCTGGAACTAGATTTGCCTTTGGGTGCTCAGTTATCTCTTGAGGACCCACTGCTACCCTGGAACCAGACTGAGCTCCCTTCCAAAGCAGCGTTTTCTGAGGAAGCGAAACAGTCCACAGAACCCCCCCCCCCCCCCCCCCCCCCCCCCCCCCCCCCCCCCGTGGCCAGCCAGAGCTCAGAGAAGTCCTTCAGAGACCCTGAGAGGCCTCGGTCTTCAGGTGCTAAATGCCATGGATGCAAAGCACGCAGCAAGGCACTAGGGGGATCCCCTCTCCCCGTCCTGCACGGTGACAACGCCCCTGGGACCCTGACACTAAGACAGGGTGAGCGGCCTTCACTAATTGAAAATGCCGGGGAACTAAAAGAAGGAGCCGTTCTTGGAACCGGACGACTTCTGAAAACTGGAGGAAGAACACGGGAGCAAGGCGGGGACCATGACGAGGGAAATGAGCACTTTGCTTTGGTGGAGGGCTCGGCCGGGCCTGGGATGCTCAGGGCCCTGGTGCTGCTCAGTGTACTCCGACCGCCGCCTCTTCCAGGGACTCTGAGGCAAGGCTTGTATTTTCTTGGCTTCCTTCTAGGCTTCGAACTCTGGCTTTTGAATATCATTGGACTTCCTTTGTGTCTTGTGTGTTTCTTGTTTATTAAAGGAGATTGATTAAACACCACACACACACACACACACACACACACACACGCCTGAGTCTATTGGGTCACATACATTGAAATTACCACAGTAACTAAAGCCACAAATGAGTTATGAGAAACTCCAATTTGTAGCCAAGTTGGACAGAAAAGTGCAGAACCGGGGAGCCCACTGCTAGCCTTTGGCATCTGAAGTGAGGGGTAGACTTGGGGGACAGAGTCCTTAAACCGTGGGGCTTATACTAATTCCGGGTGGCTATGGTCAGAATTGACTTGCACTGTAGGGCACCCAGATGGTATCCACAGAGAAGTGCAGACTTGCTTGTTGTTGAAAACACACACACATACCGTGTCAGAAGCGAGGGCGCAGAGAAACAAGATTTTCCTCTGAGGGAGGATTCAGGCCCAGAGTTGATCTAGGATGTGATTTATTGTGATATTGAGTTGATCTCAAGGACACATGGGAGCCCAGAGATGGGGGGGGGGGTAGCTCCTAGCTGATGGGGATGGCTGGAGGAGGAAGAGGAGAGAGAGGAATGAGTCAGCCTGTTGGTGGATGTACTATCACCATACCTGCCTCAGGTCTGCACACGTATTCCAGTCACCTCCGTGAACTTGTGTGGGAATGGCTGGGGCTGGGATGTCTTCCCACGTGCCTATATGGGGGCCTTGCCTGCAGGTAGGAACTGCCTTGAAAAACAACAACAACAACAAAATCAAAATAAGGTTGGGAGGCCAGGTGTGGTGGTGCACGCCTTGAATCCCAGCACTCGGGAGGCAGAGGTAGGAGGATCGCTGTGAGTTCGAGGCCACCCGGAGACTACACAGTGAATTCCAGGTCAGCCTGGGCTAGAGTCCCTACCTCAAAAAATAAAAATGAAAAATAAAACTTTTGCTTGGGCTGGAGAAATGACTTGGTAGTTAAAGGCACTTGTTTGCAAAGCCTGATGGCCCAGGTTCAATTCCCTAGTTCCCATGTAAAGGCAGATGCAACAAGGGGTCTGGCTATTTTTATTATTTTATTTATTTATTAAACTCACAGCAATTCTCCTTCCTCAGTCCCCTAAGTGCTGTGACTAAAGGCGTGTCTGGCTTTATGTTTTTATTTATTTATTTTTTAAAAACATATTTTATTTATTTGAAAGAGGGAGAGAGAGAGAGAGAGAGAGAGAATAGGTGTGTCAGGACCTCTAGCCACTGCAAACGAACTCCAGACTCATGTGCCACCTTGTACATCTGGCTTTACTTGGGTACTGGGGAATCGAACTTAACTCCTTAGGCTTCAAAGGCAAGTACCTTAACCACTGAGCCATCTCTCCAGCTCTGTGTTTCTATTTTTTTAAATTTATTAGAAAAACTGAGAGAAAGTTATGAGCAGGCCAGAGCCTCCAGCCACGACTGCAAATAAACTCCAGGTGCATGTGCTTCTCTACATGTGGCTTTACATGGTTCCTGGAGAATCGAACCAGGTGGTTAGGCCATGCAGGCAAGCGCCTTAATTACAGAGCCATCTCTCCAGCCCGACAGGGTCTCTCTTGTAGTTTGACACTGCAAATGCTAGACTAGCTGGCTCATAAACCTTGGGATTCCGGGATTACACAACCAGGTTTGCGCTTGGGGGGCAAGCACCCTTAACCACTTAGCCATCTCCATAACCATATATTTTTTGTTTTGTTTTGTTTTTGTTTTACAAAGTAAGGTCTCACTCTAGCCTGGGCTGACCTCAAATTCACTAAGTAGCATCAGGGTGGCCTTGAACTCAACTCGGTTATCCTCCTACTTCAACCTCCTGCCTTGCTGGGATTAAAGGCATGCACCACCACACTTGGCTCCTATTGTTTCTTTCTTTCTCCTTTTTGAGATAAGGTCTCACTCTGTGGCCTCAGACTGACCTGGAATTTAGTATGTAGCCCAAGTTAGCTCTGAATTCCCTGCCATCCTCACCTTAGCCTCCCAAGTGCTGGGGTTACAGGCCTGAGCCACCCTACCTGGCTGCAAATTTCTTAAAACAAATAAACAAACCCTAAAAATCTCAGTCTGGGTCTGTAACTCAGTGGTAGAGCTTAGCAAACTCAGTCCCTAGATTCCATCTCCAGTAAAACACAGAGATAGATAGATAAATTACCATATAACCCAACAGTTGCATCCCTGGGCATTTTCCCAAGAGAAATTATGACATGTAGGCTTACATAAAAATATGTATACAAAATTTTATAACAGCTTTGTGCATAATACCCTAAACTGGATACTACCCAAATACCCTTCAGCAGGTGGCTGGCATATCTATACCACAGACTGTGCTCATGGGCATTCAGCCCAGAGAAATTAAATTCATGGCCACAAAGAAACCTGCGCATGAAGTTTAGAGTAGCCTTACTTGTAATGGCCCCAAGCTGGAATTATCCCCGCTGTTCATCGACAGGTGAGCGGCTAAACCATCCGCAGTGGGCTGTGGACTGCTACTCAGCAGTCAAGGAACACAGCAATAATACATCCAATAACTTTGACGAATCTGAAGAACATTATGCTAAATGAAAAGTTCAAGGCCTAGTGGGGCATGGTGGCACACGCCTTTAATCCCAGCACTCGGGAGGGAGAGGTAGGAGGATCGCCGTGAGTTTGAGGCCACCCTGAGACTCCATAGTGAATTCCAGGTCAGCCTGGGCTAGAGAGAGACCCTACCTTGAAGAACAAAAAAAAAAAAAAAAAAAAAAAAAAAAAAAAATTCAAGGCCTAGCTGGGCGTGGTGGTGCACACCTTTAATCCCAGCACTTGGGAAGGCAGAGGTAGGAGGATCACAGTGAGTTCGAGGTCATCCTGAGACTACAGAGTGAGTTCCAGGTCAGCCTGGGCTGGAGTAAGACCCTACCTCAAACTCCTCCCACCTCTCTCCTGCCAAAAAAACGTTCAGGTGCTCAGCAACATAGTGCAACTCTGTCTGGAAATAGTAAAAACAGGTCTGAAGATAGAGCTCAGCGGTAGAGTGCTTGCCTAATATATGCCTAAATTTAAAAAAAAAAAAAAAAGCTGGAGAGATGGCTCAGCAGTTAAGGTGTTTGTCCTGCAGAGCCTAACAACCTGGGTACGATTCCCCAGTACCCACGCAAATCCATATGCACAGGGTGGCACATGCATCTGGAGTTCGTTTGCAGTGGCTGGAGGTCCTGATGCACCCATTCTCTCTCTCTGCTTACAAATAAAGGAATAAATGATTTTTTAAAAAGTAGTCAGGTGTGGTGGTGCACACCTTTAATCTCAGCACTCGAGAAGCAGAGGTAGGAGGATCGCCGTGAGTTCGAGGCCATCCTGAGACGACATAGTGAATTTTCAGGTCAGCCTGGGCTAGAGTGAAACCCTACCTTGAAAAACCAATAAATAAATAAATAAATAAAGTTACATATTAGTTTGCGCTAAGGCAGGAGTTTGAGTTTCCGGCCAACCTCGTACATGTGAGACAAGGGCTGTGCCACTGATCTGCAGTCTCAGTCCTTGACTTTTCACGACAGGGTGATGCTTTGTACACAGGCTAGCCTCAAACTCACAGCTCTTCTCCTTTGCATCCCCAGTGCTGAGATTACAAGTGAGTACCATCATATCTGGCTTCTTACACCACTTAAATCCCTTTTCTGCAATGACAACCTTTTAGAAATGACAATCAAGTTGTGGTTGTGAAGGGCTAGGGATGGGCCAGGTAGGGAAGGGATGTGCCTGCGAGACTGACCGGAGAGACCCTTGTGGTAGATACAGAAACCGCATGAGGAACCCGCGCAAGGGCTGCGGAGGTGCCTTAGCGGTTAAGGCACTTGCTTGCAAAGCTTGCCAGCCCCGGGTTTGATTCCCCAGTACCCTCATAGAGCCAGACCACAAAATGGCACATGCATCTGAAGTTCATTCGCAGTGGCAAGAGGTCCTGGAGTGCTCACCCATCCTCTCTCTCTCTCAGAATATATAATAAAGGGCTAGGTGTGGTGGCGCACACCTTTAATCCCAGCACTCAGGAGGCAGAGGTAGGAAGTATCATAGTGAGTTTGAGGCCACTCTGAGACTACATAATGAATTCCAGGTCAGTCTGGACTAGAGTGAGACCCTACCTCAAAACAAAACAAACAAACTATATATATATATATATATATATATATATATATATATATATATGGCTGGAGAGATGGCTTAGTGGTTAAGGCACTTGCCTACAAAGCCAAAGGACCCAGGTTCAATTCTCTAGGACCCACGTAAGCTAGATGAACAAGGTGGCACATTGCATCTGGAGTTTGCAGTGGCTGGAGGCCCTGATACGCCCATTCTTTCTATCTGCCTCTTTTTCTCTCCCCCTCTCTCTCCAATAAATAAATAAATAAAATGTATAAATATATAATATACAAATGCAATTAAAATATTTTTCAAAAAGTAAAAACTTAGCCTGGCGTGGTGGTGCACGCCTTTAATCCCAGCACTCAGGAGGCAGAGGTAGTAGGATCACTGTGAGTTCGAGGCCACCCTGGGACTACATAGTGAATTCCAGGTCAGTCTAAGCTAGAGTGAGACCACACTTCGAAAAACCAAAAAAAAAAAGTTAAAGACTTGTACAGAGCTTAATATGTGTGTGTGCTCACGCACATATACACACTAATGAGGTTAAGGAAAAAGGATACATCTGAAAGTGATCAGTGACATTTCGTCAATGTCAATCCTTATTGTAGTGAAAGGATTGCAGACATTTGAATACCAATGTTCGTAGCAAGCTTATTCACAGTAGCCAGAAGGTGGAAATTACCCAAGTATCCATCAACAGGTGAATAAATAACGCGCAGTATCGCGGTATTAACACACAGTGGAATGTTATGCAGACTTTTAAAAGTAATGAAATTCTGGTGCATTCTCCAATATAGATGAGTCTTAAGAACATTATGCTAGGCTAGGCACAGTTGTATATACCTATAATTCCAGGACTTAGGGGCTGAGGCAGGAGCCTGAGTTACTGAGTGAGTTCAGGGCAACCTGGACTACATATCAACATCCTGGTCAAAACCAAAACAAGCCAGGCGTGGTAGCACACGCCTTTAATCCCAGCACTTAGGAGGCAGAAGTAGGAGGATCATCACTGTGAGTTCAAGGCCAGCCTGGAACTACAGATTGAGTCCAGGTAAACCTGAACTAGAGAGAGATCCTACCTTGAAAACAATTAAAAAAAAAAAAAAAAAAAAAAGCTAAAACATCACACCTAGGAAATGGCTTCTGCTTGGATAGACTGCTGGCGCAGGTTCAATTCCCCAATGCCCACACAAAAACCAGACACTAAAAGTGATGCATGCAGCTCGAGTTCATTGGCAGTGACAAGAGGCACCCATATTCTCTCTCTCAAGCTATATATATATATATATTTTTTTTTTTTTTTTGAGGGGGGAGGGTTTTGAGGTAGGGTCTCACTCTAGTCCAGGCTGACCTGGAATTCACTCTGTAGTCTCAGGGTGGCCTCGAACTCACAGTGATCCTCCTACCTCTGCCTCCCGAGTGCTGGGATTAAAGGTATGTGCCACCATGCCTGCCTCAATAAAAATATTTTTATATTTTTATTTATTTATTTGCAAGCAGAGAGCAAGAGATACAGACAGACAGACAGAATGGGCATACCAGAACCCTAGCTGCTACAAACTCTAGATGCATGAGCCACTTTGTGAATCTGGCTTTACATGGGTACTGGGGAATCAAACCCAGGTTGTTAGGCTTTACAGGCAAGCACCTTAACTGCTGAGCCATCTCTCCAGTCCTTAAATATAAATATAAGTATATATATTGTTTTTTTAAGGTAGGGTTTCACTCTAGCCCGGGCTGACCTGGAATTCACTGTGTAGTCCTAGGGTGGCCTCAAACTCATGGTGATCTTTGTACTTTCACCTCCCAAGTGCTGGGATTAAAGGCATGTTCCACCATGCCCAGTCCTAAAAATATATTTATTTATTTGCAAGCAGAGAGAGATAGAGAGAAGAGAGACAGACAGAGAGAATGGGCGCGCCAGGGCCTCCAGCCACTGCAAATGAACTCCAGATGCATGCGCCCCCTTGTGCATCTGCTTACATGGGTCCTGGGGAATTGAACCTGGGTCCTTAGGCTTTGCAGGCAAGTGTCTTAACCACTAAGCTATCTCTCCAGCCCCCCTAAAAATATTTTTAAATAACCCAAAACATGGGGGCTGGGGAGCTTGCTCAGTGGTTAAGAGTGCTTTCTGGCCGGGCGTGGTGGCGCACGCCTTTAATCCCAGCACTGGGAGGCAGAGGTAGGAGGATCGCTGTGAGTTCAAGGCCACCCTGAGACTCCATAGTGAATTCCAGGTCAGCCTGGGCTAAAGTGAGACCCTACCTCGAAAAAAAAAAAAAAAAAAAAAGAGTGCTTTCTGTGCAACCCTGATGACTGGAATTTGCATCCCTCTTGCTCACTCTCTCGCTCATAAAAAAAAAAAAAATTAGGGCTGGAGAGATGGCTTAGCAGTTAAGGCACTTGCCTGTGAAGCCTAAGGACCAGTGTTCAACCCTCCAAGTCCCATGTAAGCCAGATGCACAAGGTGACACAAGCACGTCACACATACACACTAGGTGGCAAATGCGTCTCAAGTTTGATTACGGTGGCTGGAGGCCCTGACACACCAATTCGCTCTCTGTCTTTTTCATTCTCTCTCTCTCTTGCTGTCTCATAAAAAAGCAAACAAACAAGGCTGGGTGTGGTGGAGCACGCCTTTAATCCTCACACTCGGGAGGCAGAGGTAGGAGGATCGCCGAGAGTGCGAGGCTACCCTGAGACTACATAGTGAATTCCAGGTCAGCCTGGGCTAGAGTGAAACCCTACTTTGAAAACTCAAAATAAATAAATAAATATTTAAATTAAAAAATTAAACTATTTATTTATTTGAGAGAGAGAGAGAGAATGGGCATGGTGCTCCTGACTGCAAATGAACTATATAGGTGCATGTGCCACTTTGTGTATCTGGATTTACATGGGCATTGGGGAAATCAAACCCCAGGCCATCAGACTCTGCAAGCAAGTGCCTTTAACTGCTGAGAGATGTCTCCAGCCCCTGTATTTTTTTAAAGTTTATTTATTTATTTTATTTGCTCATGCACGAGACAGAATGGGCACACTAAGGCCTTCAGCCATTGTAAACAAACTCCAGACACATGTGCTACCTTGTGCATCTGGCTTACATGGGTCCTGGGGAATTGAACCTGGGTCCTTTGGTTTCAGAGGCAACCGCCTTAACTGCTAAGCCATCTCTCCAGCCCCTGTATTTATTTTTTTTTTATTTTTTTATTTTTTTTAAATACAGCAGAGAGGCAGGGTGTAGTGGCACACGCCTTTAATCCCAACACTTGGGAGGCAGAGATAGGAGGATCTCCATGAATTCAAGGCCAACCTGAGACTACATAGTGAATTCCAGGTCAGTCTGGGCTAGAGCGAGACCCTACCTCGAAAAACAAAAACAAACAAACAAAACAAAAAATACAGCAGAAGTTGGGGAGATAGCTCAGTGGTTAAAGGCACTTGCTTGCAAAGCCTGATAACCCTGGTTCAATTTCCCAGTACCCATGTAAAGCCAAATGCTTGAAGAGGCACATGCATCTAGAGCTTGTTTACGGTGGCAAGAGTCCCTGCCCTGCTCATACCTTTCTCTCTGTCTCTCTAATAAATAAATTTTAAAAATAAAAATAGCCACGTGTTGTAGTTCACACCTTTAATCCCAGCATTTAGGAGGCAGATGTAGGAGGATCACTGTGAGTTAAAGGCTAGCCTGAGACTACATAGTGAATTCCAGGTCAGCCTGGGCTATAGTGAGACCCTACTTTAAAAAACAACAACAAAATAGATAAATAAACAAATAAACTAAGGCAGAGGGGCTGGTGGCTAAAGGCACTTACTTGCAAAGCCTGTTGACCTGAGTTTAATTCTCCAGCACCCACATAAAGCTAGATGCAATGTGGCACATGTGTCTGGCATTCATTTTCATTGACAGGAGACCCTTGCATGCCAACCCCTCCATGTAAATAACTAAATAATTTTTCTTTTTAAGAAAAAGGAGTCAGAAGTGGCTTATGCCTATAATCCCAACACTTGGGAGGCTGAGGTTAGAGGATTGCTGTGTGTTTGAGGTCAGCCTGGGCTAGAGAGACACACTCCGTCAAAAAAAGAGAAAAAGCCAGGCGTGGTGGCCTGAGACTACATAGTGAATTCTAGGTCTGCCTGGGCTAGAGTGAGACCCTACTTTGAAAAATTAGAGAAATACAAAGAGAAAGAGAAAGGAGAGGGACAATCAAAGAAAAAAAAAATCTGCAAGGCTCTAGTGATATTTCTGAAGCCTTCTGTTGAGGTTCGTGGGTGGTAGACACCAGCCCCTCCAAGATCCCCAGTCTTGTTGCTATGGCTCTATTGTCCATTAGCTTCTTTAAAAAAATTATTTTTGTTTATTTTTATTTATTTATTTGAGAGTGATAGAGAGAGAAAGAGGCAGAGAGAGAGAGAGAGGGAGGGAGGGAGAGAATGGGCACACCAGGGCCTCCAGCCACTGCAAACAAACTGCAGAAGCATGAGCCCCCTTGTATGTGGGTCCTGGGTAGTAGAACCTCGAACTGGGGCCCTTAGGCTTCACAGGCAAGCGCTTCAACGCTAAGCCATTTCTTCAGCCCCCCAAATTTATTTTTATTTATTTAGTTGAGAGAGAAAGAGGCAGATAGAGATAGAGGGAGAGAGAGAGAGGAGAGAGAATGGGCACGCCAAGGCCTCTAGTCACTGCAAATCTGGCTTAGATGAGCACTGAGAAATTGAACCTGGGTCCTTGGGCTTCACAGGCAAGTGCCTTAACCACTAAGCCATCTCGTCAGCCCTCCACTAACTTCTCGAGAGCAGTGCCCAGCTCGCCGACAATGGCCAGCACTCACATTACCCACCACTGCAGCAGAGCCTGCCTGCTACTTGCTCATCAGGCCACCACTGGTCAGAACTGGCTAAGCAAGGAGCCTGCGGGGTGATGATCGTCTGCCTGTTCGTTCCTTTTTCTTCTCTGGGCTGGCTGGGGCCCCTCCCAGTGGGGAGGGCGTTGTCTCCCGTGGATCTGTATCGTGGAGGGCCTGCGGCACAGACTCGCCGCGTTAAGACAGAGGTGTTCTACGTCCCACTCCACTCTCCTGCATTTTGGGGTGGGGGAGGGACTACGGTTGTGAAACTTATTGCCGTTCATCCTTGCTACCGTAGCAACCCAAATCGTGAGCTTTCAGGTTCAAGTCCAGCTTCACCAAGTGCCAAGGTCTCACGCAGCTGGCCTGGAATTCCTTGATCCTCCTGCTTCTGCCTCCCACAAGCACTGAGATTTTAGGCATTTACCACCACACCTGGCTATATTCAGTGTTTCCTTTTTTTTTGGGGGGGGGGGCTTTTTTTCTTTTTTGGTATTTCGAGGTAGGGTTTCACTCTAGCCCAGACTGATCTATAATTCACTCGGTAGTCTCAGAGTGACCTTGAACTCAGGCAATCCTACCTCTGCCTCCCAAGTGCTGGGTTAAATGTGTGTGTCACCATGCCCGACTCTTTTTATTTATTTATATTATTATTATTATTATTATTATTATCATTTGGTTTTTCAAGGCAGGGTCTCACTCAAGCCCAGGCAGACCTAGAATTCACTATGCAGTCTCAGGGTGGCCTCAAACTCATGGCAATCCTCCTACCTCTGCCTTCTAAGTGTTGGGATGAAAGGTGTGCGCCACCATACCCGGCTCTTTTATTTATTTATTTCGAGACAGGGTCTTACTGAGGCAGTTTAGGGGTAACAGGGTCCCAAAGTGAATAGCTTTCTCTTGGCTAAACATGGGAATTGTCCTTGGGCCTATAGGGGAAAATCTAAGTCATTACACTTTGCTACAGGTCAGAAACATCAAGAGGGCCTGGCTTTTCCTCATCTCTGCCCCTTTAGGGAGTCTTTCCACTCCCTTCCAAAAAGGCCCTTCCTAGAGAATTAAGATTTCTGCAAAGATTACTCTTTTCCAGAAATCCTGATATCAAAACTAACTGGCTAGACTAGCTGCCCATCCACAGGGCTCATAAAAAAAAAAAAAAAAAAAAACCAACCTATCCAGGCATGGTGGTGCACGCCTTTAATCCCAGCACTCGGGAGGCAGAGGTAGGAGGGTCGCCGTGAGTTTGAGGCCACCCTGAGACTACATAGTTAATTCCAGGTCAGCCTGGGCCAGAGTGAGACCCTACCTCGAAAAAAAAAAAAAAAAAAAACCCAACCTGAGTCTTGCGGTGGGCTCCACAAACCCACTCTTGCCTCCTTGGGCAATGTCTCCCTTCCCTTAAGCTCTCCTTCTCTTAAAGCTCTCCCTCCTAAAGCTCAAAGCTATAATAAAATCTTTTTGAACCTTATCCTCTGGTATGTAGATTTCATTTGTCCAATTCATAAGACAAGGATCTGATAAGTGCACTGGCATATTGTACTGGTGCTGAAAGGTCACCAATCCCTAATAAATACATCTAACCTGCTTCTTTGGCTTCTGTACAATCGCTTGCTTAACATAAGACACATTTTATGTGACTTTCTACAACCAGCTGCCCGGGCTCAGGTAAGGAAATAGTTAACTGAAGTACCGGCCGTTGCCTTAGTAACCTGTGCATACCTAATCTCTGAAAAGCCTTAGCTCTCTGGGAAGCCCAACGCCTAGCTGCAGGGGCCCTAACTCCCTGCACAAGGTCAAGATAACACGGGAACAGCACGGCCCGGGCGACTGCCTGGTGACGTCTGAAAAGTCCCCAAACTGAAACATGTTTAAGATATTTCTGCATTTTTGCCTTTAAAACCCCTACCTCCCGGCTGCTAGGGGCTCTTCACCCCTCCTGCGTGAGGACTTCGTGTCGAGCCCCGGTGCACCGGTACAATAAACCTCTTGCGACTTGCATTGAGAGTTCTCCGTGTGAGTGTCTCCGGGTCTGGTAGACAATCCCATCTGGCGGACCCTCTGGGGCTCCCCACAGTGCCTTGATGAGGAACCCCAAAATTCCTGTATCATTACTATGTAGCCATCTGGCTTTCAACGGGCAGCAATATTCCTTCCTCATTTGGCCTCCTGCGTGCTGGGGTTACACATGTGAACCATCACTTTCAGCTACAAGGACTCTATTTTATTTTCTGAAATGTGGATAATGGTTAAAAAAAAAAAAAAAAAAAGGCATCCAGGAAAAAAGGCTGAAACTCGGTAAACAATGACCTGTTTCCGTTTTTTCACGCTAGGCGCTGTTCAGGGTTAGTTTCTGCTGCCACAACAGGGCCATGGGAAGTCCCTGTTTCCTCCCACAAAGCCACAGCAGGGATGAGACGCAAGGACCAGTCCCTGCTAGACCCCTCCGAGTCCTATCCCAACTCCTCCTTGTTCTCTTTGTTGTCATCGGTTTTGTCGTCATCGGTCTTGTCGTTGTCATTGTTATCGTCGTCGTTATCCTGGTCGTTATCATTATCGTCATCGTCGTCATCGTCGTTGTCATCATCGTTGTCATCGTCGTCATCATCGTCATCGTCATAGTCGTTGTCGTCGTCGTCATCGTCGTCATCGTAGTAGTTATCGTCGTCGTCGTCGTTATCGTCATCGTCGTAGTCGTTGTCGTAGTCGTTGTCGTCATCGCGAACGTGGTCGGCATAGTCAGCGTCCTGGTCGTCCTGGTCGTCGTAGTTGTCCATCGTGCTTTCCTCCACCTGGAAGACCTCCTCGCTCTCCTCTTCCTCCAGCACGCGGAAGGGGCTGGGCGGGTGGGAGCTGCGCACGTAGGGCGTCGGCTGGTGCTTGGACGAGTAGGAGCCGAAGTGCTCGGCCGCGTAGGTGAGCACGTCTTCGGGCTGGCGGATCAGCAGGAAGAGCAGAAAGTCCGAGACGGCCGCCAGCGCCTCAGGGTGCTGCCGCAGGTACCTGGCGTGGCTGAGTCGGAGCTGCTCCTGGTTGGGCACGGGGCAGTTCTGTCCCATCTGGAGCTCAGGGCCCAGCGCCCACCCCTGCCCACAGCCCCTGCCCAGTTCCAAGGAGGAAAAGGCCCCCCCAGGGTGTGCATTTCCATCAGACACTGCTCGTCAGTCATTGCTGACTGCGGCCTTTTCTCACCTTCCGGTCCAGGAATCTCAAGTAGAGTTCTAAGTCCTCCTTCCATTCCAGGGGCTTCTTCTCAAACTCGGGCTGAGACTCAATCTCATCTGGTTAGAGGGGGAAAAAATTCACATGACCCCAGCCCCAGACCTTCTTCCTATACACAGGAGAATCCCAGGAGCATCCAAGCATGGGACAGAGTTGCTGGAATGGGATCCTAGAGGAGGTTCACACTCGCTGCCTTACACGAGGGACTGGAGGACAGTCTCCACTTGATTCTCAGTTTCCTGTCCCACCCGTGATATGCTGGGGATGGGCCCAAACCCAGGATGCTCCTCTCACCTCCCCATTACTCTTCCCCCAGCTGCCCCAGGCTGGGGCTCACTTACCCTCCTCCCTCAAGACGGGCATCTTGGAGATGATGCAGCATCCTGGGGAACCCACCTGGACTCTCTTAGCCAGGTGCCTACAGTGCAATACAAAACGTGGAAGCAAGGCTTCCTGGAGCACCCACTGGGGACTGAACGGTACTTAGTACAATGTTTTGTAGCATAAACACCCAGTAGGACGATATTTGGAGATGGGGCCTTTATGTGGTTCAGTGAGGGCACAAAGGAAGGTTTCTATCAGAATTGGCATCCTCTATTCACTGGCACACTGAAGAGAGGACACAGTCAGAAGGGGTCATCTACAAGCCAAGAAGAGAGGTCTCAACAGAAACCAACCCTGCGGACACCCTAACTTAGACTTACAGCCTTGACAGATTCAAGGGACACATTTCTGCTGTTTAAGCCACCCAGCCTGTGAGGTTTATTGTTTGTTTGTTTGTTTTATAGCTTTTTTTTTCCTTCTTCTTCTTCAAGGTAGAGTCTCGCTCTAGCCCAGGCTGACCTGGAATTCACTATGTAGTCTCAGGGTGGCCTCGAACTCACAGTGATCCGCCTACCTCTGCCTCCCAACTGTGAGGATTAAAGGCATATGCCACCACACCTAGCAGATTTAAAAAAATTTTTTTTTTTATTTTAGAGAGAGAGAGAGAGAGAGAATTGGAGCATCAGGGCCTCAGTCATTGAAATCAAACTCCAGACACTTGTTCTTGCCTTACCTTTCTGCATCTGGCTTACATGGGACCCGGAGAGTCGAAAATGTGTCCTTAGGCTTTGCAGACAAGCACCTTAACCACTAAGCAAACTCTGCAGCCCTGTTTTATAGCTTTTTATAAAAATTATTTATTTGTAAGCAGAGAGAAAATGAGAAAGAGAGAGTGAGAATTGGCACACCAGGGTCACTTGCCCCTGCAAAGGAATTCCAAATGCATGTGCTACTTTGTGCATCTGGCTTTCTATATGCACTGGAGAGTTGAATCCAGGCTGTCAGGATTTGCAGGAAAGCTCCTTTAAATGTGGAGCCATCTCTCCAGCTCATGTCTTAAGACTTTTAAAAATTATTTTTATTTGTTTGAGAGCAAGAGAGAGAGAGAGAGAGAGAGAGAGAGAATGGTCATGCCAGGGCCACCAGCCAGTGTAACAAACTCCAGACATATGCACCGCCTTGTGCATCAGGCTTATGTGGGTCCTGGAGAATCAAACCTGGGCCCTTTGGCTTTGTGGGCAAGTGCCTTAACCACCAAGCCATCCCTCCATTTAAGACTTTTTGAGAAAGGGTCTCACACTTAGAACAAGCGTCCTAAGTGCTGGGATTAAAGGAATGAGCCACCATCCCTGGTCAGCCTGTGGCATTTGGTCAGGGCAACTGAACTGAGATACCAACAGTGCCCCCTCAAGAGCAGCCCTGGGACCTGTTGCTTCTCCCTCTTATCTTTGGAGTTCCTGGGTTTTGTCCCAGATAATGGCAAGTGGCAGGCCCTACTTAAAAATATGGGCCTGAAGAGATGTCTTAGCGGTTAAGTCACTTGCCTGTGAAGCCTAAGGACCCATGTTCTACTCTCCAGATCCCACGTTAGCCAGATGCACAAAGGTAAGGCAAGTGTAAGGTCACACATACCCAGTAGGTGGTGTAAGTGTCTGGAGGTAGATTATAGTAGCTGAGGCCCTGGTGCGTCAATTCCCTATCTCTTCCCTCTCTTTCTCTCTCCCTCTCTCTCTCTAATAAATAATTAATTAAAAATAAAACAAGTAATGGAGCTGGACAGATGGTTTAGTGGTTAAGGTGCTTGCCTGTGAAGCCTAAGGAGTCATGTTCAACTCTCCAGGTCCCACATAAGCCAGACACACAAAGTGACACAAGTACACAAGGTCACACATGCGCACAAGGGGCACACATCTGGAATTCAATTACAATGGCTGGCGGCCCTGGTATACCAATTCTCTCTCTCTCTCTCTTTCTCTCACTGTTGCTGTCCTGCATTAAAAAAAAAAAAAAAGACCAGTTTAGGACTGGAGAGATGGCTTAGTGGTTAAGGCATTTACCTGCAAAGCCAAAGAACCAAGGTTCAACTCTCCAGGACCCATGTAAGCCAGATGCACAAGGAGGTACATGCATCTGGCGCTCATTTGCAGTGGCTAGAGACCCTGGCACACCCATTCTCTTTCTCTCTCCCTCAAATAAGTAAATAAAAACAAATAACATAATTTTTTTAAAAAGGCCAGTTTATTGGGCTTGTCTCAAAAAATAAATAAATAAGAGGGGGAGGAGATGTGATAGAGATTGGAGTTTCAAAGGGGAAAGTGGGGGGGGAGGGAGGGCATTACCATGGGATTTTTTTTATAATCATGGAAGTTGTTAAAAAAATTTGAAAAGAAAAAAATAAAAATAAAATGATAAAAAAGAAAAAATAATAAATAATGCACACCTGTAATCCCAGCACTCAGAAGGCTGGAGCAGGGAACTTATGAGTCAAAAAAAAAAAAAAAAAAAAAGAAAAAAAGAAAAGAAAAGAAAAGAAAAAGAAAAAAGATGAAGTGGTGGCTGGAGAAATGGCTCAGTGGCTAAGGCATTTGTTTGCAATGCCTAATAGCCTGGGTTCTGTTACCCAGTTGCCACGTAAAGCCAGATCTGCAAAGTGGCACATGTGTCTGGAGTTTGTTTGCAGCTGCTAACCCCCCATCTCTCCTTGCAAATAAATAAATATTAAAATAAAAAGTGGGGGGGGGGGCTGGCCAGGTGTGGTGGCACATACCTTTAATTCTAGCACTTGGGAGGCAGAGATAGGAGGATCACTGTGAGTTTGAGACCAGTCTGAGATCTACAGAGTGAGTTACAGGTCAGCCTGGACTAGAGTGAGTTCTACCTTGAAAAAATAAAAAATAAAATAAAAAAAAACTAGTGGGGGCTGGATAAATAGCTCAGCAGTTAAAGGCATTTGCTTGTAAAGCCTGATGACTTGTGTTTGATTCCAGTACCCACATAAAGCCAGATGCACAAATAGCACATGTGTCTGGTGTTTGTTTATAGCAGCAAGGAACCCTGGTGTGCCCTTTCTCTGTCTCCCCCCTCTCTCACACACACTCTCTCTTTCTCAAGTAAATATCTTTACAAAACAATGAAGTGGGGCTGGAGAGATGGCTTAGTGGTTATGGCACTTGCCTGAAAGGCCAAAGGACCCAGGTTCAATCCCCCAAGACCCATGTAAGCCAGATGCACAAGGGGGCACATGCGCCTGGAGTTTGTTTGCAGTGGCTGGAGGCCCTGGTGTGCCCATTCTCTCTCCCTGTCACTCTCTCTGTCTCTTTATCTCTCTCTCTCAAATAAATTAAAAAATATAGTAAAACCAAGCAACAACAACAAAAATCAATGAAGTAGCTGGGCGTGGTGGCTCACGCCTTCAATCTCAGCACTCAGGAGGCAGAGATGGGAGGATCGATGTGACTTCGAGGCCACCCTGAAAATTCCAGTTCAGCCTGGACTAGAGCGAAACCTTACCTAAAGAAGGAGGAGGAGGAGGAGGAGGAGGAGGAGGAGGAGGAGGGGGAGGAAAGGCAGGAAGAAGCATACTCAATTCTCAGTGGCAAATCCCCCTGGCAGTGTCCCCAGAATGACAGTCTGCCATTTAGCCGCTCCATGCCTGGCCTTTTCTCCTCGGTTGAGCAATGGTGACATTCCCCTGGGTCCTCCCATCAATGGCTCACCCGTCAGAGAGCAAGTAGAATTGGCAGGAGAAGGGGATGTTCTCATCTGAGTGCACAGTTTGCTCCACGATGAACATTTCAGCCTCTTGGTGGCCCACCTGGATCGTCTGGTAGCCCAGGGCTTGCTGCAGGGGCCAAAGTGGAGGGAGGGTGGTGAGGTGGATGCCCACCATGGTCTCCCTATCCCCCCTTTCTTCTTTCTCAAGTCTCCATTCCTGCTCAGCAGAGAGAAGCAATTTTGGCTGTCCAGTCCCTCAGGTGCCACAAAGTTAGAGTTGCATCCCCAAGTCAAGTTGGGGACTCCTCAGAGCCAGCTCTAGCTGGACCCCTGTCACCCTGCCCTACCCCCCACCCTGTGCCTTTGCAGTGGAGACTTGCTTTTATTTATTTGTTCACCATTTTTTGAGGTAGGGTCTCACTCTAGCCCAGAACCTGTAATTCACTATGTAGTCTCAGGGTGGCCTTGAGCTCATGGCAATCTTCCAACCTCTGCCTTCCAAGTGCTGGGATTAAAGGTGTGTGCTACCACACATGGCTTCTTCTTTGCTTTCTTTCTTTTTTTTTCTGAGGTAGGGTCTTTCTGTAGCTCAGGCTGACCTGGAATTCACTATGCAGTCTCAGAGTGGCCTTGAACTCATGGCAACCCTCCTACCTCTGCCTCCCGAGTGCTGAGATTAAAGGCGTGCGCCACCACCGCCAGCACTTCTTTTCTTGAAACAGGGTCTCATAGCCCAGGCTGGCCTCACACTTGCAAGGTAGCTGAGGATGACACTTAATTCCAGATCTTTCTGCGTCTTCTTCCCCAGTGTTGGGATTACAGTCATGCACTGCCACTGTGGGCTTTGGACAATGCCTGTTTAAAAGCAATCTAAGGGGCTGGGAATGTGGCTCAGTAGATAGAGTGCCTGCCTGGCATGCACAAAGCTATTATTTGGATCCTCAGCATCCCAAAAACTGGGTGTAGTCATGCAAGTGTAAGGTTAGCTTAGCCACATGAGACCCTGTCTCAAAAACAGGGGAGGCAGCCGGGCATGGTGGTACCTGCCTTTGATCCCAGCATTCGGGAGGCAGAGGTAGGAGGATCACCATGAGTTCGAAGGCACCCTGAGACTACATAGTGAATTCCAGGTCAGCCTGAGTCAGAGTGAGACCTTACCTTGAACCCTCCCCCCAAAAAAGGGGGTGTTGGAGAGATGGCTTAGTGGTTAAAGGCACTTGCTTGCAAAACCTGAAGACCTAGATTCAGTTGCCCAGTACCCATATGAAGCCAGATGCACAAAGTAGCACATGCATCTGAGTTCTTTTGCAGTGGCTAGAAGAACCGGAATACCCATTCTCTCTTTCTTCTTGCAAATAAATAAATAAAATATTTAAAAATAAATAAATAAAAATATTTTTAAAGGGCTGGAGAGATGGCTTAGTGGTTAAGGCATTTGCCTACAAAGCCAAAGGGTAGTGGTTCGACTCTCCAGGACCCACGTAAGCCAGATGCACAAGGGGGCGCATGTGTCTGGTGTTCGTTTACAGTGGCTGGAGGCCCTGGCGTGCCCATTCTCTCTCTCTCGCTGCCTCTTTATCTCTCTCAAATAAATAAATAAAATGTATAAAAAAAAATTTTTTTTAAAGTGGGTGTGGAACGAAGCAGTCAACCTATTTCTCATGTGTTGACTTCTGAATAAGCAGAGCTGTTTCTCTTACCTGCCCGGTTCCCTCTCCCATTCCCACAGCTCTTTTCAACTTCAGTGGACTGCATAACCCTCTTAGTCTGCCCCCTAGGCCAAGTCCCCAACCCAGGGAGGGTCCTCACGTAGGTGCAGTGACAAAGTTTTCCCTCGTTGTCCAAGGTCAGGAAGTAGGCATTGTCGGGCACCATCTGCCGCCAGGCCATCACCCTCAGCAGCACCAGATTCGCGGCGCTGGAGACGAAGCCCGCAAGTGAGTTCCAGGGGAAAGATGTGACGTTGGTCTTCACAGTCTGTTTAGGACACATCTGAGTCGTGGCTCTGGAGCCAGGACAGGGTCAGAGGGGCATGTGAGCGGGCTGGGGGGGGGGGGGGAGGTGACTCTCGCCTTAGTCTAGGCCCTTGGCCTCACAAGTTATCCTGCTCTGACTCTGAGGACTCAGGGAGCGCTGCCCACTTTGCTCCTGCCCTTACCTCACCCTCCTTGACAGTTCTAGTCACCACCAGCCGGTCATCCTGTCTTGTCATACTCGTCTTCCGTTCCATGGGGAGGATGGGAAACTAAAACCAGAGCACAGAGGAGGATCAGGGCTCACTCTCTAGACCAAGAGATCACCTGTCCACCCTCTCCCTCTCTGTCTCTGAGATAGGGTCTCACTCACACTGTATCCCACACTAGTCAAAGTCCTTCTCTCTCAGCCTTCCAAGTGTCGAGATTACAGGTATGAGTCACTCATGGCTTCTGTTCTTTGTAAGTGAAAAAGTGATTTGGATTAAAAATCAAAACAGCCAGGTGCTTGGGAGGCAGAGGTAGGAGGATTGCTATGAGTTCAAGGCCAACCTGAGACTACATAGTGAATTACAGGTCAGCCTAAGCTAGAGTGAGACCCTACCTTGAAAAACAAACAAAACAACAACAACAAAAATCAGGGCTGGAGAGATGATTCAGTGGTGAAGACACTTGCCTTCAAAGCCTAACCACCCAGGGTTTGATTCCCTAGTACCCATGTAAAGTCAGATGCACAAAGTGGGGCATGTACTTGGAGTTTACAGAGGCTAGAGGCCCTAGCATGCTCATTCTCTCTCTGTGTCTGCTTGCAAACAATTTCAAATATTTACAAATTAATTTAAAAAATCAAAACAAGGCTGGGCATGGTGGCGCATGCCTTTAATCCCAGTTCTTGGTAGGCAGAGGTAGGAGGATCACTGTGAGTTCGAGGCCACCTTGAGATTACATAGTGAATTCCAGGTCAGATTGGGCTAGAGTGAGACCCTACCTCAAAAAAAAAAAAAAAAAAAAAAATTCAAAACAGCCAGCTGGACATGATGACATACATTTATGATCCCAGCACTTGGGTTGAGCCAGGTGGTCTGTGAATTGGAGTCCAGCCATAGCTACACAGAGTCCCTGTCTCAATAAAACCAAGATAGAAACCAAACAAACAGGCAAACCAAAAACCTCCCAGCCAGGTGTGGTGGCTCAAGCATGTAATCCCAGCACTTGATTGGTGAAGGCAGGAGATCAGGAGTTCAAAGTTATCCTCAGCTACACAGCAAGTTTGAGGCCAGTCTGGCCAGGAGATGGCTGAAAAAGAGTAGCAGTCTGGACCAGAGTGAGACCCTACCTCGAACCCCCCCCCCAAAAAAAAAAGAAAGAAAGAAAAGGAAATGGGAAAAAAAAAAGATGCTGGGAAAACGGCACAGCAATTGAAGTTGCTTGCTTGCAAAGCTTACAGGCCCAGGTTCGATTCCCCAGCCACTCACATAAAGTTGGACTGACTTTCATTTGCAAAGGAAGAGACCCTGGTGTGTGTGCATGCACGTGCACGCACACACACACAAACACACATGCAAATAAATAAATTGAATTTATTTTTTTTTACAAGAAAAACAAACAAACAAAAAGAAACAAAGATCGCTATGGTATAATAGTAAAACTAAATGCTGTGTACTTTAAAACACAGGTTTAAAGAGTGGTAAGTCTGCAGGCAGGTTCTTGGGCATGTTGGTTGCAATGGTCAGACAGGTTACGGACCCACAGCAGAAGTTTCTGTGCAGGGGCTGGAGGCAAGAGGCCTAGAGTAGTGTTTGGACGCCAAGGAGCAACAAGACCTTGGGAACAGCCGCCAGGCTCTGGGAGAGGCCGGACCGCGTGGCCAGGGAGCGGCTGGGCTTTCAGGCTGGAGGAGGACCAGCGTATGGAGAACATCCTCGGCAGGATCTGGGATAAGTGACTTCTCATGTTGTGTGTGGCAGGGGCACGGGGTGATGGGGACAGTCGAGTGATACTGCAGGATCTGTATTTTCTCACTCTGGACTGGGGACCGGCTGGAGGAGGGGAAGAGGTTAGGAGGTACCTTGATGTACTCATGACTGTGTTGTTCCATGGGCTCCAGGTTCTTGGCGAGGTAGCCTAAAGTGCAGAAAAGGCAATTGCTAATGTCACGGGAGACTTGGGTCTGGGATGGGCAGAAGGGAAGGTGCTCACCCAGGCTGGAGGACTAGGTGTAATGTGGCCAAAGGAAAATTATAGAGTGAGGCTGGGGAGATGGCTCAGTGGTTAAAGGCACTTGCTTATGTAAAACCTGACAGCCTGGGTTCTTTCCCCCAGTGCCTATGAAAGCCAGACACATAAAGTGGTGCATGCGTTTAGAGGTCATCTGCAGTGGCAGGAGGCCCTGCTGTGCTTCATCTCTCCCCTCATAAATCAATAAATGTTACTTTAAATATTTATTTATTTATTTGAGAGAGGGAGAGAGAGAGAGAAAGAGGGAGAGAGAGAGAGAGAGAGAGAGAATGGGTGCGCCAAGGCCTCCAGCCACTGCAAACGAACTCCAGATGCATGTGCCCCCTTGTGCATCTGGCTTATGTGGGTCCTGGAGCGATGAACCAGGATCCTTTGGCTTTGCAGGCAAACACCTTAACCACTAAGCCATCCCTCCAGCCCCTGGCTCTTTTTTAAAAGAATATTTATTGGGGCTGGAGGGATGGCTTAGTGGTTAAGGTGCTGCCTGAGCTAGAGTGAGACCCTACCACAAAACCTAAAAAAAGAAAGAAAGAAGAAGGAAGGAAGGAAGGAAGGAAGGAAGAAAAGAGAGAGAAAGAAGGAAGGAAGAAAAGAGAAAGAAAGGGAGAGAGAAAAAGAAAGAAAGGAAGGAAGGAAGGAAGGAAGGAAGGAAGAAAGAAAGAAAGAAAGAACGAACGAACGAACGAACGAACGAAAGAAAGAAAGAATTACATAGTCAGTTCTGCTCTTGTCCTGGGCCTGGGCCTGGGGCTGGGGCTGGGGCTGTGTTTGGGAATGACCTCCCCGGGCCCCTCCCCATACCTCCCTCTGGTCTCAGGTAAGTGAAGGAGCAGGTCCGGAATGAGGATGGGGTGGGAGCGGCAGAAGGCAGATATGGTGAGGGGCAGGCGACGGGAACTCTACCCAGGAGACTGTTGCCACAAAGCACTCCATCCAGGAAGCCTCGGCTAAGGGCGTGCACCAGGAGACAGTGGGACATGATGCCCAGATTGTCCTTGTATTTCCCTCTCTTCACCTCGATGGTCAGCTCTCCTTGAGGCTCCCCGGTGTCAGAGACAATGGCCAGAGTCTCGGAGAAGAGCACCAACTTCAGTTCCTCCTTTTCTGCAGTGGGCCAGAGAAAGCCCCGCTCCAGCCCAGGTCTTCAAGCGCCTCCCCACCAAGCCCGCAGGGGACCGGGGACTCTCCTCTGGGCTTCCAGTAGGAGTTAAGTGGGTGAAGCCCCCGGCCCCACAGCCCTGATCCTATCCTTCCACAATCATCAAAACGTACGGGCCTGAAAAGAGATAGCTTAGCGGTTAAGGCGCTTGCCTGTGAAGCCAAAGGACCTCGGTTTGATTCCCCAGGACCCACTCGGTTTTATCCCCAGGATGCACAAGGTGGCGCGCATCTGGACTTCGTTTGCAGTGGCTGGAAGCCCTTGGCGTGCCCCATTCTCTCTTTCCCTCTCAAATAAATAAATAAAAATGAAATATTTTTAAAAATATCTTAAAAAACAAACTGCCACAAGCCCGGTCTGGATCTCAGGAGAACAGGACTGCATCCTCTACCCCACCGAGGCTCACCTAGGGAGTCGAGGAAGTCGATGGCTTCTTCACTGGCCTCCGGGAGTGCTGACGGCTGCTGGCTCGGGGGCTCGAGGTCGGTGGCTCCGTCGCCTACAGAGCACCGAGAGGGTAAGAGGGCAGAGCTTGGGAGAAGAGCTGGCGTGGGCAGAGGTACCCCAGTCCTGAGCTCTGACCCCAAAGGCTGAAAGCTCGATTCACTAAGACTACCCCTGGGTGTGTTGTGAGGGAGAAAACTACACACACACACACACACACACACACACACACGCTCCCTCCAGCTGGCAGCCCCTTTCCCACCTGTAGAGTAAACTTTGGAAGACATGATGGCCGAGGCCACTAAAAGTCTGTATCTGTCTCCAAGACAACCAGAAGACCAGAAGCTACTGCCTCTTAAAGGGCAATCAACCCATTTCACCACACTGAGGCTCAGCCAGTAGGGGGAGGATTTGCTTTTTTTTTTTTTTTTTTTTTTTTTTTTCCCTGATGTAGCATCTTACTCTATCCTAGGCTGACCTGAAATTCACTGTGTAGTTTCAGGCTGGCCTCGAACTCACTGCCATCCTCCTACTTTTGCCTCCTGAGTGCTGGCATTAAAGGCGTGCACTACCATGCTGGACCATTATTGAACTGAAGAAGATTTAGCATTCTGTGTAAAATGATTAAGAGAACCAGAGGCTGGAGAGATGGCTTAGCAGTTAAGGTGCTTGCCTGCAAAGCCTAAGGACCCAGGTTTGATTCCCCAGTATTCACATAAGCTAGATGCGCAAGATGACACATGAGTCTGGAGTTTGCAGTGGCTAGAAGTGCTGGTGTGCCCATTCTCTTTATCTGTCTCTTTCTCATAAATAAATAAATAAATAAATAAGAATCAGGGCTGGAGAGGTGGCTAAGCGGTTAAGGCACTTGCTTTCAAAGCCGAAAGAGCCAGGTTTGATTCCCTAGAACCCACGTAAGCCAGATGCATAAGGTGACACATGCATCTGGAGTTTGTTTGCAGTGGCCAGAGGCCCTGGCACGCCATTCTTTCTCCTCTCTGTAGCATTTTTGAGTGTGTGTTACATTGTGCATGTTCAGCATTTCAAGCTTTTTTGTTTGTTTGTTTGTTTTCCGAGGTAGGGTCTCACCCTCATCCAGGCTGACCTGGAATTCAGTATGTAATCTCAAGGTGGCCTTGAACTCACAGTGATCCTCCTACCTCTGCCTCTCAAGTGCTGGGATTAAAGGCATGCACCACCATGCCCAGCTCGTTTTTTTTGGGGGGGGGGGTGGTCAGAATCTCATGTAGCCCAGCCCAGGTTAGCCTTGAACTCATGATGTAGCTGAGGAGGGCCCTGAATTTCTAATCTACCTACTTCTGACTCTTGAGTGCTGAAATTACTTATTTTTAAATTTTATTTATTTGAGAGAGAAAGAGGCAGACAAAAGGGGGGGGGGGACTGGAGAGATGGCTCAGCAGATAAGGTGCTTGCCCATAAAGCCTAACAACTTGAGTTCGGTTCCCCAGTACCCATGTAAAAGCCAGATGTACAAAGTGACACTTGTGTCTGGAGTTCACTTGCAGCAGTGGCTAGAAGCCATTGCCTACCCATTCTCTCTCTCTGCCAGGTGTGGTGGCACATGCCTTTAAACCTAGCAGTTTGGAGGCTGACGTAGGAGGATTGCTGTGAGTTCAAGGCCAGTTTGAGACTACATAGTGAATTCCAAGCCAGCCTGGGCTAGAGTAAGACCCTACTTTGAAAAACCACACAAAAAATTAAATTAAAAAAAAAAAAAAAAAAGAACCTGGGCTAGGCACGGTGACACATGCCTGGAATAACAGCCCTTGTGAGAGTGAGGCAGATGGATCAAGAGTTCACATTGGGCTGGAGAGATGGCTCAGCAGTTAAAGTGCTTGCCTGCAAAGCCTAGATTCCCAAGCACTCACGTAAAGCCACATGTGCAAAGTGGAGCTCATTTGCAGTGGCAGGAGGCCCTGGTGCAGCCATCCTTTTTCCTCTCTGTCTTTCTCCCCCCCCCCCCCGCTTGCAAATAAATAAATAATGAAATAAAATATAAAAGAAAAAGACCTGGCCGATGAATCAGTGTATAAAGCATTTGTCTTGCTAGTGTGAGGACTGGAGTTCAGATTCCCAGCACTCATGCAAGTGCTGTGTGCGTGTGGCACCAGGAGGCTGAGACAGAGATTTTCTGGGGCAAACTGACTTGCTAGACTAGCCCGGTCAGCAAGCTCTGGGTTCAAGTGAGAGACTCTGCCTCAGTAAATAAAGTGGGGAGCTGTGAAGGAAGGTACCTGCCATCAAACTCTGGCTACGCATGCATGCATATGTGTACACACACATACACATGCTAAATAATACAATAAACATTCAGGCTGAAGAGATGGCTCAGTGGTTCAGAGCACTTCCTGCGCAAGCACGAGGGCCTGAGGAAGCCTGAGGGACTGCAGAATTCCGTCCCCAGAACCCACGTAAAAAGCTGGGTGTGGCCACACATGTCTGTAAATCCCTGCCCCATAAGAGCAGAGGCCAGCAAACTGCTAGACCTTGCAAAACAAGCAACAAACAAACAAGCAAACAAACAAACAAACAAACAACCCAGCAAGCTCTGGGGTCAGTAAGAGACTCCTCCAACTCAAGGCTGAACAGTGATGGAGCAGAACAACTAATGTCCCTTATAGCCACCTCAGGGGGTGCACACCACAGTAAGTGGTGGGGGTGGGGAGGTGGCAAAGCATGGGCGTTCAGACATGCAGACCACACACACACACACACACACACTGCACTCCACATGTGCAAAAAAACTTGTTAAAAAATGAGATGGGGAGCCGGGTGTGGTGGCGCATGCCTTTAATCCCAGCACTCGGGAGGCAAAGGTAGGAGGATCATTGTGAGTTCGAAGCCATCCTGAGATTACCTAGTGAATTCCAGGTCAGCCTGGCCTACAGTGAGACCCTGCCTCGAAAAAACAAAAACAAAAAAAAAAAAAGAGCGAGAAAGAGAGAGAGATGGGGGTGGGGAGCTGGAGAGATGGCTTAGTGGTTAAGGCGTTTGCCTGCAAAGCCCAAGGACCCAGATTCGATACCCCAGGACCCATACAAGCCAGATGCACAAGGTGGCGCATACATCTGGAGTTTGTTTGCAGTGGCTGGAGGCCCTGGTGCACTCATTCTCTCTCTCTCTCTCTTTCTCTCTCTCAAATAAATAAATAAAAATAAAATATGACATCAAAATAAAAAAGAGACTGATTGAGAGGGGGAGGGGATATGATGGAGAATGGAGTTTCAAAGGGGAAAGTGGGGGAAGGAAGAGAATTACCATGGGATATTGCTTAAAATTATGGAAGTTGTCAATAAAAAAAAAACTTTGTTAAAAAATAAGATGGGGCTGGAGGGATGGCTTAGCGGCTAAGGTGTTTGCCTGCAAAGCCAAAGGACCCAGGTTCGATTCCCCAGAACCCACGTTAGCCAGATGCACAAGGGGGCACATGCATCTGGAGCTTGTTTGCAGTGGCTGGAGACCCTGGCGTGCCTATTCTCTCTCTCTCCCTTTCTCTGTCTAATAAATGAATAAAAATAAAATATTAAACAAAATAAGATGGGGTGTGGTACCTCATGCCTTTAATCCCAACAGAGGCAAAGGTAGGAGGATTGCTGTGAGTTCAAGGCCACCCAGAGACTGCATAGTGAATTCCAGGTCAGCCTAGGCTAGTGAAACCTTACCTCGAAAAACAAAAACAAAAGAAAAAAAAACTGAATTATATAAAAGTGTTATGTGAATTATATTCCAGTAACACTGTCCAAAAAATACAGAATCTCCAGGGATGAGATACCTTCCGGTGTGTTGTTGGCCAGGGAGGTCCCTGATGCCCCCAAAACATTATAGGCCATTGCTGAGGCCCTTGGTTTCCCACCAGGAATAGATGGTAAGACCCTATTGCTGAAGACTCCACATACTTAGGCTGCAAGGCCACTGAGAAATCTTTCTGGAACTGAGCTGATAACCTCCTCCATGTAGACCAGCTGACAGAAAGCTGGGAGAAGCCATTCTGCATGCGGTTCAATGGGAGAAAGAGAAACCACCAGTGAAGATACTCAACAGTGGACACTGCAAGCCTTATATTTGGCCAGCCAGGCCAAATGAGCCAACGGGTGCAATAGTGGCACGTCTATCATGGTGGAAACCAACTACCCTCTAGTTGGACTGGAGGCCCACTCCATGGGAGGGAATACATCCCTGATACTGAAAACTTAAAACAGGGGTAGTCATGAGCCCTAGGGGTGTAATGTCTGCTGTTGTCTGGCTTAATGTATATACTATGCTTATCCAACTGTCCAGTAAGCACTTCTCTTAATGCTCATACCCTTATATTAATGCTACTCCCACTTTGGGTAGAGAATCTTCTCTTTTCAGATGGCAGTGACCTTGGGATGACTCAGAAGGTATCATGGTGTTGGAAAGAAGTGACAGGAGTGTTCAGTACTGCAATATCTCTATCACACCTTCCAAGGCTCAGGGTCTAATGCGGAAGAGGTGGCAGAAAGAATGTAAGAGCCAAAGGAAGGGTAGGACTCCTTACAACGTGCTCCCCCCAGACACATAATGGCCTGGATATCCATGGCCTCACAGTGCCTGACACTACCTGTACAAGACCATCATAAGAGGAGGAAAAGATTATGACATCAAAATTAAAGGAAAGTCTGATTGAGATGGGGAGGGGATAAATCGAGAATGGAGTTTCAAAGGGGAAAGTGGGGGGAGGGAGGGTATTACCATGGGGTATTTTTTATAATCATGGAAGTTGTTAATAAAAATTTGGAAGGAAAAAAAAAAGAAAGTAGAAAGCTGTCGGGCATGGTGGCAGAGGTAGGAGGATCATCATGAGTTCAAAGCCACCCTGAGACTACATAGTGAAATCCAGGCCAGCCTGAGCTAGAGTGAGACCCTACCTCGAAAAACCAACCAACCAACCAACCAAACAAACAACAGCAACAACATGAAAAGTAGAAAGCTGCCAGCATGGTCGCCCATGTTTTTAATCCTAGCACTGGGGAGGCAGAGGCAGGAGGCTCATTGGCAGTGAATTCCAGGTTAGCCTGGTCTAGAATGAAATCCTACCTCAAAAAACAAAACAAATAAAACAAAAACAAACAAACCAAAAAGAAAAACTAGAAATCTTAAAAAAGAAGAAGAAATCAAACCTTATTGTGTTCATAATGTCAATTTATGCAAAGTTTGACAAAATTTTTTTTTGGTCTCACAAGTGCTAGAATTATAGGGGTTTTACTACTGGGACAAAATTACAAGAAAAGGTAGTAGTTGGGAGGAAGAATGTGGCTGAGTAGTAGGGTGCTTGTCTAGTATGTACAAGACCCTGGATTGATCCCAGCATGCATAACTAAAAAAATTATATATATGAATAATCTGCAATTCTAGTACATTAGGGAGGATTGCCATGAAACTGAAGCCAGCCTGCGCTCCAGACCAGCCTGTGCTACAGAGATCCTGTCTCAGAACAAAAACAGAAGAGGAAGAGGGACTGGACACGATGGTCTGTATCTATAATTCCTGTACTTGGGAGGCTAACATAGGAAGATTATCACCATTTGGGCTACATAGCAAGACTGTCCCAAAAGAGAAAAAAAGTCATTGACTACTAATAGCTTCCCTGGCAATGGTGGGGCCTCATGAGTCCATCTCCTACCACCCCATTTGCTATCTTTGATCCTCCTGGGAGAGAACTGTTACTGTACACAGTGGTGCTTCTTGGACCAGTGTGAGCAGGACAGGCTAGCTGGGGTACATGTGGAAAAGAAATGCTCTGGTCACTGAGGCAAGCATCTACTGAGCAACAGCCACCAACCCACCCTGGATGGGAGAAGGAAGACGTGCTGAGTTCCACACGCATGAACACACCCAGTGCTCACAAGTGTCTCAGCTTGGTACAATTATCACCCCCACTTGGTAGATGAAAAGGTTAAATAACTAACTTGCCCAAGGTCATCTGCCCATAAATGGTGGCTCCAAGCCTTATTCTTTTTAAATATTATTTATTTATTTAAGAGAGAAAGAAGCAAATAGAGAATGGATATGTTAGGACCTCTAGCCACTGTAAATGAACTCCAGAAGCATGCACCACCTTGTGCATCTGGTTTACATGGGTCATGGGGAATTGAACCTGGGTCCTTTGGCTTTGCAGGCAAGTGCCTTAACCAATAAGTCATCTCTCCATCCCCAAGCCTTATTCTGATCTTTGTATGTGTATATGTGTGCATGCATATGCACATGTGCACACGTGTGAGGAGGCCAGAGGTTGATACCTGGTGTCTTCCTCAATTATGCTCCACTTTATTGAGACAAGGTTTCTCACTGGACTGTATATTTTATTTTTATTTATTTATCTGACAGAGAAAGAGGCAGATAGATAGATAGATAGATAGAGAGAGAGAGAGAGAGAAAATGGGCACGCCAGGGTTTCTAGCTGTTGCAAACAAACTCCAGATACATGTGCCACCTTGTGCATCTTAGCTTACATGGGTCCTGTGGAATCAAACCTGGGTCCTTTGGCTTTGCAGGCAAGCGCCTTAACTGCTAAGCCATCTCTCTAGCCCCTCACTGAACTCTAAAGCCTTCAAGTCAGCTGCACTAGCTAGCCAACAAGATCCTCCTGTCTTCTTCCCCAATGCTGGGATTACAGAAATGCGCCTCTATAGCCAGTTTTTATAAGGGTGCTGGGGATTTGAATTTACATGCTCATGCTGTGTAGCCAACGTTACCCAAGGAGCCATCTCCCTAGCCCCAGAGTCCTTGAACACTTTGTTCTACTGCCCACAATAGACGGTCGAGGCCCGTGTTTATTGAACAGCAGTCAGAGGAAGGAACCGCTGCTCTGTGAACACCACTGAGCGTCCAGTGCTGCACAGGGCCAGAGGCAGAACCTGTCTTTGTACCAGGATTGGCCCAACTTCAAGTCCTTTTTCTTGCATTTGCCCAAGCCTGGGTCATTTGAAAAGCAGGATCAGATTCCCACCTACTTTCAATGGATCTGACCAAAATGACACCAAAATATTTATGTGCGCACATGTGCGCGCGCACACACACACACAATTTCCACATTTATCTTTAAAAATATATTTATTTATTTGCAAGTAGAGTGACAGAGAAAGACACACAGATATATATATATATATATATATATATATATATATATATATATATATATATATATATATAGAGAGAGAGAGAGAGAGAGAGAGAGAGAGAGAGAGAGAAGGGGGAGAATGGGCACTCCAGGTTGTCTAGCAAACAAACTCCAGATGCATGCATCATCCTGTGCATCTGGCTTCATGTGGGTCCTGGGGAATTGAACCTGGGTCCTTTGGCTTTGTAGGCAAGCGCCTTAACCACTAAGCAATCTCTCCAGCCCCTACTCAAACATCTTTGAGACCACGTGTTCACCCCTATTTCCTTTCCATAATCATAGTTTCAGAAATATAGTGCAGCGCTTTTCAAAGGCTCCAATACACCTTTTCCCATCAGACTATCCTATGCAGTGGAACTGTTGTGAAGGTTTATGATTTTGCAGTTCTACATCACTTCTTGGGTAGGTTCCCATGTGGCTTAGTTGGCACTGATAGAATCTACCTAGTTTTAGTGGTATGATCTGTCCTGGCCAATCAGAATAGCCTATTTCTGTAAGTCCTGTGATTGGTATAAGGTTGGGCACACAACCCAAGGTAGACCATTGCAAGCCTGAAATATTGGCGGCTCTGCTAAGTTTGATGAGCTATTGACCCAGTGAGGCTAGAACTTCTAGAGGCCAACTTTCCACTGCAGGTAGAAAGTAAGTAAAGGCTGGGCGTGGTGGTGCACACCTTTAATCCCAGCACTCAGGAAGCAGAGGTAGGAGGATCACTGTGAGTTCGAGGCCACCCTGAGACTACATAGTGAATTCCAGGTCAGCCTGAGCTAGAGTGAGACCCTACCTCAGAAGACCAATAAATAAATAAATAAAACAAAAATATTATTATTATTATTATTGTTGTTGTTGTTATTGGTTTTTCAAGCTAGCCCAGTCTGACCTTGAGTTTACTATGTAGTCTCAGGATGGCCTTGAATTTACAGCAATCTTACCTCTGCTTCCTGAGTGCTGGGATTAAAGGTGTGTGCCACCATGCGATTGGGAACTGAGGTTTTTTTTTTTTTTTTTTTTTTTTTTTGGTTTTTTTCTTTTTTGGTTTTTTGAGGTAGGGTCTCGCTCTAGCTCAGACTGACCTAGAATTCACTATGTAGTTTCAGGGTGGCCTCAAACTCATAGCAATCCTCCTACCTCTGCCTCCAAATGCTAGGATTAAAGGTGTGCACCACCACGCCCAGCTGGAAAAGAGGTTTGGTTTTTTTTTTTTTAATATGTTATTTATTTATTTGACAGAGAGAAAGAGACAGAATGGGTGCACCAGGGCTTCCAGCCACTGCAAACAAACTTCAGACATATGTGCCACTTTGTGCATCTGGCTCATGTGGGTACTGGGTAAATCGAATCTGGGTCCTTATGCTTCGCAGGCAAGAGCCTTAACCAGCTAAGCCATCTCTCCAGTCCTGGGAAATGAGTTTTGCTCAAGGTCACTTGGATGTTCAATGACAGAGCTGGGACTGAAACCCAGGCACTGACAATACTACAAACAAAAGCATGTCTGGTTGTGACTGGGCAGGACAGTTCCAAGACATGAACATGCTTGTCCAGCATTCAGAACAGATGGCCTAGGCCCTGGGCTCCTCCACTAGATTGGAGGTGACCCAGAGACATCACAGCCAGTTCTTCAGAAAGGTGAAACCTCCTGGTCTTTGGCCATCCAACACCCCCCTCGGGAGTTTTGCCATAGTTAAGTCACCTTTACTTTAGGTTTTCCTATTTCAATAAATATCTTTAATAACTTTGATGAACCAAAAATCAGTCTCACTTGCCGGGAACAAATATTGACACCAAAGATAAATACAGTGAAATCAAACTGACGGTAAAGTTTACCTGGAGAGAGGTGCTCAACTAAAGGTACAGACCCTGGGTCTGGCTCTTTCTTTTTACAGAGGCAGTAAAGCCAGCCTAGAGCCAAGGTTGTGTCCCTGAAAGGGCTTCACCACTGTTGCCTATGAACATCACACCCTCCCCGTGCCCAGTGGTAGCTTACACATCTCTGCAGACCAGGCTGGTCTGGCACCTTGCACATCTCTGTAGAGCTTTGGAAAACACTGAGGCAAGCACACTGCAAACCCTTGATGCACAAGGAATATGTTTAGGACATCGTTTTGGGATTGTGCCAGCAGTATTGGGGATTGAACCTGGGGCCTTGCACTTGTTAGGCTGATTAATGCTCTTCCTGTACAAAGCACCCCGCCAGTTACAGGACATGGAATGGAGTCAGGAAATAGCGATTGGGTTTTCTGCTATTGTCACGCAGCCGTATAGACAAGCCACTGAATGCTCAGACCTTGGTTAAATCATTCATTCCACATTTATTGAGCGCCTACTGTGTGCCAGGCACCGTGCTAGGCGCAGAAATACAGAGATGCATAAGATACAGTCCATGCCCTTAAAGGTTCACAGTCTAGAAGGGGGGACAAAAATGTAAACAAGTAAAATACGGTGTGATAGGTGCGGGGGCGGGGGGGGGGAAGAGAAGCATTTACAAGGTGCAGAGGAAGCCTGGAGGGGAGGGGCAAAGGATGCCTTCCTGGGAGGAGCCTAGGAGAGGAGAACAGGCAGGAGGAGCGGGAAGGCATTCCAGCTGCAGGAACGGCATGAGCAAAGGCACCGAGGCGTGAAACTGCATGTCTTGGGGGGGAGGGGCAGGGGAGGCTAACTAGTCTGGTAGTATTGCTAAAGTGGGTTCCCGAGGCTAGGGCTAGAGAGGGCGGCCGAGACCAGATGAGGAGGAAACTTGAGAGCATGTGAGGGGTGGCCGGGGGCATTATGCAGTCTGAAAGAAGGCCCTGGCAGGGAGACATGGCTTCTGGCTGAGCCCAGGTGTGCATGCTTACAGACCCTTCCTCACTCTCACCCCAAAGGGCCCTGGACTGGGGGCCAGAGGAGAAGCAGAGCTGGAGGAGGGCTGAGCAGAGGGAGAACCCAGGCCTGGGCTCCCACAGGCTGCTACTGGCATGAGCTCCTTGTTCCCAGAGTTCTGCTTTCTGCACACTGCTGCCCAGAGCGCCCTGCTTCCTGGTCAGGATGGGGCCTGGCATCTATCTAGTGGGAAGTCACATGGGAGCGAATGTTCTTGGAAAACTGCAGTGGGTTAGATGAGTGTCAGGATTAAAAAAAAAAATCATCCTTTAGTAACTCAAAGAGGATAAAGGAATAGGGATTCAGTGAGACTGAGGAAGGCAAGCAGGAATTCCTAAGAACAAAGGCTAACGGGAGAAAGGCGTTGCTGAGGCAAAGCGCTGCTCTCTCCCCTGGGCAGGAGGGCCCTTGTGGCCCAGGGCAGGGGCAGAGGGCAGCGGCAGGCCCAGGCCAGCTCGACAGGGAAGGTGTGTGGCTCTGCATCCCAGCATCTGCAACCAGGACCCTCCCCCTCTAGGTTTCCAGGGAGCCACTGGGGCAGGGATTGGCCAGAGCCAGCCTTCCAGCCCTTGGGGGTTCTTAGGGAGGCTCAGCCTGGACCGTCAGGCAGGGTGATGGGTGGAGCTTAAGTCTCAGTCACCCAAGAGTGTGGCTGCCCCTGTTGCTGACCACTTATCGAAGGCACCACACCTGAGGCCACTTTGGGGGTTAGTTTCTCTGACAACCCTGGCTGGGGGAGGGCGGACGACCGACTCACTCTGCTCACGGCTCTGCTGCCCTGGGTTCCAGGGTTACAGTGGGAGCGAGGCCTCCAAAAGGGGAGCCAAAAGCAGCCTCATGTCCTGGCTCTTGGCCTGGATGTGGGGATGGGAGGGAGACCCTCCTAGGTAGCAACGTCTGAAGATGTCTTGGGTCCTCTCTCTTCCTCTCATCTTGATCCGGCTGCCCTCCGGGGTCTCCAAGCCTTCAGGTGCACCCTCCTGTCAGCCTCACGGCCCGGGCCCTCCCCTCCCTGACCAGTGTGGGGGAATGGTGCCCGCTGTGGGCACTGGTGGTGGTGGTGGTGTGTTTGTGATAAGAGGATGGCGAGGTGCAGGTGGTGGCTGGGCTCCCCTCCATGGGGATGGCCGGCCGGGGGTGTCATCACTTGCTCTTGTGTGTGTCCTTCAGCGGCGCAGCTCCTCCAGGAGTTGGGCCCGGGAGCAGCCGTCATCCCCGTCCCCTGGCCCTGGGCCCAGAGCCTCCTGCAGGGCCAGGCAGTGCGTCCTCAGGAACGGGTTGTAGGAACGCTCCTCTCCCAGGGTGGATGGGCACTGCAAGGCAAAAAGCACAGGGATGAGTGGACAGAGGCTGGAAAAGGGACCCAACACAGGAGAGCCTGCCACAGCCTCGCCCTCCTAGGGCCTGACTTGATCAGGTCAGAACTCTGGGAGGTGCCACGGGCCCAGGCTGGGCAGTGATGGGCACCGGTTACATGAGTGTCTGTGTACCCCAGCCCCAGGGCTCACTGTGCTCTTGCGTTCCATCCGCTGCCTCTGCACCCACTGCATCTTCCTCTCCCGGGCCAGGTTCTCGGGCTCCACCACGCCTGCGAAGCCCAGGTTCTCTTCCGCATACTCATGTCCTAGCCACAGCCATGAGGGCCGGGGGCGGGGCGGGGCAGAGATGGCTGGTGAGGTCAGAAGTCCTCCCCACCCCAAGGCCCAGGCCCACACCTACCCGGGAGCCAGGGAAGAGGGCAGCTACCTCAACTGAGAACACAGTTGCCAGGGAGAAGCGAGAAAGGCAGTTCATGGAGAAAATCACTAGCCTTGGGGCTGAGAGGCCATTACGTTCCCCGGCTTGACCTCACACACACCACCTCTCTGAGCCACAGTTTTCTCATTTGCCAAGTGGAGAAAACAATAATGTAACTGGGCACAGATGCCCAGCATTCCCAGTGCCTAGAACAGAGCCTGGTATGTATCAGGTACTGGACCCGGGGATGACATGCTATCACGGGAATGAACGCATGCTCTGAGAGCTCATCAAATATAGGGCAATGGATACATGCGGAATGGATTTACTGTCTTCTTAGATAGCAAAGGCTATTTTCCATGTGGGGGGGGGGGGCTGGCTATGAATAGCTAGATATCTTCCCAGGATATTCCGGGTCCTCGCGGCTCACAAGAGGCTGAGAGCTAATTAGAAGGGACAGTGGCATGAGAGGCAGGGGCTCCGCACAGCCAGGACTGTGCTCCAGGAAGAAGGGCAGCCAGAGCCTACTCCCAGCCCTGCAGGTACAACTGTATCACCTTCGGGCCAGGAACTGAGGCAGGCCAGTCTCTGGGGATGTGAAGGGCTAGGAGATTCCCGGTGCCAGGCAAAGCATGGGGCTGGGAAGAAAGGGAAGGGAGCCTCACCAGGCCACAGCAGCGTGTCATCCCCCAGGCCCAGTACAGTGTCCAGCGAGCTCAGCATGGTCTCCGCAGTGCCCTCAAAGGTCCGTCCTGGGTAAGGTTCAGGTGTGCAAGGAAGACACAGTGTGATAAAGGTATGTGGAGAGGGGTGGGGACCAGCCTTTCGAGGGAGCTCTGCCTGGCCACCCAGAGGGATCTACATCCCCCTTCCAACTGGAAGCTGGCTCAATTACTTCTGACAGAGCCTAGGCGAGGTTCCACGCACACCACGGCAAGGCTGAGCTCCTACAGCTGCGGCTCGGAGGGTGGAACTGCTCTTTCCACTGAGTGCCTGTCGGACTGGGCTGCCCTTTGACACTGCGAAGCCCAGGACACTTGGGGGCCTCGCTCACCCACCTGGTCTCCCTCTCACTTAGACATGTTCAGCTTTCCTTGGCCTCATTCTGCCAGCTGCTGTCTTGGAGAACCAGGCCCTACCCAGTGGACACAAGTGCCCCGTGAGGTCTTTGTTTAAAGATCGTCCCGTTTGGTCCATCCCCTGTGAAAATCTTGAGGACATTATTGGGTGACAAAGATGGAAGTGACAGTCAAGGTGCCATCTTGTGTTGGAAGCAAATGCTTCCGTATGTGACACAGGACTGTGGCTGCCCCTCCCTCGTCATCCCACTTCCCCCTCTTTGGGGAAACTCACCACAGCCAGAGAGGAAGAGCAGGTCCCCTGAGAAGAGGCAGGAGGGACCCTTGTAGGGCTCCCCATCCAGCAGGTAGACCAGATGGCCTTGTGTGTGGCCAGGGGTAGCCAGGGCCCGGATCTGAAGTCGTCCCACGCTGACTACATCTTGATGACACAGGGGGCTGGGAGGAGGGGCAAGGCAGCAGGGGAGAGGGAGACCTCCAGCTCGCACCGTGCTGACTGCTGCCGCTACTCTAGCCCCAAGGGCTAGGTGACTTGCAGGAAGGTATACTTCCATACCATACAGTAGCCAGGGTCCCAAATCACAACCTCTCCCTTCCTCTTCTGACCAGAGTTGGGTCAGCTGGGGGCAAGTGGGACCAGTTTGTCTCACGGGATTGAACCAGTTCTCTAGAAGAAGTGTCAGCAACGATTCAGCTGCTGATAGCCCAGAAACCTGACATGCAGTCTGGAGGGAGGGAGGGTGTTCCCACCTGTGGGTTGGGGACTTACTGGGTGAGGTAGGGGATGCCATCCTGAGGGCTCCCGTACACGCGACAGTCCCGGTGCCACCGGCTAAGGTCGCGGTTCCCTCCACTGTGGTCCCTGCAGGAGGACAGGGATGGGCATGGTGGGACGGGGGCTGCTTTCCCTCTTTCCTGAAGCATCTCTCAGCCTTTGCTCAAGCTATTTCCCTGCTCATAATGTCACCCCTCAACTTGCTGTGCACCCCCCTGGTCAATGCCGACTGATCTTTTTGGACTCTCAGCGCCAGCTGTCTCAAATTCCTCCAAGTGGACCTGACCACACTTGCTTGGTGTTGACAACCCCTGTGCCCCCTAGATGAACTGTGAGATCCCTTGATTCAGACCTGTCATTTCCTTGACGGAAGAGATCACAAGGTTTGCCCGCGCCCAGCGCATCAACTACATGCCCCGGAACGGAAGCTAAGTGACACTTCTGAGGCGTCTAAGCTGCTAAGTGTGGTGGTGGGAAACGCACCCCTCCCCTCCCTCTGTGCCCCAGTGACTTCATGAGAAAAGTGAGTCCTGCCCATTTTTTTTTTTCAAGGTAGCGTTTCACTTTAGCTTGAGCTGACCTAGAATTCACTGTGTAGTCTCAGGGTGGCCTTGAACTCATGGTGATCCTCCTACCTCTGCCTCTTGAGTGCTGGGATTAAAGGTGTGTGCCACCATGCCCGGCCCAGTCCTGCACATTTTGATGCTCCCCAGGTGGTCCTCTCTGGGCCTATGCCTGACAAGCCCAGCTGCCCAAGGGTGGGTCAGGGAAGGCTATCTGCACCCAGAGACCCTTCCTCCAGCCCCTTACCAGTGCTTGTGGGTGCAAAGAATGGCGACCAAGGAAACTCCCTCCTTTTCAATGGAAGCCTAGGGAGAGAGGGGGCAATGAGGGCAGGAGCAAGACGCAGAAGATACGTTACAAGTCAGGCTGAGGGGGCTGGAGAGATAGCTTAGCAGTTAAGGCGTTTGCCTACAAAGCCAAAGGACCCAGGTTCAATTCCCCAGGACCCACGTTAGCCAGATGCACAAGGGGGCACACGTGTCTGGAGTTCGTTTGTAGTGGCTGGAGGCCCTGGCGCGCCCATTCTCTCTCTCTCTCTCTCCCTCTTTCTCTATCAAATAAATAAATAATAAAAGTCAGGCCGAGGCTGGGTGGAGAGGACATCAGGGAAAGATGAAGAAGGATGTGGGCTAGAGAAAGAAAGGAGGGGAAGGAGGAGGAGCAGAGAGGAAGCATGGGTGCAGAAGCCAGTGGGGAGGTGTGAGAGAGGCTGCAGGGCGGGAGGCTGACATATAAACACGCACACTGAGCAACATAGTGTAGGAAAGCTGGGGAGCAGCTCAGGGGTAGGGGGCTCATGTGCACAGAATGCTGGAGGCCCTGGCTTCCATCCCCAGCACCACACAAGAGGCAGACAGAGCCAGGTGCTAACAGAGGTCTGAGAAGCGGGCCAGCACCCCACACCCTGGTTCTGCTCCCCTTTCTTCTGGCCGTTCTAGGACATTCACCCCCTCACGCATGCTTTGTTGGGGAATGCTGTGCGTGTGGACATTGCGTGTGGACATGCCCAAGGCCCATGCGGGGGGCACGCGGTGACTGCACCCGTTCTTCCCTCTCCTCTCACCTGCACAGCACGGGGGTCTGAGGGGTCCACAGCCACAGCCAGCCGGGCCTGGGTGTCGATGATGAGGTAGCTGTAGTTGTCCGAGAGGACGGGGATGGGAAGCACCTTCACTCCTGGGGCAGAGGCAGATGGAGAGGCTGGGGGCGGGGCGGGAAGCCCAGCAGACAGGGGCCGGTGAGGAGGGAAGTGGGGAGGCCAGCGTGGGGTGCAGCCGGCCGGAACTCACCGTTGAAGAGGCGGGGCTGGGTTTTAGAGTGGCCTTTGGGGTAGCGATTCCGAGCCCGGCGCAGCTGCTGTCGGTAGAAGAGATACCCGAGCCAGGTGCGGGTGTACAGGCTGTACCTGGGGGGCAGGTAGGGTCTGAGGTCAGCTCAGGAGGCCTAAAGGCCCTACATATCCACTCCCTTGGCTTACTCCACGTCACTTCCACGACCACTTAATGTGCCTACTGTGTGCCTGCTCAGACTGCACGCCAGACACACTCAGAGCTGCAAAGAACAGAGGAAAGGGAAATCGCAGGAGAACTGGAGGGGGAGGCCTTTATCCAGAGCCGAGCGTCAGGGAGGGACATTGAGGGTGATGGCAGAGAGGAGCCAGGAGGGCTGATGTCAGGTAGAACAAACTGCAAGAGAATGGTGGTCGAGGTCTCACATAAATCACAATCCTCCTGGAACCTGTTAAGTAGCAATCACTGGGCTGTCCCCAGACTCTCCTAATCGGCAGGTATGGGCTGTGGCCTGGGAATGAACCAGCCCTCTCCTCCCCTTCCTTCCTCTCATTTTTCCTCCCTCCTTTCCTTTCCTTTTTTTTTTTTTTGGTCGGGGTCTCATGTATTCCAGGGTAGCCCTGAACTTGCTATGTAGCCAAGGATAACCTTGAACTTCTGATCCTCTTGCCTCCACCTCCTAAAGGCTTGGGATTACAGACATGTGCCACCATTCCTTCAGGGTAGCATGTATGTTAGACAATCTATAGCCCCTAGCTGGACCTTGCATTTTTTTTCAATATTTTAATTTAATTTATTTATTAGTGAGAGAAAGATAGAGAATGAGTGTGCCAGGGCCTCCAACCACTGCAAATGAACTCCAGATGCATGCACCACCATGTGCATCTGGCTCATGTGGGTTCTGGGGAACTGAACCTGGGTCCTTAGGCTTCATGAGCAAGCACCTTAACCGCTAAGCCATGTCTCCAGCCCTGGAACTTGCATTTCTAACTACTTTGGGCGGTTCTATTGCTGTTGCTGGTCCAGGGACCAACTTTGAGAGCCACTAGGGTAGAGGCAAGGGGCATCAGACAGCAGAGCTTGTTTAGGGGAAGTAGAAAGCTCTGTCGGGCTGACTGGTAGAAGAACCGGCAAAAGGTGAGGCTGGGCGGACTGACCATCCAGCCCCACCCCACTGGGATCCCAGGCTATCTCGAGCCATGTGGTGAGAAGACAGCCCAGGAAAAAGAGGGAACAAAGAAGTTACAGGTTCCTCCAAACACAGAATGGTGGAAAACAGTAGGAAGCTGTGAAGTCAGTCACCCAGGGCTCATTTCAGCAGGGCCTTCAACTTAATGCTCTGCTGTCACCATCTTGAATTATTTTTTAAAAATATTTTATTTTTAGGGCTGGAGAGATGGCTTAGCAGTTAAGCGCTTGCCTGTGAAGCCTAAGGACCCCAGTTTGAGGCTCGATTCCCCAGGACCCACGTTAGCCAGATGCACAAGGGGGCGCACGCGTCTGGAGTTCGTTTGCAGTGGCTGGAGGCCCTGGCGCGCCCATTCTCTCTCTCTCTCTCTATCTGCCTCTCTCTCTCTCTCTCTCTCTCTCTGTCACTCTCAAATAAATAAATAAAAATGAACAAAAAATAAATTTAAAAAAAATTTATTTTTAGCCAGTCATGGTGGCACATGCTTAAAATCCCAGCACTCGGGAGGCAGAAGTAGGAGGATCACCATGAGTTCGAGGCCACCCTGAGACTACATAGTGAAATCCAGGTCAGCCTGAGCTAGTGAGACCTTACCTTCAAAAAACAAAGAAAAAATATATTTTTATTTGAGAGAGAGAATGGGTGCACCAGGGCCTCTAGCCGCTGCAAAGGAACTCCCAATGCATGCACCCCTGTGTGCATCTGGCTTTACATGAGTACTAGGGAACTAAACTCACGTCATTAGGCTTTGTGGGCAAGTGCCTTAACCTGCTAAGCCAGCTCTCCAGCCCTGCCATCTTGAATTCTTAATGATTTTGTGTGTGAACTTGTGTCTTTTGTTTGCTTTGTTGAAACTAGTTCTTGTTATATGATGAACTTGTCTTATGAGTGGAGTCTGAAGGAACAATGGAACACACACGGGACAGGTGTGCTCAGTCCCTTGCTGTCCACACACAAACGGGGTTTGGGATGCCTGTGAGCACAGAATTCTGGGAGTCTCTCTAAGTGTGGGAATTCAGCGAGACAGGAGACAGGAGGGAGCCAAGGCAATTGTGCATCTCTGAGTGAGGCCGCGGGTAGCACTGACTGACCTGAGAGGCCAAACTAGGATCTGTGTCAAAGGCACAAAGGAAAACGGGGGCGTGCTAAGAAACACACGTGACCAGCGAGCACTGCACCCTCTCCTGCTCCTGTTGCCTCCCTGTGTTTGTTACCTTCCAATTTTCACTGTAGGTGATGCTGACAGGTGAGGACAGAAAGATGGGGTGGCCAGTCTGTCCTCTCCCTTCAGCCTCACTGGTGAGTGGCTAGTGCTGGTAGAAAATATGTGTGTAATACGTGTGGATAGGGCAGAGCAATTGCTTAGCGTGTGAGGCCCTGGGTTTGGAACCTAGTCACACTGGATTTGTGTGACAACCCACTGCTCTGACAGGAGCAGAATACTCAGGTACAAATTGAGAAATATGAATGATGTACCTTCATCAATTCTATATGCAGGCTAAATGTTCTTGTATTTGTACTGAAAATTATCATTGCAGTCACCAGAAATGGCTCAGTGGCAAGGCACTTGCCTGCAAAGCCTAACGACCTGGTTTTGATTCCCCAGTACCCGCATATAGCCAGATGTACAAAGTGGCCCATGCATCTAGAATTCATTTGCAGTGGCTAGAAGCCCTGATATGCCTGTTGTTTGTTTTTTTCTCTCTCTCCCCTTGAAAATAAATAAAATACATATTTTTAACTATCGTTACCCACGTGAGGTAAAAGGTAAGACTCTATTGTTGAAGACACCACATGCTGCTGCTACAGAACATGGAGAGTTCTGGATGGAATCTGGGAAGGAAGTCAGTCCCCAGATGGTCTGCCCATATAGTGCTGTAAAGCTCTACATGAGCTGCTGGGGGAAAACGGCCAACAACCTTGTGCAAACAGGGGACACTGCCATACCAAAGCAACCAGCCTGACAAGACGGACACGCCTGCGCAACAGTGACACCAGCCTAGGTAGGTAACCGACAGCTCTCTGATGGGCTAAGAGATCCACTCAGTGGAAAGGAACCCACAGCTGGAACTGGGAACTGAGTCAGAATGCTATGGAGACCAAGATCATAGACACCAACAAGAAGCACCCACTAGTCTTTACCAAAAGAGAGACCACAGCCACCCAAATCTCTCTTAATTAATATTGCTTATCCCACTGAACCTATGCTGACCTCGGTCTCCTTAGGAGAATCTGTTTTTCTTTTTCAGAAGGCAGCTAGAACGAGGAGATGAACCACCCCTCGCACATCCACCAGGGCCCAGGGGAAGCCACAGAGGAGCTGGCGAGGCGAGCAAGAGCGCTGCTTCCATGGCAAGCCTGACAACCTGCATCAGGGTCATGGAGACAGACACTCAAAACACACCAAAGCAGAAATCCAGAACCTGCTGAGAGCAGAGCACTAAACCCACCATGGCTCAGGGAATTCTGTGGAAGGGGAGCCGAAAGATTGTAAGAGCCACTGAGTAGAAGAGAATGTTCAGAGGCACTGCCTCCACCATCACAATGACTGACTGCTCCTCTCACATCTATACTCCACAAACCTAGGGGAATACCAGCAATCCCCCTGAGGAGGGATCTCAGTGGAATAGGGGCAGGGAGGATGGAAATGATGGTACTAACATATGATCTATCCATGCAACTTTCTACTTTATAAAAAATTAATTTATTTCTATTACTTGACTTCACCAGTGACCTCAGGAATCTCACTCGGGGCCTCACCTCCTTTCTTTTGTTCTAGCTTACAACAGCAAGTAGACAATGGCCCACTTTCTTCTCCAGTTGGCTTTCCCATGACTCTCCTAGCAACCCCACGAGCACAACTCCTATTACCTATGACCAGGTAACACTCCAACAGCAAACGAGGCCTAACTTGTAGTCCACTAGTTCCTCTATCTACTCCCTCCTTCATGTTTGCTTGTGATCCATTCCCCAACACCCTTCCAGGGTGGGGAGAAAAGACATGGGAAAAACTAGAAGGGGGCAACTATCTCTACTGTGAACTTCTCTGCCTCCTATCTGATCAAACAATGTTAACAAGTTCTTTATTATAATACAGGGGAAAAAAGACCACAATGACTGTTACCTTATAAACATTTTTGGACATTGGAACACACAGGAGCCATAGATTGTTACTAGAAAATTTTCAGTGCCAGGGATGGGATACCTTCCAGTGAGGTATTGGTCAGCAAGGTCCCTGATGTCTCCCAAACATTATAGGCCATTGCCAAGGCCCTTGGTTTCAAACCAGGAATAGATGGTAAGACCCTATTGCTGAAGATTCCACATACTTAGGCTGCAAGGTCACTGAGAAATCCTGCTGGAGCTGAGCTGAAAACCTCCTCCATGTAGAACAGCTGACAGAAAGCTGGAAAAAGCCACACTGCATGCAGTTCAATGGGAGAGAGAGAAATCGCCAGTGAAGATACTCAACAGTGGATGCTGCAAGCCTTATATTTGGCCAGCCAGGCCAAATGAGCCAATGGGTGCACTAGTGGCATGTCTGTTATGGGGGAAAACAACTGCCCTCTAATTGGACTGAGGGCCACTCCATGGGAGGGAATATATTCCTAATACTGAAAACCTGCAACAGGGGTAGTCATGAGCCCTAGGAGTGTAACATCTGCTGCTGTCTGGCTAAAAGTATATACTATGCTCACCAAACTGCCCAGTAAGTACTACTCTTAATGTTTATACCCATATATTAATGCCACCTCTCCTGAGTGCTGGGATTAAACTGGTTGCACCACCAAGCCCAGCTTTTCTTTCTTCTTCTTTCTTTTTTTTTTTTTTTTTTTTTTTTTTTTGGCATAGGAGCTATGTAATCCCAAGCTGGCCTTGAACTCCTGATCTTCCTGCCTCTGCCTCCTGAGTGCTGGAATGTTGTAGTTACCTTCTCATTGCAGGACAAAACACCCAACAAACAGCAGCTGATGGAAGGAAAGGGTTTATTTTGGCTTATGGTTTTATGGCAGGAAAAGGATGGCAGAAGCTGGGCATCACATCTTGCCACAGCAGCTGTCAGAACGCAGCAAGAGTGAGCTGTGCTCTGGCAAAGGGAAAGTTGGGCTATAACACCCACCAACCCGCTCCCACCAACACACTTCTTCCAGCAAGGCTCTACCTCCCAAACTGCCACCAGGTGGGGACCAAGCATTCAAAACCCCTGAGGGCTATGGGGGGGGGGGACATCTCACTCACATGGTATTATAGGTATGTGCACTGTTCCCATCTTGTAATTTTCATCTTTTCCTATTGCTGTTTGAACAGGAGGACGTGAATCTCCCTTTATTTTGTCTCATTTTCTATTTTTGCGAGACAACATCTCATGTGGCCCACACTGGCCTTGAACTTGCTATGTAGCCAAGAATGATCTTAAACTCCTGGTGCTTCTGCCTCCACCTCCCAAGTGCTGGGATTACAGGTGTGTGCTACCACTTCTGGCATCTGAACTTCACTTTGCATTGGGTCCTACAAATTATGTATCTAGCCCTGTCAATATAGGGAGGAGATGGCTTAGGTCCTTGCCACACCAAAGAGAAACCGAGGCTGAGTCAAAGATGGCGCGAGGAGGCAGTTACAGTTTAGGGTGTATAACAAACATGTCAGACAAAAGGGAGGTACCCTGACACTGAAGAATTGACTTGAGCCGGGTGTGGTGGCACACGTCTTTAATCCCAGCACTCGGGATGCAGAAGTTGGAGAATTGCCATTGAGTTTGAGGCCATCCTAAGACTACATTTTGAATTCCAGGTCAACCTGGACTATAATGAGACTCTACCTTGAAAAAACAAAAAAACAAACAACAACAAAAAAGATAACTTGAAGTGGACGAGAAACCCTACATCTCTGATTGCGTGTTTATGGGAGGAAGGGGCTAGCGGCAACCTCTCTCTAGACTTTAAAGAATTAGGTGTTCTGTCCACAAACCATTTAGTCAAGCCAAGAAGGTTCCTGTGACAGGCTGGCAGTAATGATTTGGCTACCGCTTAGTCACAGTCCTCTGCTCTGTGTGCCCTTCCCCACACTGGCAGTTCTGGCACAGTACTGGGCTCTGTGTCCTCTGTGTGTCAAGTGTCCACTTCTCATAGTCCTCTACTTTTGGTTTTATTTCTATCTCAATTTTGGACTTTCACTTTTTTTTTTTTTTTTTTTTGAGGTAGGGTCTCACTGTAGCCTGGGATGACCTGGAGCACCCTATGTGTGGTGGTTTGATTCAGGCGTCCCCCATAAACTTAGGTGTTCTGAATGCTAGGTTCCCAGCTAATGGAGATTTGGGAATTAATGCCTGCTGGAGGCGGTGTATTGTTGGGGGCGGGCTTATGGGTGTTACAGCCAGTTTCCCCCCGCCAGTGTTTGGCACACTCTCCTGTTGCCATTGTCCACCTTATGTGGGCCAGGGGGTGATGTTCACCCTCTGCTCATGCCATCATTTCCCCTGCCATCACGGAGCTTCCCCTTGAGTCTGTAAGCCCAAATAAACTTCTTTTTCCCAAGCTGCTCTTGGTTGGATGATTTCTATCAGCAATGCGAACCTGACTGAAACAGTAAAGTGGTACTGAGGAGTGGGATTGCTGCTAGACACCTGACTGTGTGGCTTTGGCCTTTTGGAGCTGATTTTCAAGAAGAATGTGGAAGGATTTGAAACCTTGGCCTAAGAGATGCCTTGCAGTGCTGTAAGTACAGCTTGATGGACTATTCTGGTCAGAGTTGAAAGACCTGAAATGCAGTAAGAACTATGGACTGTGAGGTTTGGTTTATGAGGGTGAGAAAGAGCTTTGCCTGGACTGGGCTAGAAGCAGTTTGTGTGAGTAGCTTGCTCTTATGCCCATGTCCTGAGAGGTTGTGCAGGGTTGCTTTGCGTAGAAATGAACTGGTATGAGCAGAGGGATATGGCACAGAAAGAAAAATCTTTGGGTGAACTATTGCCCATTCAGCTGCAATTGAGAGATTACAACCTTTGAGATTGGGCCAGCTGACCTGCACTGGGGTAACAGGAAGAATGTAGACCCTTTTGAAGGGGCCTGAGTGCTCAAGGAGTGTCCTGTTCTTCAACTTCTGCTTTATTCCTCCCTGGATTAACAAATTGGCACCCTGCCTGGTTTTGTGGAGTATAAGAAATGCAGGAAAGAGAGGGTCATTGAGTTTGCAACACGGTCTTGTGTTTTGGAAATGGCCATGGGCAGTGTGAAGCAGGTTTGCTGGATGCCTGCATGGAGACCCAATGGGGCCATGAGGCATGAAGCCGTGGGATTGCAGTGGAGACCCAGTGGAGATGCCAGGACCACGAGATGGCTGCCAAGGAGAGCTGCTGGCCCTGATGAAGTTTTCTAGGACTGTGAGTAGCCTAGCTGGAGGGGTGGAATTAGAACTCCAGAGACTTGTTGCTGGTTAGAATTATCAGACTTGGAGATTTGTCACTGGCTAGAGTTGTTGGACTTGAATCTACAGAGTTTGATATTTGCCCTGGTTGTTTTAAATCTTGTATCGGTTGAATATTTCTTTGCTATACCATCTTTTGCAGTGTGAATGTTTATTCTGTGCCATTATGGGTTTTGGGGGGATTTTTTGGTATTATGGCTCAGTTAAAATACCTTGGATTACAGGGATGTTTGAACATCATTGGAATTGATAAAAACTATGAGGACTTTTAAAGTTGGATGCATGCATTGCATTTTACATAATGTATAGTTATCAGTTTATGGGGGCCAGGGGAGGAATGTGGTGGTTTGATTCAGGTGTCCCCCATAAACTTAGGTGTTTTGAACACTAGGTTCCCAGCGGATAGCGATTTGGGAATTAACACCTTCAGGAGGCAGTGTTATTGTTGGGGGGCAGGCTTATGAGTGTTATGGCCAGTTTCCCCTTGCCAGTGTTTGGCACACCCTCCTGTTGCTATTGTCCACCTTATGTTGGCTACGGGGTGATGTCCACCCTCTGCTCATGCCATCATTTTCCCCTGCCATCGTGGAGCTTCTCCTCAAGCCTGTAAGCCCAAATAAACCTCTTTTTTCCCACAAGCTGCTCTTGGTTGGGTGATTTCTACTAGCAATGTGAACCTGACTGCAACACCATGTATCCCAGGCTAGCCTCAAACTCACAGTAATCCTCCTAACTCAGGCCTCCCAAGCACTGCTATTAAAGGTGGGCACCACTATGCCCAGCTAAACTTTCACTTCTTCAGCAATGTTTACTGAGCCTAATAACTACAAGTAGACAAAGGATGAGGAATGACAGAGCTGCTGTTTTTGATGCAGTAGACCAGACAAGGAAGGCCTTTCTGAGGCGGTGACATATCCGCGAAGCAGGGGACGAGCCGTGTGGGAATGCAGGAGTGTACTTCCGCTTCCATTAACTCAACGCTGATTCTCTGCATGCTCTGTTGTGATGGCCAAGAGATGTCTAGTGAGAGGGGACTCAATGTCCACCAGTGGATGGCAGAAATGAATTATAGTAGATTTCCTAATAGTCAAGTAATGCATAGACCTTTCCTTGTTAAGGAGGATGAGAAAATGTTCGTATATGTCTACATGGAAAAGACACTAAGTCTTTGAAAGTGGCTCTCAGTGGCAGAAACACGTGCAGATCTCTGTGTGTGTGTGTGTGTGTGTGTGTGTGTGTGTGTGCTGAGGATGGAACCAGGGCCTCATGCAGAGCTCAGTTCCTTTGCCTGGCTGTATTATTACTTGGTAGTAAACATGCAATGCACTTGGAGAGAGCCAGAGAGAGAGACCCAGGTTCTGAGATCCAGAGAGACGCTAAAAGAAACCTATGGTTCAGCAATAAGATTATCTTCCCCACTCCCCCAAATCTCCTATTATTGGACACTCGGGATGATTTTACTTCCTTTGTTTTTTAAATCAACAAGCACAAAATTACTACCTAAAAATGCAAATGCAGAAAGGGAAGAAACTGATTTTTAAAAATAAATGAAAATATAGACATAGAAGCTTAAAGACATACTGAAGTTGCAAAACGACTCAAAAATGTACCGAAAGTGTCCATTTGATCTTTGCCATATGCTTGGAGAGGGCAGAGTACAGCAGATGGGGGAGGGGAGGGCATGTGTCAGATGAGATGCTCCCACCACCTGCAGAGCATGGCTACTTTTTTCCTCACTCATTGCCTCGGCAAGTATTCAGTCAGGCTTGGTAGCATGTCTCTGCTGGCGAGTGCTGACTAAACAGACTTCACTCCTGGCATCCATTCTGCTGCCCAGGGGCAAGCGAGGAGGCCGTGAGTCGTCGTGAAGAAAGCTCCACATCCGCCCTTCCTTTCCTGCCCCGGTTAAGGGCTGATTTCAGATGGGCGGTGGCAGCTGCCTGATGTCAAGCTGACAGCTCTGAGTTTGAGATGGAACGGTGGGCAACCTGGGGGTCTGGAGCAGCGGTGGTGGGAGAGCGCTGCAGCCTGGCCATCCCTACCCACAGGCCTTCTCTTGGGCATGGGATGCTCTTCTCTCTGTTGATCTAGATTTTGTCCCGAGTCCAAGCTCTTCTCCAAGAAGCCTTTCCTGAGCATCTGGCTTATGTGGGTCCTGGAGAGTCGAACCAGGATCCTTTGGCTTTGCAGGCAAACGCCTTAACTGCTAAGCCATCCCTCTAGTCCTATTTTTTTTTTTTTTTGGTTTTTTCGGGGTAGGGTCTCACTCTAGAGCCCAGGCTGACCTGGGATTCTACAGAGTCTCAGGGTGGCCTTGAACTCATGGCGATCCTCCTACCTTCTGCCTCCTGAGTGCTGGGATTAAAGGCATGTGCCCCTCACGCCCAGGCTTCTAAATTTTTTTAATAAAATAAAAATAAACAAAAGATAATCTGGGCCTCAGGGGTATAATTCAATGATTCCAGGTTCTAGGTTTCAGCCCCAGTGCATAACAAGGGGAAAAATCATTAATCTCCACAGTAATAATATATATATAAATATCACACACATATATAACACACCAAAGAGGGTGCAACTTCACTTCTATGGGCTTCATGCCCAAAACACATAAGCATAATTTGTTTGTGTAAAAACCTCAGACAAACCCAGATGCAGGAACGTGCTACAAAGCACCCTGGCCAGTACGCCTATGCTTCATTGCCACGGCGGGCCGACTGAAGAGCTGTCCCAGCCTGCAGAAACCATGCAGAACCCTGGATCTCATTCTACTCCAGAAAAAGGTCATTGGCACGACAGCTGGTGAAATCTGAGTAAGAACTGAGAGTTGTCAATAGCCTTGTACTGATGCTAATTTGGTGGTTTTGAGAACTGTACTGTGATTATGAAAGATGTTAACAGTCATGGGAGCTGAGCCAGGTGGACAGGAGAATTCTCTGTTCCATTTGAATAAGTTTAAAATTATTTCAAAATGAAAGTTAAACAATATGGGCTGAGGAGATGGCCCCGTGGCTAAAGGCACATGACTGCAAACCTGCTGACCAAGTTTAATTCTTCCCAGCACCCGTGTAAAGCCGGACACAAAGGAGCGCTCGTGTTTGGAATTCCAAAGTGCACTATGGCTATGGAAGGTGAAGGCAGGAAAATCCGGAGGCTTACAGATAAGCTATCCTGGTAGACAATGCAGCAAAAACAACCTGAGAGACCCTGTCTCAAAAAAGATGGAGTAGCCCGGTGTGGTGGCGCACACCTTTAATCCCAGCACTCGGGAGACAGAGGTAGGAGGATCGCTGTGAGTTCGAGGCCACCCTGAGACTACATAGTGAATTCCAGGTCAGCCTGGGCTAAAGAGTGAGACCCTACCTCGAAAAACAAACAAACAACAACAACAAAAAAAAGATGGAGTCAAGCCAGGCATGGTGGCATACACCTTTAATCCCATTATTTAGGAGGCAGAAGTAGGAGGATTGCTATGAGTCTGAGGCCACCCTGAGATTACATGGTGAATTCCAGGTCAGCCTGGGCTAGAGGGAGACCCTACCTCGAAAAACCAAAAGAAAGAAAGGAAGGGAGGGAGGGAGGAAGGGAGGAAGGGAGGGAGGGAGGGAGAGAGGGAGGGAGGGAGGGAGAGAGGAACGAAGGGAGGAAGGAAGGAAGGAAGGAAGGAAGGAAAGAAGGAAGGAAGGGAGGGAGGGAGGAAGGAAGGAAGGAAGGAAGGAAGGTAGGTAGGTAGAGGGCAAGCACCTTGAAGTTGTCCTCTAACCTACACACAAGCACTGTGGCACGCTTGCACCCTCCCCCACACAAAGTTAAGCCATATGAAATACAATCACCCCTCCTCTGTCCCTGGCGCTATCCGTGCCCAAGACCTGCTCTGTCCTTGATTCTTCCTCATGGGAAGGGCAGCTGCTGTGGCTCTCATTACAGCCTGCCCCGAGCAAGCCATGGACTGCTCAGATGGGGTTCCTTGACAGAACGGTGGAGCCCTGACTTGGGACATAAAGCAAGATAACCCACGTCAAGTGCCCCGCCAGAGCCACGTGGCTGACAACTGCAGGGATCCTTTCTGGGTTCAGCCAGGCAGCTGCACAGCTAGCTGCAAGGACATGGTGGCGTGCATCTGGGAGGAAGTACGAATGTCCCTGCCCTCCGTGCAGGATGCTGACACGTGTGTTTGGATTCTGTGCCCTAACAAAGGACAAGCTCTGTCTGAGAGAGATACAGGGACCCTGCACCAAGAGGCTGTGGTGACCCAAGCCTGTCTCTCGGGCACATTTTATTTGGCAAATATTTACTGTACGTGTTGGGACAGAGTGGGAACAGCACAGGATAGGCTGAGGAGTCCCTGCCTAGGGGAACTTGTGTTGTAGCAAAATCGGGAGTGAGGGGAGCCCATACAGTCATACCAGGAAACAAGTAAATTGTAATCTACCAACTCACTCAAAGCTGGGACGGGCAGAAGGGAAGGAGCCAGGGAAGGCCTCTTCTCTCAGAGCAGGAAACCAAGAGATGGAGTGTGCACTCTTCTGGGTGGTACAGAACCAAGACCTGGGCAGGAGGGGGTGTGGCACATTCTAGGTGTTGCTAGGAGGCCTGGGGGGGGGGGGACTCTCAAAGAGTGCCACAGCAGGGGCCAGAGCTAAGTCATAGGTAGTGAGGGGAAGAAGATGGTGGGGCCCAAGCAGACAAGCCCTTGTCTGAAAGTTCACTGGTTACTGAGAGGAGGATGCTCTGAAAGTTGGCAGGAATGCCCCCCATCCCAGGTGACAAGTGATTCTGGGAAAGGCAGGGCCTGGGCCAGGGCAGGTGCTGGAGGGAAGCTTGATGTGGGGAGGACAAGCGTAGCCCTTGCTGGCCTACAGTCTGGATCCTGCGGGGTGCTGAAGCGGGGAGGCAGGCGGGCAGGGCCTGAGGACCGGCTGCTGGGACGCTTTCTGCGGCCTGGTGCCCTCTCTGACGATGACTTCCACATGCTGGCTGAGCTCAGTCCCGTCATGTGCCTGCACCATCAGCCCCGGCCATATCCCAGTCCCACAGTGGACTCCCTGTCTTCTGGGAAAGGTCTCCCTGACCCGTGAGCCCTCCTCTCCCTCTCAGTTCTGCCTTCCTCCCCTCAGGTGGGCTCATGACGGAGGAGCTCACTCCTGGGTCTTGTGAGCATCTCCTTCATCCAGCTCTGTTCCCAGTCAAAACTGCAGACCACTAGCAAAAACTCAAGGTCATAGAGCACCACATGTGACAGAGTCCTGCTCCTTGTCCAAACCTGCCGGGGCTCCTGGCGTTCATGAGAGAGTCCAACTCCCTATCTGACCCTCTGTAAACTCACACTGAAGCCAGTCTCTGCCTCTTCCCCTCCCACTAAGCTCAATGAAAGCCCAGTGAGCCCCAGAACTAAAGTGTGAAAAACCCCTCAATGTCTATCAACAACAAAGGATATAAATAAGCCACATCCTACTCAGACTGGAGAAAACTCCTCAACCAGCAAAACAAATGATCGAGAACAAGGTTCAACATGCATAAAGCCAAAACACATGTCATTAAACTAAAAACCACACTGCTGAGAAAACAACCTGCCATTTATTAAAATGCCAATGCATGCGGAAACTATTCCATCTCCCATCTCCAGACACAGTGTGATAAAAGATTAGGGCTGCTGAGTCCGGCCAGCAGTGCAGCTCAGAAGCGGGGTGTGGTGGGGATGCATGCATTCTGAAGTATCTCTAATATTTTATTTCCTTTAAAAAATATTTTTTGCAGCTGGGCATGCTGGTGCATGCCTTTAATACCAGCACTTGGGAGGCAGAGGTAGGAGGATCATCATGAGTTCGAGGTCACCCTGAGACTACATAGTGAGTTCCAGATCAGCCTGGGCTGGAGTTAAACCCTACTTTGAAAAACCAAAAATAAATAAATAAATAAATAAAAATATTTCGGGGGCTGGAGAGATGGCTTAGCGATTAAGGCACTTGCCTGCAAAGCCAAAGGACCTAGGTTCAGTTCCCCAGGGACCCACATAAGCTCAGATGCACAAGGTGGCTCATGTGTTTGGAGTTCATTTGCAGTGGCTGGAGGCCCTGGCGCGCCCATTTGTTCTCTCTCTCTCTCTCTCTCAAATAAGTAAATAAAAATACTCCTAAAAATATTTTTTCTTGCTGGACATGGTGGCGCACGCCTTTAATGCCAGCACTCGGGAGGCAGAGGTAGGAGCATCACCATGGGTTCAAGGCCACCCTGAGACTACATAGTGAATTCCAGGTCAGCCTGAGCTACAGTGAGACCCTACCTCGAAAAACCAAAAAATAAAAAATTATATATATGTGTGTGTGTGTGTGTGTGTTTTCTTAGCACTCAGGAGGCAGAGGTAGAAGAATTACTTTGAGTTTGAGGTCAGCCTGAGACTACATAGTGAATTCCAGGTCAGCCTGGGCTACAGAAAGACCCTATCTAAAAAAAAAAAAAAAAAAAAAAAAAAAGCATCATGGACTGGATAGCCAGCTGTTAAAGGCACTTGCTCCTGGGCAGAGTGGCTCACGCCTTTAATCCCAGCAGAGGTAGGAGGATCACCATGACTTTGAGGCCACCCTGAGACTACATAGTGAATTCTAGGTCAGCCTGGACTAGAGTGAAACCTTACCTCAAAAAATCCCCCCTCCAAAAAAAAGGCACTTGCTTGCAAAGTCTACCAGCTTGGGTTCAATTCCCCAATACTCAAGTCAAGCCAGATGTACAAGTGGGACATGCCTCTGGAGTTATCTGCAGTAGGAAGAGACCATGGTACACCCATACTCTCTCTCTCCTTGCAAATAAATAATATATATGTGCATATATATGGCTATATATATATGTATATATATATATATATATATATATATATATATATATATATATATATATATACATATACATATACATATATAGCTGGAGAGATGGCTTAGCTGTTAAATCGCTTGCCTGAAAGTCTAACAAACTGAGGTCGATTCCCCAGGACCTACAAAGCCACATGCACAAGGTGGTGCATATGTCTGAACTTTGTTTGCAATGGCTGGAAGCCCCAGAGCACCCATTCTCTCTCTCTCTCTCTCTCTCTCTCTCTCTCTCTCTCTCTCTGCCTCTTTCTCTCTCTCATAAGTAAACAAATAAAATAAAAATAAATTAACATTGCTTCTTGGCCTTTTGACTAAGATCAAATGTAAAAACCAACAGAAGCCAGGCATGGTGGCTCACACCTTTAATCCCAGCACTCAGGAAGCAGAGGTAGGAGGACTGCTGTGAGTTCAAGGCTACCCTGAGACTAAATAGTGTATTCCAGATCAGCCTGGGCTAGAAGGAAACCCTACCTCAAAACACCAAAACCAAAAATGAAAAAAAAAGAAAGAAAGAAAGAAAGAGAGAGAGAGAGAGAGAGAGAGAGAGAGAGAGAGAAAGAAAGAAGGAAAGAAAGAAAGGCCAGCTAGTGATTAGGAAAGGCCAGGGAGAAGCCAGGCAAGCAGGTGGCACAGTGCCCAGTGAAAAAGGGTTCTGAGGCAAAGACAGGGCTGGCGGACCCAGGAAGCCCAACAGGGGTGGCTCGCCCAATTTCAATGCTCTCCACCCCATTCTCTCCTCCCCTCCTCACCCACCTGCTTCCCATGCCCCTCCCCTCTCTCTATTTGCCCTCACAGATCTGGGCAGGCAGGGTGCTCTGCCAAGCAGGTCACCCAGATCCAAGGGCAATGGGTGGAGCTGTGCCACTGGGCCATGAATTCTCAACAGCGCCTGACCTGTGATCTGCAATCAGCTCTGCCAGCCAGGAACAGGGAGGAGGAAGAGACGAGTGTGAGGAGGGAGAAGGAGCGAAGGCTAGAGTCCACAGCCAGGCCCCAGGCTTTGCTGGGCCCCAGGGGGGAGCTCATTGTCTCGTCTGTAACAATTTCTTGGGCCACAGAGCTCTGAATCCTGCGCCTCCCTCATGGATTATCTCAGATCATCCTCAAAACAAGGCCAATGATAGGGCCACACAGACATCACGAGTCTCGAAAATGTAGCTGATGACCTGATCAGAGAGGCAAGACTGAGCTCTGTGCCCCATGAGATGTAAAACAGAGTTTTAGGATGTTAATCCACTGTCTTCTCAGAATGTCTGCTGGCTTTCTAAATTAAATATAGTTTTTTTTGTTTTGTTTTTCGAGGTAGGGTCTCACTCTAGCCCAGGCTGACCTGGAATTCACTATGTAGTTTCAGGGTGGCCTTGAACTCATGGCAATCCTCCTACCTCTGCCTCCTCTGGGATTAAAGGTGTGCGCCACCACGCCCGGCTTTTAAATATAGTTTTAAGAACAAAAACAATCAAACAAAAAACCCAACATGGGTCTAGAGAGATGGCTTAGCGTTAAGGCATTTGCCTGCAAAGCCAAAGGACCCTGGTTTGACTCCCCAGGACCCACGTAAGCCAGATGCACAAGTGGGCATACGCATCTGGAGTTCATTTGCAGTGGCTGGAGGCCCTGGTGTGCCCATTCTCTCTCTCCCCTCTTTGCCTTTCTTTCTTCTCTGTGTCTCTCAAATAAATAAAAATTAAAATTAAAAAAAAAACAACAAAATAATAAAACAAGCCCAAGGCAGGCACCACAGTTCCACTTACAGATGAGCAAATGGAGCCCAGGGAGTGAAGGGCCTTGCACGCAGCATCAATAGGGCAGTGGAATGGGAAACGGTATTCATCCCCCACAGCCTAACCTGGAGCCCACACAACCCCTAAAATCCTTCCTCAACCCCAAACTGGAGGTTAAGTAAGTGGGTTTGAACTATTTGGAGGCTATCCCAATTCATCTTAGGGCATTTTCTGAGAGAAAAAAAAAATGATACGTAAAGATGGCTACAGACTGCAGCATGCCACCCAGGATCTGGCCTCTGAGACCTTGGAGTCTAGAAACTAGTCTGTACCCTCGCCCTGGATTCATGCATCTTGCAGACTATTGCAGAAGGGCAGACAGCGCTGGCCCAGTGACTCTTGAAAGTTCCTTTCAAATCTAGGCACTTTGTTTTGAGGTAGCATCTCACTCTAGCCCAGGCTGACCTGGAACTCACTCTGTAGACCAGGCTGGCTTTGGACTCAGGGTGATCCTCCTATCAGCCTCCTGAGTGCTGAGTTAGGCTCAGTGACTTTCGCTGTGGAGTACTGGTGGGGCTCCCATCAGGAGCCGGAGGGAGAAGAGAATTTAGGAAAAGGGAGGGAGGCTGGAGGGGAAGATGTGAAGGCGAAGGAGGCTGTGTCTGATGGCCGGCCCCGCCCCACCTGGCTGGTGTGCCACTGTCCCATGTAACTCTCCTTCTCTCTCTCTTTCCCCCCCCTTTTTTTTTTTCCAGGTAAGGTCTCACTCTAGCTCAGGCTGACCTGGAATTCACTCTGTAATCTCAGGGTGGCCTCAAACTCACAGTCATCCTCCTACCTCTGCCTCCCAAGTGCTGGCATTAAACGGCGAGCAGCCACCACGCCCTGCTATTAAGCTATGCCCCAGCCCTTGGTCCCTGGTTGGTTTCTGCACTAGTATCAAACACACAGCCTCCTTTCTTCTGTTGTTAGGTGCAAGAGGTAGGAACTTACTCCCACCTGTTTTCCTTTCCGTTCAAGCATTCTACAAGTTCATCTGAGGACTGGAGAGACAGCAACAGGTAAAGAAGTTTGCTTGCAAAACCTGAAGGCCTGGGTTGGATTCCCCGATACCCATATAAAGCCAGATACATGAAGTGCTGCATGTGTCTGGAGTTCGTTTGCAGTAGCAAGAGGCCTTAGAAACCCATTCTCTCTCTCTTTCTCTGCTTTCAAATAAATGAATAAAAATATTTTTATAGGCAGCGGGCATGGTGGCACATACCTTTAATCTCAGCACTCAGGAGGCTGAGGTAGGAGGATCACTATGAGTTCAAGGCCACCCTGAGACTACATACTGAATTCCAGATCAACTTGAGCTAGAGTGAGACCCTGCCTCAAACCTCCCTAAAAAAATGTTTTTAAGAGCTGGAGAGCTCAGGGTTTGGGGATGCTAAGTTGCAAAGTCTGTTGGCCTGGGTTCAATTCCCCAGTACTCACATAAAGCCAGATGCACAATGTGGCCGTGGCACATACATTTGGTGTTCACTTGTAGTGGCAGGAGGCCCTGGTGTGCCCATACCTACTTTCTTTCTGTCTGTCTCTTTTTGTCTCTATCTTTCTCAATAAATAAATATATTTTTAAAAAGTTCATCTGTGCTGGAGAGATAGCTTAGCCGTTAAGGCACTTGCTTGCAAAGCTAAAGGACCCAGGTTTGATTCCCCAGGACCCACATAAAACAGATGTACAGGGTGACACTTGCGTCTAGAGTTCATTTGCAGGGCTAGAGGTTCTGGTGTGTCCATTCTTCCCCTGTCTTCTCCCCATCTTCTTTCTCTCTCTCTCTCAAATAAGTAAATAAATAAATAAATCTTTAAAAAAAAAAGTTGGGCTGGAGGGTTGGCTTAGCAGTTAAGGCATTTGCCTGCAAAGCCAAAGGACCCAGGTTCGATTCCCCAGGTCCCATGTTAGCCAGATGCACAAGGGGGCGCATGCATCTGGAGTTTGTTTGCAGTGGCTGTAGGCCCTGGCCTGCCCATTCTCTCTCTCTCTCTGTCTCTCTCTCCCCTCTTTCTCTGTCAAATAAATAAAAAATAAAATATTTGTTAAAAAAAATAAGTTCATCTGAACCAGGCATGGTGGCGCACGCCTTTAATCCCAGCACTCGGGAGGCAGAGGTAGGAGGATTGCCATGAGTTCGAGGCCACCCTGAGACTACATAGTGAATTCCAGGTCAGCCTGGGCTAGAGTGAGACCCTACCTCGAAAAAAAATAAAGTTCATCTGACTAAAGGGGGGCCCCTGAAAATAGATCTACACACACACACAAAGTTCATCTGACATTGACAGCTAAGGACCAGGTGTGGCATAGTTTCTCTGGTATCTGAGGCCCAGCCTCCGGGCCGCACAAGACACCATGGGGACAGCAGGGCCCACCACCCTCCCTTAGTGGAAAAAAAACAGAGCAGCTCTTCTTCCTCTTCCCCAGTCCCTTAGGTGGCCCTGGAAGAAGCCGGAGGGCTATCAAGTGTGCCTCAGGTTGCTCTCTGCCATGGCCCTCCAGACATGGTCAGCAAGCAGGGATCTGGGACAGAGCTTCTCAAAGCACTACATCAGACTGATCCATCTGGAGACATGTGCAGTAAACAAGAAGATTCTGAGGTCTTCCTGTGGCGCAAGAGATGAACCAGGGGCTCGGTGCATGCGGGGCAAGTGCTCTACCACTAAGCTATACCTCCAGTCCAGGATTCGGACTCAGCGGTTCTGGGACACCGAAGGAATTTACCTGCCCTCACCTCACCAGAAAGAAAATAGTGTTTCTTTTTTTTTTTTAAATTAATTAATTTATTTATTTGACAGAGAAAGAGGGAGAGAGAGAGAGAGAGAATGGGAGCGACAGGGCCTCTAGCCACTACAAATGAACCCCAGATGCATGTGCCCCCTTGTGCATCTGGCTATCGTGGGTCCTGGGGAATCAAACCTGGGTCCTTTGGCTTTGCAGGCAAATGCCTTAACCGCTAAGCCATCTCTCCAGCCCAATAGTGTTTCTTAATTGGTCCCCTGGGACCCAAGTGGGAGACAGAAAAAAAAAAAAATCACTTTGCAACTTGGGGCTGGTGGAAACAGTGGCCTGGGCTGTGCTGTAGCTGCCCCAAGGTCCCTGTGGGTCAGGGCTGTGGTCAAGAGCACCAGCCCCCCAGTATGGGCTCACAGGACTCCTTCCACTGAGCCTGGGCATAGCTTCTCTGCTATCTGAGGCCCATCCTCCAGCAGCCAAGGGGACAGCTGACCCACTCTCCTCCAGGCCTCTTTGGACACAGCATGAAACATACAATGCAATCCTTCTTCTCCTTCCCCTCCTCCCTTCCGCAGCCCCGAAGGAAGCTGGAGAGCTATCAAGTGTCTGCCTCAGCTGGGCCCAGGGTCCTGCCTCAGGCCAGCCTTGGGGCACAGATTCAAAAAGGGGATTCTGGACTGCAGAGATGCCTTAGTGGTTAGGGCACTTGCCTGCAAAGCCAAAGGTAGGACCCCTGTAAGCCAGATGCGGTTTGTTTGTAGTGGCTGGATGCCCTGGCGTGCCCATTCTCTCTTTCCCTCCCACCCACCCCCTTTGCTTCTTTCCCCCTTTCTCTCTCTCAAATAAAAATATTTAAAAAAGACAAAAAGGGGATTCTGCATTCAGAGAGTATATGGACAGCCCCTACAACCAGGGTCACCCTCCTTAACGTTCTCTCCACCTCAGGCTCTCACTCTCCTGTATGTGCGTTGTGGGGTATGCAGAAGCGCCCCTGGAGCCCAGAGGAGAACGCTGGGTGTCCTTTCTCTATTGCTCATCTGTGCATTTCCTTAACAAATGCAGTCTCTCACGTGGATCTGTGGTTGGTTTTTGTGAGCCCCAGTGATTCTCTGGTCTCTGCTCCCCACAAGACTGGGGTTACAGAGGTGCTTGGCCAAGTCCCAGCTATATATGTGTCCTGGTCTCAGCCCTTGTGCACAAGGCGTCAAGCGGGCAGCACTCTCCCATGTACACCCCTTGCTTCATCCCTCAGTTTCCCTTTTGACCTTTGGCCTTCTTAGTGGTAGCTGAGAGGGTTTGGCAGAACAGGGCCCCAGGAGAGCTCTGGAAGTGACACCCAGGCACGTTAGCAGCTCTAGGAAGCCCTCACCCACTAGGGCCTGTTCAGCTGTCTTCTTTTTTTTTTTTTTTTTTTTTTTTGTGAGGCTGGGTCTCTCTCTAGCCCAGGCTGACCTGGAATTCACTATGTAGTCTCAGGCTGGCCTTGAACTCACAGTAAATCTTCTACCTCTGCCTCCAGAGTGCTGGGATTAAAGGTGTGAGTCACCATGCCAAGTTTTTTTTTTTTTTTTTTTTACCCTGTTCAGTTGCCCTATTGGCTTATTTCCTCAGTTTTAAGAAAATACATAAGGGCTGGAGAGATGGCTTAGTGGTTAAGGTAGGAGGATCACCGTGAGTTCGAGGCCACCCTGAGACTACATAGTGAAGTCTAGGTCAGCCTGGGCTAGAGTGAGACTCTACTTCAAACAACAACAACAATAATAATAAAAATAAAGGTGTGAGCCACCACGCCCTATTAAATAAAAGATGTGCACTGTCATGCCTGGCTCTGGCCATCTTAAAAAGTGAGTAAATAAAAAACGAAGGAGAAGTACGTAACAAGCAGCAGCTCTCTGTTGCTAAAGGCCTCATGTACTCCCTGTTCCCACAGATCCCTGTGACTTTATAGTCCCCCATCCCCCAGCAGCCATTCCAAGTTTGGTGTCATTAGGAGTCCCCTGTCACTGGCCAGAAGCATCCCCTGACCTCACCATGTTGGGCTTGCCTGCTGGGAGGCAGTGGAGTCTGCAGCCCTACCGGGCTCAGAGGAACTACATAGAGAGAGCTCCTGAGGTGGGCTGGGAGATGGCTCAGCAGGTAACTGCTCTTGCCACAAACAGGAGGGCCTGAGACCAGGAAGTTGCTATCACCTATCCACAGTTTGGGCTCTGGTTTATCTAGTAGTCCCTTACCCCTTGAGAACGCTGACCAGCTCCTACCCTGCGTCCTGACCCAGGGGCAGCCAGCTGCTATGAATGAATGAGAAATGTGGCATTTCCCAGTGGTGGGTCACACAGCCTCAGAAGATATTGGTAGATGTTGGAAACTCCAGAAGGAGGCTGGCCAGACCTACCCCCTACCCATCCCAGGCTACCGGACAAGCAACTGCCAATACATCCTGAGCACTTACGCGCAGTTTCATTTGATCCTCACAGGAGCCCCACGAGGCAGGCGCTAACAACACTGCCCCCATTTTTCCAGACGCAAACAATCAGGCACAGAAGAGTTATGGGGCCAATGTCACATGGCAACGAGACAACAAAGCCAGGGTTCAAAAGCGGACTGTCCAGGGGCCCTACTTACTGTGCACTTAGGTACCATGCACCGTTTCCCCACATCAGCCTGCCCTGATCCGCCTTCAGTTGAGCCCACTTATTCCCACCCCCAAGTAAGAGCGGTTACGCTTGAAGAAAGCCTTTCTAAACTTGCCAAGGGCAACTTTTGTAACAGCACATTACTAATGACGACATGAACGCTTCCCCTCTCCCAGCCACCGCTTTGGATCTCCACCATTTGCTTTCCAGCCCCCAACAATATCCTGTATTTACGGTCCTTCCAGCCACACCCTTCAGCTGGCGGGGACGCCCTCCTCCCCCCCATCCTTCCCGCAGGCCTGGAGGCATCCCACGGCATCAGCACTGGCGCGTTCCCACACATTTCCTGCTGCTGTGCCTCCTAGCTCTGAGGCCAACAGTGTCTCCCCCACGGGACTGGACTGATTGTTTCCCGGACCACGCAGCAGCAAGGTCTGGAATTCTGAGTGTAGGCAGATCTGCTCTGCAAATTTGGGAAGCTCGTTCCAAGGCAACCTGGAATCCCAGACAAAGAAAAGCCCATAGAAACAATGAATTCTAAATTGAGACATGTGGGGCATGCCTGGGCTACAGAGCAAATGCCAGGCCAATCATAGGACACAGAAGACTTTATTTCAACCCCATCCATTGACCCCCCCACCACCACCAAAAAAGAGGAAGCTCTTTGAGAAACCCAAGTTAGGGGATTTGGTAACTCCCAGATCCCAAATTCTAGAAATAGCCAAACCGAGTGACTGTGGGCATCCTGACCTGAGGAATGCCGATTTTAGATCCTCATAGAAACTCCTATTTTCCACTTCATCGGGCAATTTGCGTGGCTTCAAATTTAGCAATTTTGAGTGTGAGAAGCAGACTTAAAACTCCCTCCCCAAAGCCCGGTGTGGTGGCGCACGCCTTTAATCCCAGTATTTGGGAGGCACAGGTAGGAGGGTTGGAGACCAGCCTGGGATTACCTAGTGAATTCCAGGTCAGCCCGGGCTAGAGTGAGACCCTAACTTGAAAAACAAAAACAAACAAACAAACAAACAAAAAAAAAAAACTCCCTCCCCATGAACTGGAGGTAGATAAACCAGAGATAAATAAGACTCCCTTCACAAATAGAGCTACAGAAATTTTGTGAGAAACAAAGACAACAAACCCCCCAAATCTAGGGACTGGGGTGAGAGCAGATGCCTAGCATGCAACAGGCCCTGGGTTGAAGTGAATTCCTAAAAGGCAGCCACCACCAAACCAAATCCCAAACTTCCTAAAAAAAACGAACCCAAAATCATCACATGATTAAAAGTCTTAGCCATGTATGGGAAAATGCATTCCTGAGTGCCAGCACTCAGGAGGCTGAGACAGGAGGATCACAAGTTAAAGACTGCATAGTGAGACAATCTCATCCAACCAATCAGCTTGCCAAACAAGCAAAAAAACAAAAACCCACCACCTCATTATTATTAGTTTTTTTTTCCAGGTAGGGTCTCATTCTGGCCTAGCCTGTCCTGGAACTCTCTCTGTAGTCCCAGGCTGGCTTCAAATTTAGTGATGCTCCTACCACTGCCTCCCAAGTGCTGGGAAGGTGTGTGCCACCATGCTTGGCTTGCCTCATTATTTTAATGCTTTTTACGAAGCAACTGCACTTTGATTGAAACATTGTGCAGAATTTGTTCTCCGGCCCACTAAGCCTTTATATCTCCATTTCAGAGACTGTGAGTGAAGTCCTTGGCCTAAAGCTTTGGGGAGTATGTGGGGTAGTCTGAGGAGGGAGGAGGGATGAACTGCACAATGTGTTCTCTGAAGCTCAGTAAATTCCCAGGCTTAGGCCTTTCCAGCGACCTGGCCAGTGGCCCTGGCTGTCACAATTCCCTCTACTCAACATCACTGCCCCTGACGTGGGCTGCGGCAGAAAGGGACAGAGGCCCTCAGAAGCCTGGTTCTTTCCCTGCTCGGCTAGGGCAGAACAGTGTTTACCACTCAAAAGAAGGGGAAGAGGGAGGTGAGGGCTGGGAAAAGTGCGAGAGTCAGGTAGGCAGTCAGATCAAATTTCACAACATGGGGCTCTCTCCCGTGCCAGGCCAGTGGGGTGGACAGAACGACTGGGCCAGATCAACGAACGGGGTTGGAATTCCTGCTTGGGACAGAAGAGTCTACCAAGAGTGGTGGGGAGCTGTGTGATGGGGAGAGGGACAAGGACCCGTAAGGGAGGGAGACTTCTATGCCAAGTGATCGAAGGCACACCTTCTCTCTTGCACCTGCTGACGGGGGCCCGCGGTGAGCGACCTCGGTCCTGCCCAGGCAGATCTTCCCAGCTGGGGCTCCCGCACTACCCCGCACCCCCGTTCCCCAGCTCCCTAGGCCCCCCAGCCTCTAATCCCACGCTCACCTCCCCTAACCTTTCTTCCCCAGCTCATCCCCATCTGCAGCGCTCAAACTCCTTCCCTTCTTCACTCCGCAAACAACTCTGGCTGGTCCAGCCCGTCTCGCGATCCCTCTTCTAGGACCCGACACCCCTTGAGCCCGAGTCGTCCCCCCATCCACAGGGCTCCCCTCCGCGCGTCCCCTCCCGGCTCGCCCGCTCTGCCCGGTCCGCACGGGCCGGAGCCCGCCGGGGGCGCTCACCCGATTCGGAAGAGCAGCCGCTGGCTGCGCGTCATGAGCAGGCCGCGGAGGCCCCGGCGCGCACGGCAGCCGCGGGGGATCGCGAGCAGCACGACGGCCAGCAGCAGCAGCCCGCACGCGGGGACCCACAGCCACGGCGCGGGCCAGCGCTGCCAAGCCATGCCGGGGGCCGACCCGCCGGCCGGGGGCGGGGCGCGGCGCGGCGCGGCGGGGCGGGGCGTTGCTAGGCGACGGCCCGGCCCCACGCGGGGAACCCGGCACGGGCGCGCAGGGCGTTGGGGCTCCGCCCACGGCCTTGCATTCGGGCCCCGTGCGCGCCTCGGATGACCCCCCCAAACCACCCCCTGCAGGAGGCCTGGCTCCGCCCCCGCCCGGAGGGTCAGGAGGCGGCGCCCGAACCCGCGGTCGACCTTGCGCTAATCTGGGTCCACGTTGGCCCGAGTCCCGGGAGCTGACCGCAGCCTCTGCGCGCCCACGCCAGGGGACCCTGGGAGAGGCTCTGACCTGGTCCTCCTGGTGAGAAACCTTTAGGCTCATACACTTTTTCAACTGGAAGGAGGAACGGGTCCACTGCCAACTCATTCGTTTATTCATTCACTAAATTAAGGCACTGGGCCAGGTTCCGAGATGATGGGTCGAAGATAGTCTCTGGGCTGAGGCAGTAATGGCAGGGCACTTGCCTAGCACGCACCAGACTCTGGGTTCTATCCCTAGCACTGCAAAAAAAAAAAAAAAAAAAAAAAAAAACCGCAAAAGTTAGCCGGACATTGGGGCGCATGCCTTTAATCCCAGCACTTTAATCCAGCAGAGGTAGGAGGATCGCCGTGAGTTAGAGGCCAGCCTGAGACTGCATAGTGAATTCCAGGTCAGCCTGGGGTGGAGCAAGACCCTACCTCGAAAACAACAAAAACAAAAAAAGCCCAGAAATTTCTGATCCTGGACCTAGAGCCTACAATCTACATCCAGTGGCTGGACAAACCAAGTACGCAGATGCAATTGTACAAAAATATGTATATGTATATATATATATATGTAGATGCTCACACATACACATACATGTGCGCTGAAAAAAACTGATGCTGTAAAGGAAGCAGGGGTCAAAGGAGTCACCCACCGACTGATAGATATGGGGCACAGAGAGTCTCCTTGAGCAGGTGACATTTATCCCATGCTCCGAAGGATAAGAGGCCACAGGCTGCACTGGCTCAAGGGGGAGGGGCTTTGCCAGTGGGTGGCAAAGTCAGCTTTGGGAGCCAGGCACCTTCACTCAGGCACCCTCACCGCCATGCCCAGCCCAATTCCCACACCGCTGTTTCCCCCCAACTCCCTTACTGCTGCCTTTCTCGTGGGTTCTAGAAGTTGTTCAGGTCAGTGTGAGGGCAAGTGTGGTGACATCTACAAATTCAGGCACACAGGAGCCAGGGCTGGGCTCCTGCGGATCCGGCCTTGCCCTGGGCCCTGCGGGAAGGGAAGGAAATGCTGCAGAGTCAAGCTCACCATCCCTCCCGCTGGGAGCTGGGTGGAGGGAAGCAGGTGAGGCAATGTCCTGGTTTTCCTCCCCGCTTCCTGTGTTCTGGTCTGAGAGCCCCAGATAACCAGACTCCACCTCACATTTTCCATCACCCTCTGTGTACAAGGGCTAAACGTGTGCCACTGTGAGATCATCATGTATATACATTGGAGGCCTCGCCCTCCTCTGATCCCCTCCCCTCCTGTCCCATCCCAAAAAGCCAAGGGGTGGGTAAAATTGTCCCCAAACTGAATTGCAGTTCATCTAATTCTAGGTTTAATCCGAAACCCTGGATAGTCAGAGTTTCTTTTCTGTGGATACACCTTGGGGGACAGAGCCTATGTTCTGCTCTCTCCCTGTCCCTTGCCTGATCCTCAGCTTCTTGGAGCCCGCCATGGGAAGGGCTAAGAGGAAGACAGGTACCTGAATTCACAAGAAGTCGGTCCAGCACAGGGGAGTTTGGTCTCTATTTGTGTGTGCACATGCAAATCAAACAATTGGGGATCATTGTGAACACACCCTGCTGCAGGGAGGGCTGTAACACAGTTCTTGCCTGCAAAGTCAAAGGACCCAAGTTCGATTCCCCAGTACCCACGTAAACCTAAGCCAGATGCATTAGGTGGTGCATGCGTCTAGAGTTCTTTTGCAGTGGCTGGAAGCTCTGGTGCGCCCATTCTCTCTCTATCTGCCCCACCCCCTCTGAAATAAATAAATAAAATACACAGCTCCTGTAATCTCAAACAGGAAGCGCAGGCACTGGTGTGAACCTGCAGAAAACTTGAATCCTGCAGACATTTGAATTCTAAATCTCTAGCCACACGCACACACGCAGAAACTTATAGATGATAAACCCAAGATGTAGTTTACGAAATCCACAGACTCAGGGCAGGGCTTGGGTTTGGGAGTGAAGGGGGGTGTCTGGGAGGTCTCACGCAGGCTTAGAAGCCACCCTCCCTTACTCTGGACTATTCTGAAAAACCATGCACGTTTGCTCCAAATCCACTTTAGTTTTCCCTCCCGTCCCACATGGCTTTGCTGTGCAGTAAGCCAGATGTCTCATTATTCACCCATTCCCGTGCCTTGCACCCTATAATGCCTAAGTACTCATAGTTGCCAGAACTTGCCATATTGCCTCACATCTCTCATGCTTTGCACATGCTGTGCTTTCTGCTGGAGAGAGTGCCACTCGTTCTTCGTTCCCCAAAGATTCAGACCTCTTGTGCTCGCATCAAGAAAGCTTTTAGGCGCTGGACAGATAGCTCAGTGGTTAAGGCACTTACCTACAAAGTCTAACAACCCAGGTTCAATTCCCTAGCACCCACATCCGTCAGATGCACAAAGTGCAGCATGCATCTAGAGTTTGTTTGCAGTGGCTGGAGGCCCTTGCACGCCCATTCTCTCTGTCTCTATCTACCTCTCTCTTTCAAATAAATAAATATTTTAAAAAATATTTTATTTTTATTTATTTGACAGAGAAAGAGGGAGAAAGAGAGAGAGAGAATGGGTGCACCAGGGCCTCCAGTCAGTGCAAATGAACTCCAGACACATGTGCCCCCTTGTGCATCTGGCTAGAGTGGGTCCTGGGGAATCGAACCTGGGTCCTTTGGCTTTGCAGGCAAACGCCTTAACCGCTAAGCCATCCCTCCAGCCCTAAATAAATATTTTTTAAAAAATACTTTATTTATCTACGAGAGAGAGACAGAATGGGTGTGCCAGGGCCTCTAGCCACTGCAAATGAGCTCCAGAGGCATGTGCCACCTTGTACATCTGGCTTTATATGAGTACTGGGGAATTGAACCTGAGTCTTTGGCTTTGCTGGCAAGTGTCTTAAGCATTAATCCATCTCTCCAGCCCCCAAAATATTTTTAAGTAAAAAGAAAAGGAAGCTTTTCTTGAGCATTCCCACTCCAACATGGGCTTCATTCAGCATGCCCCCCTTGTACACACAGTAACTTTCCATGTAACATTAATGACACGTGTTCGCACTTGCGTGGCTATCTTGGAGTGTATTCTCAAAGACCTTACCGTCTTTCTTCAGAGTGGAGACTAGAATGTTTCGTCTTCAACTCTCCACTGTCTGGCGTGATGCCACATACATATTAAATACTCACCCACGTCCTTTGAAATGTCAAAGTCCTATCCATTACCCACAAGGCTCTTCCTTGACAAGGCCAAGCCTGTCTTTTCAACCTCCTCAGATACCATCCTTCCTCTTGTCACCTTGGGTCAGCCACGTGGCTCCTCGAATGGGCCAAGCTCGTTCCCACCTCAGGCCCTTTGTGCATGCTCCTACCACTTGGAACCCAGCTTCCCAATTCTGCGATCAGCTCAAATGCTGACGAAGAGAAACAATCTTGAACTGATAGGTGGTTACATGACATCTGCCGGGGCTACAGCTGGCCGGAGAGGATGCTATATGGTATTCCCAGGATAGATGCCAGATGTCGCTAAAATCCTACAATGCCAGAACAGGCCCCAACAACAAAGAATCACCTGGTCCACAGCATGCAAATGTCAAACTCATCAAGGTGGACACTGGAGATTTGAACACCTTACCATGTGGAAAGTAACCATCAAACTAAAGCAAACCACATCTGCTGAGAGGACTCTGCTGTCCTCCACCCCCGTGGTTCTCTTATATCACTTACATGACTCTCCTGCTTCCTTCACCTTCAAGGCTCTACTGACAATTGGACCTTATTTTATGAATCTTGCCTGTCACCCCCACTGGGATTTGAGCCCCGTGAAGTCATGTTGTGTACACTGCCTGGCCCAGAGCTGCTGTTCAGCTAAGTGTTTGCTGCGCGGATGAGAGAAGCAAAGAATGGCCGAGTGACAGTTTCTTGCTGCTGAGCACTGGAACGAACAGTCACAAACTAGAATCCCCTTGTTATGACCAGTGGGATCTGTCCCTACAGGACAGCTGAGTGGCTGTCAACCCCAAGCAGAAGGGGAGACCGCAAACCACCCACACCAGGAAAGGAGCAGGGGAGCCACCTGCGAGGCACCCACACACTTAGAGGTCTCTGGTTACCATGTTTTTCCCTGGAACGGCTCGGGGGCATTACCAAGGCTAAAGTTTGCCTCTGGTGACTCTCCAGAGAGTCTTTTTTAAAAAAACTTTTTTTTGTTCATTTTTATTTATTTATTTATTTGAGAGCGACAAACAGAGAGAGAAAGGCAGATAGAGAGAGAGAGAGAATGGACGCGCCAGGGCCTCCAGCCACTGCAAATGAACTCCAGACGCGTGTGCCCCCTTGTGCATCTGGCTAATGTGGGTCCTGGGGAATCAAGCCTTGAACTGGGGTCCTTAGGCTTCACAGGCAAGCATTTAACCGCTAAGCCATCTCTCCAGCCCAGAGAGTCTTATTAATAACCTACGGCACAGCTGGGCGTGGTAGTACATGCCTGTAAGCCTAGCACTGGGAAGGCTGAAGCAGGAGGATCATGATGTTGAAGCCAACTTAGGCTACATAGTGAGACCTTGTCTCACAACAAAAAACAAAAAGCAAAAACCGGAAACTGTGGCTTAGCTGTTAAGATGCTTGCCTGCCAAGCCTAAGAACCCAGGTTCAATTTTCCAGGTCCCATGTAAGCCTGATGAACAAGGTGGTGTTTGCAGTGGTTCGAGGCCCTGGTGTGCCCATTCTCTCTCTCTCTCTCTCTCTCTCTCTCTCCTGCTCCCTCTGTCTCAAAAAAAAAAAAAAAAAAAAAAAAAGAACAAAAGGGCAGCTGGGCATGGTAGTGTACAACTGTAATCCAAACATTCAGTAAGCTGAGGCAGGATAATTGTTGTGAGTTCAAGCGCAGCCTTGGATACATAGTACCAGGCCAGTCAGGACTACACAGCAAGACCCTATCTCAAAAAATTAAGTAAATAGCCAGTAAGCTAGAAAAGAGATATAAAGGGAAGAGAAGTGAAGGGAGGGAGTACTTAATAGGATGGTATTGTATATGTGTAAGTAGAAGAATGGATTAATGGGGATGAAAAGGCCCAAGTGAGGTCAGGGGAAGAGATTGAGTAAAGGAAAGTGGAGGGAGGGCTAATCAAAATCTAAGAGGATATAAACAAATCATATGGAAATCTACTTTTTTGGACAATGGAACACTCAGGAGCCATAGATTGTTAGTAGAAAATTTTCAGTGCCAGGGATGGGATACCATCCAGTGAGTTGTTGGCCAGGGAGGTCCCTGATGCCCTCAAAACATTACAGGCCATTGCAGAGGCCCTTGGTTTCCCACCAGGAATAGATGGTAAGGCCCTATTGCTGAAGACTCCACATACTTAGTCTGCAAGGCCACTGAGAAATCCTGCTGGAACTGAGCTGATCACCTCCTCCATGTAGACTAGCTGACAGAAAGCTGGAAGAAGACATTCTTCATGCAGTTCAATGGTAGAGAGAGAAATCACCAGTGAAGATACTCAACAGTGGACACTGCAAGCCTTATATTTTGCCAGCCAGGCCAAATGAGCCAACAGGTGCAATAGTGGCATGCCTGTCATGGTGGAAACCAACTGCCCTCTAATTGGACTGGAGGCCCGCTCCATGGGAGGGAATACATCCCTGATACTGAAAACCTAAAACGGGGGTAGTCATGAGCCCTAGGGATGTAATGTCTGCTGCTGTCTGACTAAATGTATATACTATGCTCACCAAACTGCCCAGTAAGCACTTCTCTTAACGTTCATACCCATATATTAATGCTACTCTCATTTTTGGTAGAGAACCTTCTCTTTTCAGATGGCTGTGATCTTGGGATGACTCAGAAGGCACCATAGTGTTGAGAAGAAGTGACAGAGGAGTGCTTAGCACTGAAATAGCTCTATCACATCTTCCAAGGCTCAGGGTCCATTGTGGAAGAGGTGGCAGAAAGAATGTAAGAGCCAAAGAAAGGGTAGGACTCCTTACAATGTGCTCCCCCCAGACACAAAATGGCCTGGATATCCATGACCTCACAGTGCCTGACACTACCTACACAAGACCATCATAAGAGGAGGAAAAGATGATGACATCAAAATAAAAGAGAGACTGATTAAGATGGGAAGGGGATATGATGGAGGATGGAGTCTCAAAGGGGAAAGTGGGGGAAGGGAGGATGTTACCATGGGATATTTTTTTATAATCATGGAAGTTGTTAATAAAAATTTGAAAAAAAAAGAGTGAGACTGATTGAGAGGGGGAGGGGATATGATGGAGAATGGAGTTTCAAAGGGGAAAGTGGGCGGGGGGAGGGCATTACCATGGGATATTGTTTACAATCATGGAAGTTGTAAATAAAAAATAATAATAAATTTAAACAATTTGTATCAGAAAATAATAAAACAGTCTAAAATATAAACAAAATAAATAAATAAATAAAACAATAGTGGCTGAGGAGATGACTCCACGGATAAAGTGCTCCCCACTCAGGACTGAGTACCCAAATTCAACGCCCACACCCCATGTATAGTGTTGGAGGCCACTGGCTTCTGTAGTCCCAGCCTTCTGACAGCCAGATGGGAGGCAGATATAGGGGAATTTCCACTCGAGGGGAGTACAGCGAGGAACAGTGAGATCCAGAGAGAGAAATGATGCCTCAAATGAGGCGGAAAGGCAAGGACTGACTCAAAAGTTGTCCTTTGAGCTCCACACACGATATGGCATGCGTGAGTCCACACCCACACCCACACCCACACACAAACAAAAAATGTTAGAAGATTTAAAAACCAAACCAAACAAACAATAAAAACTAAACAAGAAAAGTGGCAACCTTCCTTCCCGGTCCCTGGGGTGGGGTGGGTGTCCCTGTGTCTGCTGCTTATTCCACCTGCCAGCCCAGCCTGTGCCCTTGGGAGGACGGCCTGGCGTCATCTTTGCATCATGGTCTAGGCTGGTGCCCCGTGCTCGGCTGGCATGCAGGAAATCACTGCTGCTGCTGATGGCAGTGACGGTAACGATGGCGGCGGCGACACGGTCCTGGGGTGGCTGTAATGGACGGAGCTGTGTGGGTGGTGGGGAGCAGAGACATCGTGTTGGACCAGGGTGCCAAAGTCGGCTGGGTTTAGAAAAGTTAACCCAACGCAGGAGTTCAGGCTGGGATCCTCTGGCTTATTTCATTTCCTTGAGTGCACCCATGTTTGTGGCCACTAGGAGCTCACCATCCCCACAGTGCTCTTCCCTCTGAGCCACTGTACTACCTAATCTGGAACTCTGGTTAGCTTGGAAGCACCCCCACACACACACCCCTACCTTCCCTTTCTCACCTGCCTGTCTTGACGGACTCTGGCCCTTGCCTTCCACGTTTCCTTCCTGCCCTCCCTCTGTCCCGCCTCCTGCAGGAGAACCTTGTCACAGCTCTGGGTTGAGCAGGGCTTCAGTAGTCCTACTGCAGGTCACGACTGCTGCTCCTCCTCCTCATGTCAAACCTTCTCCTGGGCTGGGGATGTAGCTCAGTTGGTAGAGTGCTTGCCTGGTACTCATCTGTAGCCTTGAGGTCAATCCCCAGGAGCACATAAACCAGATGCAGTGGTGCATGGCTGTAAGGCTGTAACCCTGGCCCTGGGGAAGTAGCGGGAGGATGGGAAGCTCAGGGTCATCCTTAGCCACATAGTAGCTGTGGACTTGTCTGCGCTACATGAGACCATGAGAAGCTGTGTCGCGCGCGCACGCGCACACACACACACACACACAAAACAGGGCTGGAGAGATGGCTTAGCGGTTAAGACGCTTGCCTGTGAAGCCTAAGGATCCAGGTTCAATTCCCCAATACCCACATAAGCCAGATGCACGTGGTGGCTCATGCATCTGGAGTTCATTTGCAGTGGCTGGAGGCCCTGGAGTGCCCATTCTCTATCTATCTATCTATCTCAAATAAATAAATAAATATTTAAAAAAAAACACAAAGGTCTCTCTACACCAGCCTCCTCTATTCAGCGGACTCAAGGGGCTAAATATCAGGGTGCTTGTGTGTTTTGAGACAGGATTTTACTACATAGCCTAGACTGGACTAGAACTCTCTTATGTATTCCAGGTTGGCCTTAAATTTGTGATTCTCTGTCTGAGCTGCCACAGTGTTGAGATTACATTTGCTTTCATTTTCCTGCTTGATTCCTGCTGTCAGGTATCAACAAGGCTGGCTTGGTTCATTCGGCATCTTGGCTGAGCAGTTCTCAAGGTGTAGGGAGCCTGTGATTCACTCAAAAAGCTTGTCAAGGAGCTGGAGAGATGGCTTAGCAGTTAAGGCACTTGCCTGCAAAGCCTAAGGACTCAGATTTGATTCCCTAGTCCCCACATAAGCCAGATGCACAAGGTGGAGCATGTGTCTGGAGTACGTTTGCAGCAGCTAGAGGCCTTGGTTCGCTCATTCTATCTGCTTCTCTCTCTCTCAAATAAATAAATAATAAAATGGTTTTTTTTTTCTTTAAAAAAAAAAAGAAATGCTTGTCAAAGCCGGGTGGTGGCACACACCTTTAATCCCAGCACTCGGGAGGCAGAGGTAGGAGGATCACTGTGAGTTCGAGGCTACCCTGAGACTCCATAGTGAATTCCAGGTCAGCCTGGGCTAGAGTGAGACCCTACCTCAAAAAACCAAAAAAAAAAAAACAAAACAAAACAAAAAGGAAAGGCAGACAGGGAATGGGTACTCCAGGGCCCTAAACCATTGCAAATGAACTCCAGATGCATGTGCCTCTTGCTGCACCTGGCTTTACATGACTACTGGAGAATTGAGTCCAGGCCATCAGGCTTTTCAAGCAAGTGCCTTTAACTCTTTAGCTCTCTCTCCAGCCCAGGAGATTGTATTTGACAAGCTTTTTTTGTTTGTTTTTTTTGTTTTTTTGAGGTAGGGTTTCACTGTAGTCCAGGCTGATCTGGAATTCACTCTGTGTTCTCAGGGTGGCCTCGAACTCACAGTGATCCTCCTACCTCTGCCTCCCGAGTGCTGGGATTAAAGGCGTGCGCCACCACGCCCAGCTTTCCTTTTTGTAATTTTTATTTATTTATTTATTTTTGGTTTTTGAGTCAGGGTCTCACTATACTCAGGGTGACCTGAAATTTACTATGTAGTCTCAGGGTGGCATCGAACACTCGGCGATCCTCCTACCTCTGCCTCCCAAGTGCTGGGATTAAAGGCGTGCGCCACCATGCCCAGCCTGCCTTTCTTTAAAAAAAAAAATTACAGCCGGGCGTGGTGGCGCACGCCTTTAATCCCAGCACCCGGGAGGCAGAGGTAGGAGGATCCCGGTGAGTTCGAGGCCACCCTGAGACTCTATAGTGAGTTCCAGGTCAGCCTAGGCTAGAGTGAAACCCTACCTCGAAAAACAAAAAAAAAAAAAACAAAAAAAAAATTACACACACACACACACATTTGAGAGAGAGAGAGAGGCAGTGAGTGAGAGAGAGAATGGACCTACCAGGACTTCCAGCCACTGCAAACGAACTCCAGATTCATGTGCTACCTTGTACATCTGGCTTACATGGATACTAGGGAATCGAACCTGAGTCCTTAGGCTTCGCAGGTAAGTGCCTTAACCACTAAGCCATGTCTCCAGCCCTCTGCCTGCCTTTCTCTCTCTCTCTCTCAAATAAATAAAATATATGTTGAAAAACACAGGCTTCTCCTGCTCCTGCCCACTGAGATTCGCGGTAGGTCTACGGAGCCCAACAGTCTGCATTTTGCATAGAAGTTTTGGAACTCCAACTTGGCCTCAGTTCCGGCCCTCAATTCCAAGGCCTCTGATGTGTTTCGGCAGTGTCTTGCTCACCTGGTCACACCCTGCATTCACCTGAAATTTCTCTGCTCCTGTAAACTAAACTCTGATCTCCCTTCCCTCCCTTCATCCCCCCCCTCCCCCACCCCCGACAAACTGTCCTCCAGATCAAGCTTCACAAACTATTCCGTTTCTTCTAGCCCTTCAGTCCAGATTTCTTCCTTCCCAAACTGGTTTTGTTTATTTGTTTGGCTTGTTTTGTTTTACCTGCTAGGTAAGAGCTCTACCAATGAGCCACACCTCTAGTTCTTCCCTCTCCATGTGGACTCAGGCTCAGTCCCTTGAACCACTCACCAGTGGCCATCTTCCTCACCCCTTGTCCCTCCAGCGCTAGGCTACCAGCCTTCTGACCTACCTAATAATGGAAACCTAAAAAGCCTCTTTTCTGCTCCCGCCTGATGGATGTGGCTAAAACAAACTGTCAAATAAGGATCACTATGATTTAGGCCTCACTGGGACCCCAACACCAGTGCTTAGCAATACATTATCTTGCTGAGGTCCCATCTCAGTAGCCACATTTGTCATTATGAATTTCAATCCCTGTGGTGGTTTGATTCAGGTGTCCCCATGAACTTATGTATTCTGAATACTAAGTCCCAGATGGTGGAAATTTGGGAATGGAAGCTTCCTGGAGGCGGCCTGTTGTTGGGGGTGGGGTTATGGGTGTTAGAGTCAATGTCCCCTTGCCAGTATTTAGCACACTCTCCTGCTGCTGTTGTCCACCTGATGTTGGTTGGCCAGGAGGTGATGTCTACCCTCTGCTCATGCCATCATTTCCCCTTGCCATCATGGAGCTTCCCCTCAAGCCTGTAAGTCAAAATAAATCCTTTCCTCCCATAAGCTGCTCTTGCTCGGTTGTTTTCTGCCAGCAATGCAAAGCTGACTGCAACAGTTAAGTTGGTACCAGGAGTGGGGTCATTGTTGCTAGAAACCTGACTCTGGCTTTGGTCACTTGGAACTTATTTGAGGGAGGAATGTGAAAGAATTTAAAACCTCAGCTTAAGAGACACCATGCAGTGCTGTAAGTACAGCTTGATGGGCTATTCTGGTCAGAACTGAAAGACGTGAATGCAGTAAGAACTATGTGCTGTGAGGGTTGGGTTAGGAGAGTGAGAAAGAACTTTGTTGGAACTGGTCTAGAAGTACTGTGTGAGAGGCTTGCTGTGTTCTGCCTGCCTGTGTCCTATAAACTTGTGCAGGGTTGCATTATGTAGAAATGGACTAGTATGAGCAAAGGGATATGACACAGAAAAAAAAAATAAATAAATGAAATCTTTGGGCTCAAACTGCTGCCTGTTAAGCTGCTATTGTTTGAGAGATTACAGCCATTGAGATTGGGCCAGCTGATCAGCACTGGGACAACAGGAAGAATGCAGACTCTTTTGAAGGGGCCTGAATGCTGAAGGAGTGTCATGTTCTTCAAAGTCTGTTTCCCCCCTGGATTAACAAGCTGGTAGCCCACCTGGTACTATGGAGTATAACAAATGCAGAAAAGACAGGGTCATTGAATTTGCAACACGGTTTTGTTTTTTGGAAATGGCCATGGGCAGTGTGGAAGCAGGCTTGCTTACCTGCATGGAAGTCTGATGAAGCCATAGGATGAACCGTGGGTTGCAGTAGAAACCCAATGGAGATGCCAAAATTATGGGATGACTACCAAGGAGAGCTGCCAGTACTGGATGAAGTTGCCCAGGACTGTGAGTAGCCTAGCTGGAGGGGTAGAATTGGAACTCCAGAGGCTTATAACTGGTTAGAATTATCAGACTTGGAGATTTGTCACTGGCTAGAGTTGTCAGACTTGGAGCTAGAGAGTTTGATGTTTGCCCTGTTTATTTTAAATCTTGTATTGGTTGACTATTTCTTTGCTATGTCCAATGCCATCTTTTTTCAGGGTGAACGTTTATTCTGTGCCATTATGGCTCAGTTAAAAGAACTTGGACTGGGATGGGGAGATTGCTTAATGGTTAGGGCACTTGCTTGCTAAGTCAAAAGACCCAGGTTTGAATCCCCAGTACCCACACAAGCCAGATGCACAAGGTGGTGTATGTGTCTGGAGTTTATTTGCAGTGGCTGAAGGCCCTGGTGTGCCCATTCTCTCTCTTCCCATCTGCCTCTTTCTGTCTCTCAACAAGTAAAATAAAAATAAAAAGTAAAAAAAAAAAAAAAACATCTGGACTAGCATGAGACACTACCTTGAAAAAACAAACAGACAAAAAGAAGACCTTGGACTGTGGGGATGTTTGAACATCACTGGGATTGATAAAAAATATGGGGACTTTTAAAGTTGGACTGAGTGCATTCCATTTTACATCATGTATAGTTATGAGTTTATGGGGGTCAGGAGCAGAATGTGGTGGTTTGATTCAGGTGTCTCATAAACTGTGTTCTGAATGCTAGGTCCCCAGATGGTGGCAATTTAGGAATTGGAGCAAGACCGTACTTTGAAAACCAAAATAAAATAAAATTTTAAAAAATTGTTAAACCACCTGGGAGTAGTGGCACAAGTTTGTAATCCCAGCACTAGGGTAACTGAGGCAGGAGGATTGCTAGGAATTCAAAGCATGTTTGGGCTTTATAGTGAGTTACCAGGCTAGCCAGGGCTATGTGTGTGGTAAGACCTTATCTCAAAAAAGTAAAAGAGGACTGGGTGTGATGGCGCATGCCTTTAATCCTAGCACTCCGGAGGAGGATCTCTGTGAACTCAAGGCCATCCTGAGACTCCATAGTGAATTTCAGGTCAGCCTGGACTAGAGTGAGACCCTACCTCAAAAAAAAAAAAAAAAAAAAAAAAGAAAGAAAGAAAGAAAGAAAGAAAAAGAAAAAGAGGGCTGAAGAGACAGCATAGTGGTTATGGCATTTGCCTGTGAAGCCTAGGGACCCAGATTCGATTCTTTAGTACTCACATAAAGCCAGATGCACAAGGCAGTGCATGGGTCTGAAGTTCGTTTGCAGTGGCTGGAGGCCCTGGAATGCCCATTGTCTCCTTTCTCTCTCTCTCTCTCATAAAGTAAAAAGTAAATTAAAAACCTACCTTTTGGACAATATAACACTCAGAAGCCATAGATTGTTACTAGAAAATTTCAGTGCCAGGGATGGGATACCATCCAGTGAGTTGTTGGCCAGGGAGGTCCCTGATGCCTTCAAAACATTACAAGCCATTGCCAAGGCCCTTGGTTTCCCACCAGGAATAGATAGTAAGACCCTATTGCTGAAGACTCCACATACTTGGGCTGCAAGGCCACTGAGAAATCCTGCTGGAACTGAGCTGATAACCTCCTCCATGTAGATCAGCTGACAAAAAGCTAGAAGAAGACATTCTTCATGCAGTTCAATGGTAGAGAGAGAAATCACCAATGAAGATACTCAACAGTGGACACTGCAAGCCTTATATTTTGCCAGCCAGGCCAAATGAGCCAACAGGTGCAATAGTGGCGCTTCTGTCATGGTGAAAGTCAACTGCCCTCTAATTGGACTGGAGGCCCGCTCCATGGGAGGGAATACATCCCTGATACTGAAACCCTAAAACGGGTAGTCATGAGACCTAGGGGTGTAACGTCTGCTGCTGTCTGGCTAAATATATATACTATGCTCACGAAACTGCTCAGTAAGCACTTCTCTTAACGTTCATACCCATATGTTAATGCTACTCTCACTTTGGTTACAGAAGTTTCTCTTTTCAGATGGCTGTGATTTGGGATGACTCAGAAGGCACCATCATGCTGAGAAATGACAGAGGAGTGCTCAGCAGTGAAATAACTCTATCACATCTTCCAAGGCTTAGGGTCCATTGTGGAAGAGGTGGTGGAAAGAATGTAAGAGCCAAGGGAAGGATAGGACTCCTTACAACGTGCTCCTCCAAACACAAAATGGCCTGAGAGACTGATTGAGGGGGGAGGGGATATGATGTAGAGTGGAGTTTCAAAGAGGAAAGTGGGGGGAGAGAGGGAATTACCATGGGTTATTGTCTACAATTATAGAAGTTGTCAATAAAAAACTAAATGAGAAGCTGGGCATGGTGGCGCACGCCTTTAGTCCCAGCACTCGGGAGGCAGAGATAGGAGGAGGATCACCGAGGGTTTGAGGCCCCCCTGAGAGTACATAGTGAATTGCAGGTCAGCCTGAGCCAGAGTGAGACCCTACCTTGAAAAACAAAAATAAATAAATAAATAGATAGACAGATAGATAGATAGATAGATAAAGAAATTAGAGCTGGGCGTGGTGGTGCACGCCTTTAATCCCAGCACTCGGGAGGCAGAGGAGGAGGATCTCTGTGTTTGAGGCCACCCTGAGACTATATAGTGAATTCCAGGTCATTCTGAGCTAGAGTAAGACCCTACCTCGAAAAACCAAAAAATAACAATAATAATAATAATAATAATAATAATAATTAAAAGAATTAGATGACAAAATAAATAAATAAATATTTTTTTAAAAGAAAGAAAAAGAAGGGCGGGGGAGATGGCTCAGTGGCTGAAGTGCTTGCCTGAAAAGCCTAACTACGCAAGTTTGATTCCTTAGTACCCAGGTAAAGTCAGATGCACAGTGCACAGTGGGACATGCATCTGGAGTTTGTTTGCAGTGGCTGGAGGCCCTGTCACACTCATTTTCTTTATCTCTCTGACTCTCCTCTATCTCTGTCTGCTTGCAGACAAATATTTTTTTAAAGAAAAAAGTAGCCGGGCGTGGTGGCGCACGCCTTTAATCCCAGCACTTGGGAGGCAGAGGTAGGAGGGTTGCCATGAGTTCAAGGCCACCCTGAGACTCCATAGTGAATTCCAGGTCAGCCTGAGCTAGAGTGAGACCCTACCTCGAAAAACCAAAAAAAAATAAATAAATAAAAAAAAGTAAAAGAGCCAGGAGTGTTGGTGCATGTCTTTAATCCCAGAACTCAGAAGGCAGAAGTATGAGGATCAAGAGTTTGAGGCCAGCCTGGGACTACAAAGTGAGTACCAGATCAGATCAGCCTGGGCTAGAGTGAGACCTAATCACCAAAAAAAAAAAAAAAAAAAAAGTGGGGGGTTAGAGAGAGCCCAGCTAAGGTGCTTGCCTGCAAATTCTAAGGACCCAGGTTTGATTCCCTAGTACACACATAAGGCAGATACACATGGTGGTGCATGCATCTGGAGTTCATTTGCAGTGGCTGGAGGCCCTGGCATGCTCATATTCTCTCTCTCTCTCTCTCTAATAAAATAAATAAAAATTTAAAATTAAATAAATTAAACAAAAAATGGAAAATAAGTCAAACAGCTAACTTACTTAATACATAAAGATCTAAACTAAATTAGAAAACACAAGGACTTTAATAAGGGGATTAAAATAACTAATAAATATGAAAAGATGTTATAATTGAAAAGAATTTTTTTTAACATCAGGCTAGGGCTGGAGAGATGACTCAGTGGTTAAAAGACGTTTGCTTACAAAGCTTGTTTTCCTGGTTGATTCCCCAGTACATACAGAAAGTGAGGTCCACAAACTGCACAAAGTGGCACATGCATCTGCATTTGTAGCAGCTAGAGGCTCTGGCTTGCCCGTATGTTTTTGAAGGAGAAATGAGAGAAAGCTAGCTTCTTTCAGGCCCAAATACTTCCCACCCCCTCTCCTAGGTAGGGTCTCGCTCTGGCCCAGGCTGACCTAGAATTCACTGACAGCAATCCTTCTACCTCTGCTTCCCAAGTGCTGAAAGTGTGTAGCGCCACCCCGCCGGGTCAGGTCCATACACTTATGAAGGAGAAACAAGAGAAAGCTAGCTTCTTTCAGGCAGTAAGTTAAGGACAGAAGCCCAAAGAGAAAACCAGAAGATGCCACCCTGCCTTGGCAGGAATGGAACAAGTGTCTGATCCAGGTTCATCCACAATGGCTACAGCGCCCCCTGCTGCCTCCATAGTCTAGCACGGCTACCTAGGTGGAATGGCCTTTGGTGTCAGCCCTTAAAACAAAGGGGTGGGGGGCTGGAGAGATGGCTTAGCGGTTAAGCACTTGGCTATGAAGTCTAAGGACTCCGGTTCAAGGCTGGATTCCCCAGTACCCCACGTACGCATATGGAGTTTGTTTGCAGTGGCTGTAAGTCTGGTCGCACTGGGGAATCAATCCTATAATATAATTAACAACTTCCACGACTGTAAACAATATCCCATGGTAATGCCCTCCCTCCCCCCACTTTCCCCTTTGAAACTCCATTCTCCATCATATCCCCTCCTCCTCTCAATCAGTCTTTTATTTTGATATCATCATCTTTTCCTCCTCTTATGATGGTCTTGTGTAGGTAGTGTCAGGCACTGTGAGGTCATGGATATCCAGGCCATTTTGTGTCTGGAGGAGCATGTTGTAAGGAATCCTACCCTTCCTTTGGCTCTTACAGTCTTTCTGCCACCTCTTCTGCAATGGACCCTGAACCTTGGAAGGTGTGATAGAGATGTTTCAGTGCTGAGCACTCCTCTGTCCCTTCTTCTCAGCACCATGGTGCCTTCTGAGTCACACAACACCCACCCACCCCCCGCCACCTTTTTTTTTTTTTTTTTGGTCTTTCGAGGTAGGGTCTCACTCTAGTCCAGGCTGACCTGGAATCCACTATGTAGTCTCAGGGTGGCCTCGAACTCACAATGATCCTCCCAAGTGCTGGGATTAAAGGCGTGTGTCACCATGCCAACAAGAGCACTTTCTTAGCACGAGGCATGAGAAAGTTCTGAACTCCATGCCCAGCCCAAGTGAGCAGGGAGAGGCTGGAAGATGAGAGGGAGCATGAGATGTTCTGATGGAAATGTACATGAAAGTTCAAGGCAACAGGGGTTTAAGTTTATGGCCTGGGTTACTGGGGGAGCTGAGACTCTCATCCGCTCCAAGGTCAGGAAGCAAAAGGCAGCCGCTGGGAGGCCTCTGCATGGCTTTAGAAGGCTGTGTAACGTGGGAATCCTGTGCAGTGTGTGATCTGGGATTAGATGCTGTGCCCGTGAAAGGACGCCACAGGATCACTTATCAAATGGCGAAGCCTACAGATGGACATAAGACGTGCATCAGTGTTCAGCTCCTGGGTTTCATGCTAATTCTATAGTTAAGATATGGACATCTGGGGGCTGGAGAGATGGCTTAGCGGTTAAGCGCTTGCCTGTGAAGCCTAAGGACCCCGGTTCGAGGCTCAATTCCCCAGGACCCACGTTAGCCAGATGCACAAGGGGGCGCACACATCTGGAGTTCGTTTACAGAGGCTGGAACCTCTGGCGCACCCATTCTCTCTCTCTCTCTCTCTCTGCCTCCTTCTCTCTGTTGCTCTCAAATAAATAAATAAACAAAAAAAAATTTAAAAAAAAAAGATATGGACATCTGGAGGAGCTGGGTGGCAGGAAAATCACCTCAAAATAAAAAGTTTAAAAAAAAAAACCACAACATAGCCAGATGTGGTGGTGCATGCATTTAATCCCAGCACTTGGGAGCCATAAATTCAAGGCCAGCCTGAGACTACATAGTGAATTCCAGGTTAACCTGGGCTAGATTGAGACTCTACCTTGAAAAAAAAAACACACATATAGTACGAATAGAGTTGTGTTCATGTGTTGAAAAACGTTTGTTGTCTTTTCAAATATTTTTTAAGCAACACGGAGGTGGCAGATTCTGTTGGCTGATTCTCTAATCCACTCCCCACCCCCACACACACACCTGCTTTTTCTTGTTAACTTCTGTTTTACCCACCCTCCTCTCAATAGCTGAAGCCTCTGAGTCCCTCCCCAGCCCTGGTGGATGGATCTCGATTGGTCCAAACCAGTTGGCACACTCATTACCCAACCAACTATTGGTTAGACTGGGGAAAGCGATGGAACTCCGGCCATCAGGTAATAATAGCAAATATTTGTATAGCACACATCATGCGCCAGGCAGTGTTCTCAGTGCTCCACGTAGACAGTCCTCAGTCCTCACAGGACCCTATGGATCACGGACTGAGAGATCCATTCAGCAGCTCCGGGTCACACGGCTGCTGAGAGGGTGACAGTGACGGAGATGGGCGAAGGCTTTCTAGGTCTTCCTTGTTCTTAAAAGGGGTCTAATCTAGCTGTGCAGAGCAAACAGGTGCTCTACCACGGAGCTGTACTTCCGGCCTACGTGCAGCTTTATTTATTATTTCTTCTATTTTGAGACAAGGTCTCACACAGCCCAGACTGGCCTTGGATGATCTTGAACAATACATCTCTAATTTACAGGCATGTGGTAGAAAATTGCTGAAGAGGTGAACTCAGGGGGATCATGAGTTTGAGGCCCGAGTGGACTAGACATTTTAAGGTCCAGGCGTGGTAGCACCTGCCTTTAATTCCAGCACGGGGAGGACTTGAGTTTAATCCCCAGTGCTACAGAAGAACCAAACAAAAACCTGTGTGCATTTTGTATGATTGATATGGTGGTACTCCTGGGTTTTTTTTTTGGGGGGGGGTCAATTTACTATGTAGTCTCAGGGTGGCCTTGAACTCACAGTGATCCTCCTACCTTGGCCTCCCAAGTGCTGGGATTAAAGGCACATGCCAGATATGGTGGTGCTTCTATCAACAAAAATACATGGAAGGCTGGAGAGATGGCCTAGCGGTTAAGCACTTGTCTGTGAAGCCTAAGGACCCTGGTTCGAGGCTTGATTCCCCAGGACCCATGTTAGCCAGATGCACAAGGGGGCATGCACGAATCTGGAGTTCATTTGCAGTGGCTGGAGGCCCTGGCACGCCCATTCTCTCTAACTGCCTCTTTCTCTCTCTGTCTGTCACTCTCAAATAAATAAATAAAAATAAACAACAACAAAAAAAAAATACATGAAGCTGCGTATGGAGGTGCACTCCTTTAATCCCAGCATTCAGGAGGCTGAGGTAGGAGGATTGCTGTGAGTTCCAGGTCAGCCTGGGCTAGAGTGAGACACTGCCTCAAAAAAAAAAAAAAAAAAAAAAAAAGAGCTAGAGAGATGGCCCAGTGGTTAGGGCACTTGTCTGAAAAGTCTAATGACCCATGTTTGATTCCCCAGGGCCCACATAAAGCCAGATGCACAAAGGAGCACAGGCATCTAGAGGCCCTAGTGTGCCACCATGCCTGGCCCTTATTTTCTTTTGTATGCTTTAAAAGATCTTGCTACCTTTTACAATATGAATATGTCACTGTAATTGTTTTCAAGGTAGGTTCTTGCTCTAGCCCAGACTGACCTGGAACTCACTCTGTAGTCCCAGGCTGATCTCGAACTCACAGCGATCCTCCTACCCCTGCTTCCTGAGTGCTGGGATTATAGGTGTGCGCCCCCATGCCTGGCCTATATCACTATTTTATTTTGTTTATTTATTATTATTTTTTGTTTTGTTTTGTTTTGTTTTTCCAGGTAGGGTTTCACTCTAGTCTAAGCTGACCTGGAATTCACTCTGTATTCTCAGGGTAGCCCGAACTCATGGCGATCCTCCTACCTCTGCTTCCCGAGCGCTGGGATTAAAGGCGTGTGTGCCACCACGCCCGGCCTATATCACTATTTTAATAAGATACTCTATGAAAGCAGAACTATTTCTCCTTTTCCCTTCCTATCTATCCTCATGTCATCAGTTGGGCATCTTTCTCCACCTCCCCATCCTAATCAACTGTGTTCCCTTGGAGGTCAAACCCACTTGTCCCCGAACCGTAAGTAGCGACCGAGACCGTGAAGCATGCTGCGTTTCCCTTTGTGTCCCAGCCTCTCACAGTCTTCGTGGCTGTCCCTTCACGTCTGGCTGCGTTCAACCAGAGGCCACTCCTTGATTCCTTGAGCCACTCCCCTTCCTTCTCTTCCTCCTCCTCCTCACTATGTAGCCCAGGCTGGCCAAGTACCTCAAGGTGGTGGTCTGATTCAGGTGTCCCCCATAAATTTAGGGGGTTCTGAATGCTGGGTCCCCAGCTGGTGGCAATTTGGGAATTGGAGCCTCCTGGAGGCATGTATTATTGTTGGGGGTGGGCTTACGGGTGTTAAAGCCAGCTTCCCCTTGCCAGTGTTTGGCACACTCTCCTGCTGCTGTTGTCCACCTGATGTTGGCCAGCGGGTGATGTCCACCCTCTGCTCATGCCATTGTTTTCCTCTGCCATTGTGGAGCTTCTCCTTGAGTCTATAAACCAAAATAAACCCTTCCCCCCCACAAGCTGCTTTGGGTTTGTGCCAGCAACTCGAAGCTGATTGCAATGCTCAGCTTCCTAAATCTGGTGACTTATGAGCATAAACTGCCCAGCCAGCTCTGCTCTGTGTAGTCCTTGCTTGCCCAGACTTCAGCTACTGCCTGAATGCTCATTGCTCCACAGAGACCTGTCCATGACCTCCTCTGAGTGGCCAGTCTCAAAGCTCGCTGCTGTAGTTACCTTCTCCTGGCTGAGGCCCAGCAGCACTGACCACAGAGAAGCAGCGTCCTTGTCCACTTCTGACCTACAACTGCTTCTCTCACCCCATTCCTCAGCAAACTCCAAACTCACCACGGACGAGCCCTGGCAACGCGGGTCGTGTAGAACTTCTCTAGGCCTCAGTTTCCTCACATCCGACTGGAGTGTGCTATGGGAAACCAACGAGGCAGAGCTGTCGGAACAGTGCCTGACAGCATGCGGGAAGGATGCGAGGCCTGCGGCGACGGTTCTTCAGGGGACCATCTGTCTGTGACCCCCAGCCCAAAGACAGTGCCTGGCACCCACAGTTCTACATGCATGTTTGTCAAATGATAAATGAACCAATTGTTGGACCTGCACCTAAGGGAGGCCTCCTCTTCTGACTCCGGCCTAGGTGATGGTGTCCCCTTCATTACATGAATTCCTCTGTCACTGTCCTCAGCAGGCTAAGGACTGGTTCCAGGTGCCTCTCAGCAACACCTGGAGTTCCTTACGGGGGAAGGCCGGTGCTGGGCTGATTGGCCGGACTACATTCTCACTCTGCTATTACTGCTGCCTGGGAGGCAATATTCTCAATCAACTTAAATCTCGCTCTCTCCACTGAAGGAGCTGAAAATCTGCATGAGCTGCTTTGAGGATTAACTGTGGTTATGTAAATAAAGGAGGGCTGGAGAGAGGGCACAGTCATTTAAGGTGCTTGCTTGAAAGCCCCATGGCCTGGGTTTGAGTCCCCAGTGCCCATGCAGAGCTAGCTGCACAAAGTGGCACATGTGACTGGAGTTCATTTGGCAGTGGCAAGAGGCCCTGGTGTGCCCATCCTCTCCCCCGAACCATCATAATTTTTTGTTTTGTTTTGTTTTCCAAGGTAAGGTCTCACTCTAGCCCTAGAACTCACTCTGTAATTCCAAGCTTCCCTCAAACTCACAGCAATCCTCACTCTGTAGTCTCAGGCTGGCCTGGAACTCACAGCGATCCTCCTACCTCTACCTCCCTAGTGCTGGTATTAAAGGCATGTGCCACCTCGCCTGGCTAAATAAATATATATATTTTTAAATGCTTGCTAGTAGCCGGTCATGGTGGTGCACACCTTTAATCCCAGCACTTTGGAGGCAGAAGTAGGATTACCATGAGTTTGAGGCCATCCTGAGACAAAGTGAATTCCAGGTCAGCCTGGGCTAGAGTGAGACCCTACCTTGAAAAACAAAAACAAACAAACAAATAAATAAATAAATAAATAAAAACAAAGACCCGAGCAGGTGCTTGTACACATTCATTGACGTTATTGTGTCTTATACCATTCTTGTAACATCAACCTCTGGGTCCTCACGGGCGTTCAACCTATGAGGCATGAAGATCAAGGGTTCAAGGGTATGTTCCTTCTCTTCCATTCTCCACTGCCATTATCCCAAGTCAGGTCCTCGGGTTGTCACATCAAACCCAGTACAGACCAGCTCCCTCCAGGCCCACCCCCCTAAAGTACTTCAGAGAGAACCTTTGGCAGCCCTGTTCGGAACCACTGACCTCTGAAGCCAGTGTGTCTACGCAGTCCAATGTGGACCACTTGGTTTAGCAAGGGGGCCTCAACCCAGCTTCCTAGTTTTTCCTCGCTCTCACCTTAAGTCCTCTTCACAGCCTGTACTGCCTGCTGTTCTGGGTTTTCCGCCCCACAGCCCCTGGAGAAATCTTTATTCATTTATTTATTTTTAAGACAGGATTTCATGTAGCTGAGGAGAATGACCTTGAACTCCTAATTCTCCTGCCTCTGCCTCCCTAGGGGTGGAATTTAGAGGTGTGCACTCACTACCTGTGTGAGAAGTCCTTTAAGGCAGATTTCTCCAGATCCCAGGCGTCCTCTGGCTCAGCACACCCACAGGGACTGACTACATTCTTAGGACTAACTGTAACTAATTAGGGCCCCAGCTCACCATCTGGGGAATGTGCCAGCTCAGGGAGGGGGAGCCTTAGCCCTCAGGGAAGCTAATATGCCTCTCCTTAAATCCAGCTTCTTTACAGCTGCAAAATAAACTCAACTGGCTGGGGACATAGCTCAGTAGCAGAGTAATGTTCTGCATAGAAAGACCCTGGGTTTGATCATTAACACTACAGAATAAATAAATAAATAAATAAATAAAGCAACACGTTTACAATTTTAGACAAGGTCTCATGGAGTCTATGTTGATCTCAAACTCCCTATGTAGCCAGGGATAAACTTGAATTTCTGATCCTCCAGCCTCCACCTCACAAGTGCTAGAGTTATAGGTGGGTGCCACCGTGCAGTGTTGGGGATTGAACCCGGGGCTTTGTGCATGCTAGGCAAGCACTCAGCCAACTCACCTATATCCCCTGTCGCTCGAGCTCCTCTTTGAAGACTTTCTTTGATTTTTTGTTTTTCAAGGTAGGGTCTCGCTGTACCCCAGGCTGACCTGGAATTCACTATGTAGTCTCAGGGTGGCCTCGAACTCACAGTGATCCTCCTACCTCTGCCTTCCTAGTGGTGGGATTAAAGGCGTGTGCCACCATGCTTGGCTGGAAGACTTTTTTTAAATCTTTTTTTAAAAAAATTTTTAAGGAATATTTTCAAATGTTTCCACTGAAGAGTTTTGATCACAAAAGTTTGTGGTACCAGACTGGGATAAAGTGCCACATCGTAGTTAAACAGAAATGAAGGGTATGAAAGATAGTAAGTGGGCTGGAGAGATGGCGCAGCTTGCAAAGCCTGAAGACCCAGGGTTTGATTCCCCAGTATCCATGTAAGGCCAGATGCATAAAGTAGCACATGCATCTGGAGTTAGCAGTGGCTGAAAGCCCTGGCATGCCCATTCTCTCTTTCTCTCTCTCTCTCAAGCCAATAAGTCATTTTTGGCTGGAGATATGGCTTAGCAGTCAAGGCACTTGCCTTCAAAGCCAAAAGACCCAGGTCTGATTCCCTAAGACCCATGTAAGCCAGATGCACAGGGTGGCACATACGTTTGGAATTTGTTTGCAGTGGCTAGAGGCCCTGGCGTGCCCATCGTCTCTCTCATTCTCTCCCAAATAAAAATTAAATTAAGTTAAAAAATTTTTAAATACGCGATTTTTTTTCAAGGTAGGGTCTCGCTGTAGTCCAGGCTCACCTGAAATTCATTATGTAGTCTCAGTGTGGTCTCAAACTTATGTTGATCCTCCTACTTCTGCATCCAGCTCCTAAATATTTATTTTATTTTGTTTTTATTTATTTAAGCGAGGGAGAGATACGGAAATAGGCAGGGAGAGAAAGAGAGAGAGAGAGAATGCGCATGCCAGGGCCTCCAGCCACTGCAAATGAACTCCAGATGCGTGGGCCCCCTTGTGCATCTGGCTTATGTGGGTCCTGGGGAGTCGAACCTGGTTCCTTTACTTTGCAGGCAAGTGTCTTAACTGCTAAGCTATCTCTCCAGCCCCTAAATATTTTTTTAAAGTAATTCCTTTCCCACCTTGAGATATGGGGGTGTTCCTGAGGGAACAACTGTATCTCCTTACAAGTCTGCAACCTCCTTGCAGTCAGAAACTGTGCTTCCTGCGTCTCGCTCGTTGCCTGCCTCACGCATGTTCAGGTGTGGGAAAGGAAGGGCAAGCGTGCGGACTGTCCGCTCAGCACAAGGCATGTGGGAAGCATGTATCATTGTCATCGTTCATCAAACTCTGTAAGGAAGGGAATGACACGCTGTCGTTGGAGGTGAGTGAGCTGGAGTTTGGTCAGGCTAAATGAGTTAGCCCAGCACAGAGCTACTGTGTGACGCTACTGTGTGGATTAATTCTGGTTCTACTGGACCTGACGTCCATGCTCTCCATTGAGGTCATGCTTCCAGCCTGGTGATGAAGCAGTCAGAGGGGCACGAAAGGACTAAGGAAGCCCTCTAATGTGACGTGCTCCTCTCCAGCCCTGTAGAGGAAGTGGCTCACTGGGGAGTGGACCTTGAGATTTTACAGCCCAGCCCCACTTCCTGTTGACTCTGCTTCCTGACTGTGGCTATAGCGCAATGCGTGGCCTTCCAGCTCCTGCCACCATGCCTGCTCCACCACGCCCAACTGCTCTGTTCATTTTTTTTTTTTTAAAGAATATAAAGCATCTAAAAACACAGAAGCACCCAAAGTGAGGTCAGGGGAAGAGACTGAGTAAAGGAAAGGTGGAGGGAGGGCTAATCAAAATCTAAGTGGATGCAAATAAATCATATGAAATCCTCCGGTTTTGGACAATGGAACACTCAGGAGCCATAGATTGTTACTAGCAAATTTTCAGTGCCAGGATGGGATACCTCCAGTGAGTTGTTGGCCAGGGAGGTCCCTGATGCCCCCAAAACATTATAGGCCATTGCCAAGGCCCTTGGTTTCCCACCAGGAATAGATGGTAACACCCTATTGCTGAAGACTCCACATACTTGGGTGGCAAGGCCACTAAGAAATTCTACTGGAACTGAGCTGATAACCTCCTCCATGTAGACCAGCTGAGAGAAAGCTGGAAGAATCCATTCTACATTTAGTTCAATGGGAGAAAGAGATACCACTAGTGAAGATACTCAACAGTGGACAATGCAAGCCTTATAATTGGCCAGCCAGGCCAAATGAGCCAACGGGTGCAATAGTGGCATGTCTGTCATGGTGGAAACAAACTGCCCTCCAATTGAACTGGAGGCTTGCTCCATGGGGGTAATACATCCCTGATACTGAAAACTTAAAACAGGGGTAGTCATGAGCCCTAGGGGTGTAACATCTGCTGATGTCTGGAAAAATGTATATACTATGCTTATCCAACTGTCCAGTAAGCACTTTTCTTAATATTTATACCCTTATATTAATGCTACTCTCACTTTGGATAGAGAATCTTCTCTTTTCAGATGGCCGTGACCTTGGGATGACTCAGAAGGTATCATAGTGCTGGAAAGAAGTGACTGGAGTACTGAGTAACATCTCAATCACACCTTCCAAGGCTCAGGGTCTAATGCGGAAGAGGTGGCGGAAAGAATGTAAGAGCCAAAGGAAGGGTAGGGCTCCTTACAACGTCCTCCCTCCAGACATAAAATGGCCTGGATATCCATGACCTCACAGTGTCTGACACTACCTACACAAGACCATCATAAGAGGAGGAAAAGATCATAACATCAAAATGAAAGAGAGACTGATTGAGATGGGGAGGGGATATGATGGAGAGTGGGATTTCAAAGGGGAAAGTGGGGGGAGGGAGGGTAGCACCATGGGATATTTTTTATAATCATGGAAAAATGTTAATAAAAATTAAGAAAAATAAATAAATTCAAAAAAAAAAAACCACAGAAGCAAAAACTGATGGCACAGGTCTATAATCCCAGTTACTGGGGATGTCAAGGGAGGAAGACTACAAGTTCAAGGCCTACCTGGCCTGTGGAGTGAATTCAAGGCAAGCTTAGGCAACTGAGTGAGAATCTGTCTCAAAATAAAATAAAAAAAGCAAGGCTGGAGAGATGGCTTAGCAGTTAAAGCATTTGCTGGCAAAGCCAAAGGATCAGGTTTGATTCCCTGGGACCCACGTAAGCCAGATACACATGGTAGCGCATGTGTCTGGAGTTTGTTTGCAGTGGCTAGAGGCTCTGTTGTACCCATTCTCTCTCTCTCTTTCTCTACCTGCCTCTTTCTCTCAAATAAATTAAAAAATAAAATATTAAAAAATGAAATAAAATAGCAAAAACAAAAGCAAAGCAAGCAAAAAAAAAAAAAAAAAAAAAGTTCCAAAGTCAAACCAGAGAGCAAACTAGCTAGCAAGCACTCCTGTCTGTCCCTGGCCTCAGTGCTTCCTCCACAGATAAGAGGGATCAGAGTGGGCTGGAGAGATGGCTTAGCGGTTAAGGCATTTGCCTGCGAAGCCAAAGGACCCAGGTTTGATTCTCCAGGACCCATATAACCTAGATTTACAAGGGGCATATGCGTCTCGAGTTTGTTTGCAGTGGCTAGAAGCCCTGGCGTGCCCATTCTCTCTCTGTCTCTCTTCTCTCTATATCTCTGTATCTCTGCTTGCAAATAAATAAATCAAATAAAAAAAATTTTTTTAGGGCTGGAGAGATGGCTTAGCGATTAAGCACTTGCCTGTGAAGCCTAAGGACCCCGGTTCGAGGCTCGATTCCCCAGGACCCACGTTAGCCAGATGCACAAGGGGGCGCATGCGTCTGGAGTTCTTTGCAGTGGCTGGAGGCCCTGGCGCACACATTCTCCCTCTGTCTTTCTCTCTCTGCCTCTTTCTCCCTCTGTCTGTCACTTTCAAATAAATAAATTTTAAAAATTAAAAAAAAAATTTTAGCCGGGTGTGGTGGCATACGCCTTTAATTCCAGCACTTGGGAGGCAGAGGTAGGAGGATCACCACGAGTTTGAGGCTACCCTGAGACTGCATAGTGAATTCCAGGTCAGCCTGAGCTAGAGTGAAACCCTACCTCAAAAAAAAAAAAAAAAAAAAATTTTTTTTTTTTTAAGAGGGATCAGAGTGATTTTCAGGGCCTGTGGATATGGCTCAGTGGTTAAAGGTGCTTTCTTTTTTAAAAATTTTTAAACTTATTTATTTGAGAGAGAGAGAGAGAGGCAGATAGATAGAAAGGGCACGCCAAGCCGGGCGTGGTGGTGCACACCTTTAATCCCAGCACTTGGGAGGCAGAGGTAGGAGGATCGCTGTGAGTTTGAGGCCACCCTGAGACTCCACAGTGAATTCCAGGTCAGCCTGGGCTAGAGTGAGACTCTACCTCGAAAAACCAAAAAAAAAAAAAAAAAAAAAAAAAGGCATGCCAGGACCTTCAGCCACTGTCAATGAACTCCAGACACATGTACCACCTTGTGCATCTGGCTTACGTGGGTCCTGGGGTAAAGGTGCTTTCTTGCAAAGCCTACTGGCCAAGGGTTCAGTTTCCCAGCCTGTCATGGAAAAAGCTCAACTAGTGTTTTCCTGCAATAGTAAGACACCCTGGCATGTCCACATACATATACACACATAAATAAATAAATAAACTTTATAAAAATTAACGATTTTAAAACCTTTTTGATTATGGATCCCAGCAAAATACTTTTTTAATTTTATCTTTTGGTTTTTCGAGATAGGGTCTCACTCTCATTCTAGCCCAGGTTGACCTGGAACTCTGTAGTCTCAGGCTGGCCTTGAACTCACAGTGATCCTCCTGCCTCAGCCTCCAGAGTGTGGATTAAAGGTGTGCGCCACCACCTTTGGCTAAAATACATATTACATGGAAATTGATACACTAGATATACGCAATATAAATAAACCTTAAAAAGTGACACTAGGCAATACTCTCATCTACTCTGTTTATTGGGTTTGTTTTGAGGCAGAGTCTCACACTGGCCCAGGCTAACCTGGAATTCACTCTGTAGCCCAGGCTAGCCTCAGCTTTCCCAGTGCTGGTGTAAGTCACTGTGGTGGTTTGATCCAGGTGTCCCCCACAAAGTTAGGTGTTCTGAATGCTAGGACACCAGCTGATGGCAATTTGGGAATTAATGCCTCCTAGAGGCAGTGTATTGTTGGGGGCGGGCTTATGGATGTTATAGCCACCCCTTGCCAGTGTCTGGCACACTCTCCTGTTGCTGTTGTCCACTTGATGTTGACCAGGGGGTGATGTCCACCCTCTACACATGCCATCATTTTCCTCTATCATCATGGAGCTTCCCCTGGAATCTATAAACCAAAATAAACCCTTTTTTCTCACAAGCTGTTCTTGGTTGGATGTTTTCTGCCAGCAATGCGAACCTGATTGCATCAACCACCATCCCTGCCTTTTCTTTCTTTCTTTCTTTCTTTCTTTCTTTCTTTCTTTCTTTCTTTCTTTCTTTCTTTTATTTTTTATTTTATTTTTTATTTTTTATTTGTTTTGGTTTTCCAAGGTAGGGTCTCACTCTAGCCCAGGCTGACCTGGAATTTACTATGGAGTCTCAGGGGGCCTCGAACTCACGGCGATCCTCCTACCTCTGCCTCCCGAGCCTTTTCTCTTTTTAAATGCTGGCTATGATCCTCTAATTGATTTCAGCCATGGTATGGAAAACACTGAGGGAACTGCTCCTCCTCCTGAGGGCAAAGTCGTTTGGGCGCTCTCTTGCCGACCAGTGACAGCCAGCTCCTGCCCTCTAGTGGTCATGTATTGGAACTGACTGTGAATTTCTCACCCAGCTCTTCCCTGAGCTCTTGGGAAGTAAACTGAACTCAGTTGAATGTCTAAGCACAGATTTGGGTCATGGGTGTGCACATTTGTAATCCCAGAACGTGAGAGGTAAAAGCAGGAGGCTCAGGGGTTCAAGGCCAGCCTAGGCTACGTGTAATCCTGTCTCAAAACCAAAACAAACAAACAACAAAAAGTACTAATGCAAGCACCTGGGGTCCCAATGAGGTCCAAAAAGAATTGTGACCTTGAGCCTCCAGAGTTGCTACACAGCTGCTGTGCGCTGTGCCACCAGCCACTTGTGGCCACCGAGGTTTGAAACGGCACTGTGCTGGCTGTGGTGGTGCGTGGCTTTAACCCAGCACTTGGGAGGCTGAGGTAAGGAGGGCTGTGATGAGCTTGAGGCCGGCCTGGGCTACAGAGTGAATCTAAGGTCAGCCTGGATTAGAGTGAGGCCCTGCTTTAAAAAAAAGAAAAATGATGCCGGGCGTGGCAGCGCACGCCTTTAATCCCAGCGCTCTGGAAGCAGAGGTAGGAGGATCGCTGTGAGTTCAAGGCCACCCTGAGACAGACATTTTTTTGTTTTGTTTTGTTTCAGATTTGACCTAACTATAGATCTGTGAATGTAAAATATACACCAGATTTCAAAGACATGGTATGATGACACACACACCTGTAATCTCAGTGCTCAGGAGGTGAAGGCTGGGGTAGAAGGGTTACAATGAGTTTGAGGCCAGCCTGCACAAAGTGAGCTCCAGGCTGGCCTGCACTAGAGCAAGAGCCTGCCTCAGTGAAACAAAACAGAGCCAGCTGTGACGGCACACTCCAGTAACTCCGGAGCTGGGAAGGTAGTAGAGACGGAGGATCCCTCAGGCTCAATGGCCAGCCAGTCTAGCATCATTGATGAGTTCTAGGCTAATGAGACCTTGTCTTAGAGGAAGTAGTCAGTGTTTCTGAGGAGGACACCTGAGGTTGTCCTCTGGCCTCCACCTGCATGCATACACATGCACATGCGCACACCCCACACACAAAATACACACATACATACACACATGCATTCAAAAAAATCATGGAAGCTGGCTATGGTGGCGCATGCCTATAATCCTAGCACTCGGGAGGCAGATGTAGGAGGATTGCTTATGAATTCAAGGCCACCTTGACACTACAAAGTGAATTCCAGGTAAGCCTGAGCTACAGCGAGAACCTACCTCAAAAACCAAAAGACAATACAAAAAAAAAAAAAAAAAATCATGGACCCAGGTGTGGTGGTGCACACCTTTAATACCAGCACTTGGCAGCAGAGGTAGGAGGATCGCTGTGAGTTCATGGCCACCCTGAGACTACATAGCGAATTCCAGATCAGCCTGGGCTACAGTGAGACCCTACCTCAAATACCCTCCCCCCCAAAAAATATATATAGGAGGTCACAAGCCCTAGGGGTGTAATGCGTGTTGTTGTCTGGATAAATGCATATATTATGCTCACCAAACTTCCTGGTAAGCACTTCTCTTAACGTTCTTACCCATGTATTAATGCTACTCTCACTTTTGATTAGAGAAGCTTCTCTTTTCAGATGGCAGTGACCTGTGGGATGACTCAGAAGGCACCACGGTAATGAGAAGAAGTGACAGAGGAGTACTCAGCACTGAAACATCTCTATCACTCCCTCCAAGGCTCAAGGTCTATTGCGGAAGAGGTGGCGGAAAGAAAGTAAGAGCTAAAGGAAGGGTAGGACTGCTTACAATGCACTCTTCCAGACACAATTTGGCCTCGATATCCATGATCATGCAGTGCCTGGTACTACCTACACAAGACCCTTATAATAGGAGGAAAAGATGATGATATCAAAATCAAAGAGAGGGCTGGAGAGATGGCTTAGCAGTTAAGGTGTTTGCCTGCAAAGCCAAAGAACCCAGGACTCATGTAAGCCACAAGATGGCGCATACATCTGAAGTTCCTTTGCAGTGGCCAAAGGCCCTGGTGTGCTCATTCTGTCTCCGTCTCTTTCTCTCTCTCAAATCAATAAACATTTAAAAAGAGAGAGAGAGAGAGATACTAATTGAGAGGGGGATATGATGGAAAGTGGATTTGTGAAGGGGAAAGTGGGGAAGGGGAGAGAATTATCATGGTTTATTGTCTTTAACTATGGAATTTGTCAGCAAAAAAAAAAAAAAAAGTTTAAAAAGGGCTGGAGAGATTGCTTCGTGGTTAAGGCACTTGCCTACAAAGCCAAAGGACCCAGGTTCAATTCCCCAGGCCCCCAAGAAGCCAGATGCACAAGGTAGCACATGCATATGGAGTTCATTTGCAGTGGCTAGAGGCCCTGGCATGCCCATTCTCTCCCTCCCTCCCTCTCTCTCTCTCTCTCTCTCTCTCTCTATGTATATGTCTCTCTCATATAAATAAATAAATAAATTTTCTTTTTGTTTTTGTTTTGTTTTTGTTTTTCAAGGTAGGGTCTCACTCTAGCCCAGGCTGACCTGGAATTCACTATGGAGTCTCAAGGTGGCCTTGAACTCATGGCAATCCTCCTATCTCTGCCTCCTGAGTGCTGGGATTAAAGGCATGAGCCATCACGACTGGCTATAAATTTTCTTTTAAAAGAGTTTTAAAAAGAAAAATAATATCATGGGGTTGGAGAGATGGCTTAGCGGTTTAGGCGCTTGCCTGAAAAACCTAAGAACCTGGGTTTGATTCCTCAGTACCCATGTAAAGCCAGATGCACAAAGTGGCACATACATCTGGAGTTCATTTGCATTGGCAAGAAGCCCTGGTGTGTCCATTTTCTTTCTTTCTCTCTGTCTCTTTCCTCACAAATAAATTAATGAAAACATTTTGGGGGCTAGAGAGATGGCTTAGCAGTTAAGGTGTTTATCTGCAAAGCTAAAGGACCCAGGTTCCATTCCCCAGAACCCATATAAGCTAGATACATAAGGTGGCACATGAGTCTGGAGTTCATTTACAGTGGCTGAAGGCCATGGCCCATTCTTGTTCTTTCTGTCTCTCTATTGACCTCCCTCCCTCTCTCTCTCTCTCTCTCTCTCACACACACACACACACACACTCAAAATAAATAAATTTAAAAAATATATTATGTTTTGGGGCTGGAGAGATGGCTAAGCAGTTAAGGCACTTGCCTGCAAAGCCAAAGGATCCAGGTTTGATTCCCCAATAACCATGTAAGCCAGGTGCACAGGGTAGCACATTGCCATGGCGAAGGCCCTGATATACTCATTTTCTCTATCTTCCTCTTTCTCTCTCTTAATAAAATAAACAAATTTAAGAAGAAATTTAAAAAATATGTTTTGGAGCTGGGGATGTAGTACAGTCAGTAGAACTCTTGCCTAGCACAGGAAGTCTTGCCTCATTTTGATCCCTGGCATCACCCCCCCCCCCAAAAAAAAGAGCCGGGTGTGGTGGCGCACGCCTTTAATCCCAGCACTCAGGAGGCAGAGGTAGGAGGATCACTGTGAGAGGTGGAGAAGGAGTTCAAGATTAGCCTGGGCTACATAAGACCCTGTCTCAACAAACAAACAAACACTCTCCAGTACCTTCTTGCACCTTGCCTCCCAGCCTTGACCTTGCTTCCCCATGTCATCAGGCAAAGCAAAGAACCACCGCCTCGATCTGCAGTGGGCTATCGAATGAGCAACTGCTCCTCGGACAACGTGCAAATGAATCTCTTGGAAATCTTATTTCAAATACATATTTTGGGGACTGGGAAGATGGCTCAGTAGTTAAAGGTGATTGCTCCCTAAAGCCTGCCAAGCAGAGTTTGGATCCCAGCACCCATGTACACTGTGGTAGTTTGAATAGACGGGCCCCCAACATATTCAGTGTTTCATTAGTTTGTAGTTTGCATCTGCAGCCACCTGGCTGGAGGTGGTGTCACTGGGCGGATCTTAAGGTGTGGCGGTGGAGTTGAGGTTTCAATCGAAAGATATGCAAAGTGTGCCTAGCTGGCCTACAATTATAGACAATAAACTGTAGTAATCCCCCCTCCCAGTTTCCCCTTTTGCAGCTCTATTCTCCATCATATCCACTCCCTGAAGACAGGATCTCTTGCCATTGCAAAGAAGTCTGGCCTGGAGCTTCGGGTTCTCCTGGCTCTGCCTACCATGGTTGTAGGCTTGCTAGGATCACAGACACATACACCACTTTGCATCCTTCTCACTTTGTGTGGGTGCTGGGAAATTAAAACTAGGCCACTTCCCCAGGTTGACCTGGAAATCACTCTGTGGCTCAGGCTGGGCTTCAGCTCACATTGATCCTACTACCTCAGCCTCCCAAGAGCTGGTATTATAGGTCTGTCTCTCCTGGCTTCACAACTGCTATTTTAATATTTTATTTTTATTTATTTATTTATTTGACAGAGAAAGAGGGAGGGAGTGAGAAAGAATGGGCACACCAAGGCCTTCAGCCACTGCAAACGAACTCCAGACGCGTGTGCCCCCTTGTGCATCTGGCTAATGTGGGTCCTGAGGAATCAAACCTGGGTCCTTTCGCTTTGCAGGCAAACACCTTAACCGCTAAGCCATCCCTCCAGCCCCATACCTGCTATCTTAATTTTTACAATGGCATTATAATTATTACCTCCCTTTGAACAGATGACTCCAAGGCTCAAAGCAGCTAAGGACTGTCCCTAAGGTCCCACAGCCATCAGTGATTTAAACTTGGAGTTGGCCGATGATTCACTTGGGGCCTTTGCTTAGGCCTCCCTGAAGATGTTGAGCCCCAGGTGTGGCAGTAGGTGGGGGGAGGTATCCCCCTGGGAATCTGCATATTTTCACAAACACTCCAGGTAATTTTAATGGTGGGGAGACTGCTCTGGCCCTGGCCACTTTGACAGTTGTCAGGCTGGTTTTGTAGCCCAGGCGCCCAGGCTTCCTCATTCTAACCCTCTTTCAGATTGAGCTGGGTCTGAGTCACACAGTATCACCACATCATTTGGGATGCCTTTTGTGAGGATGAGGTCACCTAAGGCTTCAAGACACTCAAGCAATATGGTAGGTGAAGAGATGGGTCCAGGTCTCACAACCCTGCAGTGCCAAAGCTGGGACAAAACCCTCCATTCTGCGACACACAAACAATTCACCACTATTTTTTTTAATTTATTTATCTATTTTATTTATTTATTTGAGAGAAAGAGTGAGAATGGGTGCACCAGGGCCTCTAGCCACTGCAAACGAACTCCATATGCATGTGCCACCTTGTGCATCTGGCTTACGTGGGACCTGGAGAAACGAACCTGGGTCCTTAGGCTTAGCAGGCATACACCTTAACCACTAAACCATCTCTCTAGCCCTTTTTTGGTTTTTCAAGGTAGGGTCTCACTCCAGCCCAGGCTGATCTGGAATTCACTATGTAGTGTCAGGGTAGCTTTGAACTCCCATCAATCCTCCTACTTCTGCCTTCCAAGTGCTGGGATTAAAGGCGTGCGCCACCATGTCTGGCTGTACCACTGTTCCTCTCTCTCTCAGCCAGCCTTCCTTTCCTTCCTTCCTCCCTCCCACCCTCCTTCCCTTCGTTCCTTCCCTCTCTCCTTTCTCTCCTTCCTTCACTCTGCTGCTCAGCCTGGCTTGAAACTCCCCTGCCTCACCCCCCACCCCAATACAGTATCAGTGTGTACCATCACTGCAGGCTATTATTTGTTCTTTCCTTCCTTTTTCTTCTTAGCTTGTCATGTGTGATATGTGGGCATATGTGTCGATGTTGGGTGCCTTCCTCGATGGTTCTCCTTTTTATTTTTACCGAACCTAATGCTCACCAGTTCATTCAGTCTAGTAAGCCAGCTTGGGCCAGGGGTTCCCTGTCTCTGCGTCACGCTTGCTGGGCTCACAGACGATTGCTGTCCAGCATTCCCGCGTGTACTGGGGATCCGAGCTTGCTCTGCGAGTGCTCTGTTCACCGAGCCATCTCCTCAGCCCTCACTTAGGTATTTCTTTAGGAAAATGCCAACATCATGGTCATGACCAATAAGGCTAATTTGTAGGGTGAAGTGCCTCCAGGCCCTAAATTCCATTCTTCGCAGTCTGCCAGCCTCCTGCCCCACCTGAGAGCAGCCAGGGTCCCTCAGTTCTACAACGAAGAGTCAGAGTTGGCCCCGGGGGAGGCGTCGGGATGATGGGGACAGAGTGGCATATTCACTCAGTTCAGTAAATACAAAGTCCTCTGGTGGGGCGGGGAGGGAAGGCGCTTTCTTGAGAAAGCAGAGATAAACACAACACTCTCGCAGGGGTGGAGAACCCCAGTAGGTAGTCAGGCAGCGATGAAAGGAATTTCTGGAGCCCCAGGGCTGGCCCAGAGGGGCACAGCCACAGATAAAGTTCTGTGGAGGCACCCTCCCATTTCCTATCCTGGCCCCCCCCCTCGCCAGTCTTCCCTACTTATCAGTGTCTGGCTTTGGCTCAGCTCAGGCATTTCTGAACCGAACTTCAGCCTTTCGCTCCCACCCTTCCTGCTGCCACCCACTTGCTGGGACTTGACTTTCCTCCTGGCGAGGCCTGCCAGAGGAATCTCAGACACCCAGCGGATTTGAATTTCACATAAACAGTGAGCACTTTTGTTAGTTTAAGTATTCCCAAATGTTGCTGGAGAAAATGGGGATTGTTTATGCAAAAGAATTATTTATTGTTCTTTGTAAGTTTACTTATTTATTTAGGTTTTTCTTTCTTTTCTCTTCTTCTTCTTTTCTTTTTTTTTTTTTCTTTAGTTTGTTGATGTAGGGTCTCACTCTAGCCCAGGCTGACCTGGAATTCACTATGTTGTCTCAAGGTGATCCTCCTACCTTTGTGTACTGAATGCTGGGATTAAAGGAGAGTGTCACCACACCTGACCTCCCCCATTTTATTTATTTATATAAGAGAGAAAGATATAGATTGAGACACACACACACAGAGAGAGAGAGAGAGAGAGAGAGAGAGAAAGAAAGAGAGAGAGAGAGAGAATGGGTGTGCCAAGGCCTTCGTTCAGCCATTGCAAATGAACTCCAGATGCATATGCCACCTTGTGCATCTAGCTTACATGGGGCATGGGGAATTGAACCTGGGTCTTTTGGCTTTGCAGGCAAGCGCCTTAACCACTAAGCCATCTCTCCAGCCCTCCCTCACTTAAAAAATTTATTTTAATTTTTTTTTTTTTTTTTTTTTTTGAGGAAGGGTCTCATTCTAGCTCAGGCTGACCTGGAATTCACTATGTAGTGTCAGGGTGGCCTCGAATTCATAGCGATCCTCCTACCTCTGCCTCCCGAGTACTGGGATTAAAGACGTGCCACCATGCCCGGCAAATTTTTTAATTTAAAAAAATTATTTATTTATTTATTTGCTAGCAGAGAGAGAGAGACAGAGAGAGAGATACAAAGAAGAGAGATAGAATGGGAGCGCCAGGGCCCCTAGCCACTGCCAATAAACTCCAGAACCATGTGCCACTTTGTGTATCTACCTTACATGAGTACTGAGGAATCGACTCTGAGTCCTTAGGCTTCACAGGCAAGTGTCTTAACTGCTAAGCCATCTCTCCAGCCTCTCCCCCACTTTTTGAGACAGGTTCTCATTCTTTCTCAGGAGAATTTAAGGTAATCCTCCTATCTCTGCTGGGATTATATATTTTTAATTTTTAGTTTTATTTATGAGAGAGAGAGAATGGGCATGCCAGGGCATTCAGCTGCTTGCTACTAATGAACTCCAGACACATGCGCCACCTTGTGCATCTGGCTTACATGGGTCCTGGTGAGTTGAACCTGGGTCCTTTGGCTTTGCAGGCAAGTGCCTTACCTGCTAAGCCATCCCTCCAGCCCTTGTTTTTTGATTGTTTGTTTTTTCCAGGTAAGGACCCAGATTTGATTCTCCAGGACTCCTCTGGAGATCATTTGCAGTGGCTAGAAGCCCAGTGTGCCCATTCTCTCCCTCCCTCCCTCTCCCTCTTTCTATCTCTTGCTTTAAAAAAAAAAGAGGTCTGCTAGAACTCCATTTTTCCACAGAGACCACAAGTGAGCAGCAGAGGTGGGTTTGCCCCACTTGTTAGTGCCCCACACAGGCATTAGCGAGTAGGCTTTGAGCTGCTGAGGGTGGACTCCTCCCTCAAGATCAGTTTTGGACCCCACCTTTCCTTTCCCTGGTGAAGAGGGGATTGAAAGTATCAGAGCTTTGCCTTCAATTTCAGCACTTGGATGGCTGAGATGGGAGTATGGCTATGAGTTCGAGGCCAGCCTGAGACTACAATAGTGAATTCCAGGTCAGTATGGGCTAGAACAAGACCCTACCTCACAAAAACAAAACAAGGGCTGGAGAGATGGCTTAGTGATTAGGCACTTGCCTGTGAAGCCTAAGGACCCTGGTTTGAGGATCGATTCCCCAGGACCCACGTTAGCCAGATGCACAAGGGGGTACATGACAGTGGCTGGAGGCCCTGGCGTGCCCATTCTCTCTCTTCTCTCTTCTGCCTCTTTCTCTCTCTGTCTGTTGCTCTCAAATAAATAAATAAAAATAAACAGAAAAAAATTAAAACAAAACAAAAAAACTGTCCATGATCCGGTCCAGAGACTGTGTCCAGCACCCAGTCAAGATATCCTTCACCTAAAGACATGCTAAGGAAGTGGGAAGAGCATTTATCCCCATAAAGAGGTCATGAACCCAAACCCACAGAAGCCCCTTCCTCATGTAGCTGCTTATAGATTTTCCCTGCTAAGCCTTCCTGCTTTTCTGAGTTCAATCTTTCCTTTGGATCCTGGCCAAAATCCTAAGCATGTTTGCTCAGACACTCTGGGTTTCTTACTGTTTCTCTGAAATTCCTTGCCCCTCCACTTCATGTCACTGCCTGCTAATCTCCATTACCAAACCTACCTGCTTTCTGGACCCTGACTCGAAAGTTATGGCTTGTTGGGCATGGTGGCACATGCCTTTAATCCCAGCACTCAGAGGCAGAGGTAGGAGTATCACCATGACTTTAAGGCCACCCTGAGATGACAATGAATTCCATCCAGGTCAGCCTGGACTAAAGCGAGATCCTACCTCAAAAACATATGGCTAGATGGGATACCTTCCAGTGAGTTGTTGGCCAGGGAGGTCCCTGATGCCCCTAAAACATTACAGGCCATTGCCAAGGCCCTTGGTTTCCCACCAGGAATAGATGATAACACCCTACTGCTGAAGACTCCACATACTTGGGCTGCAAAGCCACTGAGAAATCCTGCTGGAACTGAGCTGATAACCTCCTCCATGTAGACCAGCTGACAGAAAGCTAGAAAAAGCCATGCTTCATGCAGCTCAATGGGAGAGAGAGAAATCACCAGTGAAGATATTCAACAGTGGACACTGCAAGCCTTATAATAGGCCAGCCAGGCCAAATGAGCCAACAGGTGCAATAGTGGCATGTCTATCATGGTGGAAACCAACTGCTCTCCAACGGGACTGGAGGCCTGCTTGATGGGAGAGAATACATCCCTGATACTGAAAACTTAAAACAGGGGTAGTCATGAGCCCTAGGGGTGTAACATCTGCTGATGTCTGGAAAAATGTATATACTATGCTTATCAAACTGCCCAGTAGGCACTTCTCTTAATGTTCATACCCTTATATTAATGCTACTCTCACTTTGGGTAGAGTATCTTCTCTTTTCAGATGGCAGTGACCTTGGGATGACTCAGAAGGTATCACAGTGCTGGAAAGAAGTGACTGGAGTACTGAGTAACATCTTGATCACACCTTCCAAGGCTCAGGGTCTAATGCGGAAGAGGTGGCAGAAAGAATGTAAGAGCCAAAGGAAGGGTAGGACTCCTTACAACATGCTCCCTCCAGACATAAAATGGCCTGGATATCCATGACCTCACAGTGCCTGACACTACCTACACAAGACCATCATAAGAGGAGGAAAAGATCATGACATCAAAATAAGAGAGACTGATTGAGATGGGGAGGGGATATGATGGAGAATGGAATTTCAAAGGGGAAAGTGGGGGGAGGGAGGGTATTACCATAGGATATTTTTTATAATCATGGAAAATGTTAACAAAAATTGAGAAAAAAAAGTATGGCTTTAGGGACCTGGGGAGATTGAGAGAGAGAGAGAAAGGGCACACACCAGGACCTCCAGCCACTGCAAACAAACTCCCAACACATGTGCCACCATGTGCATCTGGCTTATGTGGGTTCTGGAGTGTTGAACCTGGGTCTTTAGGGCTTTGCAGGCAAGCACCTTAACTGCTGAACCATCTCTCCAGGCCTCAAATTTTTAAAGTATATTTTTATTTATTTATTTGAAAGAGGGAAAGAGGCACAGCAAGAGAGAGAAAAAGAGGGAGAGAGAGAATGGGCGCTCCAGGGCCTCCAGCCATTGCAAATGAAGTCCAGATGCATATGCCCCCTTGTGCATCTGGCTTACGTGGGTCCTGTAGAATCAAACCAGGATCCTTTGCCTTTGCAGGCAAATGCCTTAACGCCTTAACCGCTAAGCCATCTCTCCAAACCCCTCAATTTTGTCGTTATTAAAACTAAGGTGCTTGCTTCAACAGCACATATACTAATTGGAACGATACAGAGATTAGCATGGTCCCTGCGCAAGGATGACACGCAAATTCATGAAGCATTCCACATAAAAAAAAAAAAAAAGACTAAGAAGCCACAATAGGGAACCCTGGTTCCCCTGTAACACAGTGAGCAGTCTTTTGGGAGGAGGTTTTCTAAGAGCAGGTTTTCCTATAACAGTGGGAACTGAAAGCACACTGAAGGGTTCTCTGGTGGTTGGGGAGCTAGGCCAGTCCTATATAATTCCCACATAGACGGTATCTAACATCCAAGCACAGTGATGCACATCTTTAAACACAGCATTCCAGAAGCTGAGGTAAGAGGACTGCTGTGAGTTTGAGGTCAGCATGGACTACAGAGTCAGTTCCAGGTCAGCCTGGGTTAGCTACAACATCTTCAATTGGTGTGAAATATGTAATCTAAGTGATAATTTTGCTTACTAGTAAGCACACAGCTTTCACTTACGTTTACTAAACACATGAGTTCCAGGTAAGTCCTGAGCCTCCTCCTTCCTAAATCTTGCTTTGTGAAAGGGCTGGGAAGCCAGCAGAGGTCACATAAGAGAGGGAGTCAGGCAGCTTTGTTAGGAAGTTTAGGGTGACTGGGTCCTCAATGTAAAAGCAATCTCCATTTTATTCGAGATCGGAGAAGGATCTCTACTCTCCTTATCTCTTGGCTACAGGAGTTACCTAGATCTATTTTTCCATAAACAATCTGAGCCCCTCCCTAGGAGGGAGATTGCCTCTCCTAGAATTTAAATCTGATCCTGCTATTGTGATTGGTTAAGCTCAGCCCCAAAACTTGGCTTCATGGCTGGCCTCGTTTTGAGCCAGCCTCCAGCCCAGACCAACCCGCCCTCACTCTGCCTCACTTGAGCCTGAAGGCGAAGCCACCACTGTGAGTTATAGGCCAACGCTTACCAGGTGGGCAGGCCTCTTTGCTGGCTGTCCAGCTCTCCTCAACTTCCAGGTTCCTGTTCTGGTGAGCCTCCCCTATCCCCCCACGGACTCCCTGTCCTCTCCGGCCTCCCACAGGGCAGGAGCTCACCATACTTTCTTCTCTTCTCTGTGTTTTTTTTTTATAAATCCCTTTCGTGCTCCAAGGCTCACGCTGTTTCTCTCACATGGGCTCACAGATGACGTGGGTGGACCCATTTTCCCTTCCTTGGTTTGCTGACCCTTTCTCTCCCTTGTACATTCCTCAATAAAAAATGTGGTGTTTTATAAAATATCCTCTCAATATTGTTTTACCCAATTCTTTGGTTAAAAGCAGACATAACGCAGGGTTTGGAGTTCAAGGACTATTCCTGAACTCCCAGCCCCCATGACAAGTAGAAGTGCTAACGGGGGGGGGGGGGGGTGGGAGCTGAGGTGAACAGGTGAACTCAGCATTGAGCCGCCTCACTTTCTAGCTGTGACTTGGTCACATCACTTCCTACTGGAGAGAGCAGTAGTTGAGGGTAACAGGGCTGCAAAAGCAAAATTGAGGCTGGGAAGGCATGGTGGCACACGCCTTTAATCCCAGCACTCGGGAGGCAGAGGTAGGAGGATCACTGTGAGTTCAAGGCCACCCTGAGACTACATAGTTAACTCCAGGTCATCCTGAGCCAGAGTGAGACCCTACCTCAAAAACCAAACAATAAAACAAAACAGAAGCGAAATTGTTTTCTTGACTAAAAGTGGGGAATGGGCTGGAGAGATCGTTTAGTGAGTGGTTAAGGTGCTTGCCCACAGAGCCAAAGGAACAGGTTTGATTCCCCAGGATCCACATATGCCAGATGCACAAGGTGGTGCATGTGTCTGGATGTCTGCAGTGGCTAGAAGCCCTGGCACACCCATCCTGTCTCTCTCTAATAAATAAAAATAAAATATTACATTGGGCGTGGTGGTGCACGCCTTTAATCCCAGCACTAGGGTGGCAGAGGTAGGAGGATTACCACAGTTTGAGGACACTCTAAGACTACATAGTGAATTCCAGTTCAGCCTGGGCTAGAGTGAGACCCTACCTTAAAAAAACAAAACCAATAAATAAATAAACAAGATAAAATATTAAAAAAAATAAAAGTGGGGAATGTCCTTGAGCCTGTGAGAAGGGGATCTGCTCCTTATCTCTTTTTTCCTAAAGGAGTCACTGACAGCCTTGGCCTTGAGAGAGGCCAGAAATGCTAGGAGTCTGGTCTTTCCTTAATCTCTTTTTCCCTGAAATGTTCCCATCCTTTAGAAACTCATACATTTATTTTTCTTTTTTTTAAATTTTTTTTGTTTATTTTTATTTATTTATTTGAGAGCGACAGACAGAGAGAAAGAGGCAGATATATAGAGAGAATGGGCGTGCCAGGGCCTCCAGCCACTGCAAACGAACTCCAGACGCGTGCGCCCCCTTGTGCATCTGGCAAGTGCTTAACCACTAAGCCATCTCTCCAGCCCATATATTTATTTTTCAAGGTAGGGTTTCACTCTAGCCCAGGCTGACCTGGAATTCATTATGTAGTCTCAGGGTGGCCCTTGAACTCACAGCAATCCTCCTACCTCTGCCTCTCAAGTGCTGGGATTAAAGGTGCGCGCCACCACACCCAACCTGATGCACTTTAATCTCAGTATTTACGAGGCTGTGGCAAGAGGGTCACTAGAAATTTGAGGCCAACCTGGGACTATATCGTGAGTTCCAAGTCAGCCTGGGCTAGAGTGAGACCCTACCTTGAAAAAATAAAGAATCTGGGGGTACCCCAAAATTCTCACATATGGTGTACTGACAGAGGAACCCCCAATTCCTGTGTCATATCATATGCAAAAGATGAACATGAGTCTGGTTTGGTGGTCTACTCCTGTAATTCCAGAATTTAGCACTTGGAAGCTGGAGGACTGTGAGCCTTTGAAGCCAGCCTGGGTTATATAATGAGAGCCTGTCTAAAAAAATAAAATAAAAAGGAAATGTTCACAGGCTTGAGAGATGCTTAGCGCTAGTGGTGCTGGTCTGCAGCTATTAGCACAAGATAAGTACTTTAAACATAGCTGCTCCCAGCAGCCTTTGCTATTAAAAGAAAAAGTGGACTTTGGAACCCCACAAATCCAGCCAAGTTCCAGAGAGTCCTGCCAGGCGAGGCAAGGTGGTAACCATGTTTCTATGGACCGGGCTCCAATTACCTACCAGAAGACCTAGAAGACCTATATTGCTCCTCCTAACTTGTATCAATTTTACTTTTCTGTGTACACTGAAATTGTTACTGTACTCTCCTTTTTCTTTTTCCCTCCCTTTCTTTGAAACATGTTCACACTATGTAGCTCAGGCTGGCCTGAAACTCATCCCTGACAGCCTTCTGAGTTCAGGGATCACAGGGGTGTGACATCGCACCTGGCTTCAGCTGCATTCTTTTATTTAATTTTGTTTTCAAGATAGGGTCTCACTCTAGCCCAGGCTGACATGGACCTCACTCTACAGCCCCAGGCTAGCCTTGAACATAAGGGTGATCCTCCTACCTCAGCCTCTTGGGTAATGGGATTAAAGGTGTGTGCCACCACACCTGGTGTGCCTGCATATTTGATTATGCGAGTACATGTATAGGTTGGAAAACAACCTCAGGTATTATTCACAGAAATGCTGTCCACTTCTTTAGTTTAGTTTTTTTTTTTTTTTCTTTTTCGATTTTTCGATTTTTTGAAGTAGGGTCTCACTCTAGCCCAGGCTGACCTGGAATTCACTATGGAGTCTCAGGGTGGCCTCGAACTCACGGCAATCCTCCTACCTCTGCCTCCCGAGTGCTGGGATTAAAGGCGTGCGCCACCACGCCCGGCTTAGTTTAGTTTTTATTATTGACTTATTTACTTATTTATTTATTTATTTATTTGAGAGAGGGAGAGAGAGAGAATGAGAATGGGCATACCAGGGCCTCTAGCCACAGCAAACAGAACTCCAGATACATGTGCCACCTTGTGACTCTAGCTTATGTAAGTGCCTTAACTGCTAAGCCATCTCTCCAGCCCTCCCCCTTTTGTTTTGTAAAAGGACCTGCAAAGCCTGGTTCCTCACAAGATTTTTTTTTTTCTTTTCTTTTCTTTTTTTTTTTTTTGGTTTTTCAAGGTGGAGTCTCACTCTAGCCCAGGCTGACCTGGAATTCATTGTGGTCTCAGGGTGGCCTCAAACTCACAACAATCCTCCTACCTTTGCTTCCTGAGTGCAGAGATTAAAGGTGTGTGCCACCACACCCAGTTTAGGAGGCTTTTAAAGCTTTTAAAAATTATTTGTTTATTTATTTAATTTTCTTTCTTTTTTTTTTTTTTTCCAAGGTCGAGACTCACTCTAGTCCAGGCTGATCTGGAATTCATTTGGTATTCTCAGGGTGGCCTCAAACTCAGGGTGATCCTCCTACTTCTGCCTCTCGAGTGCTGGGATTAAAGGTGTGCGCCACCACGCCTGGCTAGGAAGCTTTTAAAACAAACAAACAAATATATATATATATATAATTTATTTTAGAGAGAGAGGCAGACAGAAGGAGAGAGAATGGGCTTTTCAGAGCCTTTAGCTGCTGCAAATGAACATACACATGTGCCACCCTGTGTTTCTGGTTTACATGGATTCTGGGGAATTGAACCTGGGTTCTTCGGCTTTGCAGGCAATCTCCTTAACCACTAAACCATTGCTCCAGCCCATGTCCACTTCTTTTGAGAACAAGTCTCTCATTGACCTGGATCTCACCAATGAGGCTAGACTGAGCCTCAGGAATTCTACTGTCTCTACCGGCCCCCCACAAGTCCTGTGATTACAGGTGCATGGTGCCATGCCCAGCATTTTGTGCAGGTACTGGGGATCAAACTCAGGTACTCGTGTTTAACTGAGCCAGTGCCATGCCCTAAGGTTTTTTTTTTTTTAACTTATTTATTTGAGAGAGAGAAAGAGGAAGAGGCTGATGGAGAGCAAATGGGCATGTCAGGGTCTTCAGCCAATGTAAATGAACTCCAGATGCATGCGCCACCTTGAGCATCTGGCTTACATGGGTCCTGGGGAATAGAATCTTGGTCCTTTGGCTTTGCAGGCAAACACCTTAAATGCTAAGTCATCTCTCACCCCCTTAAGATTTGTTTTGTTTTTCAAGGTAGGGTTTTGCTCTAGCCTAGGAATTTACTCTGTAGTCTCTGGTGACCTGGAACTCACCATGATCCTCCTTTTCTTCCTCCTTGGCCTCCCAAGTGCTAGAATTAAAAGGTTGTGCCACGTGCCTGGCAAGACTTTTTACTTATTTTATTATTGGAGAGAGAGAGAAAGAAGCAGAAAGAGAGGGAGAAAGAATGTGCACACCAGGACCTCTAGCCACTGTAAATGAACTCCAGATGAATGTGCCACCTTGTGCATGTGGCTTACGTGGGTCCTGGGGAATTGAACCTGGGTCCTTCAGCTTTGCAGGCAAGCACCTTAACCTGTAAGCCATCTCTCCAGCCCTTTAAAAATTTAATTAACTTTTTTTGGAAAAGACAGTGAATGGGTGTGCCAGGGTCTCTTGGCACTTTTTATGTGGGTCCTGGGGAATCAAATCTGGGATGTTAAGCTTTACAAGAAAGCACCTTTAACCTCTGAACCATCTCCCCAGCCCTTCATAAGATTATTTTTATCAGAACTGTAATAATCTTAGTTGGTGTAATTACACTATGATGCTTGCACAACATTGAAATCCCCTAACCTAATGTGCCCCCACTGTTAAGCAACCCATGACTAATTCCAAGCAGAGATTCTAAATCCCACATCTGTGTTTACATATTTGACATTCTAAACGTGAAGACTGCATTTAGCTTTAAGCATAGAATTGTTAAGGATATTCATCACAGATTAATATACTAACGTAAAAAGGGGAAACAAATGTTTTCTAGGATGAAATTGATTTAAAAGCCAGCACAGCTGGGCATGGTGGCACACGCCTTTAATCCCAGCACCAGGGATGAGAGGTAGGAGGATCGCTGTGAGTTTGAGGCCAGCCTGGGACGACAATATGATGTTGAAGTGTTTTCATAAGCTTTAATTAAAATTTCACCGCAACTTGTTCTAAGATTAATGAAACTTGAAAAAGTTAATACATGGCATGAAAACAAAACTTTTCATACTATATGACCCAGTGGAGAAACTGATTTCAGCTGGGAGTCTGGAGGAGTGGAAAGAAGATAATTTTCTTCCGTGCTTGTGTGTTTTGTCAGTTCGCATCAACACGCATTGCTTCCTTCCAATCTGAGCCACCCACCTACTCCTTAGTCGGGGTCCGGGCCGACCCCAGCGCCCCCTGGCGGCGCCCCGAGGCCACGCCCCATGCGACGGGGCGGGGCGCGGAGTCCCGGCTCCGCCCAGCCCGGCCCCGCCCCGCCCCGCTCAGTCCCCGCCGGACTCGGAGGTCGTAGGCGCGACGCGCGGTCGGGAGCGGCACAGGCAAGCCGGAGGGACTACGGGCGGTTCGACCCCGCCGGGGCCGGGGCCGGGGCCGGGGCTGGGGCACCGCCGAGCCCAGGCGCCCAAACTTTTGTGGCGCGCGGCGGGCAGCTGCCGGAGTTAGCTGGAGGCTTGGGCCCGGGGAGCCCGCCCGCCCGCCGGGGAGAGCGCGGCTCCAGCGCCCGGGCTGTGGGACTTTCGCTTTCCCCGGGCGCGGGGCCCAGCAGCGTCCGGAGGGTGTGCGGGGCTCTCCTCTCGCAGGCCGACGAGGGGCTGGTCGGTGGCAGGGCGTGTCCACCAAGCCAGCCCCCGAGAGGCCAGCTGTGAGTAGCAAGGGGGCTGTCGTGCCCCGCGGCTGACACCCAGGGCCTGGCACCCACCGCTGCCTGCCTCGGCACGTCCTAGCGCCTGCAGCCTGGGTGTAGACTGATAAACGAGTGGCGGGAGGAGGGAGTCCTAGCTACAGGATGGGGTGCTGCCTAGCCCAAGACTTTCGCCTGGGGAAGAGACCCTCCCTCCAAGTCTCCCCTCAACTTGTCCTGCTTCCAGCCTTTGCCCCCAGGGATGAGTTCAAGACCTTACCAGGAAGTCCTTTTCTTGGCTTTTTGAGATACCGTTTCCGTTTACCCCTGGCTGGTCAGTAACTCACAGCGGAGCCCAGACTAGCCTTGAACTTGTGGCAGTACTCATGCCACAGCCTCCCAAGTGCTGAGAGTACCGGGGTGAGCTATCGCGTCTGGCCTTTGGTTTTTTTTATTTATTTATTTCCTTTGGTTTTATTTACTTATTTATTTGGTTTTTCCAGATAGGCTCTCACACGAGCCCAGGCTGACCTAGAATTCACTATGTGGTCTCAGGCTGGCCTTGAACTCACAGCAATCCTACTACCTCGGCTTGTGCCTCCACACCTGGCTGTCATTTATTTTTTCTGTCATAGTAAAAACAAAATGGGGAAATAAAAGGGAAAGCTCCGGGAGGACTGGGAAAGAGGAACAGCAGGAAGGCAGGCTTCTGGGAGGCTGGGCCTAAACTTTTTTTTTGTAATTTTTTTTTTTTTTTCCTCTGAGGTACGGGTCTCTAGCTCATGCTGACCTTAAACTCACTCTGTAGTCCCAAACTGGCCTCTTATTTATGGTGATCCACCTCAGCTTCCTTAGTGCTGGGATTCAAGGTGTGCCCCGCCACACCTGGCCTTGTCTTCACCATGTCTTGTCCTTTGAGGCTCCTTGCCCAGCCACTCCATTGTGTCCTGTGGGTGGTATGCACGGGGCTGGGGCTCCCTTGGCAGCCTAGGCATGGCATAAGTGGGGAGAGCTGGGAGTCTGGGTAGACCAAGATGTCACAGAAGGTCTGTCAGGTGTCCGGTTCTCTGGGGCCCTGAAATATTCATCTCACAGGTAAGCTTTGGTTTCAAAGCTGGTGCCTTTGGCATGGTCAGTGGTGGCAGGGGAAGCCAGATGTTGTTATCATTATTATTTTTTGGGGGGTTGCTTTGTCTGAAGCAAAGGAGGTGCATAGGTCCTCCTCACCTGCCTGCTCTCCCTGCCTCTCCAGCGGTGAGGACCCAGTCTCCCTGGAAAGGGAAATGGTGAGACCACTGCTTCTGGGGCCCTGACTTCTTGTTCTCTTGAGTCCTGACCTCAGGGCGTCTCTTGTGAAAGAGACAGACATGTCAGAAAGGTAATGATAGGTTAGACCATCAGCATGGGGGAAGCTCATGTCACGAGCTGGAGTAATAGCCACCTTGGTAAAGTCTCCTTTCTGGGGATGGGGACCTCAGATGGAAGCGCTCTACCTCAGAGCATGAGGCCTTCGGAGGAGAAGCACCTGGAGTGGTGGAACATGCCTTCATTTCGCGCTCAAAAGGCTGAAGCGAAATGTTCAGTTCCAGGCCATCCTGGACCATATAGTGAGTTCATGGCTAGCCTGGGCTATAAGACCCTATCTCACAAAACAAAACAACAACAACAACAGCTGGCCATGGTGCCTCCCTCCCGTAATCCCAGTAGTTAGAAGGCTGAGGTAGAAGGATAGCTGAGATTGGATCAGGGCCAGCCTGAGCGCCATAGTGAAACCTTGTCTCAACAGCGAGAAGAACAAAGAGCCACAGTGAAGGGACTGGTATACTTGTGTGTCTTCATGGATGAGGGTGGCAGCTCATGTAAGTCTCTGGAAGAAGTTCTGCTACCTATGAAATGGGCCTTTGGGTTCTCTTGGGAATGCTGAAGAAGTACCGACCTTGGCAGAATCTTCCAACCCTAAGATTCTTGGATTCTAGGTCAAAAGCTGGGTCTTGTTTTGAAGGAGGGATGAGCTGCAGAAGTGCACAGGCCACAGTGGCCGTTACCTGACAGGGAGGAAGGTGAGGAGTCTTCACTCTTAGAATGATCGGTAGCCTTCCTGTGACGTAGGGGCCGTGTTCAGGGCTGCTGATTTCTTGACTGTGGTGGCTGGAACTTTCCTCTGCCCAGCAGTAAATCCCACTGAGAAGGAAGGGTACAGGAGCAGCTGGAACTGGGATCCCTACTGAGGGTCCTGGTGCTGAGCTGACTCCCTGGAACAGGGTGCCTTATTTTTTTAAATATTATTATTTATTTGAGAAAGAGACATAAGAGAAAGAATGGGTGCTCTAGGGCCTCTAGCCATTGCAAACGAACTCCAGATGCATGCGCCACCTTGTGCATCTGGCTTGCATGGGTACTGGGGAATCAAACCTGGGTCCTTTGGCTTTGCAGGCAAGTGCCTTAACTGCTAAGCCATCTCTCTGGCCCTAGTTTTTATTTTGAGGGCTTGCTATGTAACTCATTTTAAACTTGTGATCCTGCCTCCACCTCCCAAGTGCTGGGATTACAGGTCTGGTTCTTAGTGCAAATGCTCTGAGGGGCAGACTGGTGGGAACTTTCCACAGGGTTTTAAGAGATGAGTAGGGACATGGGTTTTTCTAAGGGTTGAGTCAGAGTTGCACAGGCTGTGAGTAAGGTGTGCCTGAATAAAAGACTTCCAGTCTCCAGGAAGTGTGACAGAACACTAAACAAAGCTGAGCAGGGCTGCTTCGTGTAGGACTTCACTGGCTTAATTTGTCCTTGTGCCTCATGAATTCTAAGAAGGGGATGTGGACTGTTTGTTTCCTCACTGCTCCACGCCTGGCCCAGCGATTCTTCCTCCTCTGGTTCTGATAAACTGTGGGCTGGTTTAGGGGTACAGGAGGCCAGGGAGGCCATCTGCGCTGGATTTCCACAGTGTGTTCATGAGCTAGGTCTCTGGTTCCTGCCCTGGACTTAACTTTTCTAGTGCTAAGCAGTCCACAGGCTCTTTAGGGAGTGAGGACATTATGGGAATAGCCTGGGAGGAGAGGAAGTTAATGGCCACCACCTTGCCCAGAACATGCCATGTGCCTCTGCCTCTGTAGATACCCTCTGGACTAGTGGCCCTAGTATGTCGAATCTTTAGGGGTATGCCATTCTGCCTGAAGCCTTCTGTTCTGTGAGCCTGTTTGAATGGAATCAGAAACTGGCAGCGCTGGAGTGGACTTGGATGTTTGGGTCTGGAATACTCATCTTACCGATGTAAAAACTGAGTCAGGAGATAGGAAATGGCATACCCCAACTCAGGCATTGGAATCAGTACCAAAGCCGGGTCCTTGCTGCTATGCAGGGTGGTGGGAAGAGCACTCAGTATCCACGGTGAACTTTCTTGGCTCCCTCCTGTCTTTACCACCTCACCGTCACCCTGCCTACCTGCTGCCAGGTGAGGGTACAGGGGTGTCTGGGCGTCTGCTGGGGTGTGAACTTCAAAATCAGACTTCAGCTCTGGCTTCAAATCCATCTCTGTTATGTGCCTGCTGTGGGCTCTTAGATTTGTTTTTCCTCTGATTTTCAGCCATTGTTGGAGTCAGGATCTCAGCCTGGGCTGGCTTTGAACTTGCTGTGTAGCTAAGGATGACCTTGAACTTCTGATCATCCTTCCTGTACTTCCTGAGCACTGGGACTACAGGCTTGTAGATTCCAGTGAGTCTGGTGGCAGAGGCCTATGACCCCAGGTACTTAGGAGGCTGGAGGAGGAAAATGGAGAGTCCAAAGCCAGCCTGGACAATTTAGATTTCTGTCTCACAATTTAAAAAAAGTAAAAACAAGAGTCGGGCATGGTGGTGCAGGCCTTTAATCCTAGCACTTGGGAGGCAGAGGTAGGAGGATCACCATGAGTTCAAGGCTACCCTGAGACTACATAGTGAATTCTAGGTCAGCCTGAGCTAGAGTGAGACCTTAACTCGAAAACCTGAAATAAATAAAAAAGTAAAAACAAAGCTGAGAACATAGTGATGGGTAGAGTGCTTGCCTAGCATGCACAGAAAATCCTAGACTCCCGCACATAGTAGGTATGCTTGATAGATAAGTCCAGTCACATTTTAATTTTATGTGTACTGTGTATAATGTGCATTATATTAAGGAAAGCTTAGTGAAGAGAGGCATAAAAACTACACCCACTTTATTTACTGCTGGGGATCAAACTCAGGACTGTGCATTGCTAGGCACTCTACCTACTGTACCCACTGAGCCACATCCCCAGTCCTGTGGGGTTTTTTGAGATAGGATGTTACTACGTAGCCCTGGCTGGCCTTGAATTCCTGCCTCAGCCTCCTGAGTGCTGCATTACAGGTGTGGGTGTGGTTGTCACCATGCCTGGCTGTGAATGTCAGCTTTCTTATTGGCAGAGTGGATCTACTGTGAGCATCAGAGGTGCCTTAGTTGTTCTTTTAAGTACTGATGGTGGTATGGATTACTCCCCCCCCACCAATATTTTGAGGTAGGGTTTCGTTCTAGCCCAGGCTGACCTAGAATTCACTATGTAGTCTCAAGCTGGCCTTCAACTCACAGGGATCTTCCTACCTCTGCATCCCTAGTACTGGGATTAAAGGTATGTGCCACCACTCCCTGTGGGACTACTCTTTTTATTTTTTGGTTTTTCGAGGTAAGGTCTCACTTTAACCCAAGCTGGCCTCAAACTCACAGTGACCCTCCTACCCCGGCCTCCTGAATGCTGGGGTTAAAGGCATGAGCTACCATGCGCAGCAAAGTTATCATTTTGGGATAGGGTCTCATATAGCCTAGGCTGGCCTTGAATTTGATATGTTGGCCAGGCTGGCCTGGAACTTCTGACTCTCTTGTCTCCACCTCCTAAGTATTTACTGTTCTTAAGTGGTTCTCTCCTGTCCTGCTCACCTAGGGTTCTCCACTGTGGGTTGTTAGTTATTTGTCTCCTTCCTTCCTTCCTTTCTTTTCTTTCTTTCTTTTTTTTTTTTGGGGGGGGGGTTTCAAGGTAGGGTCTTGCTCTAGCCCAGACTGACCTGGAATTCACTATGTAATCTCAGGGTGGCCTCGAACTCAAGGTTATCCTCCTACCTCTGCCTCCCAATTGCTGGGATTAAAGGCGTGTGCTACCACACCTGGCTTGTCCCATTTCTTTAAATTTTTTTTTTTTTTATTTGAGAGAGAGAGGGAGAGAATGGATGCGCCAGGGCCTATAGCCACTTTAAACGAACTCCAGATGCATGCGGCCCCTTGTGCATCTGGCTTTACATGGGTACTGGAGAATCAAACTCTGGTCCTTAGGCTTTGCAGGCAAGTACCTTAACCACTGAGCCATCTCCCCAGCCATCCTCTTTTTTTTTTTTTTTTTTTTTTTTACCCAAGGTAGGGTCTCGCTCTAGCCCAGGCTGACCTGGAATTCACTATGTAGTGTCAGGATGGCCTCGAATTTACATAGATCCTTCCTACCTCTGCTTCCTGATTGCTGGGATTAAAGGCATGCACCACCATGCCTGGCTTCTTTTTTTATTATTACTTATCATTTATCTGAGAGAGGCAGAGATGACAGAGAGAATGAGTATGGTCGCATCAGGGCTTCCTGCCACTGCAAATGAATTCCAGACCCATGTGCCACTTAGTGTATTTAGCTTTCCTTTGGTACTGGGGAAATCAAACCCTGGGCCATCAGGCCTGGCAAGCAAGCGCCTTTAACCCCTGAGCCATCTCTCAAGCCCATTTGTCCCATTTCTCAGTCGCTTTGCTGCTAACCTGAAGTTCCACAAAGTTAAACAAAGAGGAGGTAGGTAGGGACTGTGTCAGGCTGTTGTTAATAGCTTCCTCCTCCCTTATCTGCGCTCCCAGGCCATCCGGACTGAGGTTACAGCATGACACACTTCTGCCCCCAGAGACTAGGGTGATGAGGGTGCTGCTATACTGGGTCCTCTCATGCTGTCCATGGTGGCTAGTCCTCCTTTGAGATTGGTGCCAGTCGGGGGTGGGTGGGGCTGGAGCGCAGGAGGGAAGTAATGGGTTGGCCGTCAGGAATGGGTGGTTTGTCGGCTCCTCCCCAGGGGTTGTGCGCTTGCTGTCTTACTGAGTTCTCAGGCAGTGGCAGTGCTGGGAAGGGAAGTCACAAATCCATGACCAAGAGGGCCTGTCTAGGGCTGGAGCAGGAACTTTGTTGGCTCTGTGGTTTCCTGGGGTGTCAAGTGACCAGATGCTCTCTAAAGTTCAGTGCTTGGACCTCCTCCATTTCATCTTAATCCCAGAGGCCAGGCCACCCCAAGGGTGTGAAGTTGATTCCTGACCTTCTTGGTTCAGGGTCAGGCCTGGTGGTTGGCCCAGACACTTCTGTCTTTTGTTGGCAGGACAGTGTTCAGACAAAGCAGAATGAGGGGAAGGTGCTGGGCACGGAGAGGAGGCATGGTGGGCCGGAGGGCGGCACACTGCTGTGCTGGGTGGGGCTTCCTGAGACGAACACTCTGAGCTATTCTTTCCATTCAGCTCTGGGCATCTGTTCCTGGCAGGCAGGAGGGCAGGCTGCCTGGACCAGTCAGCTGCTCTTTTCTGCCCCTCCTTCCAGTACACACCCTCTTGCTGAAACCCCAGTCAGTCGCTCAGCCTCCTCTCTGCTGATTCCAGTGTGTTAACCCTTCTTTTGCCCCAGCAGAGCCAGAGTCTGATCTCAGCAGGCTGGGCACAGGGATTGCTCCCTGAGATAGACCAGGGGTTCATGGGGAGCAGCTTCCCCAACTGCGCATGTGAACACCTTGGCCACCAGCCAATCCTGCTTTTTAGGCCCAACACCCCAGTCACTTCTGCTCTACTATGACTGGGACAAGGAGAGGCTCTGGTGCCTTCTGGGGGAGGAGAGAGGGCTAGAGCGAGAGAAGCACACACTGAGGCACGTGCCTGCCAGAATGGAGCAGAGGCGGCCGCCTTGATCACAGGCTCGTGTAGAAACTGTGCCTCTTGAATTTTAGGAAAATTCAGGCTTCCAGTGGAAGCCTCCCAGGTTCTTTTAGCCCTGGAGACTGTGAGGCCCTCAGCCACCACGAGAACCCAGAAGACCTGACTTTTAATTTTTCCAGGTAGGGTCTCACTCTAGCCCAGGCTGACCTGGAATTCACTCTGTAGTCTCAGGCTGGCCTTGAACTCACAGTGATCTCTTACCTCTTCCTCCCGAGTTCTAGGATTCAAGGCATACGCCACCATACCCAGCAAGACCTGACTTCGAAGTGTTGGGCCTCATCCTCACTGTCTCCCCTTTTCTGTCCTCCCTTCTATCCTTCGCTCTTCTCCAGCTTCCATGCCTAGTCATGGCTAGGAAAGTGGCTGGCCACTTATCTCTGCCATCTGCCGTAGGCAATGCCAGCCCAAGAACTTAGCCCTAGTGGAGGCCTTAGTGATAGGAAGTGGCAGGGTCCTAAGGCAGACCAGGTGGTGGATGGGGCCTCACCGAAGTTGCCAAGTCCAGTGGTCCTGGGCCTCAGAGGCTCTTGTTGGTTTGACTGTATTGTTCATGGCAAGGCGTACAGGTGAGTGTGGCTGAAGATGGCAGTACCATGGCTGGCACTGGCACAAGGGGTTTACTCTCCTGCACCCAGGGCCAGCCAGCCAGCCAGGATTGCACTGGGCCAGCTCGTTGACAAGGACATTTTACTACCTCCTCCACTGTGGCTGTCTGGTGGGAAAAGAGAGGGGTGCTTGTCTTATATAGGTCCTCTTGGCTCCTGTCTTGTGAGTCCCTGCCTGGACTAGCCCCTCTTGGATGGATGAGGCTGGAGCCCACTGTGGACGGGCTGACTGGTTGGGTTTCCACTTCCTATGTAAGCCTGCTGAGACTGGAAGCTATAGCAGGAGGGATGAGAAGTTTGGATAGACAGACTATGCAAATGAGGGACTCCCAAGTCTTGACTTCATTAGGCCTTAGTGAGGTATCTCTGGCCAATTTTCCCATTCTTGAGACCTACAACTCAGGGCCTTCATTTGTAACAACTGTTCACACATTGGGCTACTGTAAGGAAAAATTGAAGTAGTAACTGAAAATGGCCAAAACTTATCCGTGCTTAACAGCTCTTTTAGGCAAGATTTTAAGCACTTTGTGTAGCCATGTTTTTTTTTTTTTGTTGTTGTTGTTTGTTTGTTTGTTTTTGGAGGTAAGGTCTTGCTCTAACCCAGGCTAATCTGGAATTCACTATGTGCCCTCAGGCTGGCCTTGAACTCATAGTGATCCTACCTCTGCTCTCAGGGTGTCTTTTTTTTTTTTTAAATTTATTTATTTACTTATTTGAGAGAGAGAAGTAGAGAGAGAAAGAGAGAAAATGGGCATCCCAGGGCTTCCAGCCACTGCAAATGAATTCCAGATACACGTGACACCTTGTGCATCTGGATTACGTGGGTACTGGGTATTGAGCCTGGGTCCTTAGGCTTCCCAGACAAGTGCCTTAACTGCTAAGCCATCTCTCCAGGTCCCCACTTTTTTTTGAGGGAGGGTCTCATTTAGCTCAGGCTGAGCTGGACATACTCTGCAGCCCCAGGCCTAGTACACATGGTGATCCTCCTACCTCAGCCTCCCTAGTGCTGGGATTAATGGCCTGCATTATCACCCCTGGCTGTCTTCTGTCTTAGCTCTTTAGTTCTCTGTGGGGTACTAGTAAAAGTACCAGTAAAGGTGCTGAACCCACTTCCAGGTCAAGACACTGAGGTATATATAGCAAAGTCTCTGGTGTGGATGGTGTGGCTGAGGCCAGGGAGAAGTGGACTACCAGCACGCAGGTCTACTGGAGAATTCCTCTGACACCAGAAGCATGACAGGGCAGGGCCGGGGAGTGCAGGAGGAGGCCTGTGAGTCAGCAGTCCACTGAGCTAGACAAGACCATGGAATCACATCTGAAGCTGACCCTCTGTGAGTCACACTACCCTTGGCCATCAAAGCCCTACCATCTGAGAAGAGGGAGGGGCTGCTGTCTGCCAGACAAGAGGTAGGCCCTGTGTAGCTGGGCTCCCAAGGCCATAGTCTGCCCTTAGAGTTGTCACTGAACCCCAAGATCACTAGTCTTCCCCATTTCAGAGGTAGATCCTATGATGGTAAAGGGTCAGGTAATGATATCATGATTTGGTGACACAGCTGGGCTTCTGACTACAGGGCCTCTTAGGGCTGTTCAGGCAGCCACTCCCACCATAGCCCTGAGGTGCAGCAGTTGGGCCTGAGGTACTGAGATGAGGGGTGTGAATACAGGCACACCTGCCAAAGGTGGCCAGCCCCACGTTCCTTCTACTAGGATGCCATCCTTTTAGTGGAGCAGAAAGGGTGTCTGGGAAGGGGCAGAGGTGGGCATTAGAGGATGACCCCTTTTGTTCCATGGAATGGATAGGAGAGGCCCTGTTCTTTCTTCTCTCCTATTCAGGAGATTTGCGTATTACAACTACTTGTGATTATTCTGCCCTTCCATGGCCTCAGGTATCTCCAGACCAATCCAGAGTGCTGGGCTTGCACGTGGCCCCCCTCTGGGTGCCCCGTTACCCCATGCCTTCAGAGGCTTTGCTCCGCTCACTGCCCTGCCTCCACGTTCTCCTGTGGCCCTGGGCTACCCGTCCCTGGGAGGGCTTTCTTCTCTTGGGCCTGACACATTCTGGTCTAGTTCTGTCTCATCGGACTCTGGGGACATGAAGAACAGCTTTTCTTAGTATAACCCGCCCAGAGACTTGGCCTGCCCCGGCCCCTGGCCGCTTTCCCTGTGAATTACTGCTGTTGTCTAAGACAGAAGACTGCTCTTTATCTGATCCCTGAACCGCACAGGCTGCCCTGGAGAGAAGCTGGAGCTGTCCTCCCAGCAGTGGCTCTGAGGGTGGCTGCTGACCTGGATTGAGTGTCCCTGTGTGGTTCTCAAGTTTTTCCTGGGGGTGACCCTGGTAAGGGGCCCACATTCTGGCAAGCCTCCTCAGCTCTTCCCAGGCTGGCTGTGATGCCTCAAGAGAGGAACTGCAGTCAGAGGGTCATGAACTTAGCAGGAGAGGCCTCAGAAACACAGTGTCATGGGAAGGACATGTACCCAGGACCCTGAAGGTCTTCATTCTGGGTGTGTCACTACCTTGCTAGCTCTGGGACTGTGGGGGTCACTTCACTGTTCTGGCCCTTGATTCTTACCTGAAATAAGCACTGGGGCATATCACCCGGAGATCCCCTTTGCCTGTGACTCTGGGACTCCCAGCAGCCAGCCGCTGTCCCTGGGAAGATTCCTTAGACCCCTTTCCCAGGGGGCTTTGGGAGCACCGTGCTCACTGTCTGCACACTCACAAGGCCAGTGAAGAGACGGGTGCACAGGATACCACATGCCTGTGACAGGAACCAGAAAGTCCTGTCTAGGGCCTGCCCTTCTGTGGGGCCTCGGCTCAGCCGGCCCATGGCACGGCCCCTCCCCCAGGGGCCTTGCAGCTCTGACGCTGGAGCCAGCTTGTTTTTCTCCTCCTCCCTGTCTCAGCTGGCTCCACCCCAGCTCTGGCCCTCAAGCCTGGTGCTCTGGCCAGCTGCTGTGGGGGCTGGGCTGACCCCTCCAGAGGGTCCCAGCTGGCCTTGTGACTCATCAGGAGGCTCTGCCAGGGGCAACTGGGCTTCGTCCCTGGTTCTGCTGTCAAGCCACCAACACTGGGAGGTTTTCTGAAAGGAGAACAGGAGTTCCCAGGCTGTCCTGTTGCTTGTCTGTCCCTGTCCTGATGCCCAGCAGTGATTCTGGGTCTGTCGAATTCCCACCCCTGCTTTCCCATGGCGTGGGCCCAGGGCAGAAAGCTGGTGTGCGAGTTGGAGGGCCAGGGCAGTGCCCCAGTGGGGAGGTGGTCTGTGGGCAGTAAGTGACACACATGATCGCGAGGGACACATGGAGAAAGCTTGGAAGGGATCAGTGGAGGAGTGAGCCGCCAGGCACTCTTGACAGCTTCTTCTCCCACTTCAGGTCCCAGCAGCTGGGGTTTCCCCGCAGCCTTTGAGTGGCCATGTCCAACCCCACCGCACCTCCACCGTATGAGGACCGCAACCCTCTATACCCTGGCCCTCCACCTCCTGGGGGCTACGGGTACCCTGCCTACCCTGCTTACCCCCAGCCTGGTTACGGTCACCCTGCTGGCTACCCACAGCCGATGCCCCCCATCCACCCGATGCCCATGAACTACGGTAAGCCATGAAAGATGGCCAGGGTGGGTTTGGAGGGTATGGTGCTTGGGGCCCATGAGGCCTCCTCCTTTTATTTCCTTTCTTTTACTGTCTCCTCCGCTTCCTGTCCTCCCTTCCCTCCGCTTTTCCTCTCAATTCCCGCTCCCTCCCAGCCAATGGCTGGTCCCTGTAATCAGCAAGAAAACTGAGGCCACAGGATACATACTGGCCTTTGCTCCTAGAGAAGGGAGCCGGGTGAAGTAGTGGCTTCCAAGTGGTTACCCGAGAAACTGTCTCTCTTTCCCAACCACTGCCACCCTGCCTGGGTGCCATGGAGTCCTTAGAAACTCCTTCTGTAAACCTTAGGCACTTTATTGATTTCTTTAATGAAATATATATGTGTGTGTGTATATATATATATATATATATATATATATATATATTTTTTTTTTTTTTTTTTTTTTTTGGTTTTTCAAGGTAGGGTCTTACTCTAGCCCAGGCTGACCTAGAATTCACTCTGTAGTCTCACAGTGGCCTCTGCCTCCCAAGTGCTGGGATTAAAGGTGTGCGCCACCACGCCCAGCAATGTGATATATTTTTGAGTTTCACACATGTATATATTTTGATCAGATTCACCTCTATTGCCCTCTTTTATGCTCCTCCCCCTGCACCCCTTCTTCCCGACTAGTCTCCTCTCCTACCCTTATGTCTTTTTTTCCCCCTTTTCTTTTTTGTGACTCACTGTGTTTAATCAGGGTTGCTTGCATGAGCATGGATGAGGGGTTTTACTGGAGCATGGGTAACATGAAGCGGCTATACCACTAAAGAGAATGACTCTTTCACCAGGCGTGGTGGTACACACCTTTAATCCCAGACTGCTGAGGTAGGAGGCTCACTGATCTTACTTGCGGTTATGTCATGGGTCAGAATAGGTGAGGGTAGAATGCAGTGAGCCTCGTCCTCTGGGGGGGGGGGTGAGTAATAGCTCTTAGTTTTTGGTGCTAGAGGTTGAATCCAAGGTTGTTCATGTGTTCTGCCTCTGAGCTGCATCCCAGCCCCTCCCGGGTGTTTTTTTTTTTTTTTTGTTTTTTTTAGGTAGGGTCTCACTCTAGTCCAGGCTGACCTACAATTCACTATGTAGTCTCAGGGTGGCCTCAAACTCATGAGGATCCTCCTACCTCTGCCTCCCAAGTGCTGGGATTAAGGGTGTGACCACCACACTCGGCTCCTGGTTGGTTTTATAAAAAATATTTATTTACTTATTTATTTGCAAGCGGGGGGGGGGGTGGAGAAAATGGGCACGCCAGGGCCTCCAGCTGCAGCAAACGAATTCCAGATGCATGCACCATTGTGCATCTGGTTTTACATGAGTACTAGAGAATCGAGCCTGGGTCTCTAGGCTTTGCAGGCAAGTGCCTTAACTGCTGAGCCATCTCCAGCCCCCTGGGTGGATTTTGAAAGCAGTTTCTAAAGAGGCATCTATGAAATGTTTGTGGCCTACAACAGCTCACTCCAACATCCTGGATCCAGTGAATGGCCAATTCCCACCTGGACGTGTCTGTTCTAGTTATGCTCTTTTTTGTTTGTTTTTGAAACAGGGTCTCACTCTAGTCCCAGGCTGGCCTTGAACTCACAGCAGTCTTCCTGTCTCTGTCTCCTGAGTGTGCTGGGATTAAAGATGTGTGCCACCACACCTGGCTTCTAGTTAGAATCTTACCCCATCACTTACAGGGGATGGCCACGTGTGCCCTGTGAGGTCTGTTGTAGACCACAGCCCTCGCCGCACCGCACACACCATCTGTGCAGTGGCCCTCTACCCAAGACCGTGACTACAGCCATCCCTGTTTCTACCACGCTGCCTCTCTAGGTGGTGCTGTTCCCAACCCACCTCTTATGGTGTGGGCTGGATGCCTTCTGATGGGACAGCTTTCTCCCACTTAAGCCCCTTGTGCCAGACCATTTGGGGTCACTATGAGGGTGCTAGACAATCCCAGCTAGGGAGAGGAGTCTGTGGGCATTTGCCTTTTGGCCAGAGGTGTCTTAGCCTTTGAGACAGGATCAGAGATGCTTGGGGTGGAGGCCACCTGTCCCAGATCCCCAGGTGATTTGACATGATCTGTCTTTAGGTCCAGGCCACAGTTATGATGGGGAGGAGAGAGCAGTGAGTGACAGCTTCGGGCCTGGAGAGTGGGATGACCGGAAAGTCCGACACACCTTCATCCGAAAGGTGAGATTCAGGCTAGGGCATGGGGAGGGCCAGTTGTGTCAGGCCAGGCAGAGTGCCTGTGTAAATGTGCAGGCTGCCTACCTCCCTGTAGCTCTGCACCCTCCTCAGAGGGAATCCCCTTTCTGTTTGTCCTCTTTTCCTTGATCTTGTTTGGTAAGGGGACGGGGGAGACAGAGTCCACTGAGAAAGTCTTCCTGGGCTGTCATCCCCACGCAGCTCTGTTAGACAGTGAGTGCCTGGGAGCTCTAAGTGACCACATGTGCTCCTGGCCCCTTTCCCCAGCTCCTATTCCCATCTCCTACATGCACAGTGCCCGCTTGGGGCGGATAGATGCACAACCTGTGCTCCCCAGAACTGCTGGAGGCACAGGGGGCAGTCAGGCATTTAGCTGAGGCCGAATGCTGGGCAGGAGGGAGGTGCTGAGGGGACAGGTCACCTCTCGTTCAGGCTACGGCTGAGGAGGAATCTTTGAGGGCTCAAAGTAAGAGTGGAACTTTCAAAAGTGAAAAGGAGACCCTTTCTACCACTAAAAGGATGGGGAGGGGCTGGGCTCCGAGGGCCTTTGTGCTTCTTGGTTTTGGGCTGGCTGCCCGCCCTCCAAGGAGAAGGCAGTGTGTGCAGTGTGGACTGTGTCCCTGGCTGTCTGTCCGTCCAGGTCTACAGCATCATCTCTGTCCAGCTGCTCATCACAGTGGCCATCATCGCTATCTTCACCTTTGTGTGAGTCTTTGCATCTTGCTGTCCCCTTTTCCCAGGTGTGTGGGGGAGGGGTGTCTCTGGGCAACTTGCTGGGTTGCCAGGGGCAGGGTGTAGTCCAGTGGGAAGCAGACAAGCCATGGTGACTCCTCTGTTGGCATCCCCTGCTCCACAGGGAACCAGTCAGCGCCTTTGTGAGGAGGAACGTTGCCGTGTACTACGTGTCCTAGTGAGTGTGGTGTCGCTGCTGGAGCATGGGGGGGGGGGCGCAGGGCTAAGTCCCTAGGTGTGGGGTTCTTTTCAGTAGCTGGTGTCAGTCTCCAGGCTGGGGAGTGTGGAAATGGGGGTACACCTGGATGAAGATAACAGGTCACAGAATGCTGGGACAGGGCAGAGAGACTTGGGGGGCGGGTGACTACCCACCGTTCGTTCCTGGCTCAGGCCTGCTCAAGTACCGAGCTGGGGGGGGGGTCGGGAATCTTGTCCTTGCTTTCTGCCTAGCAGCTTGCCAAGCAGATACGGGGCACCTGCCTCAGGCTTGTGAGTGCTACCAAACTGGGTGAGGAAGGGGTCCATGGCATCTTTGAGCCTGGAGCCACTTCCTACCTCTCTTTCAGTGCTGTCTTCATTGTCACCTACTTGACCCTTGCCTGCTGCCAAGGACCCAGGTGAGTTCGGGAGGCTCAGACAGTGAGGAGGGCAGGAGGTGGGATGGGGCTTGTGGAAGAAAAGGAGTCCTTAGAGGGGCTGAATGGAGACTTACAACAAGAAATACTTGTGAGGAGGAGGAGGGGGATGACAATGTCAGTTACTGATCAGGTGCATACAAAGTGTGTGTGTGTGAGATCTAACTGGTTTTCATTCTTACTGCAGCCCTACAAGATGCATAACATTTTAACCATTTAACAAATAAGGAAGAAAAACAAAACAGGGGTTGGGGTACATAAAGAAACAAACAAACAGCCAGAAAGAATTCGAGGTCAAAGAGGCCAAGAACTTTCTCACAGTCACACAGTTAGTAAGAGGTGCACACAAGTCCAGGTCTTTCTGGCTCCACAGGGCAGGTCTGTTCCCTTTGTAAACCCCTGAGCAGGTACCAAAAGCCACAGAGTGTCCCCGCCACAAGCAAAAAGCTATTCCTCAGCCATAGGAGCAGGCATGTAACCAGGGTCTCTCTCTCCTCAGACGCCGGTTCCCATGGAACATCATACTGCTTACGCTCTTTGTAAGTCTAGGATGGGGGAAGGGCTGTCCCAGGGAAGGGTTGGGGATGCCACCGTGGAAAGATGTCCCTAGCTCACTTCTCACCTGGCCTGACGCCTGCTCCTGGTCTCCTCTGTGGCCACTATATTCAACTCAGTTACATTTGCCTCCAGCTGTGGTAGGGCCATGGTGGCCGTGACCCAGGACCCTCAGGTTCCTTTTGTTTGTTTTGTTTTGGTGCAGGGTGGGTGCACGTGTGGTAAAGCTGGGGGGTGGAACTCAGAGGCTGGCATGTGCTGGGCAAGTGGTCCACCACTGAGCCATTCCCCAGCTCCTGTTGTTCTTTTTTTTTTTTTTTTTTTTGGTTTTTCGAGGTAGGGTCTCACTCTAGCCCAGGCTGACCTGGAATTCACTGTGGAGTCTTAGGGTGTTCTCGAATTCATGGCAATCCTCCTACCTCTGCCTCCCAAGTGCTGGGATGAAAGGCGTGCACCACTATGCCCAGCTGTCCTGCTGTTCTTAACTGCCTCTTATTTCTCTCCTTCCCTCAGACTTTTGCCATGGGCTTCATGACAGGCACCATTTCCAGGTACGTTCAGAGATCATGCGGCCCACTCTGGGGGTGGGGGCGACTCCTGCACGTGGAGACGGAAGTTCTGTATCCGTAACTTGGCCTCTCTCCACTCCTGGTCCCCAGCATGTACCAAACCAAGGCTGTCATCATCGCCATGATCATCACTGCAGTGGTGTCCATTTCTGTCACCATCTTCTGCTTTCAGACCAAGGTGAGGGTGCAGAGGATCCTTCCCATGCCACCCTCCCCCCTTTCTTGAACACCCTGGCCCTTTGGGTTTGGTACTTGGGCAGACCTGGGAGGACCCAGACCCCTGTAGACCAGGTGTTTCCCTAGACCTAACCCCTTTCCAGTGTTTGCATTTGTCAGACTGCTTCCTGTGTGTGTCCTTCGCATGTCCTGATCACTGCCATGTCCTCCCCCCAGGAGTGGCACTGGGACTCCCTGGCAGGGGCAGGGCCAGTCCTCTGGGCCGCCGGGGGTGGCAGTCATCTGACAGGGGCCTCTGTATTCCTTCCTGGCAGGTGGACTTCACCTCGTGTACAGGCCTTTTCTGTGTCCTGGGAATTGTGCTGATGGTGACTGGGATTGTCACTAGCATTGTGCTGTACTTCAAATATGTGAGTGTCCCGCAAGGGCAGTCCGTGAGCCCAGGGCTCATCGCAGACTTCCTGTGTAGCAGGGATGGGTCCTGACACCTACACCTCTACGCTGGCTGTCAAAGGGACCAACAAACAGCGCCATCCTTTTGGGCTAGGGTTGAACCCACCTGTCTCCCAGATGACAGGCTACAGCCCTTGGCGGCCCTGGGTGGTGTCTCTGAGTTCCTTTGGGAAGGCAGCGGATCAGCTTTGTGTCAGCTGAGACCAGGTCATGGGAGGTAGAGGAACCCAGAGGGCTAAGAAGATGGGTCTGCATGGGGAGATCCCTGGTTCTGATGTGCAGAGCACAGGCCCTGGGGAGAGGTGCTGAGGGGAAGGATGAGGACCAAGGCTGCTGTCCGTCCTCCTGTGGCTGGCCCTGCGCTTCTATGTTCGGGCCCCTCAGCCAGGTGGGGCTGCAAGTCTGACGCTCAGCGTGGCGGAGGGGCTTCCTTAAGCCCTTCTTCAATTGTCCCTAAGGCAGGCTGCAGGAGCCATGGGCTACTGAGTGCGCTCCACAGTGGCCTTCCACCACCGCATGCCAGGCCTGCCCGTCCCTCCAGAGGCAGGCAGACTCAGCTGCCCGGCCCCTCTGCATCTTCACTAACTCTGGAGTTTGGTTTGGATGGAAGACGCTGAGATTGGTTTTATATGGCCTGTGCTTTCTCTGCCATATATATTGCATTGCCAGTTTCTCCCAGGATTTGGGAGGCAGGACCCTGGGGAGCTAGCTTCCGAATTCTCCCCTGTGCCACCGAGTCCTAGGGTGAGCTGCCTCCACCGCGCGGTGCTCAGCTTCCTGACATTACCCTGTGCTGCTTTCCTAGATTTACTGGCTCCACATGGTCTATGCTGCTCTGGGGGCCATCTGTTTTACCCTGGTAAGTCCTGCCAGCCTTGGGACGAGGAGCTGAGGGGAGAAAGATGGAATTCGGGCAGCTTGGGAGGGAGAAGGGGCCACAGATGGTTGTTCCTCTCCCATACTTCGAGGTTCCAGAGGATTCTGGGCACCCCTGTTGTCTCTCATTCCCTGCTTGCTGTTGAACACTTGCTGTTAGGCTGCATTAGAGACAACCAACCGGGTGTCAGTCTCCCTTGCTCTAGCTAGTGAACTGCTCCAAAGTAGACACCATGTGTCACACCGCTCATTAGTGAGTCCCTAAGCATGCCTCATAGCACACAAGCTACCAGGACATTCTGCTGACCAGAAATGAGCTCTGGACACTGAGCCCCTATGCAGTCACTCATATCTGGTCTTTCTGTTGCTGCAGTTCCTGGCCTATGACACGCAGCTGGTCCTGGGGAATCGGAAGCACACGATCAGCCCGGAGGACTATATCACAGGCGCCCTGCAGATCTACACAGACATCGTCTACATCTTTACCTTTGTGCTGCAGCTGGTGGGAGATCGCAACTGAGCAGCACCCAGCTTCATCCACTCTGAGCTACCCCTTCCCTAGAGGGCTGCACCCTGGGCCTCAGGCCCCTTCTCCCCTAAGTCATCTGTCCAGTTTCCTCTCTGCCCAGGGGATGAGGGGCCTCTGGCTGTGTTGTGTGAGGGCGGGGAGGCTGGAGGAGCTGAGAACTCTTGCCCTTGGTGGGCTTAGCAGGGACTAGGCTGAAGGTACGTCTCCTCCCCTCTACCCACAGAGTGTACACCCAACTCAGCCACGGTGTGGGGTACATGTGAGGAGCCTATGAACACCAGAGGGGCTTCAAGGTGAAGAGGTTCCCCTCCCAGCTTTGCCACAGACTAGGCAGCTGGAGCTGTTCCCTTCTCCAATACCCAAATAAAGCCAGATGCTTTGCCCCTAACACTGCACTTGTAGGCCACTGCCCTGTCCAGTACTCCTTAGCCTGGGTACCTTTCAGTTGGGGAAGCTAGAACATACTTGTTGCCCTAGTGGCAAGGAGTTATTGAACTCCTTGCTTCAGTAACATGTATTTATCTACTTAGGGCTAGGGAAAGAAGGAAGTGAGGCCAACACAGAGCGAATCTACCCTGGGCTCTGGATGGTGGTAGGGAGTGGGCCACTGGCCTGGTCTGGGTTCCATTTCCCGAAGCTGCTTGGAGTTTCCTGGGCCTTTAATCGGGTCTCTGGTTGGAGGGACCGCTTACTTTCCCTGCTCAGGCGGGTGCTCAGGAGAAAGAGGAGTGAAGGTCAGTGGGTGGGGTGGTCTGCCGGATCCTGACTGTGGCTGGGAAGCAGCCTTGATGCGACTGGTGGGAGGAGGGAAAATGCCTTGGAGTCCCCCACCTTGGTCTGAGTAGCCTCGAAGCCAGTGTGGTGCCCAGGAAGACTTCTGTGGCCTTCCCTTCTCTAGCAGAGGGAGGTCCCTGAGGGAAAGGTTACATTTTGCTCAGTCTGCTTGGGATTCCTGCTGGGCTGGGGGATATTAGACTGGGGCCCATCTCTCCAGCCAGCCACTGCTTTCTGTATAGTACAAGTGCCTCCAGCTGGAAATAAGGGAGGGGACAGGGCCAGTTCATCGGGTCTAGTGGAAGCTCTGTCAGCCCAAGGACACGATTAGAACTTTTCTGTTGAGTACTTGATCCTAAATATATCACACAAAGGGACACAACCAGAAAGGTAATAAAGTTTTGTGTTTAGAAGTGAAACCCCGAACGTCTGTGACTCTTTTCATGGGCCAGAGCATCCGCTTCCTCTGCACCTTGGCTCCCTCTCAGAGCATTCTATGGTGGCCAAGCACACTTTCTTGAAGCACTTGATGGTGATGGTGGGACGGGGGTGGGGCTGCCACAGCTGGAGAAAGGAGCTCAAACCTGCAGTATGGGATCTAGAAGGCACCTCTTGAGAACTGTGCTCCTCTGGGCCACTGTTGTGGTTTTTTTTTTTTTTTTTTTTTTTTGAGGTAGGATCTCGCTTTAGTCCAGGCTGACCTAGAATTCACTATGTAGTCTCAGGGTGGCCTTGAACTCATGATGATCCGCCTACCCCTGCCTCCCAAGTGCTGGAATTAAAAACCTGCTTGCCACCATGCTACGCTCAATGACATTTTTTTTTGGGAGGGGGTTTCAAGATATGGCTGCACTTTAGCTCAGGCTGACCTGGAATTCACTATGTAGTCTCAGGGTGGCCTTGAACTCATAGTTTAAAAGCGTGCGCCACTATGCCTGGCTCACTGACACTCTACAGAAACTCACAAGAGCTACTAACATGTAATTTGGCTGGGCGGGGGGGTTCAGAAATTTTCTTGGGATCTCTGGACTCTTCCAAATTAGGAAACAGACCCAGAGAAGTTGAGTCATTTGGACCCTTTTTTTCTGCCACACCCTGAATGTTGCCTTTGATTTTTTTTTTTTTTTTGCCTTTGATTTTTTTAATTTGGTTTATGGTGGCGTGGGCCCCCACCCTCCTGGTCAGTAGCTTGTTGTCCCCAGCACCCAGCCAGGAACATAGCTCTTCTGTGAGGATGCACACAAAAACAGCCACGCCACGCCTCACAAACTGGGTCCTGCTTCCTTCCCACTCAGGGAACTAACTTTATTTGCCTTTGGCTGTTTTCTCCGGGTGGGGTGGAAGTGGGAGGGGCAGGGGCAGGGGCTGACAGCAGGACGGACATCATGCGCCCTCTGGTGGACATCAGAGGCAAGGACCAGAATTAGGACAGGCATCAAAGCAAATCTAGTTTAGGGCTGGGCTCAAGTCCGCACCCCAGTCCCAGCATCAGGCGACAGGGCATGTTGGGAGGAGGCCCTGAACCTTTGGCTCTCATACTCGCCCGCGTTGGACACCCGCATGTTCTGCCGAGCCTTCATCTGCTTCAAACGGTCCTTTTCCACTTCCCGCTTGGTGAGGATGAAGAGGAGAATACCACAGGGGAAGCCGATGGCCCTAGGGATGGGGAAATGTGCACGGGATTTGGGCGGGGGCCCAGCCGGAGCCAGAGGAGCCCTGGGATCATTCCAGCTTCAACCGCATGAATGCTGTGATACCGCTTGTGTCTACTCGCTCACTGGGCTGGCTACTAGAGGAATCCCACAAATCAGATCTTGATGTTGCCCTGCTTACAGAGATGTCCATCACTTCCTGAGCAAGTCCAAACTCCTAGGCATGTCACAGAAAGCCCCGTGTTGAAGCATATCTGACTATATCTTTACTTCTTTCCCCATGCCCCGATAGTCATGAGCCTGTGTGCTCCTGCCAGACACTTGCGCATCATAGTCCAGATTGCCCAGTTTCTTCCCTGCTGTGCCTTGCGCTCTCTCTCTTTTGGTACTAGGTGTTGAACTCAAGGCTCCAAGCATGTTAAGCAGGTGCATAACCGCTAAGCTATACCGAATACTCCTTCCCTTCCTAATCTGAACAATTACTATGATGGGGTGTTGGTGTGGGACAAAGAGCAGAGAATCCCAACTCTGAGCCTCAGTTGATGAAATGGGGGGTGCAATATTTATCTCAGAAAGCTTGGCAAACATTACTCGGCAAAGTAGTTTCACACCTCAGATGCTTGCTGAAAAAAAAACGATAATCTCTATTTTCCTTTAATGATCAATACACTGTATTAAAAGTCAGAATCAGAGCCAAATAACAATTTACAGAACCATTCTGCACTACTCTATAACTAACTATGCCTTCTCACATAATTTCAGTTAACTAATTATTGCACTTGGGTCTTACTCCAAGCTACCAAAAGAAAGGAAGAGAACAGTGATTCAAATTCTAATCCAATCAGCTCAACTTGCTCCATAGAAAATGCTGTCGTTCCCCCGGCCCCCAATTCCAAATATCTTCCCACTTCCCCTCCATCACTCCCGACAATTTTGTTCTCACAACCTTTGGATTCAGCTCATCATCTGACACTTAAGTCTCAGGGTCCTGCCCTCCTCTGGATGTACTCCCCATTGGTGGGCAAAGGGGTAGTTAAGACTCACCAGGCTAGTCCCACAGCTTTCATGGGGTTCTTGGCTCTCTTTCTGGGAATGTATTCCAGCTCAGGGGACAGGGATTCAGGCTCCTCCTTGCACTCAGGGGAGCTATGGCTCTGCAGTGCTCTGCTCTTGTTCTGGGAAACCTTGTTAGCTGCGGCTCCAGAGAGGATCCCTGTGGATGACGGTAAGGAAGGTCAGTACGAAGAGCGACGGAGTCAGGAATAAGGTTGGGGAGGAACCGCTAAGATCTGAGGACGGGGAGTGACAGCAGTTTGCAGTAACAAGCGCTGAGGAGAATACACAGACATGGGAAAATCGCCATCGAGGTGACACTTTTGGAAACCACTTCGACGTCACCGCAGGCTCATCACCCTGGTGCCAGGAGAGCCAGCTCCGCTGTTCTTCCTTTCAGACGACAGGATGGGAAGGACTGCAGAGGGACTCACACGGGACGTGTACGAAAGAAAGCCGGGGAAAGGTTTTAAAACTGCAAGATGTTAGCACTGGAGGGGAGCTAAGCCTTACTTCATCCTCCCATTCTATGGAAGAGGAACTGAAGCCCCGCAAGACGAAGGAACTGCTTCGCCCAAGGTCAAACTGCTAACTATCCAGGGCTAGAACCCAAGCCTTCAGAAGCCCAGGGCTCTTTCCTCTGCACTGCGGTGAGTGAGAAACACCTGGAGCGCGGGAGTCCAAGGGCTTCCTTGGGGCTCCCTGTCGCAGCAAGACCCCAGAGGTGTCGTGTAACCCCAAAAGCAGGGGATGGACTGGGTGACCTCTAGAGAGCATCTTTTCACATTCCCCCCCACACACCCCAGAGTTTACGATTCTACAGAAAAGTGTGGAGAGGGATTGACAACCCTGAATTCGTGCTGTCGCTGGGAGGGAAGTGAAATAGAAGGAGTCTCCTACAGTGCTGCCCTCCCCGGGGTCCCTCTCCTTACCCCGGAGGACGCGGGCATTTCTCGCCCCCCGGCCCTTCAACGCCGTAGCAGCTACCACCGCCGCCATGTTCAGATCCCGCCCCCCCTTCACCGCGCTCCCCGCTGGGAATTGTAGTTTGCGTAAGGGGCCTCCCCCGCTGCTTCCGTCTTGCCTACAGACCAGAAACTACATTTCCCAGAAGCCCGTGGAGCGGCCCCAGGAGAACTACTCTTCCCAGGAGACCCGAGAAGCGCGCACGCTCGCTTGTTTCCCTCCTGTTTGGGCGGGGGGCGGAGTCAGATTGGGCGGAGCTTGGACTCTCCTGCCACGCCCCTGCATGGTCTCCCAACTCTGCCTGTGATTGGTGGCTCATCCAGTCTACTCTCATCGCTATTGGCTGGGAGGCTGTCTTTCTTTCTGCCCCGGAGTCGCCTACACCTATTTCCTCCCGGGAGGAGGGGCTCGAGGTCCGCGTAGTCGCGCAGAGCTGACTCTGGGAGGCGTTTGGGCCCAGGGAAGTGGATCGGCTGCTTGCGCCGCATGGAGTCCGAATCGGAAAGCGGGGCTGCCGCTGACACCCCCCCGCTGGAGACTCTAAGCTTCCATGGTGATGAAGAGATTATTGAGGTGGTAGAACTGGATCCAGGCCCGCCGGACCCGGGTGAGAGCTGCCGCTGCTGAGGCCATGGGGCAGGAGGCGCTCACCCCTGGCCTCTGACCCCTCCTTCAGCAACCCTCCCTTCCACTTCGTACTGGTCATTCCTACCCGCGTCCCCTCTCCCTGCCTTTCTCCCCTACCCCCACACTTAGTTCCGAGGCCTGGCGGGGTGTGGGGGGGGGGTTCCCTGACGCCTCCCCCTGGCCCTTCCCCTCACACACCCCCTTCCCGTCATGCCCTCTGTCCTCGCTTCCTACACAGTCCCTGCTGACACCAGGTCTTCGCCCCCGCTCCCCCATCTCGGCCCCCCTACATCTCTTATGCCCGACGCCACCTTACCCTCTGGCCACATGACCCACTCTAGCCTCGGCCTCCTCACTCTTCCTCCCCATCCCTCTTCCAACTCTGAGCCCAGTCTTTTAACGCTCTCTCCCTAAAGCAGATGATCTGGCCCAGGAGATGGAAGATGTGGACTTTGAGGAAGAGGAGGAGGAGGAAGAGGGCAACGAGGAGGGCTGGGTCCTGGAACCCCAGGAAGGGGTGGTTGGCAGCATGGAGGGCCCGGATGATAGCGAGGTCACCTTTGCATTACACTCAGGTAGGCCTCTGACAGATCCAGCATGGTACCTTGGCCCTGCATAGAATGTTGTGAGAGACAGGTGGGAAGGCTGCTGACCTTGACCTCCAGGAGCTCATAGGAAGGGAGCGGTGTGACTCAATGGATGAGGCTTGGCCTTGGAGTCAAGCGAGACACCCGGATTCAAATCCTACCTTGGCTGTGGAACAGTTAACCACCTTCGTTAGCCTTTTCGGAGCTTCGTTTTCTCTAGAAAGGTTATCTTGGGTGGAAGTTAATGAAAGCAATCTGAGTGGAAATTAAAGTTAATTTACACCCCAAAAGTGTACACTGTATGTGTGTGTAGTGTGTGCACAGAAGTGTGCAGATGCATACACCCTGTAGCTCTCATGGAGGACAGAGAAGAACATAGGGTGTCCTCTATTATAACTCTTGAGACAGTCTCTCACTGAACTTGGAGCTGCTGTTTTTCAGTCAGACTGGCTAAACAGTGAGCCCCAGCCATTGTCTCCACCCCCTCAGCACTGGGGTTACAGGCATGCACTTTTTCTGTGGGTGCTAGTGATCAAACTCAGGTCCTCATGCTGGTGCAGCAAACGCTGTTACCTGCTGAGCCATCTTTCCAGCCCCCAATTGTACCTTTTTTTTTTTTTTTTTTGAGAAATTGGCTGGGCACATTGTAGCATCTTTTTTCCAGCTTTTTTTTTTTTTTTTTTAATCTTTTCCTCAGGGTCTCATTATAGCCCAAGCTGACATAGAACTCACTTTGTAACTCCAGGCTGGCCTGGAACTCACAGCCATCCTCCTACCTGAGCTGTCAGAGTGCTGGGATTAAAAGCATGTGCCATCACACCCTGCTGTTTCCCCAGATTTAAATTTTTTTAAAAAATATTTATTTATTTATTTGAGAAGGAAAGAGAGAGGTATTGCGTGCATGTGTATGGGTGCATCAGGGCCTCATGCCACTGGAAACTCTAGATGCATATGCCACTTTGGATATCTGGCTTTATGTGAGCATTGGGGAGTCAAACCTAGGCCCACAGGCATTATAAGCAAGCACCTTTAACCACTGAGCCATTACTCCAGCCTGTAAAATTTTTTTTTATTTGTGTGTGTTTTGGGGGTGGGGAGGATGTGTATGTGGGCACACACATCCCACAGTGTGTGGGCAAGTCAGAGGACAATCTCAAGGTGTCTGTCCTCTCATCTTCTGTTGAGATAGGGCCTTTTTCTTTTTCTTTTTTTTTTTTCTTTTTTTTTTTTTTGCCACTGCATGTGCCAGACTAGCTGGCCTGCAAATTTCCAGTTTCTCCTGGTTCCACCTCCCATTGCCATAAGTGCCTTGGGATCATAGATAAGTGTGTCACTTTGCGTCCACCTTTGTGAGAGGATCAAACTCGAGTTTGCAGGATTGCAGGCCAGCTCTTTTAACCATTCCACTGATCCATCTGCCCAACCCCATAGCATGTTTTTATTTATTTATTTTTTTCCCCCTGAGGTAGGGTCTTATTCTAGCCCAGGCTGACCTGGAACGTACTGTGTATTCTGTAGTCCCTGGCTGGCCTCAAACTCATAATGATCCTCGTACCTGTGCCTCCTTAGTGCTGGGTAAGTATTTGTATTTATTTGCACACCTGTGAGAGTATGTGTGTGTATGGATTGATGTGCCAGGGATTCTTGCCACTGCAAACGAATGCTAGACATACACCACTTTTCAAGTCTGGCTTTATGTGAGTACTGAGGAATTGAACCTGGGCTGTCAGTCTTCGCAAACAAGTGCCTTCAACCACTGAGCCATCACCCCAGCCCTTGAGCGTAATCTCAGATACTAGCTCTCAGTAAGCCAGTCTTGTGAAAAGACCCCAGGGCTGAGAGTTACCAGCCTGCACGTGTTCACACTTCTTGGCCATGGCCTGAGGGTAGAGCATTGGGGACAGAGGTGGAGTGTGCTCTGGAGGAAGACTTGGAGTTTGGTGGGCTTGGTGAAAGAGTTCTTGAACAATCTGGTGCTTGCAACAAGAAAAACTGCATGTACCCTTCTTTCCAGGAGGGAAGATGTGGCTTTGGGTGAAAGGGGATGGGCTTCCTAAAGGTCGAACTCGAGGTGGAAGCCCCTTCCCCTTACCGTGGACTATTGTGTTTTGTTTTTGGTGGGGGACAGCATCTGTGTTTTGTGTGAGCCTGGACCCCAAGACCAACACCTTGGCAGTGACGGGGGGTGAAGATGACAAAGCCTTTGTGTGGAGGCTCAGTGATGGGGAGCTGCTCTTCGAGTGTGCAGGTGAGGGACAACTGCGAGCTGACTCGTTTGGTGCCAGATCTGGGCTTGGCCCCACGAACCCAAGGAAGAATATCATCAGTCTGTTGTTGGCACTGGGGCAGGAGGTGCTAATCAGCCTAGGGAGTCTAGGATGGGCCTGAGGGGGATGGTGCTGCTGTAGGAGTAAGCGGGCAGAGAGGCACAGAGAAGACCGAAGGCGGGCAGCACTTCTGTCCTGCGGACACCTGGGGGTGTTGGTCCCCTGAGGCTGTCATGAGTTTGGTGCGGGACGTGGTGGCACGCACCTGTAGTCCCAGCACTTGGAAGGCTGAGGTAGGCGGATCAGTTTGAGGCCAGCCTGGGACTGCACAGTGAGTTCCAGATCAGCCTGAGCTAGAGTAAGATCCTACCTCGAAAAAAGGAATTATTTATTTGGGAGAGAGTGACAGTGGGGGGAGAGAGAGAATGAGAATGGGTGCACCAGGGTCTCTTGCCACTGCAAATGAACTCTAGATGCGTGCATCTGTCTCTTCTTGTACTGGGGAATCTAACCTGGGCAGGCAGGCTTTGCAAGCAAGTGCCTTTAACCTCTGAACCATCTCCTCAACCCTCTTTGTTTTGTTTTTGTTTCTTTTTTTTTTCAAGGTAAGGTCTTTGTGTAGCTCAGGCTGGCCTTCAACTCACTATATAGCCCAGGCTAACTTTAACTTGCTATATAGCCTGGGCTGGCTTTGAACTTAAGATCTGTCCACTTTGCAGGCCATAAAGATTCTGTGACCTGTGCCGGTTTTAGCCATGATTCCACTCTAGTAGCCACAGGAGACATGAGTGGTCTCTTGAAAGTGTGGCAGGTGGACACCAAGGAGGAGGTCTGGTCTTTTGAAGCAGGAGACCTGGAGGTGAGACTTTCAGTGGGATTTCATTTTGTGGTCCATAAGGCAGGGGTGGGAGCTTCAGCGGGTCAGGCCTGCCTCTGCCAAAGAAGTCCACTGAGCCACTGCGCCCCTTGGTGCCGCAGGCATGTCTGTGCCTGTTAACCTGTAAGCATTCTGCTGACCCCAGAAGCGGGAACACATTGAAGGGGCTCGTAGGGTCTTAATTGCTGTAGATGGTGAGCCTTTCTCCTGACCCTTTCTGCCCAGTGGATGGAGTGGCACCCTCGGGCACCTGTCCTGCTGGCAGGCACAGCTGATGGCAACACCTGGATGTGGAAGGTCCCAAATGGTGACTGCAAGACCTTCCAGGGTCCCAACTGTCCAGCCACCTGTGGCCGTGTCCTTCCTGACGGTGAGAGCAGCAGCCTCAAGTGTCCCTTCCCGGGTGCCAAGGTGGATCCAGGGTTCTCGTCTCCCCTGAGCTCAGGCTGCCTGCTGCCCTGCGCTGGGTCTTACCTATGATTCCAGAGGGGAGTTTTGAGGGTTCCCTACCCTACTCTCCCCATTCCCTGCTTGGTGTGTCTGAGTGCACCCTCTCTCCTCTGGTCATCTGTGCCCCTGACCCTTAGGAAAGAGAGCTGTGGTGGGCTATGAAGATGGCACCATCAGGATTTGGGACCTGAAGCAGGGGAACCCCATCTATGTACTGAAAGGTATCAGAGTGGCGGAAGTGTTCATGTGGGCTTGGGGGAAGAGGCTGGATCCTTTGCAGGACTCAGAGCCTGACCTGTCCTCCTGGTATCTTAGGGACTGAGGGTCACCAGGGGCCTCTGACTTGTGTTGCTACAAACCAGGATGGCAGCCTGATCCTCACTGGCTCTGTAGACTGCCAGGCCAAGCTAGTCAGTGCCACCACTGGCAAGGTGAGTGGACCCAACACCTCCACTCGCCCAGGCCTTCTGCCCTTTCTTGCCAGGGGACCAGGAGCCCAGGCCTCGTGTGATATACTCCTCTGACCTATAGGTGGTGGGTGTGTTCAGACCTGAGACTGTGGCCTCCCAGCCCAGCCTAGGAGAGGGAGAGGAGAGTGAGTCCAACTCAGTGGAGTCCTTGGGCTTCTGCAGCGTGTGAGTGTGAGCAGGGCCTTGGCCTGGAGATCTGAGGGACTGGAAGGGGGGTGGCTTTAGGGAGGGGCTAAAAACGGGGGCCAGGAAGGAGGGAAGTGTAGCAGTTCGCGACCTTAAAAGCCTGTTCCCCAGGATGCCTCTGGCTGCCGTCGGCTATCTGGATGGCACCTTGGCCATCTATGATCTGTCCACGCAGACGCTCAGGCACCAGTGTCAGCACCAGGTAGGTGGCCAGGGCTGCATTCCCAGTGGGCTGTCCTCATGGCTCAGGAGCAGCCTGGGCCTCTGGGAGCACACGCCCCACACCTGGCTCCTGTCTGTCCTCCGTGCTCCTCCCTCTCTGCGTGTTGAGAGCAGAGGCTTTTCTCCTCCCTGACCTCCGGTCTGTCTCTTGTCACTTCCCCCGGCAGTCGGGCATTGTGCAGCTGCTGTGGGAGGCTGGCACTGCCGTGGCTTACACCTGTAGTTTGGATGGCATTGTGCGCCTCTGGGATGCACGGACCGGCCGCCTACTTACTGACTACCGGGGCCACACGGCCGAGATCCTGGACTTCGCCCTCAGCAAGTAAGCAAAGTGGGCGAGGGCTGGCATCTCTGTATGGAAAGTGGGCCCAACATGGGGTGACGTGGGACCTTTGGGGCATGAGAGGGGGTTCCTAAGGAAAGCAGTGACCCAAGGCCTGGTTGGAGCCTGTGAGAAAGGAATGCTGGGCTGCCTGCTCAGTCACAGCCCGGGGACCCAGCCCTGTGTCATGGGTTGACGGTGACCTGCCATCATGTGGTAAGAGCCCGGCCCCCGGCCCATTTGCTGTGTGTTGCACCCACGTTGGGGTTTTCCGCCAGGGTTCCCCTTCCAGAGTCAAGTCACGTGGCTTTAGGGAGGGGTCCCCCAACCAAGTGCAGGACTCAGCACCTGGAGTCCTTGGTGTGAGTGGCGTCACCCTGGGTCTGCTGGTGAGTGGGCTTGGGCCTGGGCTCCGGGATTTTCAGTCCTCTGCTTTCTTTCCACAGAGATGCCTCCCTGGTGGTGACCACGTCAGGAGACCACAAAGCGAAAGTGTTTTGTGTCCAGAGACCCGACCGTTAACCGCCATGGTCTCTGGCATGGTCCATGTCTGGTGTTGAGGGGATGGAGGGAGATCCTTGCCCCTCCAGCAGAAGTGCAGGATGCAGAGGGAAGAGGAGGGGACGGGATCAGGATCGGAACCCCTTCAGCTGACCTGCCTCTTCTGTCCTTTTCTTCCCCGGAGACCGGCCCTCCCTGCCCCTCTTTTCCCGCCCTGCCTGGGGCCCTTTAGAGGGAGGCTGATCTTTCACTTCCATTTGCTGGTGTGAGCCATGGGGTGCGTCTTTGTATGTGAGGGGTGTTGGTCTTTTGAGGTTCCCGTTCTTTCCCTTCCCAAGTCTTTGGGGGGTGGAAAGGAGGAAGAGAGACTAGTTACAGATTTTAAAAATGTAAATAAAATATACTTCCCAGAGGCAGAGTCTGCCCGTTTTGTGGTGGGTACTGGTGAAGGCCGTCGCTTGGTGAGGTTCTTCCAAGTTGCTGGACGTGAGCCCGCTCCCCGCGGTGGTTTATGCTGCGGCCTGCTGCGCTGTCTGCCGTGGGCTCTCTTGGTGCTCCTCTTGTCTCTAGATGCTTTCCAGGACGTTCTACTTGCCTTCCTTTCTGAGAGAGGGACCAAAATAATTGGAAATGGTGGCCAGAGGAACTTTATTTGGTCAGGGTGGGGTTGTGGCTCAAACCAGAGGAGGCAGGCCTGTGCAGAGGGGCCTGGCAGCTGAGATGGGAGGCAGCAGTAGCCCTTCCCCTAGTTCAAGTCCAGGTCAATGCTGCTTTGGCTGCTGGTGTGGTAGGCAGTGCTGGGACCAGGACTGTCCCTGGAGGTTCTTCCTCGAAGCACCTGCAGCCACCTTTGGATGGCTGCCCTCCAGGGGGCTGTGTAGCGCTGATCGCCCAGACCCATGGCCACAGGCACAGCTGCTGCACTGGCACTGCCCAGTGAGACGAGGGACAGCAGAGTTCCAGGCCCCAGGGGCGGGCGCCTCTCATAGGCCAAGACGGACAGGAGCAGCGTGGCCACGTAGGGCCCCCAGCACAGCACGAAGAGCAGGGTGGCTCCGCCCTGCGCCCTGGCTTGCCTCCAGGTGAGGGCCCGGGCCAAGGCTGAGGGAGTGTCACGGCATACTGCCCGCTCCAGCCGGCGGATGTCCTGCAGCTGACGGTGGGCGGTGACCAACACGCGGACAGAGAGAAGGGCGGCAGCCCCCACAGCAGGCAGCAGGAGCCCATAGACTTCGAGGTAGAGGTAGGGGGCTGGGAAGACAGCTTGGGAGCTGCAGTTGGTACCAGGGCTCCAGTGGTTCCACCCCAGGGCAGGCAGGCTGGCAAAGAGCAAGGGGCCAGCCCAGGTGAGGAGCAGGGCCAGCCGCATGTTCCCATGGGGGCGGAGGGGCCACCGCACTGCCACGTAGCGCTCCCCATGCACCAGTAGCAGATTGGCGAGCAGGGAGAGGAAGGAGAAGTTGGGAGCCAAGTAGAGGAGGAGGCAGGACCAGTAGCCCCGGTGGCTTCGGCTCCACAGCCCGGGTAGCATGGGCAGCGCCAGCCCTGTGAGCAGCCCGGCCAGCAGCAGGCTCAGGAAGAAGCTGCCGGCAGGTGGGCTGCGCAGGTGGCGGTCCCAGGCAATGCCCAGGGCCAGGAGCAGGTTGGCAGTAACAATGAGGCTTGCCAGGGCTAGGGAGAGCCCTAGGACCCCCACGGGAATGGAACTGGACATCTCTCCGGTGCTGTTGGGTGTCATCTTGGGCCTAGGCATGGGGTAGGCCAGGAGCTGCAGCTGGCACGCCTGGATGAGGAAAGGGAGTGGCTAGAGTTAGGTAGGAGCCGCAGGGCACTGCCCCAGTAGGGTCTGTACATTATTAGTCCAGAGCTTGCAGACCAGTGAACTGTGGGCCATGTTCTGTGTGCTGATACAGTTTTACTCAGTTGCCAACTTCAAAAATGATTTATAAAAGTCATTCTTGGGCCAGGCATAGTAGTGCACGCCTTTAATCCCAGCACTCCAGAGGCCAAGGTAGGAGCATTGGCCTGAGTTCAAGGCCACCCTCAGACTACATAGTGAATTCTAGGTCAGCCTGGGTTAGAGACCCTACCTTGAAAAACCAAGTAAATAAATAAAAGTCATCCTTTAGGTTTGTCTCAGAAAATCAGTTCTGGCAATGCAGAAGTCCTGTGGTACCTGAGAAGAGACGGCCCTTCAGACAGAGTACCGCAGTAGCCAGCAGACAGCTTCATTTGTCCTGGCCATCTCTCCTGACCTCTCTACTGCTCTGCTTATGCCTCTGTTTAGAGACTAAAATGCAAGCCGGGCGTGGTGGCGCACTTTTAATCCCTTCACTTGGGAGGCAGAGGTAGGAGGATCTCAGTGAGTTCAAGGCCAGCCTGGGACTACATGGTGAATTCCAGATCAACCTGGACCAGAGTAAGACCCTACCTGGAAAAAAACATAAAGATCGAAAAGCAGACCCACTCAAAGCATTTTGTCCACACCTCTGCCTGCCCCAGAGCCTCCTGGTGGGGAAGTCTCCCAGCCAGTCACTGGGTGAGAGGCTTCTGCAGGTCAGGTCTGGGAAGTAGCAGGGTGCCTGGTCCCTGCACCCCTGCCCCTGCCCCCTCCACACTCAGAGCGTGTTCCAGCTCAGTGAACAGCCTCCGGGTAGGACTTCCAGCCCATAAACTTGACTCATCCGCTCCATACTAGCAACAGGCCCTTCCTGGGAACTAGAGGGAAGCGGAGGATGCTTGGCAGGGAACTGGGTGGGACGGTAAGAGGAGGACTCCACACCTGTAAATGCTGAGGCTGGGCTCAGAGGACAAGGAGGAGCCAGAGGGCAGGCCCTGCCTCTGATCTGTCCCTGTCACTAGCCTTATCTTCATTTGGCTTCCTGGCCTTAGCCCCAGGCCACATGCTAAGGCCAGGGGGAGGGGTCCAGGGGAGCTCCTGGCTCTGTCAACAGGAAAGCAACTGCTGTTGCTAAGATCAAAGTCAATGCAGAAGGGACTCCGCTTCTCCCCAGGGTCAGCAGTGGCCAGTGGCCACCCTGAGCTGAGTGAGACGAGATGCTCTTTCAGAAGGACCTGAGCACTTGGCAGCCCTGCCTTTCTCTTCCCTTCAGCGGGTTTTTCCTTAGTCCTCCTACCCCACCCCAGGACCCTCCACCAAGGATTGACCTGAGGTTTGTTTCCCTTCTTCCTTGCAACATCGACTTCATGAAACCCCTGAAGACCTGGCCTGAGCTGCAGCTCCCAGCATCTCTCCCAGCATGGCAAGAAAGGCCGAGATCAAGCCCCATGTGTGATGTCCTCACGGGTGCAGGCTGTCCCACCCGCACACCCCGCAGGCCTGAGCCAGGGAGAGAACTCCTGGATCCGAGAATGGAAGGGGAGAGAGGAGGGGGAGTAGCTACTCACATGGTTGTGGGGGACAAGTGGTGCTTGCTAGGTAGGTGGACTTTCCTCCGAGGGTCAGGGAGTCACAGCAGCCAGTCTTGCAGGGCTTCGGACCATGTCTGGTGTCCCGGCCAGCGAGTACACAGTGCTCCCACTAGGGACAGCAGGAGCCCAGCTTGCCTGCCCAGGCTCTGCCCTGGCCTGGGTTCCTGGAAGGATGGAGGAGCCCAGGCTGGCTGGGCTCAGCCCGAACCCCGCCTCTAGGGGTGGAGCTTGGCACATCCTGAGCTGAAGCTAGAGAGAGGCCTCCCCTCCTGTACTAGTGACCCCCCCAGCAGCTGTCAAGTCACACTGGCACTAGGCCGCGGTTCCTTACCTCTGGTAGCACTCATCTGCCACTGCCCAGCTCATTTGAGAAATAGGTTCGTTAATGAATAATGATGTTTGAGCCTACCTTCCGCCCACTAATACACTTATGTTTTAGGAACCTTAAACCTTGAGCGGCCAGCCAGTGACCCTAAACCACCTCATATTCCTGCAGGTAACCCAAACAGGGTGTGTGTGTGTGTGTGGTGCGTTCAGTTCCATTTTTAGAAACATTTTATTTGTTTGTTTGTTTGTTTGTTTATTTATTTATTTGAGACAGAGAGAGTAAGAATGGGCATGCCAGGGTCTCTAGCCATTGCAAACAAACTCCAGATGCATGTGCCACCATGTGCATCTGGCTTATGTGGGACCTGGAGAATCGAACTGGTGTCCTTAGGCTTTGCAGGCATGCACCTTAAACTGCTAAGCCATCTCTCCAGCCCTCCTCCATTAAATTTTTTTTTGTTTATTTCATTTTATGTTTTGGTTTTTCAAGGTAGGGTCTCACTGTAAGCCCAGTGTTTGTTTATTTTTATTTATTTAGTTGAGAGCAACAGACGGAGGGAGAAAGAGGCATATAGAGAATGGGCGTGCCAGGGCCTCCAGCCACTGCAAACGAACTCCAGATGCATGTGCCACCTTATGCATCTGGCTTATCTGAGTCCTGGGGAATTGAGCCTTGAACCGGGGTTCTTAGGCTTCACAGGCAAGTGCTTAACAGCTAAGCCATCTCTCCATTTTTTTAAATGGATTTAAGCCAGGGCTTTGTGCATGCTAGACAAACACTTTACCACTTGAGCTCTCTCTCTCTCATTCTGGGTGTGTGTATAAAACATGGTGACGGTTGGGGTCTTAGGTCTTAGGATCTTTGCTGGTCTCCATCCATTACCTGCTGGCCCTTTCAGCTTTAGGGTATCCTTTGCCTTCCTGAATCTGGGGTATTTCCACACCTCTCTCAACTGTTGTTTTGTTTTTGTGAGACAGGCTGGCCTCCAATATTTAGTGATATCTTTTTCAAAAAATTTATTTAAGCCGGGCGTGGTGATGCATGCCTTTAATATTCTAGCACTTGGGAGGCAGAGGTAGGAGGATCACTGTGAGTTTGAGGCCACCCTGAGACTACATAGTGAATTCCAGGTCAGATTGAGCTAGGGTGAAACCCTACCTCAAACACACACACACATACATACATACACACAAACTATTTGCGAGAGAAAATGTGCATACTAGGGCCTCTAGCCACTGCAAACGAACTCCAGACACATGTGCCCAGTGATATATTTTTTAAAATAGTTTATTTGGGCCGGAGGGATGGCTTAGCAGTTAAGTTGTTTGCCTGCAAAGCCAAAGGACCCTGGTTTGATTCTCCATGACCCACGTTAGCCAGATGCACATGGGGGCACATGTGTCTGGAGTTCGTTTGCAGTGGCTGGATGCCCTGGTGCACCTATTCTCTCTCTCTCTCTCCCTCCCTCCCTCTTTCTCTGTCAAATAAATAAAAATAAAATATTTTAAAAATAGCTTGTCTAAGATAGAGAACATGGGCATGCCAGGGCTGCAAATGAAGTCCAGGATGCATGCACCACTTTGTCCATCTGGCTTTATGTGGGTTCGATTCCCCAGTACAGCAGGATTTGCAAGCATTTTAATCACGGAGCCATCTCTCCAGTTCTATAGTGATTTTTTTTCCCCCTGTGGTAGAGTTTCACTCTAATCCAGGCTGACCTGGAACTTACTCTGTAGCCCTAGGCTGGCCATGAACTCACAGCAATATTCCTAGCTCTGCCTCTAGATAATTTATTTGCAAGTAAGGGGGGGACAGAGAGACAGAATGAGAATGGGCATATCAGGGCATCTTGCCACTGAAATAAACTCCAAACTTATGTGCCACCTTGTGCATCTGGCTTTACATGGGTACTGGGGAAATGAACTGGGGTTAGAGGGTTTCCAAGCAAGCAAGCAAGCGCCTTTAACCTCTGAGCCATCTCCCTAGCCCCTGATTTTTTTTTTGTTGTTGTTGTTTGTTTGTTTTGTTTTGTTTTTCAAGGTAGGGTCTCACTCTAGCCCAGGCTGACCTGGAATTCACTATGTAGTCTAAGGGTGGCCTCGAACTCATAGTGATCCTCCTACCTCTCCAAGTGCTGGGATTAAAGGTGTGTACCACCACACTTGGCTCCCTGATACTTTTTTATATTTTATTTTTATTTATGTCTGAGAAAGAGGGTGAGAGAGAGAGAGAGAGAATGGGTGTTCTAGGGCCTTCAGCCACTGCAAATGAACTCCAGAAGCATGCGCCATCTTGTGCATCTGGCTTATGTGGGTACTGGGGAGTCGAACCTAGGTCCTTCAGCTTTGTAGGCTAGCGCCTTAACTACTAAGCCATCCCTCCAGACCCCTGATTTTTTTTTTTTTTTTCCAATGAGGTACTAATGGATCAACTCCAGGGCTTTGTGCATGCTAGACAAACACTCTATGAATTGAGTTCCCAGTCCTCAACTGTTTTCTGAGTCCAATTTTGGGACACACACACATATATATATACATGCATACATATATTACAAATGGAGCTGGAATGGTGGTTTAAGCCTGTAATCCCAGCACCAAGGAGGCTGAGGCAGGAGAACATTGAGCTTGAGGCCAGCCTGGGTTAAAGTCTGACCTATCCCCCATCTCACCAACAGAAAGACTATCTTTTGGGATTGTGGTGGTGAGGAATGTCATGGGATAAGGGGCACTTGGACAATGTAGTGCTGCTGGGTGGTAATGAGGAAGGTCAATTCAATAAGTGACTCATCCTTCCTCCTCCATGGGGACTTAGAGGAATAAGCCAGTGTTGGCATGAGAGCTGGCTGCAATCCCATTGCTTTGGCTGTGTGAACTTGGGAAAACTGATTTGTTCATTCACAAAATGGAGCTCGATTATTCTCACCTAAACTTGGTACTGAAGCTCACATTTGTAATCGCAGCACTCAGAAAGCTAACATAGTATTGTGAGTTGAGACTGGCCAGGTCTATAGAGTCAATTCTAGGCTAGCTATGTAAACTGAGAACTTGTCTCAGAATAAAGGGAAAGGAAGGAAAGAAGGGAGGAAAGAAGGGAGGAAGAAACTGCAAAGCTCTCATCTTTTGTGCACAAGAGATAACATGGATCAGATCAGTGCTTCACTGCTGATCAGACAGATATTTGTGTGTTTACATGTTGTGTGGGTACACGTGTGCACATGTGTGTGGAGGCCAGAGGCAGACACTGGGTGTGTTCATTTACTCTCCTTGAGACAGGATCTCTTGCTGAACCTACAGCTCACTGATTCAGCTAGACCCCACAGCCAGCAAGCTGCCAAGACCCTCCTGTCTCCACCTCCTCAGTGCCGGGCGGGATTGCAGATGCACGCCTCCACAGCTGGCTTGTACATGGTGCTGCTGATCTGAACTCAGGTCCTTATATGGCAAGGGTTTTACCCACTGAGCCATCTTACATAGTGGATTCCAGGTCAGCCTGGGCCACAGTAAGACCCTACCTCGAAAAACCAAACCAACCAACCAACCAAACAAACAAAAAAACCACTCTGGTGAGAGAGATATGGAGTTTATTTTTATTTTTTAAAATATTTTATTTATTTGAGTGTGTGTGTGAGAGAAAGAGACCAAGAGAGAGAGAGAAATAGAGAGAAGAGAATGGGTGCACCCCACTGCAAATGAACTCTAGACACATGCGCCACCATGTGCATCTGGCTTATGTGGATTCTGGGGAATCGAACCAGGCTCCTTAGGATAGGGAGATAGCCCGAGATAGGGAATTTATGAAAAGCAAAGAAATAGCATTAATCTTACTTATTTGCAAGCAGAGAAAGAATGAGAAAGAGAATGGGCATGCCAAGTCCTCTTGTCACTGCAAATGAACTTCCAGATGCACATGCCACTTTGTGCATGTGGGTTTATGTGGGTACTGGGGAATTGAACCTAAGCTGTCATGTTTTGCAAGCAAGAGCTTTTAACGGATGAGCCATCTCTCCAGCCCAGGAATAGCATTCTTTGCTCCACAGGAAGTGAGGAAACCAGGTAGTGAGGGAAGTTCATGCTATGGAAGTCAAGAAGTTGGGTGTCCCTATTTCCACCTACTGTTTGTATCACGTGCTGCTTTCGGGTGAGTACAGAAGAGCCTAGTCGTATCTCCTAAGGCCTGAAACAGGAGGAATACACTGAGCTGCGGCAGGAAAGCCTAGAGACGTGAGGACCAATTTCCTCATAGGACACAAGGAGACCTAGTCCCAAACACTGGAGTCCTGAAGACTCTAATATTCATTATAGGGTGCAGGATCCTGGAGATAGAGGCCTTCTGCAGGGACGGTTAGGTGTGGAGAGCAGTCAGCCGCAAAACCGTCTTTCAGTAAGACAGCACTGCCCTCAGACCCTCACTATGAGGCAGGACCCTCACTATGAGGCAAGACAGTGGTCAGAGGCTCTGGGAGAGTTCAGCCTAGGTCTGGACAGAAGTGGTGCAAAGCTCCTCAGATATCAGACTGCCAGGAATAAACAGCTCGCCTTCTGCTCCTGGCCTGGCCTCTCTCCTCAGAGATCCAGGATGTCTGTGTTTCTTCTTCGCTGCTCTGTCTAAACAATGTGTGTGGCATGACAGGACAACCGGAGCAATGGGAGCTGGGGAGGTCTGGGTTCTGTCCTGGGCTCGGCCCCATTTCTCCAGTACCAACCAGCATCTCTGCTTCCTCCACACCACTGTCAGGCCCTGGGGCTGACTCATGTTCTGGCTTTGTCCTTCCACTCACTGAAGGCTCTGGTGCAAGCTTTCAGATGCTCCATTGCTGGCTGTGTCCCTGACTTGCTATCTTCCTGATGGAAAGCATGTGCTGGGGTGACTGACCCAGACTGGCCCAGAAGCCCGCTAGGCCTCCCTTGCCCACTTCCATATTTTACTGTCTTGCTGACATTTGGGCCTGGGTGGGCGTGGTGTATGAGCCCTGAGCACAGTAACTCCATGTGGACTGAAAGGCAGGAAGTAAAGCTTCCTAGGTCCTAGATGGCCTTCCAGCTGTTGCTCAACTTTTCTCTTTTTTGGTTTTTCAAGGTAGGGTCTTGCTGTAGCCCAGAATGATCTGGAATTCACTATGTAGTCTTCAGGGTGGCCTTGAACTCAAGGCAACCCTCCTACCTCTGCCTCCCAAGTGCTGGGATTTAAGATGTGTGGCCCCACGCCCAGCTTTTAAAAAAAATTATTTATTTTTTGCAGACAGGGTCTTGGTACATAGCCCAGGCTGGCCTTGAACTTCTGATCCTACTGCCTCAGTCTACAGAAGTGCTGGGAGTAGAGTTGGCCTGGCTGGCCAACACTATCCCTACAAGGCAGAAGCGGATGTACTCTACAGATCCTTTAAAAGACTGGCCAGGATGCTGGCTTCAGGCTTCGTGAATCCTGTTCAGGCTGTTTAGGCATAAGAAATGCTGTTGTTTAAGTCTAAATGGCTAGATTGGGTTGGGATGCAGTTGTGTGAGGCACTTGGTCTGAATTCTAGAACAGCCCACTCCACAAAAGAACACAAAGACGCCACCATCTTCCCTAGGTCTAAGAAAGCTGAATAGGCACAGAAATTATGGAAGCGGGCAGGATTGCTTGAACACCAATTTCCCAGCACAGCCCAAAGGCATCGGAGCTTTTGGAAGAATAGGGCTGCCAGTATGGGCAACTGCTGTATACCAGCTCCCAGGTGCAGCAGCTGTGGCTATTTCCTTCCCTGATCTCAATGCACACCACTTCCTGTTGTAATCTCATTTCCTTTCCTGCCCTTGTTCTTAGCTTGCCAGGGTCCCTGCTGGTTCAAATCATGAGACTCCCACCCTTCTAGAGCACTCCTCCCAATCAAGGCCATCCAGGCAGGGGAAAGTACACTGTTTTGGGAAAGGTCTGGAAAACTCATTACGAAGCTTATCTTAGACATTGTTTCTTAAGAAATTCTGTCACTTTGAGGAGTGCTCAGCACTGAAATGCATCACACCTTCCAAGGCTCAGGGTTCATTGCAGAAGAGGTGGCAGAAGGAATGTAAGAGCCAAAGGAAGGATAGGACTCTGTGGTGGTTTGATTCAGGTGTCCCCCATAAACTTAGGTGTTCTGAATGCCAGATCCCCAGCTGATGGAGATTTGAAATTAATGCCTCCTGGAGGGAGTGTATTGTCGGGGGCAGGCTTATGGGTGTCATAGCCAGTTTCCCCTTGCCAGTGTTTGGCACACTCTCCTGTTGCTATGGACCACCTTATGTTGGCCAGGGGGTGATGGCCACCCTCTGCTCATATCATCGTTTTCCCCAGCCATCGTGGAGCTTCCCTTCGAGCCTATAGGCCAAACTAAACCTTTTCCCCACAAGCTGCTCTTGGTTGGGTGATTTCTACCAAGCAATGTGAACCTGACTGCAACAGACTCCTTACAATGTGCTCCTCCAGACACAAAATGGCTTGAGAGACTGAGAGGGGTAGGGAATATGATGGAGGGTAGTTTTCAAAGGGGAAAGTGGGGGAAGGGAGGGAATTACTACATGGGATATTGTTTAAAATTATGGAAGTTAGCCGGGTGTGGTGGCGCACGCCTTTAATCCCAGCACTCGGTAGGCAGAGGTAGGAGGATCGCCGTGAGTTCGAGGCCACCCTGAGACTCCATAGTGAATTCCAGGTCAGCCTGGGCTAGAGTGAAACCCTACCTCGAAAAACCAAAAAAAAAAGGAAGTTGTCAATAACAACAAAACCAAAACAAAACAAAACAAAAAAAAAACAAAAATTTTTGAAAAAAAAAAAAGTAAAAAATAAAGTTTGTCACTTCAGATCCCCTTGAGTATATCAAGGGAGCTAAAATTTATTTGCTGGTACAAGTTCCTTACCGGGTAGGGGTGTGAGGCACTTGCTAACATGCATGAGGCCCTGGGTTCCATCCCTACACTGGGAAAAAAATGTGTATGAATTATCCATCCCCATGTTGTGACAGGTAGGCATCTGATCTCCTCCCTGCCTTTAAAGAGACGAGGTCTCCCTTGTAGACCAGGCTGGCCTGGACACACAGCAATCCTGCCTTAGCCTCTGAAGCGCTGGAATTATAAGGCATGAGCTACCAACCATGCCTAGCTCCACACGGATTTGGGTATGTTCACACATATTATGGCTATACACCTTTTGAGGCAGGGTCTCTCACTGGCCTGAACTAGTAGCTTTTGGAGATCAAACACAGGTTTTTTTTTAATGCTTGCAAGACAAGCACTTGACTAAGCGAGCTATGACCCTGCCCCCAGCATGGATTTGTGGGGGAGCAGTTTGGAATTAGATGCATGTAGTTTAGCCCTCAACTATAGTAGGATTTTTTAAAAAGAGTGCACACAAAGTTCCAGAGTTCTTGCCTTGAAGTCAGCACAAAGCTAGCCAGTCTTGGTGGTTTCAAAGCAAGAAGGATTGTTGGAAGCCGGGCGTGGTGGCGCACGCCTTTAATCCCAGCACTCAGGAGGCAGAGGTAGGAGTATCGCCATGAGTTTGAGGCCACCCTGAGACTCCATAGTGAATTCCAGGTCAGCCTGGGCTAGAGTGAAACCCTACCTTGAAAAACCAAAAAAATAAAATAAAATAAAATAAAAAAGAAGGATTGTTGGTAGTTTGAGGTCCGCCTAGGGTATAGTAAGACTAAGAAACAAAAATACAAAATTGCTGGGCATGGTGTTGTGTGCCTATAATCCAAGCATTTGGGAGACAGAGGTCAACCTCAGTTGCATACCAAGATGACCTAGTACCCTAGGCTGGCCTCAAACTCACTGAAGTCTTATTTCAGCATTCAAGGGCTGGGATTATAGGCATGCACCACCTGGTTAACATTTTTTAAAAATTTGTTTATTTTTTGAGACAGGGCCTCATGCAGACCAGGCTGGCTTTGAACTTCTGATCCTCTTGCCTCCGGCTATATCACCAGCCCTAGAAAACCCACTCAGCATTAGCTGGGTAGTCTGCAACCAAGCTTTACACGAAGTATGTTCAAATTTACCGCTCACAAGTAGAGTATGATGGGGTTCACCTTTCAGGCCAGCCTGGGCTATACAGTAATTGACCCCGAGTCAAACCACACACACGAACAAACCAAAATGGGTCACCAGCCAGCCATGGTGGTGCACGCCGTTTAATCCCAGCACTTGGGAGACTGAAATAGAGGATCACTATGAGTTCAAGGCCAGCGTGGGACTACATAGTGAATTCCAGGTCAGCCTGGCCTAGAGCGAGACACTACTTCAAAAAGCCAAAAGAAGCTGGGCGTGGTGGTCCACGCCTTTAATCCCAGCATTCAGGAGGCAGAGGTAGGAGGATCGCCATGAGTTTGAGGCCACCCTGAGAATAGAGTAAATTCCAGGTCAGCCTGGGCTAGAGACCCTACCTCGAAAAACCAAGGGGTGGAAAAAAATAGCCAAAAGATAAACAAAAATGGGTCGCCCGTGTCTGTAATCCCATCACTCAAGAAACAGGATGACTGCCAAGAGTTCAAGGGCAGCCTGGGCTACAGCCTTTCTATGTCTAGGGAAGTAGGGAAGATCCAAAATCTTGGGCTCTTGACTATGACTTTTTATTCCTTTGTTTGTTTTTCAAGGTAGGATCTAGCTCCAGCCCAAATTGACCTTGAATTTACTAGGTAGTCAAATTTAGTAATCTTCCTACTCAGCCTCCTGAGTGCTGGGATTAAAAGGCGTGTGCCACCACGCTTGGCTGAATCCGATGTTTTTTTTTTAGCTCTGGTTTGCAGGTTCAAGGGCAGTGCAAGCTCATCTTTCTAACATCCTCTCTCTTGGATTCACAGTCCAAAAACTCAGCAAATTCTCATGTAAGATAGAAAGATTTTCTTTATTAATGACCCCAACCGTATTTCTTTAGATACAGGAGTTTTGAACTCAAATACTTAAAGAAGAAAACAAGTTAAGATTGCATTACCTGCAACTCATTACCAGTAACATATTGCAAAGCGAAACAGCTTGGAAAAAGAATGTGGGAAGGAAGGGGAAGAGGGAAGATAAAAGAAAAGAAATTAAGTTGATCAAGTGGATTTTTTTTTAAATCTTGGAAACTATAAAGTCCTTGCAAGCACAGCTCGTTTCTGCAGATTATTTTCCAAACGTGTACAAAATGGAACCCGAACGGAGAATCCCTTAAGAACCTGGAGAGGTGCAACATGAAGGGCTACGATGACCCAGTAGCAAGTGCTCCCGCCTTCTGTGCACAGTGCTTCCTCAGTTCCCAAGAGTCAGCGGGATGAAAAAGTCTTCCCCCTTCAAAGAGAGAGACTGAGAGTGAAGGCCTGTTTCCAGATGTCCTTTCCTTCTACCCCACGCTCTGGTATTGGGGGTTGGATGCCAAGGGACACCAAACATGGAGGGAAGGGAGATTCCTAAGGCAAAGGTAATTAGAACTGGTCAAAACCAGAATGGCTTCACTCCCTTTCTTCCTATTCATTAATTTGGGGTAAACCAGGAGTGGTGGCGCATGCCTCTTTTAATCCCAGCACTGGGGAGGCAGAGGTAGGAGGATCACTGTGAGTTCAAGGCCACCCTGAGACTACCATAGTTAATTCCAGGTCAGCCTGGAACAGAGTGAAACCCCACCTTGAAAAACAAAAACAAGCAAAACAAAACAAAACAAAAAATAGTTTGGGGTAGTAAATACTACCTGTAGTAAGCCCAGATGTACCTGAATTACAGATACTAGTTTCTTCCTCTTCCTAGAACCTAGTTTATCCATTCAAATTGCAGTTCCTTAAACTGGGGCAGGAAGTTCAAAACCACCTCCAAGCCAGGCATAGTAGCACACACCTTTAAACCCAGCACTCTGGAGGCAGAGGTAGGAGGATTGCCATGAGTTCCAGGCTAACCTGGAACAACAGAGTGAGTTCAGGCCAGCCTGGGCTAGAGAAGAGACCACACCTTAAAAAAAAAAAAAATCCAAACTTCCAAGGTTGAAGATGTTTCTGCTGTTGGGCCATGTGTGGTGGCATATGCCTTTAATCCCAGCAGAGGTAGGAGGACTGTCTTGGAATTTGAGGCCATCCTGAGACTATATAGTGAATTCCTGGGCTAGAGTACGACCCTACCTTGAAAAACCAAAGATATTTCTGTTATCATGTGGTTACTACAGCCTGGCTCATACAACCCTTGCCTGGTCCTAGACTCCTGAGCTGTAGTGTCCTGCTCCACTAAGAATGTCCCCAGAAGAGACAACTGGCATCCAAGGGTATTTGGCAAAGCAGCCTGAAAGGAGAATTAAAAGGAGGCCTCTCAAAGTTTCCTGCCCATCCCCAGATGAAGCCATTTGATGGCCCTCCTCAGATGACAAGTGGAGCAATAATGGGCACCAATTCTCATAGCAAATTTTTGGACCCAACAGGCCCCCTTATTTAACCTGCCCACACTTCTGCATACTCCTCCTGCTCTTGGAGGGGGTGGGGAGAAGCTCTGGCTTTTCCCTGCCACCTAACTCCTACCCATCATTAGTAGCATGGCCTGCTCTGCAGGGTGGATGTAGCTGTTTGCCTCCCTATTCTCCTTCCTGGGGTCCACTGTGCCAGAGAAAGGTCAATGAACACAAGGCAAAGCTGCTATTTTGGAGTCCAAGGATGCTCATTTCAAGAACTCACCCCCTTAGTTCTCCCACCACAACAGGGAGATCTTTTGGTTCCTTCTCCCCTCCCCTGGCAACTACTACTCAGACCACCTGCTGGTCAGAGGAGAGTGGTCTCTAGACAAGCAGTTATCAGGGTGAAGGGGATGCAGGTAGCCCCAGGGCTATTTCAACACTCAGCCTTTGCTATTTTTATTTTAATTTATTTATTTGACAGCAACAGAGAAAGGCAGGTAGAGAGAGAGAGAATGGGCACGTGAGGGCCTCCAGCTGCTGGAAACGAACTCCAGACACGTGCGCCCCCTTTGTGCATCTGGCTAATGTGGGTAGTTAGGCTTCACAGACAAGCGCTTAATAGCTAAGCCATCTCTCCAGCCCTTATTTTTATTTTTTATTTTGGGCAACAGGGTCTCATGTAGACCAGGCTGGCCTCAGACTCACTATGTAGCCCAACATGACCTTACAGTCCTGATCCTCCTACCTCTACCTCAAGTGCTGGGATTATAGGCATGCACCCTTAGCGTGGCATGTTTTTTTTTTTTTTTTTTTTTTCGAGGTAGGGTCTCACTCTAGTCCAGGCTGACCTGGACTTCACTCCGTAGTCTCAGGGTGGCCTCGAACTCAGTGATCCTCGTACCTCTGCCTCCCGAGTGCTGGGACTAAAGGTGCGCGCCACCACGCCCGGCTATGTTTTTGTTTTGAGACAGGGTCTTACTAATGTTTCCCAGGCTGTCCTCAAACTCCCAGGCTCAACTGATTTTCCTGCCTCGCAGCTGGGGCACACACAGGCTAGTGTCACAATGTGGCTTGTCTGGTTCGGACACACTGCCCTGAACAAGCTTCCCTTCAGCTGCTCCTAGCTGCCGGTTCTCCTTGGGCTGTGACCTCACTGCCTGTCTCACTCCTACGCCCTCAGCACTGGCTACTTCACACTCAGGGCCACCAAAGTGGTGGCTGGTAGAAAAGCCTGTGAAGGGCAAACAAAGAAAGAGGAACGTGCATGCACCAAGATGGAGACATAGCTCTGGAGGGGCAGCAAGACCACATGTGCCCTGGGCACACCCTCACATGCCCACTTTGTTCACAGCTTTGCCATTTTAGGGTACCGTATATGGGTGCCACCTCATGGACTGGAGTATGGCACCATCTCACTAAGCAGAGGTCTAGCTACAAGCTGAGCACTAACCTATAGGCTCCAGGTGGCAGTCTGACACAGAAAGGCAGTGACTACCACTACTGTGTGTAGATGCTCATGATCCCGTGACTGGAGATCCTCACAGGCTGCTCAGCATTCAGAGACCTCACATCTTTTCAATGGCCATGGACCACACTGGTAGAAACAGCCTTATATCTCAGGAGGAGAATGAAGTACTCTGTGCATTCCACACCTACCACAGACTGACTCTCTACGACCTACACCATGCTGGCCTCTCCAGCACATAGTTTTCAGCACTGCTGGTCACCTCTCTCTGCCTGACAAAGAGGGCCTCTGCCCAGTGTGCACACTTCCTGCTGAGAGCAGACCAGGAGAAAAGAACATTGACAGGGTGGCTCCAGGCCTCTTCATACAACTAAATGTCGAGTGACTGACTTTACTTGTCTAGGAACACTATCAGGACAAGACTGACCTTTCAGTTTAAGCCCAGAGAAGTTTTTTCAAGCCCAAATAGTTTTTCTTAGCTGCCACCTTTGTAGCTCACAAAAAAGTAGGAATAGGCAATTCCCCCTGATCCCTTCAGAAGTGAAACCCTCTGAATTTCATCTTTACTTTGGTAGCTATAGAACTGTCCTATTGGCCTAGTACTAATCAAGTCAGTTGGGGCCAACACTTGGGGACCCGCTACTGAGCTCAGGAGAGGAAGGTGGTTCTGCCCTACTTACGTGATTGTTTTCATTTCTTTTTTCTCAGCATCTGGGCGTGCACGGTTGAGCACCTTGAGGAAGTCCGAGGTCTTTGCCCGCATACGTGTGTGAATATAGGCCTGGGAGTAAACACAGAAGAGTACTGAAGCTCAGCCATGGTTTGCAAAGATAGCTTTGCTTTCGTTTGAGTAAACCATAGGAAGTTTGGGAATAGATATCCTGAAGGGAAGGAGGAAGGGCGCCAAGTACAGAGATACTTGCTCATCCCTCTACTGTGGGCAGAGTGCCAAAAAAGGGAAAGAGATAGTTTTTTTTTTTTTTAAATATTTTATTTTTATTTATTTGACAGAGAAAGAGGGAGAGAGAATGGGCGTGCCAGGGCCTCCAGCCACTGCAGACAAACTCCAGACGCGTGTGCCCCTTGTCCATCTGGCTAATGTGGGTCCTGGGAAATCGAACCTGGGTCCTTTGGCTTTGCAGGCAAACACCTTAGCTGCTAAGCCATCCCTCCAGCTTGAAAGAGATAGTTCCTTTGGTACTGGGGGATCAAGTCAGGGCTTTGAGCATGCTAGGCATGTGCTCTACAACAGAGCTATATTCCTGGTCCAAGATATTTCTTGAAGCCTCTAGTGCCCTTTACCAAGCGCAAATCAACTGCTTGGATGGAGATGCTGGTGCCCCCTTACCTTAGAGCACTTGATGTGGTAGTGCAGGTAGTCCCGGAACGTGTGGATCAGGTTGATGGTGTTGTCTCGGGCATTGGCATTGGTGTGGCGTGGAAACAGCACTGAGGGGGCGTAACAAACAAGGCATCAATGGATGGCACTAATACTACCATCAACTCTCTCCTTGTGTAAAGACAATCCCCTTGCTGCAGTCCTCCTAGGCTTTGTCAAGCTTTTGCCCTTGAGAAGAGGAGGGGACAGATAGCAGTCAGGGGTAGTTCCTTTGAGTGCAAAGGCACTCATTCTAGGTCTTCAGGATTCTGAGATTTGCACAGCGAAATCCAGATCCTAGGTTAGCAAAGCTGCCTGTCCTGAGTCTTGGGTGAAGTAGACAGAGTAAAGACTTCAGCAAATAAGATCCCAGGGACACCTCTTCTTGTGTGAAATCAAACATGAGGGGACAAGGATGTGAACCCTCTTGACAGGCCAGGCTGCACAAGCTGCTCTGTATGGAGCTGGCCCAGCTCAAGTCCTCTTCATTTGGACTTTTGTACCTTCTTTACCCACTAATTTCACTATCACTTCCTTAAATTTTTTCAAAAATATTATTTATGTTTAACTTGAGAGAGAGGTAAATAGACATAGGCAGAATGAGTGGGCCAAGGCCTCTAGCCATTGCAAGCCAACTCCAGACACATGCGCAACCTTGTGCATCTGGTTTACATGGGTACGGGGGAACTGAACCTGGGTCTTTTAGCTTTGCAGGCAAGCACCATAACTTCTAAGCCATCTTTCCAGCCTACTTCCAGGAAATTTTGCTGAAGTGAAAAGGAAAAGAGTAGAATTGCTGGTCTCCATTTACTTTGGATTGAAAAGAAATGAACATCAAGCTAGGAGAGAACTGAGCTTTAAACAATCGATGAAGCCTGTACCATGAGTTACACATTAAGAAATGCTGTCAGAACTGGAAAGATGGCTTAGTGGCTAAGGCATATACTTGCCTGCGAAGCCTAAGAACCCAGGTTCAATCCCCCAGTACCCACACAAGCCAGGTGCACAAGGCAGCACATGAGTCTGAATTTGTATGCAGTGGCTAGAGGCCCTCATGTGTCCATTCTCTCCCTCCCTCCCTCAAATAAACAACAACAAAAACAATTTTTTTTAAAAAAGGAAAGCTGTCAATTAAACTGTGGCATGTCATCAACTGTTAGCTGTACCTACACCTTCAGCTAAAGGGGTTTAAATAAAGCTTCATAAAGACAGACATTATTCCTGCAGCATTAGGTGCAGTGAGTGTGGGAATGAGCTGTCAGCTACGGTGATCACCAGCTCACAAGGCGGATGTAAGAGTTCAGTTCTCTGTACAAAAGGAGAATCAGCTAACCATGGTTGAGCTCAGGAGAAAGAAGCAAAAAAACCAAGCAACGATGCCATATGACAATGATCTCCATCCAGCTGCCAAGCAATGTGGATATGGTCTACCCCTCCCCCAATTCCTCACACCAGAAGCTACTGTTTCCAATTTTGACTTATGATAACTTTGCCAAAATAGCACCTGGCCTGCTATGTAATTAGTGTCCTGGAACACCCCTTCCATAGCTGTAGCAATGGCAACAAGAACACAATGGTATGTCTGCATTTGCCTGCTAAAAATATTAACTAATGCTGTCCATATTTAGGCATTCTGCTGTGTGAACAAGTAGCAACTGTACCCTATTAACTGAAGGCTTTGCTTGTGTGAATAATGTGCATGTGTGTGTGTGCCCTGTGCCTGTATACTCAGCTGTGTGCTCGCCTGAGGTGTCTGGGACAGAACATCAGGTGTCTTTCCTGCTCTTCTGCACATTCTTATTTGAGTACAAGTCTCTTGCTAATCTGAGCTTGCCATTTTCTTTTTCCAATTTTATTTATTTATTTATTGATCCTGTAAGATAGGTCTCACGCTAGCTCAGGCTGACCTGGAATTCACTATGTATTTTCAGGGTGGCCTTGAACTCTTGGTGATCCTCCTACCTCTGCCTCCCAAGTGCTGGGATTAAAGGCGTGTGCCACCATGCCCAGTTTCAATTTTATTTATTTATTTATTTATTTATTTATTTATTTGACAGAGGAAGAGAGAGAATGGGCACATCAGGGCCTCCAGCCATTGCAAACAAACTCCAGACGCGTGCACCCCCTTGTGCATCGGGCTAATGTGGGTCTTGGGGAATCGAACCTGGGTCTTTCAGCTTTGCAGGCAAACCCCTTAACCACTAAGCCATCCCTCCAGCCCTGAGCTTGCCATTTTTTTTACAAGCTCCAGTGATTCTTGGGTCTCTACTCTCCTATGGGACAGGGGTTACAGATGTGTGTGGCCATGTCCAGCTGCTTATGTGGGTCCTTGGTTTTCAAACTTGAGTGGTCTCTTGGGCCTCTCCTCAGGCCCTCGTGGCTGTATAGGAGGTGCTCTTAACAGTGGAGCCATGTCTCCATCCCCAAAGGTTTTTTGTTGCAATGTTGGTGAGTGAACTGAGAGCTGTGTGCATGCTGGGCAAGTGCTTTACTACTGAGCTACACTCCCAGCCTCACCGAAGGTGATGTAGCCAATGTTGTCACCCACGGCGGCATCCGTGTCTTTCAGCTCTAGGGGAGGTTCCCTGTGGCTAAAGAGGACCTGGGGGGCTGTGTGGCTGGCTCTTCGTCCTTCTTTGAACTCCTGTGGAAACAAAGCAACAGAAGCTGGTGTAAGATGAGTGGGAACACATCCTGTACACTGTGACCTTTGTGCCCTTTGGACGAGCACGTGACTAAAAATAATTACACCAGAACTCAACTAAGGGAAATGCTAGCTGCTATCAGTGTACTTCAGATTTCAAAGGGAGAGATTGCAGAGTCCATAGTGCAAAGCATTGCTGATCCTTGCCTCTTTTTCCTATTTTGGACTAATAATAGTACTAATAAAATTACATCTAAAACTAAGTAAATCAGCTGAACTTGGCAATGCAAAACTGAAATTCCAGCACTTGGGAGGCTGAGGCAGGAGGATTGCCATGAGTTCAAGACAAGCTTAGGAAAGGTATATACTAGGTCAGTCAGGGATACATAGCAAGATCATTTCTCAAAATAGGTAAAATAGGGTGGAGAGACAGCTTCATGGTTAAGACGCTAGCTTGCGAAGCCTAAGGGACCCATATTCAACTCTCCAGATCCCCGTAAGCCAGACACACAAAGGTGAGGCAAGCGCAAGGTTGCACATGCCCACTAGGTGGCGCAAGCATGTGGAGTTCAATTGCTGTGGCTGAAGCCCTGGCCTGACAATTCTCTCTCTCCCTCTTACACACACACACACACACACACACACACACACACACACACACACAAAACCTGCGTGTGGTGCAGCACACCTTTAATCCCAGCACTCAGAAGGCAGAGGTAGGAGGATTGTCTATGAATTCAAGGCCACCCTGAGACTACAGAGTGAATTCCAGGTCAGTCTGGGCTAGAGCCAGGCCCTACCTTGGGGTGGGGGTGGGGGGAAGTAACATATGGGTTGGAGAGTGGCTCAGCAGTTAAAGCATTTGACTACAAAGCCTAAGGATCCAGATTCAATCCCACAGTGAGCACGTGAGCCAGATGTACAAGGTGGCACATGCATCTGGAGTTTCTTTGCAGTGGCTGAAGGCCCTAGCATGCCCATTCTCTCTCTGCCTCTTTCCCTCATTCAACTAACTAAATAAATAAAACTCAGTCCAGCTCAGAAGGAAACTGGTTATAAAAAAAGATAAAATCAGGGAAAGGGGATAGAGAAGGGCTAGAGAAAGGTTAGTTAAAACTGAAGGCATTATATAAGGAAAAAAAAAAAAAAAACCATGGAACCCACTTGTTAGCTAATCTAAAAAAGAAAAGAGTTTGGCCTAGTCAGGCGTGGTGGCACATGCCTTTAATCCCAGCACTTGGGAGGCTGAGGTAGGAGGACTGCTGTGAGTTTGTGGCCAGCTTGAGACTACATAGTGACTTCCAGGTCAGCCAGGGCTATAGCAATACCCTCCCTTGAAAAACCAGAGAGAAAGAGAAAGAGAGACAGAGACAGACAGACATCGGGGATGGGGGAGGGGCTGGAGAGATGGCTTAGTGGTTAGGGCACTTGCCTTTAAAGCCTAATGGCCTAGGGTCAATTCCCCAGTACCCATGTAAAGCCAAATGCACAAAGTGGGCAAGCATCTGGAGTTCATTTGCAGTGGCTTGAGGCTGGGATGCACTCATTCTGTCTCTCTACTTGCAAACAAACAACCGAGAATGAAGCTGGGCATGCTAGTGCACACCTTTAAACCCCGCACTTGGGAGGCTGAGGTAGGAGGATTGCTTGAGTTTGAGGGCACGCTGAGATGCATCATGAATTCTAGGTCAGCCTGAGACCCTACCTTGAAAAACCAATAGTGTGTGTTTGGGCAGAAGAAGGGCAGATAACTTTGCTCCCAGAAGCCATAAGTTGTTATAGGAAAGTGCCAGGGATAGCTCTCAGTGAACTGTTGTTGATCAGGGACTCCGAAGATCCCTCCTCCCCACTAAGAAAATATGGGCTATTATTGCCAATATTCTTGGTTGACCACCAGAACTGGATGTTAAGAGACTATTATGCAGACACCACATGCTTTGGTTATAGCCAAAAAAAAATTCAAGTTGGAATTGGGCTAGAAGCTTCCTCCCTGTTGGCTAGATGTCATGGTACTTGGAAAGAGCTATGTGTAAGCTGCTAGGGGACAAGTCATCAACAGCCATAACCAGAAGTGGACCCACACAACCAACCAGCCTGACAAGTTGTGCTCAATGCTGTATTTGTACCTTGACTGTTATGGGGGTAACCAATGCTCGCTGAGAGGATGTGAGGCTCACTCCATAGAAGGGAATTCATTACTAAAAACCCATCAAAAGCCTCCCCCCTACTACTGTTTGCCTAAATGGGTATGTTGTGCCCATCCATCTAAATATTTATGTCCACAGATTAATGCTACTGTCACACCTTTGGTCAAAAAGCTTTATTATTATTAATTATTTGCAAGCAGAGAGAGAAGAGAGACTGAAATAATAGGTGCACCAGGGCTTCCAACTGCTGAAAAACAGGCTCCAAATGCGCCACTTTGTGCATCTAGCTTTACGTGGGAACTAGGGAACTGAACTAAGGTCTTTAAGCTTTGCAGGCAAGCACCTTAACCACTAAGCCATCTCTGCACCCCAGAGCAGCTTTCTTTCTTTTTTTTTAGGCAGGGGGTGGTGATTACTGGGGGAAGACTCAAAACTCATCGTAGTGTTAACAACAAGTGACTAACACTCAATGAGACGTTCCTACCATGCCCTCGGATGCTCAGGAAACACTAGCAGAAGATGGGGAAGAGTGCTTTGAAGCACTGGTTTCTGGACATGAAGTGGCCACTGCACTGATGGCCTCATTGTCACTGCTACTATCTACAGAAGACCTGCATAATACCGGGCCCATCAACTTCTTGTCATGGATGACGAGGATCAAAAATCAAAATAGGAGAGGAACTACTTGGAAAGAAAGGAAGATGAGGAATTAAAAGTAATGGAGTGGGCTGGAGAGATGGCTTAGCGGTTAAGCGCTTGCCTGTCAAGCCTAAGGACCCCGGCTCGAGGCTTGATTCCCCAGGACCCACGTTAGCCAGATGCACAAGGGGCGCACGCGTCTGGAGGTCCTTTGCAGTGGCTAGTGGCCCTGGCGCACCCATTCTCTATCTATCTATCTGCCTCTTTCTCTGTCTGTCACTCTCAAATAAATAAATAAAAAAAAATTAAAAGTAATGGAGTAATGAAAGGGGGTTATGATCAAAATACAGTATGAATGAATAATGTCAATAGCAAAGTTAAAAAAAGGTCAACCTGGGCTGGAGAGATGGTTTAGCAGTTAAGGCATTTGCCTGCAAAGTCAAAGGATCCTGGTTTGATTCTCCAGGACCCATGTAAGCCAGATGCACAAGGGGGCGCATGCATCTGGAGTTCGTTTGCAATGGCTGGTGGCCCTGGTGTGCCCATTCTATCTTTCTTTCTCTCAAATAAATAAATACATAAAATATATTAAAAAAAGATCAACCCCCTACAAAATGACTAAAAAATAAATAAATAAACTGCAACACATTAGTTAAATTTAAGACTACACTGTTGCTCTTTATTGTCTTGTGACATAATGTAAAAATGGTTCACTTTTTTTTAAAGATCTTTACAATTTCAAGGTGAACAGTACCATGAAGTGAAGTGCTATTCTTAAGTTTTTTGTTTTTTGTTTTTTCTTTTTATGTTTTTATTTTTCAAGGTAGGGTCTCTCTCTAGCCCAGGCTGACCTGGAATTCACTATGTAGTCTCAAGAAGATGAGGGATGAAAAATAAGGAGTAACGAGAGGGAATTATAATCCCCTCACTCCTACCTCGGCCTCCTAAGTGCTAGGATTAAAGGCCCACACAGCTTTTTTTTTGGGGGGGGGAGGGGGCTGGAGAGATGCTTAGTAGTTAAGGCACTTGCCTGCAAAACCAAAATACCCAGGTTCGATTGCCCAGGACCCACGTAAGCCAGATGCACAAGGTGGCGCATGTATCTGGAATTCATTTGCAGTAGCTAGATGCCCTGACATGCCCATTCTCTTTCTCTCTCTCCCTCTTAGAATAAAAACATATTTTTTAAAAGCTTAAAAAAAAAAAACACAACTATTTACCCTAAAGTCTTATCTCCCATCTGTGCAAAAAGCCAATTTTCCACTGATCCTTTGGCTCCCACCTGCTTCTAGTTTCATTTCTTTCCCTCCTTCCCACCTCTTTCTATGCTCCTTTTTATTTTATTTTTTGGTTTTGCAAGGCAGGGTTTCACTCTAGTCCAGGCTGACCTGGAATTCACTAAGTAGTCTCAGGATGGCCTCAAACTCAGTGATCCTCCTACCTCTGCCTCCCAAGTGCTGGGATTAAAGGCATGTGCCCCCATGCCCAGCTTTTTTTTTCTTTTTTCTTTTTTCTTTTTTGAGAGACTTTCATGTAATCTAAACTGGCCTTGAACTCATTATATAGTTGAAGATGACCTTGAACTCTGGGTCCTCCTGAGTTCTGGGTGCTGGGATTGTAGCAGTACACCATCAATCCCCAGCATGCTTCGAGTTTCATAGACAGCAAGCTTTATGGGCACTGGGCCTTTGCTCAAGTTTTGTTTCACTAAGGTATCTTAATCCTATTATTATTTAGAATTTATGAATCAAAATTCAAAAGCAAATTTAAGTCCTCCTTGGGAGCAGAAGACAAAGAAACTAAGCTGTCCTCAAGTGTAGAAATGAAGACAGCTGATTGTGGTGGCACATGACTATAATCCCAGCACTTGGGAGGCTGAGGCAGGATGATCAAATGTTTCAGGCCAACCTAGGCTCTACAGCGGAGATCATGTCTTCACAAAAATCAGTAAGGCAAGCGCAGTGATACATGCTTATAAATCCTAAAACTTGGGAAGTATAAACAGAAGCATCAGGAATTTAAGGCCATTTTCATCAGTTCAAGACCAGCCCCAAACTACATGAGACCTCATCTCAAAAAACTAAACCATACAATAAAAGAGCTCAACTACTTTAATTTTTTTTCGTTTATTTGTGGGGGGTGGATGGAGGGAGAAAATGGGCCCACCAGGGCCTCCAGTCACTGTAAATGAACTCCAAACACATGTGCCCTTTGTGTATCTGGCTTATGCGGTGGGTACTGGAGAATCAAGCCTGAGTCCTTAGGCTTTGCAGCCAAGTGCCTTAACCACTCGCCAGTCCAGACCTGAGCTTTTAAGAGTCCACACATTCTTATGTAAATAAATAAGTGACATAAGGTATCTCTGCCCCCAACAAAGACCTATTAAAAAAAAAAAGTTTGCAGTAATGGCAGCAGCACATGCAAGGTCCTGGGTTCAATCCCCAGAACTCCAAGAAGACTCAAATTTATCCAGTGGGCCTTCCAAGACACGGCAGAAGCATGGACCAAGGATATTATTTGTCTTTTCTTTTAATATTTTTATTCTTATGTATTTATTTATTTGATACAGAAAGAGGGAGATGGAATGGGCACCCCAGGGCCTCCAGCCACTACAAACGAACATGCATGCACCCTCTTGTGCATCTGGCTAACGTGGATCCTGGGGAATTGAACCTGGGTCCTTTGGCTTTGCAGGCTAAGGCATCCCTCCAGCCCCTTTCTTCTTTTTTTGAGGCAGGGTCTCATTCTAGTCTAGTCTGGTTTTGGTCTTGAAGTTAAAACACCCAGCCTCCTGGGTGCATGGACTGACTATAGGCATGAGCCACTGCCTTTTTCCCATGTCTTAGGTTTAGGACACTCTAAGCAAGGTCAAACAGCCACTTGATCTGTACCATCCTCCACCTGGCAGGACAATTGGCTTCTCTTGTTGGGAGCAGTCATCTCTTTCCCACAAACATTTCTATAATGACACTTTCCATGCTAGGTTGCATCCCTCAAGCCAAAGCTCCGGCTATATTCCTGCTTCTCCTCCCATCCCTCAAAAAGGCTGTAAAGATAAGCCTGAGAGAATGAAAGGCCCTCTGCCTCAGCTGATAGGTACCATGGCACTGTAAAGGAAGGAGAGGGACTATGCTTCTACTTGCAAGCTGGAAGAACATGCTGATCACCAAGTCCTCCACAAAGGAAAGATAACATGAGGTCCTGCCAGTGGTTGTGGGGTGGGGGGAGGGAGGTTCGAGGCAGGGTCTCACTATAACTCAGGTTGACCTGGAATTCGCTATGTAGTCTCAGGGTGGCCTTGAAGTCTTGGCAATCCTACCTCTGCCTCCCCAGTGCTGGGATTAAAGGCATGTGCCACTACGCCTGGCCTTTGCCTGTTTTGTATACTGCTTTTGAGCTAGCCTTGCCTGGCAGCTGATGGGCCATGGAGAAGAAAAAAGCTTAAGTTGGGTTAGGTTAGCTCCCTTCTAAACACATAGTTCCAGGGAAGTAATCAAGATCATCCCAAATGGAAAATCCTTGAGTAAAGTGTCTGAAATTGTCTCTCTAGAAAACAAAACAAAACAAAGATTTTTGTCATTCTATAAAAACAATAGGATAGGGAGTTTTCTAATTTCTCCTGGTTCTACTCTTCAGCCATAGGAAAATCAAACAGTGTTTATCAGTGTCTTCAACATCCATGGGATATTCATAACAAACAACAGCTGGTAGCTAGTGGTCTGGTGTATGCCTTTAATCCCAGAGACAAGAGGAAGGAGGATCCCTTGAGTTCAAACTGGACTGGGACTATGGAGTTAGTTCCAGGTCAGCCTGGGCTAGACTGAAACCCTAACTCAAAAAACACAAAAAGAAGAAGACAACAACATACTTATTTATGTATGATTTGATCATTGCATCCTTAGTTTGATGCCAGGTCTCAAAAATCTAAAATATGGGCTGGAGAGATGGCTTAGTGGTTAAGGCACTTGCCTGCAAAGCCTAGGACCTAGGTTCGATTCCCCAGTACCCACATAAGCCAGACGCACAAGGTAGTAGTGCATGTGTCTGGAGTTAGTTTGCAGTGGTTGGAGGCCCTGGTGCATCTATATTCATATTCTCTCTCTCAAACAGGTAAATAAATATTTTTTTTAAAATCCAATGACTCAGAAGGCATCATGGTGCTGGAAAGAAGTGACAGGAGTGCTCAGCACTGCAATATCTGCATCACGCCTTCCAAGGTTCAGGGTCTATTGTGGAAGAGGTGGTAAAAGAATGTAAGAGCCAAAGGAAAGACTCCTTACAACATGCTCCCTCCAGACACAAAATGTCCTGAATATCCATGACCTCACAATGCCTCACACTACCTACACAAGACCATCATAATAGCAGGAAAAGATCATGACATCAAAATGAAAGAGAAACTGAGAGGGGGAGGGGATATGATGGAGAATGGAGTTTCAAAGGGGAAAATGGAGGAGGGAGGGCATTACCATGGGATATTGTTTACAATCATGGAAGTTATTAATAAAAAAATGAAAAGAAAAAAATCCAAAATAAAAAAAGTACAGGTGCAAATGCAAATGCCTGTAATTCTAGCACTAGAGGCAAGGAGATCACAAGTTCAGTTGCCATTCTTAGTTACACGTTATTTGAGGCCAGCCAGGGCTACATTGAGGCCTTTTCTCAAAAAGTCCTCTACTCCCAAAAGAATAGAGACTTGAGCAGTAATTTGCTCTGTCATGAAACGATCCTCTACATAACTGATGTTTCCGGATCTTGGTTCTCTCTTAAACTCCATTTAAGATACCAATGAACCTACGATCTCAAACACCCCCCATCTTCACTCATATCTGTTACATATAAGCCAATCATATTGCTTCCTTTTCCTCCCTCTGCTGGGATGTCTCCTTAATATCACAACAGGATTTCTTTCTCCCTCTAAAGCATACTTTATCACAGGAAGTTCAGAACAAATCTAATTCGTATGTGTTCAGTGAACATGATAAAGGTAGTACTTACATCAGCATATGCTTTTACATAGTTGCCACTGGCATAGCTGGATAACTAGTCAGAAAAAAAGGCCTATCTTTCATACCAAACAGAGGAAAAAATTTATATGTGAACTATAAAAGCAGCCCAGCTTGGTGGAGCACACCTTTAATCCCAGCACTCAGGAGGCTGAGGTAGGAGGATCACCATGAGTTCAAAGGCAGCCTGGAGCTAAAGAATGAGTTCCAGGTCAGCCTGAGCTAAGAGTTGAGATGCAGCCTTGAGAAATAAAAAAACAAAACTGTAAACTGGGCGTGGTAGCACATGTCTTTAATACCAGCACTTGGGAGGCAGAGGTAGGAAGATCACTGTTGAGTTCCAGGCCACCCTGACACTACTTAGTGAATTCCAGGTCAGCCTGGGCTAGATCGAGACCCTATCTGGAAAACCCAGAACAGACAAACAAGCAAAATAACATAAAAAACCTGTAAAAGTAAAATAAACAAATAAACTTTGTTGTAAATTTAAGTGCTAGGAAAATAACATAGGGAAATCTCATAGGTAAATAACTTTGGGGTAGGGAAGACTTTTTAACTCAAAGTCTGGAAGCCGCAAAAGAAAAACGGACTGATTATAAAACAGTGTGACAAACTTGAAATAATTGCAATTTAATTTTTTAAAAAGTATTTTATCATGCCTCTATCCGCTGCAAATGAACTCCAGACGCATGCTCCACCTTGTGCATTGGCTAGCACGCTCCTCTCCACCTTCCCTGCACTGGGATTACAGATAGGCACTGGAAACTGAACTCAGGTCTTCAAGTTTACTGACTGAGCATTCTACAGTCTGAATTTCAACTTTTTTTTTTTTCCTGGAGGTAGGGTCTCACTCTAGCCCAGGGTGACCTGGTACTATAGGGATCGTCTTATCTCTGTCTCCCAAGTGATGAAATTAGAAGTATGAGCCAACAAAACACACTGTGGAACCATCATTTTTAACCTATCAGAGCAGCAGAAATCCAAACCTAACTCATTCATTCCCCATTAGTGGGAGAGACTGTTCAATCTACAGAGAAGACTTTGGCACTATCTATCCTGACTTTTAATCCTGACTCAGTGCTCTTACTGGGAAACAGCTTACAGATTCAACCACACCTAAAAGGTAAAAGGGGCCTTCAAAACAACATCTTCACAATTTCTTAAGAGATAGACTATGTCTTTGAACATAAAACCTTGTTGTTTCCACTTCACAGTTCTGTTACTGGCCTGACTTTAGTATCTTTTTTTTTTTTTTTTTTTTTTTGGTTTTTCGAGGTAGGGTCTTGCTCTAGCCCAGGCTGACCTAGAATTCACTATGAAGTCTCAGGGTGGCCTCGAACTCACAATGATCCTCCTACCTCTGCCTCGAAGTGCTGGGATTAAAGGCGTGTGCCACCACGCCCAGCTGACTTTAGTATCTTTTAATATGAAAAGAACTAATTCATCATATTCCAATCTCCAGAAGTCTAACTGCTGCTGTTCCTATTGCTTTGCATGGGACTAAATCCTGAAATGACAAAGCCTACTAGACTTTTTCCAGCACTCAGGGAGTATGATGCCTATGGACAATACATAACTGCCCAGCAGCAGGACATCCAAGGAAGTGAGGCAATGAGCTCCCTGTCTCTTCGCTAATGGCAGCGGGTATCCTTTAGGACCTGCTTGCCAAGTGACAGGAGCAGGACATGTATGTTCCTATCAGGGCATGCAACAACATCCCAAACAGTGACCAGGAGGAATTCAAACTTCTCACACTACAACTTTGCTAAACAATCATTTTTCTTCCTCCTAGAAATTTAAAATTCTAAGCCCAGTGTGGTGGCACACACCTATAATCTCAGTACCCAGGAGGTTATGGCAAGAGGATCTTGAGTTCCTGGCCTACATAATAAAACACTGTCTCAAAAAGAACAAAGAAAAGGAAGAAAAAAGGAAGGCAGGCAGGTAAATCAGGGCTTGCTTTGGCAGCCCGTATACGAAAATTGGAAAATGTAGAGAAGAGTATTAGCACAGCCCTGACAAGGATGACAGGGAAATTCCTGAAGCGAAGCATTCCACGTTGTTCCCACTGGGTCACTGCAGCATCTCATGTCTCAACATAAGTACTTTGCCAGATGTGGTGGCATGGCAGAGCCTGTAATTCCAGCACTCTGGAGACAAGGGCAGGAGGACTGCTGTAAGTTCAAAGTCAGCCTGGTCCAGAGTGAATTCCAAGCAACTAAATTTCTAGGTTCAGAAAAAAATCTCAATCTAATCCATTTTGCTTTCCATGGTCTGTCCCAGCAACTGACTCCAGCCTCTGAGTGTGGAAAGGGTAGCAGCAGACAGCCATGAGTGGACATCACACATGCTGAACAGCATGGAACAGTCACTAACTGGAAATGCTGCCCATGCAGGAAAAACACTACAGGCTTTGTCTTTCCTCTGCCACACATCCTTTGAGCAAGGAGTTTAGATTTATAAGCAAAAGAAACATACAAAATTCTTCTACAGAACAAACTGCCAGTCATTTCTCTAAGATTGGATCTATTTTAAGTATAAAAATAAGTTGGGATATTTCCTGGAATAAAATGCAGTCAGATTGGTGGGAAAAACACACACACACACACACACACACACACACACACACACACCAAAAACCAACCAGTCAAATCTAAATTTATACTTCATGGCTTTTAAAATTAGTTTGCCAGTCGGGATTTGGCCCAATTTCTGAGACGCTGCATTTAATTCCTGTTATTTCTGCAGAAAAATACATGAAATGTCTGTCTAGAGACTTACTCTTAGGACTTATGCACATTATTTTTCATAAAGCCCAGTACTACTAAATGTCCAAATATCAATATTCCAATTTTTCTGCACAGTGGTTCCCAAACCAGAGTTCCTAATTAATTCCCAAACACAAACCACTAAGATCACTAAGGATTCCATTTTGAAGATCTTTCTTGCTACTTACTTAGAAAATTCATTTTTTCTCTTACTATATTAAGCATAGCTGTCTTTCATCTATGCAAAAGATTAAGATTTTCAAGTTTTTTTGTGTGTGCACACATACGTCCCATATGCATGCAGGCAGAGGCCAGAGGAAAATGCTCTTCTGCCTTTTCTTCCCTGAGACAGAGTCTCTCAATAAACCCAAAGTTGCCCTTTTTGGGTCCTACTGGTTGACAAGGAAGCTCCAGCAATGCTGTCTGTGCTCACTCCTTCCCCGATGCTGGAGCTACTAACAAGTACATGTGACGGTGCCCAGCCTGTTTTGAGACATGGTCTCTGTAGCCCAGGCTGGCCTCAACTGCAATACTGCTTTAGCTTTCAAGTGCTAGGATTATAGATAGGCATGGGGTTATCACCCTCCTTCAGAATTTAAAAAGCAAAAACAAAACAACCACTCTGCCAAGGAACAGAATGGATATATTACAGTTTTTTTTAAATCAACCAACATACTACACTTTGAATGTTGATTTATCTCAGAAGAAATTACCCTGGATACCAAACCTGACAGGCTCTCATGTCCTAGAGCCAGAAATCAGCGAGCAGACAAGATGCCAGTGCCACAATGACCGCACAGTGAGCTGAGTCAAATGCACCAGAATCCAATGACAAAATGTCCTATGAAATGCCATTGACTCTTCCCAGCAGCTCCACTTCTGAGAGAAGCGCTCTATGATGACTCATTCAAACTAAGGCCGTGGCTATTTCCTGTCAAGCCCATAACTGCATCTACTAACGGGTTATCTCCTACTTGAGAATTTGCCATCAACCATTCTGTTAGATACAGGGACTACACCAAGCCAAGAACAGATCCTGCTTACCAATAAGAGTAAACACAAGAGGTTGGGAATTGAGTCCAAACTAGGATCAAAGACCCCATCACAGGAAGGATAGTCAATATCCAGTCGTAATATTATGTTTAATATCCAACCTCTTGTCTTGTTTTGCAAAAGGCCAGAACCACTGAGAAGAAACAGAACACTCAAGTGAATTTGGTGGGGGCTGTTCATGAAATCTTCAACGAATTTCTCAACATCAACAGAACTGTTAGTTCTCATTTCCGTGCTATGATCGTTCTGTTCTTCAGCCCCGCGTAGGGACTGAACATGTGAGTCAAGCACTCTACCATTGAGTTTTATCATGTGTTTTGGTGCAAAGATATAAACTACCATATGCCACAATTTCTCCCAATGATGTCCTCTCCATACCTGCATGAACACCTTCCCAATGACCACATCATCGTCATCTTTAAACACCGTGCTGAAGACTACTGTGACTCTGTCTTTTTTAGATTCAACATACCTGAAGGGAACAAAACCCAGTATTAGTACAGAACAGAATGTGGTTTATCAATAACTTCAGGTACAAGTGAAATAAAAGGTTAAAGTCCTAAGTGTGAATCCATAAAACAAAGGTTTGTCAAGAGGTACAAGTATCTTCAGCCAAGAAAAGCCAGTAGAGTAAATGTATTTCCAAGAAGTAGGAAGTGGTACCTATTACAAGTAGATTTAAAGCCAGGCGTGGTGGCGCACGCCTTTAATCCCAGTACTTGGGAGGCAGAGGTAGGAGGATCGCCATGAATTTGAGGCCACGCTGAGACTACATAGTGAATTTCAGGTCAACCTGAGCTAGAGTGAGACCTTACCTTGAAAAACCCAAAAAACAAACAAGCAAACAACAACAACAACAACAAAAAACACATAGATTTAGGGCTAGAGAGATGGCTCAGCAGTTAAAAGGTTTTTGCCTGCAAAACCTCACGACCTGGTTTCTATTCCCCAATACCCAAGTAAAGCCAGATGCATAAAGTGGTGCATGCATCTGGAGTTCATTTGCAGTGGTTGGAAGCCCCTGGCATGCTCATTCTCTTTTTCTGTTTGCAAATAAATAAGTACAATTAAAAGAAATAAATTTGAGCTGGGTGTGGTGGCACACACCTTTAATCGCAGCCTTCAGGAGGCAGAGGTAGGAGGACTGTCATGAGTTTGAGGCCAGCCTGAGACTATGCAGTGAATTTCAGGTCAGTCTGGGCTATAGCGAGACCCTACTTTGAAACCAACCTCCAACCTCCAACCCCCAAAAAGTTAACTTGGATAAAGGTATAGCACGTGTGGTGGTTTGAATGGCAATTATCCCTTGTAGTCCCCATGTGCTTGTGATTGAGCATCATACTTTGTCCCCAGGCCGCTGGAGTTTTGCTGAAAGAAGTGTGTCACGGGGGACAAACCTTGAGATTTGTCCAGTCCACTGAGTGTTCAGGGAACTCACTCTGGTTGATTCTTCCCAGGTGACATGACAAGATAAGACGGGCCAGCTTCCTGCTTTGCTATGTACTCCCTGCTGTGATGAAACATCCCCTCCAAACTGTAAATCTAATTAAACTCTTTCTTCCCATTGGCTGCTTTTGGTCAGTTGTTTTGTCACAGCAACAATAAAGTAACTATTGCAGCATGGAATCTTTTTTCTTTTAGTTTTTGGTTTTTCAAGGTAGGGTCTCTCTCTAGCTCAGGCTGGCCTGGAATTCACTATGTATTTCCAGGTTGGTCTTGTGCTGGGGTTAAAGGCGTGAGCCACCACATCTGGCTTTTTTTTTTTTTCAACATTTTTATTTATTTATGTATGTGTATGCATGAGCCCAAGTTCTTGCTACAGCAAACAGATCCCAGGCAGATGCACCACTTTTTGTATCTGCCTTTATGTAGATACTGTGGAACTGAATCTAGGCCAGCTGGCTTTGAAAACAAGCACCTTCAACCACTGAGCCATCTCCCTAGACCCAGCATGAAATCTTGAGTTAGTGATTTATACCATTTATAAAAATTGTATTTCTTTATTCATCATATGATTCACAATATAGAGGTAAGAGTCACAATAATAGGGGGTCTATTGTCAACCTTTGCTATCTGATTATCTCGTCTATTTTCTTAAAGAAAACTCAGAAGAGAGGTTACTTCAAAGAAAGCATGAGATTTTGGCAACTCTGGACCATGCCAGTCAGCCACATTCAAGTGTCAGGAGCAAAATCCATACTCACATGGTTTCATCATCCCTATAATGAATAACTGCTCTGTTCTCGCCTTCCTTGCCCTCTTCTTGGAATTGAAAATATTTCTCAAAGACAGAGGCAAAACAATTTCTCTTCAACATCCCAGCCTGATGCACAATAGAATCCTTGGACGCAGGCAGATTTTCAAGGTCATATAGCAAAGAAACATTGTACCCTGGAGGAGCAGAAAACACCCAAAAGTTACATTAGAAACAAAACCAAGCCCATCTCTCCCAAGTAAACACAGACTAGAAGCAATTTCTTATCTTTGTCTATCTCATAGGGCAAAAGAAAAGTCAATTATTATTTTTTTTTTGGTTTTTCGAGGCAGGGTCTCGTTGTAGGCCAGGCTGACCTGGAATTTACTATGTAGTCTCAGGATGATTCTCCTATCTCTGCCTCCTAAGTGCTGGGATTAAAGGTGTGAACCACAATACCTGGCAAAAGTCAGTTCCTTTTCTTCCTTTCTTTTTTTCTTTTTGTTTTTTCAAGGTAGGATCTCGCTCTAACCCAGACTGACCTAGAATTCACTATGTAGTCTCACGGTGGCCTCAAACTCACAGCAATCCTCCTACTCTGCCTCCCAAAGTGCTGGGATTAAAGGCATGTGCCACCATGCCTGGCAAAAGTCAATTCTTGATAAATTTCCTGTAAATATGTATAGCTAAGTAATAAACCCTCAGCACAATCAAGGACATTGATTACCCATACATAATGAGAAGTCATAACCTAGTAACTTTAATTAGAAATTTAGTACTTCAGAGACAGGTACAAAAGGGGATTATATATATGACATAAACTATATGAGTCACATGGTTTTCTCTGATGATTTAACAGGCCAACATGCCTATGGCTAGAAGCTTTTTGATGACGATAGTAGTAATAATAAAAAAATGTGATCCCTTACATGCTACCAAAAAACCTTTGTGAGACTAGGCAGAATAGAAAACCTAAGTGTCTCAGGCCGGGCGTGGTGGCGCACACCTTTAATCCCAGCACTCGGGAGGCAGAGGTAGGAGGATTACCAAGAGTTTGAGGCCACCCTGAGACTACATAGTGAATTTCAGGTCACCCTGGGCTAGAGTGAGACCCTACTTTGAAGAAAAAAAAAAAAAAAAAAAAAAAGAAAACCTAAGTGTCTCTCACATGTACATACTTCCCAATAGCTTCTATTTGTATACATTATAAAATCTTAATGTTTTACTTCATTTGATCTCTATGCCTTTCTCAGAAGTCTGGCCAGATAAAGTTATCTCATTTAGTGGAAAAGAGAAGTTCAAAGAAGCAGTCACTTGTTAAATGCAGTATGATGAACACATGTAGGCCACTCTATTTTGAGTTGAACAGAACTGGGTCCTCATTTCAGCTTCACTGTGTGACCTTGGAAAATTGTCTAACCTTTACAATTCCCTCATCTGTTAAAGGGAATTGGGACACAGGAGTAGGGGTAGATAGGGAAAGACTTCTGTGACATGAAAGATTTTATAGTCTTGAAGCTAGGCATGGATGTGCCTGCAATCCCAGCACTCAAGATAGATAGGAGGTATTTTGAGTTCCAAGCCAATCTGGGATACTTAAAAACAAACAAACAAAAAACACCAACAAAAACAAACAGAATTCATGGAATAGTCATCAATAAATGGGCAGAACAGGGGCTGAAATTTAAATCTGTTGACCACTAGACCATTCTGCTTCCTTATGATGTGTTGCCTATGAATTCCAGGAAATAGGTCTGGGAGAGCACTTGATACCATGATTAGTAGTGCTCAAAAGCCTACAGATGCTTTCCATGAGTATCTGGATAGCACCAAGGAACATTTTCCATTATCAGGCAACTAATGGGAGTAATTCTACCAGCACTGCATGGATTTTGTATTTCTATATATCTCAAACATTTATGGATTTATTTAGTTACTCCCAAAGTGATCGTTAAGGTCTATATAGTTATTTATTTTTAGCTTATCTACCTTGTCTGAAAGCACAGCTTATCTACCTTCTCTGAAAGCACAGGCTGTACCATGCCCAGCTAAAACAGACTTAATTTTTATTTTATAGACTTTTATAAAAAATTAACATGACAAAAATGTGTTAAGCAAAGCCGGGCGTGGTGACGCACGCCTTTAATCCCAGCACTCGGGAGGCAGAGGTAGGAGGATCGCCGAGAGTTCAAGGCCACCCTGAGACTACAGAGTGAATTCCAGGTCAGCCTGAGCTAGAGTGAGACCCTACCTCAAAATACCAAAAAAAAATTAAAAAAAAAATGTGTTAAGCATTGTCTAGAGCAAAGATTTAGGCTGGGTGTGGTGGTGCATGCCTTAAATCCCAGCACTTGAGATGGGAGGTACAGGTATGAGGATTGCCATGAGTTAAAGGCCACCCTGAGACTACATAGTGAATTCCAGGTCAGCCTGGGCTAGAATGAAATCCTACCTAGAAAACTAAGTCAATCATTATTCAACTTTTTTGGGTATCTAAAAATCAGATAGGCAAATATAAGACTGAACAAGATTAGATTAAAAAAAGAAAAAAAAAGAGAAAAACATGAGTTGAGGTGTGCTGGATCTTAAAGGCCATATAAGAAGTAAAAGTAGGGCTGGAGAGATGGCTTAGTGGTTAAACCCTTGCCTGTGAAGCCTAAGGACCCCAGTTGGAGGCTCAATTCCCCAGTACCTATGTAAGCCAGATGCACAAGGTGGAGCATGCATCCGGAGTTCATTTGCAGTGTCTGGAGGCCCTGATGCGCCCTTTCTCTTGCTGTCTCTTTCTCTGTCACTCTCAAATAAATAAAAATAAAATAAAATAAAAAAGGTAAAAGTATATTGGGGCTGGAGGGATGGCTTAGTGGCTAAGGCACTTGCCTGCAAAGTCAAAGGACCCAGGTTCAATTTCCCGGGACCTACGTAAGCCAGATGCACATGGAGATGCATGCTTCTGGAGTTCATCTGCAGTGGATAAAGGCCCTGGCGTGCCCATTCTCCCTCTCTTTCTGCCTCTTTCTCAAATTAAAAAACAAAACAAAAACAAAGACAAAAACAAAAAAAAAAATGAAGGATGGGCGTGGTGGTGCACACCCTTAATTCCAGAACTTGGGAGGCAGGGGTAGGAGGATTGTCATGAGTTTGAGGCCACCCTGAGACTACATAATGAATTCCAGGTCAGCCTGAAGCTAGTGAAACCCTTCCTTGAAAAACAAAACAAAAAGGTAAGTATAGCTAATGTTTGATCTTATATAATACTTCTGGGGGCTCAGTGGTTAAGGCACTTGCCTACAAAGCTTATGACCCAGGTTTGATTTCCCCAGTACCCACATAAAGACAGATGCACAAGGTGGCACATGCATCTGAGTTTATTTTGCAGTGACTAGAGGCCCTGGCGTGCCCGTTCATCCCCCTTCTCCCCACTTGCAAATAAATAAAAATACTTAAAAGACTTCTGGTATAACCAATCTCCTATGCTGGCTGTTTTCCCAAGGTGCCTAAGTAAACTTGTAAAGAGAAGAGGTGCTACTTTCCCGTGGTGATACTTCACACTTGTATGGTCTCATGGTCTGCAATCTGCCAATGCCTTCTCTAGCAGGAGGCAGAAGAAACGAAGATCCAGAGACAGGAATTAAGTTTTACATATTAGCATTCCAACCGTGGCAAGCACAAGTGAGAATTACAACATCCCCTCTAGATCTGTGTTTCTTCTTGTACTATATTCTATTAAGCCCCCTGTGATCTGTTTAGTAATCCACAGAAGTCCCTTTTGGGTGGGTCTCTGAGGTTGCTTCCAGGAAGGATTAACTGAAGGAGGAAGTCCTTACCCCAGAGCGGGCGGCCCCTCTCAGGGGGAAATTTATATAAGGAAGCTGGGGTGAAAAGAGCCCCTTCCTTCTTCCCAGTTGGCTGCTGGAGCTGCTTGCTGCCTTCCAGCGCGGACTGCAGACCAGCATGGACTGAAGACCCGCATGGATCGAAACCCAGCGGGCTCCTCAGGAAGCCTCCAGGCCTTCCGGTGCCATCTGCAGTGCCAGGTTGGGACTGCTGAGGCATCTGGCCATGTGGACTGATCAGCTACCAGGTTCCTTGATTCTCGGGCTTGCAACTGCTATTGGACTACCATAAACTAATCCAATAAATTCCCTTTTTAAAATAATTCATTCTAGCAGTTCTGTTCCTCTAGAGAACCCTGACTAATAAACCCCGATTCCTCTTTTTGGTGTGTGATTTATGTGATATAAGTACATGTGTACAGATGCATGAATACAAGCACACAACTGCAAGGAGGCCAGAGGACATTGGATATTCTCCTCTAATTACTCATCTGCTTTAAATTCTCAAAACAAGTCTTTTCACTGAGCCTAGAACTCACTATTTTTCAGTAAAAATGGGCTGACCAATGAATCCTACCGATCCTTTTTCTGTCTCCCCTTAGGGCTGGGATTACAGGTTACAGGCATGCATAGCCACACCAAATTTTTTATGTGGGTACCAAGAAATGTACTCGGGTCTTTAAGTTTATGTAGGAAGCACTCTTATCTACAGAGTCATCTGCCTGGGCCCACTTTTTTTTAAATTAATATTTTTTATTTATTTGTAGAGAGAAGGGGAAAGGAAGAGAAAGAAAGAGGAAGGGAGAAAGAGAGAATGTTATGCCAGGGCCTCTAGCCACTGTAGACAGATGTATGCACCACTTTGTGCATCTGCTTTACATGGTGTACCGGGGAGTTGAACCTGGGTAGTTATGCTTTGCAAGCAAGTGCCTTAACCTCTGAGTCATCTCTCCAACTTTTTTGTTTTGTTTTGTTTTTTTGAGGTAGGGTCTTGTTCTAGCCCAAGCTAACCTGGAATTAGTCTCATAGTTATGCTTTGCAAGCAAGTGCCTTAACCTCTGAGTCATCTCTCCAACTTTTTTGTTTTGTTTTGTTTTTTTGAGGTAGGGTCTTGTTCTAGCCCAAGCTAACCTGGAATTAGTCTCAGGTTGGCCTAGAACTCACAGCCATCCTCCTTCCTCGGCCTCCCTATTCTAGCTCAGGATGACCTGAAAGCTCACTCTATAGCCCAGGCTGGCTTCCAACTCATGGTGACTCTCCTACCTCAGCTTCTCAAATGCTGGGCTTATACTGGCATGCGCCATTGCCCCTGCCTTATTTTGGTATTCTTCATGAACTGCTGTGAAAGCTTCCATCAATAAATAACAAAGGCACCTTTCTTTATTAGAAAGCAGCAGAAATACAGGAGATGCCAAGAATTCTAGTGGTGTTGAGCCAGCACTGTACTCTGAATATATTAAAAAATAAAAAAGGGAGCCGGGCATGGTGGCGCACGCCTTTAATCCCAGCACTCAGGAGGCAGAGGTAGGAGGATCACTGTGAGTTTGAGGCCACCTGAGACTACACAGTGAATTCCAGGTCAGCTTGAGCTTGAGTGAGACCCTACCTCAAAAAATCATAAATAAATAAATAAAAAATATGAAAGGGACTGGACAGATTGTTAAGTTAACAAATAGTATGTTCACGTGATCTTCCTACTTAGTTCTCATTTTCGGACCCTGCTAAATGCCTCAGAAGCTAAGACACTGTACCATGGAAGTAACAATGCACTTTTGCCTCTCTGACAGCAGCAAACATAGCTGTGCTACTCAAGGATGGTGCACCACTTGCTATGCAACTTTTCTGGCCATGAAGGGAGAGATCATCTATTAAAAGAAATGATTAAGGGCTGGAGAAATGGCTCAGTGGTTAAGGCGCTTGCCTACAAAGCCAAAGGACCAAGGTTCGATTCCCTAGGACCCATGTAAGCCAGAAGCAGAAGGTAGCATATGCATCTGGAGTCAGTTTGCATTGGCTGGAGGCCCTGGTGCCCCCATTCTATCTGCCTACCCCCCCTCTCTCAAATAAATAAAGTAAAATATAAAAAAAAGAAAAAGAAAAGATTAAGCCAGGCATGGTGTCACATGCCTTTAATCCCAGCACTCAGGAGGATCACTGTGAATTTGAGGCTAGCCTGAGACTACATAGTGAATACCAGGTCAGCCTGGGTTAGCATGAGACCCTACCTTGACAACCCCCCCCCAAAAAAAAAAAATTAAAGAGGGTAAGAGAACAGTGTAGGAAATAATATGTAAGGTACAAAAAAGGGTATTACTAAAGGTTTTGGGTGGGAACCAATGTTTGTTCCATCCTAACCACATTAAAAAATATTTATTTGCAAGCAGAGAGATAAAGAGAAGAGAGACAGGGAGAACAGGCACTTCCAGGGCCTCAAACTGTTACAAATAAACTCCAGATGCATGCGCCACTTTGTGCATCTGGCTTTACATGGGCACTGGGGAACTGAACTCAGGTTGTTAGACTTTGCAGGCAAGTGCCTTAACCATTAAGCCATCTCTCCAGCCCCTAACTGCATTTTAATCACTATGATTAGACAAAGATGGCCCCTCTGGCTAAAATACAAGGGAAGAGTCAGGTTAGCCTTATGAAAGGAATATTAACAATGACCTACACAGTACATCCCAATGAATAAAGCACAGCCCCTCTAAAGGCTAGATTTACAGAGTAACTGAGCTTCCATAGAAATATTTGTTAATTTTATTAGTATTTAAATAAAATCTTTTGGCTCAAAAGGTCTAATACAAATAGGACATGTCTCTTTCCATGTCAATCCACAGCAGTGTACATTACTACATACCTGATTCTGGGTTTACCAAGAAACTCCCGTATACTCTCTTTAATAACTAGAAAATTAAAAAAAAAAGTTAATTCAAAGTCCATGACAAATTTCATTATTTTTGAAGCATATAGTACTGTTAAGCTATTTCTAAACCAGTACTCTTAGCTTTCATTTGATAGGTGGAAAGCTAGGGCAAGTGGATTTACCTAAGTCACAAACAGATCCCTCATAGGACTGGGTTCTAATCCAAAAGATTAGATGCCATCTCTCAAAAACTTGACAAAACCCTTCAGAAATTTTCTGTTCTCCTTCACAACCTACAATGTATTCAATCATCTTTTGTTTTCAGGAGAGAAGCATGACAGAACTGAGAGGTTATATTCATTATTAACTAAACACAGGCCAAGGCACTAAACCCAGGTGAATGAAGAGGCAAAAATAATTTGTGGGAATGATTTCTGTTAGTCTGTTACCTTGTATGATTTATTTACTTATTTATTTTTATTTATTTATTTATTTATTTTTTGAGGTAGGGTCTCGCTTATTTTTTTGATCTTTCAAGGTAGGGTTTCATTCTAGCCCAGGCTGACCTGGAATTGACTATATAGTCACAGGGTGGCCTTGAACTCATGGCAATCCTCATACCTGTGCCTCTGAAGTACTGGTGTGCTCCACCATGCCCAGCTTACCTTGTATGATTTAAAATAACTTAGGCTCCCAACTATGCAAAGGACAGTAAATCCTGGAATCTTAGTCACCTGTTAATAGCGGTGGGTACACACAATGGATAGTCCATCTCGAGTTTCCCCAAACTAACACATTTAGTACTGGTAATGTTCTAGCCTCTATGACAAAACACAAGCCCCTTTTTACCTGCCTACTTTTTTTTTGTTTGCTTCACCTGGCCAACTAACATGGTGTATGATCCAGACTTTATTTTTGACGGAACAAGGCTGAAGTACTTAAGTGTTATAAGGGACAATTTAAGCAATGTTAAAGCAACTATTTGGAGATAAAAACAAAGTACATAGTAAAATCACTAACAATCTAATAAGCTTTCTAGTGCTTAGCAGACTTTGCATGTTAAATTAGAACACAGACACGAGACCAAGGTTGGTAATCCCAGTATTCATGGACTGGGGCAAAGGAGTCTCAAGTTTGAGGTACAAAACAGTAACAATAAAATGGACGTGGTGGCACACGCCTTTAATCCCAGCACTCGGGAGGTGGAGATAGGAGGATGGCCATGAGTTCAAGGCCATACCTCGAAAAACCAGAAAAGAAAGAAACAAAAAACAAAAACCCAGTAACAATAAAGAACACCTTTCCTCAAACATAAAGTCTCATAAACCTGGCTCATTTATTAAACCCTTCTAAAAGATTGTACTGAGAAAGGAAAGGTGTCATCATTATTCCCTAGAAGGTAAAGCTGAGGGCAATACATTAAACCTCAGAAGTATATAACAGGGTACAGATTTCTTTTCCTTTTTTTTTGAGGTAGGTTCTAACTCTAGCCCAGGCTGACCTGGAATTCACTATGCACTCTCGGGATGGCCTTGAACTCACAGCAATCCTCCTACCTCTGCCTCCTGAGTGCTGGGATTAAAGGTGTGCACCACCATGCCTGGCTCTTTTCTTTTTGTGAGACAGGGTCTCATGTATCCCAGGCCATACTCAAACTTGCTACCTAAGCCAAGGACAACCTTGAACTCCTGCCTCCACCCCTAAAGTTCAGGGGTAACAGGTATATGACCAGAAGGATACAGGTTTTATTTACAGGTATCCAGTCAATATTTAGTCTATGCATTATAAAATGTAAAAAACAAAACTGATGCTTTTGATATTGAGTCAGTCATGCATGCTTGTTTAAAAGGATTTCATAGGCAAAGGAAAAAGCAATGCTAGGGTCCAGTTCCATGCAAGCAGACCCCACCACCACTTTACTGCTGTGTTCTCAGTGCCACATCAATACCTGGGACAAACAGTAACTGCCCAAAGATAAACAACCCCTTTCTTCTTCTCCTTTTATTTTCAGGGGACACTCTAATAGCATTTAAACAAACAAAATCAAATGGTGAGGTTTCCTCACCTTCTTTTTTTTTTCCCTTCCATTTTTTGAGATAAGGTCTCAACTCTACCCCAGGCTGGCCTCTTATTTACACCTCCTGAGTTGTGGGACTAAAGGCATGCCACCACATCTGGCCCATTATTTTTTATTTTTTGGTGGTGCTAGGAACCAACCCTAGGGCTTTGTGCATGCTAAGTAAACATTCACCACTGAACTACACCCTCTTCAAGCAGCTATTCTAAAGCATTATTTGGAAACATCTGAAGTAATGGCCTGCAAATCATTTGTTAAATAATACCTTCCTAATAGTCCACATACTTATTTAGTAATTTTTCTATATCTTCAAGAAATTCCCAATGTTCAAAACTTAAATAATAGTGTAGACCTCAAAGTATGAATTTATGATCATACTTGTTTCCATAAAGAGAAAAGATAAGTAGTCGCAGCACTTGGAAGGCTGAGGTAGGATTGCAGTGAGTCTGAGGCCAGCCTAGTGCCACAGAGGGAGTTCCAAGTCAATCTGGGATAGAGCAAGAGCCTGCCTTGAAAAATATAAAACAAAACAACAACAACAAAAAAAGAAAGAAGGAAGGAAGGAAGGAAGGAAGGAAGGAAGGAAGGAAGGAAAAGAAAAGAAAAAGAAAAAAGAAAAGCCAGGTGTGGTGGCACATGCCTTTAATCCCAGCACTTGGGAAGCAGAGGTAGGAGGATCAAGGATTGCGGTGAGTTCGAGGCAACCCTGAGACTACATAGTGAATTCTATGTCGGTCTGGACTAGACCAAGACACTACCTCGAATCCCCTCCCCCACAAAAAAGGGAAAAGAAAAGTCCTAGTTGGTGATCATAGAGCCAATGTGAGGGAGCTTTTACAGAAGAGGAACCGAAAGGAAGGTTTGAAGGTCACAGAGTATGTTGGTGGATCTGACCTTCAAGTATCACATTACCTCTTCTCTTTAGACAAACAAAAAGGAACATGAATATCCAATATCAACAAGCATTTTAACTAGCATCCCACCTCTGAGCTATAATTCTGTATTACTGGTAGTTGGAGAAATCCAATGGAAAGAAACCACAGCCTCTTCAATTTAGTTTAATTCCAAGTTTACTAAGCTAATATTGAGACCTATGAAGTACTCAGAGCTAAGTTTATACCATGTTCAACTCCTTTGCTCCCTCTTCTTGCCATAGCCAACCAAAATTTGCCCATTACCTCATTTGTGTGTGTGTGTTTGCATGTGCATGTGTATAAGGGTCTATGGAAACCAGAGGTCAATGTCAAATGTCTTCCTCATTTACTCCCCACCTATTTTTTGAGACAGGGTCTCTCACTGAACCTGGAACTCGCAAGTTTGAACTATACTAACCAGCTAGGAATCCCCAGGGATCTTGTCTCTCCCTCCCCCAGGCTGGGACTGCGCCACTGCACCTGGCTTTTGTGTTGCTGTTGGGGATCCTAACTCAGGTCCTTATGCTTGCAGGCAAGTGCTTTTTACCAGCTGAAATATCTCCTCAGTCCTCACTTGCCTATTTGTTTGTTTTTGAGTCTAGTCCTGAACTCATGATCCTCCTGCCCCCACCTTTCTAGTACTAGGGTCTCAAGTGTGCACCACAGTACCAGGATGTTCACTTAATCATGATTCAATTTTAAATGTGTGCCCCACCCCCAATCTCCTGATGGCAGGAGATGGGTGGAGGTGTGACCTATCTACTCACAATGATTAAACCTGCCCTGTGTGTTTCTGCCTTTAAAAAAGGGCCTGTGACAAAGCAACAAGCTTCCTGTGGTTATCAGGGCTAGTTACTATTTAACCCAGGGAACCATTTATTGCACATTGCTCTAGCACTGAGAATCCTACCCCACCCGCCTGAGTGGGTGGGTTAGCTCTGACTCCAATGGAAGTTGTAAGAATTGCTATGTGTTCTCAAGTTCCACTTGTAGCAAAACACAAAATGGAAAAAAAGACTTAAGAAATCCAAGCCAGGTGTGGTTATAAGCTGGAGACCAGCCTAACATTTCCTTCCCCTTCCAGTATAGAACCTAGAAACCTAGACTCCTCCTCACTTTGGCCCAGGCTGGTCTGGAATTCACTATGTAGTCTCAGGCTGGCCTCGAACTCAGAGCGATCCTCCTACCTCTCCCTCCAGAGTGCTGGGATTAAAGGTGTGCCACTATGCCCGGCAAAACCTAGACTTCAAAAAGGGACTGTCTAGGGGGAGCTGTTTGTTCAAATGTTTAACTGCTTCTTTCCAGGCAGTCACACTGGAGTTGATGGAAAGCAGGGCTGCTTTCACCGCCCACATTTCCTTGTGCTTTTTATCTGGTAAAAAGAGTTAGCCACTACCCTCATATAATAATTCTTCCTAAGTCTTGTACAAGGACTGGGTCTTTGGCACCAAGCTTCTTTTTCTGATAAAGGCTTCCCAGGTTCCAATTTTCAGGGCTTTTTCTTTGTCTTTATGAGGCAAATCAAATACATGTGCATAACTAGAGGAAGTACCTCTTTATAGTTCTTGGTATTGTTAAGTCTGATTTTAGATTTTATACCAAATAATTATACCAATAATTATGAAGCCTTACATTTCAAAAAATTCATATTGTTCAAAAGCTACTTTTCAGAGACAGACAGAAATGACTATATTTTCACTCAAAAGATTAAGGGACCCAATTTGTTAAGCCGGGCATGGTAGCTCACACCTTTAATCCCAGCACTCGGGAGGCAGAGGTAGGAGAATCACCATGAGTTCGAGGCCACCCTGAGACTACATGGTGAATTTCAAGTCAGCCTGGACTACAGTGAGACCATACCTCCAAAAAAAAAAACCCAAGATACTTGAAAACTGATTCAGGAACTGAGTCACACTTCCTGCTTTGAGACCCAACCACAATGTGCACATACTGGTGTAACAGCATGTTCTTTCTTCCATAAATGGCTTTCCCCAGAGCAAGTGTAGTTCAGCAGGAACCAAACCTGCTCCTTTAGCTATCAAAAGAAGCCAGGGCACAAGGCATGGCCATTGTGAGTTTCCCAAGAGCTGAACATGCCTTCTTACTTCCCCTAAGGTGATTAATTCTAAGAAAACACAGTTGGACAGGCCAGTTCTAAAGAATATTCATCTAAAAAAGTTACTTGTGCCTCAACTTCCAGGATGAAAATGGTAATTATAAAATTTAAATAAGCCATAAATTACATACCTGCCTTTGCAATGTTCTAAATATAGAACAGAACATGTCTTATTATTAGTAGAGCAATTTTTATAATAGCTACCAAACTATTCTCTGCTGTTTTTGGAGAACTGTCTGTTTTGTTTCATTGTTTTATAAAATCCTATAGCCTATATAATTTGAGCACATTATGAGCATAGCATGGTGGTGCAAGCCTATAATCCCAGAACTTGGGAGGTACAGGCAGGAGGATCAGAGTTTGAGGCCAGCCTCAAACACAAAGGAAGTCAAGGTCAGTCTAGACTGTATGAGACCCTGTCTCAAGAAACCAAATAAGTAAGGTTTGTTTAAGCCTTAACATCATAATCTCTCCAAGACAAAAAAGCAAGCAAATAAAGAGGCAAAATCTTTTCTGGAAAACATTTTTTTACATCACTGTGAGAAATGGAGACTTTCAAGAGGCCCTAGTTAGGTGAGCTGAGCAAGCTATGCAGAGTGGTCGCTGCCTGTGGGGACAATTTAGTACCATGATCTTCTATGAGTAGCAACTGCCAACAAAGATAAGGACGAAACAAAAGTCCTAAGGAAGCAGATGTGGTACTTACCTCATCAGCACCATGTGCCTGAAGTTCCTTGTAGAATTTCAAAGAAATACTGACCATCACTTTTGTTTTGTCTCCATTAGGATTTGAAATATGATAGAGGACCCCATCAAAATCTGTGAGGAAAGCAAGAAAGACTGCTTACCCTGAAACAGGAAATAATCTCCCTAACCATCTAACTTAGACCAGAGGCCGTAATGAAGACCTCTGATAAGACAGCACAGAAGGGAGTTGGGGAGATGGCTCAGAGGCTAAAGGCGCTTGCTTGTAAAGCCTGCTAGCCTACAGTTCAATTCTCCAGCACCCACATAAAGCTAGGTGCACAAAGTGGCACATGAGTCTGGAGTTAGTTTGCAGTAGCAGTAGGCCTTGGTGTGCCCATACACACTCATTCTCTCACAAACAAAATAAAAGAAAAAAAAATTTTGTTTTTTCCAAGGTAGGGTCTTGCTCTAGTTCAGGATGACCTGGAATTCACTATGTAGTCTCAGGGTGGCCTCGAACTCACAGAGATCCTCTTACTTCTGCCTCCCAAGTGCTGGGATTAAAAGGCATGTGCCACCACGCCTGGCAAAAAAAAGTATATATGTATTTTAAATAGTTTTATTTATTTGACAGAGAGGGAGAGAGGGAGAGAGAAAGAGGAGAGAGAGAATGGTGCCAGGGCCTCCAGCCACTGCAAAAGAACTCTAGACATGTGTGCCACCTTGTGCATCTGGCTAATGTGGGTCCTGGGGAATTGAACCTGGGTCCTTTGGCTTTGCAGGCAAATGCCTTAACTGCTAAGCCATCCCTCCAGGCCCAATTTTTTTTTTTTTTTTTTTTTTGGTTTTTCAAGGTAGGGTCTCACTCTAGCTCAGGCTGACCTGGAATTCACTCTGTAGTCTCAGGGTGGCCTTGAACTCATGGCGATCCTCCTACCTCTGCCTCCCGAGTGCTGGGATTAAAGGCGTGCGCCACCATGCCCGGCTTCTCCAGGCCCAATTTTTAAGTTTTTTTATTTTATTTTATTTTTTTTCTTTTTAAAGACAGCATATTTAAAAAAGACCAGTCTGTTGGGCTTGCCTTAAAAAAAAAAAAAAAGACAGCATATAAGTAAAGTTATCTAAAGTTTACTTGGAGCTGGGGAGGTGGCTCAGTGGCTAAAGGTGCTAGCTTGCAATTCAGCCTGGGTTCATTCCCCAGTATCCACATAAAGTCAGATATACAAAAGGGGCATGGGTCTGGAATTTATTTGCAGTAGTGGCAAGAGACTCTGGTGTGCCCATTCATTCTCTCCCTCTCAAATACACAAAACTATTGGGGTTGGAGAGATGGGTCAGTAGTTAAAGGTGCTTGATTGCAAAGCCTGATGTCCCAAGTTCAATTCCCCAGAACCTATGTAAAGACAGATGCACAAAGTGGAACATGAATCTGGAGTTTATCTGCTAATGGTGAGAGGCCCTGGTGTGACTGCACAAGCTTGCTCTCTGCTTGCAAATAAGTAAATACTTAAAATTATATTGGGGGGGGGGTTTGCAGAGATGGCTTAGTAGTTAAGGCACTTGTCTACAAAGTCAAAGGATCCAGGCTTGATTTCTCAGGACCCATGTAAGCCAGATGCACAAGGTGGCACATTAATCTGGAGTTCATCTGCAGTGGCGGGATGCCCGGGAGTGCCCACTCTTTCTCTCTCCCTCTTTCTCTCAAATAAATAAATAAAAATAAAATATTTTATATATACATACATGCATATGTATGTATTTATTTATTTAGGGCTGGAGAGATGGCTTAACAGTTAAGGTGCTTGCCTGTGAAGCCTAAAGACCCATAACTCCCAGATCCCACTTAAGCCAGGTGCATAGCATACACAAGGTGGCACATGTGCACAAAGTGGCGTGCGCATCACGCATCTGGAGTTCAATTACAGTGGCACACCAATTCTCTTGCTCTCATTAATAAAATAAAATAAAATAAAATAAAATAAAATAAAATACCAGTCTGTTGGGCTTGCATAAATTTTTTTTTAAAATAAGCCAGGTGTGGTGACACACGCCTTTAATCCCAGCACTCAGAAGGCAGAGCCAGGGGGATCACAGTGAATTTGAGGCCCACCCTGAGGCTACACAGTGAATTCCAGGTCAGCCTAGGCTACAGAGAGACCCAATCCTGAAAAACTAAAAATAAATAAATAAATAAAATGAAATTCACATGGGAAGGTAGCAAAAGCACTGGAAAAGAACTGTTCAATGCCCCTCTCTTTGGTCTTTGTTAATATTACAAAGCTATTTTTGTAACTTCTACCACAGTTTGGTGCTGAAAGAATTTAAAGAAAAGTTTTATTGCAATACATTTCCAACATATATCAAAGTAGAATGAGAGTAAGCAAACTCCCATTCCCATGACACAGCTTCAACAACGTGGCCATTCTTGTTTCATTTATCCCTTTCCCCCACGATTATTTTGAAGCAAATCCCAGACATCATGCCATTTGACTCATTTATACAACATACTATCTGTCTGGGATATAAAAGTAATTTTTAATTAATTAATTTATTTGAGAGAGAGACACACACAGAGACAGAGAGTGGGCTTGCCAGACCCTCCAGCTGCATGCACCACCTTGTGTATCTGGCTTAAGAGGGTCTTGGAGAATCGAATCCGGGTCCTTTGGCTTTGCAAACAAGTGTTTTAACTGCTAAACCATCTCTTCAGCCAGATAAAGGTGATTTTCAATGAACATAACCACAATCAATGTGACATGTAATTCACTAGTCTTGGGGTTGGCCTTGAACTCACAGTGATCCTCCTACCTCTGCCTCCCAAGTGCTGGGATTAAATGCCCAGCTTGAATTAGGATCATTTAAGTCTCTTCTACTCTCTAGGTCTCTCTGTTTAGGTCCTCTATTCCTGCACTACGAAATAAATTGATCCAGTCTGTGTCATTAATGAAGGTAGTTGCTGTGGGCCATTATACAAACTGGCTTGAGAATCATGACAATCATGAGAACTAGTGACCAGGAGGGACAGGGATGGTGCCTGCCCTTGGAGATGCAGATGGCTACAGAAGTATTCCAAGATCATCCATTCAAAAACTTCCATTTTCTAGAGTGTGTAAAATCCGAGTTCACAGAGAAGTTAGGTTGCACCAACAGTCAATTCTTTACACAATCAGAAAGCAGCATTTCTTTGACTTGATAAACAGGTGTCAGCATGTTCCTGTCCCCACCTCTAGTGCTAGGCAAACTCACGTGGTGGCTAGTAGAATATTAGGACTTGCACAGCAAAAAGACTGTTTTTCTTTATATAACAACATGAAACCCAGACTTCCAAAACATGAGTAGCGTTTCCTTACTTCAAAGTCAGTTAGCAATGGATTAAATACATAAAATACCACTTAAGTCCTTTAAAAGACCTAAAAACTAGTATTTCTCTTTTTTTGTTGTTTTTCAAGGTAGGGTCTCACTCTAGCCCAGGCTGACTTGGAATTCACTATGTAGTCTCAGGGTGGCCTCAAACTCACAGCAATCCTTCTACCTCTGCCTCCCGAGTGCTGAGATTAAAGGCATGCGCCACCATGCTAGGTCTATTTTTCCACTTTTAATATTATATCCTCTTTTAATAGGGCTGAGATAAAGACAAATGTTACCTGCAAATGTTACTTCTTACCTGCAAATGTTACTTCTACTGCTTCTGGTTTATTTCTGTAAAACAACAAGACGGCCTTTAGTGAAGACAATTATATTACTACTTTTTAGAAAAATTTTTTTATGCAGGGTCTTACAGCAATCCTCCTACCTCAGCATTCCAAGTACTGGGACTAAAGGTGTATGCCACCATACCCGGCTATGAACTGCTACTTGGTTTTATGGGGACTTGGAAGGCCCCTAAACTTTACTGAAGGTTGGAACATTCTGGTTAAATGTTAGGCTTATTCATTCTCTTACATGCTTGAACCTTTGCACTTGTTTAAGGTGGAAGATGAGACCAAGGACAGCTATAGCTTTTGTTTTTTCACCTGCTGTTCAATCTCCTGCCATGGCTGGTGCTCAGTTTCAATTCTGAATTCCCTGAGAACATGACATGCACACATCTGTACATGTGAACCACAAAACACCACCTTCTGGTTGATGCCTCTCCCATAGGACAGTGCTGATGAGAGGAATATAAATGGCAGGAAAATGACTAAGAATAATGTAGGATGGTTGTAATCTGCTTAATGTGAAAGGATAATTTGGGGCCATAAAACAAAACACCAAGTTCTGTTTCATTCCAAAGACCGTCTGCAAGTCCTCTGATACATCTTCCCTTCTTCTTCACATTGTCAAAGTACCCACTGTTCTTCAAGCCCTTGCTGGTTCTTAGTTTTGTTATTCCGGCTCTGTAGAAAGTTTGGCACAAAATAACACTGCAGTCACTGAGGAGAACAGTGAAGACACTTATTTTCCAACTTTATCTTCTTCATTAGTTTGTGTTTTGGGATAAAACCCATGCCTTTTCATTTTCTCATTTATAAAGTGGGAGAACACAAATGATCTCACAGAACTGCTATAATTGGGCAGGAGAGATGGTTCAGTGGTCAAAGGTACTTGCTTGCAGAACTGCTATAATAAAAACCACAAAACAAAATACCTTTCTAGAAGAAAACAGCCACATGATATGATAGTCAATTGAGCTCCAAAAAAAGTTGCCCCGCATCTTTCCTTCCTTTCCAAAGCCAAGCTTTAGCAGCTAACTAGCTATAACTCTAATGACTCTACTTTAGTTTATGTACTGGCAAGCAAGATGTATCCATTTCTACATTTTAGTACACCTTGCTCAAGACATATGAGTACTTTTCTTAAATGTACTCTCTCACTTGGAAGACAAAAACTGACCTGTCCTCCATGTTTCCTGAGAAATATTTAACATAGTTTATGACTGTTAAAAAGCTGATGAATGGTCTGGAAAGATGGTATAGTGATTAAGGCGCTTGCCTGCAAAGCCTAAGGACTCAGGTTTGATTGCCTGGTACCCATGCAAGCCAAGATGCACTGGTGGTGCATGTGTCTGGAGTTCGTTTGCAGTGGCTAGAGGCCCTGTGTGCCTATTCGCTCTCTTTATCTGACCCCCCCATAAGTAAATAAATAAATAAAACAAATATTTAGAAAAAGAACTGACAAAGAGCAGGGAATGGTGGAACACAACTCTAATGACAACACTCAGGAGACAGAGGTAGGAAGATTGCTGTAAGTCCAGACTACAGAGTGAATCCCAGGTCAGCTTGTGTTAGAGTGAGACCTTGCCTTGAGGAAAAAAAAAAAAAAAAAAAAAAAAAGCCAATGAAGAAGCTAAACAATATTCTTTTTTTTTTCAAAAATATTTTTTTATTAACAACTTCCATGATTATAAAAAAGATCCCATGGTAATGGCCCCCATACCCCCCCCCTTTCCCCTTTGAGAAACTCCACTCTCCATCACATCCCCTCACCCTCTCAATCAGTCTCTTTTATTTTGATGCCATCATCTTTTCCTCCTATTATGAAGCCCTTGTGTACGTAGTGTCAGGCACTGTGAGGTCATGGATATCCAGGCCATTTTGTGTCTTGGGGGAGCACGCTAAACAATATTCTTTAAAGAAACTAGTTTCAGGGCTGGAGAGATGACTTAAGAGTTAAGGCACTTGTTTGTGAAGCCTAAGGACCCGGGTTCGACTCCCCATATCCCACCTAAGCCAGATGGTGTACACAAAGGCAGAGGTAGGAGGACTGCTGTGAGTTCAAGGCCAGCCTGGGACTACAGAGTGAATTCCAGGCCAGCCTGGGCTAGAGTGAAACCCTACCTTTATAATAATAAAGAATTTTTAAAAAGGACGGAGAGATGGCTCAGCAGTTAAGGCTCTTTCCTGCAAAGCCAAAGGACCTGGTTTGATTCCCCAGTACCCACATTAAGCCAAATGCACAGTTCATTTGCAGTGGCTAGAGGCCCAGATGCACCCATATTTACTCCCCCCCCCCATAAACAAACAACAAACAAACCCCTAAATTCTAAGATCTGAATTTCCCTAGGCATAAAGTACTCCAAACACCGATCAAAAATTTGCTAAGGGGACCGGGCGTGGTGGCACATGCCTTTAATCCCAGCACTCAGGAGGCAGAGGTAGGAGGACTGATGTGAGTTCAAGGCCATCCTGAGACTACATAGTGAATTCAAGGTCAGCCTGGGCTAGGGTGAGACCCTACTTCGAAAAACAAACAAACAAAAAAACAAAAACAAAAAACAAAAACAAAAACAAAACAAACAAACAAAAAAACATTGCTAAGGGGCTGAAGAGTTGGCTTAGCAGTTAAGGCACTTGCCTGTGAAGCCTTAGGACCCCTGCTTGATTCCCCAGAACCCACATAAGCCATATGCACAGGATGGCACATGCATCTGGAGTTTGTTTGCAGTGGCTGGAGGTCCTAGTGTGTCCATTCTCTCTTTCCCTCTCAAATAAATAAATAAAAATCTTAAAAAAAATTGCTAAGATCAATCCTAAGTGGCTTACTGCAAGACTTGGGAATATGTATCAAATCACTGTTATTAATATTTTAGTTTACTATCCATGGACGCACAAAAGTTTGGAAAATGGCTGCGAGGGACAGCAGTAGGCCAAAGGAGGCTTTAGGTAAAGTCATCTGGGAGTCAGATGCCTACAAACTCTGCCCCAAGGACACTCCTGAGTGTAGAACATGCCATAAAGTTAGGCATAGGGACTCACGCCTGTAATCTCAGCATTCAGGAGGCTGAGGGAGGAGGAGTGTCATGAGTTTGAAGTCAGCCTGGGCTAGAATGAGACCTTATCTCAAAGAACAAAAAACACCTTGGTTTCCCACCAGGAATAGATGGTAAGACCCTATTGCTGAAGACTCCACATACTCGGGCTGCAAAGCCACTGAGGAATCCTGCTGGAACTGAGCTGAAAATCTCCTCCATGTAGACCAGCCGACAGAAAGCTGGAAAAAGCCACCCTGCATGCAGCTCAATGAGAGAGAGAGAAATCACCAGTGAAGATCCTCAACAGTGGACACTGCAAGCCTTATATTTAGCCAGCCAGGCCAAATGAGCCAACGGGTGCAATAGTGGCACGTCTGCCATGGTGGAAACCAACTGCCCTCTAATTGGACTGGAGGCCCGTTCCTGGGGGGGGGGGGGAATACATCCTTGATACTGAAAACCTAAAACAGGGGTAGTCATGAGCCCTACGGGTGTAACATCTGCTGATGTCTGGCTAAATGTATATGCTATGCTCATCAAACTGCCCAGTAAGCACTTCTCTTACTGTTCAGACCTGTATTAATGCTACTCTCACTTTTGGTTAGAGAACTTTCTCTTTTCAGATGTCAGTGACCTTGGGATGACTCAGAAGGCATCATGGTGCTGAGAAGAAGTGACAGAGGAGTGCTCAGCACTGCAATATCTCTACCACACCTTGCAAGGCTCAAGGGCCACTGCGGAAGAGGTGGCGGAAAGAATTTAAGAGCCAAAGGAAGGCTCCTCCAGACACAAAACAGCCTAGATATCCATGACCTCACAGTGCCTGTCACTACCTACACAAGACCATCATAACAGGAGAAAAAGATGAAGACATCAAAATGAGACTGATTGAGAGGGGGAGGGAATATGATGGAGAATGGAGTTTCAAAGGGGAAAGCGGGGGGGGGGGAGTAAATTAACATGGATATTGTTTACAATCATGGAAGTTGTTAATTTTAAAAAATAAAGCCGGGTGTGGTGGCGCACGCCTTTAATCCCAGCACTCGGGAGGCAGAGGTAGAATGATCGCTATGAGTTCGAGGCCACCCTGAGACTACATAGTGATTCCAGGTCAGCCTGGGCTAGAGTGAGACCCCACCTCGAAAAAAAAAAAAGAAAAAAAAATAAGGTAAAATAAAATGGACTAGAAAAAAAAAAAAAAGAACAAAAAACAAGGTCATAATTTCCTTTTGTTTTTGAGGTAGGGTCTTGCTCTAGCCCACGCTGACCTGGAATTTTACTCTATAGTACCAGGGTGGCCTCAAACTCACAATGATCCTCCCATCTCTGCCTCCTTTGTGCTGGGATTAAAGGTATGTACCACCATACCTGGCTAAAGTCGTCATTTCTTAATCTTATTTATTTATTTAACTGGTTTGTTTTATAGAGTCTCTTGAAATCCAAACTGGCTTTGAACTCCTGATCCTCCAAGTCTCCACCTCCTATTAAATTTAGATTAATACATGTGCCATTTTTGTTTTCTGAGGTAGGGTCTTGCTCAAGCCCAGGTTGACCTGAAATTCATTAGGCAGGTTCAGGCTGGCCTTGAACTCACAGTGGTCCTCTTACCTCTGGGGTTAAAGGTGTGTTCCACCATGCCCAGCTAAACCCAGTTTTTTACTGTATTTTTATGGTTTAAAATCATGGCAACAGAGTTACAGGTTAAGTAAGACTGTGACACTACCTGCTAAAATTTTGGGTGCAAGGGATGAGCTTATAGAAAAATCAAGTTCTTCAGGGTTGAGTGCTAAGTTTTGTCACGTATTGGCTAAATCAGGCAAAGTTAGCTCCAATGTGGCTGTCCCTCAAATCTCTTGTGTATTAAATGGGGACAAAACACATCTCACCAAACTGTCATGAAGCCTAATTGAGACTATCTATCTATCTATCTTGTTTCCCAATCAGCGTCTCATGACTAACTTACAGATATGATGAGGTAATGATCTCCAGAGCCCACTAAGCAGTGAGTGTGGCAGAATCTTACCCAAATGTGTAATACAATTATGACTGTGTTCTCTTTGTGCTATATGAAAAATGTCAAGAATCATAATGACAAAAGCCTAGGCTACTCTCTTTTTCTAGCCCAGGTAGGCATAGAACTCACAGTGATCCTCTTCAGCCTCACTTCTGCTGATTATAGGTGTGAGCCACCATGCCTGATCCTTAATACTAAGTAGTCTACAGCTTCCCCATGCCCATGTTTTTCAATTCCCCACACCCTGAGTTTTCTCAACACTAAATGGAATCTACTATATCACATAGGCACATTGTGAAGTTAAATGAAGCTGTGTTCAAACACATAGAATAGCACAGAAAATGATCAATGAATTAGGGAGATGGCCTCAAAAATCACGGCAATCCTCCTACCCCAGCTTTCTTAGTGCTGTGACCGTAAATGTAAACCATCATACCTAGCCTAGGTTTTTCTTCTTAGTGGAGTTAAGGGACCAGATTTTGAAGCTGTGGTTAAGAGAGCTTCTGGGACTATGGCAGCTCTCAGGACCAGGAATTATTTACTGGTAGTTTTAAGGAGAAATAGAATTCCTATTAGCATTGGACTGTTGCGATGACTGGAATCTGGGAACTAGTCAGCTGGATGGTCCCTTAGGATTACTGACTCAACAGCCTAAGGCTCTAAAACATATTCAATTCAGTCAGGTGGGCTTCCAGAGTGGTTTTTGTTTTTGTTTTTGAGACAGGCTCTCATTCAGTAGCCCCAGCAAACCTCCAATGCATAGTGATCCTCTTGCCTCAGCTTTCCAAATGCTGGGATTACAGGTATGAGTTTCCATGCTTGTTAAATAATTTTTTTAAATTCACTTATTATGTGAGAGAGAGAATGAGAATGGGCACACCAGGGCCTCTAGCAACTGCAAACAAACTCCAGACACATGCACCACCTATGTGCATCTGGCTTATGTGGGTCCTGGGGAATGGAACCTGGGTCCTTAGGCTTCGCAGGCAAGTACCTTAACTGCTAAGCCATCTCTCCAGCCCAAGTGATATTCTTAAAATCCTTTAGAAAATATTTTCTTCTAGCCAGGTGTGGTGGCACATGCCTTTAATCCCAGCACTTGGGAGGCAGAGGTAAGAAGATCACCATGACTTCAAGGCCATCCATGAGACTACATAGAAAACTCCAGGTCAGACTAGGCTAGAGCAAAACTCTACCTAGAAAAAAAAAGTCTTCTATACTTTAAGAAAACTGAACCAACAACAGTCAATCAATAAAGAACTTTTGACAACTTTATTATCTAATCCCCCTTTTTTCATTAGAACTTTGGAGTGTTTTTTTTTTTTTTAACTATTTAAAAAAAGTTGAGAGAGAGGCAGATAGAACAGGCATGCCAGGGCCTCTAGCCACTGCAAATGAACTCCAGGCGCATGTGCCCCTTTGTGCATCTACCTTATGTGGTACTGGGGAATCAAACCTGGGTTCTTAAGCTTCACAGGCAAATGCCTTAGCCACTAAGCCATCTCTCCAGGTCCAACTTTGGAGTTTTAACTTCTGAATGCATTCCATGATCCAATTTTCTACTGGGGTAACTGTGTCCCTCTTCTGGTTTTCCTTCTATGTTCTGAATTAGAGAAAGTTTTGAGTTCTGCTCAGTCTAAAGTTTAGTCTCTGACTATTCTCTAAACCTGTACAGAGTCCCATCATTTCTTCTCAGTAAACCCTCAAAGCAGATCCTATTAGGTAAGAAGTGGTTCTTTCAGCGAAGCCATTACCCAAAATATGGAAAATAAAGAACTGTAAAAGCTGACTCATATGCTATCAGAAAAGTGACAAGGAGGAGCTGGAGAGAATGCTTAGTGGCTACAGCATTTGCGTGCAAACACGGATGGCCTGGGTTCAATTCCTTAGTAGCCATGTAAAGCCAGATGCACAAAGTGGTGTGTGAATCTGGAGCTTTATTTGCAGAGGCAGGAAGCCCTGGTGTGTCCATACTTACTTTTTCTGTGTCTTTGTCCTTTTCTCAAATAATAAATATTTTTAAAACAACTGACAAGGAACCAGGCATTCATGAGGTTGAGGCTGGAGGATCATAGTAAGTACTAGGCCAACCTGGACTACAGTATGAACAAAAACCAAAAAGTAGTTCCAAAGAAACAAAATATTAGCTAGGCATGGTGGCACACGCCTTTAATCCCAGTGCTTGGGAGGCAGAGGTAGGAAGATCGTTGAGAATAGTTCAAGTCCAGCCTGAGACTACGTAGTGAATTCCAGGTTAGCCCTGGGCTAGAAAGAGACCCTACCTTGGAAAACTGAAAAACCAAAAGAAACAAAATATCAGTCTACTTGACTCCTTCAAGAAAATATTTACTGAGCTGACTACATATACATGAAAGATATCACAGAAACAAAGATGACTGAAATTACAGACTTAGCTCTCCAGGTATCAGTGTGGTCACGTGCACCCCTTGGGACTTCATGCCCAAAGCCATTGTAAAAAGAGGCCAAAGTACAGGCAGCAGTATATAAGGTAGAATACCCTGTAAAAAGACCAACTAGATCTTAGCAGTCAGACACTACATTCCACTTCTATATGCTTAAGCAATGTCCTAATTCGGAATCCTTTCAACCCAGTCTGTCTCCCTGAGGACATATGCAGTGTACTGGGGAATGAGAACAAGGTTTCAGCAAGATTTAATTTATTCCTTTCTCAAATTTCTCCTCCCACAGTCCTCGCCCACCTCAACCGGCACTGCTTGCTTACTGAGCTCTTCTCCCCCTCAAAAAACCACAGCTCCCTACAATATGCACAAGCTGTGGTAAGGAGCCAGCAGGCGCTTAAAATCAACAGCAATTCGCATGTGACAGCATTTTCTTGGTTCTGAACTGCTCACTCTAGCTAACATGACAAGCCTTGCTTCTGGGCTGAAAAGGTTCTTGGTGTGTATATAGAAACAAAAGAATTCCATTCATTTGCCAGAACCCTTCTGCTTTAACTGTGGGTCTGGGCAAAAGTTCCTAAATGGAAAGGCAATGCTGTTGCTAAGACCTATGCAGGACATCTTTTACAATGCTGAATGAGTCACAGTCTCTTAGTGTCTGAGGCTGTCAGGAAGACAGTTTACTAGTAAGTATCCCTTTGAGAAGATAGGTACACAGATAATTCCAATAAGCCACTTCCCGGGAGTGTGGTAGGAAAAAGTGAGAAGCAATTTGTAATTTATCTTAAGCTCTGCTAGAACTGCCTTCAAATTAAAATGCTATTGTAGCCAAATGTATGCTTAAACAGTTTAGATAGCAGAATTGTCTTACCCAGATGGACATTTATACCTTTAGTAGGCTGTCATAGGCAAAAAAAAAAAAAAAAAAAAAAAAAAAAAATCCAGAAAAGGGCTGGAGGGATGGCTTAGCAGTTAAGGCATTTGCCTGCAAAGCCAAAGGACCCCCGTTAGCCAGATGCACAAGGGGGTGCACATGCCTGGAGTTAGTCTGTTTGCAGTGGCTAGAGGCCCTGGCGCACCCATTCGCACGCTCTCTCTCTCCTCCTTTCTCTGTCAAATAAATAAATAATTTTTAGGCTGGGAGTGGTGGCACACGCCTTTAATCCCAGCACTTGGGAGGCAGAGGTAGGAGGATCGTCGTGAGCTCAAGGCCACCCTGAGACTACATAGTTTTAATTCCAGGTCAGCCTGGGCCAGAGTGAGACCCTACCTCGAAAAACCAAAACAAACAAACAAACAAAAATAAAATATTTTTAAAAATCCAGAAAAATGATCCAAAGAATCATGAAAAAAAGTCAACCTTGGAGTTGCCTTACAAACATGAGGACCTGAGTTCAACCCCAAGTACAGGGTCTGGCAGCATAAACCTGAAATCCCAGCACTGGGAAGGCATTGAAGTTGGGTGGATTCCTGGAGTTTGCTGGCTAGTCTAACTGGTAAACTTCAGAACAATGAGAGACCCTGTCTCAAAAAACAGGCGAATGGGAGCTGGGCATGGTGGCACACGCCTTTAGTCCCAGCCAGCACTCAGGAGGCAGAGGTAGGAGGATCATGTTGAGTTCAAGGCTGAGACTACACAGTGAATTCTAGGTCAACTTGGGCTAGAGTGAAAACAAAACAAGAAAAATCCACAGGTGAATGGTGGTGCTGAGGAACAACACTCGAGGTTATCCTCTGGCCTCTACATGCCCCAGTACATATTTGAACACACATACAACCATATGTTAAAAAAAAAAAAATTAAAGGGCTAGCGATATGGCTTAGCAGTTAAGGCACTTGCCAGTAAAGCATAAGGACCCAAGTTCTATTCCCCAGTATGCACATAAACCAGATGCACAATGTGGCACATGTGTCTGGAGTTTGTTTGCAGTGGCTAGAGTCCCTAGTACACCTATTCTCTATCTGTCTCTTTCTCCCTTAAATAAATATATTTTTAAAAAAAAAAACCTCAAAAGGAATGTAATGCAACTAAACTGAAGGACACATTTCAGAACTACCTTTCAGAATAGATCATGAGGAGGTGACATATACTCAGGAAGCTGAGGTAGGAGGCCAGCCTGGGGCTAAGTGATTTCCAGGTTAGCCCAGACTAGAGCGAGGCCCTGCCTAGAAAAAAAAAAGTATCTTGTGAGGACTGGGGATGTAACTCAGTGGTAGAGTACTTGGCTATCATGTGCAAAGCCCTGAGTTTGTTCTCTCTCTCTCACACACACGAAAGGCAAATGCACAAAAAAAAACTATCTCTTGCTATCATTTCTAGTGCTGTCCAATAGAAGCTTCTGTCACAATGGACATATTCTACAAGTGTACTGTTCAAATACAGCAGCCACTACCCACATGCAGCAACTGAGCTGAAATAGCGTTAGTGCAAATAAGGAGCTTAATTTTAATTTTACTTCAGTTTTTGATTTAAATGTAACCCAGCACATGTACAGAGTGGCTACAGTGTTGGAGTTGCAAAACTGAAAGATGCACTCTGGAGAAGGCTAAAATGAACTGTTATTCCCCCAATTTATTCTGAGAAGCATAGAAAACAGGGTGGGGCTGACCTCTCCTAACAGGCTGAGGCACTAACAAAGGCCTTTCAAACTTCCCCCATTTCTCCTCTAATTTCCTTTTAAGGTCTTTCTCCATCTTCACAGAGCACAGCTTATCCTTTGGCTCCTCCGTAACTCTGCAAACAGGTGTTCTCAAAAGAGCCCTCTTTTTACCACTGCTGCCTGGTGCTGAGTGAGGTAAAATCGCACACATGCTTGTGATGAGCACACCCTTGCTGAACGCTCTGGTGTAGGCGTGTGCCTTGATAAACATTTAATTGCCTCACTGCTGCCTCACCTTACAGGTATGCCTAGAAACTCACACTTGCCTACAGCATTCCTTTTTTCCCCCCTTTTTGAGACTGGGTCTAGCCCTGGCTGGTCTTGAGCTTGCAACAATCTTCCTGCCTCTGCCTCGTGAGTGCTGGGATGATAGGAATGTGTCACCACACCTGGAAGATGCAGGTTTCTACTGAGTTCTACATTTGCAGTATCAGGAAAAGCCAAGCTACAAGGCATGATATCACATTCTCTTTTCAAAATAACTTTCGGCAGAATGTTTTAAGCCCATTTACTGAAAGACACATCTCAAAGGGGAGATGGGCTAGAATAAAGGACAAAGCTTACTAGAACCCAAATATTCTATTCTGTGACAATGTCCTTTTAAAAAAAAACATCCTCGCCAGGCATGGTGGTGCACGCCTTTAATCTCAGCATTTGGAAGGCAGAGATAGGAGGATCACTGTGAGTTCGAGGCCACCCCAAGACTACATAGTGAATTCCAGGTCAGCCTGAGCTACAGTGAGACCCTAACTCAAAAAAACAAAAACAAACAAACAAAAAAAATCCTGAAAATTCTAATTTATGCCATCCAGGTTTTAGAGCTACCTTAATCTGAATTTTTTTTGGAGGTGGGACAGAGACAAGGCTCCTGTAGCCCACTATGGCCTCAAAGCTATGTAGTCCAAGCTGGCCTTGAGCTCCTGAACCTCCTGCCTCCACATTCCAAGTGTTCTGATTATAGGTATGGGTCATCATATCTTAGTTTTCTTTGTAATTTTGGAAACAGGGCCTCTCTACCAAGCCCAGGCGGACTTGGAACTGGATCTTTGGGTCCTCAAGCCTCAGCCTCCCAAGTGCTGGGATTACATTTGAATGTGCTTGGACTACAGGCCTTTGCTACCAAGCCCAGCATTCTTTAAGAAGCGTTTTCTATAAGAAAAAGGAACTAAATAAAGTTCTGAACAATGTGAAACATTTTGGGCCTGTAAATTATTAATACACAAGTGTGAAAGTATGCCTACATTAGAAGGCATGCCTCTACTTGCAAACTCACAGCCATTTATCTTGCAGATCAGTTACAACCCTACAGGACTTTCTTTGCTAGTTGGGACTTGAGAATGTATGTATTAAGATCAGTTGTGAAGATGGAGAAGTTACTTCCACTTCCTCCTTTGTGCTACACTGCTCAGAAACACACCCATCACCTATAATAAGACCCTGGGATGAGTCACTTGAATACTTAAAATGCAAAGGACTAGCAAGAGGCTGAAGACAAGAAGCAAGTTAGCTGCACATACAATCAACTGCAGCCTCTGGCAGGAAACAATACTGGCTCACTGCGTGCACTACTTCAAGAAAAGTACTGTTTTGATTTGCAGATATTATCTGTGACCTTACAAATGACTGAGGACACACAATATATTTAAGTGGTGGATTAGTACTTAAAAAAAATTGTCTGCAAACCACAAGTTCATTATGAAGGTTTAGGATTTCCCTTCCAGCCAGCCTCTTCCTTCTCCAGATCTGCAAGCAGTTTTCAATTTCTAGTTCCCAACTCAATAGAAAACGTTTGCACTAATGGGCTGGAGAGACTGCTCAGCGGTTAAGGCGCTTGCCTGAAAACGCATGCACTTATTTCCTAACTGTGAAGCCAAGAGGTGAAGTCCCATCTTCACGGATGAAGAAATGAGGCAAAACGAGTGACCACAGGCTGTCATAAATTAGAACCGAAAGCCCAATTCCTCCTGCTCATGTTTTAAATATATTAGAAAGGCAAAGTAGTCTTGGAGGAGAAGGTTGTCTTTGTGTGTCTGACAGAGAAGGCTGCCTTGGAATATATCCCAAGACCACCTTTAAAAAGGTTATCTAGAACTTCATAGAAGCTGGAGGCTGAAGCAGGTAACTAACCTGGCCAGCATGACCACAGACAGGGGTCTTAGACAAAAATTTAAGACATACCGCCAGATAAAATGCTAGAGTGGGTGGAGAAAGAGCACTACAACCTCAGGAGAGAACGAGGGTGTGGATGGAGGGACTGTTGGCTTTGCTTGATATGTATGTGTGTGTGTGTGTGTATGTATATACATACATATATATATATATATATATATATATATATATATATATATATATATGAATGAATGAGATCTTTTTTTTTTTTCTTTCTTTTTTTTCCCTCCTGGCTTCAAGACCGGGTCTGCTTTCAGTCTGGTCTTCTGCTTCTTGACGGGTGGGGGTGGGGAACCTGAGGGCATACATCTCACCTCGCCCTGGGAATTCCTGTAAACTGCAGGCAACCTAACCCCTCCCCAAAGGGTGGCAAACGACGACGGGGGACCGAGAGGGAAGTGGTGCCTCTCTCACCCCGGGAGGGCAGGCAGCGGGCTCCTCGGGCGCTGAGTCCCGCACGCCCCACAGGTCTGCTGCCCTTTGGCACGCCCGCCACCGTCCACTCTCCGCTTCCGCATCCCGGCTCTCGGCGCGCATCCCGGCCCCTCACCCCACCGCGCCCCGCCGCCTCCCACGTCCACCCGGCCGGGGAAGCCCCCCAACCTCTGCCAGGCGCCACCGCCGCCCCGCCCCCGGCCCCCAATCGCTCCGCTCCGGGGCGGAGGGACTGGACGGGCACCGGGGACGATCGGCTGCGGTCAACTCTGGCTTTGGCCCCCGCCACCCTCCCGCCCGCGGGGCCGGGGACGCGCGCTCACCCGGCGGCCGCGTTCTCGAACTTGAGCGCGAGCGTCTCCTCGATGATGCGGTTGTTCACCTCCAGCAGGATCATGGCGGCGGCTGCCCCGGGCAGGGGAAGGAGAAACAAGGGCGGGTGAGGGTGGGCAAGAGAGGGAAAGACGGAGGGAGCGGCCCCGCGGCCCCTTCGAGGAGGGGGGCTGGGTGGGGTAGGTTAGGGGAGAAGGGGACAGGGAGCGGGGTGGGAAGAAGAGGCAGGCGCGCGCGCGCCGGCCCCAGCGCGCACGGGCTGTGCACACAGCCACCCACCCGACAGACCTGGCCCCCGAACCCTGCACCCGCCTGCCGAGCCGCCGCCGCCGCCGCCTCACCGACAAGCCCCGGTCCCCGCCCAGCCCCCGGCTCTAGCCGGCCACTTCCGCTCTCACACCCACTTCCGCTCGCCAGCCCGCCCGGACGCGCGGCCCCGAGGCGCCATTTCCGCTTCGACCTCGCGTGCACGCGCACGCAAGCGCACGTTCTGGAAAGGGAGGGGGAGGGAGGGAAGACGCTTTGCGCGTGCGCCGTAGCACCGCTCCGACTTTCTCACAGATTTCCCCTTGCTCGGGCCTCCGCCCACCTGTCATTCCCTGAGGCTTGCCTCACTGTCCAGCTGCGTCTTCCCGCTGGTCCCACAGACCCGACTCCACCCTTCCGGTACTGTCATTTCAGAGAACCCGTTGGAAGAAGCTCGTCCTCCCCGTCTCCTAGGGGAAGTCTTCGCTTTCAGCTCACTCGTGCGTGTGTGTGTGTGTGTGTGTGTGTGTGTGTGTGTGTCTGTGGCTACCCACCAACACCATCATGCGTGCCTTCATTTTGTGCACAGATAACTTAGTGGACTCCTGCTCTATGCTGGGATTGCAATGCTGAATGAAATAGAGCAGGACCCGCCTTGAAGTGTGGTGAGGGAAACAATAAATACTCCGGTGACCCCACTCAGAGCAGTGAAGATGAATGACTGGGAACCTCGACGAGCTTCACTGGATACTGGATACCTGATATTCTCTCGTCTTCCAGTACCTCTGATACTCATCTGCTTACAGAATCTGAATTTATTACTGTACTCTAGCTGAACCTTCTGCCGTGTACCTTTTTAAAAAATGTTTCCCTCTTCCAGGGGCAGTATAGTAAATTTAGTTAAGCAGGGCATGGTGGGGCACGCCTTTAATCCCAGCACTAGGGAGGCTGAGGTTAGAAGGATCGCTATGAGTTCGAGGCCACCCTGAGACTAAATTTCAAGTCAGCCTGGGCTAGAGCAAGACCCTGTCTTGAAAAACAACAAAAAAATTTTATAATGTTCGATTTTTTTTTTTTTTTTTTGAGACAAGGTCTCACTGTGTGGCCTTGGCTGGCCTTAAACTTAGGTTAATCATTCTGTCACTGCCTCCCAAGTACTCAGTTTACAGGTATGTACCACTATGCTTTTCTTACTTGCTTTTAAAAAATATTTTATTTTTTACTTAGAGAAAGAGGCAGATAAAGGGAGAGAGAGACTGGGCACATCAGGGCCTCCAGCCACTGCAAACAAACTCCAGATGCATGCACCACCTTGTGCATCTGGTTTACATGGGTACTGGGGAATCAAATCTGGATCCTTAGCCTTCACAGGCAAGCACCTTAATTGCTAAGCCATCTGTCCATCTCTCAAAGCCACCCATTTCAGGGGCCTGGGGAGATGGTTCAGTGGTTAAAGGTGCTTGCTTGCAAAGTCTGCTGGCCTGGGTTTGATTCTCCAGCACCTGTATAAAGCCAGATGCAGTACGTGGATGTGGTGTGCATTTGCAACAAGAGTCCCTGGCATGCCTGTACATACATACACATATATACAAATGCAAATAAATAGGAAAACATTTTAAAGGTCTTTATACAAGCAAAGCAGTAGTATTAGACATAGATAACCTGTGGTGGTTTGATTGTATGTCCCCATAGACTCAGGAGTTTTATTAAGTTTGTAACTTGGGCCTCCAGCTGTTTGGCTGGAGAAAGTGTCACTGGCGTCCAGCCCAAATGTGTAGAAAGATAATGATTGCTTAAATTATTTTTTCAGGAGCTTTAGAGGCATCTTTGTCTAGCTCTAAATGGTTGAAGTCACAAACCCCTTCACTTAGGCTTCCACAAGTATCTGATGGGTAACTTGTCGCCCCAGAGGGGCAAGAGTCCACTCTTAAAGGCTACTTACACTACTATTTTTGTTTATTTATTTATTTGAGAGTGACAGACAGAGAGAGAAAGAGGTAGATAGAGAATGGGTGTGCCAGGGCCTCCAACCACTGCAAATGAACTCCAGATGTATGCGCCACCTTGTGAATCTGGCTTACGTGGGTCCTGGGGAATCCCTCCAACCGGGGTCCTTAGGCTTCACAGGCAAGTGCTTAACCACTAAGCCATCTCTCCAGCTCTTTTAAACTTTTTTTAATTGACAGCTTCCATACTTACAGGCTATAAACCATGATAATTCCTTCCCCTCCCCTACTTTCCCCTTTACAAATCCACTCTCCATTATATCCCCTCCCTCTCTCCACTAGACTCTCTTTTATTTGATGTCATCATCTTTTCCTCTTATTGTAAGGATCTTGTGAAGGTAGTGCTAGGCACTGCGAGGTCATGGATATTGAGGCCAATTTCTGTCTGATGATTGCATTGTAGGCAGTCCCACCCTTCCTTTGGTCTCTTACATTCTTTTTGCCACCTTTTCCACAATGGACCCTGAGCCTTGGAAGGTGTGATAGAGATGTTTCAGCACTAAAAAGTGCTCTATCACTTCTCTCAGCACAATGGTGCCTTTTGGTTCATCCCACTGGTCACCACCATCTGAAAAGGGAAGCTTCTCTAACAAATGTGAGAGTAGCATTAATATATGGGTATGGGCCGGGCTTGGTGGCGCACGCCTTTAATGCCAGCACTCGGGAGGCAGACGTAGGAGGATTGCCATGAGTTCAAGGCCACCCTGAGACTACAGAGTGAATTCCAGGTCAGTCTGGGCTAGAGTGCAACCCTACCTTGAAAAACCAAAAAAAATTTATATATATATATATATATATATATATATATATATATATATACACATACATACATACACACATATGTATGAACGCTAAGTAAAATTATTACAGGGTAGTTTGTTGAGCATAATATATACATTTAGCCAGACAAGAGCAGGCTTTATACCCCTAAGGCTCATGACCTCACCTACCATAGGCTTTTGATTAGCTTTTCAGTACCAGGCATGTATTCCTTCCCATAGAGTGGGCCTCCAGTCCAGTAGAGAGCAGTTGCTTTCCCCCATAACAGACATGCCACTATTGCACTCATTTGGTCATATGGCCTGGATGGCCAAACTTGAGGCTTCCAGTGTCCACTGTTTTCACTGCCGGTGGCTTCTGTCTCCCATAGGGCTACATGTAGTGATACTTTTCCAGCTTTCTGTCAGCTGGTCTGTTGGGAGGAGGTTTTAGGTCATCCCCAGTTTGAGTTCTCTGTGATCTTGCAACCCAGGCATGTGGAGTCTTTAGCAATAGGGTCTTACCATCTATTCCTGGTGGGAAACCAAGAGCCTTGGCAATAGCCTGTAATGTTTTGGGGGCATCAGGGACCTCCCTGGCTAACTACTCACTGGAAGGTATCCCATCTCTGGCACTGAAATTTTTCTAGTAACAGTCTATGGCTTCTGAGTGTGCCATTATCCAAAAAGTAGGTTATCATATGGCTTATTCACAATTTGAATCCTGAATTTTGATTAACCCTCCCCAACCCTTCTTTTACTCAATATTTTTCCGTGACCTTGCTTAGGACATTCCAACCCCAGTAGTCTGTTCATCTACTTAGATATGTATAATATCATCCCCTTAAGTCCACTCCTCCCTTCCTTATAGGCCTTTTCTAGCTTACTGGCCTCTGCTACTGATTTTTACTCCAACTCACACACAAGTATGAACATTTGTAACTAGAATCCACATATGAGAGAGAACATATGACATTTGGATTTCTGAAGGTCCCCCCCCCCCGTTTTTTCTTTTTAAAATTTTCTCTTTTTTGTTTTATTTTTTAGGCCCCCCTTTTTTATTTTAGAGAGAGTGAGAGAGAGAGAGAATTGGCATACCAGGGCCTCAGCCTCTGCAATCAAGCTCTAGACGCTTGAGCCACCTTGTGGGCATGTGCGACCTTGCACTTGTCTCGCCTTTGTCCATGTGGTTACATAGGATATGGAGAGTTAAACATGGGTCCTTAGGCTTCGCAGGAAGTGCCTTAACTGCTAAGCCATGTCTCTAGCCCAGCCCTGCTTTTTGTTTTTTGAGGTAGGGTCTCACTCTAGCTCAGGCTGACCTAGAATTCACTGTGTAGTCTCAGGGTGGCCTTGAACTCATAGTGATCCTCCTATCTCTGCCTCCTGAGTGCTGGGATTAAAGGCATGGGCCACCATGCCCGGATCCTGCTTTTTTTTTTTTTTTAAATATATGTATTTAAAAATATTCAGGGCCTAGCAGTTAAGCGCTTGCCTGTGAAGCCTAAGGACCTCGGTTTGAGGCTTGATTCCCCAGGACCCACATAAGCTAGATGCATGGGGGGTTGCATGCACCTGGAGTTTGTTTGCAGTGGCTGGAGGCCCTGATGCGCCCATTCTCTCTCTCCCTATCTGCCTCTTTCTCTCTCTGTATGTAGAAATAAACAAAAAAAAATTAAAAAAAATATTCAAAGGCAGGTGTGTGGCACACACCTTTAATCTCAGCATTTGGGAGGCAGAGTTAGGAGGATAGCTGTGAGCTTGAGGCCACCCTGAGACTACTTAGGAGAATCTGACTCTTGTAAACCAGTCTAGCCTTCTAGACAATAGGAGACTGTGTCTCAAATACTTTCTAGGTTTTGATCAAGTAGAAAGGTCTTGACACTTAAAATGTCAAAGCATCTGGGGAGATGGCTTAGAGGTTAAAGGTGCTTACTTGCAAAGCCTGCCAGTCCAGGTTCAGTTCCTCAGGCACCCATGAAAAGCTGATGGGCATTCATTTGCAGTGGCAAGGACTCTGGTTTGCATGGGTATGCACATATACACATGCAAATAAAAATTTTTTAAAATGCTAAAAAATTGAAAAACGTAAAACAGATGATATAAAACCTGAAAACTAGGGCTGGAGAGATGACTCAGAAGTTAGGGAACTTGCCTGGAAAGCCTAGGGACCAGGGTTTAATTCCCAGTAATCAAATTAAGCCAGATGCAAGGAGGCACATGTGCCTGGAGTTCATTTGCATTGGCTAGATGCCCTGACGTACCCATTCTCTTCTCTCTCACCTCTCTCCTTCTTTCAAGTAAATAATATCTAAAAACTTTTTTTTTCACTTTCTTGGCTCATAATAATATTTTCTGCCAGGCGTGGTGGCACATGCCTTTAACCCCAACACTTGGGAGGCAGAGGTAGGAGGATTGCTGTGAGTTTGAGGCCACCCTGATATTACATAGTGACTTTCAGGTCAGCCTGGCCTAGAACGAGACCTTATCTCCAAAAAAAAAAAAAAAAAAAAAAAAAAAAGCAAAGCTGGGCATCACGGCACATGCCTTTAATCCCACCCAGAAAATAAATACATAGTGAATTCTAGGTCAGTCTGGGCTAGAACAAAATCCTTCCTTGAATAACCAAAACCAATAAGAACAACAATAATTATTATTATTGTACTATTATAATATATTTTTAATTTTTTTGAAGTGGGTCCTCACTCTAGCCCAGGCTGACCTGGATATTCACTATATAGTCTCAGGGTGACCTCAAACTCGTGATCCTCCTACCTCTGTCTCCCAAGTGCTGGGATTAAAGGCATGCACCAGCACGCCCACCTTTATTGTACATTATTATAGTAGCATCTGGTTTTGCTGGATTATTAGACATCATGCTATACAGTATTAAATCAGCATTCTCTGAAAAGCATTGAACATCTCAAGTATTGCCTCAATAGTATGTCTTTCATTTCACGAAGAATCCCATGATGCTGGTCTTTGTGGCACATACCTGTAGTCCCAGAACTTGGGGGGTAGAGGTGAGAGAATCAGGAGTTCAAGGCCAGCCTCCACTACAGAGTTGGAGACCAGCCTTGGTTATTTGAGGAAAATAAACCCTTTTTAAAAGAGGAGGGGCCTAGGGAAAAAGAGGAGGGGCCTAGGGACATGTTGGTAGAGTGCTTACCTAGCATGCACAAAGCCCTGGGTTTGATCCCCAGCACGGTAAAAATTGGATGTGAATTTCAAGGACATCTTGGGATACAGGAGACTGTTTCAAATAAAATAAAATAATAAAAATAAAATATAAAATAAATAAATAATAAAATAAAATAAAAATCCTGTCAAAAGAGCTGGGGAGGTGGCTCAGTGGCATCAGATGGCACGCCTTTAATCCCAGCATCCGAGAGGCAGAGGTAGGAGGATTGCCAGTAGTTTGAGGGCAGCCTGAGACTACATAGTGTATTCCAGGCCAGCTTGGGCTATATCAAGTCTCTACCTCGAAAAACAAAAAACAAAAAACAAACAAACAAAAAAGGTGATGGCATTGAAGAATCCCCAGAACCTATGTAAAGCCTGATGCAAAGTGGTGCATGCATCATGCATGCAATGCAATGTGGCAGCGAATGCATCTGGAGTTTGCAGCAGCAAGAGTCCCTGGTGTACCCACACAAATAATTTTTTTCCAAAACTTAAATATATTTTTTATTTTTATTTATTTATTTGAGAGAGAGAGGGAGGGAGAATGGGTGTGCCAGAGCCTCCAGCCACTGCCAACAAATTCCAGACGCATGGGCCACCTTGTGCATCTGGCTTACCTGGGTCCTGGGGAATTGAACTGAGGTCCTTTGGTTTTGTAGGCAAACGCCTTAACTGCTAAGCCATCTCTCCAGCTCCCAAATAAAATTTATAAAAATCCTGTGAACAGCTGATCAATATATATTGAGAAGCTCAGGACTAATGGGGTCTCTTCACAGTATCCAGATAATGCTTCCCATGTCACAGATGAGTACTGGGAGTTCTCTCCAGAGAACTATTTGAGGCTTAGAAACTTGACTGCTAGTGTTGCCAGGGAAAACTAAATAGGAAAGAATGGTTTGAGTGCCAGCTAATTTCCCTTTAATCCCACTAGCAGCCTTGTGCCTCCCATTGTCTTCTATCGGGCTATGGTCTACGGAAAACTAATCTCCAGCTGGGCATGGTAGCACACACCTTTAATCTCAGGAGGCAGAGGTAGGAGGATTGCCATGAGTTCGAAGCCACCCTGAGACTACATAGTGAATTCCAGGTCAGCCTGGACTAGAGTGAAATCCTACGTCGTGTGTGGGGGGGAACCTAATCTACCTAATCTCCAGTGATGGAGATGAAGGAAGTGGGGGTAGAACGGGCTGGTGGGAAAGGGCAGACTCACTCTTTGGGGGAGGTCTTAGAATTCTAAAGGCATTTTATACCTATTTTCAGCCAACGTTCCCACTTTTTTTTTTCTTACTTTAGGTCTATTGAAACTTATGACTAATAGAACAAATATCTTTGTACCTACCGCCAAGCTTTCTTGAAATTTAACACTTTATAAACTTGCTTCAGATCTTTTTGTGGGCTTGTTTGAAGGTTCTAGCAGGGGGACACAGCTATTTGTATACCCTTGACCAAAGAACGGTCCTCCTCTATTCCAGGAAGCTCATCCTCTTTGACCTAAAGAGCAGATTCAGGAGGGACACTCGTGGAGTGATGAGGGAGGAAGGGGACACACCTCTAGACAGCCAGATCAGCCAAATCAACTCTGGTGGGCAATAGGGTGACGAATGTTGCAGTCAGATTGCACTCACATCTATGGCTTCTTTTCAACTTGTGTTTTAATCATCTACAAAGCTCAAAAGGCCCAGTTTTCTTTGATAGGTATTGTTTCCATATGCTCAGACATCCAGCATATATTGAAAGAAGAAAAATGGGGGAGGGGGACCTTTGTGTTTAATTAAAAGGTAATGAAGTCCAGGCTCTGTCCATCTTGCTATGTTAATGCTGGTTTTTATAGCAAGATTAGTGACATTTCACGACCACAGGCAGGACCTCATGTGATTGCCTTATCTCAGCAGTCTTCTCAGTACAAATGACAAAAGTTAACCACGGGGAGAAGGGTATCCCGTAGCAGAAATGAGATCTCTCCTTACTGAAGGCCTCATCTGTGCTGCTACCATGTGTGCTGGACAGTGGTACCAGTTTAAGTCTCATGATGGCTGTTGAGGACTAGTATAACTTCACAATATTCCAAATATGGCACCAAATTTTAAACAGTTCTCAAAGGTTTATTTATTTTTTGTTATTTATTTGTTTGAGAGAGCAAGAGAGAAGGAGAGAGAGGGAGAGAGAGAGAGAAGAGGCTTCCAGGACCTCTAGCCACTGCAAACGAACCCCAGAAGCATGTGCTACCTTGTGCATCTGGCTTACATGGGTCCTGGGGAATTGAACTGAGGTCCTTTGGCTTTGCAGACAAGCGCCTTAGCCACTAAGCCATTCTCTCCAGCCCTTTCTTCCTTCCTTTCTTTCTGTCTTTCTTCTTTCTTTCTTTCTTTCTTTCTTTCTTTTTTTCTTCTTTTTGAGGTAAGGTTTCACTCTAGTCCAGTCTGACTTGGAATTCACTATGTAGTCTCAGGGTGGCCTCAAACTCACGGCAGTCCTCCTACCTCTGCTTCATGAGTGCTGGGATTAAAGGTGTGCACCACCATGCCTAGCTACATTTCTTTTATTTTTTTGTTAAGTTTTTTATTTTTATTTATTTATTTGAGAGAGAGAGAGAAAGAGGCAGAGAGAGGGAGAGAGAGAATGGACGTGCCAGAGCCTCCAGCCACTGCAAATGAACTCCAGACGCATATGCCCCCTTGTGCATCTGCCTTACATGGGTCCTGGGGAATTAAACAGGGGTCCTTTGGCTTTGCAGGCAAATGCCTTAACTGTTAAGCCCTCTCTCCAGCCCAAGGATTTACATTTCTATGACATTGTAGAGATTGCATAGGTATAGGAATCTAGAACAGATGAGGTTGTAAGAGTAGGGTAGAAGCTAGACAGATTGCTCAGTGGTTAAAGCACTCACCTGTGAAACTCAAGGACACAGGTTCGGTTCCCCAAAACCCATATAAGTCAGATGGACATGGTGGCACATGCATCTGGAGTTCATTTGTAGTGGCTAGAGCTCCTGGTGCACCCATTCTCTCTCCTTCACTGCCCCCCTGCCTCTTTCAAATAAAAAATAAAATATTTTTTCAAGGTAGTGTCTTGCTCTAGCCCAGGCTGACCTGGAATTCACTATGTAGTCTCAGGGTGGCTGTGAACTCACAGTGGTCCTCCTACCTTTGCCTCCTGAGTACTGGGATTAGAGGCGTGTGCCACCATCCCTGCTACTACTTCATTTTGTGGATGATGAAACTCGGATAGTAAGAGATTGAAGTGTGTCTAAAGTTAAGTATGTGGTCTGTTGTTGAGCTGGGGCATAGACTTCCAGGTGTCCTGCCCCTGGCCATTATGCAACACTATTAGCCACTACTGAACTGAATAGTTCTGATCAGAATGTAAAGATCATACCTGTCATTATACTTAAAAAGAATGTCAGGTTTGGGCTGGAGAGATGGCTTAGCGGTTAAGGCACTTGCCTATGAAGCCTAAGGGCCCAGGTTCAATTCTCCAGGTCCCACATAAGCCAGATGCACATGATAGCGCATGTATGTGGAATTTGTTTGCAGTGGCTAGGGGCCCTGGCGTGCCTATTCTCATTCTCTGTCTCTAATAAATAGATTTAAAAAATCCAGAAAAAAAGGATGACAGAATGACAGGCTGGAGAGATGGCTTAGTGGTTAAGGCACTTGCCTGTGAAGCCTAAGGATGAGAGTTTAATTCCCAGTACCCATGTAAAGCCAGATGCACAAAGTGGCACATGCATCTGTAGTTTGTTTGCAGTGGCTAGAGGCCTTGGCATATCCATTCTGTCTGTCTATCTCTCTCCTTTCTATCTCTCCCTGCTTGCAGATAAATAAATACAAATATTTAAAAAAAAACAAATGTTGGAGCCAGGCATGGTGGTGCACACCTTTAATCCCAGCACTCAGGAGGCAGAGGTAGGTGGATCACTGTAAATTCAAGGCCACCCTGAGACTACATAGTTAATTCTAGGTCAGCCTGGGCCAAAGTGAGACCCTACCTCGGAAAACCAAAAAGAAAAAAAACAAAAACAAAAACAAATGAATGTTGGGCTGGAGAGATGGTTTAGTGGTTAAGGCACTTGCCTGTGAAGCTTAAGAACCCAGGTTTGATTCCCCAGGACCCATGTAAGCCAGATGCACAAGGTGGTGCATGCCTCTGGAGTTTGTTTGCAGTAGCTGGAGGCCTTGGCACTCCCATTCACTCACTCTCTCTCTGTCTGCCTCTTTCTCTCTCTCTGACTCACTCTCAAAAATAAAACAATAAGCCGGGCGTGGTGGTGCATGCCTTTAATCCCAGCACTCGAGAGGCAGAGATAGGAGGATTGCCATGAGTTTGAGGCCACCCTGAGACTACAGAGTGATTTCCAGGTCAGCCTGAGCTAGAGTGAGACCCTACCTCAGAAAATCAAATAAATAAATAAATAAAGTAAAATAAATAAATAAATAAATAAAATAAAATAAAACATTAAGGGCATCTGGCTTATGTGGGTCCTGGGGAATCGAACCGGGGTCCTTTGTCTTTGCAGGCAAATGCCTTAATGGCCAAGCCATCTCTCCAGCCCAAAAGATTTTTATTTATTTATTTATATGTGAGAGAGAAAGAGAGAGAATGGGTGTCCCAGAGCCTCTAGCCACTGCAAATGAACTCCAGACGCATGTGCCACCTTGTACATCTGGCTTACGTGGGTACTGGGGACTTGAACCTGGGTCCTTAGGCTTTTTAGGTATGCGCCTTCACCACTAAGCCATCTCTCCAGCCCAACATTTTTTTTAAGGTAATTGCTATGGCATGAAAACAAATCTCTGGGCATGTCTGTGAGGCTTTTTTAGATTAGGTTCATTGAGGTGGGAAGCACTACTCTAAGTACAGGTTATAGTATCCCATGCACTGGAGTCCTGGACTGCATCAAAAGGAGCAAATTAGCCAGGCATGGTGGCACATGCCTTTAATATCAGCACTTGGGAGGCAGAGGCAGGAGAATGGTCATGAGTTCGAGGCTGCCCTGAGACTACATAGTGAATTCCAGGTCAGCCTGGGCTGGAGTGAGATCCTGCCTTGAACCCCCCCCCCAAAAAGGGGGGGGCAAACTGGCTGAGCACCAGCATTCATCACTCTGCTTCCTGACTGTGGTCTGCCTGTGACCAGCTGCTTCATGCTGCGGTTGCCACACTTCCCCGATATAGACTGTGTCCCCTTGAACTATAAAGCAAAATGAACCCATCCTCCTTAAGTTGCTTTTGTCGGGTACTTATTGCATCAGTGAGAAAAATAACTAATAGAGGTGCCATTTGTTTTCCTTCTGCTGGGATTTGATCCTAGGGCTTCATGAATGTTAGATAAGTGTCCTACCACTGAGCCACACTGAGCCTTAGTCTATATACAAAAATCAATTCACAATGGGTCAATGAACTAAATATAAATGCTGTAGCCAAAACATAGGCCAATCTTTATGACCTCAGATCTGTCCCTAAAAGTAAAAGCATCAATAAAAGACAAATTGTTCTTCATTAAAATTAAAAACTTGTGGTAAGCATATACAAAGTGTTCCTCCAAACCCGAGATGACTCAGTTGAGAACAGCCATTTAGTAGAGTCAGCTGAAAGCGTATTGGAGCAATGCAATGAGTTTCATTTACTGGAAATGAGAGATTTATTTGTTGTTTAACCTTTAAGTGGCTTAATGTGGTTTCAAGAATCTATGTGCTTTGCAAAGTCACATGTATTGAACTCATTTTGGTTTAAAAAGAAAGGTACACTGCTTTTTATTAGTAGACAATCAATTTCTCCTCATCTCTACTGAAAAGGAAAGAATGCCAAATTATTGGCTTGCCTGGGGTGTTTTGTGTCTTGGCCCACTTCTGCTAGAAGAGACAGAAATAGATGAGTTATTCAATTTGGGTGGGAGTTGATGTCAGCTTGCTCTGGGTGGAGAGGTGGATATGGAGAGGAGTGGGTATTTTTAAGAATTATTTCATGGAAGGGATCAAAAGCTTCTTGTGATGGACAGGATGGGTGCTGTACTAGTTTTCTATGCTGAGTAGGAAAATATCACAATTAGCATCCTTAAATAACACCTTTTACTATCTCCCCACGTCTCTATGGCTTAGGAGTCTAGACCTAGACTAGCTGGGTCCCATGCTCAGGGTCTCACCAGGTGTTAATCTGAGTATTGACTGCTCTCACCGAGGTCTCAATTCAGGGAAAGATCTATTTCCAGGGTTGGGGGAATGACTCAATGGTTAAAAGCTCTTGCTTGCAAAGACTGACAGCCCAGGTTCAACTCTCCAGTACCCACGTAAAGCCAGATGCACCAAGTTGCACAGCTGTCTGCAATTTGTTAGCAGTAGCAAGAGGTCCTGGAATGCCCAGCTCCAACTCAATCTCTCTCTCTGTCCTTGAAAGCAATAAATAAAAAATATTTTTAAAAACAATCTCTTTGTCAGCCTTTTCAGATTGTTGGCAGAATTCATCTTCCTGCAGTTATAATTCTGTGACGGTGATCCATCTCTCTCCTGGCCACCAGAGGCCACCCACAGTTCCTTGACAAGCACAACAGCTTCTTCAAAGCCTACAAGGGTGCTGGGAAGGAAGTTTGGTAGAATGTTTGCCTGGGATACACGAAGGTAGGAGTTTGGTTCCCAGCACTGCATAAATGGAGAGATACAGGCAAGAAGATCGGGAGTTCAAGGCCATCCTTGACTACATGAGCCCCTGTTCAACCAACCAAATAAACAAAGCCTGCAAGGGTGTCTCACTCACTCTAGTCTGCATAAGAGTGACATCCTGTTACCTTTGACACGTAACTAACCTAGCAAGGGTCTGACAGTCAGCCATCACCTGACAGCTATTATACTGATTAGAAGCAAGTCACAGGTTTTGCCACAGGGATGAGGTTAGGGAAAAGCTTTACTCATTGCCATTACAGAGGAATGTGTATGTGCTTGTATCTGTGTGTGAGAGAAACTGTACAGTGTATCATCACCCACAGGTTGGATGATAGAAAGTGAAAGTTGCTGTAATGTTCAGCCCTCTTGCTTGACTACGTGAATGGAAATTGGACCGTGTGTGTGTGTGTGTGTGTGTTCATATGTTTGTGGTCATGTAGAGCCCAGAGGTCAAGATTGGTTATTTTCTTCCACACACAGCTTTTAAGTGGGTGCTGGAGATCTGAACTCAGGTACTTACATGCTTGTGAGACAAGTGCTGTACCCACTGAGCCAACTCCTCAGCATGCAATTTTGCCTTGTATTGAGACAAAGATTATGGATTTATTTTGATTTGATTTTTTTTTTGCAGGGGGGCTCCAGGTAGGGTTTCACCCTAGCCCAGGCTAGCCTGGAATTCACTATGTAGTCTCAGGGTGGCTTTGAACTCATGGCGATCCTCCTACCTCTGTGTCCTGAATGCTGGGATTAAAGGCGTGTGCCACCATGCCTGGCTGATTTTGGTTTTTGGTTACTTAATTACCTATCATCCATTTATCTATCTATCTATCCATCCTTCTATCTATCTATCTATCTATCTATCTATCTATCTATCATCTATTTATTATGTTTCAAATGTATGCATGTTTGTGTGGATGTGTAAGATGTGTATTGAAGAACTGAACTTGGGTTGTTAGGCTTTGCAAGCAAGTACCTTAACCACTGAGCAATCTCTCCAGCCCCAGCTGGTCTTGTTTTTGCTGCTTTACATGTGCCAGTCTAGCTGGCCCACGAGTGTTTGGACTCTCCTGGCTCTGCCTCCTACAGTTGTAGGCACATTGGGATTACAGGCATGCATGTCACTTTGTGTCCAGCTTTATGTGGGTGTTGGGGAATCGAACTCAGGCTGGAAGGCTGCAAGCAAGCACCTTAATTGCTGAGCCATCTTTACAGCCCTGGTTTTTTTTTTGGGGGGGGTGGTTTAAAGGTAGGGTCTCATTCTAGTCCGGGCTGACCTGGAATTTACTATATAGTCTCAGGGTGGCCTCACACACACAGCAATCCTGCTACCTCTGCCTCCCAAGTGCTGGGATTAAAGGTGTGTGCCACCATGCCTATTTTATTTTTTGAGACAGGATTTCATGTTACCTAGGCTGGCCTGGAATTTACTGTGTAGCCAAGGAAGACCTTGAATTTCTCTGATCCTCCTGCCTCCTAAATTATAGAACTATAGGTCTTTGATACCATGCCTGGATTTATTTATTCATTCACTAGTTTATAATTTATTTATTTTATATATTTGGAGATGGTGTCTCACAATTTTGCTCTGGCTGGCATAGAACGCACTCTGTAGCCCAGGCTGGCCTGAGACTCACAATCTTCTTCTTGCCTCAGTTTCCAGACTGCTGTGATACAGGAGTGAGCCACTGTGTCCATGGGATGTTATGAGCTGCATTTTGAAAAATTTTTGTAGTAATCATAAACACGTATTTTTATTTTTTTAAGCTAAAAGCGAAGATGATTATTTTAAATATCATGTAAAAGTGTATTTAGCAATTCAACATCTTTCAAGGGGGGGCCTCACTGTAGCCCAGACTAACCTGAAACTCACTCTGTAGTTCCAGGGTGGCCTCAAACTCACAGTGATCCTCTTACCTCTGCCTCCCAAGTACTGGGGTTAAAGGCGTGTGCCACCATGCCTGGCTCTGGTCACAGATATATTTTGGTGAAGAGAGGAGAGTTGAGGTAGGGTTTCACTGTAACTCAGGCTGATCTGTAACTCATGTGAGTTACATTTAAAAAAAAATTTAAACATATTATTTATCTATTTTATTTATTTATTTGAGACAGAGAGAGGGAGAGGGAGAGAGAGATAGAAAGACAGTGAGAATGGGCGTGCCAGGGCCTCCAGCCACTGCAAACGAACTCCAGACGCATGTGCCACCTTGTGCATCTGGCTTACGTGGGACCTGAAGAATCGAACCTGGGTCCTTAGGCTTCACAGGCATGTGCCTTAACCGCTAAGCCATCTCTCCAGCCCGTGAGTTACATTTTTAATTTTAATATTACATGCTTTCTGGGCATGGTGACACACACCTATCATCCCAGGACTTGAAAGATAAAGGCAGGAGGATCAGAAGTTCAATGCTAGTTCTGACTATATAGCAAGCTCAAGTCCAGCCTGTTTAAAATAAGCAAACAAACAAATCGAATTAACATTAAGGGTTGAGGATGTAGCCCAGTGATAGAGTACTTGCCTAGCATGTGCAAGTTCGAGTTGGATCCCCAGCAACACATACACATTCTAAATAATGAATAACATCAAATGCTTTGTGTCAATTCATGAAGATCTATCTTTTTATTTCCAAATTTTTATTAACAACTTCCATGATTATAAAAAAATATCCCATGGTAGTACCCTCCCTTCCCCCACTTTCCCCTTTGAAACTCCATTCTCCATCATATCCCCTCCCCATCTCAATCAGTCTCTCTTTTAATTTTGATGTCATGATCTTTTCCTCCTCTTATGATGGTCTTGTGTGGGTAGTGTCAGGCACTGTGAGGTCATGGATATCCAGGCCATTTTGTGTCTGGAGGGAGCACGTTGTATGGAGTCCTACCCTTCCTTTGGCTCTTACATTCTTTCCGCCACCTCTTCCGCATTATACCCTAAGCCTTGGAAGGTGTAGATCTATCTTTCATAGCACTTGCTTGGTCACAGCTTGATGGACTATTTTAATCAGAGTTGAAAGACCTCAATGCAATAAGAACTATGGACTATAAGGTTTGGCTTATGAGGGTGAGAAAGAGCTTTGCCTGCACTGGGCTAGAAGCAGTTTGTGTGAGAGGCTTGTTGTTATGCCTGTGTCCTGAGACCTTGTGAAGGATTGCATTGGGCAGAAACGGACTGGTGTGAGCAGAGGGATATGTCACAGGAAAAAAAAAAAAAGAAAGAAAGAAATCTCTGGGTTAAAACTGGCTGGTCTGCAATTCACTATGTAGTCTCAGGGTGCCCTTGAACTCACAGCTATTCTCCTACCTCTGCTCCCCAAGGGATTAAAGGCTTGTACTATCATTCTCAGCATAAAATTTATATTTATTTATTTATGAGAGAGAGAGAGAGAGAGAGAGAGAATGGGCATGTCAGGGCTTCTAGCCAGTGCAAACAAACTCCAGGCACATCTGCTACTGCATCTGGTTTATGTGGGTTCTAGGGAATCAGGCCTGGGTCCTTAGGCCTTGCAGGCAAGCATCTTAACTGCTAAGCCATCTTTCCAGCCCAACTTTCTCTCTCTTTTTAATATTTTATTTATTTGCAAGCAAAGAGAGACAGAGAAGAAAGAGAGAGAGAGAGAATGGGCATGCCAGGGTCTCCTGCCATTGCAAACACATACCAGATGCATGAGCCACTTTTTCCATGGGTACTGGGGAATCAAATCTGGACCATCAGCATTTGCAAACAAGCACCTTTAACCACTAAGCCATATCTCCAGACTCCTTTCTCTCTCTCTTTTCTTTTGACCTGTGGCATTACAGTCTATTGCATGAAATTACCAACACTTATCATTGAATTCCTTTTCTTTTTAAAAAAATTTTTATTTTTATTTATTTGGAAGCAGAGAGAGATAGAAGAGTGACAAAGAGAACGGCACAAACTCCAGATGCATGCACCGCTTTGTGCATCTGGCTTAATGTGGGTATGGGGAATTGAACCTGGGTTGTTAGGCTTTGCAGGCAAGTGCTTTAACCACTAAGCAATTTCTCCAGTCCATGAATTCTTTTAAAAAATATTTTATTTATTTATTTATTTGAGAGAAAGAGATAGATAGATGGAGAGAGAGAGAGAGAGAGGGAGAGAGAGAGAGAATGGGCATACCAGGGCCTCTAGCCACTGCAAACGTACTCCAGATGCATGCACCACCACCTTGTGCATCTGGCTTTACATGGGTACTGGGGATTTGAACCTGGGTTCTTTGGCTTTGCCAGCAAGCACCTTAATTGCTAAGCTGTCTCTCCAGCCCAAATTCTTTCTTTTCTTTTTTTATTTTTTTTTAATATAGAGTCTCTGTTAGGTCATTAACACTGTTCCTTTTAAAAATATTTCATTTTTATTTATTTATTTGACAGAGAAAAGGAGAATGACTGAGAGCGTGCCAGGGCCTCCAGCCACTTCAAATGAACTCCAGATGCGTGCGCCCCCTTGTGCATCTGGCTAACATGGGTCCTGGGGAATTGAACCTGGGTCCTTTGGCTTTGCAGGCAAACACCTTAACTGCTACACCATCTCTCCAGCCCCACTGTTCCTTTTTTTTAAAAAAAATTATTTATTTATTTATTTATTATTATTATTATTATTATTATTATTATTATTTTGGTTTTCTGGGGTAGGGTCTCACTCTAGCTCAGACTGACCTGGAATTCACTATGGAGTCTCAGGGTGGCCTTGAACTCATGGTAATCCTCCTACCTGTGCTTCCCGAGTGCTGGGATTAAAGGTGTACGCCACCACGCCCGATTAAAAAAAGTTTATTTATTGAGAGCTGGAGAGATGGCTTAGCGGTTCTGTCAAGTCCAAGGACCCTGGTTCAAGGCTCGGCTTGCCAGGACCCACGTTAGCCAGATGCACATGGGGGCGCACGCGTCTGGAGTTTGTTTGCAGTGGTTGGAGGCCCTGGCGCACCCATTCTCTATCTATCTATTTGCCTCTTTCTCTCTCTGTCACTCTCAAATAAATAAATAAATAATTTATTGAGAGAGTGACAGAGAGAAAAAGACAAATGGAGACAATAGGCATGCCAGGATCTTCAGCTCTGCAAACAAATTCCAGGCACATGTGCCACCTTATACATCTGGCTTACATGGGTACTGGGGGATTGAACCTGGGTCCTTAGACTTCATAGCCAAATGCCTTAACCACTAAGCCATCTCTCCAGCCCAAATACTTTTTTTTTTTTTTTTTTCGAGGTAGGGTTTCACTCTAGTCTAGGCTGACCTGGAATTCACCATCTAGTCTCAGGGTGGCCTCGAACTCACGGTGATTCTCCTATCTCTGCCTCCCGAGTGCAGGGATTAAAGGCATGGTCACCATGCCTGGCCAAATACTGTTCTTTTAAGAGGACAGATGTTAGTTCTATGGAGACGAAGTAGTCATGCCTCCCTCAGTTCCTTCTGACCCCAGGTGTAGCTAGAGAGAAAAGCTGTCAGTCTAGGTTGGACAGCAGCACCAGATAATATTTGATTTTATGACATTTTAAACTATCTGTGCCTTTTCTCAGCCTTTGACAGTAGTAACTCTGAGTCACATCCACCCTGTAGCAAGGCCTTATCTCTAGTTAGAGGCTCTCCCCTAAAGGGTATAAAAGTAAGGAGTTTTGCCAGGTGTGGTAGTGCACCTTTAATCCCAGAACTCAGAAGGGAGAGCTACAAGGATTGCCATGAGTTTGAGGTCACCCTGAGACTACATAGTGAATTCCAGGTCAGCCTGGCATAGAGTGAGACCCTACCTAGAAAAACCAAAAGAAAAAAGTAAGGACTTTCCTTCATTCTAAGAACTCTTACCGTTGACTATTTTGAGAATCTCCAGCTGCAGGGTGGCCCATGTTCATCAAGAAATTCTGTCTAAAATCTATTTCAGCAATTTTCCACTTGAATTGGGTCAGAATCTTTTTTTTTTTAAGGTGTGTGCCACCATACCCGGTTAATATTTTATTTTTATTTATTTATTTACAGAGAAAGAGGGGGAGAGAGAGAGAGAGAATGGGTACACCAGGGCCTTTAGCCACTGAAAACAAACTCCAGACGCGTGCGCCTACTTGTGCATCTGGCTAACGTGGGTCCTGGGGAATCGAACCTGGGTCCTTTGGCTTTGCAGGCAAATGCCTTAACCATTAAGCCATACCTCCAGCCCATGGGTCAGAATCTTTAACACTGTTGCCCAGGCTGGCTTGAACTGAATAAGTCACCAAATATGACCTTGAACTCCTTCCTGCTTCTACCTCTCAAGTGCTGAGATTCCTGGCATGGGCTACCATGCCTGGCTGGTTGAATTGTTTGATTCATCTGAATTTGTGTGTGTGTGTGTGTGTGTCTGTATGTGTTAAGATGTAATTTTTGTTTTCTCAGCAATTCTCCAACTTCCTTAAAAAAAAAAAAAAAAACACCTTTGGCTGTTCTCCTCCATGCTGTGAGGGGACAGGCGCCAGCTGGCTTAATAAAGACTCTCCTTTTTAATTTTTTTTAAAAGATTTTATTTATTTTATTTTATTTTATTTTTTTGTTTTTCTAAGGTAGGGTCTCTCTCTGGCCCAGGCTGACCTGGAATTCACTATGTAGTCTCAGGGTGACCTCAAACTCATGGCGATCCCCCTACCTCTGCCTCCCAAGTGCTGGGATTAAAGGTGTGCACCACCATGCCTGGCAAAGATTTATTTTTATTTATTTATTTATTAGAGACAGAGAGAGGGAGAGAGAGAGAGAGAAAGAGAGAGAATGGGTGCACCAGGGCCTCCAGCCACTGCAAACAATTCCAGATGCATGTGCCACCATGTCCCTCTTGTTTACGTGGGGCCTGAAGAATCCAAACTGGGTTCTTAGGCTTAGCAGGCATGTGCCTTAACTGCTAAGCCATCTTTCCAGCCCTCCTTTTTAATTTTTATTCGGGTGGTCTTCTGTTCATTTCTGGCCTGGGACTCACTACATTTGGAGGCCCCTGCGAGATATTATATTCTCGCTAAACTGACCCCCGAATCTGGTCTCACAGAGTCTTGATTTCTTGGGACTGTACTCTGGCTGCGGGTGGGAGACCCCAGGGGGCGGCCACTAAGAGCCATTCCTCAGCCCCAGGGACATTCTCTAGGCCCTGGTGGGAAGGAGTGGCAGTCAGAGGACATCAACACCGTGAGCTGAGAGTCATTTGGTCTGAAAACCTCTGGAGGAGGAATATCACTAAGGACAGGTCTCAGACTCCCAGCCTGACATGTAAAAGCAATTCAGAGTTCTAGCTGTCTGCACTTGCTGATGTGGGTGGAGCTGGTTGTTCGAAGGTGTCTCTTTGCTTGGATTTATAGAGGTAAACCAGATTCGCCTGCCATTGGTGGTATGCCCTTAAAATTTGTAACACAGGAGACCCACATTCCCTCAGGGAATTGGGGTCATATCCATCAGCCAAGGGGTGATCATCACACCAGAGTCGAGAGGACACTGTCGTCAGCTGATTGTAGCAGCTAACAGATCACCAGGAACCAGAGGATCCCTTCAAGTCAAGCTCTGGAGGACACCTGCGCCTGACAAGGAGACTACAGCCCTGCTCTAGTCACCCCGGAAGCTGACTAGTCTACTCACAGCAGAAACTTGAGGAAATCAACGTGAGATATCAAAAAATTGTTTTAAATTGCTGGGCGTGGTGGCACACGCCTTTAATCCCAGCATTTGGGAGGCAGGGGTAGGAGGATGACCATGAGTTCGATGACACCCTGAGACTACATAGTTAATTCCAGGTCAGCTTGGGCCAGAGTGAGACCCTACCTCAGAAAAAAAAAAAAAAGAAAAAAGAAAAAAAAAAAGAAATAAAAAATTGTTTTAAATCATATAGACTGCACAAGCTAACTGTCATATGCTGTTTCTGTAAACCAATTGCCCATTTGCTTGTATGAAAATTTGTTTTTTTGGTCACCCTGGCTCACCACTCCAATTACTGTCATCTCCAGACCCATAATTCTGTTACTTTTAGGATTCATTGTAGGCCCCTACAGTTTAAATGCTCTAATCAAGTTTTTCTAACAGAGAATTTCCCCAGTAAAAATGGTTCTCAGGACTGCGAATGAGGCTATAGTAACTGATGAGTCTAAGATCTGACTCAGGTACTAAAACCAGTGGGGAATGAAAAAAACCTCTGGTGAACAGACCTAAGGGAAGCCATCTTAGGCCGCTCAGCCATCCTGACATTCTCCAGGAGCCGTAAGAGATTGAAGATTAACACTGAGCAGTAACTACAAGCTTGAAAGCATGATTCTAGTAAAGACATCTCAGGTTAGTCCTGCCCTGAGGTCAAGGTGGCCTGTTACTCCAAATGAGCTTCATCAGGTGTTTAGTCTTGCCCTTATCAGGACCTCACTGCCCAAGTTCTGTTTACTCTTGCAAAAGATAATTGGGGTGGGGGGGGATGACTGAAGAGTAAGGGGTAGGTCATTGTAAAGGAATGTGATTTTTGCCTTTAAAAATTCATTGTTACGGGGCTGCTTTCCTCCATACTGTGAGGGGACAGATGCCGGCTGGCTTAATAAAGACTCTCTCTCTCTCTTTTTTTAAAAGTTTTAAGAGGCAGATAGATAGATAGATAAATAGAGAGAGAGAGAGAGAGACAGAGAATGGGTGCTCTGAGGCCTCCAGCCACTGAAAACGAACTCCAGATGCATGCACCCTCTTGTGCATCTGGCTTACGTGGGTCCTGGGGAATCGAGCCTCAAACCAAGGTCCTTAGGCTTCACAGACAAGCGCTTATCCACTAAGCCATCTCTCCAGCCCCAAGACTCTCCTTTTTAATTAAAAAAAAATAAAAATATTTTTATTTTATTTGTTTGAGAGAGAGAGAAAGAAAGAGAGAGAGAGAAGGAGAGAGAATGCACATAGAAAAAGAATGGAATGCCAGGGCCTTCCAACCACTGCAAACAAACTCCAGATGCATAAGCCACCTTGTGCAGCTGGCTTACTTGGGTACTGGGGAATCGAAACCTGGGTCCTTTGTCTATATAGGCAAGCACCTTAACCACTAAGCAAATCTGCTACTTCCTGCTTCTACCTCTCAAGTGCTGAGATTCCTGGCATGGGCTACCATGCCTGGCTGGTTGAATTGTTTGATTCATCTGAATTTGTGTGTGTGTGTGTGTGTGTGTCTGTATGTGTTAAGATGTAATTTTTGTTTTCTCAGCAATTCTCCAACTTCCTTAAAAAAAAAAAAAAAAAACACCTTTGGCTGTTCTCCTCCATGCTGTGAGGGGACAGGCGCCAGCTGGCTTAATAAAGACTCTCCTTTTTAATTTTTTTTAAAAGATTTTATTTATTTTATTTTATTTTATTTTTTTGTTTTTCTAAGGTAGGGTCTCTCTCTGGCCCAGGCTGACCTGGAATTCACTATGTAGTCTCAGGGTGACCTCAAACTCATGGCGATCCCCCTACCTCTGCCTCCCAAGTGCTGGGATTAAAGGTGTGCACCACCATGCCTGGCAAAGATTTATTTTTATTTATTTATTTATTAGAGACAGAGAGAGGGAGAGAGAGAGAGAGAAAGAGAGAGAATGGGCGCACCAGGGCCTCCAGCCACTGCAAACAATTCCAGATGCATGTGCCACCATGTCCCTCTGGTTTACGTGGGGCCTGAAGAATCCAAACTGGGTTCTTAGGCTTAGCAGGCATGTGCCTTAACTGCTAAGCCATCTTTCCAGCCCTCCTTTTTAATTTTTATTCGGGTGGTCTTCTGTTCATTTCTGGCCTGGGACTCACTACATTTGGAGGCCCCTGCGAGATATTATATTCTCGCTAAACTGACCCCCGAATCTGGTCTCACAGAGTCTTGATTTCTTGGGACTGTACTCTGGCTGCGGGTGGGAGACCCCAGGGGGCGGCCGCCTAAGAGCCATTCCTCAGCCCCAGGGACATTCTCTAGGCCCTGGTGGGAAGGAGTGGCAGTCAGAGGACATCAACACCGTGAGCTGAGAGTCATTTGGTCTGAAAACCTCTGGAGGAGGAATATCACTAAGGACAGGTCTCAGACTCCCAGCCTGACATGTAAAAGCAATTCAGAGTTCTAGCTGTCTGCACTTGCTGATGTGGGTGGAGCTGGTTGTTCGAAGGTGTCTCTTTGCTTGGATTTATAGAGGTAAACCAGATTCGCCTGCCATTGGTGGTATGCCCTTAAAATTTGTAACACAGGAGACCCACATTCCCTCAGGGAATTGGGGTCATATCCATCAGCCAAGGGGTGATCATCACACCAGAGTCGAGAGGACACTGTCGTCAGCTGATTGTAGCAGCTAACAGATCACCAGGAACCAGAGGATCCCTTCAAGTCAAGCTCTGGAGGACACCTGCGCCTGACAAGGAGACTACAGCCCTGCTCTAGTCACCCCGGAAGCTGACTAGTCTACTCACAGCAGAAACTTGAGGAAATCAACGTGAGATATCAAAAAATTGTTTTAAATTGCTGGGCGTGGTGGCACACGCCTTTAATCCCAGCATTTGGGAGGCAGGGGTAGGAGGATGACCATGAGTTCGATGACACCCTGAGACTACATAGTTAATTCCAGGTCAGCTTGGGCCAGAGTGAGACCCTACCTCAGAAAAAAAAAAAAAGAAAAAAGAAAAAAAAAAAGAAATAAAAAATTGTTTTAAATCATATAGACTGCACAAGCTAACTGTCATATGCTGTTTCTGTAAACCAATTGCCCATTTGCTTGTATGAAAATTTGTTTTTTTGGTCACCCTGGCTCACCACTCCAATTACTGTCATCTCCAGACCCATAATTCTGTTACTTTTAGGATTCATTGTAGGCCCCTACAGTTTAAATGCTCTAATCAAGTTTTTCTAACAGAGAATTTCCCCAGTAAAAATGGTTCTCAGGACTGCGAATGAGGCTATAGTAACTGATGAGTCTAAGATCTGACTCAGGTACTAAAACCAGTGGGGAATGAAAAAAACCTCTGGTGAACAGACCTAAGGGAAGCCATCTTAGGCCGCTCAGCCATCCTGACATTCTCCAGGAGCCGTAAGAGATTGAAGATTAACACTGAGCAGTAACTACAAGCTTGAAAGCATGATTCTAGTAAAGACATCTCAGGTTAGTCCTGCCCTGAGGTCAAGGTGGCCTGTTACTCCAAATGAGCTTCATCAGGTGTTTAGTCTTGCCCTTATCAGGACCTCACTGCCCAAGTTCTGTTTACTCTTGCAAAAGATAATTGGGGTGGGGGGGATGACTGAAGAGTAAGGGGTAGGTCATTGTAAAGGAATGTGATTTTTGCCTTTAAAAATTCATTGTTACGGGGCTGCTTTCCTCCATACTGTGAGGGGACAGATGCCGGCTGGCTTAATAAAGACTCTCTCTCTCTCTTTTTTTAAAAGTTTTAAGAGGCAGATAGATAGATAGATAAATAGAGAGAGAGAGAGAGAGACAGAGAATGGGTGCTCTGAGGCCTCCAGCCACTGAAAACGAACTCCAGATGCATGCACCCTCTTGTGCATCTGGCTTACGTGGGTCCTGGGGAATCGAGCCTCAAACCAAGGTCCTTAGGCTTCACAGACAAGCGCTTATCCACTAAGCCATCTCTCCAGCCCCAAGACTCTCCTTTTTAATTAAAAAAAAATAAAAATATTTTTATTTTATTTGTTTGAGAGAGAGAGAAAGAAAGAGAGAGAGAGAAGGAGAGAGAATGCACATAGAAAAAGAATGGGAATGCCAGGGCCTTCCACCACTGCAAACAAACTCCAGATGCATAAGCCACCTTGTGCAGCTGGCTTACTTGGGTACTGGGGAATCGAACCTGGGTCCTTTGTCTATATAGGCAAGCACCTTAACCACTAAGCAATCTCTCCAGCCCTCTCCAACTTTCTTTTATTTATTTATTTTTTAGAGAGAGACAGAATTGGCACCCAGGGCCTCAGCCACTGCAATCGAACTCCAGATGCTTGTGCCACCTAGTGGGCATGTGTGACTTTGCACTTGCCTTACCTTTGTGCATCTGGCTTATGTGGGATCTGGAGAGTTGAACATAGGTCCTTAGGCTCCAAAGGCAAGCACCTTAACTGCTAAGCCATCTCTTCAGCCCTCTAACTTTCTTAACATCATGTGTTTAACAACCTATTTTTTCTCCACTGACCTGGTATTATTTTTCACAATCGAATGCTCACCATTTCTTTTTTAAAAATGCTTTTATTTATTTATTTGCAAGGAGAGAGAGAGAGAGAGAATGGGCACACCAGGGCTTCTAGCCACTGCAAACAAGTTCTAGACACATATACTACAATGTGCATCTGGCTTTCCTGGGTCCTGGGGAATCAAACCTGGGTCCTTAGGCTTCATGCTCAAGTGCCTTAACTGCTAAGCCATCTCTCCAGCTCGAATACTCACCATTTCTACAATTCTGGGAGAACAGAGCAGAGTGTTCTGAAACATGTGAGGAACTTGATGTGTTTCTGCTGAGCCAGTAGTAGAAGCTGGCCTGGGCTCTCCTATCACTTCCCCAGCCATGCAGCTTGCTCTGCGCAGACACACAAGAGGACTAGCTAATATTCCTAATTTATTCCCACTTAGGCAGACATCTTAGTTCTGAGACAAGACCATTCACTTCCACCGCTACAGATCCTGTGTGAGTCTTGTGTGTAGGTAGCCTCCCATCATCTCTATCTGCCCACAGGAGGGTGCTGTGGGCTGCGGGATGAGAGAAAGCCCTTGGTCAACCACCTCCTGGCCTGAGAATTTGGAGCAGGGTTTCAGAGACAATGATAGAGCTGGATTTGCTCTTGTAAAATGCACTGACATTAAAAAAAATAGTGATGTGAGCCGGGAGGCAGAGGTAGGAGGATCGCCGTGAGTTCAAGGCCACCCTGAGACTACATAGTGAATTCCAGGTTAGCCTGGACTAGAATGAAACCCTACCTCGAAAAACAAAACAAAACAAAACAAAACAAAACAAAACAAGTGATGTTATGTGGTACATAATAAATCTGCTGTAATTAATTAACTAATTTTTTTCTTTGTATTTGTTTGAGACAAAGTCTCATGTAGTCCAGACTTGCCTCAAACTTCTACATAGTGGATAACTCCCTTGAACTCTTTTTAAAAATATATTTATTTATTTGAGAGAGAGAGCGAGAGTATGTGTGTGTGTGTGTGTGTGTGTGTCTTAAGCTGGCTTCAAACTCACAACGATCCTCCTACCTCTGCCTCCTGAGTTCTGGGATTAAAGGTATGTGCCACCACGCCCGGCTATTTTCTTAAAATTATTATTTAACTTGGATGCTGGGGATCTGAACTCACGGCTTCATGTTTATGTGGTAAGCACTAGACTGACTGAACAATCTCCCCTGCCCCTGTTATTTGTTAATGTTGGGTCTCAGTGATGGACAAGACTCACTGATCTCTTGGTCCCATGATGGTTATTATGGCTGTAATAATTGCAACCAAAAGGAAAAAAGATGAGAAGGTGGCACCAAGCAGCACTTTTCCTTTTTTTCCTTCCCCCTTCCCTTCCCTTCCCTTCCCTTCCCTTCCCTTCCCTTCCCTTCCCTTCCCTTCCCTTCCCTTCCCTTCCCTTCCCCTTCCTTCCCCTTCCTTCCCCTTCCTTCCCCTTCCTTCCTTCCTTCCTTCCTTCCTTCCTTCCTTCCTTCCTTCCTTCCTTCCTTCCTTTTCAAGAAAAACAATAACTTTCACAGAATGTTCAGAAGTCTTTTAATTGACTAATTTGCATGCATTTTGTGTGTGTGCGTGTTGGCACATGCCTATTATCCCATAATTCAGGAGGTAGAGGCAGGAGGAGCAGAAGTTCAAGGTCATTCTTTGCTATATAGTGAGTTTGAAGCCAGCCTAATGTACATGAGACCCTGTCTCAAAGCAAGCAAGCAAGCAAACAAATAAAAAAACCTTGTGTTTGGGTTGGAGAAATGGTTTAGTGGTTAAGGAGTTTGCCTACAAAGCCAAAGGACCCAGGTTTGATTCCCCAAGACTCATGTAAGCCAGATGCACAAAAGGGCACATGCATCTGGAGTTTGTTTGCAGTGGCTGGAGGCCCTGGTGCTCCCATTCTCTTTCTCTCTTTCCCCCTGTCTATTTTTCTCTCTCAAACAAAACAAAACAAACAAAAAACCCTTGTGTTGGTTTGAATGTAAAATGTCTTCCATAGCTTCAGGCTTGTGATTAAGCCACCTACTTGGTTTGCTGTTGGCGAAGTCTTGCTGGAGCAGGTGTGTCACTTGGGGGTGGGCCTTGAGGTTGATTAGTCCAGCCCTACTGGGTGCTGAGAGCTAGCACACTCAGATGACTTCCTCCTGCTCTGGGTAGAGATGCGATGCCCCAGGTGCCTGCTCTGCATGCTGAAATAAACCCTTTCTTCCCTGTGTATTCTCTAATGTTTTGTCCCAGCAACGAGAAGGTAATTAGTCAAAATGCTGAGAATAGAGCTGGAGAGATGGCTTAGTGGTTAAGGCACTTGCCAGCAAAGCCAAAAGACCCAGGTTTGATTCCCCAGGACCCACATAAGCCAGATGAACAAGGGGGCGCATGTGTTTGGAGTTCATTAACAGAAGCTGGAGGCTCCTCCCTGGCATACCCATTCTCCCCCCCCCCTCTTTTTGCCTATTTCTCTCTCTCTCATGCAAATAAATAAATTAATTAATTAAAAATGCTGAGAATAGGGGCTGGAGAGATGGCTCAGCGCTTATGGTGCTTGCCTGCAAAGCCTAAGGACCCAGGTTTGATTCCCTTGTACCCATATAAAGCCAGATGCACAAGATGGTGCATGCGTCTGGAGTTCATTTGCAGTGGCTAGAGGCCATGGTGCACCCATTCTTTTTCTATCTGCCTCTTTCTTCCTCTTTCTCTCTCTCAAATTAATTAATTAGGGCTGGAGAGATGTCTTAGCAGTTAAGGCGCATGCCTGTGAAGCCTAAGGACCCAGGTTTGATTCTCTAGGTCCCAAGTAAGCCAGATGCACATGGTGACACATGTGTCTGGAGTTCATTTGCAGTGGCTAGAGGCCCTAGTGCACCCATTCTCACTCACTCTCTATCTCTCTCTCCCTCTCTTTGTCTCTAATAAATAAATAAAAATAAATCTTAAAAAATGACAAAAAATAAAATATTTTAAAAAATTAATTAGCTAATCAAATAAACTAAATAAACACTGAGAAGCCAGGCATGGTGGCACACACCTTTAATCCTAGCATTCAGGAGGCAGAGACAGGAGGATTTCTATGATATAGAGACTAACCTGAGACCACATAGTGAATTCCAGGTCAACCTGGGCTAGCAAGACCCTACCTCTAAAACCATCCCCCTCCAACCAAATGCTGAGAATAAGTGATTGTTGAGTGCTCAGCCCTAAATGGGACATCCATCTTACCCCCCACCAAACATCAGGGAATGTCTCAGAAGAGAGGGATGGAAAGAATGTAAGAACCAGAGGCTGGAGAGGAGTGCTGTAAAACACTGTCTTCTGGACATGACATGGCTGTTGTGCTCCTGAATTCTCAGCATGTGTGGTGACCTGTACAAGGGCTGGGAGATGAGTCAGCAGTTAAGGTGCTTGTCTGCAAAGTCTAATGACCGGGGCCACCAGGGTTCCCCGGTACCCACATACAGCCGGATGTACAAACTGACGCATGCATCTGGAGTTCATTTGCAGCGACTAGAGGCCCTGGCATGCCCATTCTCTCTGTCTGTCTGTCTGTCTCTCTCCCTGCTTGAAAATAGATAAATAATTAAAAAAAAAGATCTATACAAAATTGTGCTCATCAACATTTGGTTGTGGGTGCAGGAGGGGTTCATGAAGCCTCACCTGTCCTTGAGGAGCTATTGGCAACTAATGGTTGCTAGTAGAGGGCCAGAAAGTTTTCTCTAGTGGTGTACCCCTGGTAAGTTGCTCACACTCCAGTAAACCACCTCCACCCCATGCTCATGCAAGCAACCTTAATTAAACTCCATGGGTCATGGAAAAAAAAAAAGATGTGAAAGTAGAAGGACGTTTTCAGGAAGAAAAAGGGGTTCAAGAGGAGTGGAAGGGGGTAAGAGAAAGTAATGGGGGTGAGTATGATCAATATATTATATACACATATGATATTGTCAATATGTTGTGTGTGTGTGCGTATTTGTTGGTATATGCCTGTGGCAGGAGGAACAGATGGCTAAGTTCATCCTCTGCTATATTTTATTTTAGGGCTAGAGAGATGGCTCAATACTTGCATGTAAAGGATAATGACCTGGGTTCGATGCCCCAGTTCCCATATAAAGCCAGATGCACAAGGGGGCACATGCATCTAGAGCTCATTTCCAGTGGCGAGAGGCCCTTGTGCACCCATTCTCTCTCTTTTAAACTATTTAAAAAATTTTAAAAAACCAAAGCAACCAAATAACCAAATAAATAAGCGGAAAGCCAGGCATAGTGGCACACATCTTTTTTTTTTTTTAAATTTATTTACTTTGTTTGTGTGAGAGAGAGATAGAGAGAGAGAGAGAGAGGCAGAAGGAGAGAGAAAGAGAGAGAGAGAGACAAAGAGATAGAGGCAGGGGCTGGAGAGACAGCTTAGTGGTTAAGCCCTTGCCTGTGAAGCCTAACGACCCCAGTTTGAGGCTTGATTCCCGAGGACCCACATAATCCAGGTGCACAAGGGCCACATGCGTCTGGAGTTCGTTTGCAGTGGCTGGAGGCCCTGGTGTGCCCATTCTCTCTTTCTCTCTCATCTCTTTCTCCGTCTGTCACTCTCAAATAAATAAATAAAAATAAACAAAAAGATTTAAAAAACTTTATAAAAAAAAAGAGATAGAAGCAGATGGAGAGAGAGAGAGAGAGAGAGAATATGAATGAGCACTCCAGGGATTTCAGGCTCTGCAAATGAACTCCAGACGCATGTGTCACCTTGTGCTTCTGGCTTACGTAGGTCCTGGGGAATCAAACCTGGGTCCTTTGGCTTTGCAGGCAAATGTCTTAAGTGCTAAGCCATCTCTCCAGCCCTGGTGCACATCTTTACTCCCAGAACTCAGGAGGCAGAGATAGGAGGATCACTAAGAAGGACGAGGCAAGCTGGGCATGGTGGCGCACGTCTTTAATCCCAGCACTCGGGAGGCAGAGGTAGGAGGATCGCCGTGAGTTCGAGGCCACCCTGAGACTCCATAGTGAATTCCAGGTCAGCCTGGGCTAGAGTGGGACGAGGCCAGCCTGGGACTACAGTGTGAGTTCCAGGTTAACCTAGGCTAGAATGAGACCCTACCTCAAAAAAAAAAAAACAACAAAATAATAATAATAAATGGAGGCTGGGAAAGTGGGCAATAGATTGCCGTAACTGACTTAATTTAGACTGTCTTCATCAAACTGAGGTCCTGTTAGTGAGGAAGGAACGGAAATGGGTAGTGGGCATACAACTCTCATGTGGGCATGTGTGGCTCTGCAGAAGCAAAGATGGGGACCGTACAGCTCCAATCCTGTAGAGACAAGTTGTACTTCAAGGCCTGGTCTCAGGAGATGGTGAGATTCTTATTATAGCTTTTTAAAAATATTTTTTTGCAAGAGCCAGGCGTGGTGATGCATGTCTTTAATCCTAGCCCTCGGGAGTCTGAGGTAAGAGGATCACTGTGAGTTTGAAGCCATCCTGAAATTCCAGGTCAGCCTGGGCTAGAGTGAAATCCTACCTTGAAAAGCAAAAACAAATACAAAAAAAAGGTGGTGTTTTTTTTTTTTTTTTGCCAGGGAGGTCCCTGATGCCCCCCAAAATATTACAGGCCATTACCATGGCTCTTGGTTTCCCACCAGGAGTAAATGGTAAGACCCTATTGCTGAAGATCACTGAGAAATCAACCTGGAGCTGAGCTGAAAACCTCCTCCCTGCAGACCAGCTGACAGAAAGCTGGAAAAAGCTATGCTGCACACAGCCCTATGGGAGAGAGAGAATTCATCAGTGGAGATAAACAAAAGTGGTCACTGTAAATTTGGCCAGCCAGGTCAAATGAGCCAATGGGTGCAATAGTGGCACGTCTGTTATGGGGGAAACCAACCACTCACTAATTGAACTGGAGGTCTGCTCCACAGGAGGGAATACATGCCTGGTATTGAAAACCTATAACGGGAGGTCATGAACCCTCGGGGTATAATATCTGCTGGTGTATGGCTAAAGGCATATATTATACTCACCAAACTGCCCAGTAAGTACTTCTCTTAACATTCATACCCAGATGTTAATGCTACTCTCACTTTTGGTTACAGCTTCTCTTTTTCAGATGGTGGTGACCTCTGGAATGACTCAAAAGGCACCATAGTGCCAAGAAGAAGTGACAGAGGAGTGCTCAGCACTGAAACATCTCTATTACACCTTCCAAGACTCAGGGTCCATTATGGAAGAGGTGACAGGAAGAATATAAGAGCCAAAGGGAGGGTAGGATTGCTTACAATACAATCTTCTAGACACAAAATGGCCTGGTTATCCATGACCTCACAATGCCTGGTACTACCTACACAGGACCCTTATAATAGGAAAAGATGATGATATCAAAATAAAAGAGAGAGTAATTGAGAGGGTGAGGGGATGTGATGGAGAGTGGATTTATGGAGGGGAAAATGGAGGAGGGAATTATCATGGTTTATTGTCTATGATTATGGAAGTTGTCAATAAAATAACATATTTTTCTTTTTTTTTTCAAGGTAGGGTCTCACTCAAGCCCAGGCTGACAAGTAATTCACTACATATTCTCAGGGTGGCCTTGAATTTACAATGATCCTCCTGCCTCTGCCTCCTGGGTGCTGGTATTAAAGGCATACACCACCATGTCCAGCCAAAAATATTTTTATTTATTTATTTGCAATCAGAGAGAGATACAGAGAAGAGGGACAGACAGAGAATGGGTGTGCCAAGGTCTCCAGCTGCTGCAAACAAACTCCAGATGCTTATGCCACTTTGTGCATCTGGCTTTATGTGGGTACTGGGAATTGGAACTCTGGTCATTAGGCTTTGCAGACAAATGCCTTAACTGCTGAGCCACGTCTCCAGCCCCTGTTTGTTGTATCTGTTCCATTGAGTTTGTGGGTGTGGATTTCTGTTCTTTACAGCCCTAGGCAGAGGTCTGGACACATCTTAAAGTTGATTTTCAGGGGCTGGAGAGATGGGTCAGTGGATAAAGTGCTTGTCACTCAGGCCAGAGTAGCTGAGTTCAACCTCACTGGAAAAGCCAGAAGCCATGGTGGGCTTCTGTAGTCCCAGAGTGGTGATGGCCAGATGGGCGCGTGCGTATACACGAACACACACGTGCCAAGTTGCTCTTCTCATTTGTTCTTGTTAGTATCCCTATTTTACAAAGAGAAGAGAGAGAGGCTTGGAGAAGTGGAATAAGTTGCCCAAGTTCATGTGACTGTGGCCCAAATCTTATTTGGTTTTCTTTTCTCCTCTCTCCCTTCTTTCTTTCCTCCCTCTTTCTCCTTCCTTCCTTTTTTTCTTTTCTTTTCTTTCTTTTCTTTCTTTTTTTTTTTTTTTTTTTTCGAGATAGGGTTTCACTCTAGCTCAGTCTGACCTGAAATTTACTATGTAGTCTCAGGGTGGCCTTGAACTCACGGTGATCCTTCTACCTCTGCCTCCTAAGTGTTGGGATTAAAGATGTGTGCCACCACACCCGGCTCTTCCTTTCTTTCCTCTTCTTCTTTCTTTTGTATTTTGAGTCAGGGTCTCATGTAGCTCATACTGCTCTGAAACTCATTATGTAGCTTAAGATGTCTTTGAACACCAGATGCTCTGGCCTTCACCTGAGTGCTGACGTCACAAGCATGTGCCACTTCCTTGGCTGTGCCACCCAAGTTTTCTGACAAGCAGTCTGTTCGTCATGCTGTCTCTCGGTCTCTAAAGGAGAAGAGTTTGCTCCTTAATAGCAAGAGCAAACAGAATATAGGGATGACTAAGATTCTCCTGGGCTCTGTTACTGTCCCCCACCAGCTCTGTCCCTGGATTGTCAGGACACAGGAGGCAGCTTATTTCTGAAAGACATTTGCTTGGAGAAGACTTACGGGGTTAATTTTCTGCTTGTCTATTTCCAAAGTTTGCAATGTAATTTATTGTCCTGAAGACACATGAACATGGTTGGAAGATGTAAGACACAGATGTGTTTGAGAAGAGCAATTAAAAAAAATCATTGCCTTCAGAGGCCGGGCTCTTTCCCTTCTCAACCCATAATCCCCTCAGGCGACCCCTACCTCTACCTCTACCCCGGGATTCCTCACCACCAAGGTAGGTGCTGACTGTCTCCACTGTGGAGTTGGGATGACTACCTGTGCAAGTCATCCCTGCCTCCTTCCCTTCACTTGCTTTTCTGCCATGCTCTGCTGCTGAGGGCGGCAGGTTTGGGGGAAGTCTTCATTAGGGCATGCAAACCGTGCCTCATGCCATGCAGATTTTCTTCCTGGAGCCCCACACCCCTTCCTCTACCTGAGCCCCTAAGCTCTGGCTTCCTGCATCCTTTCTGGGCACAGGGCTGTGATCTCCAGAGCTCCCTGCCAGGTCGTTGGAAAGTGCAGGGGGCAGGTTCGCCACAGGCCCTTCCCCGAGACTCCATTCCACAGGGCAGGAATCTGACTGCGCAACAGGTACTCCAGGTACCTAGGTTGCTCCCTTTTGAGCCCCAGCCCACTCTTTTGTGGAAGTATCTTTCTAAAACATGGCTGAGGCTATTGGCCAGCAGCACAGAACCCCAATTTTGTAGTGTGGGCAATGGATGTAACTGGAGCCCTAGCTCCCTCTCCAGCCTCATCTGCTTTCTTTGGACTCCGACTGCACAAGGCTGTTAATCCTGCAGCTTCCACTGCGCTGTCATTGCTCCGGGCCTGGGAGGAGGCTGTTCCTTCTGTCTGCACAGCCCTCCTTCCCTGGCTCTGCCTAGAGAATTCCTGCAGCACCCAACTCAAGTGTTTCCTTTTCTTTTTTTTTAAAAAAAAAGCATTTTATTTTCGGGGCTGGAGAGATGGCTTAGCGGTTAAGGGGCTTGCCTGCAAAGCTAAAGGACCTCGGTTTGATTCCCCAGGACTCACGTAAGCCAGATGCACAAGGTGGCCCATGTGTCTGGAGTTCGTTTACAGTGGCTGGAGGCCCTGGTGTGCCCATTCTCTCTCTCTCTGTCTGCCTCTTTCCCTCTCTCACTTTCTCAAATAAATAAAATTTAAAAATATTTTTAAATATCTTATTTTTATTTATTTATTTGATAGAGAGAGAGAGAGAGAGAGAGAGAGAGAGAGAGGGAGAATGGGTACACCAGGGCCTCTAGCCCCACTGCAAATGAACTCCAGATGCATACAACACCTTATATATCTGGTTTACATGGGTCCTGGGGAATCAAACCTGGCTCCTTTGGCTTTGCAGGCAAGTGCCTTAACTGTTAAGCCATCTCTCTAGCCCAAGGAGAGGAAGCTTTCCTTTTCACTCTTGTAACTTGAACATATGTCCATTATTGTAAGTCCTTGGTGGCTCTTCTGTGGGCACAGACACGGGTGTGCATGGTGCTTGTCATAGCACAGCTCACTGAACACGATAGCTACAGAGAGCTTTCCTGAGATTAAGGATGCAGCGCAGCTGGCCGAGTGTTCGCCTAGCATGCACAGAGTAGAGACTGAAAGAGCAGACATTCAAGGTCATCCTCAGCTATACAGTGGATCAGAAGACAGCCTTGGCTCTGTGTGACCTTTGTTTCCATCCTCGGCGACAGAGCAAGTTTGAAGCCAACCTGGCCCTGTCTAAAAAAGAAAGTAGGGGGCTGGAGAGATGGCTTAGCGGTTAAGCACTTGCCTGTGAAGCCTAATGACCCCGGTTCGAGGCTTGACGCCCCAGGACCCACGTTAGCCAGATGCACAAGGGGGCGCACGCGTCTGGAGTTCGTTTGCAGTGGCTGGAAGCCCTGGCGCGCCTATTCTCTCTCTCTCTCTCTATCTGCCTCTTTCTCTCTGTGTCTGTCTGTCACTCTCAAATAAATAAATAAATAATTAAAAAAAAAAAGAAGAAGAGGCCAACCATGATGCCAAAGTTTAAAACAAAAAATTAAAAAAAAAAAAAGAAAGTAGGGTTATGTTCAGGAAATAGAGTTCTTTCCCTTTCTTCTGTAGGTCTAAACTTCAGAGATGTGTGTGTGTGTAGTGTTGGGGACCTAACCCAGAGCCTCACATAGCTCACACATGCTAAGCACACTGTACCATCGAGCTATGTGCCCAGCCCATTTAGTGTTTCCGACCATGGGAACCAATCATCTTAATATGTGTTTACATACATCCCATTATCATTTAAGCTCACTGATAGAACTGCGTGACTAGCAACACTTAACTTACCGTGTGCCAAGAAGTGTTCTCACCATTTCCCTTCATCGTACAGTTGATGAAACGAAGGCTGAGGAGAATTCTTGATTTTGTTTTTGTTTGAGGCAGGGTGTCACGCTAATACAGACTGACCTGGAACTCACTCCACAGCTCAGGCTGGCCTCAAACTCACAGTGATCCTCCTACCTCAACCTCCCTAGTGCTGGGATTATAGGGGTGCACCATCATTCCTGGTTTAGAGGTGAGTTCTTCATGCAAGTTCACAAAGATGCTGTAGTGTGGGATTGCTGCTCTGATGTTTCACACGCAGTGTGCATATGTGCACACACACACATGTGTGTGCATGTTTTGTTTTTGTTTTTGGTTGTTTTTTGAAGTAGGGTCTCACTCTAGCCTAGGCTGACCTAGAACTCACACTGCAGTCCCAGGCTAGCCTCAAACCCTCTGCTATCCTCGTACCTCAGTCTCCCAAGTGCTGAGATTAAAGGCATGAGCCACCATGCCTGACTTCACAGGAAGCTTTCCTGGCCACCCTTATAACTAGATCAGAAATCTTTGACTCCCCCAGGGCACTCATAGAAATGCTAATCTCCCCCTGCCATTCTGATCTGCCCGGGTGATGTATTAGGTGACATTCCAGCAAAGTCCTGCCCCTAGCCCGGCAGAGACGAATGTTGAACAGAGGGTTAGAGGCCAAGAATCTGACCCAGCGGGCCTTGCTGGTGCCTCACTCAGTCTATTATCAACCAGGCCTGTGCAATGAGAGACTCCATAAACACCCTAAGGGCCAGGCCTTGGGGACTTTTGGAGAGCGGAACCCTCTTCATTCTCTCTCACCCCTCTTCCTCCCTCCCCCATGCTAGGAATTGAACCTGGGCCTTCATGTTGGCTGGACAAGCATATAATTACTCAGCCCCCTTGCATATACCTTTATCTGTACCCTCTTAATCTCTCTCTTGCTCTTTCTTTTTCGAGATAGGATCTCACTTTAATTCAGGCTGACCTGGAATTCACCATGTTGTCTCAGGGTGGCCTGGAACTCACATGATCCTCCTACCTCTGCCTCCCAAGTACTAAGATTAAAGTCATGTACTACCATGCCCGACTTAATATCTCTTTAAATATTTATTTATTTGTACATGTGTGTGTGTGTGTGTGTGTGTGTGTGTGTGCACAAATGAACAACAGGTGCTTGTGCATCTGCCTTATGTGTGTGATTTAGGAATTAAACTTAGAAGGGCAGGCTTTGTAAGAAAGTGCCTTTAACCACTGAGCCAGTCCCCACTTAATATCAGTTATGATGTATTCCCATGAATCCCGTGAGCTGCTCAAGCAAAGCAATCAGGTCCAAGGAGGGGATTGTGGGAACCGTGTCTTAGAAGTACAAATAAGAAGCCCGGGGCTTCTGCTATCTGACACTGTTTCCAGGCAGCATCAGAGCCAAACTGATCAGGAATGTGCCCCATAGAGTCCGCTCCTTCCCAATTGCTTGCTTGTTTGCCTAACTTAGAAGTGACCTGCGTCAGGGCTGGGGATGTGGCTCAGTGGAAGAGTGCTTGCTTAGCATGCGCAAGGCTCTGAGTTCAATCTTCAGTCCCAGTATTACAGGGGAAAAAAAAAAAAAAAAAAAAAAAAAAGCAAAAGTCAGCATTTGGGCAGTGGAGGCCGGAGGAACAGGAGTTAAGGATCAAGAGTTAAAGGTCACCCTTGGCTACACAGCAAGCATGAGGTCAGTTTAGGCTGGCTCAAAAAAAAAAAAAGTTCTATAGTTTTCACTTTTTTTTCTTACCGCCTCATGAGTACCATGTCATTCTACCCCTTCCGGAGACTTAGCTAGCAATAGCTAGCACATGTAGTGTGCATCCTGAGCATTTGGCTGTGTGCCAAGGAGTGAGCAGGGGACAAAGTAGCCTGGACAGGCCCAGGAGGGGCAGGGAGAAGGGTGAATTGGACGGTGTGTGCCGTGGGAAGTCAGCTTCCGCAGGCCTGTGATCTCGGCACTCAGGAGGCAGAGACCAAAGGCTCTCCCGGTTCAAGAGCAGCCTGGTTCCACAGTGGGATCCTGCCTCAAATTGGCCCAGACCAGGTCAGTTCAGCTGCCCCCTTCATTTTGTGGTGAAACATTTCAAATACAAAGCAAAGGTAAGTGAGTTTTACAATGTGCTCCTATATGGATGTATGTACTACCTGGATTCGGCTGGATCTTTTTGCGTGCTGAATCTCACATCTATCCATCTTTGTATCTATTAGTCCTTTTACTGTCTGTTTTTGTTTTTGTCACTCTAACCTAGGCTGACCTGGAATTTACTATGTAGTCTCAGGGTGGCCTCAAACTCATGGTGATCCTCCTGCCTCTGCCTTCCAAGTGCTGGGATTAAAGGCGTGCGCCACCATGCCCGGCGAGTCCTTTTACTTCCTGACTTTTTCTCTTTTTGAGGTAGAGTCTCCCTCTAGCCCAGGCTGAACTGGAACTCACTCTATAACCAAGGCTGGCCTTGAACTCAGGGTGTTCTTCCTACCTCAGCCTCCCTAGTGCTGGGATTAAGGGCACAAACCACCACTCCAGGTTCTTATTTTTGTTTGCTTTGAAACAGGATCTGATGTATCTCAGGCTGGCCTCGAACTCACTATGTAGATGAGGATAACTTTGCACTTGATTCTCTTGCCTCTACCTCTCAAATTCTGGGACTGTTCGCGTGTGCCACCATGCCTGGTCTATTTGGAGCTTGGGCTTGAACCCAATATTTCACATGTTTATTGAAATGTTAAAAGTTGAAGCCAGATGGGGTGACACACACTTTTAGTCCAAGCATTTGGGAGCTGAGGTGGGAGGATTGCTGTGAATTCGATGTCAGCCTGGGGCTATGAATGAGACCCTGCCTCAGGGTTGAGGAGAGAAACAAAAAAAAAATACATTAAAAGTTATTAATGAGGGCTGAAGAGATGGATCAGTGGCTAAGGCACTTGCCTACAAAGCCAAAGGACCCATGTTTGATTCCCCAGGACCCATGTAAGCCAGATGCACAAGGTGGCACATGCATCTGGAGTTTGTTTGCAGTGCCTGGAGACTCTGGTGTATCCATTTTTTTTCTCTCTCTCTCTACCTGCCTCTCTCTCTCTCTCTCTCAAGTAAATAAATAAAATAAAAATATATTTAAAAAGTTATTAATGAGCGAGGAACCATGGCGGCTCTGGCTGCTGCTTGCCGTGGTCCGGGGAGGAAGAAGTTGATCGCTTGGGTCACGGTTTTGCTGCCTTCCGCACACCGGACAGAGCTCACGCGGCTCAGTGGAGAAGAGCTTGTTCACGATATAAACCTGTAACCAGCAATGAGGATATGCCTATACCAATGGAAAATCCTTACAAGGAGCCTCTGAAGAGATGTATCTTGTGTAAGAAATGTGTAGATTATAAGAATGTATGGCTTTTGTCCCAGTTTATTTCTCCATTTACTGGATGCATTTATGGAAGGCATATAACAGGTCTTTGTGGGCAGAAACAAAAGGAAATAACAAAAGCCATCAAGAGAGCCCAAATAATGGGGTTCATGCCTGTTACATACAAGGATCCTGCATACCTCAAAGACCCTAAAGTTTGTAACATCAGATACCGGGAATAAATGTCAGGTTATTGCTAAAAAAAAAAAAAAGTTATTACTGAGCCAGGCGTAGTGGTCCATACCTATAATCCCAGACCTTGGGCAGGGGATAGAAGGGGCTGGAGGCCAGAGACTTGGGAGTTCAAGGCCAACTGGGCTACAAAGTGAGACCCTGTCTCAAAGCAAACAAATAACCCAAACCAAAAAGACTCCCCCACACTACAATGAATTAACCAACGATCTTCTTCCGCATGTCTCCTGTCTGCCCAATCCTCAGCTCCATCCCCCAGAAGCCATTTGTGCAGCTTATTTTTACTGCAACCAAGGATACTACTCTGGCAGTCAGTCTGTCAGACAGAATGTTAGTTCTGCTGGTTGGGCCACATGGGGTAGAGCTCAGTACTGTCAGCTGCCTTGAGAGAAAAGAAGCAAACCAGAGTCATTAGGATTTGCTGGAAACTTACCTCATGAATACTCTATAGTACTGCCAGATAAGGAGATGGTTCTAGTCCAGCTGATAGGGTCTAGGTGTCTTCTCCAAACTACTTATGGATTGAAGCCCTAAATGCTGCAAACATCCCAATGTGATGGTGTTTGGAGGTGAGAGAAAGAAGCAGATATATATAGAGAGAGAGAATGGGTGTTCAAGGGCCTCCAGCCCTGCAAACAAACTCCAGATACATGTGTCACCTGTACATCTGACTTATGTGGGTCCTGGGGAATCAAACCTGGGTCTTTTGACTTTGCACTCAAGCATCTTAACCACTAAGCCATCTCTTGGTATGTATGTGTGTGTGTGTATACACACACACACACACTTTTTTTTTTTTTTTTTTTTTTTTGGTTTTCTGAGGTAGGGTCTCATTCTAGCTCAGGCTGACCTGGAATTCACGATGTAGTCTCAGGGTGGCCTTGAACTCATGGTGATCCTCCTACCTTTGCCTCCAGGGTGCTGGGATTCTTTAAAGGCATGCACCACCGTGCCCGGCTTTTTGGTTAATATTAAAAAAATATATATTTAGCCCAGTTTGGTGGTGCATGCCTTTAATCCCAGCACTCGGAAGGCAGAGGTAGGATTGCTATGAGTTAGAGGCCAGCCTGAGACTACATCGTAAATTCCAGGTCAGCCTGGGCCAGAGTGAGACCATACCTTGAACCCCCCCCAAATATTTTTATTTATTTATTTGCAAGAAGAGAGAGAGAGAGAGAGAGAGCATGGCAGGGCCTCCTGCCACTATAAATGTACCACTCTGAGCATTTGGCTTTTCATGGGCATTGAGGAATCGAATACAGCCTTTAGGCTTTGCAAGGAAGTGTCTAACCACTGTGCTATCTCTCCATCTGGTTATGGTTAATCTTGATTGTCAACTTGATTAGATTGAGAAGCACAGAGGAACTCAGTAAGCAGCTCTGTGTCTGGCTGCCAAGATGTTTCCAGAGTGGCTGAACTGAGAGGTAAGCCCTGCTTCTGAGGGTAAGCGGCACCACCCACTAGGCTGGGGAACTGGAGCGGATAAAAGGAAAAGAAGGAGGAAGCCTACTTACGAGAGCAGACTTTCTCTCTCTGCTTCCTGACTAACGGTTGTTTTTTTTTTTTTTTTTTGAGGCAGGGTCTCACTCTAGCCCAGGAATTCACTATGTAGTCTCAGGGTGGCCTCGAACTCACAGTGATGCTCCTACCTCTGCCTCCTGAGTGCTGGGTTTAAAGGTATGTGCCACCACGCACGCATTTTCATTCTTCATTTCCTTCCTCAACCTTCCAAGTGCCGCTATTCGCACATGAGCCACCATTATTGACTTATTTTCTGCTGTTTTTTACATTTTTTTTGTACTTTTTGCTTTTAAGCCCTTTACTCTGTAGCACTTTATATAGTAACTAGAGGACCAAGAAGTAAGTTGTGGGAAGAGGGAAAAGATTTTCAGTTCTCTGAAGTTTGCTTTTTGTGTATCTTATTTTCTTTTGGGTTTTTCGACGTAGAGTCTCACTCTAGCCCAGGCTGACCTTGGAATTCACTATGTAGTCTCAGGGTGGCCTTGAACTCATGGTGATCCACCTATCTCTACTGGAATTAAAGGCGTGTGTCTCCACGTTGGGCTTTTTGTGTATCTTTTAATTGATCCACTGAAGAAGGGACTTGGGGTAACTCTAAGGGGCTGAGAAACTTCTGGAGAAAAGGTCTGTGGGCTGCAAAAAAGATAGGACTAGTAAGTGCTTGACCCCTGAGACAAACAACTTTCAGTAACTATGAGCATGGATGGATGCTACAGTTTAGCAATTGTTATGCTCTTACTTGGGACGACTTTAGGGGAGAACAAATGTAAGTGAAAATATTTCAACCTTAAATGGTGGTGTTAGGGTCCAGATGCGGGCTGCCTAACCCAATTTGCAATATTGCACCTTGGATCACCCTTATTATTTGGTTTGCTTTGAAAACAGTGCTGCCCCCTGTTGGGCTGGTGTTGCAACCACAGCCATGTGTGCTGAACTTTCCCACCAGTGAGATTTTTCTTAAGGTTGGAGGCAAGAGACACAAGGGACAAACCAGTGGTGAGTCTTCCAATCTTATGTTTTGTTTTGAGACAAAGCCTGGTGTAGCCCACGCTGACCTCAAATTCCTGAACTGCTGATCTTTTTGTTTTCACCTCCCAAGTACTGAAATCACAGGTATGGGCTATCATGGCTGGTTTATGTAGTGCTAGGGATCTGATGCAGGGACTCACACACGCTAGGCCAGCATTCTACTAAGTGAGCTACATCCCTAAATTCTCCCAGTCTTTAGAATCCAGACTGACTTGGAACTCTGTAGTACCAGATTAGCACCACCATGACCATTTTAGAATCCATCTTTCTTTGGAATTTCATCCTGCAACAACTTAAACAATTTTTTTTGTTATTTATTTGCAAGCAGAGAGAGATAGAGAGAGAGACAGACAAAGAGAATGGGCACACCAGGGCCTCTAGCGGCTGTAAACAAACTCCAGATGCATGTGCCACTTTGTGCATCTGGCTTTACGTGGGTACTGGGGAATCGAACTCTGGTCATTAGAATTTGCAGGCGAGCTCCCTAGCCACTAAGTAATCTCTCCAGCTCCTGCAACAACTTTTTTTTTTTTTTTAATATTTTTTGAATGTTTTTTTCTGATTTATTTCTTATTTATTTGTTAGAGACAGAATGGGTATGCCAGGGCCTGGAGCCACTGCAAACAAGCTCAGGTGCATGGGCCAGCATGTGCATCTGGCTTACATGGGACCTGGAGATTCGAACCTGGGTACTTAGGCTTTGCAGGCAAGTGCCTTAATTGCTAAGCCATCTCTCCAGCCCCAAAATATTTTTATATTTATTTGTTTATGAGAGAAAGAGAGAGAGAGAGGGAGAGAGAGAGAGAGAGAGAATGGGCCTGCTAGGGTCTCTAGTCTCTGCAAATGAACTCCAGATGCATGCACCACTTTGTGCATCTGGCTTTATGTGGGTACTGGGGAATTAAACTCTGGTCATTAGGCTTTGCAGGCAAGCTCCCTACCACTAAGCAATCTCTCCAGCCTCTGCAACAACTTTTTTTTTTAAAAAATATTTTTATATTTATTTATTTATTTATGAGAGAGAGGCGGGGGGAGAGGGAGAGAGCATGTCAGGGCCTCTAGCCGCTGCAAACGAACTCCAGATGCATGTGCCACCACGTGTGTCTGTCTTACATGAGTTCTGGGGAGTCGAACCGGGATTTTTAGGTTTTTCAGGCAGGTGCCCTAACCATTAAGCAATCTCTCCAGCCCCTGCAACAACTTTTCTCACTATCCACTTGCCAACCTGTCGTTAAGGTACATGAGGTATAATGGTCAAAATAGGGTAAGGATGCCAGTCCTTCTGGTGTGCGTAGTATCAAGAGAAAGTGGGCCAAAGGACAGCAAGGAGGCCCGGGGAGTTGTGGCTATGAACTGATGGGTAGAGGGTCCTGGGGAACAGGTCAGGGGGGTAGGTAACAAGCATCCTGCACCTGAAGGAAGTGAGGGAAGTGCCTAAGGCCAAGACAGGCCGAGATTCCTGAACAGAGAAAACACTTGAGTCAATGCCCAGAGGCAGGAGCAGAGATATAAGGCAAAGGGTCTGGCTCCAGGATGTTGTGGTTGAATTGTGCTCATTAGAAGGGGTCCCAATCCAGTGAGGCTGATGTCCTTATCCAACGGGGAGATGTGGACGCTGAGAAGATGGCACAGTGGTTAAAGGCATTCGTTTGCAAAGCTTGCCTTCCCAGGTTCAATTTCCCAGCCACCCACATAAGCTGGGTGCAAGAAGTGTTGCAGGCAGCTGGTGTTTGTTTTGCAGTGGCATGGGTCCTTAGTGCATGTGACACACACACACACACACACACATACACACACACACACGCATGCGCGCGCACGGAAATAAATAAATTTTTAAAAAAATATTTTACTGGGGATGGAGAGATGGCTTAGCAGTTAAAGCATTTGCCTGCAAAGCCAAAGGACCCTGTTCGCTTCCCCAGGACCCATGTAAGCCAGATGCACAAGGGGGCGCATGCATCTGGAGTTCGTTTGCAGCAGCTGGAAGCCCTGGAGTGCCCATTCTCTCTCTCTCTCGCTCTCAAATAAATAAATAAAATATATTTTAAAATATTTTGTTTTTATTTATTTATTTATTAGAGAGAGAGAATGGATGTGCTAGGGCCTTTAGCCACTGTAAACGAACTCCAGAAGCATGTGCCACCATGTGCATCTGGCTTAGGTGGGTACCGGGGAATCAAATTCAAACATCATGCAACATTAGAAAGCTACCAATATAATACACACACCAATATATCAGAGAGAAAAAGAGCCATAAAACTATCTTCAAGGGCTGGAGAGATGGCTTAGTGGTTAAGGTGCTTGGTGGCAAAGCCAAAAGGACCCAGGTTCGATTCCCTAGTACCTACGTAAAGCCAGATGCACAAGATGGCGCACATGTCTAGAGTTTGTTCGCAGTGCCTAGAGGTCCTGGTGTGTCCATTCTCTCTCTGTGACTGCATCCTTCTCTTGATTTCTCTCAACTTAAAATATTTTAAAGATATCTTCAGGCTGAGCTTTGTGTCACATGCCTTTAAACCCAGCACTTGGGAGGCAGAGGTAGGAGGAATTACCATGAGTTTGAGGCCACCCTGAGAGTACATAATGAATTCCAGGTCAGCCTGACCTAGAGCAAGACCCTGACTTGAGCCACCCCCTTAAAAAAAAAAAAAAAGAAAGAAAGAAAAGAAAAAAAAAACTTTATAAACCTGGGACAAAATTCAAAACCTGGTTTAAAAAATAAGTTCAAAGGCCTGGGGAGATGGTTCAGTGATTAAAAGTGCTTTCTTGCAAAGCCTGAGGCCTGGGCTCCATTCCTCTGTCCCCACATAAAGCCAGATCTACAAAGTGGTACATACATCTGGAGGTTATTTGCAGTGGCAAGAGGCCCACATTCTCTCTCTCAAATAAATAAAAATAAACTTAAAATAGGAACAACTTAAAAATATTTTTATTTATTTGCAACTAGAGTCAGAGAGAAAGAGAGAATGGGCACTCCAAAGCCTCTAGCCACTGCAAACAAACTCCATACACATGTGCCACTTTGTGCATCTGGCTTTACGTGGGTACTGGGGAATCAAAACTGGTCCATTAGGCTTTGCAAACAAGCGCATTAATTGCGGAGTCGTCTCTCCAGCACCAAATAGAAATGGCTTTAAAAACAACCATGAAGCCGGCATGGTGGTGCACGCTTTTAATCCTAGCACTCAGGCAGAGGTAGGAGGATCGCCGTGAGTTCAAGGCCACCCTTAGACTACAGAGTGAATTCCAGGCCAGCCTGAGCTAGAGTGGGACCCTACCTCGAAAAACAAAGGAAAATAAAAACAAAAACAAACAAAAAACAGCAAGCATGAACTAAATTACAGCTTTTATTTGGATCTGCCTAGCTGTTTCCATAATCTTCTCTTTCTGCCCCAGAATCCAATGCCAGCTCTCTCATTCCTGTGGTTATCAGGTCTCTCAGACTCCTGGGCCTGGTCTAGCTTCTCTCAGGCTCTTCTTGTTTTTCATGACCTTGAAAGTCTTCAGAAACACTGGCCAGGTGAATGTTCCCAACCTGGATTTATCTGATATGACTCTCATGATTAAACTAGGGGGTTACAAAGGTTTCTAGAGTTGAGGAACCTTTTAAAAAATTCTTATTTATTTCTTATTTATTTATTTGCATGTGTGTGTGTGTGTGTGGCGGGGGGGGGGGGGGCACCAGAGCCTCTTGCTGCCCCAAACAAATGTCCATCTGGCTTTATATAGATAGCCGGAGACTTCAACCGTGGCTGGCAGGCTTTGCAAGCAAGTGCCTTTAACCACTGAGCCTTTCTCCAGCCACTGAATAGCTCTTCTTGTCACTTCATATCAGAGGTTCACGGAGTTCATATGCCAGCCCTAGTGAATTTAACCTATCCTGTCACTGGTAAAGCCTTTCTTGACAGGCTTCTGTGCTATAAAGTTATTTAAAATGTACTTTAAAAATTAGTTCTGAGTGGGACAGATGGCTTAGCAGTTAAGGCACTTGCCTGCAAAACTAAAGGATGCAGGTTCGATTCTCCAATACCCATGTAAAGCCAGATGCACAAGATGGGGCATGCATTTGGAGTTCGTTTGCAGTGGCTAGAGGCCCTGGCACAGCCAATTCTTTCTGTCTCTATTTGCCTCTTTCTCTCTGTCCCAAATAAATAAAAATTGTATTTAAAAATAAGTTCTAACTAGAGCAATAGGGCAGGAGAAAAAAATAAAGATCACTCAACTTGGAAAGGAGGCAGTCAAATTGCCACCCTTTGTAGTTGACATAGTCTTTTATATAGAAAACTCCAAGCATCCCAAAAAAGTACAGAACCAATAAATTTAGCTAAATTTCAGAAAAAAATCTGTAGTGTTAAACTGGGCATGATGGTGCACATCTGTAAATCCCAGCATTGAGAGGCTGAGGCAGGAGGATCATGAGTTTGAGGCCAGTAGGCATTGCATGGTGAGACCTTGTCTCAAAACTAAAACAAAGCTAGGAGTTGACTGTGGTGGCCTGTAATCCCAGCACTTGGGAGGCTGAGTACGAGGTTAGCCTGGGCTACAGAATGAGTTCTAGGTCAGCCTGGGCTAGAGTAATACCCTGCTTCAAAACAAACAACAAAAAGCTCCCAGTGTTCCCCACAAACAAAACAAAACTGGGTGTGGTGGTATATACTTGTAAGCCCAACACTCAGGAGGTAGAGGCAGGAGGAGCAAGGGTTCAAGGTCTTCCTTGTCTATATAGCAAGTTGGAGGCCATCCTTGAAAACGTAAGACCTTGCCTCAGTAAAACAAGGGCTGGGGAGATGGCTCAGTCACACGAACATGTGGAACTGAGTTTGATCCACAGCACTCACATAAAAATACGGCCATAGGGGCTGGAGAGATGGCTTAGCGGTTAAGGCATTTGCCTGCAAAGCCAAAGGACCTCGGTTTGATTCCCTAGAACCCACATAAGCCAGATGCACAAGGGGGTGCATGCATCTGGAGTTCATTTGCAGTGGCTGCAGGCCCTGGTGCACCCATTCTTTCTCCCTCTCTCTCTCTTTCTATCTCTCAATTAAAAAAAAAAAAAGAAAAGAAAAGAAACACAGCCATAAAGCCAGGCATGGGGGCACACACGTTTAATCCCAGCACTCGGGATGCAGAGGTAGGAGAATCGCTGTGAGTTCAAGGCCACCCTGAGACTCCATAGTGAATTCCAGGACAGCCTGGGCTAGAGTGAGACCCTACCTTGAAAAGCAACAACAACAACAACAAAAAATTAAAAGTAACCCCAGGCTGGGCGTGGGGGCGAGCACCTTTAATCCCAATACCTGGGAGGCAGAGGTAGGAGGATCACTGTGAATTTGAGGCCCACCTGGGACTACCGAGTGAGTTTCAGGTCAATCTGGTCTAAAGTGAGACCCTAGCTTAAAAAAAACAACAGAAAAAATTATTTATTTGCATGTGCTAGAGTCTCCTGCCACGGCAAAGGAGTGCCTGTTGGCTTGATGTGTAGTTGGGGGATTGATTGAACCCTGGGGCAGCAGGGTTTGCAAGTAAGTGTCTTTAACCACTGAGCAATCTTCCCAGTCCCTCATGTATCTTTCTTTTTAAAAAAATTTCATTTATTTACTTATTGAGAAAGAGAGAGAGAAAGAGATTGAGAATGAGAATGGGTGCTCCAGGGCCTCCAGCCATTGCAAATGAACTCCAGATGCATGTACCATCTTGTGCATCTGGTTTATGTGGGTACTGGGGAATCTAACCTGGGTCCTTAAGCTTTGCAGGCAAGTGCCTTAGCCACTAAGCCATTTCTTCAGCCCTCAGGTGTCTGTCTTTCTTTCTTTCTTTCTTTCTTTCTTTCTTTCTTTTTTTTTTTTTTTTTTTTGAGGTAGGGTCTCACTCTAGGCCAGGCCAACCTGGAATTCACTCTGTATTCTCAGGCTGGCCTTGAACTCACAGCGATCTTCCTACCTCTGCCTCCCAAGTGCTGGGATTAAAGGTGTGCGCCACCACACCCGGTTTTCAGGTGTCTTTCTTGATTGCTGTCTACTTTGTTTACTGAGGGGGAGTTTCTCACTTGAACCTAGAGTTCATTGATTCAGCTGCTATATCTAGCCAGCTTGGCCTAGGGAGTCCCTTGTCTCCATCTCTGAGTGCTGGGATTATAGGTAAGCTTCTGTGCCCTCCTGACATTGACGTGGGTTTTGGGGATCTGCACTCAGGCCCTTATGTTTGTGTGGCAAGCACTTTATCCACTGAGGCATCTGCCAGCCTCCTAGTTGATCTTTTTATTTATTTATTTATTTGTTATTATTTTAAAAAATATATTATTATTTATTTATTTGAGAGAGAGGGAAACACACACACACACACACACACACACACACACACAGAGAGAGAGAGAGAGAGAGAGAGAGAGAGAGAGAGAGGATGGGTGCGCCAGGGCCTCCAGCCACTGCAAACAAATTCCAGATGCATGCACCACCTTGTGCATCTGGTTTACATGGGTCCTGGGGAACTGAACTGAAGTCGTTTGGCTTTGCAGGCAAATTCCTTAACCTCTAAGGCATCTCTCCAGCCCTGTTGTTATTATTTTTGTGATAAGTTCTCACGTAACCCAGGTTGGCCTAGAACTTGCTATGTAGCTGACGCTGGCCCTGAACTCCTATTTTCTGCCTCTACCTACTGAGTTCTGGGATTATAGACGTGCCATCATTCCCGGCTGCCAGTTAACTGATCTTCTGACAAGGTGCTAAGACCATGCACTGAAGAAAGAAAGTATGGTCTCTTTGACAAATGGAGCTGGGAAAATTGTGTGCTCATATGCAGAATGAAAATAGATCTTTTTCTCTTGAGAGTTATAAAAATGAGCTTTAAAAAATGGATTAAAGAATCAAATGTAAGACCTAAAACTATGAAACTACTAGAAGAAAACAGGAGACTGGGCAAGGATTATTTTAGATAAGACCCCAAAACAACAGATACAAAAGCAAAAATAGACAAATGGGTTATGTCAAGTAAAAAAGCTTCTGCAGCTGGGCGTGGTGGCGCACACCTTTAATCCCAGCACTCGGGAGGCAGATGTAGGCGGATCCTTGTGAGTTTGAAGCCACCCTGAGACTACATAGTGAATTCCAGGTCAGCCTGAGCTAGAGTGAGACCCCACCTTGAAAAACCAAAATAAATAAATAAATAAAAAGTAGACAATAGTTCTAAATGGACATTTCTAAGTAGAAATGACTAAGATGCTCAATACCATCAGTCATAACAGAAATACAGATGAAAACCACACTGATATTACCTCACAGCTGCTAGAGTGACCGTTAGCAAAAAAAGAGCATGTGCTGACAAGCATGTGGAGGACAGGAAACCCTTCACACAGTGTTGAGTACATGTAAGTTAGTATAATTATTACAGAAAACAGTGTGAAGGTTCCTCAAAAAATTAAAAATAGAACCACCATATGATTCAGTCATCCCCTCACTGTCTACATGCAAAGGAAATGAAGTCAGCATTTTCATGTTCATGCAGCACTGTCTGTGATAGCCAAGAGATGGAAATGTTCATCAGCTGAGGAGTGGATAAGGAAAAGATGGTATGTCTTTAATCCCAGCACTGGGGCGTTGGGCAGAGGTAGGAGGATCGCTCTGAGTTCAAGGCCACCCTGAGACTACATGGAGAACTCTGGGTCAGCCTGGGCTAGAGTGAGACCCTCAAAAGAAAAAAAAAAAGAAAGAAGCCAGGCGTGCGTGGTGGTGCACACCCTTAGTCCCAGCACTTGGGAGGCAGAGGTAGGAAGACCGCCGTGAGTTTGAGGCTACCCTGAGACTACATAGTGAATTACAGGTCAGCCTGAGCTAGAGTGAGAACAACAACAACAACAACAACAAAAACAGAAAAAGAAAAAAGAAAATATGGTATGCATATACCATAGAGTAACATTTAGCCATAGAAAGAATGCAATCCTGTCATTTGTGATGACATGGATGAAACTGGAGAACATTGTGTTAAGTGAAATTAGCCAGGCAATGAAGGCCAAACACTCACATGGAATCTATAAACAAGAGTTGATCTCATAGAACTAAGAGGCAAGAGAACTAGTGGGGAAGAAGGGAGGGAAGATATTGGTCAGTGGATGCTAAGTCTTGGCAAGATAGGAGAAATAAGTTTTGATATTCCCTTGCCCAGTAGATTGATTATAGGTAACAATCATATGCTGTATAGCTCTAGAAAAGCTGAAAGGATTTGAATGTTTTTTTTCCTCAATTTTTATTAACATTTTCCACGATTATAAAAAATATCCCATGATAATACCCTCCCCCCTTTCCCCTTTGAAATTCCGTTCTCCATCATATCCCCTCCCCATCTCAATCAGTCTGTCTTTTATTTTGGTGTTATGATCTTTTCCTCCTCTGATGGTCTTGTGCAGGTAGTGTCAGGCGCTATGAGGTCATGGATATCCAGGCCATTTTATGTCTGGGGGGAGCACGTTGTAAGGAGTCCTACCCTTCCTTTAGCTCTTACATGGATTTGAATGATTTAAAAAAAAACATTTTATTTATTTATTTATTTGAGAGAGAGAAAGAGGCAGAGAATGGGTGTGTCAGGGCCTCCAGCCACTGCAAACGAACTCCAGATGCATGCACCCCCTTGTGCATCGGGCTTACGTAGGTCCTGGGGAATTGAACCAGAATCCTTTGGCTTTGCAGGCAAATGCCTTAGCCGCTAAGCCATCTCCTCAACCCCTGGTTTTGAAAACAAAGAAATAATACATGTTTGAGGTGCTACAGACACTTACCTTCACCTGGTGCGGTGGCACAGGCCTTTAATCTCATCACTCAGGAGGCTGAGGTAGGAGGATCAGCTAGCCTGGGGCTACATAGTGAGTTCCTTCCTGGTCAGTCTGAGCTGGAGTGAAAAAACAAACAAAAAGAGAAATACCTTGATTTTATTTTTATTTTCCTATGTATATGGTGTGCATCACTAGTTGCCAACTGGACAGGGTCTACAATCATCTTGGCTTGTCTGTTAGGGATTTCTCAGGTGAGATTCGTTGAGGTGGGAAGGACCACCCTAGCTGTGGGTGGTTCCCTTCCCTGAGCTGGAGGCTCTGGACTGTGTAAGGACAGAGGAGCCAGGCATGGTAGCATACGCATGCCGTTAGTCCCAGCGCTCAGGAGGCAGAGGTAGGAGGATCGCCGTGAGTTCAAGGCCACCCTGAGAATACATAGTGAATTCCAGGTCAGCCTAGGCCAGAGCGAGACCCTACCTCGAAAAACAAACAAACAAAAAAAAAAACAAAAAAAACAAGAGGGGCTTGGGACTGGAGGGATGGCTTTGCAGTCAAAGGCACTTGCTTGCAAAGTCTGATGGCCCAGGTTTCATTTCCCAGTACCCATGTAAAGCAAGACACACAATGTGGCACATGTAGGCCCTGGCGTGTCCTCATATGCTATCTGCTTGTAAACAAATAATAGAAGCTATTTCTAAAACATCAATGAGGGGGCTGGAGAGATGGCTCAGTTGTTAAAGCCGCTTGCTTGCACAAAAGCCTGCTTGGGGCTGGAGAGATGGCTTAGTGGTTAAGGCACTTGACTGTGAAGCCTAAGGACCCAGATTCAAGTCCCCTGAACCCACATAAGCCAGATGCATATGGTGGAGCCCATATCTGAAGTTCGTTTGCAGTGGCTGGAGGCCCTGGCATACCCATTCTCTCTCTCTGATAATAATAATAATAAGTCTGCTGGCCCAGGTTTTATTCCTCAGTACTCACATAAAGCCAGATGCACAAAGTGGCTTATACATCTGGAGTTCATTTGCAGTGGCTAGAAGCCCTGGTGCGCCCATACTCACCTTCTCTCCCTCTCTTTGCCTCTCTCTCTCTATCTTTCCCTCTCTCTACCTCTTTCTCTCTCACAAAAACAAATCAATATATATATATATATATATATATATATATATTTAAATGAGGCAAACTGGGCATGATGGTGCATAACTAGGCATATACATACATATATTTATTATGACATGTTAGACTAAACATTGTGCTTTTATTTCCTCTTAGCATTCTACTGTGCTATTATAGCACTACTCAGAGCAATGTATTTTTTTTTTTTTTTTTTTTTTTGGTTTTTTGAGGTAGGGTCTCACTGTAGCTCAGGCTGACCTGGAATTCATTATGTAGTCTCAGGGTGGTCTCGAACTCACGACGATCCTCCTACCTCTGCCTCCCAAGTACTGGGATTAAAGGCATGCGCCACCATGCCCAGGCTCACAATGCGCTGTTTTTAATAAAGCACAGTGTCCTTTTACATAGATCCAACATAAATCTTTACTGAAATTATCACCAAGGTTTTTTTTTTTTTTTTTTTTTTTTTTTTTTTTTTTTGGTTTTTCGAGGTAGGGTCTCATTCTAGCCCAGGCTGACCTGGAATTCACTATGGAGTCTCAGGGTGGCCTCAAACTCTCGGCGATCCTCCTACCTCTGCCTCTCTAGTGCTGGGATTAAAGGCGTGTGCCACCACGCCTGGTTTATCACCAAGTTTTATTATTAAAAACAACCCTGCAATAAACTTTTCCCCTATCTCCCTCCCTTATTTTCCCTCTTTCCCTGTCTATATTCTTTCCTTCTTCCATAAAGTGGAATTGTAGAGTCAAAGGGCATGCATTTTTTTCTTTTTTCTTTTCTCTTTTTTTAGTGTTTTTGATACTTATCCCCATACAGGACCATGAGGTTGTGTATAAAGACAGCTAATTATAATTAAACATTTATTATCTGATACACACTTTACATGCATTGACTCACTGATCCTCATACCAATCCAATGAATAAATTCTACTTTGTATATTTTTTATTTTCAAAAATTTTATTATAATTTTTTCCTTTTAGATGGGATGTCATGTAGCCCGTTGGCCTCAAACTTGCTGTATAGAACTAGGCATGGTGGTGCACACATTTTTTTTTTTTCTCACTCTAGCCCAGGCTAACCTGGAATTCACTATGTAGTCTCAGGCTGGCTTCAAGTTCACAGCAATCCTCCTACCCCTACCTCCTGCGTGTTGGGATTAAAGGTACACACCACCATGCTCGGTAGCAGCGTACACTTTTTAAAAAAATATTTTTTATTTATTTATTTGAGAGTGACAGAGAAAGAGGGAGGAAGAGAGAGAGAGAGAGAGAGAATGGGTGCGCCAGGGCCTCCAGTCACTGCAAATGAACTCCAGATGTGAGTGCCCCTTGTGCATCTGGCTAATGTGGGTCCTGAGGAATCGAGCCTGGAACTGGGGTCCTTAGGCTTCACAGGCAAGTGCTTAACCACTAAACCATCTCTCCAGCCCCCAGCATACACTTTTAATCCCAGCATTTGGCAGGCAGAGGTAGAGAATCATTGTGAGTTTGAGGCCAGCCTGGAACTAACTATGTATGACATGTTAGACTAAACATTCCAGGTCAGCCTGGGCTAGAGTGAGACCCTACCTTGAAACCCCCCTCCTCCAAAAAAAATGTAGCTGAGGCTGGCCTTAAACTCCCACCTTCTGCTTCTACATCTTGAGTGCTGGGATTAGAAGCATGTGCCATCATGTCCGGCCTATCTATCTATCTATCTTAATGCTTACTTGTTTTGATATGTGTGTATAATGCGTGTATGTGTACACACGCGTGCATGCGCACACACACATAGAAATCAGAGGACTTTCAGGGTACCAGTCCTTGCCTTCCACCTGGTTTGAGGCAGGATATCTCGCTATCATTGGTGTGGACTGATCCATGAGTGTGGTGGTGGTGTGAATGTGAATGTTTATCTCCCATAGCCTGAGGTACTTTTGATTAAGCTTGCAGTTGAAGTCTCCTGCTGGAGGGTGTGTTACTGGGGGTGGATCTGAAGTCCATCACCCACTAGGTGTATAAAGAGCAGTTTGAAGCCCTGGCTGTGGCTGCTGTTGGTTTCTCTCTCTCTGCTGTGGATGCATCTATGAAGGGAGCCAGTTTCTTCTGCCATTGATGGAGCATCCCCTGGACCCTGTAAGCCTGAAATAAACCCTTTCCTCTTATAAGCTGATTGTGGTCAGGTGTTTGTCCAGCAGCATGAAGATAACTGTGACAATGAGCGTTCAGGAAATTCTCCTGACTCTGTCTGCCATCTTACAGTCAGTGTGCTGGGATTACAGAAGTCTGTCACAGCGTTTAGTTTTTTTTGTGGGGTCAGGAATCCAAATTCAGGTACCAGGCTTGAATGATGAGCACTTTAACCATTGAGCAATCTCTCTAGTCCTTATCTTTTATTTTAAATTTAAATATTTACAAATTTATGGGGCATAGTATCATAATTAAAAACAATTTACAGGTATGGTGGTATAAGCATTTAATCCCAGCACTCAGAAGGCTGATGTAAGAGGATGGATGTAAGGCCAGCCTGAGACTACATAGTGAATCCCAGGCCAGCCTGGGCTAACGTGAGACCCTACCTTGAAAAAACAAACATGGGGCCAGGTGAGGTGGCGCATGCCTTTAATCTTAGCACTCAGGAGGCAGAGGTAGGAGGATGGATGTGAGGCCAGCCTGAGACTACATAGTGAATCCCAGGCCAGGCTGAGCTAGAGTGAGACCCTACCTCGAAAAACAAAAAACAAACAAAAAATTATGGGAGCTGGAGAGATGGCTCAGTGGTTAAGGTGCTTGCCCACAAAGCCTAATGGCCTGCATTCAATTCCCCAGCACCCATGTAAAGTGGTGCAAGTATCTAGAGTCTGTTTGCAGTGGCTAGAGAACTTAGCATACCCATTCTCTCTCTCTGCAAATAAATAAATAAAAATCTTTAAAACAATTTCTTTGCTAGGAGAGATAAGGTAGAGTGTATAGGCATACCAGAGCCTCCTGCCATTGATGATGAACTCCAAACATATGTACCACTTTGTGCATCTGGTTTTATATGCATGATGGGGACTCAATCTCAGAAAGTCAGGATTTGCAAGCGAGTGCGTTTAACCACTGAGCAATCTCTTCAGCCCCATAATATATAATTTGATATACTAATATAGGGCATAATAATCAGATATGGGTAGTTGGGGCTGGGAGATGGCTCAGTGGTTAAAGGCACTTGCTCATAAAGCCTGCTGGCCTGGGTTCAATTCCCTTCAGAAAGCCTGATGCAAAAAGTGGCGCAAGCTGGCATGGTGGCACATGCCTTTAATCCCAGCACTTCAAAGGCAGAGGGAGAAGGATCACTGTGAGTTCGAGGCCAGCCTGAGACTACATAGTGAATTCCAGGTTTCAGGTCAGCCTGGGTTAAAATGAGACCCTACTTTGAAACAAACAAACAAACAAAAAACAAAAGTGGCACGAGTGTCTGGTGTGCTTGGCATATATATGTATGTGTGTGCACACCCACCTACCCAAATAAATATGTTTTTTTGTTTTGTTTTGTTTTTCAAGGTAGGGTCTCTCTAGCCCAGGCTGACCTGGAATTCACTATATCGTCTTAGGGTGGCCTCGAACTCAAGGTGATCTTCCTACTTCTGCCTTTGAGAACTGGGATGAAAGGCATGTACCAACACGCCCAGCATTTTTTTTCTTTTGTCATTTTAAAAAATTAAATTTGGATAGTTTAACAGTTAACAATTCCTTCTTATATTCAATTGTCTAACATGCATTAGAATACATAAGCTTGTATTCTAATGACTTTAATGTTTGATTTTACAATATGGAAAGAATCTGAGGAAAGACAGGACCTGGGGAAGAGAAAAGGGACACCTTTACTCACAACGAAAATAGATACATTCGTACTCAACTATATAGTAACAATATAATCCACTTAAGTTACCAGAAATATACTTCTTGAAGCTTCCATTGGTTATGAGAAATAGCCCCACTCTGGGGCATTAAGTGGAAGGAGGGGCATCAGTTTCAGTAAAAACAGTTTAGCACAATAAGAAATAGTTTAACTTTGGGGCTGGAGAGATGGCTTAGTGGTTAAGCGCTTGCCTGTGAAGCCTAAGTACCCCGGTTCGAGGCTTGATTCCCCAGGATCCACATTAGCCAAATGCACAAGGGGGCGCACATGTCTGGAGTTCGTTTGCAGTGGCTGGAGGCCCTGGAGTGCCCATTCTCTCTCTCTGTCTCTGCCTCTTTCTCTGTGTCTGTAGGTCTCAAATAAATAAATAAAAATGAGTAAAATATTAAAAAAAAGAAATAGTTTAACTTTGGTCCACTTATCTCTTAGCTCAAGGACAAGTCACACACCAATTCTATTTTATGGAAAAGTTTAAGAAGCCTCGGTGTTAGTTCTTCCATGAAGGTCTGGTAAAATTCACCAGTGAATCCATCTGGGCCTGGACTTTTTTTAGTTGGAAGATTTTTGATAACCGCTTGGATTACTGCTGTATTTAAACATTTTTTTTTGACTAACATGTAGTAATTGTACTAATTTATGCAATACAGCATGGCATTTCCACACATGAAAACATGTTTTTCAATTATTATTATTGTTTTGTTTTTCAAAGGAGAAATTCACTGTAGCCCAGACTGACTGGAATTTACTAAGGAGTCTTAGGCTGGCCTCGAACTCACAGCAGTCCTCATACCTCTGCCTCCTGAGCGCTGGGATTAAAGTCGTGCGCCTCCACGCCCAGCTCTGGATACAATATGTTACTGATAAATCAGTGTAATGAACATCTCCATGTCCGTGTCATCACTGGGCTGAAAAGCCTTTAAGCCGCTCTCTTCTAGTGATTCATAGAGTCCAGAATACTGCTGTGAAGTCTCGTCACCCGCTGCACTACTTTTATTCCCATTCTACAGATGAGAGAAAACTGAGGCTCAGAGTGAGCACAGAAGCCGCCCCGAGGACCAAGCTGGGATTTGCACTAGGCTGTCTGGACCTGAGCTCTCATCTCCTTTTAGCACTGTGACACTCTGGGAGGCAAGTATCACAATCCCCACGCTAAAACGTTTGTCCCAAATCACAAGCCGATCAGGTAGAGCCAGCACGCATGGACTGCCAGCTCAGAGCAGGGATTCCTGGGACCTTCCTGAAGATCTGAGTGTGTTCAGGAGGGGGCTTCTCATAGCTCTCGATTCCACTTTCGGATGTTCTCTGCCTTTACCGGAGAGGCTGGGAAGGTGAAGGCTTAGTGGATGAGGGCTTGCTGTGCAAACACGATCTCTGGTGCCCATGCCAAATGCAGGGAGGGCATGGTGGTGCACGCCTGTAATCTCAGTGATCAAGAGGCAGAGACAGGAGAAGCCCTACGGCGTACTCACCAGCCGGTCTAGCTGAATGAGAGGTTCAGTGAGAGACTTTGTCTGGAAGAATAAGTGGAGAACAACTGAGGAGGACACCCGATGTTGGCCTCTGGCCTCCACACGCATACATGCATGCACACACATGTGCACCCACTCGCAGATGAACACGCATACATACTTGCGCACCATACACCCACACAGCCCTACTCTGCTGTGTAGAAATCACCATGCTTTTTATTTTGTTTGTTTGTTTCTTTTGTTTTTTTGAGGTAGAGGTTTCACTCTAGCCCAGGCTGACCTAGAATGTAGTCTCGGGCTGGCCTCAAACACATGTTGACCCGCCTACCTCTGCCTCCCGAGTGCTGGGACTAAAGGCGTGTGCCACCATGCCTGGTTGAAATCACCATGTTTAAGACAGCGATAAGAACGGCAGCACTGTAAAGAGACCCCCGCATTATGCCAGCTGCTTGGTATCAAGGCTGCACCTGTCACAGTTTTGGTGGCACGGCATGTTCTCTTGGAATAGAAAATGATTTCCCCTCGGGAGCGCTGCTGCTCAGTGTGAGCGGAGCTGCTGTGGGTGGGAGAGATGTGCTGGGTGGGCTGATTGCTGGGACCCTTTCAAGTGGGAAACTTTTATTTATTTTTTGGTTTTTCGAGGTAGGGTCTCACTCTAGCTCAAGCTGACCTGGAATTCACTATGTGGTCTCAAGGTGGCTTTGAACTCATGGTGACCCTCCTACCTCTGCCTCCCGAGTGCTGGGATTAAAGGCGTGCGCCCCCATGCCCGGCTCTCAAGTAGGAAACTTTTTATTATTCCAAGTTATCGTTGGGTGTCTTTCCTCTTCTGCAATGAAATGCTTTTTCCTACCACAAGGTGGAAGGTTCTTTCCAGCCCTGATTCTCCAGACCCCTCTTCACAGGCGCTGCTGCCACTACCGTGCTAAGCTGGAGGGACTGTCTCCTCTCTTCCCGGGCTCCGGGGTAGAGCAGGGCCTTCCCTGAACCCTCTGCGATTTATTGAAATTCACAAGAGCGCTGAGCTGTCTTGGCCAAAGGTTTAGAAGGAGCAAAAGGAAAGATTAGGGACACAGCTCAGTGCACACGCCTGTCATCCTAGCACTCAGGAGGTGGGGCAGGACAAACAGCAGTGTTTGATTATCCTTGGCTACATATTGAGCTCTAGGCTAGCACGGAATATTTGAAACCTTGTCTAAGAAAATAAAGCCTGGGCTGGAGAGATGGCTTAGTGGTTGAGGCACTTGCCGGCGAAGCCTAAGGACTCCAGTTCAAATCCAGATCCCACGTATAGCCTGACGCAACAGTGATGCAAGCACGCAATGCCATGCATGACCACAAGGGGACGCCCACTCTCTTCTCTCTCTCTCTCTCTCTCTCTCTCTCTCTTAAAAAAAAAAGAACAACCTAGGAGCTGGAGATATGGCTCAGTAGCTAAGGCATTTGCTTGCAAAGCCTAATAACCTGAGATTGATTCTCCAGTACCCTTGTAAAGCCAGATGCACAGTGGCATGTGCATCTGGAGTTTGCTTGCAGCGCCTGGAGGCCCTGACGTACCCATTCTCTCTCTCTCTCTCTTCTCTCTCTTTGCTTGCAAATAAATAAATAGGGCTGGAGAGATGGCTTAGCAGTTAAGGCATTTGCCTGCAAAGCCAAAGGACTCAGGTTCGATTACCCAGTACGCCAGATGCACAAGGTGAAGCATGAATCTGGAGTTCATTTGCAGTGGCTGGAAGCCCTGACGCGCCCACTCTCTTTCTCTCTCTGCCTCTTTCCTTCTCTCAAATAAATAAATAAAAATAAAATAGTTAAAAGATATTTAAAAAAACTAAAAACGCCAAGGAGGCAAAACACTTGCTGTGCACGCATGAGGATGTGCGTTCAGATCCCCAGAGCCCACACAGGTGTGTACACCTGTAAGCCCAGCACTGCTGTGGGGAGATGTGAGGCCGAAACAGTGAAATCCCTGGAAACTCACAGGCCAACTGACCCGATGCATGCAGTGGTGAACAGTAGGAGACCCTGCTCCAACGAAAGTGGAAGGCAAGAACTAACAGCGAGGTTGTCATCTGTCCTACACACACACACACACACACACACACTAAATGCGAATTATATTAAAAAAAGAAACTGGGAAGCCAGGCCTGGTGGCGCATGCCTTTAATCCCAGCATTTAGGAGGCAGAGGTAGGAGGATTGCCGTGAGTTCAAGGCCACCCTGAGACTATAGAGTGAATTCCAGGTCAGCCTGAGCTAGAGTGAAACCCTACCTCAAAAAAAGAAAAAAAAAAAAAAAAAAAAAAAGAGAGAGAGAAAAGAAAAGAAACTGGGCTGGAGAGATGGCTTAGCGGATGAGGTGCTTGCCTGCAAAGCTTAAGGACTGGGTTCAATTCCCCAGTACCCATGTAAAGGTGCACAAAAGGTGCATGCATCTGGAGTTCGTTTGCAGTGGCTAGAGGCCCTGGTGTTCCCATTCTCTCTGCTTATAAATAAAGAAATTTAAAAAAATCAACTTATAACTTGGTCTGCCTGTCTATCATCCATCCATCCATCCACCCATCCATCTATTTTTGTTGAGATAGGGTCTTATTTTGTAGCCCTGATTGGCCTAGAATTCACTCTGTAGACCAGGCCCTCTGGCTTGTGGGATTCTTTTGAACTCTTGACTCCGGAGCACTGGGTTGATAGGCATGTGCCACGATGCCTGGCTTAAAACTGTGTCTAAGCTTTGTACTACACTTGACCCTATCTTTCTCTGTACTTCCCTTGAAGTAGCCTTGATTTCCAGCCACTGCTGCCCTCTTGTGGTGAAAATTCCCTTTCCCTATCGATTCCACGGTGGTGGTTTTTTTTTTTTCAGTCTGTCTCTCTTCAGGGTTCTCAATGTTTTCCCACCCAGGGACTGCCTTCTCCTTAGATAACTGAAGGGGGAATGAATACCCCTTTCTTTCTGGGGCTACCCCATCTTTGAGTTCTTCCTAATCTAGGCATCAGATCCCAACAGTCCCACATTACTAACAGGCAAAGTGTGAGTCTCCCAGGGCAACTGTCTCCGTGTACTTCCTGTCTCTGTTGATACATGTAAAAGAGAATCCCAGTGGCATGAGAAACATGGCATTATGGGAGGGGCAGGATTTACACTGGCAGGAACACAGCCAGCCAGGGAAGACCATGAACGTAAAGCTATCAGTCATCTCTGAGGTGACAGATCTTGTGGTGTTGTTTTGAGGCAGGATCTCCACTCTAACCTGGGTGGACCTAGGACTCACTCTGTAGCCCAGACTGGCCTCTAACTCACGGTGATCTTCCTACCTCTTGAGTGCTGTGTTTACAGGAGGGAGACGTCATACCCGGCTTGTGGCAGACTCTTTTGTAGCCGTGAGCTGTGCTCCAGGAACCACACGAGAAACACCGTTTCCATAACCCTTGGTGGCCACTTGTCCTACTGCCTGGCAGCGGACAGATTCAAAGCCAAACTGGAGAGGAGTGCCTTACTCTGGAGCTGTTCCCAGTGTAAGGCAGGAGCTTGGTTTGTAGACACATCATTACAGCTCAGTGGGGTTTAGGCTATAACTATAACTGGGAAGTGTTTTAAGAGCAAGAAAATAAAACCAGTGGACAGCCAGTAGCTGCTGGAGGACAGCTCAGACACTTTCCCAGAGACGCTATCTTGCATTACCAAAAGGAGACCAGCAATGACATCCAACCCAGCTCTTCCATGACTGATTGCCTCAGCCCTAAGCTCTCTGTTTTCCACTCAGACTCCGTGAGTAGCCCCTAAACGCCAGAGACTCTTATCAACCAACCTCTGGTTGTGTCAAAGAGGGGTCTAGGGCTGGAGAGATGACTCAGCGATTACTTGTGCTTCCTGCACAAGTATAAGGGTCTGAGTTCAAATCTCCATATCCCATGTAAAATAGCTGGGCCCACTAGGCTAGAGAGATGACTTAGTGGTTAAGATCCTTGCCTGCTAAGCCAAAGGACCCAGGTTCGATTCCCCAGGACCCAAGTAAGCCAGATGCACTAGGGCACATGCATCTGGAGTTCATTTGCAGTGGCTGAAGGCCACTGGCGTGCTCATTCTCTCTATCTGCCTCTTTCTCTCCCTCTAAAATTTTAAAAAATAGCTGGGCATGGTCACATTAGCCCATAACTCCAGTCTCACAGGGAAGCTGAGACCAGGGGTCTTCAGAGCCCGGGAAGCTTTGGAATTAGCAAAAGGAGTCTTTGGCTCAAAACATGACCAGGTAGAAGAGGCAAAGGGTGGGACACCTGATGTGCCACTCCAGCCAGTGCAGGTGAGCCTATGGGGTGCCGCAAGGACACATAAATACGCATACACCCCACATACACAACCCACCCACATTACGCACACCCCCACACAAAAGCAAAAACAAAACAAGGTGGGCTAGTTTCTCCTCTAAATCTCAACAACACGTAAACTCATTTATGATGTAAATAAAAATTGAGTGGCTGGAGGCCTGAGGAGATGGCTCAGTGGTTAAAGATACTGTCCTGCTGACTTGCAAAGCCTGCTGACCTGAGTTCAATTCACCAGCACCTATTTAAAGCCAATGTGTTCTGCAAGAAGTCTTAGCATAAATAATAAATAAATGAATAAATAAATAAGCAAATCAATAAAGTGGGTGCTTGTAGCTGAGCATGGTGATACCCATGTTGTATAGGTGTGATCCCAGCACTTGGGATGTAAGGGCAGAAAGATCAGGGGTTCATGGTCATCTTTGGCTACATAGTGACTTTAAGGCCAGCAGGGACCCTGTTTCAAAAAAAAAAAAAAAAAAATTGGCCTGGAGAGATGGCTTAGCAGTTAAGGTGCTTGTCTGTGGAGCTAAGGACCCAGGTTCAATTTCCCAGTACCCATGTAAGCCAGATGCACAAGGTGGTACATGCATCTGGAGTTTATTTCCAGTGGCTAAAGGTCCTTTAAAGGTGCACCCATTCTCCCCCCCCCCTCTTTATCTCTCTCAAACAAATAAATAAAATATTTAAAAAATTGTATACTTGCTATCAAATACAGCTTAAGTGTAGACTGCTCACTCTCTCCCAGCAGCTTGGCCCCAAGTCCCTCCTATGGACTCCTCCAAGTCCCTCTTACCGTGGACAGCCAAAGTTCCTGCTGCCGAAAGTCAAATGCTTTTCTTTTTCTTCCATGTGTGCATCATGTGTACAGGTGTGCAGGTGTACATGTGTGCAGGTGTGCAGGCAGGAGGACAACTTCAGGTGTGGTCGCTCAGGCGCTATCTACCTTTTTGTTTGTATGTTTGGTTTTTCGAGGTAGGGTCTCATTTTAGCCCAGGCTGACCTGGGATTCACTGTGTAGTCTCAGGCTGGTCTCGAATTCACGGCGATCCTCCTACCTCTGCCTCCTGAGTGCTGGGATTAAATGTGTGTGCCACCATGCCTGCCCCCCCCCCCCCGCAAAAACCCTTTTGATTGACAGTTTCCATAAGCATAGATGAGAAACCATGATAATTCCCACTCCATTCCCATTTCCCCCCTCTCAAATCCAGCCTATGTTGAATCCTTTCTTCTTTCTAATTAGTCGCTTCTATTTTGATGTCATCTTTTTTTTTTTTTTTTTTTTTTTTTTTTTTTTGGTTTTTCAAGGTACGATTTTACTCTAGACCAGGCTGACCTGGAATACAATAGGTAGTCTCAGGGAGGCCTCAAACTCACCGCAATCCTCCTACCTCTGCCTCCCGAGTGCTGGGATTAAAGGCGTGTGCCACCACGCCTGGCTGATTTCATCATTTTCCCCTCCTGTTGTGAAGGTCTTGTGTAGGTACCATCAGGCACTGTGAGCTCATGAATATCTAGGGCATTTTGTGTCTGGAAAAGTGAATTGTAAGTAGTCCTATCCTTCCTTTGGCTTATACATTCCTTCTGCCACCTCTCTGCAATGGTTCCTGAGCCTTGGGGGGTGTGATAGAGATGTCTCCGTGCCAAACACTCCACTGTCACTTCTTTACTTTTATTGTTTGCTTTTGTTTTGTCAAGGTAGGGTCTCACTCTAGCCCAGGCTGACCTGGAATTCACTCTGTAGTCCCAGACAGGCCTCAAACTCACAGTGATTTTTCTATCTCTGCCTACCCAGTCCTGGGATTAAAGTTGTGCGCACCCTGCCTGGCTCCACTGTCAGTTCTTCTCAGCACTATTGTGACTTAAAAAATTTTTTTTTGTTTATTTTTATTTATTTATTTGAGAGCGACAGAGAGAGAAAGAGGGAGAGAGAGAGAGAGAGAGAATGGACGTGCCAGGGCCTCCAGCCTCTGTAAACGAACTCCAGATGCGTGCACCCCCTTGTGCATCTGGCTAACGTGGGTCCTGGGGAATCGAACCTCAAACCAGGGTCTTTAGGCTTCACAGGCAAGCGCTTAACCGCTAAGCCATCTCTCCAGCCCTATTGTGATTTTTGAGTTACTTCAGTGGTCACCCCCATCTGAAAAGAAAAAAAGTGAGAGTAGCAATAATATGGACATAAACATAAGTGCTTAGAGGGCAATTTAGTGGGCATAATACATGCATTTGGTCAGACAATCTCAGACATTACCCCCCAGGCATGTGTTCTCTCCTGTGGAGCAGGCCTGTAGTCCAATCAGAGAGCAACTGGTTTCCCCCATAACAGACACGATGCTCTTGCACCAGTTGGCATATTTAGCCTGGCTGGCCAGCCTGAAGGCTTACAGGGTCCACTGTGATTTAACACTGTGGGTGACTTCTGTCTCCCAAAAGGGTGTGTTCTGCATAGCTCTTTCCAGCATCCTGACAGCTAGTCAACAGGGAGGAGGCTTCCAGCTCAGTTCCAGCTTGATTTCTCAGTGACCTTCAGCCCAAGCACACGGAGTCTTCAGCATTAGGGCCTTACCATCTAGTTCTGGTGGGAAACCACGGTGCTATCTACCTTTCTAGAGACAAGGTCTCTTACTGGCTTGGAGCTTGCCAAGCAGGCTAGACTGTCTGGCCTGTGAGGTCCAGGGATCTGCCAGACCCTGCTCTTCCACGGCTGGGAAGACAGTTGCATGCTACCACATCAGGCTTTATGTGGGCAGGGCTCAGATGGGAGGTGTGGTCTGAGGTGGCTTTTTATTTCCCTTAATTCATCCCATTCCTTCAGCTGTGGAGACACTTTGGTCTCTGGGCTGAGAGCTCCCGTGTTGGACCCACTTTTCTGAAGCCTCAGGTAGGAAGCCGTTGTTGCTACTTGGTAGCGCTTTTGGGCAAAGGATGCTTGGCTTGGGTTTGTTTCAGAATTTCTGTGGGGCCTGAGGGTTTTTGCTGGGCTGGCTGGCCTCCTTTCTGGGACCCTGTCCTCACCTCTGACGTCCTACATGGCTGCAGTTGGTGATACGGAGGTCACAGCCTCTTCATCCTTTTCTCTCAGTACTGTCTTGTCATGAGGCCACGGCTGACAATTCCCCGAGTTAGTGTCCATGTCTTCCCCCTAAGCTTACGAATAGTGGTGGGGAGAGAACCTGCTAAGGTGTGTGGGTCTGAATGAACTTACTCTAGACCTGGAAGCCAGGGGGAAGTTTGAGAGGTTCTTCAGCTCCCCCAGTCTGCACATGAGAAAATGGGAATCTGGGGGGGGGGGGAAGACGCCCCAGTCACGATCGAGAGAGCAAGTGAGTGAGCACTGGGTGACATGTCTCCTCATTTCTAACTTGGGTAACTTCTTTCTTTCTTTCTTTTTCATTATTTTCTTTTTCCTTTTTTTTTTTTTTTTAGCCCAGGCTGACCTGGAATTCACTATGTACTCGCAGGCTGGCCTCGAACTCACAGCGATCCTCCTACCTTTGCACTGCAAATGAACTCCAGATGAATGCGCCCCTTTGGGTATCTGGCTTTATATGGGTACTGGAATATTGAACCTGGGTCATCAGGCTTTGAAAGCAAGTGCCTTTAACCACTGAGCAATCTCTCCAGCCCAATCTGGGTAATTTAAACAAGCTTCCAGACCATTCTGTGGAGTACCCTGGGGTTGAGGCTCTTTAGGCAATCTGTGTGGAGTGCTTGGGATTAAAGGCATGTGCCATCATGCCTGGCTTAAATTCTTTTTTAAAAAAATATTTCATTTTATTTATTTATTTATTTGACAGAGGAAGGGGGGGTGGAGAGAGAGAGAATGGGTGCACCAGGGCCCCTTGTGCATCTGGCTAACATGGGTCCTGGCGAATCCAATCTGGGTCCTTTGGTTTTGCAGGCAAACACCTTAACTACTAAGCCATCCCTCTAGCCCCAATTCTTTTTTTATATTTATTTATTTGTAAGCAGAGAGAGATAGAGAGAAGAGAGACAGACAGAAAGAATGAGAACTGGTGTGCCAGGGTCTCTAGCCAGTGCAAACGAACTCCAGACACATGCACCACCTTGTGCATCTGGCTTATGTGGGTAGTGGGGAATCAAACCTGGGTCCTTAGGCTTCATAGGCAAGTGCCTCAATCACTAAGCCATCTCTGTAGCCCCAATTTTTTTTTTTTTCTAATATTTATCTCAAGGCTGGAGAAATGGTTCAGGTTAAAGGTGCTTGCTTGAAAGCCTGATGGCCCAGGTTTCATTCCCTAGTACCTAGGTAAAGCTGATGCACAAAGTGGCACACGCATTTGGAGTTCATCTGCAGTGGCAAGAGGCCCTGGTGTGCCCATTCTTTCTCCCCCACCCACATGCAAATAAATAGATAAAAATATAAAAAATTATTTGGGCTGGAGAGATTGCTAAGTGGTTAGGGCTCTTGCTTGCAGAGCCTAAGGACCCAGGTTCAATGCCCCAGTACCCATGTAAAGCCAGATATATAAGGTGGTGCATGAGACTGGACTTTGTTTGCAGTGGCTAGAGTCTCTGGTATGCCTATTCTCTCTTTCTCTCTCTGCCTCTTTCTCTTAAATAAATAAATAAGAAAGAAAGAAAGAAATATTTATTTTCAGAGATGGCTTAGTGGTTAAGCACTTGCCTGTGAAACCCAAGGACCCCGGTTTGAGGCTTGATTCCCCAGGACCCACGTTAGCCATATGCACAAGGGGGCACACACGTCTGGAGTTCGTTTGCAGTGGCTAGAGGCCCTGGCATGCCCATTCTCTCTCTCTCTATCTGCCTCTTTCTGTCTGTTGCTGTCAAATAAATAAATAAAAATAAACAAAAAAATTAAAAAAAGAAATATTTATTTACAAGGAGAGAGACAGGGCTTCTTGCCACTGCAAACGAATGCCAGGTGCATGCACCAATCTATGCATCTGGCTTTACATGGGTACTGGGGAATTGAACCCTGGCCTTTAGTCTTTGCATACAAGCCCCTAAACCCACTGAGCCATCTCTTCAGCCCCTTAATGTTTCCACCCCTGTCCCCATGGCAGGGTCTCACTCTAGCCCAGACTGACCTGAAACTCACTCCATAGTCCCAGGCTGGCCTCAAACTCACAGTGATCCTCCTACCTCTGCCTCTCCAGTGCTGGGGTCCAAGGTGTGTGCCACCACACTGGCTTATCCCATGTATTTTTGTTGTTGTTGTTGTTGTTGTTGTTGTTTTCAAGGTAGGCTCTCACTGTAGCAGAGGCTGACCTGGAATTCACTATGTAGTCTCAGGGTGGTCTTGAATTCATGGCGATCCTCCTACCTCTGCCTCCCGAGTGCTGGGATTAAAGGCGTGCACCACCACACTGGCTTATTCCATGTATTTTTTTTTTTTTAGTATCTTATTTTTATTTATTTATTTGAGAGAGAGAGAGAGAGAGAATGAGAATGGGCACACCAGGGGCTCCAGCTACTATAAATGAACTCCAGACATGTGCGCCCCCCCTTGTGCATCTGGCTTACGTGGGTCCTGGGGAATGGAACCAAGGTCCATTGGCTTTGCAGGCAAGCACCTTAACCACTAAGCCATCCCTCCAGCCCTCTCATGTACTTTTGACATGATGTTTTCAATGATGCTGGGTCTTTGTAGGCATAACCCTCATCATCAATTGAGGCACACTGTCCAGTGTAGTACCATCTCTTGTGATTACTTCCTTCTCCCCGTAGATTTTCAGGAGAAACAAGAATCAGGGGGCACACAAGAGAAATACAAAGTACAAAGGGACACTTGGAACTAACCTACCTCCTCCATTTTACTGAGAGCTGGCCCTCTCCTGAATATGCAAAGCCAACCTGATGGCCACATCTGAATGTAGGGGACTGGCTGAGGTCAGAGAAGGTTGAAGGGAGCAAGAGGTCAAATTGAAGTTGAGTTGAAACAGCTGTTGGGCCAAGGCTCAGGCTGGGTTTCAGAGAAGTTTCATGGCGCTGGGAAGTCATCTCCGCCAGAAACTCAAACAGAAGGCACACGGTGAATTCTAGTCAGAGCAACAGAAAAACCGAGTATCACACAGCCTTCATGGGAATGACTTCAGCTGAGTTACTAAATCACACTCCTTTTCTTTTCTTTTTTATTTTTTTTGCATGTGTGTGTTTATTGTATGCATGTTCACATGCATGTAGACACATGTGTGCTTGTGCGTGTGTGTGTGTGTAGGTTGCCAGAGGACCCTTGGGTGCGGCTCCTCAAATACACCACTCACTTCTTTTGGAGAAGGGGGTCTTTTCCTTGGCCTGGAGCTCACCAGTTAGGCTAGACTGGCTGGCCAGTGAGCTCCAGGGACCCTCCTGTCTCTGCCCTTGCAGCCCTGGGATTATGAGCGTGCTGCCACACTCAGCGGGTTGACATGGGTCCTCGTGTTTATGACAAGCGCTAGACTGACTGAGTTGTCTCCCTGACTGCACTAAGTCACGACTCTTTCCTTTTAACCTTCCTTCTAGATTCAAGCATGGCTTTTCTCTGGATTAAATTTAACCACTCCTGGGACATGTTTGACTATGACCTTGAAAACATCACTGGCGTGCCACCCCCGGATGCTGATTTCAGGCCCTGCAGTGAGACTGCCTGGGCCACCAACAAGAACGCTGTGGTTGCCTTCTACATCCTGGCGTTCCTGCTGGCCTCGCTGGGCAACTCCCTGGTGATCTTTGTCATCCTGTATAACCGAGTGTACCGCTCCGTCACCGACGTCTACCTGTTGAACCTGGCCATTACTGACTTGCTCTTTGCCCTGACCTTACCCATCTGGGCAGCCTCCAGAAAGAAGGGCTGGGTCTTTGGCACCCCCCTTTGCAAAGTGGCCACACTCCTGCGGGAGGTCAACTTCTACAGCGGAATCTTGCTCCTGGCCTGCATCAGCGTGGACCGCTACGTGGCTATCGTCCATGCAACGCGTACACTGACCCAAAGACGCCACTTGGTTAAGTTCATATGTCTGGGCGTCTGGGGACTCGCTTTAATTCTGTCCCTGCCTTTCGTCATCTCCCGCCGGGCCTTAAAAGTGTTTGGTTACCTCCCAGGCTGCTATGAAGTCCTGGGTGACAACACAGTCTACTGGCGGATGGTGCTGCGCATCCTGCCTCAAGTCGTGGGCTTCCTCCTGCCGCTGCTGGTCATGCTGTTCTGCTACGGCTTCACACTGCGCACACTGTTTAAGGCCCACATGGGCCAGAAGCACCGGGCCATGAGGGTCATCTTTGCTGTCGTGCTCGTCTTCCTGCTCTGCTGGCTGCCCTACAACCTGGTCCTGCTCGCAGACACCCTCATGAGAACCCAGGTGATCGCCGACACCTGCAGACGCCGCCATGAAATTGACAGGGCCTTCGACGTCACTGAGATCCTCAGCTTCCTCCACTGCTGTCTCAATCCCATCATCTACGCCTTCATGGGCCAAAATTATCGAGATGACTTCCTCAAGATCCTCACTACCCGTGGCCTGGTCCGCAAGGAATTTTTGGCAAAGCATCGGATTGCCTCTTGCACTTCTTCTCTCTCTGTCCCTTCAAATCTCTAGGCACCATGAATGAAGGAATGTCTCACCTTCAAAGGGGACAATAACCATAGCTCTGAGGTGTTTTTTTTTTTTCTTTTTGTTTTGTGTGTGTGGCCTGCTGTGGACGGATGCAACTGGGGTTAGGGAAGATGACAGAATGTGCGGACGTTGGGGACTGGTATCTTCAAGGTCCACACCTACTTTCTGAGCAAGTGCTGATACAACTCGAAGAACTGGCTTTATACTTCCATACAAAGGCATGTCACCATTTCTGTTAAATTCATGCACCTTTTTTACTTTTTTCTTTTTTTGGTTTTTCAAGGAAAGGTCTCACTCTAGTCCAGGCTGACCTGGAATTCACGATGTAGTCTCAGGGTGGTCTCGAACTCATGGGGATCCACCTACCTCTGCCTCCCTAGTGCTGGGATTAAAGGTGTGCGCCACCATACCCGGCTTTCTTTTTTAAAAACTGTTTTTTAATTGATACCTTCCATTATTATAGACAATAAACCATAATTCCCTTCCCTTCCCCACTTTCCCCTTCACAAATTCACTCTCCATCATATCTCCTCCCCCTCTCAATGAGTCTCTCTTTTATTTCAATGTTATCATATTTTTCTCCTATTATGAGGATCTTGTGTAGGTAGTGTCAGGCACTGTGAGGTCGCAGATATCCAGGCCATTTTGTGTCTGGAAGAGTGCATTGTAAGGAGTCCTACCCCTCCTTTGGATCTTACATTCTTTCAGCCACCTCTTCCTCAATGCACCCTGAGCCTTGGAAGGTGTGATAGAGATATTTTAGAGCTGAGCACACCTCTGTCATTTCTTCTCAGCACTATGGTTCCTTTTGAGTCATCCCAAGGTCACTGCCATCTGAAAAGAGAAGCTTCTTTTTTGAGATCCTGCAACTAAGATACAATGGTCATTTATTTTCCTAATAAAGCTACTGCTCTTAAAAAAAAAAAAAAAAGAGAGAAGCTTCTCTAACCAAAAGGGAGGGTAGCATTAATATATGGGTATGAATCTTAAGAGAAGTGCTTACCGGGCAGTTTTGTGAGCATAATTTATGCATTCAGCCAGACACCAGCAGGCATTACTCCCCTAGGGCTCATGACCTCCCTTCATGCATCTTTGACTCATGAAGTAAGCAGTTAGCAGGGCCACATGTGTGACCTGACATTAGAGTGAAGAGCTTGAATCTGACATTAGGCCTTAAGGGGTTAACCCTGTCTGGAACATCGTACTCCAGTCAGGCTATTTGGCAGATCTGTGTCCTCTGATATGAGCTTGAGAAACTATTTTCCCATCTTGAGAATGTTACAGTGTTTGCTGGGGACATCAGGTCAAGTTTTGCTGAAACAGTCAAGTCCCCAGGTGGCCTTGTGATGGAGCTGGGGAACATCTTCCCCTTAGCTGTTGTAGGTGGATAATGGGTGTTTGGAAAGTCAGACCTAGTCCGTAAGACTCCCTTTTACCCCATGACCAGGGACACAGGCAGGATAATATGCATGTTGGGTACCTGCCGAGCCAAGGTTGCAGCAAGATTAGCAGCTTTAGGGCTGGAGAGATGACCCAGTGGTTAAGGCACTGACCAGCAAAGCCTAATGACCCAGGTTTGAGTCTCCAGTATCCGCGTTGAGCCAGATGCAAGGAGTTCATTTATAGTGGCTAGAGGTCATCACACACTCATTCTCTCTCTCTCTCAGATATATATATATATATATATATATATATATATATATATATATATATACTTTTTTTTTTTGTTTTGTCGAGGTAGGGTCTCACTCTAGCTCAGGCTGACCTAAAATTCTCTATGTAGTCTCAGGCTGGCCTTGAACTCATGGCGATCCTCCTACCTCTGCCTCCTGAGTGCTGGGATTAAAGGCGTGTGCCACCATGCCCATTCTCTCTCTCTGTCTCCCTCTCTAATTGCAAATAAATAAATGAAAAAATATATTTTTTGTTAAAAAAAAGATTAGCAGCTTTAACCCTTTCCCTTTTGGCACTTTCCCATGTAACATGGCACATCAGCAACTGTGTAAATTCACACCCAGCTGTCAATCATCCATTTCCAATAAAGTTCCTGTCCCCTGTTTGTCCGTGTGGATGTGTCTTGGGTGTGGCAGAGTAAAAGGTATAAGTGGAATATCTGGGTTTTTTTGCGCTTATCGTGGGAGAGGCTCACCCCACAAAGCTTCATGGGCTGGTGGGCACTTCCTTGGGCTTTAGTCCCTGCTAGAACAGTCTCTGGAGGCACAGCCTCATGTTTGTCCTCAAACTTCATATTCAGAAGACTCCCTTTGCTCAAATGTGAAAGGAGATGTCCCTATAGCGTTCAGTATCCTCCCAACTTAAGCAGCATCGCCTGGGTGGACCTGACCTGGCCTGGCTCCTTCCACCCGTGTCAGCTCAGTTCTCACCTCCTCAAGTGCTTTCAGGGAATTGCAGCTATCTCTTCATTGGTTTTCCTCTCACAAAGGCAGGAACCTGTTTGTTTTGTTCACTCTATGTATCTGGTGTCTGACCCCATTGTCTAGAGCCCATTAAATGCTCTGTAAATATATATATATACATATATATATATATTCTCATATCACCTCCCCTCCCAATCAGTCTCTCTTTTATTTCGATGTCATGATCTTTTCCACCTATTATGTTGGTCTTGTGTAGGTAGTGTCAGGCACTATGAGGTCATGGATATCCAGGCCATTTTGTGTCTAGGGGGAGCATGTTGTAAGGAGTCCTACTCTTCCTTTGGCTCTTACATTCTTTCCACCACCACCTCTTCCGCATTAGACCCTGAGCCTTGGAAGTTGTGATAAAGATATTGCAGTGATGAGCACTCCGGTCACTTCTTTCCAGCACCATGATGCCTTCTGAGTCATCCCAAGGTCACTGACATCTGAAAAGAGAAGATTCTCTACCAAAAGTGAGAGTAGCATTAATATAAGGGTATGAACATTAAGAGAAGTGCTCACTGGGACAGTTTGATAAGCATAGTATATACATTTAGCCAGACAGCAGCAGACATTACACCCCTAGGGCTCATGACTACCCCCTGTTTTAAGTTTTCAGTATCAGGGATATATTCCCTCCCATGGAGTGGGCCTGCAGTCCAATGAGAGGGCAGTTGGTTTCCACCATGACAGATACGCCGTTATTGCACCCATTGGCTCATTTGGCCTGGCTGGCTAATTATAAGGCTTGCAGTGTCCACTGTTGAGTATCTTCATTGGTGATTTCTCTCTCTCCCATTGAGCTGCATGCAGCATGTTTTTTTCCAGCTTTCTGTCAGCTGGTCTGCATGGAGGAGGTTATCAGCTCAGTTCCAGCAGGATTTCTCAGTGGCCTTGCAGTCCAACTATGTGCAGTCTTCAGCAATAGGGTCTTAGCATCTATTCCCAGTGAGAAACCAAGGGCCTCAGCAATGGCCTATAATGTTTTGGGGCCATCCGGGACCTCCCTAGCCAACAACTCACTGGAAGTTGTCCCATCCCTGGCACTGAAAATTTTCTAGCAACAATCTATGGCTCCTGAGTGATTTTTTTTTTTTTTTAAAGAAAAAGAGAAAGGCGCAACACTGCTGGCCAGCCGGTGAGTATAGAACTTGAAGAGCCTTCAGCGTTTTGTTTAAAATGTCTTTCAGCCGGGTGTGGTGGCATATACCTTTTATCCCAACACTTGGGAGGCTGAGGTAGGAGTGAGTCTGAGGCCAGTCTGAGACTACATACTGAATTCTAGGCCAGCCTGGGCTAGTGCGAGACCCTACCTCAAAAAAAGCGGGGGCGGGGACTGGAGAGAAGGTTTAGCTGTTAAGGTGCTTGCCTACAAAGACTAAGAACCCAGGTCTAATTCTCCAGTACCCATATAAGCCAGATACACAAGGTGGCACATGCATCTGTAGTTCATTTGCAGTGGCTAGAGACCCTGGTGTGCCCATTTTCTCTCTCTAATGAGCAGAAAATAAAATAAATAAAAAATATATTTTTAAAGTCTGACTTTTTTTTTTTTTTGAGGTAGGTTTTCACTCTAGTCCATGCTGACCTGGAATTCACTATGTAGTCTCAGGATGGCCTTGAACTCAAGGTGATCCTCCTTGTGCTGGGATTAAAGGTGTGTGCCACCAACGCCTGGCCTGACTTTCATCCTACGGGCAAATTTTTCTCCATACCATGACCAGCCCTGGGAGAGTCTGAAGCATGTCACCATACAGTCTGATGGTTCCCAGGGCTGTTAATGAGCTGAGTGGGGCAAAGGTTCAAGGCAGGAGTCTGACTAGGAGGCAGTAGCAGAAATGGCGAGGGTGTGGACAAAGTAACCAGTGTGGTGGAGGGAGAGTGTAGGCTTAAGGAACCTTCTGGGGGAGACCGGTGGCACCTGGCTATCAGTTGGGTAGAAATTGGGTGAGAAGGAGGATCAAAAAGGATTTATCAGCCAGGCTTGGTGGCGCATGCCTTTGATCCCAGCACTCGGGAGGCAGAGGTAGGAGGATCACCAATAATTCAAGGCCACCCTGAGACTACATAGTGAATTCCAGGTCAGCCTGAGTTAGAGTGAGACCCTACCTTGAAAAACCAAAAAACAAACAAAAAAAATATTGACCTGTACTTTGGGCAAATGACTTTACAGGAAAATGCTGCTGGCTGGCTTTGGCTTTAGGCTCATGGGGAGGACACAAGCGGACACGCCCACATGTATTGGGAAAACTAACTCTGGAAGCCTGAGGAAATCACATGGTTGGAGTTCTTTCTCATGAAATGGCTGATCATGAAAGTCACCAGAGGAGGTGACATCAAACTGCCATCAGCTGGGGACCAAGCATTCAGAACACATGTGTTTATGGAAGACATCTGATTCAAACCACCACATTCTGCTCCTGACCTTCATAAACTCACAACCATCAAGATGCAGAAATGCATTTTAGTCCAACTTTAAAAGTCTTGCTGGGCGTGGTGGCGCATGCCTTTAATCCCAGCACTCGGGAGGCAGAGGTAGGAGGATCACTGTGAGTTCAAGGCCACCCTGAGACTACATAGAGAATTCCAGGTCAGCCTGAGCTAAAGTGAGACCCTACCTCGAAAACCAAAACCAAAAACAAACAAACAAACAAACAAAAGTCTCCATGGTGTTTAGCAATCTCAACACTGTTTAAAAGTTCAAAGTCCAATATCTCATCTGAGATTCAAGATTGTCTCTTAACTGTAAGCCTGTGAAATTAAAACTGTAGTTAAATATGCATCATGGCAGAGAGTAAACACATTCACATTGCAAAAGATGGCATTGCAAGGAAATTAACCAACACAAGATCTACACAAGCAGGGCAAACATATAATCCATCCTGCAGCTCTAGGCCCATCTGGGATCCACAATGATACCTCTGGGGTTCCAATCCTGCCCCTCCAGCTGGGCTTCCCACAGCCAGGGGAAAACTCCGTCCCGAACCAGCAGCTCTCTTTGGCAGCTGTCCCACAGTCCCGGCATCTTGAAAATCCTGGCATCTCCACTGTAACCAAGGGTTCATCATTATCGCTCCACTGGGTCTCCATGCAGGGACTCTAGAAACCCTGCCTCCCATTGCTCAGTGGCCAGTTCCAAAAAACAAACTGCATTTAAAATCCAGTGACCCTTTCTTTTCTTCATTTGTTGAACTCCCATGGTACCAAGTGGCTTCTTGCTAATGCAAATAAACTCCAGATGAATGCAATGCACCACCTTGCGCATCTAGCTTAAGATGGGTATTGGGGGGTGCGTGGTAAGCTTGTGACCAGGAGTACTGCTTATCTTAAGGAGTTTGCTCAACAATGCAGGCCCCAGGAAATGCTATCCATCCAAGCAGAGCCTCCCATTTGTCTGCCATCAACAGAGCCTCCTGACTTCTATATTTCTCTAGGCTAGGTATAAAGAAATGTAGAGAAATATAACTTTTTGCTCTCTTTACAGTGGCCAGAGCAGAGTGTCAGGTGTCGCACTCCATCACTCTTCTGGCCTTACTTGGGTGAGCCAAAGAAGTCTCTTACTGATCCTGGAGTTTGTGAGCTCCAGTGAGTCCTCAGTCTCTGCTCTCCTATTGGACTGGCATTACAAGTGTACCTGGCCATACCCAGCTGGTAATATGAGTTTAGGAGATTTGTTTTATTTTTTGTTTATATTTTATTTTTTCGAGGTAGGGTCTCACTATAGCCCAGGCTGACCTGGATTTACTCTGTATTCTCAGGGTGGCCTTGAACTCATGGCGATCCTCCTACCTCTGCCTCCTGAGTGCTGAGATTAAAGGTGTGTGCCACCATGCCCAGCAAGTTTAGGAGATTTGAACTTGGGTGGGCTCAGGCCCCTAAGGCTCTTATACTGCAGGAAGCACATAACCATGGACTCATCTTTCCAACTTTCTCAATTTCTCTTGTTTTGAAGAGTTTTAAATTATATATTTATTTATTTGAGAGAGAGGGAAAGAGAGAAAGAGAGAGAGTGTGTGCTAGGGCCTCTGGCACTGCAAATGAGCTCCAGAGGCATGTGCCACCTTGTGCGTTTTGTTTTATATGAGTATGTGGGTACTGGGGAATTAAACCTAGATCTTTAGGCTTTGCCTGTAAGCACTTTAACCATTAAAACATCTCTACAGCCTCAAAGGGCTTTTTTTTTGGGGGGGGGGAGGAGTTCTAGGTATGCCTTGCTCTAGCCCAGGCTGACCTGGAATTCACTATGTAGTTCCAGGATGGCCTCCAACTCACACACAGTGGTCCTCCTACCTCTGCCTCCTCAATACGGGGATTGAAGGCATGCAGCACCATGCCTGGCCTTAAAGTTTTCCTTGTAGAACGCTTTCATTTCCTTACTTAGGTTTATTACTAGGTAATTTTTTGGCTGATGCTAATGGATTTTTTCCCCAATTTCTTTTTGCATAACTTTTATTGATATATAGAAAAACTACTGATTTTTATATATTAATTTTGTACTCAGATCTAAGAGTTTTCTTTTTTTTATTATTGACAACTTCCATAATTATAGACAATAAACCATGATTATTCCTTCCCCTCTGCTTCCTCCTACACAGGTCCACTCTCCATTATATTCCTTCCCCCTCTCAATCAGTCTCTCTCTCCTTTTTAAAAAAAGGAACCATTTAAAAAATATTTTATTTTTAAGCCGGGCGTGGTGGCACACGCCTTTAATCCCAGCACTTGGGAGGCAGAGGTAGGAGGATCACCGTGAGTTCAAGGCCACCCTGAGACTCCATAGTGAATTCCAGGTCAGCCTGAGCTTGAGTGAGACCCTACCTCAAAAAACCAAATGTGTATATATATATATATATATATATATATATATATATATATATATATATATATATATAGTTTTTATTTATTTGAGAGAGAGAGAGAGATACAGAAATAGGCAGGGAGGGAGAGAGAGAGAGAATGGGAGTTCCAGGGCCTCCAGCCACTGCAAACGAATTCTGGATGCATGCGCCCCATCGTGCATCTGGCTTATGTGGGTCCTGGGGAATTGAACCTGGGTCCTTAGGCTTCGCAGGCATGCGCCTTAACCGATAAGCCATCTCTCCAGCCCCAGTCTCTCTTTTGTTTTGATGTCATCATCTTTTCCTCCTATTATAATGGTCCTGTCTTTTTTTTTAAATATAAAAATACTTTTGTTTATTTGCAGAGAGAGGGAGAGAAAATGGTCACCAGGGCCTCTTGCTGCTGCTAATGAACTCCAGATGCATGTACTACTTTGTGTATCAGGCTTTAGGTGGGTACTAGGAAGTCAAACCCAGGGCTGGCAGGCTTTGCAAGCAAGCATCTTTAATTTCTGAACCATCTTCCTAGCCCCTAAGAATTTCCCTGGTGAAGTGTTAAGGATATTTTAAGAATAGGCTCATATAATCTAACAGTAGGGACTATTTAACTTATTTATATCTGTTATGTCTTTCTTTTTGTCTTATTGTGCTGGTGAAAACCTTACGTTCTATATTGACTATGAGTAGGCAGAGCTGGGGCTGTGGGTAAGAGTGCTCGCTGCTCAAGCATGGGGCCAGGAGTTCAATCCCCAGCATCCACATAAGAAGCCAGGACTGAGTGGGCCAGAGACAGGAGAATTGTTGGGGCTCTTTGGTCAGGTCGTCTAAAAAATGGGGAACTCCAGGCTGAGCGAGGGGCTCTGTCTCAGAAATAAAGTGGAAGAGTGATTGAGGAGGACAGCTGACAGCTTCCCCTGGCTTTTGCATGCACGTGCATGAGGGTTACGCATCTGCACACACACGTGCATAAGCCACTTCTCTCACACGCCCAGTGCGGAGAGTGGGTATCCCGTCTCACTTCTGATTTTAAGGAAAGCGTTTCAGTTGCTTCACCATTTAAAATAATGTTAGTTAGCTCAAGGTTTGTCACATACAGCTTTTACTACGCTAACTTATGCTCCTTCAATTCCTAGTTTCTTTTTCTTTTAGACAAGTTCTCATATATCCTGGGATGGCCTCAGACTCACTATGTAGCTGAGGATGACCTTGAATTTCTGATTCTCCTATCACCACCCCCATTTTATGTGGTACTGGAGATCGAACCTAGGGCCTTGTGCATGCCAGGCAAGCTCTCTACCAGCTGAGCCCCATCTTTAGTCTGGGAGACTTTATTACTGCCTCAAGTTTACTGTTCATTATAATCTACTCTTGTTTTAATTTGAGTAGGTCATATGTGTCCAGGAATTTATTCATTTCTCCTAGATTTTCCAGCTTTTTGGATTATATATTTTGAAGTATTGCATGACAATACTTTGGATTTCATTGGCATTTGTTTCAGTGCCCCCTTCTTCATCTCTACTTTTGTTAATTTGGATATTTTCTCTTCTATCTCATTAGTTTGGGTAAAGGTCTGTCAATATTTATGATTTAAAGAACCGACTCTGTGTTTCATTGATTCTCTATTATGTTTTTTTTTTTAATTATGTGTTTACTTGTTTGAGGAAGAGAGAGAAAGAGGTAGACAGAGAAAGAGGGAATGGGTGTGCCAGGGCCTCTAGCCACTGCAAATGAACTCCAGACACATGCGTCACCTTGTACATCTGGCTTACATGGTCCTGGGGAATCGAACTTGGGTCCTTATGCTTTGCAGGCAAGAACCTTAACTGCTAAGCCATCTCTCCAGCTCTGTTATGCTCTTTCTTTTGCGTACGTGTGTATGTGTGGTGTATGCATGTGTACGTACTGATGTAGCACCTTGTATACTCACCTGCTGTGCCCATGGGCTCATCTGAGAAGGCAGGAAAAACATCAGATGACCCTTCCATCATTCACTGCCTGTTTTCCTTGCGATAGAGGCTCTTTACTGATTCCGGAGCTCGTGGTTTGCAAGCCCCAGCAGTTTCCAGTCTCCCCTGTCCCACAGGACTGGGGTTCATGTGCATGACCACACGCAGCTGTTTATGTGGGTTCTGGAGATTTGAACTCAGATGGTTCCAAGTCCCTTCAGGCCTTCATGCTCACACAGGAAGACACACTTAACTGATGAGCCATCTCTCCTTTTTCTCTTCTTCTCCTCCTCTTCCTTCTTCTTTTTCTTCTTCTTCTTTTTTTTTTTTTTTGTCAGGGTCTCACTCTAGCTCAGGCTGACCTGGAGCTCACTACATAGCCCAAGATAGTCTCAAACACTTGGTGCTATTTCTACCTCAGCTGAGTGCTGGGATTAAAGGCACCTGCCACCATACCTGGGCCCTCTTTAGCTTTTTTTTGTTACCATTTATTAATTTCTGTCCTGATCTATATTAAAATATTTTACTTATTTATTTATTAGAGAGATGGGGAGGTGAGGAGAGAGAGAAAGAGAGACAGAGGGAGAGGGAGAGAGAGAGGGAGGGGCATGCCAGGACCTCTAGCCACTGCAAATGAACTCTAGATGCATATGCCACTTTGTGCATCTGGCTTTGCAGGCAAACGCTTAACCACTAAGCTATCTCTCCAACCGTATATTATTTCTTTCCATATACTGTTCTTGCTTTTCTAAAACTTTGAGGTATATCGCTGTGAGTTTTCTAATTTTTTGCATGTATATGTGTATGTGGCATGCATGCATGTGTATACTCATATTCACATATGTGTGTGAACATGCATGTAGAGACAAGAAGTTAGCATTGTCGTCTTGTCTTTCCACCTTATTATTGTTATTATTATTTTTGAGGTAGGGTCTTGCTCTAGCCTAGGTTGACCTGAAACTCACTATGTACTCTCAGGGTGGCCTCCAACTCACGATGATTCTCCTACCTCTGCCTCCCGAGTGCTGGGATTAAAAGCATGCGCCACCATGCCTGGCTTATTATTATTTTTGAGGTAGGGTCTTGCTCTAGCCCAGGCTGACCTGGAATTCACTATGTAGTCCCAATACTGTTTTCAAAAGTCCCAAATCCAAAGTCTCTTCTGAGACTCAAAGCAATTGGTTAGCTGAAAGTCCCTAGGAACAATTTATACACTTCTAATACATAATGGTATGGATGTCATGCTCATCCGCAGCAGGACAATCTTTGCACAGGCCAAGCCTGGGGACATGGAAAACTATGTACCTTGGGTATGATTGTCCAGGACACGAGGAACTCAACAGCCCTCTGTAAAGATTTCCTGATGTGATAAGCATGTTCCAAAACATAATGTTTGCGTCAACAACTTGTGATCTGCCTTATGCCCAGGATAATAAACATTTGTTTTTTCAGTTCAGCCTAAACTCCCCATAACTTTTACTGCCTTAAACCCTCAATAAAAGCTGTGAGTAAAGTCAGCTCTGGGCTTCACTCCAGTGGAGACCTCTGTCCCTCCTTCTGATTCTATCGTGTGTGATACGTGATCATTTCACATCCCCCCCAGATATGTAGCATGGCACCAACACAATGGTGCAGAGTAAACATTCCCATTCCAAAAGAGAGGGATGGAGGCATGACAAGAACATATTGCACCACAGCAAGATCAAAACCCAGGAGGGCAAACAACAAATCCTGGAGTTCATGTCCAGGTACCAGGGGGTTCATGATATAATCATCTGGGCTTCAAGGGCCTAGGGTATCCCTGTCCCCTAGCTCTGCTGCCTGCAGCACACATAGCCTCTTTCTTGGGCTGGCTCCATTCCACGTATGCAGCTTTCCTGGGTGGATGTCCTGGCATCACCAACATCCTGGGGTCTCCAGTGCAACTTAGGCGTCACCCTCACAGCTTCACAGTGGTCTTTCCTTGAAGGAAATCTGATTCTGCTCACATTTCTTGGTCTCGGTGGCCTTCTGGAATGTTGGCACTTGTTTCCATGATCCCCTCACTTGCATTGATCATGCCTGTAAACCAGTACCATGAGGACGATGCTGCTGCCAAGTTCTGTTGCTTCAGATGCAGCGTAGACCCCTTGGGTCATAGTTACATTACCTCCACGTGACTTCCAGGCTCATGTTGGGAACACACTTCCCTAGGTGGTTTTTGAGCAGGGAACCCCTTCAGCAGTAGCTCTCATTTTAGGTTCTTTTTTGAAATGAATTTGGATTTTCACAAGATGGATCCTTCCACAGGTGAGGCCTTACCTTCAGGGCACCTTTTCTGTTGTCCTAGTGCAGAGCAGGACTTTCCTTTTTAATGGTGCTGATCTCTGACAATCACAGCTGCCTTTTGTGTTTTGATGCTCTTTTTTAAAATAATTAAAAAAATTTTTTTGTTCATTTTTATTTATTTATTTGAGAGTGACAGAGAGAGAGAAAGGGGAGAGAGAGAGAGAGAGAGAGGGAGGGAGAGAAGGAATGGGCGTGCCACTGAAAACGAACTCCAGATGCCGTGCGCCCCCTTGTGCATCTGGCTAACATGGGTCCTGGGGAACTGAGCCTCGAACTGGGGTCCTTAGGCTTCTCAGGCAAGCGCTTAACCGCTAAGCCATCTCTCCAGCCCTTGATGCTCTTTTTTTTTTCTTTGAGGCAGGGTCTTGCTTTAGCCCAGGCTGACCTGGAATTCACATGTAGTCACAGGGTGGCCTCGAACTCACACTGATTCTCCTACCTCTGCCTCCCGAGTGCTGGGATCAAAGGTGTGCACCACAATGTTCACCTTGATTTTTTCATATTTTATTTATTTTTATTAACAACATATTTTATATGGGTACATCATGTGTTGGTTCCCTCTTACCCCTTGTCACTGCCTTCATTCCCTGGGGACCCTCCTCAGTGGGGTTACAGGTATTCCCCCTGGGGTTGTGGGAGCAGTAGTTTTTTTTTTTTTTTCTTTTTTCCTGTAGGTAGGGAGGAAATGCCTCTTAGGTAAGGAAAGGTTTATTTTGGTTCACAATTTGAAATTAAAGTTCATTGTGGTGAGGAGGCACAGTGGCATGAAGCAGAGCCGGTCTCCTCAATCTAACCTAGAAACCTCCTCACAAACATGCACAGAGATGTGGCTTCTAGGTGATTCTATGACCTGTCAAGTTGACAGAATCACAGAATGCACAGTTAAGCTTGACAGACCTCTATGCTCTACCAACCCTAAAGATAAGAATGCTATATGATAACACCCAAAACCTGCTGAGGAGATGCTAGCGTGGAACATGCCATTAAGGGTAATTTTAATCCATGTTCCCAAGCAACTTGACTCAAAATAAGCTATTCTCCTATGTATTTTTATTTAGTTTTACATTTATTTATTTGTTTATTTTTTTGAAGTAGGGTCTCACCCTGGCCCAAGCTGACCTGGAATTAACTATGTAGTCTCAGGGTGGCCTTGAACTCACAGCAATCCTCCTACCTCTGCCTCCCAAGTGCTGGGATTAAAGGCGTGCACCACCATGCCCGGTTTATTTCTTTATTTTTTTTAATGACAACTTCTATAATTACATACAATAACCCATGGTAATTCCCTCCCTTCTCCCACTTTCTCCTTTGAAACTCCACTCTCCATAATACCCCTTCACTCTCTCAATCAGTCTCTTTTATTTTGATGTCATGATCTTTTCCTCCTATTATGATGGTCTTGTGTAGGTAGTGTCAGGCACTGTGAGGTCATGGATATCCAGGCCATTTTGTATCTGGAGGAGCATGTTGTTAGGAGTCCTACCCTTCCTTTGGCTCTCACATTCTTTCCACCACCTTTTCCACAATGGGCCCTGAGCCTTGGAAGGTGTGATAGAGATATTTCACTCCTGAGCACTCCTCTGTCACTTCTTCTCAGCACCATGGTGCCTTCTGTCCTATTTATTTATTTATTTGGTTTTTAGAGGTAGGGTTTCACTGTAGCCCAGGTTGACCTGAAACTCCCAATGTAATCTCAAGGTGGCCTCAAACTCATGGCAATCCTCCTATCTCTGCCTCCTGAGTGCTGGGATTAAAGGCGTGCGCCACTACTCCCCATTTATTTATTTTTAAAATATATTTTATCTATTTATTTGAGAGAGAGAAAGAGGCAGAGAGAAAGACAGAGAGAGAGAATGGGCACATCAGGCCCTCTAGCCACTGCAAACGAACTCCAAGTGCATGTGTCCCCTTGTGCATCTGGCTTACGTGGATCCTGGAGAGTTGAACCGGGATCCTTTGGTTTTACAGACAAATGCCTTAACCATTAAGCTATCTCTCCAGCCCCATTTATTTATTTTTAACATGCACAAAATAGTCAGTGCAGGGCTAAAATGATGGCTCAGTGGTTAAAGGGACTTGCTTGCAAAACCTGATGGCTTGGGTTTGATTACCCAGTACCCATGTAAAGCCATATGCATAAAGTGGCACATGCATCTGGAGTTCATTTGCAGTGTGGCAAGAGGCTCTGGCATACCCATCCTCCTTTCTCTCTCTCGCTCTCTCTTTCTCTCCCCATCTGCTACTATCTCTCTCTAATAAATAAGTAAAATATTAAAAGGAATACACTCTATAAAAATATTCAGTGCACATATATTTACAACCATTACATCTTTCTGATGATTTTGTTTTTTCAAGGGAGGGTCTCACTCTAGCTCAGGCTGACCTGGAATTCACTGTGTAATCTCAGGGTGGCCTCGAACTCACAGCAATCCTCCTACCTCAGCCCCCCAAATGCTGGGATCAAAGGCGTGTGCCACCATGCCTGGCTCCAATTTTCTTTAATAATATGTAGTGACCTTTTTAAAAAATATTTATTTTTATTTATTTACTTGAGAGCGACAGACAGAGAGAGAAAGAGGGAGAGAGAGAGAGAGAAACAATGGGCATACCAGGGCCTCCAGCCACTGCAAATATACTCCAGATGCATGTGCCTCCTTGTGCATCTGGCTAACGTGGGTCCTGGGGAATCAAGCCTCGAACCAGGGTCCTTAGGCTTCATAGGCAAGCGCTTAACTGCTAAGCCATCTCTCCAGCCCTTTTTTGTTTTTGTTTTTGTTTTTCTAGGTAGGGTCTCACTCTAGTTCAGGCTGACCTGGAACTCACTCTGTAGTTCCAGGCTGGCCTCATGGTAATCCTCCTACCTCAGCCTCCTGAGTGCTGAGATTAAAGGTATGTGCCACCATGCCAGGTTGGCCTTCTTCTTCTTTTTCTTTGACGCAAGCCCAACGGACTGGCCTTCTTTTTTTTTTTTTATGCAACAGATTGAGAGAGAGGGAGAAAGAGAAAGAGAGAGAGAGAGAGGGAATTGGAGTGCCAGTGCCTCCAGCTGCTCTAATTGAACTCAAGATGTGTGTACCACTTTGTGTGCATGTGTGACCTTGCACGTTTGATTCACCTTGTGTGTCTGGCTTATGTGGGATCTGAAGAGTCAAACATGAGTCCTTAGGTTTTGCAGGCAAGTGCCCTAACTACTAAGTCATCTCTCCATCCTTGACCTTCTTTTTTTTTTTAATATTTTTAAATTTTTATTTGAGAGTGGAAGAGAGGAAGAGGGAGGGAGAACAAGAGAGAGGAGAGGAGAGAGGGAGAGAATAGGCCTGCCAGGGCCTTTAGCAACTGAAAATGAACTCTGGACACATGTGACTCCTTGTGCATCTGGCTTAAGTGGGTCCTGGGGAATTGAACCTGGGTTCTTTGGCTTTGCAGGCAAGTGCCTTCACCATTAAGCTATCTCTCCAGCCCTCTGACCTTCTTTTTATGTTCTGAATAATTTTGTCTTGAAGTCCACCTTGTCTGATATGTGTATACCTACCCCTGTTTTCAGTTTCCACTTTCTTCCATCTTTCCACTTTTAGTCTGTGTGTGACTTTGCTTGCTAGCAAGGTGTGTTTCCTGCAGATAATAAATAAATGTTGTAGACTATTTATTTATTTATTTTGGTTTTTCAAGGTAGGGTCTCACTGTAGCTCAGGCTGACCTGGAATTTACTCTGTAGTCTCAGGATGGCCTCAGTCTTACAACAATTCTCCTATCTGCCTCTCGAGTGCTGGGATTGAAGATATGTATCACAATATATGGCCTGAATCTTGCATTTTAAATATAATCTGTAACTTTCAACTGGGGTGTTAAGGTTATTCGCATTTAGGGTTATTTTCAGAGGTATTTGCTGCTTCCTGCAAATTTAAAAATTGTTTACCTTAGTGGCCAAACACTGTTTCTTTTTTCTTTTGCTTTCTTTCTCTCTCTATCTTTTTTTTTCCCCCAAGGTAGGGTCTCACTCTGGTCCAGGATGACCTGGAATTCACTATGTAGTCTCAGGGTGGCCTCGAACTCACAGTGATCCTCCTACCTCTGCCTCCCGAGTGCAGGAATGTGCCACCACGCCCAGCTTTGTTTCTTTTTTCTTTATCCCCTAATCAGATCAGAGGTTTGATGCTTTCCTGTGTTGAACATGATTGATTCCCATTTCTTGTTTCTTCATCCGGTTGTCTTATGAAATTTATTCTTTCCTGTGTTCTTGTAATTGAGATTTTCTTCCTCTTTGTGTATAGTGTTACTTTAAGTATGTCCTGTAGTGCTGGCTTGGTGATCATGAATTGCTTTGCTTTTTTTTTTTTTTTTTTTTTTTTTTTTTTTTGTACCTGTCTAAGTAGGTCTTGGTTTCTCCATCATTTAAAGAAGATCACATTGCTGAATATAGCCATTTTAGTTGGCAGTCATTCACTTTCAGGGCTTGAAATATATGACTGCATGTTTTTCTGACTTTTAGGATTTTTTTTTTTTTTTTTTTCTGAGGTAAGGTCTCACTCTAGCTCAGGCTGACCTGGAATTCACTCCGTAGTCTCAGAATGCTGGGATTAAAGACGTGCCCCACCACGCCCGGCTTGCTTTTAGGAATTTTTAAAAAAATATTTTATTTTTATTTATTTATTAGAGACAGAGAGGGAGAGAGAGAGAGAGAGAGAGAGAGAGAGAGAGAGAAAATGGACGCACCAGGGCCTAGCCACTGCAAACAAACTCCAGATGCATGCAACCCCTTGTGCATCTGGCTTACGTGAGATCTGGAGAATTGAACTGGGATCCTTTGGCTTTGCAGGCAAATGCCTTAACTGTTAAGCCATCTCTCCAGCCCTAAAGATTATATTTTCATTTATTTATTAGAGAGAGAGAGAGAGAGAGAGAGAATGGGCTCTCTTTTAGGATTAAATATTTTATTTTTACTTATTTGTTTATTTGACAGAGACAGTGGGGGGGGGGGAGAGAGAGAGAGAGAGAGATTGAGAGAGAATGGGCACACCAGGGCTCTAGCCACTGCAAATGAACTCCAGACACATGCGCCCCCTTGTGCATCTGGCTAACGTGGGTCCTGGGGAATTGAACCTGGGTCCTTCGGCTTTGCAGGCAAACACCTTAACCACTAAGCCATCCCTCCAGCCCGATTTTTAGGATTTTTAAAAATAGTATTTTATTTATTTATTTGCAAGCAGAGACAGACAGACAGAAAGAGAAAGACACACACAGAGAGAGAATGGGAGCACCAGGGCCTCTGGCCTCTACAAACAAACCAGATGCACACACTGCTTTGGGCATTTGGCTTCACATGGGTACTGGAGAATCTAACCCAGGTCGTTAGGCTTTGTAGGCAAGTGCCTTAATGGCTAAGCCCCAGCCCCATTTTTAGGATTTTTTTTTCTTTGGTTTTTCAAGGTAGGGTCTCACTATAGCCCAGGCTGACCTGGAATTCACTATTTAGTCTCAGGGTGGCCTTGAACTCACAGCCATTCTCCTACTTCTGCCTCCCAACTGCTAGTATTAAAGATGTGTGCTACCACACTTAGCTTTTGGATTTATTATATTATATTATTTATTTATTTGACAGAGAAAGAGGGAGAGAGAGAAAGAGAGAGAGAAAATGGGCATGCCAGGGCCTCCAGCCACTGCAATTGAACTCCAGACGCTAACATGGGTCCTGGGGAATCGAATGGGTGAGCCTCTGGGTGCTGGGGAATTGAACCTGGGTCCTTAGGCTTCTAAGGCAAGCACCTTATCCAATAAGTCATCTCTCCAGCCCAGGATTTATCTCTTCCTTCCTTCCTCTCTCTTCTTCTCCTCCTCCTTCTTCTTCTCTTTCCTTCTTTCTTTCTCTCTCCCCCCCTCCCCAGGTGGGGTCTCACTCTAGCCCAGGCTGACCTGGAATTCACTATGTAGCTGCAGGTGGCCTTGAACTCTGGGTGATCCTCCTACCTCTGCCTCTCAAGTGCTGGGATTAAAGGTGTGTGCCACCACACCCAGTCTTGGCATTTTTCTCTTGCAGATTTCATTGGTTTTTCTTTGCTCCGTGGTCTTCCGAAGTTTAACTCTAGTGAAAAGATTCTTTTCTGGTCATGTCTATTTGGGGTTCTAAATATTTCATGCTGGGCTGTCTGCTTGATTTCCTGGATTTGGGGGCATTTCTATTGTTTAACTTCAACTAATTGCTTTCGACCACTGAGTTGAACTCTTGTTCTTAAATTAGAAGCAGTTTTTGTAATCTCCAAATTCAGATGGTGGTGCACAAGGAACCCCAAAATGATGTCTTTATTCCTGTCACTCTATAGAGAGTTTCACGAATCCTCACATGACCTTCATTCGAAGGTTTCTTTGTCCTCCTAGATTTCATTTCCACAGGACATGACTTTAAGGGCCGCACACAAAGATAGATGCAAATAAGCTTTGTTACATAACCGTATAACTCATCATTTAATGCTTGATTTTTTTTTTTTTTTTTTTTGGCTTTTCAAGGCAGGGTCTCACTCTGGCCCCAGGCTGACCTGGAATTAACTAAGTAGTCTCAGAGATCCTCCTACCTCTGCCTCCTGAGTGCTGAGATTGAAGGCGTGCGCCACCACGCCTGGCTCTAATTCTTGATTTTTTTTTCTTTTGGGGGAGGTTGTTTGTTTTGAGGGAGGATCTCATATAACTAAATAGTTGAGAATGACCCAGAACTCCTGATCCTCCGGTCCCTACCTCCCACGTACAAGGATTACAGGCGTGCACAGCACCGCACCTGGCTTGAAGCTTGCTTATTAACCCGTGGAAGCAAGCACGGGGTGAAACTGCTGAGGACGGTCAGGGTCCCCGCTAAGGGGCGTTCTCGGACACAGGCGAAGCGGCCCGCACTACGTGCTTTTAGTCTAGACTTGCTTGGTTTCCCCCCACACCCACAACATCTTCAAAACCCGAGCAAGGCCAGCCTTTGCAGGAAGACAGATCTTGTTTACAGAATGGGAACCAAGGGAGAGGTGCGGATGTGGCTTAGGTTGCTGTTGGGCAACAGATTCCTTCCTATGTCGGAAGTGACTGATTTCTTCAGAGGCTCCGCCCCATTTACCTTTCAAGACCTTTCTCTTCCAGCAAACCTAATTTGAGCCTGGCTAAGAGAAAAGGGTCAGAATTTTGGGAAATTGTGGGTTCATTCACAATTTCCCACCCGCACTCACATATATCCATGCAACATACATGTTCGTGATGGGCCATGTAAGAATCTGGTCAGTATCCTCCAGGTGGGATTTTTTTTTTCCCCCCAGTGCTGGAGTTTGAACCCAGGACCTTGTTCATACTAGTAAAGCACTCTACCACTGGGCTAGATCTACAATCCTCAAACTGATGCTTAAAATTTACTGAAAGTTTTTTCTTAAATTTTATTATTATTATTATTATTATTTTGGCTTTTCAAGGTAGGGTCTTGCTCAAGCCCAGACTCACCTGGAATTCACTATGTAGTCTCAGGGTGGCCTTGAACTCACAGAGGTCTTCCTACCTCTGCTTCCTGAGTGCTGGGATTAAAGGCATGTATCACCACGCCCAGCTGAGAGAAAGTTTTAACAATGCTGATCATTATGGAAAGAAGTTAACGAACGAGAAGGGAAGTTTTATTTTCTGATTTGACATTGCGTTGATTTCCAGTCATGATGGCAGAGTGAGGAGACATAGAAAACAACGATACCTCAACACACATGCACGCGCACACACACATAGTCTAACTTGAAATGATAGATAATGTACATTAAAAAATTTAAATACCTAAGACTAGATGTAAAACAAAGCGAAATTGTTTTAATTATTATTATTTATTTATTTGCAAGCAGAGAGAGTTAGAAAGATGAAAGACAGAGAGAGAGATTGGGTGTGCCCTGGCCTCCAGCCACTGCAAACGAACTCCAGATGCATGTACCACTGTGTATTTGTCTTTATGTGGGAAACTGAACCCGGGTTATTGGGCTTTGCAGGCAAGTGCCTTAACCACTGAGCAAACCTCTCCAGACTGAAAAATATTTTTTTAATATTTTATTTTATTTTATTTATTTATTTATTTGACAGAAAAAGGGGGGGAGAGAGAGAGAGAGAGAGAGAGAGAGAGAGAGAGAGAATGGGCTCACCAGGGCCTCCAGCCACTGCAAATGAATTCCAGATGCGTGCACCCCCTTGTGCATCTGGCTAACGTGGGTCCTGGGAAATCGAACCTGGGTCCTTTGGCTTTTCAGGCAAATGCCTTAACTGCTAAGCCATCCCTCCAGCCCCTGAAAATTATTTTTTAATTTACTTATTTGCAAGGAGAGAGAGAGAGAGAGAATAAGCACACCAGGGCCTCTTGCCATTGCAAACAAACTCCAGACACATGCACTACTTTGAACATCTGGATTTATGTGGCCACTGGGGAATCAAACCCAGGCCATTAAGCTTTGCAAGCAAGTATCTTAACCGCCGAGCTATCTCTCTAGCCCTAAAGATAAATCTTTTTTTGTTGTTTTTGGGTTTTCTTTCTTTTTATTTTATTCATTTGAGAGAGAGAGAGTGAGAGAGACAGAGAGAGAGAAAGAGAGAGAGAGAGGGGGAGAGAATGGGCATACCAGCCACTGCAAACAAACTCCAGATGCATGTGCCACCTTGTGCATCTAGCTAACGTGGGTCCTGGGGAATCGAACCTGGGTCCTTTGGCTTTGTAGGCAAGCACCTTAACTGCTAAGCCATCCCTCCAGGCCCCTCCTGTTGGCACATGCATCTGGAGTTTGTTTGCAATGGCTAGAGGCCATGGTGAGCCCATTCTTCCTCTCGCTCTCTGGAATAAGTAAATAAAAATAATTATAAAAAATAAACTCTCTGAACAAACCTCTTCAGGCTGCTGCAGACAACAGTGTGAGACACCTCACTGTCCCAGTGCTACAGCACCACTACGCCTGGTTCACAAACATTATTTATTTAATCTATTTTGAGACTAGGTCTTGCTATGTAAACCAGGCTGGCCTGTAACTTGTGGCAGTCCTCCTGCCTCTACCTCCTGAGTGCTGGAAAACATCTCTTTTGTTGTTGTTGTTTTGAGGTAGGGTCTCACCCTAGCTCAAGCTGACCTGGAATTCACTATGCAGTCTCAGGGTGGCCTTGAACTCATGGCGATCCTCCTACCTCTGCCTCCCGAGTGCTGGGATTAAAGGTGTGTGCGCCACCACGCCAGGCAACATTTCTTTTAGTATATGTCAGAAACTAGATAAATAACTGAGTTATTAGACTGGAAGAAAAGATAGATTATAAAGACAGCCAAAGAACTGTCTACAAATATATTAAAAACTACAATATGGAGCCAGGTGTAGTGGCACATGCCTTTAATCCCAGCACTCAGCAGAGGTAGGAGGATCGCCTTGAGTTCAAGGCCACCCTGAGACTACGTAGTTAATTCCAGGTCAGCCTGGGCCAGGGTGAGACCCTACCTCGAAAAAGCCAAAAACCAAACAAACAAAAAAAGAAGGGATTATACTAAGTGAGGTAACCCAGGCCCAGAAAGCCAAGTGTCGCAAGTTCTCTCTCATATGTGGATCCTAGCTATAGATAATTGGACTTCTGTGTGAGTAGGAAGAAAACTCAGTAGCAAAGGCCAGTAAGCTAGAAAAGAAATATAAAGGGAAGAGAAAGGAAGGGAGGGGGTACTTAATAGGATGGTATTGTATATATGTAAGTAGAAGAATAGATTAATGGGGGTGAAAAGGCCCAAGTAAGGTCAGGGGAAGAGATTGAGTAAAGGAAAGGTGGAGGGAGGGCTAATCAAAATCTAAGAGGATATAAATAAATCATATGGAATCCTACTTTTTTGGACAATGGAACACTCAGGAGCCATAGATTGTTGCTAGAAAAATTTCAGTGCCAGGGATGGGATACCTTCCAGTAAGCTGTTGGCCAGGGAGGTCCCTGATGCCCCAAAACCTTATAGGCCATTGCCAAGGCCCTTGGTTTCCCACTAGGAATAGATGGTAAGGCCCTATTGCTGAAGACTCCACATATTTGGGCTGCAAACCCACTGAGAAATCCTGCTGAAACTGAGCTGATAACCACCTCCATGTAGACCAGCTGACAGAAAGCTGGAAGAAGCCATTCTGCATGCAGTTCAATGGGAGAAAGAGAAATCACTAGTGAAGATACTCAACAGTGGACACTGCAAGCCTTATATTTGGCCAGCCAGGCCAAATGAACCAACGGGTGCAATAGTGGCATGTTTGTCATGGTGGAAACCAACTGCCCTCTAATTGGACTGGAGGCCCACTCCATGGGAGGGAATACATCCCTGATACTAAAAAACTTAAAACAGTCATGAGCCCTAGGGGTGTAATGTCTGCTGCTGTCTGGCTAAATGTATATACTATGCTTATCAAACTGCCCAGTAAGCACTTCTCTTAATGTTCATACCCTTATATTAATGCTACTCTCACTTTTGGTAAAGAATCTTCTCTTTTCAGATGTCAGTGACCTTGGGATGACTCAGAAGGCATCATGGTTCTGGAAAGAAGTGACCGGAGTGCTCAGTACTATAATATCTCTATCACACCTTCCAAGGCTCAGGGTCCATTGCGGAAGAGGTGGCGGAAAGAATGTAAGAGCCAAAGGAAGGGTAGGACTCCTTACAATGTGCTCCCCCAGACACAAAACAGCCTGGATATCCATAACCTCACAGTGCCTGACACTACCTACACAAGACCATCATAATAGGAGGAAAAGATCATGACATCAAAATAAAAGAGAGACTGATTGAGAGGGGAGGGGGTTTTAATCGAGAATGGAGTTTCAAAAGGGAAAGTCGGGGGAGGGAGGGTATTACCATGGGATATTGTTTATAATCAAGGAAGTTGTTAATAAAAAATATTTGAAAAGAAAAAAAAACAAAAATAAAACAACCAACCAAACAAACAAAAACCAATTAAAAAACCCCCACAATATGTTGGTTTAAAAAATAAACAGAAAGTGATACCAATGTTATGTGGACATTCAATACCCCCGCTAAAAAGGACCTTCAGAAAAGAGAATAGGGGAAATAAAGTCAAAATGTCTAAGAAAATAATACAAGAAAATTTCACAATGTCTGTTCTCAGATTTAAAAGGACTTAGTAGGTGTCCAGTATAACTAGAACTCTCTCACCAAAGCACGTCATCATGCAAAGCTGAAGGTTCCAAAATTCCCCTAACAGATGATCCAGTCTTTTGGCTTGGAAGATGACTTAGGAGCTAAGGGCACTTGCTGTGCAAGCCTGAGTTCCTGAGTTCAAATCTGGGCGTGGTTAGGTGTGCCCCAGCACTGGGGCAGGGGGAGTAGAGACAGGAGGATATCTGGAGCTTCTAGGTCCTTAATCAGACTAACCAGAAAACAGGGCTCTCCAGGTGTGGTGGTTTGATTCAGGTGTCCCCCATAAACTTAGGTGTTCTGAATGCTAGCTGATGGATATTTGGGAATTAATGCCTCCTGGAGGGAGTGTATTGTTGGGGGCAGTGGGCATTAAAGCCAGTTTCCCTGTGCCAGTGTTTGGCACACTCTCCTGTTACTATGGTCCACCTTGTGTTAGCCATGGGGTGATGTCCACCCTCTGCTCATGTCTTCGTTTCCCCTGCCATCGTGAGCTTGTAAGCCTGTAAGCCAAAATAAACCTCTTTTTCCCAGAAGCTGCTCTTAGTTGGGTGATTTCTACCAGCAATGCGAACCGGACTGCAACACCAGGTTTATTGAGAGACCGTGTCACCTGCTGTCCTTCTCTGTGTCTGTGCCTGTGTCCATGGAGTGTGTGCATGTGCGCATGTACCACACATACCACACACACACACATGTCTAGTATCATACCAAGAATAACGAATTAGAATAGCATCAGAAATCTCAATAGCAGGGCTGGGGAAATGGCTTAGTGGTTAAGGTGTTTGCCTGTGAAGCCTAAGGATCACGGTTTGATTCCCCAGGACCTACGTAAGCCAGATGCACAAGGGGGTGCATGTATCTGGAGTTCATTTGCAGTTGGCTGGAGGCCCTGGCGCACCCATTCTCTCTTTCTCTCTATCTGTCTCTTTCTCTCTCTCTCAAATAAATAAATCATACGTTTAGCTGGGCGTTGTGGCGCAGCCTTTCATCCCAGCACTTGGGAGGCAGAGGTAGGAGGATCACTATGAGTTCAAGGCCACCCTGAGACTACGTAGTGAATTCCAGGTCAGCCTTGAACTAGAGTGAGACACTACCTCGGAAAAAAAAAAAAAAATCTCAATAGCAGCCCTGGAAGCCAGAAGAAACTGCAGAATTCTGAAAGAAAATAAATCCCAACCTAGGCTTCAATACCCAGCCAAAATACCAATTCTGTGAAGTAGAGTAGAGGCAGTTTGGAAATGCAAAGTCTCACAAACTTTATCTCCTATATATCCAATAATCTTACAAAAGAAGAGCATATGACCAACGAATGCTGACAGCTGGTATTTAATGGAACCTGTGGTATTCTATGCATTCTTCTAAATGCCAAATCTACATGCATGTGGATCCGTACTCATTTATTTTAATCCTCCACGCAACTAACCGAGCCTTATTTTTAACTGCAGCATACAAAGACATAGAGGGAAGTTAAATGATTTTTTTCCCTCTAAATCAGAAAGCTTGGAGCTGCAGAATTGCCTGCAAGCAGCAAAATTCAGGCTGTTTGTCTCTTCCTTTAAAAGAAAGGAAAAGTTAATACCCACTCGTGATGAAAAATTTTTAATGCTCAGCAAGCTAGAAATAGAAAACAACTTTCTCAACCTGTAAAAGGTCTCTCTGAAGTATATGTAGTTAGCAAAATATTGACTAAAGATTTAATGCTTTAAGACCACGAGCAAGGCAGAGCTGGATATGGTGACTCATGCCTGTTCTTGCAGCATTCAGGAGGCAAGAGGGTGAAGAGTTCAAAGCCAGCCTGTGGCACATAGCAAAACTTTGTCTGAAAATACTATCATTATTCTCAGATGACATGATTGTATACACAAAAATAATCTTTTAAAAAGTCTGCTAGAACTAACAAGTGGATTTATTAAGACCACAGCTTACAAAGTCATTACACATAATGCAATTATATTGCTGTATACTAGTAACAAAAGTCTAGAAAATTCCAGCATTTGGGCGGCTGAGGTAGGAGGATCACTGTGGGTTTGAGGCCTTCTTAATAATGACTACATAGTGAATTCCAGATCATCCTGGCTAGAGTGAGACCTTATTCCCCCAAAACAAAACAAAAAAAATCTAGGAAAATAGAAAGTTAAAAATATCATTTATTTATTTTATGAGAGAGAGAGAGCAAGAGTGAGAATGAGAGAGAGAAAGAAAGAGAGAGAGAGAGAGATTGGTGCATCAGAGCCTCCAGCCACTATAATTGAACTCCCTGGCACAAGACCTGGATTATCAGGGAGCATTTTGGGCTGGAATGTTCAAGAATAGGCTCCTGGGCAGAAGTCTAAGGGATAGTGACAGAGATGGTTGATCAAGGGGCAACTACTTTAAAGGGAAGTGGTATTTTTTTTTACATGATTATTGGAGGTTGGCACACTAAACCGATCAAATAAATTTTTAAAAATATATTTTATTTATTTTTTTGAGAGAGAGAGAAAGAGGCTGAGAGAGAGAGAAAGAGAGAAGGAGAGAATGGGCACTCTGAGGCCTCTAGCCACTGCAAATGAACTCCAGACACATGCGCCTCCTTGTGCATCTGGCTTACGTGGGTCCTGGAGAATCGAACTGGTATCCTTTGGCTTTGCAGGCAAATGCCTTCACTGCTAAGCCATCTCTCCAGTCCTAAAACAAATTTTAATTGTTTAAAAATAAGTAAGCATTATGCAGAACATAATTAAATTTTGTTCATTGTCTCCTACCTTACCCTGATATGCACCCCCATTCCTTTCCTGACCATCTCCCATTTCTGAATCCTACTTCTCTTTAAATTTCTCTAGTCCTAATCCCAACCCCATCCTAGACACGAGTCCCTCCCCATGGTGAGGCATCTCCCTGGCTTTGACCAGTCAGCTAATCATAGCCCTAGCCAACAGCGGAAATACTAGCGTCCCATATTGCAATACTCAAATGTTAATAAAAAAGAACCTCAATCCTAGCATTCTTCAAAATCTGAAATCCATGGCTGGGGAGATGGCTCAGCAGTTAAAAGCTCTTTTTTGCAAAGCCTTCCAGCCCAGGGTTCAGTTCCCCAGAAACCACATCCATCCAGTTGCACATAGTGACACATCCATCTGGAGTTTATTTGCAGTGGCTAGATGACCTGGTTCACCCATTCTCTTTATCTTTGCAAATTAATTAATTAACTAATTAATTAAAAAAGGATCTGGGTGTGGTGACACACACCTTTCATCCCAGCACTCAGAAGGCAGAGGTAGGAGGAGGGCTGTGAGTTTCAGACCAGCATAAGACTACAGAGTGAGTTCCAGGTCAGCCTGGGCCAGAGTGAGACCCTACCTCAAAAACAGCAGCAATAACAAATATATATGAATGTAAACTGCCATTTTACAGTTGACTGAAAAGAGATTTAACTATAACATTTCTTCTCTCTCTCTCTCTCTCTCTCTTTTTTTTTTTTTTTTTTTTTTTTTTTAGACAGCATCTCACTGTGTAGACCAGGCTGGCATGGAACTTGAGATTCTCTTGACTCATCCTCCCAAATGCTGGAATCGCAGGGGTATACCACCAAGCATGGTTATCTACCTTTTTTATTTACATTTTTTATATTTATATTTTTATTTATTTGTTTGAGAGAGGAAAAGGGGAGAGAGAGAGAGAGAGAGGGAGGGAGAGAATGGGTGTGCCAGGGCAGCCAGCCACTGCAAATGAACTCCAGATGCATGTGCCACCTTGTGCATCTGGCTTACATGGGTCCTGTGATATCGAACTGAGGTCATTTGGCTTCACAGGCAAGCGCCTTAACTGCTAAGCCATCTCTCCAGCCCTTTTATTTTAATTTTTGAGACTCAAATTCAATATGTAGCCTAGGATGGCCTGGAACTTCTGATCTTTCCAAGGTCTGGGATTACAGCATGTGCCATCACACTGGCCTTTCCTTTAAAAAAACATTTCTAGGGAGATGGCTCAGTGGTTAAATGTGCTTCCTTGCAAAGTCTCCTGGCCAGGTTTGATTTTCCAGTACCCACATAAAGCCAGATGTAGAGTAGGGAATATATGTGGAGTTTGTTTTCTGTGGCAAGAGGCCTTGGTGTACCCATTCTCTCTCTCAAATAAATAAATAAATAAATAAATAAATATATTTTTAAAATATTTTATTTATTTACTGGAGAGAGAGAGAGAGAGAGAATGAATAGGGGCACCAGGGCCTCCAGTCACTGCAAATTAACTCTCAGTTGTATGCACCACCTTGTGCATCTGGCCTACATGGGTCCTGAGGAATTGAACCTGAGTCCTTAGGCTTTGCAGGCAAGTGCCTTAACCACTGAGCCATGTTTCTAGCTCTAAATAAGTAAAAATATTTTGAAACATTTCCAATTATTTTATTTTATTTTATTATCATTTCCCAAGTTCTCACTGAGGTCAACCACCTTTTTATATTTGCTGGTCATTTGTACTTCCCTGGGCCCCGTCTAGATTTTCATTTATGAAGCCCCGTGGAATTGTCCTTGAGGTGGCTACCATGCAAGAGAAGGAAGATAGAATTTAGGAAAAAGATGAGGGGCCTGGGGAGATTTCTCAGTGGTTAAAAGCATTTGTTTGCAAAGCCTATTGGCTTGGGTTCGATCCCTTAGTATCCACGTAAATCTAGATGCAAAAAGTAATGTGGTGCATGAAGCTGAGCGTGGTGCCTCATGCCTTTAGTCCCAGCACTCGGGAGGCAGAGGTAAGCTGTGAGTTCAAGGCCACCCTGAGACTACATAGTAAATTCCAGGTCAGCCTGGGCTAGAGCAAGACCTTACCTCAAAAAAAGTAAAATAAAATTTAAATTTAGAAACAGGTAGACAGGGCTGGAAAGATGGTTTGGTTAAGTGCTTGCTGCACAAGCATGAAAACCAGAGTCTCGGTTCTTGGAACCCATGTAAAATGCTGGGCACGGGGCCATGCACCTCTAACCCCAGTGCTGGAGAAGCAGAAACAAGAGAATCCCCGGGCCTTACTAGCTAATTAGTCTAGCTGAGTTGGTTACTCTTGGGTTCAGCAAGAGACCCCGCCCCCCGTCTCAAAAAAAATAAGGTGGCCATCTATGGTGGCTTGCGCCTATAATCCTAGTACTTGGGAGGTTGAGGTAGAACAATCCTCATGAGTTATATGGGTTATAGAGTGAATTGCAGGTCAGCCTGGATAAAGTAAAACACTGCCACAAAAAGAACTGGAAAAAAAAAAAAAGTTGGAAGAGCAATTGAGGAAGACGTCTGACATGGACTGCTGGCCTCCACAATCAGACAAGCACACACATGAACATGCACACACACACATGCAAAAAAAAAAAAAAAAAAAGGTGGACCGCTGAGGTTGTCCTCACACACATGCACATGTATACCCACATATACGAATACACACATGCATACATGCACACACATACACACGAAAATAATGAGGGGTGGCAGGGAACTGGGGAGGGGAGAGGAAGAGAGGCTAAACATGGGGCAGAGCACCTGCTAGGGACCAAGGCTGCTGCTGGGTTAGCTTGGCACAGAGCCAGCTTGGAGGGGAAGCTGTCCCCACTGCTTATGGTCAGAGGAACCTGACTGACATCACACTTTGCAAGTCCCTGTTGAGAAACCGGTGCCGTATCCGGCTTCAACTTCTCTGGAAAGGTGTCATGTGCACAGCTCCGAGGGGGCTGGGGGATGAGTCTTGAGTTGGGGCCGGGACTTACCTATAAATCGACCTTTGAAGCAGGAAGCCCATTTTAGATGTGGAGGACTTGCTTTATACCTGTGTGCGTCGTGTGGTGTGGTGGGTGGGTGACGCGTGTGTGTACAGATGTGCTCCCCGTGTGCAAGCATGCACAGGCCAGAGGAGAGCATCGGGCGTCCTGCTGCATTGCTAATGCACACTGTGTCTTCGAGACAGCATCTCTCAGTGATCCCCGAGCAGCCATTTTGGGTCCTAATGGCTGACCAGGGATCCCTCAGCAATTCTCCTATCTCCACTCCCCACAAAACTGGGGTTACAGGTGTGTGTGAACGCACTCAAATTTTAGAAATATTTTTAGAAATTTATTTGAGAGAAAGAAAGAGGAAGATAGAGAAAGAGAATGAGTGTATCAAGGCCTCTAGCCACTGCAAACAAGCTTCAGACCCAGGGGCCACTTTGTGTATCTGGCTTTATGTGGTACTGGGGAATTGAACTTGGGTCTTTTGGCTTTGCAGGCAAGCATCTTAACTGCTAAGCCATCTCTCCAGTCCCACACTCAACTTTTTTTTTTTTTTTTTTTGAGGTAGGGTTTCACTGGAGCTCAGGCTGACCTGGAATTCACTATGGAGTCTCAGGGTAGCCTCGAACTCATAGTGATCCTCATACCTCTGCCTCTCGAGTGCTGGGATTAAAGACGTGCGCTACCATGCCTGGCTAACTATTTTTTTTTTCAAGATAGGGTCTCACTCTAGCCCAGGCTGACCTGGAATTCACTATGTAGTATCAGGGTCTTAGGATGGCCTCAAGCTCATGGCGATCCTCCTACCACTGTCTCCCAAGTGCTGGGATTAAAGGCGTGTGCCACCATGCCTGGCTCCCACACTCAATTATTTATTTGTTTATTTTTTTAAAGGTAGGGTCTCACTCTCGCCCAGGCTGACCTGAAATTCACTATGGAGTCTCAGGGTGGCCTCGAACTCACAGCAATCCTCCTACTTCTGCCTCCCGAGTGCTGGGACTAAGGGTGTGCGCCACCACACCGGGCCACACTCAAGTTTTTTCATGGGTGCTGAGAATAAAACTCAGATCTTCACGCTTGTGCAGCAAGTGGTCTAACCCCAAATGTGGAGAACTTTTACAAGTGCCGCTACATGGACTGCAATGCTGCCCAGTTCTCAGTCCAATGGAAACATGTCCCTTTATTGCTTAATTTATTGGAGATAAAGGTGATGTTTTTCAACTTTACTAAGAAATGAGGTGAAAAGAGACTAGAGGGATGGCTCAGTGGTTAAAGGCTCTTGCTTATAAGCCTGATGGCCCCCGGGGAGCAACTATTCAGTACCCATGTAAAGCTAGATGCACAAAGTGGCAATGCATTTGAAGTTTGTTTGCAGTGGCAAGAGGTTTTGATGTGCCCATACTCTCTCTTTTTCAAATAAATAAAAAAGAAAATGAGGGGCTGGAGAGATGGCTTAGCGGTTAAGCGCTTGCCTGTGAAGCCTAAGGACCCCGGTTCGAGGCTCGATTCCCCAGGACCCACGTTAGCCAGATGCACAAGGGGGCGCACACATCTGGAGTTCGTTTGCAGTGGCTGGAAGCCCTGGCGCGCCCATTCTCCCTCTCTCTCTCTCTCTCTTTCTCTTACTCTCTCTCAAATAAATAAATAAAAATGAACAAAAAAAATTTAAAAAATGAGGGTTGGAGAGATGGCTTAGCACTTAAGGTGCTTGCCTGCAAAGCCAAAGGACCCAGGTTTGATTTCCCAGTACCCTTGTAAGCCAGATGCACGTGGCACATGTGTCTGGAATTCATTGGCAGTGGCTGGAGCACCCATTCTTTCTCTCTTTGCCTCTTTCTCTCTCTCAAATAAATAAATAAATAAGTAAAAATAAAAAGAAAGAGAAATGAAGTAAAAAGAAAAGAAGGCTAACAATTGTTCAGTGAGAGAACAGACAGTAATAGTTGTGTCCATGAGGCCAGCCTCTTCATCTGTAGGGAGCCTTCCTCTCACACCAACCTGGCGGGCCACATCCAGCTGAGCCTCTGTATCTTCATGTTTGGAAAAATCCAGTCCCAATTAAATAAATGTCCAACTGCATAAACTAATGAGGAATACTACTGCCTTTCAGTTCTTCTCTCCTGCAGTGATTCCTACTGACAACCTGGTGTGCAGTCTCTTAGACATTCTCTCTCTCTCTCTCTTTCTTCCTCTCCCTCTCCTTCTCTTTCTCTGGATGGGTCTTATGTAGTCCAGGCTAGCTGTCCTCAAACTCACTGCAATCCTCCTGCCTCAGTCTAGGATTATAGGCATGTACCATTTTCCTGACCATTAGTATTATAGCATTATATTGGCCTGGATTTGATTCCCCAGATGCACAAAGTGGCACATGTGTTTAGAATTTGTTTGCAGTGGAAAGAGGCCCTGGCATGCCCATTCTCTCTTAAATAGCTAAATAAACATTCTTTTTAAAAAAGAGAATAGTAAAAGATGAAACCTGTAGGTCTTAGTCCCATTCTTTTTCTTAAAGTTTATCTTTATTTAAGGGCTGGAGAGATGGCTTAGCAGTTAAGGCATTTGCCTGCAAAGCCAAAGGATCCTGGCTTGATTCTCCAGGATCCAGGTAAGTCCAGATGCATAAGGGGGCACACGCATCTGGAGTTCGTTTGCAGTGGCGGGAGGTCCTGGTGCACCCATTCTGTCCCTCTTTATTTCTCTCTCTCTCAAATAAATAAAATCTATATTTAAAAATTTATCTTCATTTATTTGAGACAGAGAAAAAGAGAGTGAGTGGGAGAGAGAAAGAGTGAGAAAGAATGGGTGTGCCCAGGCTGACCTGGAATTTACTCTGTAGTCTCAGTGTGGCCTTGAACTCATAGCAATCCTCCTGCTTCAGCCTCCCAAGTGCCAGGATCAAAAGTGTGCCCCACCACACCTGGCTGCATTTTTCTTTTTGAGGTTATATCTCACTCTGTGGCTGACCTGGAACTTACTATGTAGCCCAGGCTGGCCTCTAATACAAGGTGATCCTCCTGCCTCAACCTCCCTAGTGGTGGGATTGTAGGCATGAGTCACTATGCCCGGCTGCATGCTATTTTAAAACTTGTTTCTAAACCAGTGTATTTGATACATTCCATAGTGTGAACGCACTTTTATGGTTTTTCTAACCACTTTCTGATAGAGGCACATGTTGGTTGTATCTATGCTTTGGCATTTATAAATAGCACAGGGATGCTCAATGGGCAGTGCTTTTGCACAAACATGAGGACTTGAGTTCAGATTCCCAGAACCCACGTAACAATGTCAGGTGTGGGGCTGGGCAGACGGTGCAGCGTGTTAGGTGTGTTTCCTGCATGAGCACAAGGGCCTAGGGTGACCTGAGACCCACAGTCCAGATTTCCAGATCCCGTGTAAAGTCGTTGGTTGTGGCCATCTGCTCCTGGAGCCTCAGTCCCACAGGGGAACAGAGACCCGAGAATCTTTGGAGCCCTGCAAGCTCCAGAATGTGTAAAAGGAGACTCCAGCTCAAAGGACCAGGTGGGGGCTGGGAGATGGCCTAGCACTTGCCTGAGAAGCTTATGGACCCAGGTTCGATTCCCAGGACTCACGTGAGCCAGATGCACAAGGTGGCGCATGCATCTGAAGTTCGTTTGCAGCGGCTAGAGGCCCTGGCCCACTCTCTTTCTCTCTCTCTCTCTGTCTCTCAAATAAATAAATTTCAAAATATTTTTTTTTAAATGACCACGCAGCAGAGTGAAGGAGAGGAACATGCTATGTTCTATTCCGGGCACCACAGATGAATGACGCTCACCAGAGAATATGGACTGCTGCAAGGGCACATACACATGCAGATCTCTCTCTCTCTCACACACACAGCATGTTACACATACCCACTCTTGCACATACACAGGCAAAAAAAAAAAAAAAAAAAAAAAAACCGAAGTGTGTGGTGGCATGCATCTGTAATCCTGGCACTGGGGCAGGGGCAGAGACAGCTGGATCCCTAGGGCTTACTAGCTAACTAGTCTAGTTGAATTGCTAAGTTCTAGGTTCAGTGAGAAACTCTGCAGAAAAAAAAAAGACAAGTCGCCCGGTGTGGTGGTGCACGCCTTTAATCCCAGCACTCGGGAGGCAGAGGTAGGAGGATCACCCGTGAGCTTGAGGCCACCCTGAGACTACATAGTGAATTCCAGAGTGAGACCTTACCTTGAAAAACCAAAAAAAAAAAAAAAAAAAAAAAAAAAAAAAGACAAATAGAAGAAAACAAAGGTGGAGAGTGACTGAAGAAGACATAACACTGATCTCTGGCATCTACATACATGCACACACATGTACACCAAACCCATACAAGCATACATACACACTGACAGCAGGCACACATACATATGCCAAAAATAGCACTTTGATAAATCCTACCCATGTGTCCGTCTATGTGTGCATTAAAATAGATATCATCAGTGAGGCTTGGGACACACACCTGTTATCCCAGCGCTCAGGAGGCAGGAAGATTGTGAGTTTGAGGCCAGCAATCCTCCTACTTGTGTTTCCCAAGCGCTGGTATTAAAGGTGTGAACCACCATGTCTGGCGTGGATAAGATATATATATATATATTTTTTTTTTCACTAGCTACTTTATTACTTGGAGCCTCATTAGACACAATTTTAAAATGGAACATGATATACTCAACAAAAGCACGATGTAGGACCAAGTGATCAGGGTTTGTATCTATCCAAAGACATCCTGAGGATGAGAGATAATGAGAATTCTGATGTTAGACCCTCTAACCTCTGATTTTTTTTTCCCATTATAAACTTGAAGTCATACAGAATTCTTGAGGGTTCATTTATTTAAGTTGGTCCTGCCCTGTATGTTTCTGTACAATTACAGGAAACAGAGGCTTGGACTTACATCTTCATCCACTTCTGACCTCCTTCTCCACTTTAGTTAGATGTTCTTTTCTTCTCCTAAACATTCCAAAGCACTACTGTCACGCCAGTCATACAAAAGACTCAGTGAATGAGCTAGTGACAAACTTCTGGTTAGCTGTATCTTTTTTTGTAGACTCTTGAAGGACTTTAGGGATGAATTTCTAAACACGACAGGAAAATGATTTCACAGGCTCTGTGCATTGCCACAGGCTAAGAACGATGCTCTAGAAAGGAAGGACCAAAGATGGAGGGACAAAAGAACTTCTTCCAAACACCTTGCACGAGAGCTAAAGGACCAGAAATATTTCTAAGTCATCTCCTCACAGGGGTTCAGTGGGGGTGTCTATTGGGGCCCCAGAACCCCAAACATTCTCTCCTGCTATTGTGCTGCTGTGCCTAGAAAATGACAGGAGCTTGTGTGTCTTTTTAAAAATTTATTTTTATTAGCTATGGACATACTTAGTATGTAAACAACACATTTTAGTACCATCCTTTCTCTCATCTCTGCCACTTTTCGGGAGGGTCCCTCCTTGTTGGGGAATGCAAGCCAATGCCATGGGGAATGTGGGTTGTGCATTGTGGGGGCAGCATGGGGCAGTTATGGGGAGAGGCAACATCTCCGTGCATCATGTCCCAACTTGTGGCTCTAACAATCTTTCCGCCCCCCGTCTTCTGTGAAATTCCCTGAGCCACGTTGGGTGTATTTTAAGTCTACTTCAGACTCTTAGGAGCCTCTGGATCTCTGGTTTGTAGGTGTTGAGTGTTCTCTGTGTCTGTCTCCTTCACCCTTGTGCTGATATCAGGTTCACCAAGACAGTAGCACTCTTGCTGATTTCCCCAGTTCCTCTGTGGTTCCAGCTGGGGTCGGGGTGGAGTGCGCTGGGTCGTTTGCCTCCCCGGGTACCGCTCCCGTTCCACACCGCTGTGCCCACCCGCACACTGTGGATAAGATGTTTTTGTGATGAATAGCATACATACTAGCGGTTACAGAAAACTTAAATTTGCAGTTTAAGGAATAAAATAAGGAATACTAGACACACATAATCTAGGACATAGATCCTCTTTAAAAAATATATATATATAATTTATTTGAGAGAGAGATAGAGATAGAGATAGAGAGAGAGAGAGAGAGAGAGAGAGAGAGAATGGTGCTCCAGGACCTCTTGCTGCTGTAAATGAATTCATCATTTTGCGTCTATGGCTTTACATGATCCTAGAGACTTGAACCTGAGCCATTGGGCTTTGAAAGCAAGTGCCTTTAACTACTGAGCCATCTCTTCAGCTCTGGATCCTGTGTATGTGTGTGTGCATATGCATGCCCATGCATGTGTACAAATGGGTGGGCATGCACGTGTGCATATGTGCATTTAGAGGCCACAGAACAACCTCATTCCTCAAGAACACTGTCCACCCTTTTTTTTTTTTGACAAGGTGTCTCATTGGCCTTGGACTTGCCTAACTAGGCTAGTCTTATGGACTAACTGACCACTGAGCTGCAGGGATCCACTTGTCTCTGACTCCCCAGCACTGGAATTAAAAGAGTGCACCACCACACCTGGCTTTTAAAAATGTTTTTATTTGTTTATTTAAGAGAGAAATAGATAGATAGATAGATAGATGGAGAATGGGTACACCAGGGCCTTCAGCCACTGCAAACAAACTCTAGACGCACAGGCCACCTTGTGCATCTGGCTTATGTGGGTTCTGGGAAATGAAACCTGCGTTCTTAGGCTTAACTGCTAAGCTATCTCTCCAGCCCCATCTCTGGCTTTTGAAAATGTGGGTTCTAGGACTTGAACTCAGAACTCTTGCCTGCAAGGTGAGTTATCTCGCAAGCCTCTAAGGCAGATTGTTAACTTAGATTCTAGATTTACAAAGAGGACCCTTGCCTTCTAGGAGTGCCCTTCCACCCCCCTTCAGTGACCACTACCTGAAAACATGTGGTCACCACTCCTTTTTATAGCCTTTTCACTTGCATTTGTGTGGAGGGCTTGTGTTGAGACAACTAAGATGGAAATGTCTTCCCAACTTTTTTTTTGTTTGTTTTTTCGAGGTAGGGTCTCACTCTAGCCCAGGCTGACCTGGAATTCACTATGGAGTCTCAGGGTGGCCTTGAACTCATGGCAATCCTCCTACCTCTGCCTCCCGAGTGCTGGGATTAAAGGCGTGCGCCAACACACCTGGCTCTTCCCAACTTTTTTCCTACTGTACTTTCAGGGGAATGAAGGCCAGCAGGGGCCACTGTGTGGCATCGGAAAGCCAGGAGGGGATCGGCAGCCCTGTGCTTGTTAAGCTTTGGAAGCGACTCTGCACGGAGCCTGTTGCCTGTTGCTGCTGGTCTGCTAGCTGTGTTCGTGTAGGACAGCTGCTGGACCCATAACCCACCAGGTGTATGTGTCCCCTCGCGATTCAGGCACCGGCTTATTTAGCAGGCTACTCACACACTGAGCTTGGAGCACTGTGGATTTCACTGTGTCCAGCTTGTCCATGCATTCCCGATTTCATGTTCACCTTTCCCTCTAGGCTGTCCTGTTCCCTCAGGTCCTACAGAAGCAGACACCAGCTTAAGACTACTTCACTCACTCCTACGGCTGTGTGGCGTCACACCCTACATCCCTCCTCCATGTGGCTCGCACAGCAGGTGTTCTCAGAATAACGGGTCTGCTTTGCCTGTCTTTGAATTTTAAAAATATTTTAATTTAGTTATTTGCAAGGCCAAAGAGAGAATGAATATGAAAATGGCTGCATCAGGGCCTCTTGCTGCTCAAACTAACTCCAGATTCTTGTGTCACTTTGTGCATCTGGCTTTACGTGGATAATGGGGGAGTTATGCCCGGGCTGTCACACTTCTCAAGCAAGTGCCTTTAACAGCTGAGCCATCTCTCCAGTCCCTGTTTTTGAATTTTGTGTTGAGTTCTGATGGCTTTAAAAAATATGTGTATGATGCATGCATATGTTTGTGTACGTGAATTCAGGTAGGCATGTGTGCACACGTGTGCAGGTCCAAGGACAACTTCAAGTGTCAGTTTTCGACTTCTACCTTGTTTACTTAGCTTTGAGGCAGGGTCTCTCTTGTCGTTTGCCACAATAGCTGGCCCATAAGCTTAGGGATTCTTCTGTCTCCTCCCCTCTTCTCTCTGAAGGCACACTGGAATTAGAGATGTTCGCGCCATGTGTCTGGCTTTTCTTGGGTTTATGGGGATCTGAACTCAGGTCATCAGGGTTGCACGGCAAGTGCTTTATTCACCAAGACATCTCCCGGCCCTCTGATGTCTTTTTTTTTTTGGTTTTTCGAGGTAGGGTCTCACTCTAGCTCAGGCTGACCTGGAATTCACTATGGAGTCTCAGGGTGGCCTTGAATTCACGACGATCCTCCTACCTCTACCTCCCGAGTGCTGGGATTAAAGGCTTGTGCCACCATGCCTGGCTCTTTTTTTTTAAATTGTGTTTCAGAGCAGGTCACCAGTCTGAGCCTCTCCCACAGCTGTGTCCCCAAGCCCCAGCTGGTCCTCATCTTTGTCAGCACCACACACCTGGTAACCCCAGGCCTAGACACTCGTGAGTCTAGGCCTAGAAAAGGTCTTGCTTGTGTGAGTGTACTGCCTTGAGAAAGTTGTGCAAACAGTTTTCTACCTATATGTCAGGGGCCTGAAACGTCATTGTCACAAAACCAAAACATCAGGCTTAAAAGCAAAAGAACTCAAGAAATTTTACTCTATCTCTAGATGCTTTGGCCATGGGATTCTGGCCAGTTGCCTTGCTTAGTTCAGCCTCAGTTTCCCCATGTACATATAGACTCTGCAGTTGCACTGTAGTGCGGTTCTCCGTGTGCTTCTGTTTTGGAGGAGGGAGGTGATTTTGAAATTTTAATTAATTAATTAATTAATTATTTTCGCTGATGCTGAAACTCAGGGCCTCTAGTATGTTGCCACTATGCTGCACCTCCAGCCTTGATGGTATTTCTTTCTTCTTTTCTTTTTTGTTTACTGAGGTAGGGTCTCACTGTAGTCCAGGCTGACCTGGAATTCACTATGGAGTCTCAGGGTGGCCTCGAACTCATGGTAATCCTCCTACCTCTGCCTCCCGAGTGCTGGAATTAAAGGCATGTGCCACCATGCCGGGCTCTTGATGGTATTTATGCTTCTTTCTCTTTCTTTCTTTTTCGTTTTTTGGTTTTATGTGTGTGCTTATTTTTCCATACTGGTTTATGTGGTGTTGCTGGGAATTGAACTCAGGGCTTTTTGTACAAGCAAGGCAAGTACTCTGCCAACTGAGTTACATCTCCAGCCCCACCAGGATCTTTTTCTTTTTTCCTTGTTGTTTTTTTTGAGGTAGGGTCTCACTGTAGCCCAGGCTGACCTGGAACTCACTCTGTAGTTGTAGGCTGGCCTTGAATTCATAGTAATCCTCCTACCTCTGCCTCCTGAGTGCTGGGATTAAAGGTGTGCACCACCACATCTGGCTAGGGTATTTCTTAATTTCCTCCTCAAATAGACTGGAAGCTGTCTTGATTTACTGAATGAAGAAAGTCCACCCTGCAGAGACTGGGGACTGTGTAGGGAGAAGCATCACCAACTCAGGAAGACAGATAAGGTCAGAAGCATTAGTATAAGTGGACGAGCAGAGCTAAGGAATAAGAAAGGGTGGTCCAGAGTGGGCGAATCAAAGCTCAGAAGTGTTGGGCCCTTAGACTGTGGGACTCAGGCCCAGGGATGTGGTGGTAGGGAATCAAACATGCGAGGCAGATCCATCTTCCCTCTCCTCGTGGTGGCTTGGCTGGTGGGTTATTTGTGCCAAGACTGTTCATATGAGAGAGGGCAAGACAGAGCTAGAGGGAGAGGAGAGACGGGAGATCAAGGGTTCACAAGGGTGCAATGAAGCCTCAGCCTCACTGGTTCTGGGCTCCTGTCCTCCTGGAAGAACAGTGTTTCCTCCTTGACGGAGGAACAGAGAACAGAGAGCTGGAACAAGAGGAGATTTGACTTGGCCTCTTCCCTCCAAGAAGCGTCCTGGGGAGCCATCTGGCGTGTCTGCCTTGTCCACACAGCGCCGGTCCCTCTGGCAACTCTGTGTTTGGTAAATAGATGTTCTTCTGCATTTTTCCTCCTGCTGAATCAGAGGAGCGGCTGAGTCACGCTGGCTCCCACTCCTGAGTTTAGCAGTGTCTGGCGTCGCGTGGGCTGGGAGCAGGGACTGTGAGGCCGAGTTAATCCGGCCGTTGAAAGCAGCAGGTAAAGCAGTCTCATCTGGAACGCTCTGCTCCGGAACTTTGGTCCCGTCCCCTGGCGCCTGCTCAGCCCAGAACTATGGGGCACCAGACCCTCTTGCTTTTCTATGCCACCACCAAGGCCCTTCCTGACAAGTACCGGCTCAGACACAAGCTCTGTATGTTTTGGGTACTGCTTTATCCCAAACCCCTGGAAAAGCTGGCATGCAATACACATTAATGAAAGCATGAAGCAGGGGCCAGGGCTATAGCTCAGTTGGTAGAGTGCATGCCTAACTGCACTGCGTGAACCGAGTGTGGCGGTGCACACATATAGTCCCAGTACTTAGAGGTGACGGTGTAAGGACCAGGAGTTCAAGATCATCCTCGACTTCATAGTGAGTTTGAAGCCAGCTTAGGATACATGAGACCCTGCCTCAAAAAAAAAAAAAAAAAAAATCAAATCCTTTGTTCCTTCTGGTTGACAAACTACAGATGATTTCTCCACTCTAAACTAGTTCCTTCTTGTCACGCCTTGAATGGTGGAGGTGTTGGAGAGGAGATTGGAGATGGCAAGGTAGAGAAGAGAGCGCAAGGTGGAGAAGAGAGGGTGAGGTGGAGAGGAGAGAGTGAGGTGGACTTTCCTTTTTTAAAATTGGTTTGTAGAGGTAGGTTCTCACTCTAGCCCAGGCTGACCTTGAATTCACTATGTAGTCTCAGGTGGCCTCGAACTCACAGCGATCCTCCTACCTCTGTCTGCTTAGTGCTGGGATTCAAGGTGTGCACCACCAAACCTCACCTGAGGTAGACTCTTGATGGGAGCTGCTGCTTACGGCCCGGGGAGCTCTCTGCCTTCCAGCTTCTCCATGGGGCTGATCTGGTGAATTTCTTTTATTTTTATTTTTTACTTATTTATTTTTTGAAAGAGGGAGGGAAGGAGAGAGAGCGATAGAGAGAGAGAGAAAGAGAGAGAATGGGCACACTAGAGCCTCCAGCAAATGCAAACGAACTCCAGATGCATGTGCCACCTTGTGCATCTGGCTAACAGTTATGGGGAATCAAACCTCAGTCTTTTGGCTTTGAAGGCAAGCACCTTAACCACTACACCATCTCTCCATCCTGATCTGGTGAATTTCTGACCCTCTGTACCTCTTAAAGTCCACCTCTGATGCTTCTGAGTAGTGTCCACCTGAGGACCTGGGAACACTTGAAGGTCTCAAGGCACAGTTCCTCCCATGGCCCATGGCCCATGTCCCCATTGCAGGGTGGCTTGGGCTGGGTGTGAGGGGTTGGATAGGTGGGTGGGCTTCTGTCTTCCATCCACACTTCTCTGCATAGACTCTGTAACTAGCAATGAGAGAGTGCCTCATCTGGAGCTCACCAATCATTGTTGTGGTCTACCCATCTTGGGGAAATGTTTTATTTTATTGAGGGGAAAGCATTTGTCCTTGTAAGATCTTCAGTGAGCTGTTTTAAATGTGAACCGGGTTGGTGCACGATGGGGTTATAACCACAGATGCACAGATAGTGGAGATTGCAAGTACATTAAAGATACATGGGGAACTGGGAGCTCTGGCCTATCCACTCCACTTGTATGCACTCTTGAGCACCAGGGATCAGGGGTTGGGGAACCAGGAGCTGGGAAGCTGGGGAGCCAGGGGCAAGAGGCCAGCTCCTACTGTGGTCCTTGCACACTCTGGCTCAGGGGACTAGGGATTTGGGAACCCAGGGGCCAGTTAATCAGGAAACCCAAGCAAAAAGCCTGCTTCTGCAGCCTGTATGCAGGGACCAGGTCATCCTAAGCCAGCAGCAGGGGTACTGGGACCAGGGAACTGGGAGGTGGTGTGGGGGGATGTGACAGGGAGATCTGGCCTACTCACTGCACATGTGTACCCTCTGGAGCAGGGGATCCTCTGGGAGTTGGGGTCCCAGGGGCCAGTCAGGAAGGTAGAGCAAGGGCTGGGGCTCACCAATTAGTATAGACTGGCTGGCCAGTGTTGAATTTCTCATGAAGATCCCTGTTTCAGGGCCTCTGTTCACCCCCGCCTGGCATTTCTGTAGCATTTAAAATGCTTTTACTTAGAAGTGATGAAATAAATACCAGGCTACAAGGGGTTTATTTTAAAAAGACATTAACGATCACACTTTATAAGAAATAATAGGTAGATATTTTCTGCATTGGTTCACTGGTTAAAATGCCTTTTTGGACCCAACTTTTTATTTTTAAAACAGGTAAAATATACATAACAACAATTACCATCTTGACATTTTTTGAGATGCTGAGGATAAAACCTAGGGCCCTATGAACACTAAATTCTCTACCAATGAGCCACCATCCTCCCTTTAACCATCTTAAATGCCCAGTGCTGTGGCATTAAGCACTTCCACACTATTGTACCGTGACCATAATACTCATCTTCTGAACTTTTTCATCATCACAAATGGAGGCTTGGCACCCATTAAACCCTAACTCCTCATTCTTCCCTCTGCTCAGCTTCTCCATACCACTATTCTACTTTATTATATATATATATATATATATATATATATATATATATATTTTTTTTTTTTTTTTTTATTTTGGTTTTTCGAGTTAGGGTTTCACTGTAGTCCAGGCTGACCAGAATTCACTCTGTAGTCTCAGGGTGGCCTCGAACTCAAAGTGATCCTCCTACCTCTGCCTCCCGAGTGCTGGGATTAAAGGTGTGCACCACCACGCCCGGCTCACTATTCTACTTTCTGTCTCTGTGAATTTGACTATTCTAGGTACCGTTTAAGTGGAATCGCAATATTTGTCCTTTTTGCCTTGCTTGTTTTATTTAGTATTGCGGTCTGAAGGCTCATGAATCAGTCCTTTCTTCATTTTTATTTTGGAGCGATATCACATTGTGTGTGTCCCCACATTCTGCTTATCTGTTCCTTTGTTGACAATCATTTGAACTGCTCTTCAGATAGTGTACGTCTTTTGCCTTTTGAATTGCCTTTGCCTGTGTATTGCGAAGAATGTTGCTATGAGCGGCGGCATGTGAAGATCTGAACTCTCGCTTTCAATTCTTCTGGGTAGATACCTAGACGCGGACATACTGGACCACTAGTGAGTCTACATATAACGCATTAAGGAAAATTTCTATGCTCTTTCCCACTTGGCTGAGCCTTTTTCCATTCCCACCAGCAATATACAAGAATTTCAGTTTGTCTAATTCCTTGCTAACACTTGTTATTCTCTCTCTCTCTCTCTCTTCTGATAATATCCATCTTAGTGGGTAGGAAGTGGTTTTTCATTGTGACTTTAATTTTTCACTTCTTAGAAAACAGAGTGTTTGGGGCCTGGTGGTAGACTGGACCAACCCTCTCAGTAAGCGTATGAATGTGGAAGGCAGTGTTGCAATGGGAGCCTGGTGACAGTGTGGCCTCTGTACCTTCCTATAACCACAGTGGAGGGACTGGGTTGACAAATACCACAAACAAACAGCCTGGGGTCATGAGCTCTCGAACAGTCAGGCCACTGAAGGGCAGGGAGGAACTGTGCGGGGCTGGAGCTTAGGTGGGCCGGCTTAGCGGGTACTGGAGGTGTTCCCCGAAGAAGAGGCAACGAAGGAAGGCCTGCTTTCTCTGGCTAGTAAGTCCTTGCTGACGAGGCCATACGTGGCCATGATCTTGAGAAGTCCATAGCGAAACTTTTGGCCGATGAAGGCGTAGATGATGGGATTGAGACAGCAGTGGAGGAAGCTGAGGATCTCAGTGACATCCAAGGCCCTGTCAATGTCATTGCGACGTTTGCAGGTCTCGGCGATCACCCGGGTTCTCATGAGGGTGTCTGCGAGCAGGACCAGGTTGTAGGGCAGCCAGCAGAGCAGGAAGACGAGCACGACAGCAAAGATGACCCTCATGGCCCGGTGCTTCTGGCCCATGTGGGCCTTAAACAGTGTGCGCAGCGTGAAGCCGTAGCAGAACAGCATGACCAGCAGCGGCAGGAGGAAGCCGAAGGTCTGGGGCAGGATGCGCAGCACCATCCGCCACTTGGTTGTGCTATTTCCCAGGTCCTCGTAGCAGACTGGGCTGAAAGAGGGTGGGTAGATGGCCTTGCGGATTATAAAGGGAGGCAGGGACAGAATGAGTGACAGCAGCCACATGTTTAAGCATACAAACTTGACCAAGTGTCGCTTCTGGATCAGCGTGCGTGTGGCATGGACGATGGCTAGGTAGCGGTCCACACTGATGCAGGCCAATAGTAAGATACTACTGTAGAAGTTGACGTCCTTCAGGAGGGAGACCATCTTGCACAGGGGGGTGCCAAAGACCCAGCCGTTCACCTTGGAGGCTGCCCAGATGGGTAAGGTCAGGGCAAAGAGCAGGTCTGCGATGGCCAGGTTCAGCAGGTAGACGTCGGTGACGGAGCAGGTGCTCCGGCTGTATAAGATGACCAGCATCACTAGGGAGTTTCCCAGAAGGCTCAGCAGGAACACCAGGACGTAGATTGTGACCAAAGCCTGACTGCTGATTTCAAGGGATTCCGGGCGGCATGGAGCCGAATCAAACAGATTAGGGGGCAGTTCAAAGCTGTAATTGTAATTACCAAAATCTCCACTGAAGAAATCTTCAAAGCTGTACTTCTCCCAGTTGATTTCTCCCATTTTGAGGCAAACTTAAGTCCTGCCAACAGAGGAGACACGAGGGTTATTGCCTACCTAAGACACTGGGATATGAAGGGTTTGTTGCACAGGTGTGCATGTTACAGGGAGGTAGTTCCCGCTTCAGATTTGTGCATCAGAGAACAGCGAGATTATGAAACAAATTAGTAGTAGATAGCAAGTTTTATCAAAAGACTAAAGTCCTCTTTAATACCAGGGAAGAAATCTTAGTATTTCCCATGATGTCACCATCACACAAAACTTTGTTGAAATTTCCCTTTGCATAATCTCTAGTGAACGCTTGTCTTGGGTCCTGCTGTGGTGAGGGACTGGCTGGTAAGGCTAAATTTCATAGCCACAGATGTGAGACACCCTTCATTTGGGGAGTAAGCAGGCAAACCTATTGGTTGTCCCTAGAAAAGAATCAAGCTGAAAGATTAACGCCCTTGTCCACATTTCTGAAAGGTATACTATTCTAGGAGTTTGGGGGGATAGCTCAGCAGGTAAAGTACTTGCCTTTCAAGAATGAGGACCTGAGTTTAATCCTCAATACCCACCTAAAATGCCAGGCATAGTGATGCATACTTGTAAACCCAGCACTGGGAAGGCAGGCAGGCATAACCCTGGATCCTGTTGGCCAGCCAGTCTAACCTAGTCAGGCCATTGAGAGACCCTGTCCCAAAGAAGTAGATGTATTCATGCAGATAAGACCTGAGGTTGTCCTCGGCTCCCACACGCACCTGCACACACATGTGCCCACATACACATGAACACGCATATACGTACACACAAAACACACACAAAGAGTAAAAGAAATACTCTAGAAAAATTGTCTAAACGTATAGCACCATGGAATTTATGCTAGCTTATGCTCGAAGAAACTTTGGTCTGTTAACAAAGTCTACTGTTTGTCTTCTGGGAAGAAGGAGGCATGATCTGGAAGTTTCTGCGTAGCTTGAAAAAGTGTATTATAAAAGGTGAGCTGGTGGCTGACGGATTCTCCAGGTAAGTGGAAACAGAACAGGTTATTTTAAACTGGTAAGAACAGGTACTTTGCTTGATCTCAGCCAAGGGTGGAGGAATGATGTTGCAGATGATTTGAGAGCTCTGGACAGTCATATTCTACCATGTGAGAATGAGTCAGTATTCTGCTCCCAGAATAAGGGGCAGAGGTGGCAGGAAGTAAGGGAGATAGGTGGAGACACACTGCCCTTGGCATGGTGACTTTCCAAGCATGGTGGGGACCTTTCCTGTCTTACCAGCATAGCTTCTTCTGTCCCTGGCTCCCTGGCTCCCCCACAAGTTCAAGGTCATCCTTGGTTATATATGGAATTCAAGGCCAGTCTGGACTACATGTAACTTTGTCTCACAAAAAAAGGAGGTGAGGGCTGGAGAAATAGCCCAGTGATAAGATTGTTTGCTGTATAAGCAGAAGGGTCTGAGAGGGCCTGACAGAGTCTGAGTTTGATCATCAGTCCCTATGTAGAAAGCTGTGTGTGATGGTGCATGCCTATAACCCAGTCCGCAGGGGAGGGGGGCACAGACAGGAGATGCTAAGGGGACAGTCTGACCCAAAATGGCTGCTCCAAGTTCAGAGAAACAAGGAAACAAGTAGAAGAGCGAATGAAGAGGACACCTGATGTTCTCCTCTGGCTTGCACAATGCATATACCACGCACACACATAATACTACATACCACCCTGCACGCACACACGCACAAATTAGCAAGCTTCTTCCTTGTCCTGCCCATCATATGGAGCAAAGAAGAAAGTTGAAGAAAGCAATGCCCTTTTCCTCCAAGAGTGATGGAATTCTTAAGCTCCGCTGCCCCGAGAAGACATTACTTTCCCTTATCAGAGATGGTGGCCAGATAAATTGCCTTCCTTGCAAGCCAGGACCAGAGAGAGAAGATTGGATCAGTCAGTTAACCTAAAAGAAAGCATGTGATGGCGAGGGTGTGGCCTTGTCTGGCCAGGAGGATGGGAGGCAGTGGGAGAGGCAGGTGGCACAGCTGGCTGGACCAGTGTGATTGGCAAGACTTGAAAAAAGTCACTGGTTCTGCAGTCCCATGGTCAAGGGAGAATTTGCTCAGAGAGCTGGCTTAATGGTTAAGGTGCTTATCTTCAAAGCCTAAGGACCCAGGTGTGATTCCCCAGGACCTACGTAAGCCAGACGCACAAGGTGCATGCATCTGGAGTTCATTTGCAGTGGCTGGAGGCCCTGACATGCCCACTCTCTATCTGCCTCTCTCTTTCTCTCTCTCTCTCTCTCAAATAATTTTTTTTTAAAAAAGAAAATTTGCTCAGAGACCAAAGGTAGCGTCAATGGAGACATAGGGTCAAAGGTGGACCACCTTTGAGAGCAGATGATCAGAGGAGCAAGAGATTAAGGGGACGGATGAGCCAAGAGAAGCCCCACCTTGGAGGGAGAAGCAGTGTGTGGTGGATACAGACAGCATGCTGAGCACAGGCTCAGTGGGAGAAGCCAGGCAGAGGCAGCCAGGGTTACTGCCTGATGAGGTCAGCTGACCCCTTGCGGGGCGCATGGCCTGGGCCAGTTCTGCCTGTGAGCCAGTGTTCGGGTGGGCTGCAGTGAGTTGCAGGGCCGCAGGGGAGCTCCTACTCCCAGGCACCAAGCTTGAGGCACCACGCAGGTCAGAATGGATGGTGGAAGTTCAGGAGGGGCCCGTGACCTCCTGCCACAGGAGAGAGGGGAGTGTTTGTGGCTGGTGTTTCTGTTTTAAATTACCAGTCTCTAGAGGGAATGGACAAGTGGCTAAAGGGACACATGAAAGAGAAAGGATGGGGAGATGACTTATTTGAGATCTGCTTTCTGTCCCTTCTGCATCACCAAGGGTAGGATTAGCCCACTTACTGGTAGGAAGATGAAGCCCAGAGAAGTTGAGCAATGAGTGGTTCAAGGTGGCCTTGAACACACAGTGATCTTCCTACCTCTGCCTCCCGAGTGCTGGGATTAAAGGTCTGTACCACCATGCCTGTCTCTTTAGATATTTTTATTTACTTATTTGAGAGAGATGAGAGTGAGAGTGAGAGAGAGAGATGGAGAGAGAGAGCGAGAGCAAGTATGGGCACATCAGGGCCTCCTGCCATTGCAAATAAACTCTAGATATATGTGTCACTCTGCACATTTGGCTTTGTATGGGCACTGGGAAATTGAACCTGGGCTATCAGACTTTGCAAACAAACATTTTTAACCACTGAGCCATTTCTCCAGCCCTTGTAATCTATTTTATTTCATTTTTATTATTGAGAATGCCCATAATTATAGATAATAAACCATGATAATTCCCCCCCCACCTTCCCCTTCACAAGTCCACTCTCCATCATATCCCCTCCCCCTCTCAATCAGTCTCTCTTTTATTTTGATATCATCATCTTTTCCTCTTAATGTACTGGTCTTGTGTAGGTAGTGTCAGGCACTGTGAGGTCATGGATATCCAGGCCATTTTGTGTCCGGAAGAGTGCATTGTGAGGAGTCCTACCCTTCCTTTGGCTCTTACATTCTTCCACAATGGATCCTGAGCCCTGGAAGGTGTGATAGGGATGTCTCAGTGCTGAGCACTCCTCTGTCACTTCTCCTCAGCACCGTGGCGCTTTCTGAGCTTTTAATATATTTTTAAAAGATTGTGCCTAGCTGGGCATGGTGGCTACTGTCTTTAATCCCAGTACTTGAGAGGCTGAGGTAGGCGGATTGCTATGAGTTTAATGCCAATCTGGGCTACAGAATGAGTTCCAGGTCAATATTGTCTAGAGTGAGACCTTGCCTCAAAAAAAAAAAAAAATGCACATGAAGGTTGACACCTCGGGGGAGATGGCTCCGCTGGTAAGAGAGCCTGCTGTTCAATCTGAGGACCTCAGCTCCGTCCCCCGACCCACGTGGGGACACGCCTATAATCTCAGCGCTCTGGGTGGCAGAGGCAGGAGGCTCACTGGAACTCCTTAGTCATCCAGTGTCGCCAAAAGATGGCAAGCTTCAGGCTTAGTGAGAGCTCTCCTCTGGCCTCTGCAGGCATGGACATCTGCACATGATCACACGCACACATCACATATATTATGAATGCAGACAAAAAACCCTTAAAATTAAAAAAAAAAAAACAAACAGGGATAGCTGGGCATGGTGGTGCACGCCTTTAATCCCAGCACTGGGAGGCAGAGGTAGGAAGATTGGCATGAGTTCAAGGCCACCCTGAGACTCCATAGTGAATTCCAGGTCAGCCTGGGCTAGAGTGAGACCCTACCTCAAAAAACCAAAAAAAAAAAAAAAAAAAAAAAAAAACCAGGGATGGAGAGATGGCTTAGAGGCAGGGCACTTGCCTGCAAAGCCTAAGGACCCAACTTTGGTTCCCCAGTACCCACATAAGCCAGATGCACAAGGTGGCGCATGCATCTGGAGTTCGTTTGCAGTGGCTAGAGGCCCTGGTATGCCTAATCTCTATCTGCCTTTCTCCCTCCTTCTCCCTCCCTCCCTCTCTCTTTCTCAAATAAATAGATAAATAAAATAAAATAACAATTTAAAAAAACATCCTATGTCATCTTTTAGGTCTATTTGTTGGCTATTTTGTTTTATTCACTTATTTTCCTGCTAAGGATTGGTCCCACAGGTTAAACATACACTCCTGCCACTGAACTACTCTCCTAAACTTGTTTCTTTTTTTAAACTTTAATTTAGTTTATTAACTTATTTGAGAGAGACAGACAGAGAGAGAGAGAGAGAGAGAGAGAGAGAGAGAATGTGTGCGCCAGGTCCTTTAGCACCAACTTGAGCATCTGGCTTATGTGAGTATTGGGGAATTGAACCTGACTCCTTAGGCTTTGCAGGCAAGTGCCTTAACCACTAAGCCATGTCTACAGCCCTAAGCCCATGGTTTTAAATTAAGTTCTTGAATTATCATTAAGTCAGTGTGGGCATAGTTACTTCTTATTGCTTGGAAGCTTGTCATCTTTTGGCATACCTTATGCTCCAAATTAAAGAAAAAGTCATTGTTGGCCAGGTATGGTGGTATACACCTTTAATCCCAGCACTCAGGAGGTTGAGGTAGGAGGATTACTGTGAATTTGACACCAGCCTGGGACTACAGAGTGAGTTCCAGGTTAGCCTGGGCTAGAGTGAGACCCCCCGCTAAAGAAAGTCACTGTTGGAATGGTAAACCAAACACCCTTAAACTGACCATCCCACCACATACTCCAAACAGAGCAGGAGGGCTGGAGAAATGGCTTAGCGGTTAAGCGCTCACCTGTGAAGCCTAAGGACCCCGGTTCAAGGCTCAACTCCCAGGACCCACGTTAGCCAGATGCACAAGGGGGCGCACGCGTCTGGAGTTCGCTTGCAGTGGCTGGAGGCCCTGGCGTGCCCATTCTCTCTGTCTGTCTCTCTCTGCCTCTTTCTCGCTCTGTCTGTCACTCTCAAATAAATAAATAAATAAAATGAACAACAAACAGAGCAGGAACTGCGTGATTGAGGAAAAATGCCAGTTTCTTGGTGACTCACAGTAGCCCAGAAACTCCATGGGTAGAATGAATTCTAGCCAAGTACATGTAATACCATAGCATGTGGGCATTGATAAGCTCCCAGACATTTCAGGTAATATTTAAAAATAACAAATAGTCCAGGAATTTTACGATGATTCCAATTCTTATTCTCTCAAGAGACGCAGTCTACAAAGCCTTGCATTGAAAGCAGGAGGGGGGGAGTCCACAGTGCCTGATGCAGCCTCAGACCTAAAGGAGTAGAGGCCGAGGGAAGACTGTGGCTACAAGTAGCCCTGAGCGGTTGCTGCAGGGTGTCTGGAGTCCTTCCTTTGTGGTAGGGAGGTCTAATGAGGAGGGTGGAGAGTGAGGGGCCAAGCCAGGCAGGGGTCACGTGATCTAGATCAGGCCGGGCACTCCGGGATAGAGAGAAAGAGAGATGTTCTCGGTGACAGGGATGTTCCAAGACTCACCAGGATGACGGCTTTTCACCTGTAGGACGCCTCCCGCAGGACAGCTGTGACCCGTGAAGGGTAGTGGTGGTGAGAACTCGCTGGAGGAAGTGAGCGGTGGATTAGATTGCTCAAGCTGGGGAGGAGCTCTGGAGGGTGTGGGATGCTTTTGATATCCTTGATTAATTAATTCCCAGGCCAGCCCTGGGATAGAGTTGCTTCTTGGACTCAGAAGGTCCGGACTGGGAGGTGACGCGGGGAGTTTGCCAGCCAGTCTTTCGAAGTTACAAAGGAGGAAACAAAGGCCCAAAGAAAGGGGTTTTGCCCAGGACCACACTCTCTTCCTCTCTTTACCAAGACCTCACAGGCCCTGGTCCTTGCAGCTGACTGGCCTGACTCTCCTCCCAGTTTGTCACTCAGCTGCAGGGTCACTCTGTCTGACTCAAGCGAGTAGCTCTTGCAGGCGGCAGAGGTGGAAACAGCTGCTGGCGCGTGTTCTCCTCATCTCCCCTCTCCTCTGGGTCCTTCAGGCAGGCACCTTAACCGCTGAGCCATGTCTTCAGCCCATCCTCCGGATCCTTCAAAAACCGCTCAGACTCCTTCTCCATGCCATGTGCCTTTAAGAATCCTCACTATGCAGTGACTGGGGCCCCATGCCTCCCTCTCTTGTCTTTTGCTTCTCTCCCCAACCATCGGCTCTGACCATGAGCTCACTTTGGGTGTTGCTCTGCTTTCTCGGCTTACACACCTGACAGTGCGTTTGAGAAGTCCAACCTGGTAGCACCTCCCACCCACCCACCTTTGGAGCCAGGACCCTCTGCTTTGGAAAGACTGCCTTTTGGTAAAAAAAGAAAAAAAAGAAAAATCCCACCTGAGTGCAAACATGTTTTGAAAACAGTACTGAGTGGCACCGAGAATGTATTCTGCACCCTTTGCAACTGAAAGGAAATGAAATTTGCTACTGCGAATGAAAGGGTTATAGCCAGGAACCCCTATTTCCTACTCCCTCCCAAAGACCCTTCAGGGGACCGTGCTGCTATCTGACCATCTCCCCTTACAACCATGTCCTGCTTACTGTACTCCAGGGCTGGAGCACACTTGCTGAGATAGCCTACCCTGAGCTCAGGGTTCAGCAAAGATCCCTCCGTATTTGTCACCCCTCTCTCCCCTGTTGGGGAGTACGATGACACTTGGATAGTCCATGCTAAAACCAGATAGAGCCTCATTATGCCGATGGGAGCAGAATGGGTGTGAATTTCCCTTTTTGACTCAGTTTACTTACCTCTAAAATGGAGCCAATAGGGCTGGAGTGATGGGTTAGTGGTTAAGCACTTGCCTGTGAAGCCTAAGGACCCCGGTTCAAGGCTTGATTCCCCAGGTCCCACGTTAGCCAGATGCATAAGGGGGCGCATGTGTCTGGAGTTCGTTTGCAGTGGCTGGAGGCCCTGGCGCGCCCATTCTCTCTCTCTCTCTCTCTCTCTCTCTCTCTCTCTCTGTCTGTCACTCTCAAATAAATAAATAAAAATAAACAAAAAATTTTTTAAAAAATAAAAAAATAAAATGGAGCCAATAGTAGATTTCAACTCATCTGGTTGAAATGGCAATGAAATGAGTGATTCCTTGTATGTACTCACATATACCCAAAGCATAGTGTTAGCTTGTATTGTGATCTTTAGTACTGAAATAGTTTGTGGTGATAGGGTCTCTCCTACCACATCCCCAGTCAAGGTCAAAGTCAGGGGAGAACAACAGCAAGCCTGCTTTTCAGGGTTGACGCCAATGAGTGTCTTCTGCCCTGACCTGGATGACGGTAGTCGTGATAGCTAAAACTGGAGGTGCCTAAGAGCTCTAACTTGACCTGCCTTTACTGGAAAAGGGCTTTTCAAAATTTATCTTTTTAACTATATACATATTAATATATTTTATTTATTTATTTGAGAGAAAGAGAGACAGGAAAAGGAGGGAAAGGGGGGAAAAAAAGAAGAAAAAATCCAGGCCTTGCCCCCTTGGCCTGGCTTAGTGGGTTGGGGAAAGAAAGGGGCCCCTTGGTTTTTTACAAAACCCCCCCCTTGCCATTTCCCCCCCCTTTTTCTTTTCTTTTCTCTTCCTTCCTCTTTCTTTCTTTCCCCCCTCTTCCTTTCCCCCCCCCCCTTCTTCCCTCTTCCTCCCTTTTTTCTCCCCCTCCCCCTTTCCTCTTTTTCCCTCCTTCCCTTCTTCTTTTTTCTCCCCCCCCCCCCCTTTTTCCCCCCCTCTCCCCCCCCTCCCCTTTTTTTCCCCCCCCTCCCTTTTTCCCCCTCCCCTTTTCCCCCCTTTTTTCCTTTCCTTTTTTTTTTCTTTTTTTTTTTTCTCCCTTCTCAAAATTGCAAGCTTATGGTGAAGTAGAGGATTAGGTTAGTTTAATTACTACACTTTATTCACTCTTCACACATGTTAATTGGGCCACAAGTTCCCTATTGTCCAATCCTCTCAACTGCAACCCAGCAACTCACCTGCCAGGACACTTAGTAGTCAGTTGGCGGGGTTTGGGCCAGTGGGTCTCCTTCTCCCCATGGGGCCTCCCATGGGCTGTTCACGACATGGAGTCTGTCTCTCTGGGTTGAGTGATGGCTTCTTCAACTTTTCTTGTGGGTTTTTATACCCTTTTTCTCCGGTCCTTATATCCATAGTTCTGTTAATCACCTTAGGGTTAGCTCATTTGTACGAGTGCACTGTTGGCTGCGGCCACAGTCTCTGGTTGCCATGGTGATATCATTATTGCTAGGCAAGTGCCTTATTTTATCTACACTTAACTAGTAACTAACTGGTGCTCCTAACTCTCCCCTCCCTCCCTCCCTCCTTCCTTCCTCCCTCCCTTCTTCCCTCTCTCCCTCCCTCCCTCCCTTCTTCCCTCTCTCCCTCCCTCCCTCCTCCTCCCTCCTTCCCTCCCTCCCTCCCTTCTTCCCTCTCTCCCTCCCTCCCTTCTTCCCTCTCTCCCTCCCTCCCTCCCTTCTTCCCTCCCTCCCTCCCTCCCTCCCTCCCTCCCTCCCTCCTCCTTCCTTCCTTCCTTCCTTCCTTCCTTCCTTCCTTCCTTCCATGCTGTGGCTTGACCCTGGGAATCAAACCCAGGAGCTTGCACATACTAGGCAAATGCTTTTCCACTGAACTATGTCCTCAGTCCCCCCACACACACCGTGTCCCTTCTGTTTCTTTTGAACCCCATCCTTGGCTGGGGGTCCCATCATGTACTCTCATCCTTGACGATCCTGCCTTCTGTTCCCCATGTCCCCAGTGGGTCTGCTTCTTTGGCTCTGATTTTGTGTCTTCCTCCCATTCTCTTTGTCCAGGACCCTTTAGCTTTTTTTTTTTAAGCTATCTTTTAGCCCCCTTAATAGCCATTTATTGCCACCTCTGAGTCTGCCCTAACATCTCTGTGACTAACAGGTGATCTGGTGAAACCTTTTGGAAATGTACTAACAGACCATCAGCTGCCACCAACTCCAAAGCCACGCATGCGCCATCAGAGAACAGCTAGAGCCCAGAGCAGGCCCTGAGGAGGTGGCTCGGCGGTTAAAGGCACTGCTTGCAAAGCCTGCCAGCCTGAGGTTCAATTGCCCAGTCACCCATGCAAAACAGGACAGCATTTGTTTGCAGTGGCAAGAGTCGCGCGCGCGCACACGCATAAATAAATATTTTTTAACAGCCCATGGCTGAGATGTCCCTGCTTTGATAGAACCTGCTTACCTGATGTTTCCACCAATGGATCTGAGAAGTGCTTTGGTTTGTGATTTTGTTTTGTTCTGAAAGTATAAGATAGTCATGAAATTGTTAATACACTGAAACACAGAACTTAGGGTCACTGAAATCCGTGTTCCTGGGCCATGGTCACTCATATTTGGCCCCAGAATAAACTGTCTGTAAGCTGTGTGATTTCTGTTGCCTGTGATCTATGGATGTCTTCCCTTTTCAGGCAAACTCATTGAGAAAGAAGCAGTTGCTTTACTTCCTCCCTTCCCATTCACTGTTCAAAATACACACTGCCGCAGGGCGTGGTGGTGCACGCCTTTAATCCCAGCACTCAGGAGGCAGAGGTAGGAGGATCACCATGAGTTCCTGGCCACCCTGAGACTCCATAGTGAATTCCAGGTCAGCCTGGGCTAGAGTGAGACCCTACCTCAAAAAACCATAAATAAATAAATAAATAAACATACTGCAAGAGCTCCTTCCCATACTGCTCCTTAGAAATGGCCATCACCAAATTATCAGTGATCCCTGAGTCAGTAAAGTAGCAAATCTCTCTCTTCAGTTAAATTGATTTCATGTTACTGAAATAACGTGTGCAAATAGGAAAGAAGACAAGCAGTAGCGAAGCATATATGGTCCAACTTGGGAGTTTCTCTTTCTCCCTTCACCGTTCATTCTTCTCTTTCCTCAAGATAATTACTATCCACACTTTGTTTTGTTTTTATTGTTTTAATTTTTTAATTTTATTTATTTGTTTATTTTTTTTGGTTTTTCAATGTAGGGTCTTAATCTAGCCCACGCTGACCTGGAACTCACTGTGTAGTCTCAGGGTGGCCTCAGACTCATGAAGATCCTCCTACCTCTGCCTCCCAAGTGCTGGGATTAAAGGTGTGCACCACCATGCCTGGCTAAAAGTTTTTTATTTTTGAGAAAGACACAGAAAAGGAGAAAGAGAAAGAGAGTGTGTGAGAAGAGAGAGAGAGAGAGAGAGAGAATGGGCGTGCCAGGGTCTTTCAGCTGCTGTGAACGAACTTACGGACACATGCGCCCCCTTGAGCGCATGTGCAACATTGCATGCTTGTGTCACTTTTGCATCTGGCCTTACGTGGGACTTGGAGATTTGAACAAGCGTTCTTAGGCTTCGCAGGCAAGCACCTTAACTGCTATGCCATCACCCCAGCCCTGTTTGTTTGTTTTTTCACTTTTTGGTTTTTCAAGGTAGGGTCTAGCTTTAGCCCAGGCTGACTTTAAATTCACTATGTAGTCTCAAACTGACCTCAAACTCACAGTCATCCTCCTACCTTGGCCTCCTGAGTGCTGGGATTAAAGGTGTGTACCACCATACTGGGGGTGGGGGAGAGAGAGAGAGAGAGAAAGAGAGAAAGAGAGAGGGACAGAGAGGGAGAGAGAATAGGCATGCCAAGATGTACCTTGTGCATCTGGCTTTACATGGGTACTGGGGAACCAAGCCCAGGTCCTTAGGCTTTGCAAGCAAGCACCTTAACTACTAAGTCATCTCTCCAGCTCCCCTGAGGTATTTTTTTTTTAAAAATATTTTATTTATTTGTTTATTGGAGACAGAGAGAGAGAGCGAGAGGAGAATGAATGGGCGTGCCAGGGCCTCTAGCCCCTGCAAACCAACTCCAGACGCATGCGCCACTATGTGCATCTGGCTTATGTGGGACCTGGAGAATTGAAACTGGGTCCTTAGGCTTTGCAGGCAAGTGCCTTAACTGCTAAGCCATCTCTCCAGCCCCTCCCCTGAGGTATTTTTGATTAAACTTGCAACTTAAGTCTCCTGCAGCCTGCTGGGGGGTGTGTCGCTAGGGGAGGATCTTACACCCAACCCTAAGGTATGTTCACAGCTGTTCGAGCTCTGGCTGTTTGCGTTTTGCTGGCTGTTGGTGCTTACTGCCGCCGCCAGCTCTTTCTCTCTGCTAAGGATGCTAAAGGGAGCCACAGCGATGGAGCGTCCCCTGGATCTGTAAGCCTGAAATAAACCCCTTCCTCCCAAGAGCTGCTTCTGGTCGGGTGTTTGTCCAGCAAGACGGAGGTAACCACAACGGTGCTTTATCCACCGAGCCACCTCCCCAGGCTTGTCTTATTCTTTACAACGACTGTGTCATAGTCCAGGCTGTGAAGGAATCATCCTCTACTGGGCTACTGTGTCTTGGTGTGTGCGTGTGTGTGGATGCTGCATGTGCACGCGTGTGAGTGCTGATGCCACAGCACGTGTGGAGGTCAGAGGACAAGTTTCGGGTGCTGGTCTTCACCTTCCACCTCATTCGAGGCAGGATCTCTCACTGTTCCCCACTCCATTCATCAGGCTAGCTGGCTCACAAGCTTCCAGGACATTCTCCCGTCTCGGCTCCCTATCTCGAGGTAGGCATGCCGAGTCTGCAGAAACCAACCTCGGCTTCTGGCTTCTATGCAGGGTCTGGGGATCCGAACTCAGGTCCTCTCACTTGTGTGGCCAGTGCTTTATCCGCTGAGCCTTCTCTCTAGCCCGGGGAATTATCTTACAGGTGAATATTTATGCTCTTGCCATGTACAGTTCTCGGATGTAGGCCTTTGGGAAATTGTGTGAGAATTTCGGAAGCTTAAGGACAGTTTTGCTGGAGGACATTCATGCCCATTAAAAATTTTATTTATCTATTTATGAGAGAGAGAGAGAAAGAGAGACAGAAGGGGCACTCCAGGGCCTTCAGCCACTGTAAACGAACTCCAGACGCATGCACCACCTTGTGCATCTGGCTTACGTGAGTCCTGGGGAATTGAACCTGGGTCCTTTGGCTTTGCAGGCAAACACCTTAACCACTAAGCTATCTCTCCAGTCTCCCACATTTAAATTTTGATTACTAAATTGCCTTCCAAAAGCACTGTGCCACTTAACTCTGCCGTCATGAGTTTCTGAAAGGGCCTGACATGCTCACTACAAACATCCTGTATGATCAATTGTTTCCAATTTAGATAGCAGGAAATACCATCTCATTGCTTGTTTGTGCTATTTTAAATTTTCTTTTCTTTTCTTCTTTTTTTTCGACACAGGTTCTCATTCTAGCCCAGGCTGATCTGGAACTCACTCTGTAGTCCCAGGCTGGTCTCAAACTCAAGGCTATCCTCTTACCTCAGCCTCCTGGGTGCTGGGATTAAATCCTTTTCTATGTGGTGTGCGTGTATGTATATTCCTATGTGTTTGGGTGCTCATGTGTGTTCATGCAGGTATGTGCACATGTGTGTGTGTGAACCGGATTCGATACTGAGTGTCTTCATCAGTCTCTCTCCACCTTACCCTTTTGAGAAAGGGTCTCTCACTGAATCTCGCTGAGCCCGGAGCTCACTAATAGGACTCGATCATCTAGCCAGCAAGTCCTGCGTGTCCTCCTGTCTCTGTCTTCCCAGGACCAGGATTATAGGCCTGCAATGCCACAACCGAACTTTTAGGTGGGTGTTGGGGATCTGTGGTCCTCATGGTTGTGTGACAAGCACTTTATCCACCGAGCCATCTGGCCAGCCCTCGAGTTTCTCTTTAGAGATAGACTGCTCTGCACTGGGTCACTGGGGACTGCTCAGGAACTGTGCTGGGCTAGAGACTGGGGCTCAGCTTTGCTCTTGCTTTTTAAAACTGGGGAGAAGCTCCCCCATTCCTGCCTGTCAGTTCCCTTCTGAGGCGATCTCTTCCAGAGCACCTTGCTTCAGCTTTGAGGACAGGCATCTGCTGACATCCCAACTTCCATCCATCTATCTGTCCACCTAGAAGGCCCAAATTTATGCTATAATTGTTAGTATAATTTAAAAAAAATTTTTTGTTGTGAAAAGTGTGCTCTGCCGGGCGTGGTGGCGCACGCCTTTAATCCCAGCACTCGGGAGGCAGAGGTAGGAGGATCGCTGTGAGTTCGAGGCCACCCTGAGACTCCATAGTGAATTCCAGGTCAGCCTGGGCTAGAGTGAAACCCTACCTCGAAAAACCAAAAAAAAAAAAAAAAAAAAAAAAAAAAAAAAAAAGAAAAGTGTGCTCTGGAAAAATTAGGGGGGTAATCTCCAGAGAGGACTGCTGTCCTTTAGGGGTGATTCTATTGCCTCTATTATTTAGGGTGCCTTCGCCATTTTGTTGTTGCATTTGCTAAGAAATTCTTACCAGCTGTTCAGAACAGAAGTTGCTGTTGAAAAAAGAAGAAGAAGAAGAAGAAGAAGAAAGAAAAGAAAAGAAGAAAACCTCTCAGGGTGGCCCTGACACCAAGAAGCCATCCCCAGGCCCTAGCCAGAGCCACAGGGTTGCCTAGACACAACAGCTCCAGCAGAGCAGATGAGGACAGTGACAATGCTTCTTTGGGGGTGCACAATGTGCAGGGCAAATAATGGCCTTGTCATCGAGCGGGGCCCCCATTTCTTCTGAAACAGGTTCTCAGAAGCACTGCAACTCCATGAGTGACGAGCAGTTTGCGTAAGTAAGCCTTCTTCAAGAGCGCAGGGGAAATGACCTTGCCTCCCCATCTACCCATCTGTCTTTATCAACCACCGACTGAGTGCACATCCCACAGGGTCACCCACAGCAGTCTCCTACTCCAGGAATTCACAGATGGGGTCCAATCAAGTTACCATGACGAATGGAATGGCAGAGCAGAGTGCCCCCTGCGTGTGCCTCTTCTGCCCGCCAAGCTCAGACGCCCTGGGGAGCAGCCGAGAGCCTCACACGCAACTGCGGGGTGGGGGATGGTACAACAGGTGGCCCTCTATGGCCACGGAGTTTGTGTCTGTGGTTTCTGTCCCCACAGATTCAACCAGCTGCAGGTTACATGTAAAAATTGTGTCTACACCTAACATGTTCAGGCTTTTTTTTCTTGTCATTATTTCCTAAACAACAGCTATTCATATAGCACTGACATTGTTTTAGGCATTTTCAATAATTTGGAGAGGATGTAAAGTGTGGGGGAGGGCATGTGTGAGTTGTATGCCAATACCACACCATTTATGTAAGGGACTAGGGTGTTCTCAGGGTTTGGTAGGTACAGAGAGTTCTGAAACCAATCCCCTACAGATACCAAAGGGACTGTATGTAGGTGAGTAATTTCTTTAAAGTTACATCCACTCTCGAAGCACCTCCATATGACCCAGATATTTCATTCCTAATTATTTCCCCTATAGAAATACAGTGTGTGTGTGTGTACACAAAGACTGGTGTACAATGCTCAGAGGAACCTTGTTTCCAATAGGAGGCGGCTGGAAACCATTCAAGTATGAAGTGACAGGTAAACACAAAGACCCAGCCAGACAGTGGACGACTCCTCAGCAATAGAAAAGAACCACAGATATACGCAACAACCGGGAAAAATCTCCAAGTGATTACACCGACTGAAGGAAGGCAGCAAGAAGGAGCATGCTGTGTATTTTTATTCATATACATTTCTTGAAAATGCCGATGCTTCCTGGTGACAGGAAGAAGGGTCAGTGTCGCCTGGGCGTGGAGGTAGGAGCTGAGCATGGGCATTTACCAGGGGGCATGAGGAAGCTTTGACTCCAGCGGATATGTACGTGAACGTGGAGATGGCCTCACAGATGCGTATTCAAGTCAAAACCCACACATTAGGTAAAGTTTATGGTATGTCAGTGGCGCCTCAATAAACCTGTTAAAAGTAAAACAAAGTGGACCAAGCACAGGCCCCTGAAGCAGGTCAGCAGGCGGTCCCTGCAGAGCCCACACTATGCAGTTTCTCTTCTCCTTGGTGTGGGAGGTGGGCACCGCAGCTGGGTGAGGCGGGAGTGTGGAGGGGAACCAGCTCTTGTCACAGTCATGGGCTTGCTGAGCCCCAAGGGACTTGATAGAGAAGCCGCAGCCCACCTCCCTCACATTAGACTCAAGCTTCCAGAGCCTACGGCATGTTCCACTCAGCTCTGGGGCCTAAGCTCACTAGCTTCTAGAAGGTAGGAATGAACAGACTGCAGAGCTGGGAAGGACGAAGGCAGCGAGTGAACTGGATGGGGTGGTCTATCCTTGGCTCATCTTGCTGTCTTGGTCAGGTGACCTGGGCGTCTCCTCTCTGGGCACAGGGTGGGCAGCAGCATTCATTCTTCTTATAGTCAGCCGAGCAGGCATGGCAAACCAGGCCTCCGCAGAGCCTGGGAAACAGACACAGGGAAGCCAGGTGGCCTCTGCAGCTGGCTGGGGGAGTACCCAGGGCCTGCTGGGGGGTCATGAGTGCCAGCATTTTGTGGCCATCTGCTGTTCCTCATCTTCCAGCCAGATGGCCCTTAGTTATCTCAGAAGTCTCCCCTTCCCTAAAGGGCTTCCTGATAGCTGACCTAAACTGAAGCTGTAGCTTCTCCTGCTTACTTATTTCCCCTGTCATGTTGTCCTGACCCAGGAGAGCAGGGGCAGGTCAGAGACCAGCTCCCTCTGGGCACAGATGACTTTCCAGACAGGAGCTCAGCAGGAGATTCCTGAAGGTTACAAAACCCCCATCTGCCAGGAACCCTTCCTTCTACGTCCCTCCCACTGTTCTACTTCATGACTGCTTAGTGGCAGTAGCCAGATGGGGTGACAAGAGGCCCTTTACAAACATCTAGTTCCCATGTCTGGCATAGTAGCGCACATCCGTAATGCCAGCACTCAGAAGGCTGAGGCTGGAGGATCACAAGTTTGAGGCCAGCTCGGGGTCCAGACTGAGACTGCCTCAAAGAACCAGCCAATTCAAACCAAGCAAGCGAAGTCCTCCATTCCCCCTTCTCTGGAGTGGGCAGGGGGCTGTGGACTCTCAGAGGCTGGAGTCCGTTCCTTCCTCGTTACCTGCATGGATACCTCCGAGACAGCCTTCCAAAGATCTTGCTGCAGCCCACGCAGTGTCCAGGGACCAAGGCGGACAGCTGCTGGAGCCTCTGCCACTGGTTGTCCTTCTCGCTGATGAACCGGGCAGAAGGGGAGACACCCACCCACCCGCAGAGAGAAGGGGAGGTGGACAGATAGAGGGACAGAGCCCAGAAAAAGGAAACCACAGAGGCCAAGCCAGACAGGGAGAGCATTGGAAGGAGGCACAGAGATACGCATGCAGAGATGAAGGGAGATGGGAGCAGGTATACAGGGCAGAAAGGGACGAGGAATTGGAGAGGAAGCAGGGAGGGCAGAGAGCCTTTCAGAAGGAGAGACGGGGAGTTGGAGAGTTGGCGAGGAAGAAAGATTGAGATGCACCAAGCAGGAGACACAGATAAGTGGACAGGGAGATGAAATCGGGGAGGCAGAGAAGTGGAGCCCCAGAGCACAGCGATGCAGAGGGAGAGACAAATTAGAGACAGAGAAGGGCAGAGAAAGAGGTGTAAGGCAGAGAAAGAGAAATGAGGGGAGACACTTGTGAGAGATTAAGCAACCTTTGGGGGAAACCTGGACAGTGCCCCCCCCCCACAAGCTCCCCTCACTCAGCAGAATCTGACCAAGCCTGGTCACATCCCCAAGGTGCACTCCCCGGTCACAGAAGCCCGGGGTTCTAGCTGTAGAGGTATATAACACATAAGGCCCGCTATCTCTGTTTCGTCACTTGAAACAAACTCCCTTGTGTGTATTTGTTTCTGTGCTTGCAAATCTGTTCTCTCTGGTTTTTTTTTTTTTTTTTCCTTGTTTTATTCAAGGTAGGGTCTCGCCCTAGCCCAGACTGTCCTGGAATTCACTATGGACTGTCAGGGTAGCCTGGAACTCAAAGTGATCCTCAGACCTCTGCGTCCCAGTGCTGGGATTAAAGGCGTGCGCCACCACCCCCGCCTGTCTGGCTCTGGCTTTGTCCTTCCTCACTGTCTTTTTAAAGGAACTTCAGGAATGTGGGTTGCTTACAGTTTTTGTTGAAGTGATACAGACACATGATATAAAAAGGAAACAGAACAGAACAGAACAGGGTTCACATCAGAAGACATAGACTCCCTCTTTACTCCTTCCTGTTTTCAGCAGTAGACTATTTCTTAAGTTTTAATTCTTGTTTCTCCTTGTTTAATTCTTGTTTCATATTCAAGTAACAGGCTGATATCCTTCCTTCGAGAAAGAACATTCTCTATGGAGTGCCTTTCCAGAGTAGCAGACTTTTCTGATTTATTACTATCCTCCCAACTTCTCCTTCCTCCCAGCGTGGTTAGATCCCTAATTTTGGTTCCTCTATTGGGTTATCATTGTAATTTGACAGAATATACTCATATATTTATTTTTCAAGGTAGGATTTCACCCCAGCCCAGGCTGACCTGGAATTCACTATGTAGTCTCAGGCTGGCCTTTAACTCACAGCGATCCTCCTACTTCTGCCTCCCGAGTGTTGGGATTAAAGGCGTGCGTCACCATGCCTGGCTATTTTTCATTTTATTAACTGTGGGCAATACCTTCTCCCCATCTGTAATGTGATGTTGGCTGAGTCTCTTTCCTTCAGTTCTCCTCCCCGCTTCTCCTAACTTGCCATTTGTTCCTAAAGCATTCACTGTGGGAGCCACTAGCCATATGTTTAATCTAAATTAAGTAAAATTGCCCCACCTCAGTGTTTCAAGTTTACAACCTCTAATTGTGATTGGTAGCTTTCATGTTGTACAGCACAAACTTGTACATTTTTACTTCATGGGACATTTTTTTTTCCCCGAGGCAGGGTCTCGCTCTAGCCCAGGCTGACCTGGAATTCACTGTGGGGTCTCAGGGTCGCCTTGAACTCACAGCAATCCTCTTACCTCTGCCTCCCCAGTGCTGGGATTAAAGGTGTGCGCCACCACGCCTGGCTCATGGAACATTCTATGCGAGTCTTTTTTATATTTAGTATTGTAAGGTGGTAACGTTCACTGTTTCTGTAATTCAAATTGTCTTCAGAATGATTCCAAGCATTGAAAACAACAAGATGCCGAGAGTGTAGCTCAGTGGTAGAGAGCTCTCCTAGCCAGCATGAATGACTGTTCTTAACTCCCAGGACAGCGGAGTACAGACAAAATGAATACACGTGGATCGCATTTGTGTTATTAGATACACAACACAGATACATTGTTTCCCATGAAGCTATGGTGTTTTTTTTTTTTTTTTTTTTTTTTTTTTTTTTTTTGAGGTAGGGTTTCACTCTAGCTCAGGCTGACCTGGAATTCACTATGGAGTCTCAGGGTGGCCTCGAACTCACGGCGATCCTCCTACCTCTGCCTCCCGAGTGCTGGGATTAAAGGCGTGCGCCACCATGCCCGGCTATGGTGTGTTTAAAGTAGTGTCTGTCCTAAAAGGATTTTGTTTTTCCAGGAGCTTCTTTTCTCTTTTCTCTTCCCCTTTTTTTTCTTTCTCTTACTCCCTTTCCTTCCCTTCTTCCATCTTCCCTTTCCTTCCTATCTCTTCCCTCTCCCTCCCCTTCACTCCCTTTCCCTTCCTACCTCTTCCCTCCCCTTCCCTTTGATTTCTTTCTTTTTTTTTGAGGCAGGGATTCACACTGTAGCTCAGGTTGGCCTGGAACTCATGACAATCCTCTTGCCTCGGCCTCCCAAGTGCTGGGATTATAGGCATAAACCACCACGCCCGCCTTTTAGGCCGGGGGAGGGGGGTTGTAACTGCCTTTCATGATTCATTATATAATTTACCTTTAACATATTATTTTCCTTCTTCATGTGTGTGTATGTTTGTGTGTGGAGGTATATGTGCATGTGGAGAACAAGGATAACCTAGAGGGTCATCCTTAGAAAGGCTGGCTCCTTTGGGACAGTCTCTGATTAGCCTGGAGCTCACCAGCTAGACTAGACTGGAGAGCCAGCAATGGTGTTCCTAAGGCATTCACTATGGGAGCCACTAGCCATGCTTATAACTCAATATAAATTAAGACAGGGGATCCTCCTGTCTTCGCCTCCCAGCACTGGAATGCGCCCCTGGGCCCAGCATTTTTATGTCTCCATGCTTGTGAGGCCAGCAGCTTCACTGTGCTGTCCCCTCAGCCCATCATTATTATCCATTATCATTATTTTGCTTTTTGGTGGGAGCAAAGACAATGTAAAGAATCAGCCTAGCCGGGCATGGTGGCGCACGCCTTTAATCCCAGCTCTTGGGAGGCAGAGGTAGGAGGATCGCCATGAGTTTGAGGCCACCCTGAAACTACATAGAGAATTCCAGGTCAGCCTGAGCTAAAGTGAGACCCTACCTCGGAAAAAAAAAAAAAAAAAAAAAGAATCAGCCTAGGGCTGGGGATGGAGTTCAGTTGGTTGTATGTGTGGTGTCGTGTGTGTGCACATGCCTATTCATGTATGTGTGGGTGTGGGCTCACATGTGTGTGTGCAGATGCATGTGCCTATGTGTGCCCATGCTTGTGAAGGCCAGAGCTTGATGCTGGGTGTCTTCTTTAATCATGCTCTGTCTCATCTATTGAGACAGGGCTTCTCATCACCTCAGAGCTCATCAATTTGGCCACACTACCAGCCGGCCAGCTTGCCCTAGTGATCCACCTTCTCCGCCTCCTGAGGGCTGGGGTTACAGGCATGCCCCATCATGTGTGAGTTATGTAGGTGTCAGGAATACAAATTCAGGCCCTCACACTTAAACAATAAACACTTTACCAACCGAGGCATTGCCCTAGCCCCCCTCATTATTATTAAATATTTTCTTTTTTAAAAATATTTTATTATTTATTTATTTAACAGAAAGAGAGAGAGAAAGAGAGAATGGGCGTGCCAGGGCCTCCAGCCACTTCAAACAAACTCCTGACGCGTGCGCCCTCTTGTGCATCTGGCTAATGGTGGGTCCTGGGGAATTGAACCTGGGTCCTTTGGCTTTGCAGGCAAATGCCTTAACCGCTAAGCCATCCCTCCAGCCCATTATTGAGTTTTTTTTTTTTTTTTTTTTGAGGTAGGGTTTCACTCTAGCTCAGGCTCTCCTGGAATTCATTATGTAGTCTCAGGGTGGCCTCGAACTCATGGTGATCCTCCTACCTCTGCCTCCCGAGTACTGGGATCAAAGGCGTGCACCACCACGCCTGGCTCCATTATTAACTTTTGAGACAGGGTCTCAGACTGACCTCAAACATGGCCCTCCTGCCTCCGTCTCCCAGGTACTGGGACTTCAGGCCTGCACCACCATGCCTAGCCTCCTTCAGACTCTTCAACATATCACGTATTCTCCCGATTCGTCTGCCCATGTGGCATCTGGGGACTCCCTTTCCTTTCCTCCTAGCTTAGGACTATTGTTTCCAGAATCCCACATCTCCTTTCTTGGCTTACTTCCTTTTTATTTTTTTTTTTATTTTCTGGAGCACATCCTTAACTAACTTCTTAAGAAAGGATGTGTGGGAGGAATTTTCTGAGACCTGTCTGATTCACCTTGACCTTCCTCACTTAGTTCATGGTTAATCTGGACACTGAATTCTAGGACAAAAGTCAGGTTTTCTCCTGACAAGTCAGAACAAAAGTCAGAATTTAAAAACCATTGCAGACTCTTGACATATGTTGGCCTGTACTTCTTTTATCGTTACTGATATTTTCCTCTAGATAATTTGAAAATCCACCATGTGGCTGAGGATGACTTTGAACTTCTGATCTTCCCGGCTATGCCTCCTGAATGCTGGGATTACAGATATGTGCCACCATGCCTGATTTATGCAGGACTGGGGATCAAACCCAGGGCTTCATGCACAGTAGACAAGCACTCCGCCAGCTAAACTATATCCTCAGCCCTACACTGATTCATTATGTCTACGGTTCTCTCATGTCTGCCAGTTCTCTGTGAAGTTTCCCTACGTTCTGAGAACCAGACTGCCTCATCTCTGTCTTCTAATAATTTTTAGTGACTTTTTTTTTTAAATTTTTTTTATTTTATTTATTTATTTATTTTATTTTGAGAGCAACAGACAGAGCGAGAAAGAGGCAGAGAGAGAGACACAGAGAGAATGGGCGCGCCAGGGCCTCCAGCCACTGCAAACGAACTCCAGATGCGTGCGCCCCCTTGTGCATCTGGCTAACGTGGGTCCTGGGGAGTCGAGCCTCGAACCGGGGTCCTTAGGCTTCACAGGCAAGCGCTTAACCACTAAGCCATCTCTCCAGCCCAATTTTTAGTGACTTTTAACAAACCTGCCTCTGCCTCTCTAGTGTTAGAATTACAGGTATGAGCCACCATGTCTGGCTAGCAAACACACACACATTTTTTTTTTTTGCTGTTGTTGTTGTTGCTTTTGTTTTGTTTTCGAGGTAAGGTCTCATTCTAGGCCAGACTGACCTGAAACTCACTCTGTAGTCCCAGGCTGGACTTGAACTCACAGCGATCCTCCTACCTCTGCCTCCCGTGTGCTGGGATTAAAGGCATGTGCCACCACGCCCAGTGGTCCTGTAATTTATATGCTGTTTGACCTTAGTGACCAACTCAGCCCCTAGGACCCTCAGTTTCCTCAACTACACACTGAGGATGCCAGCAAGGAAATGAGTTCACATGTGTGAAAAGTCTAGCGCCCCGGACGTTGCTAGCAGAGTAGAATCTTCACGTCCAGCCTCCACCTCCCTTACCAGCCCCGTTTTGTGCCGCAGGTCCTCCCCTCCCCCCTCCGTCCTTACCGAATCAGTTCCAACACCCTCCTCTTCATGGCCTGGACCAGGTCCCGCTGCCCTGCAAGCTCCCCTTCATACATGGCATCTCTCCTCTCAGCCTCCTGTTGCTTCTGCTCCAGCTCCGCCTGCAGCCGGGCTTTCTCTTTCTGACACCTGGATGGGCACAAGACGACATAAGGTGAAGCATTAGGTCATTTACTTGAGACCTTTCTAATTTCTTAATATAGGCACTTAAATCTATAAATTTACTTCTTAGGACTGCCTTCATTGTGTCCCAGAGATTTTGGTATGTTGTGTTCTCATTATCGTTTGACTCTATAAATTTTTTGATTTCCTTCTTGATTTCTTCATTGACCCATTCATCATTTAGTAGTGTGTTGTTTAATTTCCATGATTTTGTGTATGCTCTATAGCCTTTCTTGCTATTGATTTGTAGTTTGATTCCATTGTGGTCAGATAGAATGCAAGGAATTATTTCAATTTTCCTGTATTTGTTAAGATTTGCTTTGTGTCCTAATATATGGTTTATTTTAGAGAATGTTCCATGTGCTGCTGAAAAGAATGCATATATCTGTTAGATCCATTCCTTCTATGACCTCATTTAGTCCAGATGTCTCCCTGTTGATTTTTTCTGAGAGGGCCAGCTCAGGACTGGCGACAGGGAGGCCCCGGAGGAGCTGGTGGTGCCCCGAAGCTGAAGTCTACACATTTGTGCAATATCTACACACAACCACCACATACACTCCTCATGCACCATACACACCACATCCTGCATCTACCACAAACACGCCACCGCTTCATGACACAAATACACACACAACACACAGAAGTATATACACTACTCACCAAACATCATTGTGTATGGTCTTAAATCTCAGCAATCAGTGAAGAGAAATAAAAACAAGGGGGAAGGATGGGAAAGATGGCTCAGCAGCTAAGGCACTTGCCTGCAAAGCCTAATGACCTGGGTTCAATTCCCCAGTACCCATGAAAAGCCAGATACACAAAAGTAGCACATGCATCTGGAGTTCGTTTGCAGCAGCTGGAGGCCCTGGCGTGCCCATTCTCTCTCTCTCTCTCTCTCTGTCTCTCTGCTTGTAAATAAATAAAAAATATATTTTTTAAAAAAGAAAGGGGTATATATGTAAGTAGAAAGATTGAGATGGGGAGGGGATATGATGGAGAATGGAATTTCAAAGGGGAAAGGGGGGAGGGTAATACCATGGGATATTTTTTGTAATCATGGAAAATATTAATAAAAATTGAGAAAATAAAAAAAGAAAGGAAAAAAATTAAAAAAATAAAAAAGAAAGGGGACTGGAGAGATGGCTTAGCAGTTAAGGTCCTTGCCAGCAAAGTGAAAGGACCCAGGTTCTATTCCCAAGTACCCACGGAAAGCCAGACGCACAAGGTTACACATGTTTCTGAAGTTTGTTTGCAGTAGCTAGAGGCCCTGACATGCCCATTCTCTCTCTCTTTCTCTCTCGTAAATAAATAAATAAAATATTTAAAAGATGAAAGAAAACAAGGGTCCAACCTTGAGTATTGCTGTAGAGGGCGCTAGTCCACATTTCCATTTCTTCCCTCCCTTCATCTCTTGCATCATTCAGCGTTCCCATTTTACTTTAGTTAGTTAGCTATGGATTTTCTGGTAGTATGTGTATGTGTGCATGTGTGTATGCAGATGTCCCCCTCCCCCCGCAGGCCAGAGGAAAACATCAAATGTCTTCCATTGCTCTTCCACCTTATCTCCCCAAGTCAGAGTCTCTCACTGAACCCCTGTTTTTTAGTTAGACTGGTTGACCAGGAAGCCCCAGTGATCCTCCTTTCCAACTCCCCCCCCCCCAGCGCTGGGATTACAGGCGTATGTGGCCATGTCCAGCTTACTTACACCAGCGCTGGGGATAGAACTCCTCATGCTTGTACAGCAAGCACTGTCATTACCCAATGGAACCATCTCTCCAGCTCAACATTTCCATTTTAAAATGTAATGTTCTGGAAAGGTATGCTCATAATCATGGCCTCTCTCTCAGAGAAGGCGGGTGTGTGGGAATCTAGGCTGGGCCCACTGTGACCAGCTGGAAACAATAAGATGCGGGGCGGGAGCAGCAGAGGGTTTGGGGTGGTTATTGTGCCTTCAAGTATTTTAAAAGTCATCGTATATTCTTTTTCAATTTTAAAAGTAACAGCAAAAATAAGGCTTTTCTAAGCTGTTTTCTCAGTTTGGTGCTTGGAGCCTCCTCAGCTCTATTCTTGCTTGTTCATTTTGTCATTAGTGGTTTTCTAGAAGGTTCCAAGAAGTTTACTCAATTGAAAATAAAACGGTCCCAGCTTCTTATTCCATGGCTCAGTTGAGAGTGTGTGTCCCTGTGGTGGGTGGATGCTGGCAAGGGTCTCCTGCTCTCAGGGTGTGTGTGTGTGTGTGTGTGTGCGCGCTTGCACACATGCCCTTGACTTTGAACGTGTTTGAGGAGCAGATGACTGCCAAGAGGTTTGACTGTTTGAAATATTAACTTTTTGTTGAGGCAGAATCTCAGTGTAGCCCAGGCTGACCTGGAACTTACCCCGAACCCTGGCTGGCTTCAAACTCATGATGAACCTCCTACCTCAGTCTTCATAAAGGCTGGGATTACAGGCATGAGACACTATGCTGAGCTTGAACTATTAATTTTAAAAACACCTCCATTTAGTAGTCCACAGGGTGGAAAGTTGGGTGGTCTGTGGAATCAAACCAATAACGGATAGCCACTGAAATTATGAAAGGCCAGTCAGCCTTGTGAAAGGCGTGTATCAGGCCATCTCTGGATTTTTAATTTTTTTGTTTATTTTTGTTTATTTATTTGAGAGCAACAGACAGAGAGAGAAAGAGGGAGATAGAAAGTGTGAGAGAAAGGGTGCGCCAGGGCCTCCAGCCACTGCAAACAAACTCCAGATGCATGCGCCCCCTTGTGCATCTGGCTAACATGGGTCCTGGGGAATCGAGCCTCGAATTGAGGCTTCACAGGCAAGCGCTTAACCGCTAAGCCATCTCTCCAGCCCCCATGTCTGGATTTTTAATGAATATCCTAGACTTCAGCCTCTTTATTTCTTAGCTGCTGACTTTAAATTTTCCTCAGTTACTTTACTTGCATAATGACTCTAGGTTCCTTTGTGTGTGTGTGTGTGTGTGTGTGTGTCTGTGTGGTGTGTGCACGTATGTGTGTGCATGGAGTCCAGAGGTCAATGTCAGGTGTCTTCCTCGCTCTCCACCTTATTTTGTTGTCCTAACGAAGCTCAGCTGGAGCAGAAACCTGATAGATTTGATCATCTGCTTCTGCAGACTAGGGACCTGTGGCCCGCAGCAGAGGAAGCCATTGTCCCAGGGGCCTAGAGCCGGAAACAGTGCAGCATCAGAAAAACTCCATTTCTCAGCCTCAATCTGTTTTCTCCCTCTGGGACCTGCGCCTGTGGGGTCTCCCTCTCTGTCACTGGATGTGCTCATGAGGGCTTCGGTTCCATCCACCATCAGTCTATATTTCCAAGTCTCTCCAAGAAACATCCGTGCCAAAACCTGAGCACGTGTAGCTGGGGAGTAACCTCAGGGTCTCACTGATGGCCCCTCTGTCCTCTGCTCCAGCCACACTGGCCTCCTGTCCCCCAGAGCATGTCTCTTCAGCCTTTCTGTCACCGTCCTGTCTGCCTGTAGAACTCTTCCCAAACATTGCTAGGTCCATCTCTGGGATTACGCTTCAATGTCACCCCAACCCTGAATGACAACCCAGCTTCCCCCTCTCTCTTGGCATTGTTTCTCCACAGCCTCTCTTACTGCCAGACACTGTTCCAGCTCTTTCCTGTTGGTCTCCCCATGTCTTTTAGGGGAGGCCTCCAGAGTTTCATTCGCGGTGACACACCCATCTGCTCACAGCCATGGAGACACAGCAAACACAGCTGACAGGTAGAACTGGCGTGTGGTACTTTGGCCAATCGTGACTCACTGTCCTAACTTGGTTATCCCCAGTCCCTTGGCTCTGTGCTGGGCTCTCTGAACCTGGGGGCAGCACTTGCTCTTCATGCTCAAGGTGAGCTGCTTCCATCTGCAGTCTGACAAGACCCTCCAGCAGCTCCCAGGGCGTCTTCTCTCTAGAACACCACACACACAACTTCTTACTCAACAGCGGCACTGGACACCTGACATGTGTCACAGAGCTTACAAGCCTGCACACGGTAGACTTCCCCATCTCTGCCAATGATGAATCCAACTTTCCAGATGGTGTTTGGAAACATCCAGTCACTCTTGACTTCTCTTTTTCTCTCAGACCCCACATCTAGTCCCTCAGGGAAGCCCTGCTTCAGAGTTCACCCAGAAAGCAGCAGCTGCTCTCCACCCTCTTCCTCACCCTGTCCTGCTGGACAACAGCCTTGCCAGCCTGCCTGTGTCCAGCCTTGCTCTATGGGCCATTGAAACTGTGGATCCCTGTAGCTAGAGATGGAACACAGACTGGGGAGGACTGCTGATGGGCATAGGGATTATTTTGGGGGTGACAAGAAGGTCCTAAAATTAATTTTGGCGATGGTTGTACAGCTCTATAAATATACTGAAAATCGCTGAATTAACAAATTTAAAAGGCAAGTAAATATGTATTGGTTTTTTAAATATATATTTTATTTATTAGAGAGAGAGAGGAGAGAGAGAATGAGCACACCAGGGCCTCCAGCCACTGCAAAGGAGCTCCAGACGCATGTGCCCCCTTGTGCATCTGGCTTATGTGGGTCCTGGGGAATCAAACCAGGATCCTTTGGCTTTGCAGGCAAACGCCTTAACCGCTAAGTCATCCCTCCAGTCCTATATTTGGTTTATTGAGGTAAGGCTTCACTCTAGTCCAGGCTGACCTGGAATTCACTGTGTAGTCTCAGGGTGGCCTCGAACTCAAGGCAATCCTCCTATCTTTGCCTCCCTGAGTGGTGGGATTAAAGGCGTGTGCCACCGTGCCTGGCTCATGTTTTTTTGGCTCATATTTTTGATATGTAAAAACAAAAAAAGCAGGAGCTGGAGAGATGACTTAGTGGTTAAGGCACTTGTGTGCAAAGCCTCAGGTTTGATTCCCCAGTACCCATATAAGGCAGATGCACAACAGGGCACATGCATCTGTAGTTTGTTTGCAGTGGCTAGAGACCCTGTGCCATGCCCATTCTCTCTCTCTCTGTCTTCTCTCTCTCATCTGTCTCTTTCTCACTCTCAAAATAAAGTAAATAAATAAATCAAACATATTTAAAAACAAACAAATAAACAAAACATGTGATTAGCTTAGCCCCCAATTTGGGTCTCTAATGGGCTCTATCTCCTCCTGCCTCCTCATGGGCAGGAGCTTTCTATACTTCCTCCCTTTTCCTTCTTTTAATTTAATAAAGTCTCTCTAAACCTTAAAAATCAATCAAATTATGTCCCTCCTCTGTTTGGAGTTCACAGTGGCTCCTATCTTACTCTGAGTCAAAGCCAAAGTCATTTTAATGACCTTGCAGGCTCTCCCTAAGCTGGCTCTAATTGTCCAGACTTTTTTCTACTTTTTTCTACACTTTCTCCTTTACCTCTTTTCCTACATACACTTTCAGCTGGGCGTGGTGGCGCACACCTTTAATCCCAGCACTCAGAGGCAGTGGCAAGGGGATCACTGTGAGTTCAAGGCCAGCCTGAGACTACATAGTGATTCCATCCAGGTCAGAGGCTTAGTTAGTGGTTGGGGCGCTTGCCTGCAAAGCTTAAGGACCCATGTTTGACTCTACAGATCCCACATTAGCCAGACATACAAAGGTGAGGCAAGCGCAAGGTTGCACATGCCCACTGGGTGGCGCCAGTGTCTGGAGTTTGATTGCAGTGGCTGAGGCCCTAGCGCGACAGTTCTCTATCTCTCCTCTCTCTCTGTCTCTCACTCTCTCTAAAAAAAAAGATAGAAAAATAAATAAGACTCAGGAGAATCTCTGCTTGGTGGTAACATAAAAAGTAGATTATGAAATAAAAACTGATATGAGAGACTGAGGGGGGAGGGTTGTGACAGACAGTGCCTTCTGGGTCATGAGGTCAAGGTGATGAAGGGAAGATGGAGCTGCTGGCTGGAGAGAGGCGCTGAAGGGGAGAGACAGACAGAGTGCAATACAGTCAGCCCTTTGCTAGTTGAGCCTCTGGATTCAACCAACCATGGGTCAAAAATATTTGGAAAGTAGTCGTTGTCTCCACCTAACATGTACACATCTCTTTTCATTCCTTCCTAGACAACATAGTAGGAAACAACCATTGTCACTGCACTTACACGCCGATATGAACTGGGGGGGGGGGGTTCCCATGCAAGCAGCACACCGTCTTATACAAAGGGCTCCACTATCTATGGATTCCATATTTGCTAGGAGCCCTGCAACCAACCTCCTGTAGATACGCAGGGACAGCTGTGCTCAGAAACTGGCTGAAGGAGATGGGCCTGGTGGTGCAAGTCTATGCTCTCTGCACTGGAAAGCCTCTAGATGTTCTTCATTTCCTCCCTTCCCAACCCTGAATAGGTCAGGAAGACACAGTAAATCTACCGCGATGGTTAATATTGTCAACTTGATCTAGAATCACCCAGGAGACAAACCTCTGGACATGTCTGTGAGGGAGTTTCTAGATTAGGTGAATTGAAGTGGGACAATCGTCCCTAAATGTGGGTAGCGCTCTTCCATGGGCAGAAGTCCTGGACTGTATTAAAAGGAGAAAGCAAATGGCTGGGCGTGGTGGTGCATAGCTTTAAGCCCAGCACTGGGGAGGCAAAGGTAGAAGGATCACTGAGTTTGAGGCCACCGTGAGACTAACTATGAATTCTAGGTCATCCTGGGGTAGAGTGAGATCCTGCCTTAATTTTTTTTTTTTTAAAGGAGAAAGCAAGTTGAGCACCAGCATTCATCTCTCTGCTTCTTGACCCCCATGCTTTCCCCACCATGACGGACTGCACCCTCAAACTGTGAGCCACAAGACACCCTTCCTTCCTTAAGTTGCGTTTGTCAGGTAATTTATCCCAGCCATGAGCAAAGTAACTAATAAACTGGGATAGGAACCAAGCAGATTGGAAAGATAGAGGAGCACCCAGAAGAGGCATCACAAGGCAGAGGTCAGCATGGGAGGGTGACAGGGACAGGCAGCGTGGACTTTCCTGGGGTCTTGGCGGGGGGGGGGGTTTGTGGACAGAGGTGAGGTGGGAGCCTTGTGGAATAAGGAATAACGCTGTCTTGGCCTGAGCATCCCAGACTTGTGCTTGAGCCAGGCCCGGGTGCTCAGGAGACCTGCAGCCCAGGCTTGCTGGTGTTTCCAAGGTTACCTGCTGAGCTGCTCCCGGAGCGCCTGCAGCTCCCCTTCTTGTACCCGCAGCAGCTGCTCCCGGCCCTGGGCCTGCTCTTTGGCTTGCTGGAGCTGCTTCCGGAGGCCCTGGGAACCACAGGGGGAGGGAGAGCTAAGGAGGAGGGCCGAGACCCCAGCCCTGGGTGACGTGCCTATGAGGACCTAGCCATGTCTTCGGGTAGAAGGCAGGGCTAGGGACAGTGCTGAGAGCTGGCTGAGCCTGGGGTCACTATTTCTGCCTTCCTTGAAGGATGGAAGTTGCCAAGTTCTTGGACCTGGAAGACTCTGGCTAGCAAGGAGGCTGAGGGAAGGCTTGGTGACCATCTTGAGGGGCGTCGGGGACAGAAGCAGTGGAGCTGACACTGGGGAGGAAGCTGGAATTGAGAATAAATGACTATGTGGAAGATCTGCTGGCAGGGGTCTCTAGGTCAGGGGCACAGCTGGGCAGGAGATATTGATAAGTACAGTGGGCTTAATGGAAGGTAACAGGAGGTGGGAACTGGGAGCTGAAGACTGTGTGATTTTTCACGGGGCATTCCCAATAACCCTAGGACAGTCAAAACTGATCTCTGGAGCCGGGTGTGGTGGCACATGCCTTTAATCCCAGCACTCGGGAGGCAGAGGTAGGAGGACCACTGTGAGTTCGAGGCCACCCTGATATTACATAGTGAATTCCAGGTCGGCCTGGGCCAGAGTGAGACCCTACCTCAAAAAACAAACAAACAAACAATTGATCTCTGGGCTGGAATGTTACTTGAGCTACCAATGGGGACCCTCTGGTTTGAGAAGGGACGGCAAACGGTACCTTGACCACCTCCTGTAAGGCCACCTCTGCTGGATCCTCCTGTGTGGTCTTACTGGTCACTTGTGTTGGCTCTTGTGGCTTCTCTGTGGTGGTGGCACCTTCCTTTGTTTCCAGGCCCTGCAGGACCCATGACACCCCCAGAATGCTAAGCCCTTCCTGTCCCTGCCTGCTCTCTGATGTTGCTTCCCCTGTCTTTCCTTGTGTGCTAGAGGCCAGCAACCCCTGGTCATGACCTGAATCTGTATCCCTTTGTGCACCCCGTCTGCTGTTCATTGACCTCCTGTCCCCGACAGGAACCCTTCGCCTTCAGCCTCAATCCCCGTTACCTCCTTCTGAGCATCCTTGGCCTTCCCCCTCCGTGGCTGGATATTGACTACTGAGTTTTCCCGGAATCTCCCAGTCTTCGGGGTCTCATCCTCCTGGCTTATGTGAAGTTCCTTCCCCTCCAGTTCCCAGGTCTTCTGAGGGCAACTGGAATCTTCTCCCTTCTTTTCCAGAAAGGCAGGAAGATGCTTGGGTTGTGGGGAGCTGGGTAGGCCAGGCAGCGGGTCTTCTCGGAGTGCATCTTGCAAGCAGCTGCCTCTGCTGGTGTGCAGCCCTTCCGGCCGCTCTCTGAGAGGATTCCATCCCAGGGCTGCTGACCCCTGCGGAGAATCTCAGTTCTGTCATCTCAGCCTTAAGTCACTGACCTGGTGCATGGGGAGAGGACACAGCCCCAGGCTGCTAGCTTCTTATCATATTCCCAGGCCTCCCACTGGACAGTTAGCGCAGCAGAGGAAATTTTAAGGCCTCACTGATCCACCGTTTTGAGCTGAGAGTGGACAGCAGGTGTCTCTGTGCCCTTTCCTCCCTACTTCCAGCCTGCAGCATTGACCTTCTTCCCCTTAAGTTTCTCACACTCTGTCCTTTTAGCCTTCCTCTTGAACTTGACTTTGTGTTTCAGCGTTCTTGTCTTTATGATGAGAATAATAATGTCTGGTATGTAAAACTGTGATGAAGTCTCAAGTAGATTAACACCCAGCAGGGTGTCTTCTCTCAAGAAGACTTCTGGGGGCTGGAGAGATGGCTCAGCACTTAAGGCGCTTGCCTGCAAGACCTAAAGACCCAGGTTCGATTCCCCAGTACCCACATAAGCCTGATGCACGTGGTGGTGCATGCATCTGGAGTCCATTTGCAGCAGGCCAGAGGTCCTGGCACACCCATTATCTCTCTTTTTCTCTCTAATAAATAAATAATTAATTAATTAAAATAAAAAAGGCTTCTGGACTGGGGCTGTAGCTAAGTGGTAGAGCACTTGCTTAGTATGTGTGAGGCTTTGGGTTCAATCCCCAGCACAGCAGGGGAAAAAAAGTCTTCTGGGGGCTCCTATGTGTCTTTGCCTACATCTCTTTTTTTTTTTTTTTTTCGTTTTTCAAAGTAGGGTCTCACTCTAGCCTAGGCTGACCTGGAATTCACTATGTAGTCTCAGGGTGGCCTCGAACTCACAGCGATCCTCCCGAGTGCTGGGATTAAAGGTGTGCACCACCACGCCCGGCCTTTGCTTACATCTGAATATTAATGTTATCCCTTGGGAATGGAGAATTTGGTTCCAGGACCTTAAGTAAATGTCTAAAGGCATGAGCTTGTGTCCATTGTATAAAATGGTGTAGGATTTGCATCTAACCTATGCACAACCTCTCATATGCTTTAAATTATCACTAGATGAATTATAATCCCTTATACAGTGCAAATGCTACGTAAATAGTTGTTGTGCTGCCTTGTTTAGGGAACCGTGAGAAGACTCCACACATGTTCAGTACCAATGCAATCATTTTTCTAAATATTTTGTGTCTGTGGTTGGTTGTGTCCACAGATGCGGAACCCACAGATACGGAAGGCTGACTGCACATTTAACATAGATTGCAATGTATTCCTTTAGGCCCTGTCCTCCTGGACAGACCCTGAACTTCTTCAGCTGGGAGACTGAGTCCTAACATCATCTGACCAGTACCTACCACGACTAGTGTGGTGTGGAATTGGGCTGCAACAGGGCCATCTGACCAGTACCTACCATGACTAGTGAGGCATGGGATTGGGCTGTAACAGGACCATCTGTGTCTTTAGTCAGTCCCAAACTGAAGTAGACCAGCTGCCTAGCGTAGGGTCCTCAGCAGATATCAGTCAGTCCCTAGTTGTTTCCTGTAAGTTTCCAGTCTTAGCCCCCTTCCGCCCCCAGACCACAGCAGCCCCTGGTCTGAGGGCCCCGGTGGCTCCTGCAGGGGGCGCAAGTGCTCCATCGGTCTATGCACCCTCTTCTCACTCCGGGTTCAAGAAATCCCGAGATCTACACATCAGCTTCCCTCCCCTTGGGCCTAGTAACTGCTCAACTTGGGGGTCTGTGATGGATAAGCACGAAAGAACTCAGAGTGAGGGGGCAGAGGCACCTCCTTTGGGGAACCTTTGATCTTCCGAGGTCTTCTTCCCTGGGTCTGGCTGGCGCTGGAGCAGCGAGACCTGAAAGTGAGAGACAGGGCACCTGGGGCCTCCTCTCTAGCAGTGGGCTTGATCTTGTGATGGGGGGCGGGCATCCCAGTTCTTCAATGACCCATTCATTCTACCACGCTTTCTGCTTCCCAGCCTCCCATCTGTATATTTCCCACTCTCCATCTATCACGCTCCCTCTATCCTCTATTCCATCCCAACGTCCTAGAACCATCTTTCTCACCCTTCATTCCACCAGCACTTTTCTTTTTTTTTTGAGGCAAGCCCAAGAGACTGGCCTTTTTTTAATGAGAGAGAGAGAGGAGCAGAGAGAGAGAATTGGCATGCCAGGGCCTCCAGTCTATACTTCCTCCCTTTTCCTTTGTTTAATTTAATAAAGTCTCTCTAAACCTTAAAAATCAATCAAATTATGTCCCTCCTCTGTTTGGAGTTCACAGTGGCTCCTATCTTACTCTGAGTCAAAGCCAAAGTCATTTTAATGACCTTGCAGGCTCTCCCTAAGCTGGCTCTAATTGTCCAGACTTTTTTCTACATGCACTTTCTCCTTTACCTCTTTTCCTACATACACTTTCAGCTGGGCGTGGTGGGGCACACCTTTAATCCCAGCACTCAGAGGCAGTGGTAGGAGGATCACTGTGAGTTCAAGGCCAGCCTGAGACTACATAGTGAATTCCATCCAGGTCAGAGACTTAGTTAGTGGTTGGGGCGCTTGCCTGCAAAGCTTAAGGACCCATGTTTGACTCTACAGATCCCACATTAGCCAGACATACAAAGGTGAGGCAAGCGCAAGGTTGCACATGCCCACTGGGTGGCGCCAGTGTCTGGAGTTTGATTGCAGTGGCTGAGGCCCTAGCGCGCCAGTTCTCTATCTCTCCTCTCTCTCTGTCTCTCACTCTCTCTAAAAAAAAAGATAGAAAAATAAATAAGACTCAGGAGAATCTCTGCTTGGTGGTAACATAAAAAGTAGATTATGAAATAAAAACTGATATGAGAGACTGAGGGGGGAGGGTTGTGACAGACAGTGCCTTCTGGGTCATGAGGTCAAGGTGATGAAGGGAAGATGGAGCTGCTGGCTGGAGAGAGGCACTGAAGGGGAGAGACAGACAGAGTGCAATACAGTCAGCCCTTTGCTAGTTGAGCCTCTGGATTCAACCAACCATGGGTCAAAAATATTTGGAAAGTAGTCGTTGTCTCCACCTAACATGTACACATCTCTTTTCATTCCTTCCTAGACAACATAGTAGGAAACAACCATTGTCACTGCACTTACACGCCGATATGAACTGGGGGGGGGGGTCCCATGCAGGCAGCACACCGTCTTATACAAAGGGCTCCACTATCTATGGATTCCATATTTGCTAGGAGCCCTGCAACCAACCTCCTGTAGATACGCAGGGACAGCTGTGCTCAGAAACTGGCTGAAGGAGCTGGGCCTGGTGGTGCAAGTCTATGCTCTCTGCACTGGAAAGCCTCTAGATGTTCTTCATTTCCTCCCTTCCCAACCCTGAATAGGTCAGGAAGACACAGTAAATCTACCGCGATGGTTAATATTGTCAACTTGATCTAGAATCACCCAGGAGACAAACCTCTGAACATGTCTGTGAGGGAGTTTCTAGATTAGGTGAATTGAAGTGGGACAATCGTCCCTAAATGTGGGTAGCGCTCTTCCATGGGCAGAAGTCCTGGACTGTATTAAAAGGAGAAAGCAAATGGCTGGGCGTGGTGGTGCATAGCTTTAAGCCCAGCACTGGGGAGGCAAAGGTAGAAGGATCACTGAGTTTGAGGCCACCGTGAGACTAACTATGAATTCTAGGTCATCCTGGGGTAGAGTGAGATCCTGCCTTAATTTTTTTTTTTTTTAAAGGAGAAAGCAAGTTGAGCACCAGCATTCATCTCGCTGCTTCTTGACCCCCATGCTTTCCCCACCATGACGGACTGCACCCTCAAACTGTGAGCCACAAGACACCCTTCCTTCCTTAAGTTACGTTTGTCAGGTAATTTATCCCAGCCATGAGCAAAGTAACTAATAAACTGGGATAGGAACCAAGCAGATTGGAAAGATAGAGGAGCACCCAGAAGAGGCATCACAAGGCAGAGGTCAGCATGGGAGGGTGACAGGGACAGGCAGCGTGGACTTTCCTGGGGTCTTGGCGGGGGGGGGGGGGTTGTGGACAGAGGTGAGGTGGGAGCCTTGTGGAATAAGGAATAACGCTGTCTTGGCCTGAGCATCCCAGACTTGTGCTTGAGCCAGGCCCGGGTGCTCAGGAGACCTGCAGCCCAGGCTTGCTGGTGTTTCCAAGGTTACCTGCTGAGCTGCTCCCGGAGCGCCTGCAGCTCCCCTTCTTGTACCCGCAGCAGCTGCTCCCGGCCCTGGGCCTGCTCTTTGGCTTGCTGGAGCTGCTTCCGGAGGCCCTGGGAACCACAGGGGGAGGGAGAGCTAAGGAGGAGGGCCGAGACCCCAGCCCTGGGTGACGTGCCGAACATCCCTATGAGGACCTAGCCATGTCTTCGGGTAGAAGGCAGGGCTAGGGACAGTGCTGAGAGCTGGCTGAGCCTGGGGTCACTATTTCTGCCTTCCTTGAAGGATGGGAGTTGCCAAGTTCTTGGACCTGGAAGACTCTGGCTAGCAAGGAGGCTGAGGGAAGGCTTGGTGACCATCTTGAGGGGCGTCGGGGACAGAAGCAGTGGAGCTGACACTGGGGAGGAAGACGGAATTGAGAATAAATGACTATGTGGAAGATCTGCTGGCAGGGGTCTCTAGGTCAGGGGCACAGCTGGGCAGGAGATATTGATAAGTACAGTGGGCTTAATGGAAGGTAACAGGAGGTGGGAACTGGGAGCTGAAGACTGTGTGATTTTTCACGGGGCATTCCCAATAACCCTAGGACAGTCAAAACTGATCTCTGGAGCCGGGTGTGGTGGCACATGCCTTTAATCCCAGCACTCGGGAGGCAGAGGTAGGAGGACCGCTGTGAGTTCGAGGCCACCCTGATATAACATAGTGAATTCCAGGTCGGCCTGGGCCAGAGTGAGACCCTACCTCAAAAAACAAACAAACAAACAATTGATCTCTGGGCTGGAATGTCACTTGAGCTACCAATGGGGACCCTCTGGTTTGAGAAGGGACGGCAAACGGTACCTTGACCACCTCCTGTAAGGCCACCTCTGCTGGATCCTCCTGTGTGGTCTTACTGGTCACTTGTGTTGGCTCTTGTGGCTTCTCTGTGGTGGTGGCACCTTCCTTTGTTTCCAGGCCCTGCAGGACCCATGACACCCCCAGAATGCTAAGCCCTTCCTGTCCCTGCCTGCTCTCTGATGTTGCTTCCCCTGTCTTTCCTTGTGTGCTAGAGGCCAGCAACCCCTGGTCATGACCTCAATCTGTATCCCTTTGTGCACCCCGTCTGCTGTTCATTGACCTCCTGTCCCCGACAGGAACCCTTCGCCTTCAGCCTCAATCCCCGTTACCTCCTTCTGAGCATCCTTGGCCTTCCCCCTCCGTGGCTGGATATTGACTACTGAGTTTTCCCGGAATCTCCCAGTCTTCGGGGTCTCATCCTCCTGGCTTATGTGAAGTTCCTTCCCCTCCAGTTCCCAGGTCTTCTGAGGGCAACTGGAATCTTCTCCCTTCTTTTCCAGAAAGGCAGGAAGATGCTTGGGTTGTGGGGAGCTGGGTAGGCCAGGCAGCGGGTCTTCTCGGAGTGCATCTTGCAAGCAGCTGCCTCTGCTGGTGTGCAGCCCTTCCGGCCGCTCTCTGAGAGGAGTCCATCCCAGGGCTGCTGACCCCTGCGGAGAATCTCAGTTCTGTCATCTCAGCCTTAAGTCACTGACCTGGTGCATGGGGAGAGGACACAGCCCCAGGCTGCTAGCTTCTTATCATATTCCCAGGCCTCCCACTGGACAGTTAGCGCAGCAGAGGAAATTTTAAGGCCTCACTGATCCACCGTTTTGAGCTGAGAGTGGACAGCAGGTGTCTCTGTGCCCTTTCCTCCCTACTTCCAGCCTGCAGCATTGACCTTCTTCCCCTTAAGTTTCTCACACTCTGTCCTTTTAGCCTTCCTCTTGAACTTGACTTTGTGTTTCAGCGTTCTTGTCTTTATGATGAGAATAATAATGTCTGGTATGTAAAACTGTGATGAAGTCTCAAGTAGATTAACACCCAGCAGGGTGTCTTCTCTCAAGAAGACTTCTGGGGGCTGGAGAGATGGCTCAGCACTTAAGGCGCTTGCCTGCAAGACCTAAAGACCCAGGTTCGATTCCCCAGTACCCACATAAGCCTGATGCACGTGGTGGTGCATGCATCTGGAGTCCATTTGCAGCAGGCCAGAGGTCCTGGCACACCCATTATCTCTCTTTTTCTCTCTAATAAATAAATAATTAATTAATTAAAATAAAAAAGGCTTCTGGACTGGGGCTGTAGCTAAGTGGTAGAGCACTTGCTTAGTATGTGTGAGGCTTTGGGTTCAATCCCCAGCACAGCAGGGGAAAAAAAGTCTTCTGGGGGCTCCTATGTGTCTTTGCCTACATCTCTTTTTTTTTTTTTTTTTTTCGTTTTTCAAAGTAGGGTCTCACTCTAGCCTAGGCTGACCTGGAATTCACTATGTAGTCTCAGGGTGGCCTCGAACTCACAGCGATCCTCCCGAGTGCTGGGATTAAAGGTGTGCACCACCACGCCCGGCCTTTGCTTACATCTGAATATTAATGTTATCCCTTGGGAATGGAGAATTTGGTTCCAGGACCTTAAGTAAATGTCTAAAGGCATGAGCTTGTGTCCATTGTATAAAATGGTGTAGGATTTGCATCTAACCTATGCACAACCTCTCATATGCTTTAAATTATCACTAGATGAATTATAATCCCTTATACAGTGCAAATGCTACGTAAATAGTTGTTGTGCTGCCTTGTTTAGGGAACCGTGAGAAGACTCCACACATGTTCAGTACCAATGCAATCATTTTTCTAAATATTTTGTGTCTGTGGTTGGTTGTGTCCACAGATGCGGAACCCACAGATACGGAAGGCTGACTGCACATTTAACATAGATTGCAATGTATTCCTTTAGGCCCTGTCCTCCTGGACAGACCCTGAACTTCTTCAGCTGGGAGACTGAGTCCTAACATCATCTGACCAGTACCTACCACGACTAGTGTGGTGTGGAATTGGGCTGCAACAGGGCCATCTGACCAGTACCTACCATGACTAGTGAGGCATGGGATTGGGCTGTAACAGGACCATCTGTGTCTTTAGTCAGTCCCAAACTGAACTAGACCAGCTGCCTAGCGTAGGGTCCTCAGCAGAGATCAGTCAGTCCCTAGTTGTTTCCTGTAAGTTTCCAGTCTTAGCCCCCTTCCGCCCCCCAGACCACAGCAGCCCCTGGTCTGAGGGCCCCGGTGGCTCCTGCAGGGGGCGCAAGTGCTCCATCGGTCTATGCACCCTCTTCTCACTCCGGGTTCAAGAAATCCCGAGATCTACACATCAGCTTCCCTCCCCTTGGGCCTAGTAACTGCTCAACTTGGGGGTCTGTAATGGATAAGCACGAAAGAACTCAGAGTGAGGGGGCAGAGGCACCTCCTTTGGGGAACCTTTGATCTTCCGAGGTCTTCTTCCCTGGGTCTGGCTGGCACTGGAGCAGCAAGACCTGAAAGTGAGAGACAGGGCACCTGGGGCCTCCTCTCTAGCAGTGGGCTTGATCTTGTGATGGGGGGCGGGTATCCCAATTCTTCAATGACCCATTCATTCTACCATGCTTTCTGCTTCCCAGCCTCCCATCTGTATATTTCCCACTCTCCATCTATCCCACGCTCCCTCTATCCATCTATTCCATCCCAACGTCCTAGAACCATCTTTCTCACCCTTCATTCCACCAGCCAGCTTTTTTTTTGAGGCAAGCCCAAGAGACTGGCCTTTTTTTAATGAGAGAGAGAGAGAGAGAGAGAGAGAATTGGCATGCCAGGGCCTCCAGGCACTGTAACTGAACTCCAGACACATGCGCCATCTCGTGAGCAGGTGCGACTTTGCGCGCATGCGTCACCTTGTGCATTTGGCTTATATGGGACCGGGAGAGTCAAACATGGGTCCTTAGGCTTCGCAGGCAAACAACGTTAACTGCTAAGCCACCTCTCCAGCCCTCAGCCAGTCTTTAGTATTGACCTCAGCATCGTGGACTAGCATGAGAGGATACTGGGGAAAGAGGCTGGGGAAGTAGAGTTAAAGAGCAAGAAAGAAGAGAGGAATGGCTGGGCCAGAGGCCGAAAGCCAGCTTACTCTGAGAACATGGGCCAAGCTCCATCCAGGTCTGGCTGCTGCAGGTCCAGGTCGAAAGGTCACCCCATTGAGGGCATACAGACAGTCCAAAATGTCTTCCCGGAGCTCAGGACACAGCAGAGGGCTCCGGGGCCCATACCATTCCCTGTGTTAACAGGAGCGAACACACTTGACATTGCCCCCGCCCCACACACCTCTGAGAATCAGCACATGCATACCACAGGAGACTGTCCTCAGGCAGGGCGTGGCTTTGGGGGACAGAGGCCCAAACACAACACCCTGTAGGACTCCTGGGCCCTTTCTCCCTTCTGACACTCAGTCCCTCACCCCTGATGGTCATCTGGGGTGAAGGAGGGAAGTGACCTCAGGTGTCTCCAGGGGATGACGGCTCCATGGCCCTGCAGTCCCACCTGGTGAGCTCTGGGCTCAGGAGACAGAGCTGCAGGGACTCAGCCAGCTGTCCACGGGCGAGGCACAGGCGGATGAAGGCACGGCCTTTACCCAGAGGGGTCTTCAGCTGTACGGTGCACAGGGGCCAAAGAGAGGATGGGATCAGGAAGGGAGTGGGGCCAGGTCAAAGAGAGTGCATTGGGGACACGAGGGAAGCAGAAAGCCAGGGCCAAGGCTGGGAGTGGAAAGCCAGGCGGTGAGGGCAGGTTCAGTGAGTTCTGAAGACCAGGGGGTGAGAAGGGACGTGGAGAAGTGGTCTCACATTCCCTTCTCTGACCATTCTTGTCAAGCGCCTGGTGCCAGGGCTTTGTCAGGCTTCCAAGGTCCCCCTTCCCATCCCCTGGCCCCCATACCTTGTCCTGTGAGCAGACGAAGTGGACCTTCTCTGTGTCCCCCCGCTGCTGCCGCAGAGCAGCAGAGAGGAAGTCCCAGTAATCTCTCCGAGCTCCCAGGAAACTTCTCTGCGCTCTCTGGTCAAACTGAGATGCCAGTGAGAGAAAAGAATGTATGGAAACGGTTCCTTCTGGACCCATTTTGCTTCCTGGCATGCTGGGAAGGCGCACGGGAGAGGACAGGGCTCCTGCGGACAGGTCTAGCTTTAGATATGACTGTCCTTGCTGGCTGTGACCAGCAGCAAGATGCTTGATCTCTCTGAGCCTGAGGTTACATTCATTCATTCACAGACACCTCCTGAGTATCTGTTATAGGCAGGTCTTGCTCTAAGGCCCAGGGACACAGCAATGGACTAATCAGTGAGCTTGGATCTTGGCAGGGGGACAATGAACCTGTTAAATTAATAAAGCACACAGGGTGAGAAGTAGTGATGATGGCCATGGAGGGAAATAATCAAGCAAAACCAAAAAGACCAGGAAAGCATGGTGTGCAGGCTGGAGAAATGGCCCAGTCAGTAAAGCGCTTGCTGCACACAAGCATGACAGCCTCACATCGGATCTCTAGAACCCACGTAAAAAATGTTAGATGCAGTGGTGTGTGCCTATAATCTCAGTCCTTGGGAGGCGGAGGCGGAGACAAGCAGACCCAGGGCAAACTGGCTAGCTAGACTAGCCGACTTGGTAAACTCCAGGTTCAGTGAAAGACCCTGCTCCTGAGAATAAGGTAGAGTAGCTGGGCATGGTGGCACACGCCTCTGATCCTAGCACTCAGGAGGCAGAGGAAGGCAGATTCGCTGTGCGTTTGAGGCAAGCCTGGGACAACAGAGTGAGTTCCAGGTCAGCCTGGGCTAGAGTGAGACCCTACCTCGAAAAAAAAATAATAAAGAATCAGGTGGAAGGCAATTGAGAAAGACCCCCTGGTGTGGCCCTCTGGTCTCCACATGCGTGTGCTCACATGCACCCTTGCACCACATGTGTATACACATTCAAAAACATTAATAAAAGAAGCAAGTGTGTTGTATAAACATGCTCCTGGTGTGCGAGTGTGTGTGTGTGTGTGTGTGTGTGTGTGTGGTGTGCATTGAAAATTGAGCCTGAGGTGGCCAGTGAAAGCCTCCAGACCTGAAGGACTTGAGAAGTGGTGCCGTGAAAACTTCTAGAGAACAGCATTCCAGGCAGAGGGAACGGCAAGTCTAAAGGCCCTGAGGCAGCTGCGCTCCTAGTGTGCTCTGAGCTGTAACACCTTAGCAGAGATGAAGTTAGGGGAAGGAGGATGACTACACGTGTGGGAAGGTCACTAAGCACCTCAACGGGTTAAATGGGGAGAGAATAAAACAGTGCAAATAACAGGCCTGACAACGTAGTGAGTACTCAAAAAACCAACCAAGCTAGTTCTTACTTTTTTTTCCCTTAGTCTTGCTCTAGCCCAGGCTGACCTGGAATTCACCATGGAGTCTCAGGGTGGCCTGAACTCACTGCGATCCTCCTACCTCCGCCTCCCAAGTGAGCGCTGGGATTAAAGGCGTGTGCCACCATGCCCGGCTCAACCAAGCTAGTGATGGTGAAAATACGGGCTCTAACCAGAAGGCCAGTCCTAGTGATGCAAGATTTGGGGGTTTAGGAGGGTTCGCCCAGATTTATGAACCCCAATCTTGAGTCCTGTTCTATTTTTTAAATTTTTACTTATTTATTTGCAATGAGAGAGAGAGAGAATGGGCTCGCTAGGGCCTCCAGCCACTGCAAACGAACTCCAGATGCATGTGCCCCTTGTGCATCTGGCTTACGTGGGTCCTGGGGAATCGAACCTGGGTCCTTCAGCTTTGCCTTAACTGCTAAGCCATTTCTCCAGCCTCCTGTTCTATTTTTTTAATAAATTTTTTAAATATTATTTTTATTTTTATTTATTTATTTGAGAGCGACAGACAGAGAGAGAAAGAGGCAGATAGAGAGAGAGAATGGACGCGCCAGGGCCTCCGGCCACTGCAAACGAACTCCAGATGCGTGCACCCCCTTGTGCATCTGGCTAACATGGGTCCTTGGGGAATTGAGCCTCGAACCGGGGTCCTCAGGCTTCACAGGCAAGCGCTTAACCGCTAAGCCATCTCTCCAGCCCTCCTGTTCTATTTTTAATAAAGAATTGATAAAAACAGACTCAAGAAGGATAAATTATGAATTATTGAGTCTACTTAGGGAGAAGACACAAATTGTGGCATTTATTTAGGGGGCATTGGGACTAGGAAGAAGGCTAGAGGAGAGTCATAACCCATGTGAAGCAGGAGACACGCACCCATGTGGAAGACCCAGCACAGTTTGTGAGGCTCACTTAAGAGAAATGGAAGCTTTTAGGAAAAAACTGGAGTGGACCCAGATGCACGTGGGAGATAAGACCTATGTACAGAGATTTAGAAGAAACACGCACCTGCAGGGAAGGCACAGCATGACCTTGAACTTCCCCATGGAAGAAAGTTAAGAGGGTAAATGGTGGTGGCTTAAGGGGAAATGTCAAAGTGGACACCAAGAAGTTCAGAAGAGAAATGGGTAGTAAAGGGAGTTATACCCGTGGCTGCCCCGATTTAGAGAAGTTACACAGGTGACAGGCCCAGAGTTTAGAGGAGATGGTCACGTGGTGCATCTAGAGTGTAAGGAAAATACACACGTGGTAGATGCAAAGACCAGAGGAAAATCATACATGTAATTAAAGTGAGAACTTACCCCAAAGCATAAAACAGAGACAAACAAAAAATTACCCAGACCAAGAAGCAGTGCCCTGCTCCCCGCCACCCCAGGCAGCCGGGGGGGATTGGGGGCACACTCATGTGAATCCCTGTGACCAGAGTGAGGCGAGGCAGAGTGAGGGGATGCAGAGAGAGAAAAAGAAGGCTGGAAACAGACTTTATAGTCGATTGAAAATGTATTCTGGGCTGGAGAGATGGCTTAGAGGTTAAGGTGTTTGCCTGCAAAGCCAAAGGACCTTGGTTCAATTCCCCGGGATGCACGTAAGACAGATGCATAAAGTGGTGCATGCGTCTGGAGTTCATTTGCAATGGCTGGAGGCCCTGGCACTCCCATTCTCTCTCTCTCTGTCTGTCTGTCTGCCTCTCTCTCCCAAATAAATAAAAACTAAACAAAATATTTTAAAAAGAGGGTTTTTTTTAAATGTATTTTTGGGTGGGCATGGTGGTTCACACCTTTAATCCCAGCACTTGGGAGGCCCAGGTAGGATTGTTGTGAGTTTGAGGCCGCACTGAGACTACATAGTGATTTCAGGTTAGCCTGGGCTAGAGTGAGACCCTACCTCCGAAAAGAAAAGAAGATGAAAGAAAAGAAAATGTATTCTTTCAGATTCAGGTATGTCAAGGGGAAGACCCAATTGGTTTGTAGACTTAAAGCTCCAGGTCCAGGCCGCCCATCCAGGTATCATGCTAGACTGTGGGCAGCAGGGGGCACCACAGCTGTTATACATGAGTCTCCATCAGACAAAGTTCCATTCCTGCCAAGGCGGAGCGGCATTGGTTCCCTCGTTGGGCTTTTGTCCTTAACTGCCTAAAAGAAGCTAGCTTTCTCCTGAGTCTCTTACACCAGGACACCCCATGGCTCTAACATTTATTCCCAGCCCCTGCCTATAAAGACAGTCTTCGGGAGAGAGGGTAGCTGTCAGGAGGGACTTGCTGATGACTGAGCAGACAGTGTGGAGTAGCCAGGGGCAGAGTCTGTATCTGGAAAAGCCCGCCCGAGAAACCAGACCTGGGAGAGAAGCGGGGGAGGGCTGGGATGAGGGAAGGCAGAGGGTCCCACCTGCAGCAGCAACTCCAGGCAGCCGCAGAGTCTGTGCAGCTCAGCGCTGGCATCCGTCACTGGCCCTCGCCCATCCCCATACCCCTGAAGGACGGCAGAGATGGAGGCTGTGGGGAGGAGAGCAGACAGCAGACGTCTGGACGTCGGGCCTTGGAGGGAGACCTTCTCCAGAGCCCTCACTTCTCCCACAAACTCAGTCCCAGAAAATTTCATAGAATACACTCACCTTTTAGATCGTTGGTGACCTTGAGGGCAGCCCTATCTTCTGCCATGGAGACTTGAAAGTGATTTCTTGTGGCCCTCGGGCTCAGCAGCCTGCGCTCCTTATAGATAGGTACAATTAGAGCAAGAGAGCGAGTGGGGACATACCTAGGGCCATCCAGTGATGGGACGAAAAACCAGGCTTTTCTCGAAGGTCAAGATGTAACGATGTTATCAGACAAGCCCTGGTTCCAGGCACTGTACTCCTTTCTTGACATCTTCCTCTCATTCAGTCCCAACAATGGCCTCATCCAAAGTGAACTGGGCACAGACAGGGGTAAATCTTACATCTAGAGTCACGAAGTGACAAGCGAAGCCAGAATTGGAACTCTGGTCTGCTCGCTTGACAGTCAGCAGCCTTATGAATGCCTGTGGACCCCGGCCTTGGGGACAGCCCTCAGCGGAAAGTCATCGCCCCAAGACCCACACTCATCCTTTCCAGGGCCCCAGGCCAGTGGAAAGTACGCATGCGTCCAGCAGAGGAAGCAGGAGAGTGAGGGCGCAGGGCCCGGACTGTGTCTGATGTTAGGTGTGGGGAGCAGGGTGCCAGGTTTTAAGCCCACTGACCTCTCCTATGGGACTCTCAGCCTGCTCTCCCTGCAACAGGGTCCAGAGAGGGATGCTGCAGCCCTTGGGGGCTGGTGAGCCGATCCTGAAGTCTTGGAGTCAAAGGCAGGCCCCGGGGTGAAAGCCAAGTCCTGCGGCCTCCCAGGCAGCGGCTGGAATGTGCAGGTGGGGTAGGTGGCAGCCCGGTGGCAGTGGGTCACAGGGGACGGTGGGAGGAGGGAGGGAAGCAAGCAGGATGGAGGAGGGGCGCACGGAGCCAGAAAGCCCAGGTCCCATCTTGGACTGGCTACTCACTGCGGGCCCTCTAGCAACTCAGTCCTTCTTGAGCCTCCGTTTCCCCATCTGCAGAACAATCAATAGTTGGACGGGGGCTCTCTGAAGCCCCTTTCTCAGGCTTCCTGTACCCTTGGTCCCTAGTACTCCAAGCCCAGGTCTCTCTTTGCGCTTACCTGCGAAGGCCTGGCTGGTTGGGGTGTGGAGAGTGGGGCTGTACAGCCTAAAGAGTGTGTCCCCGGAGACCATTCTGTGCCTTTCTGGGACTCAGGCCCAGCCTGGGGGGGGGAGGGGCGAACCCTGGCCAGAGACCGAATCTAGGACGCTGGCACAGTGTCCTTCAGGGTGACCTTAGAGTCAGCGTTGTTTGGTGGTCAAACACAACTCGCGCCTGGTTTGATCTTCATTACACTCCCTTCTCCGGTTTGGCACCGGCTCTTGTGTTTCTGCCTTGCGGACGCCAGATGGCAGAAAGAGGCTGGGAGGCTGGCGGGCCTGTTCCTCCCGGGGGTTGTCCCCTGTCTGGCACTTGGCTGTAGGTGACACTGGTGGGAAGGGAGGACAAAAGTCCCACTAAGTACCTCCCCCTGCCCACCCTAGCCTGCTGCAGGGTCCCCGTGGGTTCGGTGGTGCCCTCCTCCCAGTCCCGGTACCCACTCCCGCGCGGACCGAAGTGAAGCCGCCGGGGCAAACAGCCAGGTGTGCTGCCCGGGTGGCGTGGCGTGGCGTGGTCCTCCCGCGCTGGCCTTAGTCGGCTTCATCTTTCTTTTTTTCCAGGCTAGGCCCGCCTGGGGGCTAGAACTGGGGACGAGGCACCCGAGGGACGGGTACCGGGTAGGACTGTTGTTACGTGCCCCAGGAAACACCTGCAAACAGGGCGCACAAGCGATGCCCACTCGTGCCCCGCTCCCCGCCGTCTCCGTCCCCCACGTCCCGTCTCCGGTGTCCCTCTCTCTCCTTCGCCCTGTCCGGCGGCGACACCATCACTCTCCCACGCACTGTCAACTGAGGCGGGTCCGAGGGGGACCCCGCCACCACCCCTGCCCGCGCGCCCTCGGGTTCCCTCCCCGCCGGCTGCCTCGGGCGCCCCGTGTCACCGCCCTCCGCCGGCCCCCGCGCACTCCGGGTTCCTCGGCCACTCGGGCGGGGCGGGCTGGGGGCGTCGCCCTCCCTCCGCACGTCGCCGGCGCCCTGGGCAGAGCGCTCGGCAGGGCTGGGGGCGGGCCGGCTCTCCGGGTACCCGCGTCCCCGCCCCGGGCCCGTGGGGCGCCCGGCCGGATGGGCTGCACCGTGAGCCTGGTGTGCTGCGAGGCGCTGGAGCCCGCGCCCCCCGGCGGTGGCCCGCAGCCCCCGGGGACCCCCTCGAGCCCGGCGCGGCCCGAGGGCTGGGAACCCGGGGGTGCGGCGCGCGCCCACAAGAGGCGGCCGCTGCTTCAGGTAGGGCGCTGCGGGCTGGGTGGGGAGCGCGGGCTCGAGGGTGGGGTGGGGTGGGGTGGGGAGTCGCCTAGGAAGGTGCCAGGTCCGGGCGAGGGAAGTGGCCTGGCAGCCGGTTTCGTGGAGGTCACACCTGGGCCTCTGGTGCCCTTGAGACCAAGGAGGGTGCCTTGGCAAACAACTGCTACTGGGCGCTGCTGGCACGGTCTGTGAGCCCAGCTCTGCCCATGAGATACCGAGGCAGGGCATCTCAGGGTTGCATTCCAAGACTTGAGACCCTAAAACAAACACGGAACCAAACCGAAAACAACAACAACCCCCCACCCACCCCAAACTGCAAACCAATCAGCAGAAACATACAAACAAAAAGGAAGGAAAAGAAAGAAGGAGGGAAAGAAGGAAGGAAGGAAAAGAAAGAAAGAGAAAGAAAAGCTCAGTGAAATTTCAGAGCCATCCACAGGTGCTGCTGGGCAAAGCCTGGGAAAGTTAATTTCCCTGTACTTGGGGTGCAGGCGGGTGGAGGTGAGAGCCAGCAGGGCCCACCAGCCGAGTCTGAGGAGGCATATGAGACCCCACCCCCGCACGCTCTTCTGGGTGAGTCCAGGGGTAAGAATAGCCATGACCCCAGGTAGGTACTTGTTTGGGGTGAGCTGATGACTGGACCCTCCGGGTCTGACACGGGCTCTGAATTTCCCAGGGGAGAGGGGGAAGAGGAGGTGTTTGGGGTCAGTGAGGAATGGTTGAGCCCCAGCTTCCCTCCCCACTGGGAAAGGAGAATAGCCTCTGGGATTTATGTGTTGAGCTGCGCTCTGGATTGTGCTGGGAATTCATTCACCAGAATTCTCCACCTCTAGGACTGAGGTGATTCCAAATGCGCCCTACAGCCCCATGCCAGCGCTTCCCTGGGGCAGCAGCGTGTGCCCGTGTGCACATGTGTGTGGTGTGCACAAGAGACCCCTCTGCCCCACTCTACTGGATGTCCCTTCGGGACAGACGACACCACGCTGTTTAGGCACAGGGCTGGGCACTTGTAAACAGAATGTTCCATTCTGCAAAGGTCTGTAGGCAGTGACTGGTTATGCTGAGGGGCAGGTTGGGGGTGGAATTTTTTCCTCTGGCCTCTGAAGTGGCTCATGTTTTAGTCAGATTCTCACAGAGCCTGGGGGAGTGCTTGGGTTTGGGGGGGGGGGATCTTGAGAGTGTGGATTGGGAATCCCACACAATGGGTCCTGACAGAGACTTGAGGTGCACCGGAGAACTCTCAGACTGTAGGTCCCCTCAAGTCACCAGGGTGCCTGCCCCAGCTCAGAGCCCCATCAATCCTCCTTTCCTGGAAGGTGAAAGGGGCGGGCGGGGTGTGCTGACAGGGGCCTTCTTCGTCTCCCAGAGGGTTTTTCCTCTGAGAGTCTCTTCCTTGGTATGTGGGGTGTTGAAATAGAAAATCCTGGGAGGTTATCTCCGACCGCAGGACCCTCAGAGTCTTGCTGAGGTGCCTGGCCCCTGCTCTGCCGCCAAGCTGACATCATCTACCTCCTTGTTTTCTTTGCAGTTTCTCGGGTGTGAGCCTAAACCTTCTCTACTCCTTTAGCCTATGGGCTCAGGACTCCCCCTCACTCCCTAGCAACCAGCCTTGCCATGGAGCGGGTACCTGCTGGCCCATGGGAGGGTGGGCCGGCACGGGGGCAGTTAGAGCTGAGGTGGGGAGGGGGGGGAACCAGGGCCACTGGAGGTGGGCAACTGAGGGAAGAAGGCAGGCAGGGGGAGGGGTGTGAGAGCGCTGGGGACCAGGATGGGGACGAGTGTCTGTCTGCATTCAGATGAGCTGGTTTCCCAGTGGCCTCCAGGGAGAGCTTGCTGTGACTCACTCCCTTATCTGCATGGATGAGGCTCCATCCTAGCCATGTGCCCCTGCCCTGGCTCCAGCGGGGGCTGCAAGAATGGCAGCTGTCTCCCCGGGCCAGGACCCCCTTCATCGCAGCTCTTCGGAGACTGGATGGCCCAGGAAAGAGCAGCTGGCCGCCTCTCACCTGGGTCCTCTCTGGAGGAGGTGGAGGAGGTGTGATCCCCACGTTCTTGTGGTAGATAAACATCTCTTGGGCATTCACCCCCTCAGGAGCTGAGCTCAGAAGCTACCAGGCATCTGGGCCGACAGCCAGGACCCTCCTACTGCCACAGACACGTGCCAGCCACCATTCCTGCCTGGGCCATCCCATTGGCCAACCTCCCAGCCCTCCCCAGCTAGGCTGGGCTCATGTTCCTGAGTCCCTAATTCCCTTCTTGGCCTTGCTTCTCCCCTGCCTAGCCTATGTTATTCTCTTTGCCTGCCATGGTGTGTGTCTCCCCGACTTGCCAAGATGCCCTGCCCCTACTGCCTTCACCATATTTCTCCTGGGCCTGAGTTTGAGACCTGCTCTCCCTCCTTGCTCGGCGGAGGCTGCCTTCCTGGGCTGCCAGGCCTTGGGGTCCCAGCTCTGCACTATCAGAATGAGGAGCTGGGTGGTTCCCCCCCACCCCGACCTCCACAGTTCCCTGCTCTCTGAGCCCTCCTTCAGCCCCACATGCCGGCATCAGGAGCAAGGAGGGTGGGGGCTCAGCACCCCCTCCTGAGGATTCCCGCCAAACTTCTCTGACCTGGGTGCCAGAGGGCCTGGAGGGCATCTTCAGGTGCCAACCTCGCCTCCTCGCTCGCTGCTGCATCAAAGACAAGCGAGTACTTGTCTGGTGGTGGTGGGAGCCCAGAGAATTCTGCCTCCTTCCTCCTGGAGCCAGCCCTGGGGTTTGTTTGTCTGGTCTGTTTTTCCCAGCCAGCCCCTTGAGTTTGGCAGCTCTCAGGGGACAGGGCCTGTGGTCACCCCTGCACTCCTGCTGTGGGCTCTTCTTATTTATTTATTTAAAAATTTTTTTTTCTGTTTATTTTTATTTATTTATTTGAGAGCGACAGACAGAGAAAGAGGCACATAGGGAGACAGAGAGAGAGAGAGAGAGAGAGAGAGAGAGAGAGAGAATGGGTGCGCCAGGGCCTCCAGCCACTCAAACGAACTCCAGACGCGTGCGCCCCCTTGTGCATCTGGCTAACGTGGGTCCTGGGGAATCGAGCCTCGAACCAGGGTCCTTAGGCTTCACAGGCAAGAGCTTAACCGCTAAGCCATCTCTCCAGCCCTTTATTTATTTTTTTATTGACAACTTCCATAATTGTAAACAATATCCCATGGTAATACCCCCTCCAACTTTCCCCTTTGAAACTCCACTCTCCATCATATCCCTTCCCCCTGTTAATCAGTCTCTCTTTTATTTTGATGTCATGGTCTTTTCCTTCTATTATGATGGTCTTGTGTAGGTAGTGTCAGGCACTGTGAGGTCATAGATATCCAGGCCATTTTGTGTCTGGAGGAGCATGTTGTAAGGAGTCCTGCCCTTCCTTTGGCTCTTATGTTCTTTCTGCCACCTCTTCCACAGTGCACCCTCTGCTGCGGGGTCTTAATGAGCAGATGGGTTCTGGGTTGACTCTAGTTCTGCTCCTGTGGAATTGGTTACTTCCTTTTCCACCTTCTGAGGCTGTACCTGACCCTAGAGCCCCAGAGCTGAAACCCACCTTGCTTCGTGGTTCTGAACCTGATGAGGCCACAGCTCCTGGTAAGAATGGGATGAAAGCTACCGATGCTTTTTTGCTGGGGAGATGTGCACATAGATCCCACAGAGGAGCCACCGTATACACAGACACATGGCATATACCACTCCCAGACCACCTTCACCCCGCTCCATCTACCCCTGCGTTTCACAAATGAGCACCCTGAGGCCCAGGGAAGGGAAGGGCCTTGCCCTGGGTTACACTACAAGCAAGTAGCAGAGCTGGAGTCATACCCCAGGTGTCCTGGCCCCAGAGGAGTGGGAGTTTGTCCCCAAATACAACTATCCCTTTCCTCAGAGACTGTCTACAAGGCTGGGGGCCTGGTTGTTCGTTTGTTCCACACTGACTGAGGCAGTTGTGGATGTGAGCCAGAAGCCGGGCATTGGGCGAAGAGCTGGGGACAAGGCAGAGGTCAGATAACCCCTGCTTTTGCTCGTAGGAGAGGCGGAGCAGACTGCAAATAAGGAAACTCACAAATGGGCGCATTCCTGGAAGTAGTGCCAGGGAGGAAAGTCAGCGATATCATGGGATAAGAGCCGGGGGACTGGATGGGAGGAGGAAGCGGCCCTTGGGTGGGGAGCTAGACCAGCAGCAGGGGGAGGAGGGAGGAATGTTCCAATGTCTGGAGCACCTTGCTTGAGAGTCCTGAGATGGGGAGTGGTCGGGAACTCCTGGGGGATGTGTATAGACTCCCTCCGGCTGCTCGGGGTCCAAACCCCGCCGCTCTGTAGGCAGAGGGTGGTGCAAGGACTGTGTGGCAAAGCCAGGAGCCCAGGCAGGGGAGGAGGTCCTCTGGGAGGAGGTGATGGTGGCCAGGGCTAGTGGGACTGACCTGGAGGAGGCTGATTCTGGGGAGCAGGGAGGGGGTGTGTGGAGGTGGCTTGAAGGTGGGGTAATAGGAGGTGACTCCTCATCTAACAAAGACCGCTCATCGCGAGGCATCCCCCAGTTCTTTCTGTGAAAGGATTTCACAAACAGAGATGTGTGCAAGCTTCCCACTGACTTGAACATTTGTGGCCAGCGCTCAGCATTCAGAGTTAAGAAACAGAGCTTTGGCATGGCGGTGACCCCAAGTGTCAGGGAGGCTGGCACAGGGGGATTGTGAATTCAGGGCCAATCTGGATTATATGGTAAGATCTTGTTTCCAAAAGAAAGGGAGGGTTGGAGAGATGGCTTATATGTCAAGGCACTTGCCTTTGAAGCCTAAGGACACAGGTTCGATTCCTCAGTACCCACATAAGCCGAATGCACAAGGTGGTGCATATGTCTGGAGTTTGTTTACAGTGGCTACAGGCCCTGGAGCACCCATTCTTTATCTCTCTGCCTATCTCTCCCTCTCTCAAATAATAAATAAATAAATAAATAAATAAAGAGAGAAAAACACTTTTTTTTTTTTTTAAGAGGGAAGCTAGGTATGGTGACACATCTTTAATCCCAGCATTCAGGAGGCAAAGGTAGGAGGATCACTGTGAGTTTGAGGCCAGCCTGAGACTACATAGTGAATTCCAGGTCAGCCTGGGCTAGAGTGAGACCCTACCTTAAAAAAAAAAAAAAAGAGGGGGAGGCTACTGATCTAGCTCAGCGATAGAACATTTGCTTAACGTACAACCAGGCCTGGAGCTGATCACCAGTACGGAGGCGGGAAGAAAGCACAACGCCTCGAGGTTCCCCCTTCTTGCCTCCTATCTCATTAATTCCCCCAAAGCTTGTTCACTATTATGACTTCTTATTTTAAAAAATTTACTTATTTGCATGTGGGGGGCTGTACAACAGGACGTTTTGTTCCTGCATATGAACACCAGATGCTTGTATCACTTTTGTGTGTGTGTGTGTGTGTGTGTGTCTGGCTTACATGGGTGGCTTGGGAATTGAGCCCAGGCTGGTAGGATTTGCAAGCTAGTGAATTCAATCATTGAGCCATCTCTAGCCTCCCTATTCTGACTTCTAATGGAGGCTGACCCGGTGTAGAATTTCTTATATGTGGAATGTCTGGGTGTCTTCTTTGTGCCCGCTTTCTTTGTTCCACCCTGTGACTGTGAATTTATCCATATGCTTTTACAAAATTTTTAACTTGGGTTGGAGAGATGGCTTAGTGGTTAAGCGCTTGCCTGTGAAGCCTAAGGACCCCGGTTTGAGGCTCGATTCCCCAGGACCCACATTAGCCAGATACACAAGGGGGCGCACGCATCTGGAGTTCATTTGCAGTGGCTGGAAGCCCTGGCGTGCCCATTCTCTCTCTCTCTCTCTCTCCCTCTTTCTCTCTCTGTCTGTTGCTCTCAAATAAATAAATAAAAAGAAAAAATATTAAAAATTTTTTAAACTTATTTATTTGAGAAAGATGGATAGAAAGAGGCATATATATATATATATATATATATATATATATATATATAGAGAGAGAGAGAGAGAGAGAGAGAGGAGAAAGATATGGAATGGTCACGCCAGGACCTTTAGCCACTGCAAACAAACTCCAGATGCATGGGCCACCTTGTGCATCTGGCTTACATGAGTCCTGGGGAATCAAACCTGGGTCTTTTGGCTTTGTAGACAAGTGACTTAATTGCTAAACTGTCTCTCTAGCCCCCATCCATATTCTTGTGCATGATTGTGGATTGTTCCTCCATTCTGGATGGCTTTTTACTACTGTGTGAAGATATACTACCGATGTACACACCCTGCTGTGGACAGACATTAGGGTTGTTTCCAGTTTGAGGCTGTTGTGCATAGTTCCCCTGTGAAGACTGGCATGTGTGGCTTTTCCAGACCATGTGTTCTAATGTCTGCTGCAGACATGTGTGCCTCCCACTGGTGGTTGTTGGGAAGATCCCCCCCAAAATCAGAGGCCTTGTTCTCTAGAGGAAGTGTGACAGCTGTCTTTAATTTTTGCTTGCTTTTTAAATATTATTTATTTATTTATTTATTTGGGAGAGAGGGGTAGAGAGGCAGATAGAGATAGAGAGAGAGAGAGAGAGAGAGAGAGAGAGAGAGAGAAAATGGGCGAGCCAGGGCCTTCCGCCACTGCAAACAAACTCCAGATGCATGTGCCACCTCGTGTATCTGGCTTACATGGGTCCTGGGAAATCCAACCTGAGTCCTTTGGCTTTGCAGGCAAGTGCCTTAACCACTAAGCCATCCCTCCAGCCCTGGTTTTGTTTGTGCTGTTACTTTTTGAGGTTGGGTCTCGCTCTAGCCCAGGCTGACCTGGAATTCACTATGTAGTATCAGGGCGGCCTCCATCCACCTACCTCTGCTGGGATTAAAGGCGTGCGCCACCATGCCTGACCCTTTAGCTTTCTTGACCATCACATGAGCAATGTCCTAGGGAGGGAGAGAAGACTTCTCGGTATCCTAATGTGTCCCCTCGGAGTGACTCTTCTCAATCTGCCTGCTCCTCTGTGGCCCCAGTGTGGGACTCAGGAGGGGAAGGAGGAAGAAGAGCTGGAGGCTGCGCTGGGGTGTGTCAGGTAGGGCTCTGCAGACCACCTCTGTCTCAGCCAGCCATATGTACTGGCAGGGGCAGGAGGGTGCAAGACTGAGGATAAGGCCTCTGCTCTTTCCCTCTTTTCAGCTGGGCGAGAAGCCAGCCAATGCCTCCTTGCTTGCTGCATGAACTTGCCAAGAGTGCCTGGCAGCGCGTGGTGCCAAGGGCAGGCAAGCTAAGGCAGCCCTGAGGGGGGAACCGAGAGGAGTGGAGGCTGTCATCTGCGCAGAGGTGGCTGGGGCCCCGGGTCCAGATCCCTTTCTGACTCTCCTAGCTCTGCCTTCTAACTTTCCTCCCCGCCGCTGCCCAGGGCCTTCTGGCCAGCCTCTTCCCCTCCCAGCCTGAGTAGTCTGGGGCTCGAGAGCAGGAAGCTGGTTCTCCGCTTCTGGGTTCCATTCTGGCCAGGGCCAGGAGACTGGCCGGTGCTGGCCGGTACTGCTGAGGATGCTTGTTCAAAAGTCTGTCTCTCCAGGGTCAGGTTTCAGTGAACTTTCACCACTTTTTGTGACAGGTTTTACATGAGTGCTGGGGAATTGAACCAGGATTTTGCAAGCAAGCACCTTTAATTACTGAGCCATCTTCCCATCTCCCTGAGATAACTAATTTTTAAAAATATTTTATTTTGTTTTTATTTACTTATTTGAGGGGGAGAGAGAGAGAGAGAGAATGGGCGCGCCAGGGCCTCCAGCTACTGCAGATGAACTCCAGATGCGTGCGCCCCCTTGTGCATCTGGGTTACGTGGGTCCTGGGGAGTCGAACCTGGGTCTTTTGGCTTTGCAGGCAAGTGCCTTAACTGCTAAGCCATCTCTCCAGCTCTTTTTTCATTTTTTTTTATTGACAACTTCTATACTTACAGACAGTAACCATGGTGTTTCCCTCCCCTCCCCCACTTTCCCCTTCACAACTCTGCTCTCCATCATCTCCCCTCCCTCTCTCTTTTAATTTGATGTCATTGTCTTTTTCTCCTATTATGAAGGTCTTGTGAAGGTGTCGTTAGGCACTGTGAGGTCATGGATATCGAGGCCAATTTCTGTCTGGACAGTTGCATTGTAAGGAGTGGTACCCTTCCTTTGGCTCTTACATTCTTTCTGCCACCTCTTCTGCAATGGGCCTTGAGCCTTGGAGGGTGTGATAGAGATGTCTCAGTGCTGAGCACTCCTCCATCCCTTCTTCTCAGCACTGTGTTGCCTTTTGGGTCACCCCAGTGGTCATCTCCCTGAGACGGCTAATTTTTAATGAATAGACATTTATAGAGTTGTGTTTCTCATGGTTCTGGAGGCTGGAACGAGCAAGTTTGGAGGGCGCTCAACTTCAAGGCAAGGGAGAGACAGAGAATTGAACTCACCCTTTCACAGGAGGCTCGTTCCTGAGGTGGGACTACTGTGATGACAATGGCTGTGGTTCGTTCATGTGGGCAGTGTCCACTGGGAATCAAGTTTCCAGCGCATAGACTTTGTGAGACGTAGTGTTACGTACTCCTTCTGTCCTGGGGGGGGAGGGGAGAGGGGCACGGTAAGACACATCTGGAAACAGTGTGCTTAAAGTACCAGGAAAGTGTGTGTGTGTGTGTGTGAGTTGTCACCTGGGCCCAGAGCAGGGCCTGAACTTTTCTGTCCGGGACCATCTGGGAAGTCTTCACAGAGGAAGTGACATTTGCGCACACATGTGCAGAGGCCAGAGAAAGACTCTCTCTCTCTTTTCTGCCTTATTTCCCCCGTGACAGTCTCTCACTGAGCCTGTAGCTCCCTGCTTTTTAATTAGCCTGGCTGACCAAGAAGTCCCAGTGATCCTCCTGTCCCTGTCCCCTCAGTGCTGGGGTTACAGGCATGCCAGGCTTTTGATGTGACTCCTGGAGATTTGACTTGGATTCTCATGCAATTATGGCAAGCGCCCTTATCCATTGAGCCATCTCCCCCCAGCCTTGGGGAGGTGACATTTTATTTTATTTTATTTTTAAAGATTTTATTTATTTATTAGAGACAGAGAGAGGGAGAGAGAGAATGGGCACGCCAGGGCCTCTAGCCACTGCAGACAAACTCCAGATGCATGTGCCACCCTGTGCATCTGGCTTACGGGGGACCTGGAGAATTGAACCTGTGTCCTTAGGCTTCGCAGGCATGTGCCTTAACCGCTAAGCCATCTCCAGCCCGGAGGTGACATTTTTTAAATAGAGCCCTTAAAGATGAGTAAGTGTTCACTGACCCAGGGGGGAGGAAAGCCATCTCAGAAGGCTTCATGGGTCAGAACAGGAGGCAAGGGGCAGGGCCAGAAGCTGGAGAAGAGTAGCCTCTTTGGAGGAGCCTTGAACGCTGAGCTAGAGTTTGGCTTTTAGACTTGATGTGCGGCTTGTGAAGAGGACCTGGAGGTCACCAGTGGCCGTGATGGTGGCTCTGTGTTTTAACCTGTCTTTGGTGCAGGGTAGAGGATACATGTGTGGCAGACATGGGGTGACTAGAATCTACTGATAGGTCTTTTTCATATGGCTGGACCACAGAGAGGAGTGTGTATATGTGTGTGTGTGTGTGAGAGAGAGAGAGGTGGGGGGGGGATTGGTGTGTTGGTCATAAGCTTTTCCTCCCTTAGTGGTCCTCTTGGACCCTGGCTGGCTGTCCTGTGCCCAACTTCACCTTTACCATCCCCATAGCCCCTCAACTCCCATTGTTCAACCAGGGAACTTGGGCCAGACAGCCTAGGAGTTGAGCCAAGAACTCACGTACTGTGGCTGGCTCTTGGCCCCGTCTTTGGCTCTGTTCACCTGCCGCTCAGCTGAGGCATCACTGCCATGGATGATGAGGCAGGGGACAGGCCTGGCTTTGTTGGGACCCTGAGACCTGTGCCAAGCCCGAGGAGGCAGAGATGCAGGATGGGAATGAAGGGGTGGGTGGGAGCGGGGAGGCCTGGACTTAAGTGCCAGAGGGAACCTGGGTGCAGAGGTCCTGGGCTGGGAACCACTAGCCGCCTCACCCACACCCTCAGCGGGGTGGAGATGGAGGAGCTAACTGTGTGTGGTCCAGGATGTCAGGGAGTGAGCCGGTGGGAAAGGATGGCTTCCAGTCACATGGCCTTCCCCGCTGCCCTGGCCCAGCACGCCAGCCTGCGCCTGCTCAGGGAGGCGGAGGCCTTAGGCCTGCCTGGACGCTGTGGGGCAGATCCTGGTCTCCTGGGGTCTTTCTGCCTCCTTCTGCCTTCTTTCTCAGTGCCAGCCTCTGCACTCTGTCTGTTCCCTGCTGTGGGTCTGTCTTGTCACTTCTCAGGTCCTTTTTCGTCTCTTCCTTGCTCCAACTGCCACCCCCCCAAAAAAACCAGGTGTCTTTATTATACAGCAAGCTGGGTGGGGTGATGGCTATCCTGTGCTTTGGGGTGACCCTGAGTCCAACTTGGGTTTTTAAAAATATTTATTTATTCATGAAAGAGACAGAAAAGAGGGAGAGAGAGAGAGAGAAAGAGAGAGGCATGAGAATAGGCACACCAGGGCCTCCAGCCACTGCAAATGAACTCCAGATGCATGCGCCACCTTGTGCATCTGGCTTTACGTGGATGCTGGGGAATCGAACCTGAGTCCTTAGGTTTCGCAGGCAAGCACCTTAACAGCTAAGCCATCTCTCCAGCCCCAGCTTGGGTTTTTAAGCTGCTTAAAGGCTGTGCATGGATGAACATGTTATGTAACCTCCCTGTGTCTTAGTTTCCCCCTCTGCCCTAAGAGCCTGCAGTGTGGTACAGGGCAGGTTAACAGCATGTGACAAGGAACAGCTGTCCTCATGACTGTCCTGTAACTGCTCTGTGTGGCTGTCCTAGGCTGGGTCCTCCAGGCAGTAATATGCCTCAGACAGAGGTGTGAGGAGGAGGTAAGAGGCCGAGAAACTCAGACTGCTGCAAGTCTGATCCTAGGGTGAGGAGAGGGAGGGGGTGGGGAAGGACCCCCCCTAGGGGAGTTCAGCAAAGCTGGCCCTGCATTTTGCCAGTGTGGAGGGATCCTTGGGAGGCTGGGCCTCTGTGAACAATGGGGTGGATCTGCAGTGGGTCTTCAAATCTCATTTTGCTGGCCCAGGAAGCACCTTGGGCCATGGAAAGAGGGGCAAAGGCCTGTGGTCTGCGGGTCTGTGGAGGATTGGAAGGGATGAAGGGGAGCCTGGCATCTGGAAGACGAAGGCGGCAGCGTATGCCTGGGCTGTCATGCTTCTTTTCAGGCCTGGTCTGCTGGACTGGGTCTGGCTTCCTGGGGTGAGGCCTTAGCTTTTGCATGGACGTCCTCTGGCTCCCTTGCGTCAGATGCACGGCTGTGTTTGGAGCAGATGGCTGACTCCACCAGGCCTCTCACACCCCAGGCTCTCTGTTTCCCCCACTCTTCCTTTCTGCTTGGATGCCTCAGTGCTAAGGGGGACACTGGGGCATACCACTACTGGCCAGGGAGAATTTTAGGTCTTTGCGCTAGCCTCCTCTTCCCAAAGCTACGCTCTGGGAAGGATGGCAGCCTTGTGTGACCCCCGGCCATTCACCTTGACTGTTCTCCAGGCTGGCTGAAGTGTGGGGCAAGGGCGCCTGGTACAGCTACCAAACTGCAGCACCATTAGGGAAATGAAGTTGGAGTAGGAACAAATGCTTCTGGGCACTGAGCTGAGGCCATCTGTGGGTAGCCAGCTCAGGCCCAGCCCGGCCAGGCTGTCCCCCGCCCCCCAGATCCCACCGCAGCAGCTGGCAGACTGCATTGAGATGCGTGAGCACCCAGACGGCCTCCTGACCCCCCGCCGCTCTCCATGCTAAGCAGAACTCATTTGTTCCTTTGCCTCACCATGGAGCTGCAAAGGGAGGAAGGGGCGGTTCTCCGTGATTCTCTCGTATCCTTCTACACAGCTCCTCTCCTGGTGTGATGGCACACCACTTCCCGAGGCTCAGAAAGGAAGCCGTGTGGCTGAGGAAACAGGGACCTGGGGGCATGGCAGGTTGGGTAGATCCTTTCTTATGCTTCCGAGCTGGGTGACTCGGTGTCTCTGAGCTTCAATGTCCTCAGCTGGGAGAACGAAGCCCACTCCTACAGGCTGCTGTGACGAGCCAGCTTCACGGGACATGCCAAGCTCTGGGACACAGTGGGTAGGCGGCACTGCCCGTGCCTGCCTGCGCTCTGTCCTGCTTGGCATCCCCTTTCTTTCTGTTGTCACCCTCTGCAGTCTGCAGTCAGTCGTGAGTGCTGAGGTCAGCTGAGGATGGTGAGGGAGGAGGGGGATGGGCTGGGAGCACCTCTCTGAGGATCAGGCACGGGGTGAGGTCTGGTGGCAGACTAACTCACAGCATCTTGGGGACAAGATGAGGAAAGGCTAGTGGTGAGAGAGAGAGAGAGAGAGAGAGAGAGAGAGAGAGTGTGTGTGTGTGTTGGGAGGCAACCAGGCTGGGAGCCTGGCTTCCAAGTCTGGAAAATGGGAAGGAGAACACCTACCTTGCTGGTTTACCGAGGGGTGGGGGTGAGGGGCTCAGGCACATCCCAGTGCACTGCAGGTGCCCAGCAAGCATGCTTCCTTCTCCTTCTGGAAGGGTCTCCTGGGTCACTTGGTTAACTCCTCTATGAGCAGGTGTGGCTGGCAGAGGAGAACCCTGGGCTTGGAGGTTGCTCTGACTTGTCAGGTGGGTTAGAAGTCAATCAGTAGTAATAACAGTGATATCTTTTTTTAACTTTATTTTTATTTGTTTATGGGAGGGGGGCAGAGAGAGGGAGAGAGAGAATGGGTGCACCAAGGCCTCCAGCCACTGCAAGCAAACTCAAGATTCATGCGCCCCCTTGTGCATCTGGCTTACATGGGTCCTGGGGAATCTAACCGAGGTCCTTTGGCTTTGCAGGTAAACTCCTTAACCGCTAAGCCATCTCTCCAGCCCCAGTAGTGATGTTTTTAAAAATGGTCCCCCTGTCTTAGAACAGCTCTGTAAAATGACAGGGACAGTCATGATTACCTTATGTCACTGGATGGGAAGCTGAGGACGGGAAGGGCCAACCCAATGTCACTTTTAGTGGAGACCCAGATCTCTGACCAAGGTCTGCGCTATTGTGGGCTCATCTTAGCCATTCTCCTGCTGAGCAGGGCAGCCCTTCTACCTGGACCTTTTAGTGGGGATGAGTGACCTTGGGAGCAAGAGGTCAAGGTCTTGCCTGATTAGCTACTAGTTCTTCCCCTCGAACCTCTACCTAAGCCTGGCCTGTAGCATTAAGAGAATTTGCCCCTGCTCCTAGCCGGCCTTGCAGGAGGAAGGCTGTGGCCACCGCTTCCTTTGTGGTTGGGTTTGGGTTAAGCTTGTGGCCCCCCTTGCCCAGTAACATCTCCCTTAGTTGCCACCATCAGGTTGGGGCTCTTGGCCTCAACTTTCTCCGCTACCCAGCGAGAGTGTGCGCACCTCCCCCTCAGCACCCTCTCTTGTCCCTGCTTCCCTGCCCCTGAGAGTTTCAGCTGTGAGAGAAGCTTCCATCTTGCTTCTCAGACCCGTCCCCCGGCTGCGTTTTCAGCTCTGGGGTCTCCCCTGTCCCCTCCTCCTCTCCCCATTTATCTCCCCCTCTGGGATCCAAAGGCCCTTTGTATAGGGCTTTGTGTGGTTCTGAGCTCCCAAGCCTGCAGGGGTACAAAGGGACACCCTTCTCCCCTCTCCATTGACTACTCTCTTCCCAGGAGGCCCTGTGCTGGCACGCGCGCGCGCGCGTGTGTGTGTGTGTGTGTGTATTCCCATCTGAACATAGTCCAGCTTGACGTATATTATATATAACTTCAGGGTAGGAGATGTTTGTTGAAAGAATTCAGGGGTGCACAGAGGTCTTGAGACCCTCGACTGAGTCTGAGTGTTCCTAGAAGGAGAAGGGGGCCTGGGATCCTTTGAGGAAGAAGTCGGCATGCATGCCTGGGAGTGGGAGAGACGGGCTCAAGTTCCTCTACAGCCTGGGGGTGGATGCCGTTCCCCCCCGTCACCTTCCTCGCTCTCTGCCCCCAGCACGCTCTTCCTGCCCCTCGTTCTCGCCCTGCTAGCTGCTTTTCCTTGGCAACTAGGAGAGGCCAGGCAGGTGCTGTCTCCACCTTTGATGCCAGTCCCAGGGCTCATGTGCTCCCCACCATTCTCTGTTGTCTCAACTTTTGCCCCATTCCCCTCTCCCTGCCCTCCCTCCAGCCTGCACGGCCTTCCCCAGGGGTGCTGTCTCTCTCCCTTTGCCCTGGCCAACCCAGTGACCCCACAGTCTAGAGTAACCCTAGCTGGCTGGCTGCCCATCAGCTCTGGCTAAAAATAGACACAATTAGTGCCATTTGGGCAGACTGGGGCAGTGGCGGGGACCAGGCCATAGGGTTCCTCGTGATCTCCCTGGAACACATGTTCCCCTAGTGCCTTTCTGTGGAAGGGACTTTGGACATGCGTAGACTCCTGGGAGGAAACCTCTGGGGCTGGTGGGTGACATGGGCAGAGAGACATGGCAAGAGCAGAAGTGACCCTGGACTCCTAAGTGTTGGGGTCCTGAATCCAAGTGCAGCCCCTGGCCACTGCAGGCACTGTGGCATATGCTCCAGGCCACGGGTGATGGCCTGGCCTGCAGCTTGCATGGGCAATGGCCCAACCTCTGTGAGCAGCCGCCTCCCTGCTTGGAGCGTGGAGGCCTTTCAGCCTCTGCTGGGTGAGTGGGCTGCAGGACCCACAGGACCTTAAGCAGGCTCTATAGGATGGCAGACACAGTCCCTCTTCGTTCTTAGCCCCTGGGCCCTTAACTCTTTCTGACCTGTGTGTGCCCCACCTGTGTCCAGGCCTCCACTGGTCTCCAGATTGTGGCCAAGCTCTTCCATGGGAGCTCTGGGACCTGAGTGCTCTGGCAAGTCCAGGAGAGGAGCGTCTTGCCCTCTGCAAGGGCCGAGCCTATGGGGGACACAGTCTCAAATTAGGAACTGAGGCTTTGAGGGTCTTGAGATTCCCAACACTTTCAGGTCCTCCAAAGGCTCCTCTTGTTTAATGGCATCCTGTTCTTGTTTCGTAGGTGTGCTTTCTTCTTCCCCCTTGTGGAGGGCGTTGTTATTATCTTGAAGTCCTCTCCTTGTGTTACACTTGCTTCCTTCAAGTGCCTGTGACTTTCCCGGTCCCCCGGGCATCTAGGTTCTCTGCTCAGTGCTAAAGGGGTTCCAAAGGATGGTTTGTTTGACCTTAGCTGCCTGGCTGTGCTGTTTTGTAGGGGAAAATTCCTGTCAGGATCTTTGAAGTTTCTACTACAGAAATCCCCACTTTTCTCCTAGGGGCAGGGTCAGGTCTGGCTGCCACTCAAGTGCCCAGACCCTCAACTGTGCCTGGCATCCACGGGCCTGGGCCTGTCTCACTCTTTTTGAGAAATAGGCCTCCTGTCTCCCTCGAGTTAGGAGAAGACCTGGACTATGGTGGCTTCCTCGGGGTTCTTCCAGTCTCACTATTTCCGGCTCACATTCTGTCTTCTGCCACCAGTCTGGAGACTTGGGGGGTGGGGCAGGACACATGAATCTGGCTGCTTCCTGGCTGTTCCCCAGACAGCTTGGTGTTCTAAGCGCCTGGGCTCCTGGTCACCGCTTGCCCAACACTCCCCAGCATCCTGACGTTTGACACTGGTTGTTAGGGGTGATCATGGAAATATTTCGCAAGCGATCCTGGGAGTAGGCCGGGAAGCAGTAGTGGGGGCCCTGTGGAGTGCTGAGCCAGGGGTTGGTCCTTTCCTAGCAGAATGGGGAAGCCTGGAGCCTTGGGAGGTGGCAACATGGTGTCTTACTCATTGGGTTAGAAGTTCCCAAACTGCAGCTGCGGTGCTGGGCTTGCAGGTCTTCCCTTCCTGTTATCATCTCCTCCCCTCCCCCTCCTCCAGACCCTATGCTTTAATTAAAAAGGGCTGGAGAGATGGTTTAGCCTTTAAGGCGCTCGCCTGCGAAGCCTAAGGACCCGGGGTTTGATTCCCCAGGATCCATGTTAGCCAGATGCACAAGAGGGCGCACGCGCCTGGAGTTCATTTGCAGTGGCTGGAGGCCCTGGTGCGCCCATTCTCTTTCTCGCTCTCTGCCTCTTCCTCTTCTTCTCCCCCCTTTTCCCCCCCAAACCAACAATATATTTATAAAAAGACAAAGAAAGAAAAGAGAACATGAAAGGACTCTTGTGCATCCGGCTGACGTGGGTTCTGAAGAACTGAACCTGGCTCCTTTGGCTTTGTAGGCAAGTGCCTTAACTGCTAAGCCATCTCTCCATCCCAATGAAAGGACTTTTTTTTCTTTTCAAATTTTTTTATTAACAACTTCCATGATTACAAACAATATCCCATGGTAATGCCCTCTCTCCCCCACCTTTCCCCTTTGAAACTCCACTCTCCATCATATCCCCTCCCCATCAATCAGTCTCTCTTTTATTTTGATGTCATGATCTTTTCCTCCTATTATGATGGTCTTGTGTAGGTAGTGTCAGGCACTGTGAGGTCATGGATATCCAGGCCGTTTTGTGTCTGGGGGGAGCACGTTGTAAGGAGTCCTACCCTTCCTTTGGCTCTTAAATTCTTTCCGCCATCTCTTCCGCAATAGACCCTGAGCCTTGGAAGGTGTGATCGAGATCTTGCAGTGCTGAGCACTCCTGTCACTTCATGAGAGGACTCTTGACTGCTGCTTTAGTGGGCTTTGAGAGAATGCGAAGACCACAGCAGTGTGAAGGGGCCCGGGGCGACAGGAAGGCTCCTCTGCTGCGTGCTGCTGGGCTCGAGGTGGAGCTAGGAGGCCCCGTGGAGATGAGGCTGGGCAGAGGGCCGCTCTTCTGGCCATGCGCGCTTGGTGGGCCCCAGATGTAGGCTCTGTCACCCTCTTCTCAAGGGGGTATGGTGGCTGGGAAGGCGGTGTGAGGAAGGGCAGGCAGTGGGAAGAGCCCGGCGGTCCCTGCCTGCCTACAGGGGAGGGTAGTTCGCCCACTTCCTCTTTGGAGTCTCTTGCTTTCCTCACTCACAGGACGTCACTCTCCCGAGGATGCTGGAGGTCAAGGGTCAAACCTGCTATAGGAGGAGAGAATTTGGGGAAGGTGACAACAGGGGGATTCTGGGTGGGAGACCTCAGTATGGGAGAGGCCCAGAGGTCCCGTGCCCAGGATGGGAATGGGGTTTTCTCTGGGGAAATGGAGGCTCTTGGAAGATAAATCTTACCCCAGAGCCATCCCCAAACTGGCATATACAGCCAAGGCAATAGGTTAAAAATCTCTGGCAAATCATGCAGAGACTATTTTGGGAAGCTACCTAATACAATTACTTTTTTTTTTTTTTTTTTTCCCAAGAGAGCGAGAACAAGAGAGTTAGAGAGTAAAAGAGAGAATTGGCATGCCAGGGCCTCTAGCCACTGTAATCGAACTCCAGATGCCTGTGCCACCTTATGCATCTGGCTTACATGGGCACTGGCGAATTGAACTTGGGTTCTTTGGCTTTTCAGGCAAGTGCCTTAACTGCTAAGCCATCTCTCCAGCCCCACATATGCTTTAAAAAAAATTTTTTTTTGAGGTAGGGTCTCGCTGTAGCCCAGGCTGACCTGGAATTCACTATGTAGTCTCAGGGTGGCCTTGAACACATGTGACCCTCCTACCTCTGCCTCCCGAGTGCTGGGATTACAGGCGTGCACCACCACGCCTGGCTCCACATACGCTTTTTAAGGCTATAAAATCTAGCTAAAAATTAGACACCACTTTTTCAGAGATGATTAATAGTAGACAGCCTGGTTGATTTAAGGCTTTTTGATATCTAAAACTTTATAAATGGAATGATTCCATCAATAGGCAAGTTGTATCCAAAACCTGTCTTGATCCATAGTATGTGATTTCTTCATAGGCCTCTGTTTAGTAAAGACATCACTGTATGCTGGTCAGGAATCTTGCTCCAATAAAGAAACATAAAGATTTGAGGGGGGTGGGTATTGAGGTAGGGCCTCACTCTATCCCATACTGACTTGGAACTCACTCTGTAGTCTCAGGCTGGTCTTGAACTCACAGCAATCCTACCTAGAACTACAGGTGTGTGCCACCATTTCCTGGCTCAAAGATTTTTCTTCTTTGGGAAAAAAAAAAAAAACAAAAAACAAAAAATACCTTGCAAGCAGTGCATTTGCCTGTTCCGTATCTGGGTGTTATGTCAGCACTGTCACTGGGGTTCAAAACCAACCAGGCAGCTTCTGGTACCCAGTGCTTTCCATTTCTGTTCTTCTCTGTCCCAGTCCCCTATTCTTGGCCTTTGTCCTGGGACCCAGTGGGGACAGAGCTCTGTGAATCTGAGTGTGTTGAGGGCAGGGAGGGCCCCACACTCTAGGCCAGGAGATTGGCTTTCTTGCTTGCGCTCTCTCTCTCTCTCTCTCTCTCTCTCTCTCTCTATATATATATATATATATATATATATATTGCTTCCTTCCTTCCTTCCTTTTTTTCAAAGTAGGGTTTCACTGTAACTCAGGCTAACCTGGAATTCACTATGTAGTCTCAGGGTGGCCTCGAACTCACGGTGATCCTCCTACCTCTGCCTCCTTAGTGCTGGGATTAAAGGCGTGTGCCACCACGCCCAGTGAGATTGGCCTCTTTCTTCCCTCCATCAAGCTTTGGGAAGTGGCATTCCTCCAGTCCCCCAGGTGGCTTCAGCCCCTCCCCACTGGCACCCCCAACCTGTGCTCTGCCTGCTGTGCTCTGAAAGCCTGAGGAAGGGACAGTCTGGCCTAGACAGAGTCAGGTGTGAGACTCCCAGGTGCAGCCTGGCTGGGAACCATTCAGAGGGATGAACAGCTGTCTGAGTAGAAAGTGGCCTTGTCCCCTGGGGCCTGCACAAGATGTGGAAAATAAACGTAGATTCTGAGTTCTACAGGAAGATTTATACAAGGCTGAGGGCTGAGTGAGACTGGAGACTCTGGGACAGCAAGATTGGCCTGTCTTCTGCCAAGAGAGAGAGAGAAACAGAGACAGAGAAAGAAAATTGGTGTGCCAGGGCCTCAGCCACTGCAATTGAACTCCAGATGCTTGTGCCACCTAGTGGGCATGTGCAACCCTGTGCTTGCCTCACTTTTGTGCATCTGGCTTACATGGGATCTGGAGAGTTGAATATGGGTCCTCAGGCTTCGGGGCAAGCACCTTTACTAAGCCATCTCTCCAGCCCTTTACTGAGATTTTATGCTAAAATTAAAGATGCAGGTTTAGAAGAAGTTTAGGAGAGGAGCATGGGGGTAATATAAAAACAGAGGCCTCTCTCGTGGTGTGGTGCCTCACTGAGGTTTCTTTTTTTGATTTTTAAAATATTTTTATTTTTTTTTTATTTGTGAGGACAGAAGGAAAGGGGGGAGGAGAGAGAGAATATATGGGTGCACCAGGGCCACTGCAAACAAACTCCAGACACATGAACCACTTTGTGAATCTGGCTTTACATGGGAATTAAACCCAGGCCAGCAGGTTTTGTAAGCAAGTGCCTTTAACTGCTGAGCCATCTCCTTAGAGCCATGTCCTTAGTCCCCTTATTAGAGATCTACCTATGGTCTAATTTGAGTATTATCTGCTCCAATGCTGTCCCATTTCCTTCTGTTCTTTTTTTGTTAACAGTGGGGTTGAGGGTCTCAGGAGTTTCTCGGTGGGCTTCCATTCTTCTCTGATTGGGAGGTACCCTCCAATGCTCCTTTCTTCTTGGGTCCCAGCCTCTTCCTGTGTTCCTGTTCTTTCTCTCTCTTCTGGCCCCACTTCCCACCTCCCGCCAGTGGTATTTGGTGTCCTGCTGGGATGCCTGGCTCCTCTCCCACAGTGTCCGTGCCTGGCCTGGGGTACGAACTGTATGTTCCAGACATGGTACTTTGGCAGGGGCCTTTGGCGAGCGCACTATCTGCTAGGGCAGGCAGTGTGCAGCTGGCCCGACCGGCAAGGCCTTGGAGAACTGGCCCAAGGGTGCCTCTTATGGCTTTGGTTTATGAGGTACTCGCCCAGGGAACTCGAGGGTTGCCCTTGGTGTGTCAGGTCAATGGCAGGCATTTCCACATTTAATTTACTCCTCACACTTCCCTGTGAAGTCAGGCTTCATGTCTTCGTCTTATAGAGGACATGACAGTGGGTCAAGATAGGGACAATTCTCCAAGGTCACGCAGCCAGGGGCCAGGATTTGGGCTCTCATCTTTTTGAAGCCTTTGTACCTAGGATCCTCCCTGGGGAATGAGAGGGGCCAATTGGGGTGAGGACAACGAGGCTTCAGGAGGGGCTGGGCCCCAGGCTTGTCCATCCACAGGGCCAGATGGGGCCTTCTCCCCTCTGACCTGCTGGAGCTTGGCCAGGCCTGCTCTGTCCTGAAGCTGCCAGGTAGACTAAGGATAGTATGTGCCAGAAGGGGTTGGAGAGATAGTTCAGTCTGTAAAGTGTTTACTTCTCAATCTTGAAGTCCTGAGGTCATTCCCCAGGACCCATGCCAGGCATGGTGGTGTGTGTTTGTCATCCCAGGGCTGAGGAGGCAAGAAGGTTCCTTGGGGTTCACTGGCCACCCAATCTAGCATAGCTGATAAGCTCTAGGCCAATCCATGTATCAGAAAACGTGTATGGTAGTCAGGCGTGGTGGCGCAAGCCTTTAATCCCAGCACTTGGGAGGCAGAGGTAGGAGGATCACCATGAGTGCGAGGCCACCCTGAGAATACATAGTGAATTCCAGATCAGCCTGGGCTAGAGCAAGACCCTACCTCGGGGAAAAAGAAAAAAAAAAGTGGATGGTGTTCTTGTGGATGTCAGAGGCCAGTTCTCTGGTCTATACATGTATGTGTGCACACAGGAACATACACACATAAACATGCAAAAACGAATGAATGGATGGATGGATGGATGGATCTATGATAGGTAGGTAGATGGATGGATGGATAGATAGATAGATAGATAGATAGATAGATAGATATAGCCAGAAGCTAGGCTCAAGTGTATTACAAAAGGCATTTAGGAGCTTTGAGGTGGGGAGGGAGGAAGCCAACTCGTACCACTCAGGTCCGACCTGCGGAGCATGTCTGGGACAGGTCCCTCCAGGGCTTCTGTGGAGTGGTGAGGACCTCACATGCGGCTCTCTGGGAGCTTTTTCTAGATCTGACCTTTGACTGTGAGGATTGTCGCTCAGAGAAATCACAGCTTCTCCTCCGGAAACTCCCGCTGTGGTCCGAGCCCGGGGGAGGCAGGCATGTGGGAAGGCCCTGCCCTGCTGCTTCTGCAGACAACAGGTGGGGCTGGTTTTGTGCCTCAGTGTGCCAGGCTGGTGGGCTGAGCCGTGTGCCATCATCTCTCCTCTTCAGGGTCTCCCGCGTCCCCTCCTGTCCTCTGCTCTTTATAAGAGGGAGGAGCTTCTGACTCTCTTTCTTCTCCTCATCTACCCCCGTTCTTTCTTTCCTGTGTGTGCGTGGGAGGAGTGCATGTGTATGTGTGTGCACGTGCAGGGCGAGGTCAGAGGCTGGAGTCAGGTGCTTTCCTCAGTCTCTCTCCACCCTATTTCGGAGGCAGCATCTTTCACTTGAACCCAGAGTCTAGTTAGTTACCTTGCCCTGGGGAATCTCCTGTCTCTGCCTCCCCAGTGCTGGGATTACAGGAGGGGGAGACACGCTTACCTGGCCATTCCATGTTACCTGAATGCGAGGGGCCTGAACTTGGTCCTCTCTTTTGTGTGGCAAGTGCTTTATTCAATGAGCCATCACCTCAGGACTTTCTACCCCTTCGATGCTCTCACTGCTCCAGTTTATTTATTTATTTTTTTAGTTTTTAGCTTTTTTCGAGGTAAGGTCTCCCTCTAGCCCAGGCTGACCTGGAATTCATTACGTAGTCTCAGGCTGGTCTCGACCTCATGACGATCCTCCTACCTCTGCCTCCCAAGTGCTGAGATTAAAGGTGTGCACCACCATGCCCAGCCAGTTTATTTATTTAAGAAGGAGAAAGAGAGAGTGTGTGTGAGAGAGAATGGGTGTGCCAGGGCCTCTAGCCATTGCAAATGAATTCCAGACGCATGTACTATCTTGTATATCTGGCTTACATGGGTACTGGGGAATCAAACTTGGGTCTTCAGGTTTCACAGGCAAGTGCTTTTATTATTATTTTATTTTGCTTTTGCTTTATTTTTTATTTTTTTATTTTTTATTTTTTTATTTTTCAAGGTAGGATCTCACTGTAGCTCAGACTGACCTGGAATTCACTGTGTAGTCTCAGGGTGGCCTTGAACTCACGGTGATCCTCCTACCTCTGTACTGGGATTAAAGGCATGTGGCACCACACCTGGCTTATTTTTTTTTTTTGTTGGATTTTATATATATATAAATGAATTTTTTGAGACAACTCTCAGCTTCTTCCCTTTCCCATCTTGGATCTCTCTAAGAGGCCATTTCCTCCCTCTTGTCCTCTTGCCTGCCTTGCAGCCAGCTGAGTTCTGTCTAGGTGACCCGGTTTCCCCGTCCATTGTTCCCAAACTTTTGCAGAGCTCATACTAAGGCGGAAGGGGGAGCAGGGGATCCCTGAGGTCCTACTTCGAAGACCCCCTTCCTCACACTGCAGGAACATGGTCTGGAAATGGGCTCAGACAGGGGACCCGATGAGGTGACCGGGCTGCTGCAGACGTGTGAGCAGGGCAGTGAGGCCGGAGAGGGGTCTTGGGTGGGTGGGGCCGTGGGTGGACCCACAGTTGAGTGCTAAGCCCAGCCTATGTGTCTGCACTTGTCTGTGCCTCCTGGTATGTCAACTCTCTGCCAGTGATTCCTTCTGTCTTTGCCTTTCTGGGTTCCTGGGCTGGGGCTTTAGGCCACTTCCCTGCCCTGGTGCCTCTCTGCAAGGTTGGGGGCCAAGCTGCCAGCTGCGGGTTTCCCAGGAGGGGAGGGGCTGTGGAGGTGGAGGTGGGGTGCACTGTGATTGAAGCAGCTGGTACTGATGTGGTTAGGTTTCCCAGATTGATTCTCGCTAGCCTCCTTCCTCTGCCTCCCATCCTTTCTCTCCTCTGCACCCTCCATTCATCTCCCTCCCTCTCCCAGTTCCATCAGAATCAATGGATGGTCCCCGCTGCTGCTGTAATCTCATTTCGGGAGCCTGGGCTCCCACTCCCACCAGCCAGCTGGGCTTCCAGGCATGTCGTCTCCATGCTGAGCCCTGCCAGGCTAACCCCACGGGCAGAGAGGGATGACCAGGGTGACCTCAGAGCTCTTCGTCCTTCCTTCCCCACCCCTGGGGTTCCCCGGTAGATCGATAGCCACCATCCTGCTAGGCCTGTCCCCACTCCTCCCCCACCCAACATTTGTCAGGCCCCTGGCAGCTGAGTGGTGATGGAAATCACTTGGAAAGGGGCCCAGAGGACCTGGATTCGCAGCCTAGAGAACAGAGAGGAATGGGGGTAGGGAGAAGAGGGGGCTTGAATAACATGCCGCCAGCGTCTGAAGGCATTTGATTGTGCAGACGAGTGTGGCCGGTCTCTTCTCCTTCCCCAGTAAGGCAGGCCAGGAGGAAACGGTCTGGAATTTGAGAGTAGGAATGGAGGTTGGCTATCTAGAGGAACTTCCTGCCCAGCAGACATCAGAAACCTGGGGTTCGTGGTGAAGGGAGAAAGGGATGCACTGGCCTCCTTGAGTTACCCCTAGGGGGACAGACATTGTCCTCTCCCTTCTGTTGTGCTGTTCGGAAGTCAGGGACCAGGAACAGAGGCCTCTGCCACTTACCTGCTGATGAGCCCCGGGCAAATCATTTCACTGCTGAAGGCCTGTGCCCCATGGAAAGCAGGGATAAAGGAGAAGTTTTTATTCTTTTCATGTTTAACTGAAAATCAGTATTGGGCTGTTTCAAAACAGGGTCATGGGGCCCCTGTCAGGGTAGGTGGAGTGGAGATACATAGAGATCTTCTTGGGCTGATTGCAATAGAGGCAGAATCCTGAACATGACAGAAGCCAAGCAGTGGGAGGGATCTAGTAGATCTGGAAACAAGAAAGAAAAAACAGGAAAACAAAACAAAACTGGAAACAGGTCCCTCTTCCCTTCTCACTCCAATTAACCAGACAATTTACCAAGGAGTTCATGTTTCCTGCCCACACGCCAGAGCCTCTGCTCGGTACTAGAGAGTGGCCTGGGAGCCCCTGGCAGGGCCCTCTAGAGCTGCCTGTGTGGCAGGACAGAAGGTGAGACTGTGAAGAAGTGAGCTAATATATCAGCCAGGGATGGTGCCAAGTGCTTCAAGGAAATGGGCGTGTTAGAGACACATAGGAGGGCTGGGGGGGGGGCGGGGGGAATGGGAAGACTTCCGAGGGGTGGGCAGAGGAGACTCCGCTGACATACATCACCATTGGAACACACCTGGGGTCAGGCCAGCTCTATGAGGACGCCCTCTTCTGTGGTGGGCACAGTGCCCCTGCTGAGTGTGGGTGCTGTACCTTGGGCCTTTTATTGGGTAGTTTTTACCTTTTCAGTATGGCTGGGAAGACTCATCCTGGTGGTGTGGAGCTGACAGGTCCAGAGCCCAGTCTGGGATGTGGCACTCAAGGGGGAGCCCCCCAGGGTGCCAGGGGACCACAGCTAGCTCTCTGGGTGCGAGCAGGTGGCAGGTGGGGACAGAGAGGGGCTCGCGGGTCCCAGGGGAGCTGTGTCTGCGCATCTTTCTCTGGGTGTGAAAGTGAGACCTGGAGCCTGGGATCAGGTGCCCTGGGGATTCTCCCCTAACAGGAGTTGCCTTTGTTCCTGCAGACAAAACCAGCCAAGGGCGCTGCAGCCCTGATGTTGCTGGCACAGAGGAGGCTCTGTCCTTCACTGGCCTGTGGCCCCTCCTCCCGCCGCTGGCCCAGGGTGCCTGGGCCCTGACCCGCTCTCTTGTTTCCCAACACCTGCGCTCGCCCCTATGGGAAACGTCTCCTTTGCTTGCTACTCTGTGGGAAAAAGGGGGACTTTCCTGGCCCTGACCCTGGAAATATGTGCGGGAGGGCAGAGCACACAGCCCACCTGGCTTAGAACTGGATCCTGTTCCCTGACCTGGGCCCAGAACCCAGGCCTCAGCCACAGGGACATATGAGTAGGGAGTGTGGGTATATGAGGTGCTTTTGTTGTTGTTGCTATGATCAAATACCTGACCCAAACACCTTACGGTAGGAAGGGGCTGATTCTGACTCCAGTTCAAGGGGATACAGTCCCATCATGGTGGGGAAAGGGAGGCCAGCAGATGGGTGAGGCAGCTTGCATGCGGCGTTACGTCCACAGTCAGGAAGCAGGTAGAGCTGAACGCTGGTGCTCGCTGCCCATTCTCCTTTTCTTCAGGCCGGAACCCCAACCAAATCTAGAAACTCCCTCTCAGCCATGCTCAGAGATTTGTGTGTATTCTGGGTGAATCTCTCAAGTTAGCACTATTAACCATCACAGTGGGTGAAGAAGTTTCTATCCATTCCAGTCCCAGCTGGACCCATAGCGTGGTGCCCCGTCCTGTGTCTGTCTGCAGCCTAGTAGGTGGGGAGATGGAGAGGAGGAGCAGGGGGTGTTAGGGCTGGAAGACGGTGTCCTGGGTGTGTGGGAGCCTGAGGAAGGTCATATCACTTGCACAGTGGAACGAGGAATCCTCAGTCACTCTCTGTATGGTGAGTAGTTCTTTGAAAGTATCACTGGGCAGGGAGACTGTGAGGAACTGGTGTGTGTGTTCGGGGAATGGTTGAGTCCCCAGATGGGGCAATAGAGAGATCTTGATATGAGGGGTTGATGTGAGGTCCCTCTGACAGACAGGACCTACCCAGGAAACCCCAGACCCTCCCTAACATCATGCTTTGGCCTCTAATCCTGGGTCTGTACATCTAGTCCATTAATGAGGAAGCTTATCTGTGAGGCTCCGAGACCTGGAAGGAAAGTGGGAGGGATGGAGGGAGTGAGGACAGGAGGGAGAGAGAGGAGGGAGGGAGGAAAGTGTACCATATAGCTTTGGTGGACTCGATGCAGTTTATAGTGCACTGTTTTGAGGGAACAAGGGAATTAAGACTGGGAAGAGATCTTTAAGAATGGGAAGCCCCCCAATTTCCCTCCACAACTTTTGGCAAAAGAAGAGGGTCCTTGCTAGAACCTTTCAAGAAGTTCTAGAATGGCTTCCAGAGGGTGTGGACATTTTTATAGCTATTATCCTTAGGATTCTGCCTCTCCCTAGAGGTGGAATTAGAACACAGTTATTTTATTTTTTTTTTATTGACAACTTCCATAATTGTAGACAATATCCCATGGTAATTCCCTCCCTCCCCCACTTTCCCCTTTGAAATTCTACTCTCCCTCATATTCCCCCCCCCATTTTGAGAACACAAAAATTTTTAAAAATTATTTATTTATTTATTTGAGAGAGGAAGAGAAAGAGGGAGAGGGAGGGAGGGAGGGGAGAGAGAAGAGGGGGAGGGAGGGGAGGGAGGGAGGGAGGCACACCAGAGCCTCTAGCCACTATAAGCAAACTTCAGATGCATGCACCACCTTGTGCTTCTGCCCATGGAATCAAACCTGGGTCCTTAGGCTTTGCAGGCAAGTGCCTTAACCACTATGCCATCTCTGCAGCCCTAGAATGGCGGTTTTGCAGAGGATGTCCTTGACCTCCAGGAGTTGAGGCACCTCGCATGAACCTCCTTGAGGCATTACAGTGGCGGGAGGGATGACTGTCCAGGCAGCAGCAGGCCTGGCTTTGCATCCGGTGGGCCACACTCTTCCCTCTCTCTTGGGAGAGTCACTGGCCTAAGGCGCCTTCTGCTGGTACAGGCTGGAAATGAAGGACTGTCCAGCAGGGTCCCAAACTCCAGAGGGCTGGGTCCCGCCATCCCTCCTGGAGTGTTTCATCCTGTTAGGTGCTGAGATCCTTTGAAGAAAAAGACACTTTGCTTGGGCTAGACAGGGCCACATGTTAGCCAATCCCAACCGAGGAACCCCATCTTTAAGAATTCAACAAGTGGCAAAGGGCAAAGTGGGGGGTGGGAGGGTATTACCATGGGATATTTTTTATGATCATGGAAAATGTTAATAAAAATTGAGAAAAAAAGAAAAAAAAAAGAATTCAACAAGTGGGCCGGAGAGGTGGCTTAGCGGTTAAGGCGTTTGCCTGCAAAGCCAAAGGATCCCGGTTTTACTCTCCAGGACCCCTGTAAGCCAGATGCACAAGTGGGCGCATGCGTCTGGAGTTCGTTCGCAATGGCAGGAGGCCCTGGCGTGCCCATTCTCTCTCTCTTTCTCCCTCTCAAATAAATAAAATAAAAAGAAAAAGAAACCAAAACAAACAACAACAACAAAAAAAAAAAAAACGAATTGAGCAGGTGATTCCTTTCATCCCATTCGCAATGGATTAAGTTCCATTCCCTCCCTTCTCAGGCCAGATTTATTTCCTGTGGCTTCCAGGGGTTGGGGCTGTGGAGGGTGAAGGCTTCCCACCAGGCCTGTCTGAAATGGGATGAGACACCTCACTGCGAGCAGTGGACACAGAAAAGGCTAGCCAGCTCTTTTCTCACTGGCCACATTTCGTGAGGTCACATCACGTCTCCTCCAGGCTTCATCTGTGTGTGAGGGGGCCCTCTTGTCAATTGTTAAGGGCTAAGGATCTGCCTATCCACACACCAATAGTGTCTTCTCCCTTCTCTCTGGCTAGCCTCTGTGGGCCTTCCCTCTTGGCCCCCTGCCTTGTCTGGTGTGGGCAGCCCCCTCCCTCCCCAGAAGTCTGCTGTGGGTGTGGGGGGCGACTAGGAATCTGGGGTTAGGGATCGCTAGCAAGATGCTCTCAGGCCCTCAGCTCCCAAGTTGGGGAAAGAGAGATCTCGGGTGGATCAGGGAAGGAAGAAGACAGGGGAACGCATCACCAGGAAAGATGGCCCTGAGGTGGGGCTAGGGGAAGCCCAGGCCCAGGATTGCGGCAGCGGGAGTGGGGGCAGGGGTCTGGCAGGGCCCCTGTGGCCTGTTGCTGCGGAAGCCGCCGCAGCTCCCGCCCCTTTTCTCTCCAGGCCTGGCCGCCTGCCCTGCCGGCTTCTCAGCAGACACAGGCTGGGATGAAGCTCGCGGAGGGCTGCGGCCACTCCCCCGCTCTGCTTGCGGGATCTCCGCCTGGCGCGCTGCCTTTGTCTGCCTGTCCCTCTGCCCCTCTCTTGGGAGCTCAGTGCCTCCGCGTCCCCTCCCGCTCCCCTCTGTTTTCCTCCTTTCCCCCACTCCATGGCCGTAGTGTGGTAACCCCAAACACTCTTTCCAGAGGACCCCTACACTTGGATGTCTTGAGTCGGGCCGAGGCAGGGAAGGTGTCTGCATCCGGCGGCGACCAGTGCACCCGGGGAAGAGAGGCGCGCTGCGTCCCAGCCGAAGGGAAGCGCGCGGTCCTTCCAACCTGTTGGGATGCTTGCTCGGCATCCTCCGGGCGCGCTCACCGCCCGCGTGCGTTGGAGAGAGATCCCCGCCGAGGAGGGTGTGGCCGGGCCCCGGGGGTAGCGCTCTCGAAGGGACCGTGGCTCCAGCGTCCCCGTGTGCACGCCCGGCGGCGCTCGGACGTTTCCGTGGGACGGTGGGAGCCGGCGGCCATCCGTTGAAGAGAATTGCATTACGACGCTCCGGGCAGCGACGTGGGGGAATCGCAGGGAGGCCCGGAGGGCGTCCGCGCGCACACACCCGCGAGCTCCCCCGCTGCGCCGAGCCCGGGGTCCGCGTCGCTCCTTCCCGCCGGCGGACGGAGAAGCCAGGCTGCGCCGAGGAAGTCCCCCCTCCCCGGGGGTGCAGGCGCCCAGCAGCTCCGCCCGCACGGGGTCCCGGGGACGTGGAGCCGGACCAGCGCCGCGCTGCGGGTCCGTCGTCCCGTTCCTCACGCTATAGGGGGCTGGACAGTCCTCCGGCTGCTTCTTTGGGGCGGGAGGTGTGGGGGGGGGGAGAATCGAAGCCCCGGGAGACCTCAGGTCCCCCCAACTGCACGCCCAGACGCAGTCAGTCCTCTCGCGACTCGTGTGCTCTGGGTGGCCCCCGGGGGGGGGGTTGGCACCAACTGTCCCGGGAAAACATGACTCGGCTGAGCTGGTGCTTCTCGTGCGTGATCCGCTGGGGCAAGTACCTCTTCTCGTGCCTCCTGCCTCTGCGCCTCTGCCTCCGCAGCCAGGTAATGCCACCCGCCACCCCTGGCCCCCTGTAACCCTCCCGCCGACTCCTCCTCTCCCCCCCCCCCCCACCAGCTCCCCTAGGTTTGTTTGATCATCTCCCTTCCTCGGGGACACGCGGTCTTCAGTGAGGCTAGCACCCGGCTGGGGACTCCCTGGAAGCAAAGGCCCATGGCTGGCGACTCCAGGAGGGGGCTGCGGGGGGCGGGGGCCGGGGGAGTAGCTGTGATCCACGCGCTCAGCGTCGTGGATTTGGGGCAGAAGTCAGAAGGGTTAGCGTGGAATCTTTAAGAGGGCCGGGGAGATTTGGGAGTTTAAACACCCCTCTCAGATTTCTGTGGAAAGGGAATTTCCGTTCCTGGAAATGCACACCCACTCGGATCCCAGAGGCCCCTGGAGTTACGGCTGGGTGGTAACAAAGTGAGATGCGCACAGGCATCGGGAATGGCATCAGATGGCTTGGGGGGGGGCACTTCCCACCTGTTCAGGAGGGTGGAGCGACCTGGCAACGGGATGGGGGAAAGGATGGGGTTCCAGGGAGGGAACAACAGCCGGGTTCTTGGGGAGGGGGGTCTGGCAGACTTGCTGTGCCTGAGGTGGATGTTCTGCTGGAGCGTCTAGTCTCCGAAATGCCCCCAGAGACTCTTGCCAGTGACGTCAAGATGGGTGAGGATGGGACGTGGTCCAAGTAGGGAGTGCCAGCAGCCATAGTGTCTTTTCTGGAGGGGTCGGGGGACCCCACAGCCTGACCAGAGCCTCCAGTGAGCCGACAGCTTCCCAGGGGCTCAGGGTCGTGGCTTTCTGAGTCACTCCCTTGGGGTGTCAGATCAACCCTCAAATGGTGGGCACAGTAGACCGTTCCGGTTAAGGGTGCCAGTGTTGGAGCCAGCCTGCCTGGCCTTGAATTCTGTCTCTCCCAGTTACTCGTTGAAGATCTGGGCCAGTTATATAACCTTGCCTGTATTAGTTTTCTCATCTGTAAAATGGGGATAATAAAAATGTCCGCATTATTAGATCACTGTGTTAAGTAAGGTAATTTATGTAAGGTGTTTAACAATGTGCCCACTCCATATGAGGTGTTCAACGAAATGTAGGGATGTTTTTCATTATTATTAACTGTCCCTTTTCAGTAGGACTTTCCTCTTGCCTTCTTAAGGCAGGCTAAACATGGAAAGATGTCTCCCAGTATCAATTTTTCCCTTCTTCCTCCTCCCTTGGGAACTTGAACTTCCTCTCACAGGTGCTGCCTCTGAGCCTCAGTTTCCCTCTCTGCCATTCTGCAGTGGGGAAAGGTGCCAGCAGGCTTCTGCTCCAGTCACCCGAGATATGCTTTGAAATCTTCCAGCAAAATGCATCCTCCTCGGGGATTGGCTGGGAGGCAGGCGCTGCAGCTGGGAGCGCAGGCTGGAGCCCCAGCCGCTTTCCCATGGGCTCTGAGTTCAGATGCTACGGAGACTGGATTTCAGATTTGGAAACAGGCACTCCGCAGTGAGAAATGGCCAGCCAGGACAAGGTCAGTGCTCCCCAGGCTGCCCAGCCATTTCCCGATTCTGAACTGCGGAGTAGGAAAGGATCCATCCACCTTGTCCCACTTACCACCTCTTCCTGGGCTGGGACTGAGCTGGGGGCTAGGGACGAGGCTAGATAAGCAGCCGCAGCTGTCTCCTGCAGCCTTTGAGGGCTCGAGTCAGGCAGGAAATTAGAACTGGGGAAGAGATCAAGATCGCGGAGCTGAGCTCCAGGAAGGAGCTTATTAAAAATGACCAGGATTGGGCCCAGACACTGTCCTCACCCAGGGCAGCGGTGGAGGGGAGGCGGGGGAAGGGCAGTGAGGGATGATTTTTGTTCCTTCCTGTGTCAGCTGGGGAAACTGAGGCTTCGACAAAGCTGGGTTGTAACTCTTCCTTCCCTCCCAGGGAGCATCTAGATTTTTTGCAGTGCAAGGCCGCAACCTCCATCTCAGAAGGGTGGTGGATAGAGGGGCATGACAGGGCCTCTCCTAGTGCACGAAGAGCATGGGTGGGCATCAGGATGGGGTGCCTGATGCTCCAGGCTGGTGCCTCAAGCCAGAGTTTGATGAGTGGGACATGGGTGGGACTTGAGCCCCCATGGCGCCATGCATACACTTTTGTGCCACGAGTGCCCTGTATGATGGCATGTGGCGGCTCTGCCTGAGGTTCCAGCTCCTCAGACTTCAAAGATTGAAGGTATGTGGGTGGGGGAAGGGCGGCACAGCCTTGGCTGAAAGGAAGAGCCTAGGAGCTGCAGGGCCCAGACTCTATCTGCACCCAGCTGTCTTCTCTTCAGCAGCTGGCCCATGTGGTAGGAGCACTGACGTAGGCTTTCTTAGTCTATATGCCCCTACTACCTACCCTCCTCCCACTGAGTCCGACTTGAGCCTGAACTGCTGAGCCCCTTCCTGGAGCTGCAGAGCAGCCCTTGGATGAGGAGTAGAGAGGACAGCTAACATCACCACGACATGGGAACATGACTCCCATCCCTTGGTGACTGACTGCAATGCTACAAGACAACTGTCCATCCCCAGAGATGGGGAATCAGGCACCTGGGGCTCCATCATAGCTCACATCCTTGGCTCGCATCCTACAGTCACGTGACTCCCTTAGCTTCTTGCCCGTGAAGGGCGAGGGTTGGTAGGAGGCTTAAAGAGGACACATAGGTACTGTTAGTTACTGCTGATCTTCCCGAGGGCAGAGGGCAAGTGGCAGACAGAGAGTGTGGATCTGGCAGCTGAGGGCTTGGTGTGCCATGGGAATCCACATGTGGGTGACCCTCAACATCTTCCCCCAGCTAGGAGAGAGGTGGCAGAGTGTGTGGCTCCAGAGGGTGAGGCATGGACTGAGGCTCTCAGGAGAAGTCTTAGGGTCACTTTTGGCCGATTGTGTCTGTTGAGCATGGTATTTGGATAATCTGGAGACGGGGACTTAACCGCCTAATGTGATCCACCCTCTTGGAGCTCAGTGTAGTTATCTGTTCAATAAGGGCTGGGATGAGGTGAGAGGTGTTATAAAAACCAGGCCCTCCTGACAGATGCTTACATTGCTCTTGAGAGTTAAAGACAAAAAGCCAACTCTTTAAAATTAGCAATTTCCATACTCTGTAAACAGTTTTTATGTCAGAGTGTAGACCTGGAGCTTTTCTCTGTCCAAAGATCTGATGCTGGGTGCACATCAGGGTGGCTGGAGCTCAGGGCTCCCTGTCCAGGTCCCCGAAGTCCCTCCCTTGCTTTACCATCTCACATCCTCAAGGCTCTTGCTGTGACTCTTGGACAAGCTGATCTTGAAACAGCTCTGCCTTTGTGACCTTCAGACTCTTTGATGAGTGAGTGGGGACAGGGATGGCTCAGTGCCGTAATGAGAACTGGGCGAGACCCCGGCAAAGACCTAATGGATGTGTTTGGGGGGGGAGCGGCACTCGAGAATGGGTTGGGTGAAGCTCTTTTGCCCTGGGAAGCTCAGCGGAAGGTGGAGATGGGAGAGACCTTGGAGGTTATCTACCTGGCCATTTTGCAGGTGAGGAAACTGAGGAGTAGAGAAGGAGAGCCAAGATAGGCTACCGAGGCCATTAGCTCACCCTCCTTGGGTCTCGGGCATCCTTCGCTGGCCCAATGCCTGCATAGATGGAGGTGCTAGAGAGAGGGGCTGAGAGGTCTCTATTGCAGAAGGGAGGCTGAAATGAAGTCTGCTGCCCAACTGTGAAGAAGAGGACTGGGGGTTGGCACAGGGTGGTGGCTGGACTCCCATGCTCCTGCAGTCACCCTCAGGGCACTCAGCCAGCACACCAGCGTGTACCCGGTGCCTGCTGTGTATACTCCACGCAGGGCCCAGGCCTAGGATGACGCTCCCAAAGTGAGCAAAATCTCTGGGGCGTCTGCTCCGCGCTGGAGCAGAGACTGGGGCTGGCAGCAGTGAGAGTCAGGTAGCTGCAGATGGGTGGGAATTTCAGGCTTGGGCAAAGGTGGCAGGCAGGGCTGCCCAGGCCTCCTGGAGGAGACAGAAGAAAGGTCTGGGAGACAATGGTAGATGCTAACCATAGAAATAAATATGTTAGGACCTGTTGGCTGATTGGCTGATTCATCCATTTTTCAATTGGGCCCTGGCACCTGCTATCTACCAGGCTCAAATGAAACAAACCCAGGGCATGTTCCTGTCCAGGGAGCTCTCCTATGTGTGAGTCACGGAGCAGATATCTGACTGGGAAGGAGGAATCATGAGCACCAAGCCAGGAGTAAGGACATTACATAGAGTGTGTCCTATAGAGTTTAACGCATTCAATAGAGGTGAGGGTTAGGTAGCAGGAGGGATTTCCTGACAGGGAGGGGTTAAATATAGGAGAGAACCCCCCCCCATGGGGTCTTGAAAAAGTGGGATGGGGATATTTGGAAGTAGGGTTCTTCAAAGTGGTCCCCCAGCACTAGAGTTCTTGGTTTGCATTTTTGGTCCCAGGGGAAGGGATGGCGGGGCGGCCCCTCAGGGTGCGTGGAAGGTCAGACAAGTTGGTGTCACTGTGACTAGGTGTTTGGCTTGATTTTTTCCAGCCTTTCTGAGAAGCTCCAAGGTGATTTCTCAGAACCCCTAAGATCACAGCTGGGAGGATCATCTCGGGTGGAGGCAGCGGTCCTGGGCTGCTTCCACGGGTCAGGCTCCCATAGGTGCAGTGTACAACACACCCGAGCATCTGCGTGCGTTCGCCGTTTCTCTTCCTTTTGGAGAGGGTGTGTTTCTCTGGACTGTGGGTTGGATATCAGCACACCTGGCTGGCCAGGTCCCCGTGACAGGAGAGGTGAGGTGTGCATTCACCCCAGGGTGCTGCTGTACGTAGGGCTGACAGACGGGAGCAAGGGTTGGGCCTGGGTGTGTGGAAGGGCAGCAGGGGCATGGAACCCTGTGTCTGTGGAGCTCAAGCATGCATCGCAGTCATGTGTGTCCAGAGGAACCCAGGCCAGAGGACCTTCTCGCTGAGTGACTCAGTCCAGACAAATGGCCTCCAAGTGCCTACCCTGGGCGGGGCCCTGCCCTTGGCCTGTGTGTGTTTGTGAGTTGGGCTGTGTTCTGCTGCAGTCGTGTCCACAGAGGGTGTGGGCTAAGCCCCTGTCCTTCTCTGGACAGCTCCAAGGCAGAGCGGTGATTCACAGCCCCCACCCACCCTGACTTGGTCTAGCCAGGCCAGAGCTCAGGGGGAAAAGAGGTTTATTATTTTTTTTGGGGGGGGAGGGAGGTGGGTCTAGTCAGTGGGGGCTGGGAGAGATTTTGCTGGATTCTTTTGCGGGCCTCCATGGGAATACATTTGGATTCTGTGCCCTGTCTTTTCCCCACCTCTTTGTCCCCCCCCCCCTCAACTCTCCTCCCGGGCAGAGGTGGGGGAGCAGGAAGGGATAGGGTGGGGGGCAGTGTGGGGAATGGTGGGAAGGCAAGAGAGTTGGGCCCAGGAGGGGTGGAGGGAGGAGGAGGAAGTGGGGAAATGCAAACCAAATGTTGGCCCAGCGTACAGTCAAGAAAAACAGACTCTAGCGGGAGCCTACAGCGGGCTCCCTTTCAGAAGGGCAGGAAGGGCTGGGACAGATGTTTGGAGGAAAGAAAGAAAGAGGAAAAAAACTGGGATGAAATCCACAGCCTGGGGGCAGGGCCATGCCTCCCCATCACCAGTTTCTTTGGTGTTAAGGCCTGTCCTGTCCTGGGCCTGGAGCTTGCCCGTGGCAAGGGGTCTGTCTTAGCTGTGTGTATGCAAATGAGTGTGTAGTACAAGGCCAGCCTGCTCAGAGCTGGGAGAGGAGCAAGGGGTGTGCAGACTAAGCTCCTCTGGATCTGTCTGTCTGCCCACTGATGTTCAGAAAGGTCCCGAAGGTGTGGCCCTGCAGTGATCTGCAATGTGCAGTGAAGACCCCAGATCAGGAGGAGGCCTTAGGGCTACAGAGGCTCCCAGAGGTGCTTATGTCTGGGGAGGGTGTGGCTTTGCAGGGTCCTTTCTCGGGGACACACTCCTTGGCCCTGTCCCCTTCAGACCCCCTGCCAAGCTGAGCTTCTGACCCCCAGGCCACCAGTGGAGCCTGGGAGGAGAGAAGAGAGAGGAGGCTGGGACAAGGGGGAGGAGTGGGGGGAAGAGGAGGAGGGACGGAGGCGGAGGCTCCGATGCTGGCTGAGCCAGCCACAGAGGACTTCGCTGGGCTCCCTTCTGCCTGCTTGGTGGGCACGGCGAGCTCAAGGGGGCCCTTTGCAGGCCCCCTCCCATCCCGCATAGCCCGAGGCTCAGGACCCTCCGAAGATGACGTGGGTCTGTCTGTCCTGCATGCTCTGGGTAGGTTCTAGTGCTCCCGACTCCGAGGTCGGCACCCCTGTACTTCATCTGAGAGCCTGGAGTTTGGGGGTGGGTTGGGGTGGAGGGGGTATGCACAGAAGGACAGACTGACTGAGCAGCAGGACCCAGGCTCTTGTTCTAGGGGTCCCTCAGGCCCCCCTTCTTCCAGGCCTCCGTGGAGTCTAGGGCTGTGTGAGGAGAGGAAGCCGTTGAGAAGTTTGTTTCCTTTTTAGAGCCTCTCCTGTCCCCCACACCAAGGTGATCATCTTCACTCTCCTCAGTGAAGGAGCCTGAGGAGGGGTCAGCGGTGGTGGCCTGGTGGACACAGAATAGTCACCTGGAATATTAACCCTGGAGAAGCTGCTGGGGGGGGGGAAGGGAACCTCTATTTCTGTCACTTTTGTCCCTTCTGGACTTATCTTCCATTCTGCCTTCCATCCCTTCCTTTTTCCATAGTCTCCCATCCTCACGGAGACTTCCCTGTCCCAGAGGACAAGACTGTGGCCTGCTCTTGTCCTGGCTGTCTTTTGGGAAGGCGTGTGCAGGGCCAGGGGCTCCTGAGGTCTGCAGACGGATCTGGGGACCACGTGGAGAAGGCTAAGGCTCGAGGTGGCCATGGGCTGAGGCTCCTCAGGAAGGGGGATGGGAGAGGGCCTGCTGCTGCAGGGGCTGCGGGCGGAGGCGGGAAGGGACCCTTCCTCAGAGGGGCTCTGTCGGGGCTGGCGAAGGCTCACACAGGGGTCAGGAGGGTGAGGAAGTCATCCCTGGCTGGGGGTTCTCTGGCCTCGGAGAGCCATGGTTGGCATGGGGGGAGGGGGCTTTAGGCTAGCATCCAGATGTGGCCCTGCCTGCCCCCTCCATCTTCCAGCCAGGCTGTCTTTGGGAGGCCCTGTGAGCCAGGGCTGAGGACAACTGCAGGAGGGACTGGATGGCCAAGGGCACTCAGTGGAAAAAGGCTGAAGTCAAGGGATTTGGGTGGCCCGTGGCTAGCTAGGTACAGTGAGGGCCCTGGTTTTAGCCTGGGGAGGTTGGAGTATCCCACAAGGATTGGCTGGGATGCTGCCATCTGCACTATAGGACCCTTGGCCAAGTTCATGTCTAGGGTGAGGGTGCTGATAGGTAAGGAAGGAGTTCTGAAGTAAGGACACAGTTTGGTTCCTAGATATGACACAGAGAGGACTTTTATAGACACTTCCGCTGAGGTTTGGGAGAAAGGACTTATTCCAGCAGGCCTCGGTTTCTCCATGGGCAGAGAAAGGGACTTGCAGAGAGGGCAGCAGGAGTTGGTGCCCCAGTGCTCCGGGTAGCACCTGGCACATGGCTAGGCCCAGTGAGTGTGGATGCCCTCCCTGGGAGTGGGGGCTGATAACCAGGGCAGGAGTGGATGATGCTCCTTGGATTTATTTTTATTTTTATTTTTGGTTTTTCAAGGTAGTGTTTCACTTTAGCTCAGACTGATCTGGAATTCACTATGTAGTCTCAGGGTGGCCTCGAACTCATGGCGATCCTCCTACCTCTGCCTCCCGAGTGCTGGGATTAAAGACGTGCGCCACTGCGCCTGGCTCTCCTTGGACATTTTTAAAGATGAACTGAGCCTTTGTCTTCTCCTCCATCTCTTACCCCCGGATCCCAGTCCCTCCTGCCCCCTCCCGCCCCGTCCCCCCCCCCGTCCCCACTGCTGGCCCGTGTGCCCTTTGCCAGGGGAGGGTGCGCTCGGGCAGAGGAAACATCCTGGCATGTTGAGGTTCTGCCTGAGGCAGCTGTACTGGCACCCTTCCTTGTCCTGGCTGGGCCTTGGCCAGGCTGAGGTGTGTTGGTAGCAAGGGATGAAGGATTTAGTGGTACCTGTCATAGAGAGAGGCCTGGAGGTCATGGAGCCCTTCCAATGACTCGGCTTCGTGGTGGGAAGTGCATGGACGCCAGGTAAGGCCAGCTCACATCCTAGCTCTGCCGTTTATCGGATGGGCACTGTGAGGTAAGGCAACTCTGACCCCAAGCCTCAGTTTCCTTATTTGTCAAGTGGGGGAGAATTATGGGACCCGGCGACACTGTAGGTATTGAGTTAAAATGATGGCCCCTCCTTGACTTCACACCTCTTGCCTTGCTCAGGGGATTCCTTAAACTAGTCATGATGAGGCTGGATATCCCTGGGAAAGGCATGGTGGGACAAGACTGTTGGCGGTGTCTCTCTTGATTGTCCAGGGACTCCACCCAGCTCTTCTGGGGCCAACAACTGGCTGGCTCCGCAGCCTCGGGGAGGCCAGTCGAGGCAGGGTCCTGAGGAGACAGGTCTTGTGCATGCGGGCGTGTACGTTCATATGTTCCGTTTGGGGAGAGCTGCAGATGTTGCGTCCATGAAGCTGCACATCTGCGGCGTGGCCTTCTAACAAGTTCTAGGACTCAGCATCGCTTTATTTGCCGAGGAGCATAGCCATGTATTGTGCATAACTGGATTTTCTCATCAAATGCTACCACTTGCTATTACATAGTCAAGTAGGGTTTATTTAGCTAATAGTTACATGACTATTAATTGAACATCTTGGTGTGGGGTGGTGGAGGCAGACTGTAGCCTTTCTTTCTAGATGCCCACTGTCTGTCAGCATGGAGAGGGGCTCAGGCTCCAGGCAAGGACTGGGGCTTAGCACTGGCCTGACCCTGCCCTGAGCAGGCTGTGTGGTTGAGGACTGATCCCTTGACTTTTCTGGACCTCACAGAAACTTGGACACCGTTCTCGTTCCCTAAGGCCACCTGCAATCATAGACAGCGATGGGTCATGCTTTCCGGAGCTGGTGTCCTGCCCAGTGCTAAACATACATTTTGGTCAGAAGGCTCCCTGTGAACCCCGGAGTCCCTTGAGCAGTTCAGCAAGCATCTCCTAAGCTGACCTTCTGCTCCAAGCACTCTTTCTTTGCTGTGCCTCCTTCGCCTGACGGAGAGGGTGGGACCAGGCTGCAGGACCCTAACCAGAGCCAGGAAGAGAACTCTCTCCTCTTGTAAAAGTTCTCAAAAATGGCACGTGAGACACACAGCTGGGGAGAAATAATACGCTGTCTTTCTGAGGAGCCAAGTGGAAGAAAGTGCTGCATGCTGGCTGAGGGCAGTCGCCAGGTTTAATCCTGATCCCATCATGTGGCCATACTTAAGTGATATACATCTCTATGCCTTGGGTTTTTTCTCGCTTTTCTTTTCTTTTTATTTTATTTATTAATTTATTATTATTATTATTATTGGTTTTCTTGAGGTAGGGTTTCACTCTAGCCCAGGCTAACCTAGAATTCACTGTGTAGTCTCAGGCTGGTCTTGAACTCATGGTGATCTTCCTACTTCTGCCTCCCAAGTGCTGGGATTAAAGGTGTGCGCCACCATTCTTTTTGTTTGTTTGTTTGTTTTTATTTATTTATTTGAGAGCGACAGACAGACAGACAGAGAAAGAGGCAGATAGATAGAGAGAGAATGGGCACGCCAGGGCCTCCAGCCACTGCAAATGAACTCCCGATGCATGCGCCCCTTTGTGCATCTGGCTAACGTGGGTCCTGGGGAATCAAGCCTCGAACCGGGGTCCTTAGGCTTCACAGGCAAGCGCTTAACTGCTAAGCCACCTCTCCAGCCCACATTCTTTTCTTTTTAAATATTTTATTTATCTATTTGAGAGAAATGGAAAGAAGCAAATTATATATATATATAATATATGTGTGTATGTATATATATATATACATATATATATATATATATATATATAGAGAGAGAGAGAGAGAGAGAGAGAGAGAGAGACAGAGACAGAGACAGAGACAGAGACAGAGACAGAGACAGAGAGACAGAGAGACAGATAATGGGTATGTCAGGGCCTCCAGCCACTGTAAGTGAACTCCAGACGCATGTACCACCTTGTGCAGCTGGCTTACATGAGTACTGGGGAATTGAACCTGGGTTCTTAGGCTTCACAGGCAAGTGCCTTGTCCGCTAAGCCATCTCTCCAGCCCTGCTTTAGGTTTTTCTACCTTACCTATAGGGCTGTCAATTTAAAAAAAAAATTTATTTTGTACTGCTGGTGATAGAACTCAGGGCCTCATACAAGCCAGGCCAGAGTCCTGAGCCATGGCCCCCAGCCCTGGAGGTGATAGAACTCAGGGCCTCATACAAGCCAGGCCAGAGTTCTAAGCCGTGACCCCCAGCCCTGGTGGCTGGTGCATTGTCAAAGGCATCTAGAAAGTGAGTCAGGATTTAATCTGATCTCATGTCTCTGTCCAGGGCCCTTGATGATCTGGGAGTTCTGGGTAGAACCTTCACGGTCAACATGAACGGGGTCATATGGAAGATCCAGAGGCGCCCAAACGCACAGGCCTTCTGCAGTGGTCAGAGTATGACCTGCCTGGGTGCAGGCGTGGGCCGGGGCACGCGGGGGAGGGCCGCAGTAGCCCTCTTGGCCTCTCTGGACCTCGCTGTGTATGCTTCCTTGAGTGCCCAGTTTCCTTTGAGACTCACTGTGATTCTGTGAGGTAGGAGGGCTGACAAGTCTACAGTGGAGAGAAAGGGACTTGTCCAAGAACACCTGGCCAACGTGCCCAGTGTCCCTGAAAAGCAGAGGGGTGGGATGGGGAAGGCACTGGAGCTCTGCTTGAAGGGGATCTTGAGCTCCTGTCCATCCACTGCTCCGTAGTTAGGGGAGACTTACTTGCTTCTTGCAGCTTGTAGCTAGTGACCAGCTGGTGACACACGTGATGGAGAATGGTGTGTGTGTGTGTGGGGGGTAACCTGAACCAGGGAGGGGAGGGACTAAGAAAGACCTCTAGGAGATCTGTTTTTGCATTTTTTTTGTATTATTTTTTGTTTTTGTGAGGTAGGGTCTCGCTCTAGCCCTGGCTGACCTGGAATTCACTATGTAGTCTCAGGGCGACCTTGAACTCACGGTGATCCTCCAACCTCTGCCTCCCAAGTTCTGGGATTAAAGGTGTGTGCCACCATGCCCAGCAAGTTTTTGATTTTTAAAAAATTCTAGTTATTTATTCTTTTGCGCATGCAGATATGTATGTGGATGTCAGGGTCTCTAGCTATTGTAAACAAAAGTCATATTCATGCACAGCTTTTTGCATCTGGCTTTACATGGGTACTGGGGGGACTGAATCTGGGCTAGTGAGCTTTGAAGTAAGTGCCTTTAACTGCTGAGCCATCTCCGCAGCCCCTAGACAATGTCTTTCCATGCAGCCCAGGCTAGCCTCTCTAACTGACTGTGTAGCCCAGGCTAGCCTTGACCATGCTGTCGCCTTTTGCCTCTGTCTGCTTCCTGAGCTCTGGAATTGCAGGTGTACACCACCACACCTGGCTCAGGAGATAAATTTTAAAATTAGACTCAAAGATGAAGGTGATCTCTCAGAATCCACATGAGGATAGGAAAGACCAGGTGATGGGCCAGTAGGTAATTCTTGAGCCAGGGCTGCTGGCATGATGGAATGCCAGGTCCCCCTGTGATTGTCACCACAGGCAGCTGGAGATACCAAGGTCAGAGGTCATGTTGAGTGTAGGGCTTGGGGACTTCAGACCCGCCTTCAACAGACTTGGAATCCAGTCTTCGTTGCTTTTTGCTCCACTGGCGTAACCTAGGGCGAGTTCCTCAGCATGTCCCTGTGAGGGTTAAAGGAGGGCACCGTGCCAACCCCCCACATGCCTGGCTCTGTTCATGGGCCTCAGACTGTGCACATCAGTGTGCTTCGTTCAGGTCCAACAACTGAGTTCACTCAGGGCAGAAGAGGGTTCTGTTGCAGAAATGCCAGGGACTGAGTTATGAAAAACTCGAGGGGGGAGGGTAGAGAGCAGAGGAAACAAGGAGAAGAGAGAGGAGAGAGGAAGAGGATGGAGATAGGAGACAAGAGATTGGAGGGAGAAGGAGGAAAGGAGGGACAGAGGAAGAGAAAGAGAAAAGGAAAGAGAAAAGAGAAGGGGAGAAGAGAACGAGAAAGATGAGGGAGAATCAAGAAAGGGAAGGGGAAAGAGCAGAAAAAGGGAAGACAGTGAAAGAGAAAAGAGGGAAGGGAGATGAGAGAAAGAAGAGAGAAGAATGAAGAGCAAAAGAAAACAGGAAAGTGAAAGAGGCTGATGGAAATACATCACTTACCTCAGGAACCCGAGTCTGAGGGCCGCCAGCTTGGGTCTTGAGCCTCACACTGCTCTTCTGTGAACAGGAGGGATCTCAGGAGACGCCAGTGCCTGCCCTCCACTTCTGTGGAGATCCCGGGCTATTGGCAGTCAGAGGGCATCTCTTCAATGATGCCAGCACCTGCTGTGTGAGGCTGGTAGGGAAAGGGACCCACGTTCTGTCCCCTCAAGACGGGCCTGGAAATGGTATGTGGGGCGTATGGATGCTTGCAGGGACTCTTGAAAGCCACTTGGGGCTCATACTGCCCTGGTTGGAGAACAGAGCAGGAGACAGGCAGGCTCCGCTTCCCCAGAGTACTTATTTTGTGCGGGGACAGTTGTGGCACTTGCTCCTTACTGCCACCTATGGGCCGTTCTTGTTACTAGCTCCCGGAACAGATGACCAGGCTGAGCAGGTCCTGGGAAGCGCCCTGCTAGCAGCAGAGCAGCAGTTAGACCGCACAAGCACCACACTGGGGAATCTTTTATTTTATTTTATTTTATTTATTATTTTTTTTTGCAATGCCATTTTATTTTTTTTATTTTTTTTTCTCCATTTTTATTAATATTTTCCTTGATAACAAAAAAATCCCATGGTATTACCCTCCCCCCTTTCCCCTTTGAAATTCCATTCTCCATCATATCCCCTCCACACTGGGGAATCTTTTAAATTTAGGGCCTTAAATGCCGACAGCATCCCTTCAGTGATTGGGAGAGACATAAGAGGGCAATAAACGTGTTTATTACTTTTGGGGCCGTGGGGACTTAGGATGCACCCAGGGCCCTGCAGAGGTCAGGGAGCACAGGTAAGGAGAAGAGAGTGGACCTGTGTGCAAGGCTTTTGTTGGGATCCTGGCCCTGTCCAAACAGGCTCCCCCCGGGGGGGGGGTTCTAATTAGAGACTTTAAAGCAAGCAGGTATGGGTTACAGGAGGTCGCAGTCTGGTGGCTTGGTGGCTCCTGGGCATGTCTGTAAGGTCCAAGGGGCCAACGTGGAGGGTCAGCAGGGTCAGTCGCATGGAAGGGTGTTGCTCTCTCACAGGGAGGTGGATATCAGGAGGATGCTCGATAGTACAGTCATCTGGGTAGACCATACTGAGGAACCAGGGTTGGTGGTTGGACCGGAACTAGTGTCCCAGGGCACTGAACTCTGCTCTGATATGAGAAAGCTAAACTTGTGCTTAAAGTGATGCCAAGGAGAATGTAGCTTAGTGGTAGGGCGCTTGATTAGTATACACGAGGGCGCGGGTCATTAGGAAAAGGACAGGTGGCTGTTGAGGGTTAGTCTGCAAAACTGCCATCTTGGAACCTTTCAAGCTCTCAATGTTAGGAAAGACAAAAGCCAAGCACAAGTCTACAGTCTGTAATCCCAGCCCCTGGGAGGTTGAGGCAGGAGTATCATCAGTTCTAGACCAACCTGGGTTATATAGTGAAACCTTGCCTCAAATAACAAAGCTAACCAGAAGACAAATAAAAATATGGGTGATGGGGCTGGGGAAATGGCTTAGCCGTTAAAGCGTTTGCCTGTGAAGCCAAAGGACCCACGTTCGATTCCCCAGGACCCAAGTTAGCCAGACACATGAGGGGGCGCATACATCTGGAGTTCGTTTGCAGTGGCTGGAGGCCCTGGTGCACTCATTCTCTCTGTGTCTGTCTCTCTCTCTCAAACAAATAAATAAAATATTTTAAAAATGTGGGTGATGTATTCAGGTTAGAGGGTGACGGAGAACCAGTCGCTGAGTATGGTACAGCTGCCCTCGGTGGCCCTCGGTGGACAGCAGAGAAGGGAGAGTATGAGTTGAGCTGTGTTCTGGACATTAGGCTTGCGCCCATGCTGGACTTCCTGCAGTGGGCTGTGGTCATGTGATATACGATGGTGGGCATGGGAGAGGGGTGGGGGAGAGAAGCACACCATGTGGCTGGTTGGACATTTCAGGACAAGGACATATCCAAGATAGTGGGGCCTTGAGGGGAAGACTAAGTCTGAAAGTGGTCCAGGAAGGGGGTCTAGGAGAAACCTCTGAGGGAAAGAGCGTTAACACATGCCTCACCGTGGGACGGGCAGAGAGGGAGGAAGGGTGTTTCGGGAGGAGCAAAGAGCCTGGCAGGGACAATGGGTGGGCTCTGTCTGGGGTGGGGGTGGGGGATCATTGGCATGCATTTAGGGCAGGAATTTGGGAGTGGGACATGGAGCTGGGCAGGAGAGCTGGGCAGGGATGAAAACTGCTTCTCCTGCTGCTTCTAGCAAGCACACGGTTTAACCAGTCAAGGGGTGAGTGGGCTGGCGTGGGCCCCGCAGAGCTAACGTGTTGCTCCCGAGGCTATTGCAGCAGCCCTAGGAAGAAGTGACAAGGACAGGAATGGGCAGAGACAGTGGGAATAAAGAGTACAGGAGGGACATGGAGAGAATTAGGCGGCAAAAGTCACAGGATCTGGCGACTTGCTGCTGGGAGGGGCTGAGGGTGACTCAGAGTTTTCCAGCAGGGATGACCAAGAACGTGGGCAGGCTCAGGGCTCCCGAGGGCAGGAATTCTGTGTAGCGAAGGGGAGGTGAGGCCAGGTGCCTGATGGGACTCTCAGCCTAAGGGCAAGGGGACCTCGAGGGCTGGATGGCCAGGAAGCGGAGGGAGGGAGGCACTAGTCTTATGTTTTAGCCACTCCTCCCTCCCACGCTCCTTTTTTTTAAAAAAATATTTTTGTTGATCTTTATTTATTTATTTTATTTATTTATTTGAGAGAGACAGAGAGAGAGAGAGAGAGAATGGGAGCGCCAGGGCCTCTAGCCACTGCAAACGAACTCCAGACGCATGCGCCCCCTTGTGCGTCTGGCTAACGTGGGTCCTGGGGAGTCGAGCCTCGAACCTGGGGTCCTTAGGCTTCACAGGCAAGCGCCTTAACCGCTAAGCCATTTCTCCAGCCCCCTCCCACGCTCCTTGATTGGCAGATTTCTACCCTCTCCCCATCAACCAGGGACTGCTTGGCCACAAGGAGTCTGGCCTGGGGCAGAGATGGGGGAGTTTGTTGTGAGGAGCTCATGGGTCCAGGAATCCCAGGCGCCTTTTACACACCATGCTCTGACACACTGTCCTGTGGGACAGGGAGGAACCCACAGCAACTTTTCCCACCCAGGGCCAGAGCTGCTCCAGCTAGCCATGCCACACCCCTCTAGCTGGCTGAATGGAGGGAGGGAAGGGCTGGGGTGACCTGGGGGCCCCTGAGAGCTCCCTGCTGCTGGGGTCTCACCAGCTTCTGGCTGGGCCTCTTCCCGTCCCCTGGCTCTGGTTCATGAGGGAGGTGGGACTGGAGCCACCGGGTTCTGCTGCCTTATCTAGCCCCTGAGTTTACCCACTGATCCAGGGAGGGAAGGGCCTGGACGTGCTCCATGTGGCTGTCTGCCACCAGTCAGGGAAACAGTGATCTTTGTCGTAACAAGCCATTGCCCTTGGATGGCATTGTGCATTTCATTGACTTTGTGGGGTTCACTCTCCTCTGTCTGCACCCAAAGAACAGCCCTGAATAGGGGGAGTAAGGCAGGGTGGCAGCCACACTCGAATATAGGAGAGCTGAGATGGCCTTTGTCTTGGCAACCAGCTCTGCCTCTACGCTGATGGTCAGCATAGGTCGTATTGGGGCCTTTCTCCAGTGACAGCTCCTTTAGGTGTCCGAGACAGGGGGCTAACCCACCGTGGAATGTCTCCTTCATCCAAGTGTTGACTCCATGAGATCGCTGAGCACCCGTTTCCTCACGGGGAAAGCTGAGATTAGTAAAGTTGTCTGTTCTTCCCACAGGCTTTGCAGGCTGTCCTCAGAGGCCTGATGTGTCTGTCCTTAGACACTCTGCTCCCTGCCACTGTCAGCATGCCCTTTCATCCCAGAGGGACTGTCCTGTTCTTTCCCCTCTGTGTACATCAAAGTGTCTGGGACTTTGAGGCCCAGAGAATGCAATGGATGCTGTCAAGGCCACACAATTAGGAAACAGGTCTGCAGATCCCTGACTCAGTGCAGAGCCTGGCAGGGTGGAGATGTGCAGGGGGAGGGGTGCCCAGAGCTGCTTAGATTCCCCCCCCACACCTCGAGCAAGGTCAGAGTATTGGGACCTGCAGGGCCAGAGTGGAGAGTTTATACACTCCGGTTTCATGAGGCTGGGCAGGCCAGATGGGCAAAGCCTGGTGCTCACTTAACAGTCCAGAAGGCTCCACTTGCTCCTATCTGCTCCTGGGCTAGCAAGGGCTCTTTTCGGGGACGCAACTGCCTAACTGTTTCCTTGGGTGAAGACTTTTTTCCCTGGGCTTTGGGTGGAGCATTGGTTTGGGGGTGGGGAGAGCTAGAATGGGAAGATCTATCTCTGAATGGGATGAGAGAGAGGAAGGCGTTGGGGCTCTTTTGGGTTTCTTTCCTGTTTCCCCTGGATGGCTGGCTCTGAGTTCTATTTCTGATCCACCCCAGGCTAGGGTTGAGGTCCCTCCCTGGAATGTCTGTGAGAGAAATTGCCCAGGAAGTATCAGAGATGGGAAAAGAGGGGAGGGGAGACAGCAGAAGGAGGCACTTGTCTTCTCCTCCTTGTGGGGTGGAGGACTCTGAGACAGTCCCAGAAATTGGGCAGTGACCTGCCCTCACCAGATGACAGCTGTCTGGAACAACAGACTGTGTGTGTGTGTGGGGGGGGGGGGGCGGCAGGGAAGGAGAGGATACCAGGTGCTGCTGCTCATCCTGACCACCAGGTGGTGTTGCTGGGCTCTGGATCAAAGTCGTGGCTTGCAACCCTCTCTGGACGTCTTGTCTCTGCTTCCCCTTTTCAGTCTTTACAAAATATGCATTTTATTTATTTGAGGGAGAGAGAGAGTGTGTGTGTGTGTGAATGGGCACGCCAGGGCCTCTAGTCACTGCACATGAACTCCAAACACATACGCCACCTTGTACATCTGGCTTATGTGGGTACTGGGGAATCAAACCTGGGTCCTTAGGCTTTTCAGGCAAGAGATTTAACCACTAAGCCATCTCTCCAGCCCCAGGCTGACATGGAATTCACTATGTAGTCTCAGGGGGGCTTCGAACTCATGGTGATCCTCCTACCTCTGCCTCTCAAGTGTTGGGATTAAAGGTACGCACCACCACTTGCAGCCCATTTCTGTCTTTTTGAACTTTCTTTGTGTGTGTGTGTGTCTCTCTCTTCTTCCTCTCTCCCTCCCTCCCTTACTTCCTTCTTTCTTTTCTTTATCCTTCCCTCCCTCTCTTCCTTAGTTCCTGTATATGTGTGCGTTCTGTGTACATGGATGCAAGGCTAGAGGAAGAAACGGAGTGTCTGCTTCTGCTCTTTCACCTTATTTTATTGGCAACTTTTGTGCATATAGACAATATGTCATGATCATAGTCCCCTCCTACCCCCTCCTTTTTCTTCCTCCTGAGTCCCTCCTTCACAGAATCCCTTCTTTCCAACAAGTCTCTCTTCTATTTTGATATCATAATTTTCCCTCTCCTATTATGCAGTTCTTGTGGAGGTAGTGTCAGTCACCGTGAGTCCATGAGTACCATGGCCACTTTGTGTCTGGGAGACAGTATTGTAAGCGCGCCTATCCTTCCTTTGGCTCTTACATCGTGTGGCGGTTTGATTCCAGTGTCCCCCATAAACTTATGTGTTCGGAAAGCTAGGTCCCCAGTTGGTGGCACTTTGGGAATTGGAGCCTCCTGGAGGCAGTGTATTGTTGGGGGCAGGCTTATGGGTGTTATAGCCAGTTTCCCCTCCCAGTGTTTGGCACACTCTCCTGCTGCTGTTGTCCACCTGATGTTGGCCAGGAGGTGATGTCCACCACCCTCTGCTCATACCATCGTTTTCCCCTGCCATCATGGTGCTTCTCCTCGAGTCTGTAATCCAACATAAGCCTTCCCCCGCCACACAAGCTGCTCTTTGTTGAGTGTTTTCTGCCAGCAATATGAAGCTGACTGAAACACATTCCTTCTGCCACCTCTTCTGCCATGGTCTCTGAGCCCCAGAGAGTATGATAGAGTCTCTTACTGACCTTGGAGCTCATAGTTTTTCAGTTAGGTTGGCTGGCTGGTGAGCCCCACAATCTTGTCTCCATCCCCCCCCCCCCAGCACTGGGGTTACAGGCTTGCTCAGCCATGCTTGGCTTTTTACATGGGTGCTGGGTATCAAACTTCACTATCGCTTCTAACACAGCCCACACAGCCATCTCCTCCCAGCTCTGTCTTTTTGTATTTCTGAAACTTTAGCAAGGTTGCAAATTCGTACTGCCTGAATTTTATGAAAGCTCCTGACATGCTGGTCCACCCCAGATACTTTCCTGGCCGTCCCACAAACATTTACCTCATAGGACACAAACATCCACATCAGAAGTTGCCATTACTATCTAATACACAGAGCCATGGGGTCTTACTGGGAGTCCCCACGATGTCCTTATGAGTACCAAAACGATCCAGTTCAAAATCAGCCAGCGTGTTTATCTGCCATGTCTTCAGTCTGGAAATCTCCATCTTCCCTTAACTTTCATGACCTTGTCACTTGTGAAGACTCCAGGCCATTTAATTTTTAGACTGTGCCTCAGTTTGGGTGGACTTGATGTTTCCTCTTGATTAGATTCAGGTTGTGGCTCTTGGCAGGAATATCACAGAGTTACGTTTTGTCCTCAGTCACCGCCTCCCAGGTGCGCGACGTCCACTCGTCCCAGAGCGGGTGCTGGAAACTTTGATCGCTTGATTGAAGTGAAGCCCGTCAGGAAAAGCCACTCCCCGCACTTGGGACAGCCACCCCCGCTGCATTTTCAGTTTGGGGCAGTGTCCTTCTCTGTAGCCCAGGCTGGCCTTGAACTTGAGGCAATTTTCCTGCCTCAGCTTCCCGAGTGCTGAGACGACAGATGTGTGCCAGCGCATCTTTCTTCATCCGTTGTCACTTCTAAGTATGATGTGGGGAGGTGCTTTGAGTTTGTGAATATTCTATTTTAATCCACCTTTCAGTTTCACTTATTATCTCTCCCAAGGTGGACGCTCAGAAGCCATTGCTATCACACCGTATTCTGATGTTTGGATCTTCCCCAGTTTGGCCTCTGGGAGCCCCTGGTCCTAATGTCTCTCTGTTCCTCTTGGGTCTTGGGTCTCCTTTTGCTCTGCCTATCTCTCTTCTCACGTTCGTTCTCTGCATGTTTGCGGCTTGCTGTTCCCTCGCTGCCGTCATCTGTTCTTCCCTTCCATTCTGCCTACCTCGCTGTGGCTTTTCTTCTTCTGTTTCCTTCCTTTCCCTCTCCTCTGCCTTTCTCTCGCTCCCTGCCTCTTCCCCTCTCTGGCTTGCTGTCCCTGACCCAGCTGTCTGCATCTCTCAGTGTTTTCTGGTGGCTGCTCCACCGTATAATCAGAAGTAAAACCCGGACCTGCCTTCTTTGTGGCGCTCTTCCTCCTCAAAACACATAAAACCATCCCCTGTGGCTCTGTCTCAGAGCTGGGAGGCTCTGGGAAAAGATGCATTGGTGGTGGTGGTGGGGTGGGGGGGATCCTTGAGAAACCAGACTCTTCCAGTACCGCAGTGTCGATGACCCTGTCTCTGTGAGTGTCTACAAGTGCTCAGAAGGGGCATCAGCCACAGCTGTGCCCGGGACAAGGAAAAGTCTGGCTTTTCCTTGCTTAGTGTGCACAGGCCCTGGGTTTGACTGCCAGCATATATTTTATAATGTAAAGAATAGAAAACCAGGGGCTGGGGAGATGGCTCAGCAGTTAAAGGCACTTGCTTGCAAAGCTGGCCAGCCTGGGTTTGATTCCCCAGCAGTGATGTAAAGCCAGACACAGAAAGTGGAGCAAGCGTCTGGCATTCAGTTGCAGTGGCAGGAGACCTTGGTGTGCCTACGCATGCGCGCACACATGCAAGTAAATAAAAATGTATTTTAAAAATCATCCCATGTCTATGCAGCTTAAGAGCCTGGCAGAACAATTCCTTTGCGAGAGAAATCCCAGTCGCACTTCCCTGAGGGAGGTGTTGACTGGGAAGGGTCTGAGGGGGCCTTTGGGTTATGGTTACGTGGGGTAAGGCTGTACTAAGCTTGGTGGAACCCAGGGCCTTTCACATGCTAGGCAGGTGTTCCATCCTGGCCCAGTAAAGCCACACATTTCAACTTTGTGTGCTGACTGCATTTGTGACACCCTTAAAATGAAGCAAACAGAAAGAAAATGATGGATGGCAGCTATACAAGGGCCCGTAATCCCTTGGTGTTGGGAAATGCAGTCGCTGTTTTGGGCTCTATCCAGTGACGCTGCTCGCCTTGGAGTTTGGAATGGGTTCTGTCACCCCTGCACCGTTTTCAGACCCTGGGTCCTCTTCCCTTTTCAGCCTCATGAAGAGATCTTCCCTCTGTGCGCCCTCTGTCCTGCCTACTCCTCCCCTGCCCTACCCGGTCTGACCTCTGTGCCTTTCTTCCCACAGCCAGAGGATCTGGAGGCCCCAAAGACCCACCACTTCAAGGTGAAGACCTTCAAGAAGGTGAAGCCCTGTGGCATCTGCCGCCAGGCCATCACACGGGAGGGCTGCACCTGCAAAGGTGAGGAACCCACGAACTAGGGCCAAGGGAAGGGGCAAGCGGGACCCCCGTGGGGCACGTCCTCAGGGTTCCGACCTGCGTCTGGCTCTCTCATCTGTTGCACGATGCCGAGCACCCTGGATGGCAATGTGTGGTGGCATGAGATGGCACGTGGCAGGTGGTGGATGGCAGGGAAACGGGGCAGATTGCGAAGGGGGTGAGGGGCCTAAGGTGTGGATGACGTGCAGGTAGCTTGTGGATAGTGTGTGGAAGATACGTGGATAGGATGGGGTGGCATGTGGAAGGCATGCGGCTGGTGTGTGGAAGCCGTGAGGAGAGTTTGTGACAGGTGGGTGCGGGTCACATGGGTGCCGTAGAGATTGTGTGGCGGGGGAGCGTGACAATGTGTGGAAGGTACACGGTTGGTGTCGCAGGGGTACTCAGTGGGACAAAACCCCCAACCAGAAGAAGCATGTAGAAGAAAGGGTTTATTTTGGCTTACGGTATTGAGGGGACACTTCCTCAGGCCGGGGAAACCATGGCAGGAGAAGACAGCTGGGTGTCACTTCTCCTCATCAGCAGGAGGGAAAGTAAACTGGCTAGCACTGGGGAGTGGGGCTGGATTATAAAACCCCAAAGCCCCACCCCAGTGACGCACCCCCTCCAGCAAAGGCTCCATGAGCTGGGGAATCCAGTATAAGGCTTGATCACCAGCACTTGAAGCTCCCGAGGACATTTCACATTCAAATCACCGCAGTAGGTATGGAGAAGGTATGTGAAAGGCATGTGGAAGGCACATAGTTAACATGTGGAAGGTGTGTGGTGTGTGGAAGGTGTGTGGCTAGCCTTTGGAAGGCGCCTGGAACGTGTGTGGATGAAAATCACGTGTATACTATGTGGTTAAGGGGGTGTGATGGTGGGCGGAAGGCGCGTGGATAGCGTGTGAAAAGGCATGTACGTAGCATGTGGAAGACGTGGTTGGCATGTTTGGGAAGTGTGTGGTAGCATGTGGAAGGCATGCAGGTAGCATGTGCCTGGTGGCACTTGGGACTACTGCCAAGAAACCAGGCGCTCCTCTTGGGGTAGTTTGAGGTGCTTTGAGAGTCCCCACATTGGCTGGCTGCTCAACTTTTTTAGTCAGTCTCTTCATGTGCTTTGGAAGGGCCTGAGGTCTGGTCCTCACTGTACCAGAGACCCAGCTGTGCTGTCACAGGTCACGGAGGGGAATCAGCACCCGAGCCTGAGGCCACCGTCCATCCACCCAGTTGCCTTCCTCCCCTCCTCCCCGCATCTCATCCATTGCCAGCCCCCCCCCACCCCCCAGGCGCAGCAGACTTGCTGAGTTTCGGGTCTTCTTCCCACCTCAGTACCTGCCTTCACTCTGCCCAGCTGACGGCGGCCCTCGCTCAGCCCCTTCCTGTTTCCTGAGCTGCCTCTGCTGTCCAGTCTCCGGTGAAAGCCACTGGGCCCCCACTACCCTCAAGACACAGCTCTCTCATGGCTTGTGAGGCCTGGTGGGCTCAGCTTTGGCCCATGTCCTCACCCCCATTCCACACTCAAGCTAGCTTCTCTCTCCCTTCTGAGGAGGCCAGGCCTGGCAGTTATGCCAATGGGCCTAGCTCCTTCCTGCCCCGGAGCCTTTGTTCACTCCGTTCTCTACCCAGCCTCTTCTGTACATATCACAGACCAGTAGGGCTAGGACCGGTAGGTAGCTAGCATTCAGCACTCAGAACAGTCTTAAAGGGACCTAGCACCTCGTGCAAGGTCTCACCCAATGCTCACAGCACCAGGAAGGTGCCAATGTACAGATGAGGAAACAGGCTGCTGGTCACGTCTCCTGCCAAGGCACAGGGCTCATGGGGCTTTCAGGGCCTGTGCTCTGTAGCGGTCACGGTAACACCACTGAATATGGAGGTGGGAGTGTTTGGCTGGAAGTGGCCAGTGAAGTTTGTTTCAGGTGAGGCCTGAGTGGTGAAGGTCAGATCTGTACAGTCCACGGGTGCTTGCAATACCAAAATCAGCCACGTGGTGTCAGCCTCCTCCCAGAAGGTTCCTGGTGGGCATCAGGGAAGCTAAGGACTAGGATTGCTGAAGGCAATGGTTCGCATTTTAAAAGTTTTTATTTATTTATTTGCAAGGAGAGAGAGAGAGAGAGGGAGAAAGAGAGAGAGAATGGGCATGCCAGGGCCTCTTGCTGCTGCAAATGAACTCCAGACAAGTGCAAGCCACTCTGTGCATCTGGCTTTACGTGGGTGCTGGGGGATCGAAGCCTTCGCAAGCAAGCACCTTAACCACTGAGCCATCTCTCCAGCCTGGTTTGCATTTTGGTAATGTAATAGCGCCCATCCTGCCCTGTACCTCCAGGTCTCATAATTTAGTTTCTGTCTCCCTCCATCTCCAGTTCCTTCCTTCTGGTGTCCGTATCTTCCCTCACTCAACAAGCATCTAGTGGTTCTGTGATAGGAGGACACAGGAGGCAGGGGTCAAGGGAGTCCTGGGATTCCTTGTATGACCTTGGGAACATCTCTGACTTAACTTGAGGGTCCTGACTGACAAGAGACCTGGTTTCTACCAGCAAGCCTCCAGGTTCACCCGGATTCCAGGCTAGCCCTGCCAGTGTGAAGTAGAGGGGGTGGGAGGAGTCTGTGAGAAGAAGGCTGTGGCTACACTCTAGAAACACCAGTAGGTGTCAGGACTGGGCCATGGAAGGCCACCGAGCAGGCCCAGCAAGGGAGGAGGGAAAAGAACTCCTGCCTCTGAGGCCCCAGGTCCACCTCCAGCAGGAGGACTGGGCTCAGGCCTGGGGCCATTGGGCTCACTGGTTGGAGATGCAGGAAAGAACAAACTCTGTGTGGAACCAGGAGGTTGTGGAGGAAGATAGACCCTCTTACCCGTCTATTCTTCCTTCCATCTACCCATCCCATACCTCTATTCATCCCACCCATCTATCCACCCCAATCACTTGTCCGTCCATCCATTCATCCATCCATCCATCCATCCATCCACCCCAATCACTTGTCTATCCATCCATCCATCCATCTATCCACCCCAATCACTTGTCTATCCATCCATCCATCCATCCATCCATCCGCCCACCCACCCATTCGCTCTCAGCTCCCACCAACTCCAACCTTCTAACAATCCATTCACCTATCCCAACCATTGCCCATCCATCCACCGCTCATCCGTCACTCTCATATATTCATTCATTCTACCCACCCACTCATTCATCCACCTAGCCACCATCTGTCTCAAGCATCTATCCATCCACCCACCCACGCCATCTGTCCATCCACCCGATCACCCACACTATCCGTCCCATCCATCTAGGGTCACTAGATATGGCTGTACAAGTTGCCCCCTGGTAGAGGGGCTGTGGCGGAATAAACTCCAGCCTACGTCTTATTCACTGAGCTCAACACAGAAGGTTCACTGTGTTGCCTGTTTCCTACCAGTCTTTGAGTCTTGCCTCTTAAACATAGCGAGAGCACTTGGATCACTGGCTGGGAGGCTGTCTGTGGGCTGGGGCATGGAATAGCGAGGCCCAGAACTCACTCTCCACAGGGCACTTCTGCCATAGGCAGCAGCCGTGAGGAACCTTGGGTTTGAACACAGGCCATCAGCCATCTGCTTCCCTGGGCCTTAGGATCCACTGTCTCTCTCCTCCCTTCTTCCTCTGTTTCCTACTTGTCAGATAGCTGCATGAGCTGGAAAGGAGTCATAGGGCATAGAGTGGAACCCTGGTTGTAGGAGACTCAAAGATGGACAACGGGGTCGGGAAGTGACAACAGACATCTTTGTGTCACTTCCCAGCTTTAGCCTCAGTTTCCCATTCTGCAAATCCGGAGGCTGGCTAAGGGAGCCCTGGGGAGGACCTGTAAGATTCGCTCCTTGGAGTCTAGTCTGTGCAGGCTGGATAGCTACCAAGTTCAGGCTGGTGTGTCAACCTCTGTGTGCCCGTGTGTCTTCCGGTGCTCATGGGCTGAGCTGTCTGTAGGCCTGACCTGGTGCTGAGTGCTGGCGCTGAGAGCCCCTCGCTGTCCTGGGAGGACACAGTCAGGTGGTCACGGAACCTGGGACAGGGCAGGATCTCTTTGGCTCAGCAAAGATCTTGTTAGGCTTCAGCAGCGAGGGAAGGGGTGTGCTGGAGAGGTCTGAAGGGACGTACAGGGCTTCCCACGGGTCCTGGGAGTGGTGCTGTAGGGGAGACCCATAAATACTGGGGGCAGGTGGCTTTGAGGGAGGTGGGATAGACTCGGAGCTCTGTGCAAGAGGTCTCTCAACTAGAGCAGAATGCCTGCTTAGGAGCCCAAGGGCTTCTGTGAGGGTCTGGTATGGGGTTCAGCCTTAGGCTACTTCCCTTCTCATGCCTCCTGCTCAGCTTGGAAGCAGGAAGCAGTCACGTCACCTGTGGACACTCGGTCAAGCCTGTCTAGAAGCCCTCACTGGCTGGGTTTGGGGAAACCTTGTTCCAGGGAACCCTTCCCCATGACCTTTCTGGGGACCCCAGCTTCCCTCCTGTACCCGAGGACCTCTTAGAGTCATCATGGGCATCCTGTCACAAGGCTGGAAGACCCGGTTTGTCCCTGTCCGGCTGTGTGACCTTGGGGAAATACTTCACCTCTCTGGGTGTGATGTTCCCTCTCTATGTGAGAGGTTGGAGTAGATCTGACACTCCGAACAGGTCTCCCAACAAACTATGTCATTGCTGGGGGTGTTTTAGGGGCCCAGGAGGGTGGGAGAGAAGTGAAATCTAAGGGAAGGGTAAGGGCCAGGGTGGTGGAGCCCCATCCTCTTCAATCAGACTAGCTCTTGCTTTAAGAGTTAGACGCAAGTGAGCAGACGGGTGTAATTTATTTTTATTATTTGCAAGGAGAGAGATAGAAGAGAGAGAGAGAGAGAGAGAGAGAGAGAATATGAGCATACCAGGGCTTCCAGCCATTGCAAATGAACTCCAGATGCATGCGCCACTTTGTGCATCTGGCTTTACATGGGTACATCAAACTTGGGTCATTAGACTTTGCAGGCAAGTGCCCTAACTGCTAGGCCAGCTCTCCAGCCCAGTGTAACGTGTCCTGCTCTTGGTGGGGTGTCATGCATTCAAGCCCCAGCTGAGCCTGGCTGGCAAGAACTTGGGCAGCTGCTTTATTTCTCTGAGCCTTAGCTTTCCCACCTTTAAAAATCTTTAAAATGAGACAAACAGCAAGACACTAGGGTGCTGAGGGATGACAGGAGGTGCCATATAGAACACTCAGATCAGAGCCCGCCCATGCTGTGAGCCTGTCCACACCCACGTCACATGAGCCCACGGCAAGAGCTTGAGCAGTTCGGCTGTAACAGAGAGTTGGGAGCTGTCTGTGGTAGTGACGCCTGTAATTCCAGCACTCGGGAGGCTGAGACGGGAGGACTGCCATGAGTGTATCACAGAGTGCTACCTATCTCAAATAATCCAAAATCCAAACCGAAACAAGAAAAAGGAAACTTCTGGGAGCAAGCCCAGTACCTGGTGCCCAGTGCCAATAATCCTAGCCCTTGGCCAAGTCAGTAAGAAGGAGCTTTCAAGTATATGTGTGTGTGTGTGTGTGTGTGTGTGTGTGTGTGTGTGTATGTATGTATGTATGTATGTATGTATATGTATATATATGCAAGACTTTGTTTCAAAAAATAAAATCAACTGGATGATCTGGAAAGGTTCTTCTTTTTAAAATAATTTATTTATTTAAGAGAGAGTGACAGAAAGAGAGAGACAGAGAGAGAGAATGAATGGGCATGCCAGAGCCTTCAGTCATTGCAAACGAACTCCAGATGCATGGGCCACCTTGTGAGTTTGGCTTTATGTGGGTATTGGGGAATCAAACTCTGGTCCCTGGACTTTGCAGGCAAGCACCTTAACTGCTCAGCCATCTCTCCAGCCCCATGGAAGGCTTCTTCTTGCTGATTCTTTAGAGGCACGGTGTCCTAAGAACTTCCCTGCCCCAAGATGCCTGTACTCTTCAGGGTTCCCAGAGAAACAGGACCAAAGGGATGTGTGTAATTAGAGATGGAAGGAATGGAAGGCAAGGTGGATGGATCAATGGCAGGAAGGATAGAAGGATGAATGGAAGGGTGGATAGAAGAATAGTTGGATGGAAGGATGAAAGAAAGTATAGATGAAAGAAAGGAGGGATAGATGGAAAGAAGGATGTATGGATGGGTGGGCGGATGGATAGGTGGGTAGGTTGATTCGTTTTTAGGAACTGGCTCATGTGACTGTGGGGGCATGGTGAGTTGTAGTCTGTGGGTGGGCTGCAAAGTTGCAGGTCAAGTCCAGACACAGTGTACTGGGCAGCATTCTTTCAGCCTTAAACTGACTGGGTGAGGCTCACCCACACTATGGAGGTTGCATGCTTCTGTTTAGAGTACACTGATTTATACTTCAGAAACATGTACCTTGGCGGGCTGGAGAGATGGCTTAGCGGTTAAGCTCTTGCCTGTGAAGCCTAAGGACCCCCGGTTCGAGGCTCAATTCTCCAGGACCCACGTTAGCCAGATGCACAAGGGGTGCACGCATTCATTTTCAGTGGCTGGAGGCCCTGGCGTGCCCATTCACTCTCTATGTGCCCCTTTCTCTCTCTGTCTGTCGCTCTCAAGTAAATAAATAAAAATAAACCAAAAAAAATCATGTACCTTTAACTGCTGAGACATTTAACCGCTGAGACATCTCTCCAGGTCATCGATGTCATCTTAAAAAAATACATTTGCGCTTAACCGCTAACAAAAAAAAAAAAAATGAAAAAAAAAAAACATTTACAAGCCGGGCATGGTAGTGCACGCCTTTAATCCCAGCACAGGTAGGAGGATCAACGTGAGTTTGAGGCCACCCTGAGACTACATAGTGAATACCAGGTCAGCCTGGACTAGAGTGAGACCCTACCTTGAAAAACCAAATAATAAAAAATAATAATAATACATTTGCAGAAACTTCTAGAATAAAGTTTGACTAAATATTTGGGTAACAGGATCTAGCCAGGCTGACACACAACACTAGCTGCTGAATACCTGCAGCCCAGGCTGTGAGCAGGGCCCACCGAAGTCTGCAGCAGACAAGGGATCTAGGAGGCGCTGAGGCCTGGCCAGGCCTGGGGACGATGGCTGGCTCAGGTGCATACACTGAGGCTCTGTGCTCATTTTCTGACCAGGAGGAAAAGGCCATTTAGATCCCAACAATGTGGGCTTCCTGTGTTCCCCGGGGCCAGAAGCCACCCCAGCCCAGAGCCCTACAGCCCAGCTGAGGATGGAGTGAGCCAAGGGTGGGGCTGGGACTAGCTCCCCATCCTGCTGGTCACTAATGGCCCTCCCACAGAGGCTCCATAGGGCCACACTGGCCCTGCTGGCAGGGAAGGGTGACCACCTGTGGGCACTGTCTCCCTATCCAGGGCCTCACCTCACAGGAGGGCGCTGTGGGTGGCTTTGTGCTTTCAGAGCCCTCCAAGGAGTTGGGGAGGCCACAGTCTGCCCAGGTGGGATGGACCTTGACATGCGCTGTGTCTGTGGTTTCCAGGCAGTGGAAAGGACCTCAGGAGACAGATGTCAGGGTCCTGTTTCTCCCCGCACCTCTAAGCCTGCAATGAGAATGTATCTCAGAAGAGAAACTTTCCACCAGCCCCAGGCCAGCTTTTCCAGAGCCGGAATGAGTCTCCCGCTCCTCCGTGGGAGGGAGAGGGCGGCGGCGACCGACGAGGGGTGCTTTGTCTGTCCGTGAGGCGCTAACAGTTGCTCACGCTGGTAATTTACAAACAACAGACATCTGTTCCCACAGCTCTGGAGGCCCGAGATCAAGTCACTAGCAGACTTGATAGATATTCCTGAGGGAGGACTCGCTCCCTCTTCCACGAGGGCTCCCAGTTGCTGTGTGCACCCCAGGGATCAGTAAGGGACTGGCTCCTCCGTGTGGTGAGAGAGTGGAAGGGCCTGGGACCTCTTAGCAGTCACAGAGAGCTTAGGTTCCTGCACAGGGTTCAGGAAGGACACACATTCCAATCACAGCAGGGAGGAGGGGGTGTGTGGTGCAGGCTCTCCAGCCTGGGAGATCACTGGGACCCCTCTGATCCAGGTGTCTAAAACCCTGAGGTGAGGCAGACAGATGGGTGACACCACGGGGCATGGCTGTGGTGGGGGTCAGACCACTGGAGTGATCCAGGGACAGCTGCTGGGGCCAGAGCATTCCAAGAATTTCTTCATGTTTGTAAACATTATGCCATCTCATGACGGCAAGGATGCCAAGTCAGAGCAGGAATCTGACCAGAGAGGAGGAGTTGACTTGCTCTAGGTCACACAGCAACATCATCGTGTCAGCGTGGGAACTCAGGTCTTCTGAGTAATAACTGTGGCCACGGTAACGGACACACTGCTGACCACAGTTAGCCAGCAAGCAGAGAAATCCTATATTTACTTCCGTCTCACCGTCCAAGGTTCCGTTAGCCACAGCCAACAGCGGATCCAAAAATGTTAGATGAACATCCCAGGAGCTAGTGTTTGAACTAGTCAGTGAACTAGTGTTTGGGGGATGATGTATTGTTTCGATCGCTCTGTTACTGTTACCCAGTATACCCAGGGGACTACACTACAGTGCCCCACTCTACAGTAACCGACCCCTGTGAGGTAGATGCTAATATCAGTCCCACTGTGCAGGTGAGGAAGCAGAAGGTCAGAGCGGGGAGATCACTTGTCTCAGATCACATAGCTAGGTGATCCAGCGCGGCTGCAGAGAGGACCAAGTCACCCCTACTCTGTGCCCCTGCCCGCCCACCCATAGGCTTGGTTGCTGCTGTTGGTATGGACACTGACCAGCTCCCAGTGTCCTGACTGTCCCCTCAGCAGGACCTGGAGCCCAAGGAGGGCTTGTCTCACCCACGGTGTCTTCTCTGTGGCCCCAGAACTCCAGCTTTGTCCAGGAGTTTCAGCTGGGCACAGTCCTGTCAGTTTAAAGGACATTGTGCCACATTGACTAAGGTTGTATTTCCGGGGGGGGAGGGGCAGGGGATCCAAAGCTGCCATGGGGAAGCATATGGGAGTTGGGGAGGGGCGGAGGTGGGAGCAAGCCATAAAGGAATTCCAAGGAGCTGAGGATTCTGGGAGTGCAGGGAAGGAGGGACCATCTCTGAACGCCTGATTAGATAGGGAGGATGTTTTGAACTGGACCACAAAGGGTATATGTGAGTCCTCCATTGCAGACTCACAAAGCCTATCTGGGGACGTTGATGTGGCAGGAGCATGGGCTGGGGGCAAGAGTGAGACCAGGCTGTGCTGAGAACCTGAAGGGTGTTCTAAGCAAGGGCGTGCTGGGCTTGGCAGTGGCCTGTAGATTTATGGGGCTAACAGGGAGAACGGGCACAAAGAAGGGTGTTGGTGTGAACTGGTGCATGGTGGTGGGACCTGGCGCTCCATACTGTCTTTGGAGTTTCTTTCTGAGACAAGACGACGGATGGAGTGCTTGACAAGATGAGAAAAGGAAAGGAGTTAGGAGAGGCACATGTGGAGGTGGGACCCAGGAGATGGCTAGTGGTATTGGGCCCCAGCACCAGCCAGCACTGGCCTTGCTTTCTGAAGGGTCCTGGGCTCTAGCTTGTATTCTATTCATCTTACTGCTACTGGACCTGGAGGTTTAAACTCAAAACAGAATGGCTTTTCCACAGTATGAGAGACAGGAGTGTGTGAGTGACTTGGTGGGGTGCTTCTGGCTCGGGGTCTCTAGGAGGTCTCAAATCAAGGTGGCTGCATGATCTTGTAGACCTGATGGGGGCCACAGCCCATCAGCCTGGCTCCCTTCTAGCCCAGGAGAGCCGGCTGGCTGCTGGAGTGTCCTTAGGACAGGGCGACTGGCTTCCTTCAGTGACTGGGACTTGAAGTCACACTGTCTATTATGGCTTTCCCTCAGAAGTCACACGCCATCAATAGAACTCTATTGGATCATGCTGAATTTCCATCACTGTGACAGAAAACCTGACATAACCAACTTACAGGCAGATAAGCTAATTTTGGCTCAATTTCAGTCTCATGACGGCTTGGGACTGTGGTTACACAGACATGGCAGAAGCTCATGCTGGAGGAGGTCTGCTCACTCGTCCTCAGGAGCAAAGAGAATCAGGAAGGGGCCAGGCTCCCAGTATCCCCCTCTGGTGACCTAACTTCCTCCCTAGGCCTGGGTTCGTCCAACTTTCTTCTCTATGTCAAACAAAATACAGCATAAGAGCACACAGTTATTTTGCTCACACTGCAGAGGCGGCGTCCGTCCTTCATGGCGGGAGGGTGTGGCTGGACAGGGCGGCTCACCTTATGGTGACCGGAAGCAGAGGAGAATGCCTGTGGTTTTCTCTTTCTCCTCTTATTCCACCTGGTCCCCAGTCTATGGGATGGATTGCCCACGTTCCCCCTTGGTTAATCCTCTCTGGAAATACAGACAGACCTACCCAGAGGTGTGTGTGCTTGACTAATGTCCAGGGGCTTCTCCAGCCAATCAAATTGACAACATTAGCTCTAACTCTTAAACGGTCTACCACCTCCCCATAGCATGGGGAGAGGAAGGGTTTGATGACCTGCTGATCCACCCAGTCTGAACACACTGACCTGCTTTTGGTCATCAGCCCTAGGGCATGAATACTCCTCGGAGGCAGGCTGCCGCAGTTTCCCTTCTTGTCCCATCCTAAGTCTTGCATTGGTCTGGCACACCCGCCTGGCTGTGGGTCACAGACCAGTCTGCACAGGCAGTGGGCCTTCCTCTGAATTGCACAGATGATGTCAGTCAGGCTCTGGGGTCTGCGGATGCTGCCCTAGCTGAAGAGGCGATGGTGTGAATGAGACAGGCAAGCTCCACTCTCGAAGTCCGGAGAGTCTAGCGTGGGCAGGTAACGCGGCTGGAAGCTACCCAAAATGACTTCAGACTCTGAACTGTGCAGACAAGGAGCCCGTGAGGGTGCTGTGAAAGACTAATGGATGGATACCCACTTTGATGTGGGCGGTCAGAGAAAGCCTTGTGAATAGGAGCCAGCCTTGAGTGGATTCCTGGAGGCTAAGAGGGACTCAACCCAGTGCGGGGTGGAGGTGAGGACGAAGGTCCCGGCAGTGGGAAGGCGAAGTGTAAAGGCCCTGTGGTAGAAAAGAGCTTGTGTTCTGGGAACCGTCAGCAGTGTGGAGGGCAGACAGGCCCTGGAGCAGGACACGTTTCTGATGATCCTCATTGGGCCCTGGTGTCTAGACTGAGGTGGGAGGTCCGCAGTGGACGCTTAGGGAGTTCTTTTGGTTGCATATGAGGTGAGGTGGCGGGGGGGGGGGGACTGAATGAAGAATGGCTGAGAGAGAGTGAGGTGGGGGTGGTTAAATGGTGTGGTGCACATAAGGCTCCAGGGGAGACAGCTGGGTCCAATTCAGTGACTTTTTTTTTTTTTTGGTTTTTCAAGGTAGGGCTTCATTCTAGTCCAGGCTGACCTGGAATTCACTATGTAGTCTCAGGGTGGCCTTGAACTCACCATGATCCTCCTACCCCTGCCTCCCGAGTGCTGGGATTAAAGGCGTGCGCCACCATGCCCGGCTTCTCAGTGACTATTTTTAAAAAATATTTATTTACTTATTTGAGAGAGAGAGAGGGGGGCAAACACAGAGATAGTATGGGTGCACCAGGGCCTCTTGCCATTGCAGATGCATGGGCATCTGGCTTTATGAGGGTACTGGAGAATTGAACCCAGGCTGTCAGGTTTGGCAAGCAAGCACTTTTAACAGCTGAGCCATGGCTCCAGCCCTCAATGCATACTTTTAAGTCCCTACTCAGAAAGAGAGATGTAGAGAGGGAGTGACAGGCAGGTCCCCCACGCCTCGAAAAAGCTCCCTGAAGACAGTGGGAGTCAGGACTTTCCCAGCTCTCTCTTCAGAGATCCATGACCTCCAAAGAGGACATGGAGGTGGGGCAGGAAGGCTCTGATGTGATAGGAACACCTGGAAGGGAGGGAGCTCTCACCTGGATGGGGATGAGTAAGGGGTCTGTGGGGGTGCATGTCATATGTGGCAGGGGGTGAGGTGGTATTCTGTCCCTGAGCTGTGCTGGGGGCAGCCGGGGTCAGCTCAGCCTTGCTAGGCCCTGGTTGAGTCACAGGCCTGAGCTGGGGCCAGGACCAGTTGTGAAATGGTGAGACCAAGGTGACATCCCAGGCTTCACTGGCTGGCTTGTGGGACGCCTGGAGCCTCTAGATGGGCTGGGGCGTCTGGACCTTAGACCCCCTGTGGAGACCAGTGGCTGGAAGCTGGACCAGGTGAAATATGGTAGATCAAATAGCAGGGGTCCTGGAGGTAGGGGCTGGTGAGGATTTGGGGTGCAGCCTCTTTCCTCTACCTGTCTCTAACAACGGCTATGGAGCACAGGACCAGGGTAGGGAAGGGAGTTTGAGGGGGTCGGACAGGAGCGCTCAAGTCAGTGCAGAACCCAGCTGGAAGAACCTCACCCACCCGTGGGACCGGCTCCTGAACCCTCCAAGGAGTGCCAAGGCCCTGGGGGTGGGGCGGCATGGCTGGGGACATTCCAGGCTTTGGGAACCTGATAGGAAATTTGATTCCAGCTTCTGGTGGTGGGAGGAGAGCAAGTTCTGTGTGTGTGTGTGTGTGTGTGTGTGTACTTTTACTCACACGCAGGAACTTTTGAGTGTCTACCCACGTGTCTGTGTCACAGATCGGGGGCTCCGTGGCCTCCAAGTGTGAGTGAGGCTGTTTGCACGCGGGTCCTGTGCCCTGGGGAGCGTGCGTGGGGGCCGAGACTGGCGGTGCCCTCGGCCCCGCTTGCTCGCCGCCGGGTGTAAGGCGAGAGGCGCCCCCCCCCCCCAGCTCCAAGGCGGGCCTGGCACAGGGCCTGGGTCCCGGGCCACCTCGGCCCTGGCGGGGCTCCAGCGGGGTCCGCGCACCCCCACCCCCGGCTCCCGCCGCGCACCCCTCCCCCTCGCCGCTCCCCCTCCGCGCGCGGAGGCCTGGGGTGGGAGGAGATTGCGCCCGAGTTTCCATTTCATACCTCGCGGCTAAAACTTTCTTTCTGTCTCCCTCCCGCAGTCTGCAGCTTCTCCTGTCATCGGAAATGCCAGGCCAAGGTAAGGGGCGGCAGCGGAGGACCGGGGTCGGCGGCGGCGGCGGGGGTGGGGGGCTCGGGAAGGGGGGTTGAACGGGCGGCGCCCCTTCTTTGTTTATGCAAAGCGCCCAGCGGCGGGGGGCAAGGTGAAGGCGAGGGCCCGGCGGGGCGGGGCGGGGCGCGCTCGGCGACCGTGACCGCTGCCGGGGGCGGGGCGGGGCGAGGGCATTCCGCTCCCGCCGGCCGCCGCGCGGGGCCCCGGCTCGGAAGGAGCTCGCGTCCGCGGGGCGGGGTGCGTGCCGGCGGGGTCGGGGAGCCGTCGGACCAATGCCCCACCCCTTCTTATTCGGCCAGGGCCATCTTTGGCTGCTGCTGTTTTTCCAGTGTTTCTTAGATGGTCTTGCTTGGAGTTGGGGGTGGGGGGAAGGCGAGGAAGAAGGGAAACTGAGGCAAGAAGAGTGGAGCAGCTGCTGGCGGAGTTCCAGCTGTCTAAGAGTCCTCGTAGGCCTGGGCAGACAGGGTGATGGGTCAGATTCGGGGAGGATCTGGGGCGTTTGGCCTTGGGGGTGGTGGTGGTGTCATGAGTTTGGAAGAAGGTGTGTGCTCGTGGAGTGGCTCAGCTATGCTGGGAGGAGGATGGCCACTCTCTAGGACATCTCCCCTCTCCTGTGGGTACTGCCCTACCCTCCCCTTCCTTCTCTTCGCTCTCTCTCCTCTTCCTCCTCTTCTCTCACCATCTCCACCAGGCTACCTGCTCGCTGCCCTTTCACCTGCTCCGGGGTGTTCACACTTGATCTGGGCAGTGGCTCAGGGGTGGAGCAGGAAGGGGGCGGAGCCTTCAGCGTTGGGGGCTTAGGGTTAGGAAGTGCCCATTAGCTGGGTGGCCTTGGGCGAGTCCTGGACCTCACTGAGCCTGCTTCATCCACACATGTGGATAAGAAAGCCACCTTCTAAAGGCGGATTGAGCTGATGCTGCGATGTCCAGCAGAGCGCTGGCGCGGGATAGGTGCTGGAAACCTATTTGACGAACATCACCTGTTTCCAGTGAGGGTCGGCGGTTACTTTGGAGAAAGGGTACTGATGGAGGGGCAGGTTTGGGAGGGGTTCCCTCCTGAGAGATCTTGTATACAAGCTGCAAACACTTCTTCCTGGGGCGTGGTGTCTCCCTGCATGTTAACTTCAGGTGCAAAGGGCCTGTGGTATGCAGTAGGAATGTGGCCAGGACCGCTTCTGCTGTTACATCCGGCCCTTTTGGCTCCCTGGGCTTTATAAAGGCCTTGTCATTGGTAGGGAGTTTTGCGTTTCCCTCTAACACCCACCAACTTCAGTACATCTGGGTGGGATTTCTCTGCCCCTAATCCCCAAACTCCCAGATCTCTGTCTCATCTGTCCCTTTCCCGCCCCTTTCCTGTCCCAGAGTCTCTTAGTAACTGTGAACATTTGTGCTTTAGGTCTTAGAAAGCAGGTCACATGTGTTATCTGATTTTATTCTTGTAATCTCCGAGGCTGGAAGACCAGGTTGTCTCTCAGGTGGGGAAACTGAGGTACCAGAAGGTTGAGTGTGGTTCCAAAGCCCCTTGTCCCTGCCCCCTGAGGACATTTGCCTAACCCTTATCTGCCCCCTTCCTTAATGTTTTTATCTCTTGCAAGCAGCAGGAGATAGTAAAGAAGATAGGACTCTAAGCTTCCATCTGAGAAAGACTGAGATGAAGGATTAGGTGGCCCAGAGAGACCCAGGGAGATGGTAACCCTTGTTGCATGTGTAGCCAGAGGGACGTCAAAGGTGACTCTTAAGGGTGTGGCCTGCCTGGCGTTTGATTCTCATCTGTGCTGGGGACTTGGAAGCACCAAAGGGCAAGCCATCTTTTTCTGCCCAGCCGGGAGGCCTAGCAGGAGGGGAGGAGAGGGGAGGGGGCCGGGCAGGGCAGTGCCACACAGATGAGGCTCTTTACAGGGTTTTCCTCCATAGGAAGTGTGATCTCCTGGTGGTGTGTGCTCCACCCAGCTGGCAAGACTCTCCCTGAAACCACAGCTCGTACTGAAGCCCTGCCTTTTCCTCCTGCCAGGAAGGGCGGGGAGGGGAGCCTAGCCCCAGAGACAGTTGAGCTCTGTGCTCTGGGTTTAGAACCATACCCACTCAGTGGTCATTCCGACTTGCCCCTACTTCTTGATGGATTCACCAAGCAACTTTCCAGCTCTCTCCCTGGGCGGGACACTGTTTCGAGGCAACCACGCTGATAAGAGGGTTAGGCTGGGCTAGCCCAGTGGGCTTCACGGAGGAGGTGCGGTGTGAAGTGGGGCCCTAAATGATGTCACTGTTGGTGGGAGGGATGGAAAGAGCAAGGGCAGTGGTCCTGAGGGGAGACGAGCTTGGAAGGTAGGTGTCTAGAACGCAGTGCGTACTGGAGAGTCTTAAGCATGAGACACACGGTCCGATTTCCATCCTGCCAGGCTGTGCTGGCCTTGAGCAAGGACAAGGGCCCAAGAGGCTGGAGCCCACGTGACACTGGATGGTGGCTTAGCCCGGAGTGCTCACAGAAAGGCCGTAAGAAGGGATAGATCTGGGGTACGTTCCCAGAGCTCTGCTGGTGGGTGGGATGTTGGACTCAGGATGAGTCTTCAGACTTTGGTCAGAGTGACAGGGGACAGGAGTCATTTGCTGAGGTAGAGAACTGGAAGACCACTCCAGGGGTTCTTGCATGGATTCTTTCCCCAGCTCTTCCCCTCCCCATCTGGGAGTCTCTCTTTTTCTTTGATACTGATCATCCCAAATACAGTGCCACCTTGTTCTGCAGTTTGGTTGGAGGTTTGAGTTCTGCAGCCACCAGGGATAGCTGGATGGAGGGGTCTTCTGGGCCAGGACCATCAGTGACTACAAACGCAGCAGGGTGTTCCGTTCTTTGGCATGGGGGACAGACTTTTGAGTTGAAATACTGACGGCGCCAGTAACCCACTCTGTGACCTTTGCCAAGTCACTAAATCTGTTTCCGCATCTGAAACACAGTGGTTATAGTGGGGTCTACATCGAGAATAGTGACCCAACTTAAGGAGCTAAGTTGAAACTTCTGTGCTCAACAAAATGGCCTGGATACCCATGACCTTGCAGTGCTTGGCACTACCTACACAAGACCATTATAATCGGAGGAAAAGATGATGACACCAAAATAAAAGAGAGACCGATTGAGAGAGAGAGGGGACATGATGGAGAGTGGAGTAGTGAAGGGGAAAGTGAGGGAGGAGGGAATTATAATGGTTTGTTGTCTATAATTATGGAAGTTGTCAATAATAAAAAATAAAAATTAAAAAACCCAAAAATTCTGTGCTCAAAAAGTTACTAATGTGGGGAGCTGGGGATGTAGTTCCGTTGGTAGGTACAGTGCTTGCCTAGAGTACATGAAGCCCCGGGGTTTGAATGACAGCGCTGAGTATATCAGATGTAGTGACACAGGCCAGTAAATTATCAGTCAGGAAAATCAGAAGTTCAAGGTCATTCTCAGCTACCAGTCAGTTTGAGGCCACCTTGAGAGCCTCTCTAAAAAAGAAAAAGGTACTAAATATTGATGTACTCTAGTTTATTTTCTTTTCTAAAAGATATTTATTTATTTATGACAGAGAGAGAGAGAGAGAGAGGGAATGGGCATGCCAGGACCTCCACTCAAACAAACTCCAGACACATGTACCACCATGTGCATCTGGCTTACGTAGGACCTGGAGAATGGAACCTATGTCCTTTGGCTTTGCAGGCATGCGTCTTAACCACTAAGCCATTTCTCCAGCCCTAGCTTACTTTTCTTGCTGTCCCTTACTGCATGAAAGGCGGGGAGAACCTGGGAGAGGAGCAGGGCTGGCTGTCATTGGGACGTCAATGGGAGGTTCCTGGGTCGTCAGGGAAGCGAGTCCAGAAGTCTGTTCCCTGCACATGACACCTGAAAGACACAGCGGTGGCTGGAGATCTTGTCCGTAGGTTGGAATTACCCGGATGCTTTTAGATAGGGACGCCTCTGCAAGGTTTAGACTAGGCACTGGGATTTCTCAAATGGCAGGGCCATTTCTTCTTACGCAGTTCGTAGACCCTAGCCCTGGCCTAGAACTTCTACTGCAAGGAAATGGAAACTTGTCCTCAAGATGACTGGTACCCAAATATTCATGGCAGCTAAATTCACAAGAGCCCCAGACTGGAAAGGACCCAAGCATTTCACACCGGGGGGACAGGTAAACGAACGGTGATGCAATTGGACAGAGCAATGCTCCCGGGCCATGGAGAGCGTGCACTGATTCTTACGCACAGTGGCGTGGACGCGGCTCTGGAATGTGGTGCTGACGAAAGAAGCCAGGAACAGAAAAGACACACCTTGGACAAAATTCTGGTGGCAAGGGCCAAACTAGTGTGTACTAGGATTGGGGGAGGGAGCGCAGTGGAAGGAGGAGCTGTAGACAGGTATGGACAAGTGCTTTTGAGGAGCAGAACTGATAGTTGTCGATGTGTGCTTATATACTTGTCAAAATTTTGGGCTCCTCCCAACACCTTGAAGGCTGAGGCAGGAGGATAACAATTTTGAGGACAACCTGGGCTACATAGACTAAATCAAACAAGCAGACTACTTACTAAAAACACCCCTCCAAACTCGTTCTCTTAAAAGAGATGTAACACCGCACCTGTAATGCCAGCTCCTGAGAGGCTGAGGCAGAAAGATTGGGAGCTTGAGGCTAGCCTGGGCTACATAAGGAGATCCTGTCTCCAAAAAACCAAACCAAATAAACAAGCTATCAGAAAACAATACCTCCCCCCAAGGTTCATCCAGCTGTACTCTTTAAAGGGATATATTCTCACCACACGATCACACCTATTAATCCCTGTGCTTGGGAAGGTGAGGCAGGAGGCTTGTCATGTGATCTGGGATAGTCTGGACTACAGCATGGGACCTTGTGTCAAAAAACAACAACAACAAAAAAAAACAAAAAATAGAGCCGGGAGTGGTGGTGCACGCCTTTAATCCCAGCACTCCTCAGGAGGCAGTGGTAGGAGGATCACCCGTGAGTTTGAGGCCACCCTGAGACTACATAGTGAATTCCAGGTCAGCCTGAACTAGGGTGAAACTCTACCTTGAAAATCCAAAAAACCAAACCAAGCAAAATAAATAAATAAATAAATATTTTTTAAATGGGCTGGAGAGTTGCTCAGTGGTTAAGGTGCTTCCCTGCAAAGTGTAAGGACTGGGGTTTGACTTCTCAGTACCCAGGTGGCGCATGCATCTGGAGTTCATTTGTAGTGGCTGGAGGCCCTGATGTCCCCATTCTTTCCTTCTCTCTCTCTCCCTCCCTCTGCTTGCAAATAAATAAATAGAAATATTAAAAAAACAAAACAACAAACAAACCACAGACACAAAGGGATTCATTTTATTGTATATAAATTACATCTTAATAAAGTTTAATTTAAAGAAAATTTCTCACATGAGTTTCTTTTGCAGCCCCCTCCCCTGCCCCCCCCCACACTTTGGAGACAGGGTTCTGAGTGCCGGGATTACAGGCATGAGCCACCATGCCCAGCTGCAGCCCCCTTGAGGCGTGCTCATGCTTCTAGCTTCTGAGATCTGCTTTCCCGGAAGCACCAAGCCACTGGCATGTCCCTTACAGTCCTCTGGGTTGCGAGAGTCTTGCTTTTTCTTTCCTTTTTTTTTGGGAGGGTGTCATGTTCTTAAGGTATAAATCACATAGTTTACCACCCACCTATTTGCAGTGCAACATTCAGTAACTTTGTGTGTGTGCCCAGAGTTGTACAAATTACCATGGTCAATTTGGGCATGTTTTCATCATCTCAAAGATCAGCCCCAAGCCTGGTGTGATGGCTCACACCAGTAGTCCCAGCGCTTAGAGGGCTGACACAGGAGGGCTGCCTTGAGGTCCGGGCTAGTCTGAGCTGCAGAGTGAGACCCTGTCTAAAAAAGCAAATCAAAATCAATACAACAACAAAAGCAATGCCATGTAACTGTCAACCCTCAATCCTCCCACCCCCTTCCCAGCCCTAAGCAGCCTTGAATCTACTTCCTGTCTCTGCATGTTTGCCTCCTCTGGAGGCTTCCTGTGAGCAGAGTTATGTAATATGTGGTCTTCCTAGCGTCAGTGTTTCAAAGGACATCCATGTTATTGCTGCGTTTCTTTTTTCCTTGATGGCAGAAGTCTTCCTTTCTATGAGTACACGGTATTTCACTCTTCCATTCCTCAGTTTTAGATAGTTGGGTTATTTTTATCTTGGTTGTTAGGAAGAATGCTGTTACGAGCAGTCATGTTCGTTTTCTTTTTCTTTTTCATGGATATATGATTTCAGTTCTCTGGGGTGTGCACACCTATGAGTGGAAATGTGGGGTCAACAATCGCTCTGTGTTGTGTTTTAAAATTCGTTTTATTTTATTTGCAAGCAGAGAGAGAGAGAGAGAGAAAGAGAAAGAGAGAAAGAATGAATATGGGCATGCTAGGGCCTCCAGTCACTGCAAACAAACTCTAGATGCATGTGCCACTTTGTGCATCTGGCTTTACAATGGTACTGGGGAACTGAACTCAGGTTGTTAGGGTTTGCAGGCAAGTGCCTTAACCGCTGAGCTATCTCTCCAGTCCTAGCTCAAAAAATTAGGGCTGGAGGGATGGCTTAGTGGTTAAGGGCTTTTCAGGCAAACCCCTTAACTGCTAAGCCATCTCTCCAGCCCTGTGTTTAACTCTTAGAGAATTTAGAAGTTGTTTTCCAAAGTAACTTGTATTGGTTCAAGAGGGCTATATTAGTTACTTTACACATTGCTGTGACCTACTGCCTGGCAGAAGCAGCTTAAGGGAGGAAGGATTTATTTTGGCACACAGTTTGAGGGCATGTAGTCCTTTGTGGTGGGGAAGGCATGGTGGCTAGGTCCGTTGGCATGAGTCACCAGCTCTTCACATCTTGGTGGCTGGGCAAGAAGAGAGCTTGGGCAGGAAGGAAGTGGGCTTAGAACCCTCGAAGGTCCACCCTAGGCAGCCACCAATGTTTTACAACATTCAAAACAGTGTCACCAGCTGGGGACCAAGTGTTCAAACACATGAGCCTGTGGTGGTGGGGAGCGGGAGATTTTTACATAAAAGAACACTGTAACAGCCTATCCAAAAACTGGGTGACTTAAACCAATAAAGCCTTATTGTCTCACTGTTCCGGAGGCTGTAAGTCCGAACTCCAGATGTCGTCAGGGCCATGATGGTTTGAAAATGACGGGGGACATTTCCTTGTCTCTGCTCAGCTCCTGTGGTTGTTTCCACACCAACGGGCTTGTCGAGGCATCATTCTGACCCTCCGTCTTCACGAGCCCTTCTCCCTGTGTCGTCATGCCATCTTCTGTCCATGTCTGTTTCTGGGTCCACGTTTTTATAAGAACCCATCACCTTGCAGTGAAGCCCACTCACGTGATTGCATTTTACTCAGTCACCTTTGTGAAGATGCCATTTCCACCTGAACTGGCAGACAGAGGCAGAGGTGGAGGCAGGAGGATCTGAAAGTCAAGACCAGCCTAAGCTACACTGTGAGACCTCTCAGAATAACAACAAACAAAACCAAACCCCACACAGAACATGTATGTGTGCGTGATTGGAATTGGAATATCTTTCTATTTGTTAGTTGTCTTTACCCTTTTTGAGGCATAAAAGTTTACTTCTTTACTTATTTATTTTGAGGTAGTCTCACTGTGTAACCCTATATGGTCTCCAACTTGCTGTTTTATCTTTCTGCTTCTACTGAAATTATTGGTATCTAACACCAATCCCAGCTAAAAGTTTTAAATTTCCCTTTTTCTTTTATGGCCTGTGCTACTGATGATATCTACAAATCCATTGTCAAATCCAGAGTTATGAAAATTGGCCCTTATGTTTTTCTAAGGGCTTTTAGTTTGGGATTTTATTGTTTTAAATTGGAGTTTTTTTTTTTTTTTTTGCCAGGCGTGGTGGTGCACGCCTTTAATCCCAGCACTCGGGAGACAGAGGTAGGAGGATTGCTGTGAGTTCGAGGCCACCCTGAGACTCCATAGTGAATTCCAGGTCAGCCTGGGTTAGAGTGAGACCCTACCTCGAAAAGCAAACAAACAAACAAACAAAAAAATTGGAGTGTTTTTTTTAAATCAAGGCTTTAGGATTTTCTGCACACGGTCATGTTGTTTGTGAATTGAGATAGTTTTGCTTCTTCCTTTTCAGTCTGGGTGCTTTTTATTTAAATTTGTTATTCAGTATTATTATTATTATTTTTTTTTTGTGGTAGGGTCTCATTGTAGCCCAAGTCGACCTGGAACTCACTCTGTAGCCCCCAGCTGCCCTCAAACTCACAGTCTTCCTACCTCAGCCACTTGAGTACTGGGATTCAAGGGGTATGCCTGGCAAAATTATTAGTTTTAATTAATTAATTTACTTTTTGTTCGAGTCTCTTGGATACATCTACTAATACAGCATTGAGTAATCATGGCAAGGGAAAGTGTCTTAGCCTCATTCCTGATCTTGGGGAGAAGCGCTCTGGTATGTGACCACGATGCATGTAGTGTTAGCTGGGGGGTTCAGAGATGCCCTTTATCAGGGGAGAGCGTTTCCTTCTATTCCTTGTTGGTGAATGTTTTCAGTTTGTTCATTGGCACTGGGTTTTGTCAAATGCATTTCGAGATGATCATGTGCTTTTTATTATTTATTTCTCTTTTTTATGTCTTTCTAGGTAGGGTTTTGCTTTAACCCAGGCTGTCCTGGAATTCACTATATAGTGTCAGGGTAGTCTTGAACACATCTTCTGCCTCCCAAGTGCTGGGACTAAAGGCGTGTGCCACCACGCTCGGCAATCATGTGCTTTTGAAATTCTATCAGTAGAGATGGAGAGATGGCTTAGTGGTTACGGCGCTTGGCTGCAAAGCCAAAGGACCTCTGTTAGATTCCCCAGGGCCTACATAAGCCAGATGCACAAGGTGGCACATGCGTCTGGAGTTCATTTGCAGTGGCTGGAGGCCCTGGTGCACCCATTCTCCCTCTCTCTCATTCTCTTAAATAAATAAATAAATAAATAAATATTTAAATTCTATCAATAAATATTTTATGAGTCCACCTCAGATGTTGGGACAACTTTGCATTTCTGGGAGAACTCTCATTTGGTCATGGTATATAATTGCTTGTATATGTTCTGGATGAAATCTGCTAATATTTTTTGTGAGGATTTTTGCATCTATAAGAGAGATTGATCTGTAGTTTTATTTTTATTGTAATGTCTTTGTCTGATTTGGGTAACAAGATATATTGACCTCAGAGTGAAGTGACAGGCATTTTCCACTTTTTGTAGCTGCTTTTTAAAAAATTTCTTAATTTTTTCATTTTGTTTTGCTTTTGAGACAGCATCTCACTATGTGCCCAGACTGTCCTGAACTCTTGAACTCAAAAGACCCTCCTATCTCATCCTCCCATGTAGCTAGGATTGTAGGTATATGCTACCATGCCTGATCCTTTTTTCTTTTTGAAGAGTTTGTGGACAATTGATAATGATAGTTCTTTAAGCTATCCAGGTCTAGGCTCATTCAATCTTTTTACTTGTTATAGGTCTGTTCAACTTTTTTATTTTCTTCAGACTGGGTAGTTTGTGTCTTTCTGTTTTTTTTATTTGTTTGTTTATTTTCCAAGGTAGGGTCTCACTCCAGCCCTGACTGACCTGGAATTCACAATGGAGTCTCAGGGTGGCCTCAAACTCACAGCGATCCTCCTACCTCTGCCTCCTGAGTGCTAGGATTAAAGGCGTGCGCCACTACACCTAGCAGTTTTTGTCTTTCTAGGAAACTTGTCAGTTCATTATAGTTACCTAGGCATCTTTTGCATGAGGTTGTTCATGGTGTTCCTTCCTTCATCTTCTTTTTATTTCTGTAGGGTCAGTAGTGATGTTACCTTTTTCACTTTCGATTCTGGTCATTTGAGTCTTCTGTTTTTCTTGGCCACTCTAGCTAAAGATTTCTCAATTTTGTCCATCAATTCAAAGAACCCACCTTCCTTCCTTCCTTTTTTCTTTTTCTTTTCCAAGTAGACTCTCACTCTAGCTCAGGCTGATCTGGAATTCACTATGTAGTCTCAGGGTGGCCTTGAACTCATGGTGATCCTCCTACCTCTGCCTCCCCAGTGCTGGATTAAAGGTGTGAGCCACCACTCCCGGCTTGTTTTTTTTTTTTTCATTCAACATTGGGGGTCCTGTGCACAGTGGCTACCTGAGTCCTGGAAGCACCCTGCATAAAGCAGGTGTGATACCACACGTGAGATGGGAGTACTGAGGTGAAATGCCCCTCCTGGCATGCTGGGGCTGTACCACTGCAGGTCCCAGCATTTGGCTCCAACACCTGGTGGCTTTCATTATGCAGGGGATCATTGTGCTGAATGCGTGGCCTGTGACCTCTTGTGAGTCCACTCCATTGGTAAGAGAAGAGCCTTGGGTCAAGGCTCCCTGCCAGTGAGCATCAGTAGCCCCAGGCTGGCCTCTGAAGTGTGCTCCCTCACCCCTGTACGGATTGGGCCTGTTGCAGGAGTGTTCCAACAGACTGTCCCTCACAGCAACTTAGCAACCTGTGTTGCCCTTGGGAAGTTCTTGATTCCTCTGGAGGTGGCCCCAGGAAGTGTTGGCACTGCAGGGATCTTGTTCTCCTCCTGTCTGCTTTGTCGGGGGCTGGGGTCCAGGGTGAGGTGGGTCCTAGAAACCATTTTCTTTCCTATATGAGAAAATATCCCCCCATCACTACCCACTTCCTCAAGGTATTTTTTTTGTGTGTGTGAGATGGGGTCTCATACAGCCCAGGGGGGCCTCAAACTCTGTATGTATGTCTCCAGTGGAGGATGACTTTGGACCTCGTATTTTCCTGCCTCCTCCTCTCAAAGCTGGGATTACAGGCATGTACTACCATGTTCAGTTTTATACTGTGCTGGGGATCGAACTCTGGGCTTCATGCATGCTAGGCAGGCACTCTACCAACTGAGCTACATCCTTAACCCCCTCACATTCCTTCTGATGTAACAGTATGGGACACACATGCAGGAGATAACATGTAGTCTTGGAGTATGTTGTGTGCTCACACACGCCTCCTCTCCCCTGTCCCATTGATGGTGGTGACTGGTTTCTCATGTTCCTGGACTGTGGTTCCCAAAAGCTGTCCTGTTTTTGGATATTTCTGATGCTGGGCTATGTAGACATCACATGAGGGTCCGTTGTCTCTGAGAGGGCTTAGAAGTTCTGAAGGGAGAGGGCAGGGACCCAGAACAGTGAAAAGCACTGGGAAGACTGGCCTGGGGCTCACCAAGTAGGCTAGGAAGGTTGCCAGCAAGCCTGGAGATCTACCTATCTACGCTTTCCCTGGGCTGGGATTACAAGTGAGTGCTATTATACTCAACATTTTTATTTTTTTCCTGTGGGTTTCGGAGATTGAACTCAGGTTCTCATGCTTGACAGGAAAACTACTTTGGTGACTGAACCATCTCCCTAGCTGACCGTGGTGACATTGATATCTTACTGGTCACGCAGACCTCAAGAGGCTGGTATGAAGATTAGAAAGTGTGCAGGTGAAATCCTGGTATATGATATGGGCCCTTGCTCAACAGATGATTCTTGCTGTATTATTCTGAGACCCTGGGATACCAAAGTGCTAAGTGGCCCCCAAACAACCCAGTGCCCAGGGCTCCTCGAGGCCCACAGTAGCAGGCCAGGGCACCACCCGCTGACTGCAGCTGCTTGCCTGCCCGCAGCCTCCTCCCTGGTGTGTCTTCCTTTTTGCTCCACGCTTTGAGTATGAAGAGGCCCCCGCCCCCTCTTCCAGGAGGAGGGTTGCTGCTGTCCGGCTTGATGAGTGACTAGGCTAGATGTCCCCTGCAGCGGGCAGGTGGGTGGATGTTAGTGGGGGGCCATTAGGAGGAGAGGAGTGTGTTACGTCCTGGGCACAGAGCGAGTCACCCATTAACGTCCTGGCCTGTTTCCACTGGCACTGGACTGGGGCACCCAAGCGAGGGTGCCAGAGGTGCCTAGGTTCAAACCAGGTTCTGTTCGGCACAGCGGTTAGGAGGTGGTGAGGTCACTTCTGGGTCAAGCCTGGTGGGAGGGGCAGCAGAAAACTCCGATGCCCCTTGCTGTTCATGGAAATTCATACGGCTTGGATTCCACCCTTGGGACACAGCTTGCGAAGATCCTGTGTCTTTGAACACCCAATCCGATCCTTACTCACAACTGCAAGGTAACAGGTAGGAAAGGCAGAAATGTGATCACTGGGGCGCAGAGTGGAAGGAGCCTGGGGTTTTGCACACTGTAGTCCCATGGCCAGTAAGGCAGCGCGGAACAAGGGCTCCAGACTTGAAGAGGGCCTGAGCGGACCCTTGGTTTGGCTTGCTTTCTTCCACGCTCACTAGCTGAGACACTGCACAAGTTGCATAGCCTCTTTGTGACTTGAGCTTTTGGTCTGTGAAAGGTCTGGCCTCACAGATTATTGTCCAGATTAAATGAGTTAATGCATATAAAAATGCTTCGAAGAATAGAAAAATGCCAGCAACTGTTGCCGACATTCTGCTGTGTATGGAGTCCCGGGCTGGAGGCTGCAGTGGGGTTGGGTGAAGAAGGGCAGTACTGGGGCTGGAGAGATGGCTTGGTGGTTAAGCGCTTGCCTGTGAAGCCTAAGGACCCCGGTTCGAGGCTTGATTCCCCAGGACCCATGTTAGCCAGATGCACAAGGGGGTGCATGTGTCTGGAGTTCGTTTGCAGTGGCTGGAAGCCCTGGCACGCCCATTCTCTCTCTTTCTGTCTATCTGCCTCTTTCTCGCTCAAATAAATAAATAAAAATATACACAAAAATTTTTTTTAAAAAAGGGCAGTTCTGGCTGGCTTCTGGTGCTCGGCTAGACTGATGCTTCTCAATCTTCAGGGAAGACCGAAAGGTTCGCACCGAGCTGGCCTGTCTTGGGAGGTGGTGAGATCTCAGCAGCCATCTTGTGTCCTGGGGAGCGGAAGGCTGGCCTGGTGGCAATCAAGGTCTCTGGTTTTAAGATACAGAGAGGATGACAGTCAAAGTCGATTTCTTTCCTGCCCCCTTAGCTTACATCACAGTGGCCTGGGGCCATTTTCTGCAGTGAGTGAGTTTTCACTGATAGGCTGGGGTCTTACTCACAAGACTGGCAGGATTGTGAGGAGGATGAAGTTGGTCAGGCATTGAGAGTGCTTTGCCCGGCACGGACGGTAGCCAGTGACTTGTGATGGAGGTGACTATGCTCGTAGGATGCTGAGTCTGGCTGTCTGGTGATCCCAGAACCGAAACACCCGTGTCCCTGACGCCTGGGCCAGGTGTGTTTGCTACTCTCCCTGGGGGGGCTGTGCCCTCTTAGTCCAGGCATGCTTGTCGGGTGCCTGGGGACTCCTGGGGGGAACTTCTTGGATTGAGCTCTTTCTACCTAAGGACTTAATTAATCTTTTACTGCCTTTTGGTTATGAGGACCCTAATCTGTGTCTTCTTAGCTTCAAGGTATTTTTTCTTTCACCTTTTAAAAAATGTTTTTATTTATTTATTTTTCATTTATTTATTAGAGACAGAGAGGAGAGAGAGAATGGGCACACCAGGGCCTCTAGCCACTGCAAACAAACTCCAGATGCATGCTCCACCATGTGCATCTGGCTTATATAAGACCTGGAAAATTGAACCTGGGTCCTTAGGCTTCACAGGCAAGTGCCTTACCTGCTAAGCCATCTCTCTAGCCCTTCTTTCACCTTCAAAATTTTTTTAAAAAATTTTTCGAGGTAGCCTAGGCTGACCTGGAATTCACTATGAGTAGTCTCAGGGTGGCCTTGAACTCATAGCAATCCTCCTACCTCTGCCTCCCCAGTGCTGGGATTAAAGATGTGCGCCACTGCGCCCAGCATTTTTCTTTTTTTTAAAAAATACTTTATTTGCTGGGTGTGGTGGTGCACGCCTTTAATCCCAAAATTCAGGAGGCAGAGGTAGGAAGATTGCTGTGAGTTCGAGGCCACCCTGAGACTACATGACTACACAGTGAATTTCAGGTCAGACTGAGCTAGAGCAAAACCCTACCTTGAACCCCCCTCTAAAAAAAAAAAAAAAAAAAAAAACCAAACCAAACAAAATAAATAAAGAATTAATTAATTAATTTATGAGAGCAAGGCAGAGAGCGAGAGAGTGGGCATGCCAGGACCTCTAGCCACTGCAAACAAACTCCAGATGCATGCACTATCTTGTGTATCTGGCTTATGTGAGTACTGGAGAATTGAACGTGGGTCCTTTGGTTCACAGGCAAGCACCTTAACCAGCAAACCATCTCTCCATCCCTCCTTCTAGCCCCTTTCTTAAAAAAAAAAAAAATGTTATTTTCAGGTGTATTTAGATTTACTGAAAATTTGCAGAAGTGGGAAGTGGTACAGAATTTCCACTCACCCTTCACCGCATCGTGTTGACGTCTTGCACGGGCGCAGTAAGGTTGTCAAATGTTCACGTGGGCCTGATCCTAGCAGCAGTGTTTCTCCTGCTGCCCCGTGGTGCAGAACACATTCCACGCAGCGCCAGGGCCTCGAGTCTCCTTAGCTTCCAGCTCCGGACAGCTCCTCTCGCATAGCTTTGGCCATGTTGAAGGAAGGCCGGAAGAAGTTCCTCTTCGGTGTGTCTGATTTTCTATTTCTACTGATGGTGGAGACCTGTTGCTTGTCCCCCATCTGTTTATGTCTTCCACCTCCCATCTGCGCCCACGTGACCTTCGCTCTGCAGGTGACCCTGTCGGCTTGTGTGCTTTTCCCTTAGTCACACCCAGCCGTGCCGAGGGAGCTCCTTGGGGTGGTAGGAGGCTCTCTACTTGCCTCTGTAGTATCAGCCAGTGGGCACCCAAGAAGGATCCATGTACGTGTCTGTGGAGGAACTTCTTTTCAGGGGTGTGTTGGGCTGGCCAGCGGTCTACAGACTCTGGCACGGTCGAGGCCTGTTCTTGAGGGGGCATTTCTTGTTGTCTGAGAAACCTCAATGTTTGCTCTCGATGGTTGAAGAGATTGGCAGGAGGTCCTGCCACCTGATGGAGGGTCCTCTTGAGACTTCATGTAAGGTCACTGGATGTAGATGCCATCTGTATCACACGCAGCACTTCCCAGACTGTGATTGATTCAGACACAGAGCTCGCCAGCACATTGACTGACTTGCTGTAGCAGATGTGTCCAACCCATGGCTTGCAGGCTGCTGGCAGCCCAGGATAGCTATGAATGCAGTGAACACAACATTGTCAACTTACTTAAAAAATTAGAGTTTTTTTTTTTTGTTTTGTTTTGCTTTTTCGAGGTAGGGTCTCACTCTGGTTCAGGCTGACCTGGAATTAACTATGTAGTCTCAGGGTGGCCTCGAACTCACGGCGATCCTCCTACCTCTGCCTCCCAAGTGCTGGGATTAAAGGCGTGCGCCACCACGCCCGGCTAGTTTTTTTTTTTTTTAACATTTTTTTCCCTTGGCAACTTGATTGTGTGATTCTCGAGTGTGAACTGTGTAGATGACAATGTTGTGTTGCAATATTAAAAGGTTGCACCTTCGGGACTGGAGAGATGGCTTAGCGGTTAAGGTGTTTGCCTGCAAAGCCGAAGGATCACGGTTCAGTTCTCTGGGACTCACGTAAGCCAGATGCACAAGGGGGCGCATGCATCTGGAGTTTGTTTGCAGTGGCTGGAGACCCTGGTGCGCCCATTCTTTCCCTCTTTCTCTGTCTCTCTCTCTCCCTCTTTCTCTCAAATAAAGAAATAATATATTTATGAAGAGGTTGCACCTTTGAGGAAGTGTGAGAGCCATCTCACTGTGACCATGTGTAGAAGTGGAGGGGTGTGGTCCAGGATTGACCTGGGGGAGAAGTATGAGATTCTGGTCTAGCCCACCATAACATCAGGACGGGCCTTGTGAATCTCGCTGTCTCTGAGCTTGGACCAGTTCCCTTTCGTCCACAGAATGGGATGAGTCCTATTGATTTTAAGTGCGTGTGGAGTCAGCAGGATTGGCTGTGCCCACATGCGAAGGCAGAGTGAGAATGCCCCTCCATGGGGCACGTCTTCAGCTACTTTTAGTCTTGGTGAGGGACTGTTATTCCTTCTGGGGATATGGCTGGGATCCCCTTCCTTTCAGAGGGGCCTGAGGTGGTCTCTCAGTTCCTCTCTGTGGTCTGATCAGCCTGGGAGAGGGAACCAGAGAGACCAAGGTGGTTAGCCACTGAGCCCAGGCAGGAATTGTGGCCACAGGGTAGGTGTGTGCAAACATGCGCATGTGCAAGTATGAGCAAGATCCCAAGGTGACAGCGGGTAAGGTAGCTGGAGAGACAAAGGGTCTTCTGGGATATGAACCAGTGGGAGGGCCACCCCTGCAGTTCTTTGGGCTGCTGGGACAGGAAGAGGTGCGGGAGAGCCTGGCTTTCCCATGGGCTGGGAAGGTGGTGTGGGAGCTGGATGAAAGGAGTCTCGTAGGGGTTGGGGAAATGGCTCAGTGGTTACAGGCACTTGCTTGCAAAGTCTGCTGGTCCTGATTTGATTCCCAAGCATCCATGTAAAGACATTCACAGTAGTTGGAGGCCCTGGTGTGCTCCCCTCCCCACACATGTGCAAGAAAACAAAAGATACTTTGTGAGGACTGAAGACATGGCTTAGTGGTTAAGGCACTTGCCTGCAAAGCCTAAGGAGCCAGGTTCGATTCCCCAGGGCCCACATAAGCCAGATGCACAAGGTGGCACATGTGTCTGGAGTTCATTTGCAGTGGCTAGAGGCCCTGGTGAGACAACTCTGTCCCTCTCCCTCTCTTTCTCTCTCTGTATCTGCCTCTTTTTCTCTAAATAAATAAATAAATGATACTTTTTGAAAAGGGGGGGTCCTCATGTGAAGGGGAAAACCCTAAATAGATCCTAAATGCTCCCCCACGTAGCGCTTTGACATGGGTATTAGTTACTTTCATGCTGCTGTGACCACCATGCCTGAGCATGTGACAGCAGCTGTCACAAATGACAGGCCAGGAAGCTGAGACTGGGGCAGGAACCAGCAGCCGCTCAACCTTCAAAGGTCAGCTCCTGGGGTCTACTTCTCCCAGTCAGACCCCGCCTTCCGAAGACTCCTCACAGCCTCTCACGACAGCGCCGCCAGCAGGGAACACACCTCAAGCCACTTCTTGCCCCTTCTCTGTGCGTCAGCGGTCCTCCTTCTGCCTGTAAGGCGAACCTAATGCCCAGGTAGTTGGAGTTTCAGAAGAGGGATGGGCACCATTTACATCACGGAGGGCAGCCAGGTGGTTCTCTTGGTTTCCAGTGTTAGCGTATGTGCTGCTGAAGCGAGCACGGTTCTCTTGGTTTCCACAGAGGACCTTCTATGAAGACAGGAGGGAGTTGAGTTAGCTCTGAGATGGGTCTCCCAGTGGGAGAATCTGAGAGAGACTAGGCTTCCCTTCACTGGGATTCTCAGAGAAGAAGGGGTCATGTGTGGCCAGGAAAGGGCTACACTGTCCTGTGCTGGTGACATGACATGACTCTGTCCCTTAACAGCACATCATTCTCTGCCTGCTTCCCGTGTCCCCCCCATGAGCTCAGGCTTGGAGGTGGTTGACAGGGAGATGGGGTTAGTTTCCATGAGCATCTTCAGACAGTGGGCTTGGCCACTGCTGCCTCAGTTTCCTGGTCCATGAGACAAAGATGGCGGGAATTGTATCTGGCATGCTGGGCTACTGGGAAGAGCTGGGTGCATGGTGCTTGTGTGGGTTGGGGCCCACTCCTTGCTGGGTGACCAGTGGCCTCTGTGTGAGGCTGCTTTCTATCCCCTCACTAGGGAGGTCAGAGACGACCAGCGTGGGGTGCAGGAGTGGGTGAGGGCTGGGCAGAGTGGCCCTGTCGAATGTTCCTTGCAGCTACTTGGGCCAACCTTTGCCCCTCCCCCCTCACACGTGAGGATGACAACATAAAAACACTGCCAGCTCCAAATAGGGTCTGACCTCAGCGGCGAGGCATGTCCCCCCACCCTCCGCCAGCAGCCTCGCATTCCTGCCCAGGAGGCCTCCTGGCCCCTCTCTCCATAGTCCTCAGGCCTCGGGGCCTCCATAGGCCTGCCACTGCTGCCCATCTTGCTATGTCCTCCCAGCCCATCTCTGCAGAGCACTGACTGCTACAGGGCCCCAGGGTGCTGATAGTAGTGACAATAAGAGTACTTTTTATTTACTAAGCTGTTAGACACCAGGTTTCACATTAAGCATTTTCTATGGATTATGTCAACAAATTCTCAACACAGTCCCGTGAAGAAGTTACTGTTGCTGTTATTAATCCAGTCTTAGTAGGGCCAGAGAGGGGGGAAGGGAGTGGGGGGGTGGGGGATGGGGAGGATAGGGAGGATGGGGGATGGGGAATGGGGAGGATGGGGAGATGGGGGATGGAGGATTGGAGGATGGGGGATGGGGAGGATAGGGAGGATGGGGGATGGGGAATGGGGAGGATGGGGAGATGGGGGATGGAGGATTGGAGGATGGGGGATGGGGAGGATAGGGAGGATGGGGGATGGGGAATGGGGAGGATGGGGAGATGGGGGATGGAGGATTGGAGGATGGGGGATGGGGAGGATAGGGAGGATGGGGGATGGGGAATGGGGAGGATGGGGAGATGGGGGATGGAGGATTGGAGGATGGGGGATGGGGAGGATAGGGAGGATGGGGGATGGGGAATGGGGAGGATGGGGAGATGGGGGATGGAGGATTGGAGGATGGGGGATGGGGAGGATAGGGAGGATGGGGGATGGGGAATGGGGAGGATGGGGAGATGGGGGATGGAGGATTGGAGGATGGGGGATGGGGATGGGAGGATGGGGGATGGGGTGGGGGTATGGAAGGGATGGGGAGGATGGGGTGGTGAGGTGTGGGGGGACGGGGGATGGGGAGGATTCAGGGGAGAGGCAACTGAAGCTCCAAGAGATGAAGCTGCTTTCCCAGGGTCACACAGCTGACAAATGAATGGATGGCAGAAGGACCTTGGTGATGCTAATGTCCCGATTTTATTACCACCCCCTCCATCGCCCCCCCACCACCCCATGCCCCACCACTTCCAGCTAGGTCCACTTCAGCCTGGCTCAATTCAGGGCTGAGAGCCACAGTGCTGAGACTCGATGCCAGAGCGGGAGGTGGGACTTGGTGACCGCCTGTGAGCCAGGAGAGCTTTGGAAATCGATGCTCCTCATTATTCCACCCCCAGTCTGCGAGAAGGATAAAGTTAGGAACCTGAGACCTTAGAATGCAACAGCCAACCCTTTTTTTTTTTTTAATTATTTATTTATTTGAGAGAGAGAGAGAGAGAGAGAGAGAATGAGTGCGCCAGGGCCTCTAGCCACTGCAAATGAACTCCAGACGCATGCACCTCCTTGTGCATCTGGCTTACGTGGGTCCTGGGGAATTGAACCTGGTTCCCCACTTTCTTCCTTTCTTTGTGTCCCACAGGGTACCACCTTCTTGCCTTTTTCCTGTAACTACCATTACTTCAGCCCTGCCTGAGTCTCAGGTTCCTGCTATACCTGTTTTTGGCTTGCCTAAGGAATTCCTTGAATGTGGGATAGATGCACATTCAAATCCTGGCTCTGCTGCACCTCTGGCCTTGGGATCCTCTCTGCCACATTTTCCCTTCTGTGGAATGGGTGTGATGATTCTTCTTTGTTTTTAATTCTTTTAATTTTTATTTAGTTATTAGAGCCAGAGAGAGAGGGAGAGAGACAGAGAGAGAGAGAGAGGGAGAGAACGAGAGTGAGAATGGGCGTGCCAGGTTTTCCAGCCACTGCAAATGAACTCTAGACGTGTGCACCCCCTTATGCATCTGGCTAATGTGCGTCCTGGAGAACTGATCCCGGGTCCTTTGGCTTTGCAGGCAAGTGCCTTAACCGCTAAGCCATACCTCCAGCCCCTTCTTTGTTTTTCCTGTTTTTTTTTAAATATATTTTATTTATTTATTTGAGAGAGATAGAGAAAGAGGTAGAGAGAGAGGGAGAGAGAGAATGAATGGGTGCTCCAGGGCCTCCAGCCACTGCAAACGAACTCCAGACGCATGCACCTCCTTGTGCATCTGGCTTACGTGGGTCCTGGGGAATTGAACTGGGTTCCTATGGCTTTGCAGGCAAACACCTTAATGGCTAAGCCATCTTCTCCAGCCCCCCCCCCCTTTTTGAGGTAGGGCCTTGCTCTAGGGACGGCTGACATGGAATTCACTATGTATTCTCAGGGTGGCCTCGGACCCACAGTGATCGTCCTACCTCTGCCTCCTGAGTGCTGTGATTAAAGGTGTGCATCACCACACCTGGTGACATCATCTTTTGAGGGCAATGTGATTGGAGGTGATAGGAGAGTCTGGCCAGGAGCACTGTGGATGAACGGCAGTCGGTTATCATTATCTCACCACTGTCCGCACTGCTGCCCACCCTACCACCTACTTGGTCCCTCCTGTGTAGCCCATGTTTTGGGTACAGTCATTTACCTGTATGTTCAGGATACAAAAAGGGGGCTTGGGCAGAGGGGCCTGGCTTTCTCTATGTGTGGGCTTCCCCTGTGGGGAGCTGTCAGGAACTGTTAGATATGTTAGCACTGAAGCCATCCAATGCTACTATTGCTTTGAGTGGTAAAAACCATGGGCATTTTGACCTCTGCTCATTCTGAGTGATAGGATTCATGAACTTGATCTACGATGACATTTATGTTTTGTGTTTTCAGATAGGGTCTCACTATATATAACCCAGGCTGGCCTTGAACTTTTGACCCTCTTGTCTCAGCCTCTAGAGTGCTAGGATTACAAGTGTGTGCTATCATGCCCTGCAATATATTTTTCTTTCTTTTTTTCAATAAAGTTTTCTTTTTGTTGTCTTTGTTTTTTTTTTGTTTATTTATTTATTTTTATTTATTTGAGAGCGACAGACAGAGAGAGAGAGAGAGAGAGAGAATGGGCGCGCCAGGGCCTCCAGCCACTGCAAACGAACTCCAGATGCATGCTCCCCCTTGTGCATCTGGCTAATGTGGGTCCTGGGGACTTGAGCCTCGAACTGGGGTCCTTAGGCTTCACAGGCAAGCGCTTAACCACTAAGCCATCTCTCCAGCCCTATTTTTCTTTTTTTTAAAGACTTATTTTCATTTATTTATTTATTAGAGACAGAGAGGGAGAGTAAGTAAGAATGGGTGTGTCAGAGCCTCCAGCCACTGCAAACAAACTCTAAATGCATGTGCCACCATGTGCATCTGGCTAACGTGGGACCTGGAGAATCAAACCTGGGTCCTTAGGCTTTGCAGACATGCACTTTAATTGGTAAGCCATTTCTCCAGCTCTCTTTTTAAAAAAATATTTATTTTTTTGCATGAATGTGTGTGTGTGTATGTGTGTGTGTGTGTGTGTGTGTGTGTGTGTGTGTGTGTGTGTGTGTGCGCGCGTGCGTGCACATGCTAGGGTTTTTTTGTTTGTTGGAAGTGAATATCTGGCTGGCTTTACATGGATGGCTGGGGAATTGAACCCAGGATGGCAGGCTTTTCAAACAAGTACATTTAACAATTGAGCCTCTCCACAACCCCTATATTTTCTTTTGAACACATAAATATTAAACTAAAATTATTGAGCATGTTTCCCTTTAAGATCACCTTTCATATTCTACTTTAGTAAATATGGGATTCAGCATGGGACCCAGTGAAATTCCTCTGTTACCTTTTTTGGGATGCGTACTTGTCAACTTTTATTTTGCAACAGGGTCTCAGGGAGCCCAGGTTGGCCTTGAATTTGCTATGTAGCTGAGGATGACCTTGAATTCTGGTCCTTTCACCTCAACCTTCTGAATGCTGGGGTTACAAGCATGCATTACCACACACAGTTTACACAGTGCTGGGATTGGATCCAGCACATACTAAGCAAGCACTCTGCCAATGGAGCTACATCCTCAGCCCAATTTTTTTAATTTAGTTTTTTTCTTTTTGCAGGGCTGGAAATTGAACCCATGGCTTCACATATGCTAGGCAATCACTCTACAACTGAACTACGTTCCCATCCCCATTTTTCTCTCTCTCTCTCTTTTTGAGATAGGATCTCCCTCAAGCCCAGGCTGACCTGGAATTCACTGTGTAGTCTCAGGCTAGCCTGGAACTCAGGGCAAGCCTCCTACCTCTGTTTCCTGGATGCTGGGATTAAAGGTGTGTGCCAGCACATCCGGTTCATTTCTCTTTTTAAAAAAATTTTTGTTATTATTTATTTATTTGAGAGCGACAGACAGAGAGAGAAAGAAGGAGGGAGGGAAGGAGAGAGGGAGGTAAGGAGAGAGAGAGAGAGAGAATGGGCACACCAGGGCCTCCAGCCACTGCAAACAAACTCCAGGTGCATGCTCCACTTTGTGCATCTGGCTTACATGGGTCCTGGGGAATCGAGCCTTGAACCGGGTCCTTAGGCTTCACAGGCAAGCGCTTAGCCACTAAGCCATCTCTCCAGCCCCTCATTTCTCTTTTTATGGGAGATTTAAAACATACATGGTAGCAGCAAGAATAGTATAATGACCTTCCATCCCTCTGCTTCAACTACCGTTTATTTTTGTGTTGTTTCATTTAATCTTTTTCATCCACTTTCTCCTCCTCATGTCTGTTTATTTTTTGTGGAGTGTTTTTATTTACTTATTTATTTGTGAGAGAGAGAGAGAGAGAGAGAGAGAGAGAGAGAGAGAGAGAGAATGGACACATTAGGGCCTTTAATCATTGCATACGAACTCCAGATGCATATAGCACTTTGTGCATCTGGCTTTATGTGGCTACATGGGAATTGAACTTGGGTCCTTAGGCTTTGCAGGCAAATGCCTTAACTGTTGAGCCATCTCTTGAGCCCTGTAGTGTTTTTAAAGCAGACCCCAGACATGATGTCATTGGACTTTAAAATACTTCAGCTTATATCACTAGCAGATAAGGACCTTTTTATTTCAACATTGTTGCAATACCAGTATTCCAGTTAGCACAATTAGTAATATTTTCTTGAGTTCAGCTACTGCCCCGTCTGTGTTCAGTTTCCCCCGATGATCTCAAAAGCGTCTTGTTTCGGTCTGTTCATCTGGATCAGGCAGAAGGACTTGGAAAAGATGCCCTTTGCATCTGCTTGACTCTGTCTGCTGTGACGACCATCATGTGCTGTCCTGAATCATCACCAGGCAGCTGATCCGTTGCGACCACTTTCTCCCCTAGGCCTCTGTTTCCTACTCTCTCGCCTTCTTCTCCTGCCCCTTTCCCTCCAGGCTTCCAAGTGGCGAAATCAAGAGGCCGAATCTGGCCCCCTCTTGTCCCCAACCGCCAGCTCCGGCCTTGGGGCAGTGGGAGGGGCGCAGCACCTTGGGGCGAGTCTGCAGGGAGTGGGAAGGGGGAAGGATTGCACTGCGTCCAGGGTTCCTTGGATGCTAATGAGATGAACATCTGTCCCTGAGATGCCCATGTAAGGCTGCTGGCTTGCTCAGAGCCAGGACAGCATGCGGCACTGGGTATGGGTCACTCCGTTCTGGGAAGCACAGCAGTTTTGCAGGGTGGCTTTGTATTCCTACCGTGGCCCTGTCCCCGCCCCCGCCTCCCCAGCCTGGCTGTCACTCACGCTTGAAAGCAGTTCTGACCTTCCCTATCTCATGGGTTACCTTGCGGCTGGGAAAATCATGTCCCAGCATCTCCAACCCCGCGTCCTTCCTGGCCTTCTTTTGCTTAGGACATCTCACCCCTTGGGTCGTCTGGCCAGCATGGTTGCTTTTGGGGAAACTGAGGCTGTGGGGATGCACAGGTCCTATCCCACTCTGAAGATCCTGGACACCTTTGGGGAAAGCTGGGATCCTTCTCTGGTCACAGTGCTTATTTATTTTATTAAGTAGAAACTTGGTGTGGACACAGCATGAATTGGTACCATCATTTCCCTCCCCCTGCCCCGACTCCCTGAGGACCCTCCTCAGTGGGGTTGCTGGTGTTCACCATGGGGCTGTGGGTTAGGAGTAGCACAGTGTTCCTTATGTGAGAAGCGTCAAAACAGCTGTAGACGTCACTGACTCAGTTGCTTGATGGGACACTGGAGATTTAGAGGTGTGTGTGTGTGTGTGTGTGTGTGAACATATGGCACGTGAACATACACACTGACTTTAGAAACGCAGCCTGGGAACAGGAGAGTAAAGGGACCTGAGCGAAGCCCACTTCTCTCGGGGTTCTGGACATCTTTTCCAGCTCTGGCCCTGTGGTAGGGCCCGGCTCCATTCTCTCTCCTGCCTCTCCTTTCCTGAGATCCGCAGATTCCATTCTCATCTGCAGATGTTCTTTCCCTTCCTCACTGACCTCTGGTGCCCCTGTCCCGCTGCTCCTTTGGTACCCTCGGGATGCTGTGTGTTCATGGCATCCCCTGCGCCCTGCCTGACTTGTTTATCAGGCCCCAGCCTATCTGGGCTCCGCCCTCCTGATCTCCTGGATGGAGAAGCTCTTTTTGCTATCTTCGTATCTTTGAGCGTTCTTCAGACCCCTCTGCGAGTAAGAGGGCGTATTGCATGCGTGTGCGTGTGTGTCTCCAAGTCACGTTCCTGAAGGTGCTATCCCTCCTATACCAAGGACACGAAGAACATGCAATCCAAGAGTAGCCAGGAGGGACGGAAGTTGGTGGTCATGAATAAGCCCTGGCTTAGGAGTTGGGAGACCTACATTTAGCTTCTGGGACTCTTCCTTCCTGGCCCCGCCAGCTTGGCGAGCTTCAGAGCTGTCACCTGTGGGATGGCTACAACAATGACATCGTTAGGCATAAATGCCCAAACTCCCTGTTGGGAGAGGCTCTTGCAGTCTCCTGCTGCTGGGCTCTGCTCAGCCTGGCGGTGTGTGGGGCTGAATCGACCGCAGATGGCTGGTAGAGGAGACGGGGACTAGCTTGCCAGGGTGGCTCCTCAGGGGGAACGTGGGCCTCCTCCCCCCTCCCCTGTGCATGTCTCTGAGGGGGCCGTGGTGAGGGAGAGTGGCAAGCCCCTGCCAAGGCGTCTGTGTCGGAGGCGCCGGCTTCTGCGCTCCCCCAGGACGCCGCTGCGGGTGGGTGGAATCCACAGGGGTGAGACACCCAGGCGGGAACGTGCCGGAGATGCTTGGGGCCGCTTATCTCGGCCAAGAATGCACCACGGTATTATTAGCTGCAGCCTTTCTCGCCTTGGAATAACCCCCTGGGGGCATGTTGGACACCTGTCCAGCTCTGCCTGCCCAGACAGCCTGTGGGTGCCTGTACCCAGCCAGCTGCGTGGATGAAGCTACCAGGCATGCCTGTTGAGCCGGCGTGCACGCGTGTGCAGGAACGGAGAGTGGGGCTGGGGCTGCGTGTATCTGTGGATCCTGTGTGTGTGTGTGTGTGTGTGTGTGTGTGTGTAGGCACATGTGCTTGGAGGGAGGTGTCTGCCAGTGTGACACTTCAGAGCCTTTATGCATGGGAACATCCACACAGAGTGTGCACATGTCACCACGCCAGTGGGTGCGGAGGCGTGCCTGTGTGCGAGATTAAGTGCGTGGGCTGTGTGTGACACGTGAGTGCCTGTGATTTAGTTACTTTTTTTTCTGCTGTCACCAAATACCTGACAAGAAGCAACTTAAGGGAGGAAGAATTTATTTTGGCTTACCGTTGTAGGGGATGCAACATGTTACGATAGGGAAGACCAGGTGGCAAGAGCATGAAACAGCTGATCAAAAAGCAGAGAGGGAGAGAGGGGCTGGAGAGATGGCTTAGTAGTTAAGGCGCTTGCCTGCAAAGCCAAAGGACCCAGGTTCTATTCCCCAGGACCCATGTAAGCCAGATGCACAAAGGCGGCGCATGCATCTGGAGTTCGTTTGCAGCAGCTAGAGGCCCTGGTGCCCCCATTCTCTCTGTCTGCCTCTTTCTCTCTCAAATAAATAAAATAAAATAAAATATTAAAAAAGAAGCAGAGAGAGATGAGACCAGGACCCCAGCCCATGAAATGGTGCCACCCATAATAAAGTGGGTCTTCTGACTTCAATTAGCCTAATCTAGAAACTTCCTCACAAACATGCTCAGAGGGTTGGCTCCTAGATCCTACCAAGTTGCCAATCCATGTTAACCATCACAATGTGTGTGTGTATTAGGGTATATAGTATATGGCTGTGTCTATGTGTGCCTTGCTTGAGGGTGGGAAGGGTAAATGCCTCACGTAGCTGATGGATAAGGGGCTAGGACGTAAGTGGTGACCACAAGCACAGAGGTGCAGGTGGCGGAGGTGCTGCTATGACATTGGGATCTGGCCTCTGCCTTGGCTAGAATGTCCGAGGCTGTGTTGTAAAGAGCCCCGAGGTCAACTGGGATTCAGGGATGCATACCAGTAATCCCAGCGTTTGAGAGATAGAGGTAGGGGGATCAAGAATTCAAAGCCAGTCTTGGCTACATAATAGGTTTGGGGCTAGCCTGGGCTACATGAGACCCTGTCAGAAATCAACCAACCAACCAACCAAGTCTCTGATGCCAGACAGCCCAAGTCTAAGTTCTGTCTCCATCCCTCATTCCCCAGTGTTGTTAGTAACTGAATTCACTTGCCTAGAGTCAGTTTCCTCACCCACATGTGATTGTCACAGTGCCTGGAAGTCAAGAAGAACTGCAGAAATGATCTCCATCACCACCACGATTCTGGAACCCTGGCTGCTCTGCGTCTGGTCCTGGCAGCCCCTTTGTGGGGTTCCTGGGCAAAGTGGGGTGTTCTCAGCTCATAGCAAGGAGATGGAGGCTCAGAAAGGATGTGAAACTGACTGAGGGTCACAGGGGCTCCAGAGTAGAGTTCCAAGACCTGGGCTTGGCTCCTGACCATGCTGAACACACTGGTCCCTACTTTTCCCTGATCAGGTTTCCGGGTGACAGTGGCTTGCCAGGCTGGAGATACGAGAAGAGAGCGTAGCAGACTTTCTCCCAGACCAGCTACTGCGCCAGCCCAGTGCGTGTCTTCCAGCTGGAGCTTCTGCTCGCCTCTAACCATTGTCCTGGGGCCTCTGAGCTCACTGTGGACCCTGAACATGGAGAACAGAGCCGAAGTCCAGACCAGTACTCAAGGGGCAGGGCTCAGCGTCGCCGCTCCTTTGCCTAGACTTGACCTCCTTCCGCTCCTGACTCTAGCCAGACAGTTCTGGAATTCTCCAAAGTACTGCACCCTGCCCCCCGCAAGACTGAGGCTCCTCTGTCTTCTGCCCTGCCAGCACTTTCCATGTCTTCTCCCCCAGCAGGCCACGGTGTCTCCGGCACTGTGGAGGTGGAGTGGGGTGCTTTGGCGCCAGGGCACAGGGGTTGGGGTGGAGGAGGGCACAGGCAGGTGAGTGGGATCTGTGATTTCTCTGGAGGTCAGCTTGGCTGGACTTGTTTTACATAACCTGTTAACTACCCAGAAGGAACAAAACAAAAAGCCAACAACAACAAAAACAACCACTGATTTGTGTGTGTGTGTGTGTGTGTGTGTGTGTGTGTGTGTGAAATCTGCAGTTAATGGCTGGTTGGCTGTACATTATTAAACAGGCAGCTGGAGACTTGCCAAGGGAGACTGCTTGAGCCAAGACTCACAGCCTGAACATAGTGTTCCAAGAAGCAGTCACCCGAGGGGTCCCTGAGGAGGAGCACCCAGAGGGCGGGACTTCAGCGGCTGTCCCTCACTGCTACCCAGCTACGGTCCTCTTTCAGAGGCAGGACAGTGCTGAGGCTGAAGCTGGGACTGCCCCTGGAGCCATGCCATTCTTTATCCAAGCCTTGTGGGTCCCTTACCACCCCAGGGCCTCGAGCCACAAGGTCCCTTTGTAGATGTGAGGCTTATTTTTCCATCACAGGTGGTCAGGCTAATGCCTCCTCTCCTGGGGACCAGTGGGAGGGAGGGGTCTGAGCTCAGGTCTTGACTCCATGGGGCCCATTGGGGCTCCTTACTTGTCCCCCATGGGCATCACTTTCCACCCTCTCTGAGGGGTTGGGCTGGTCTGATCCCTGATTGGATGGCCATGGGTGAGAGTTGGGTCTGTTCGTGACATCAAGAGGTGTGTCCCGAGCGAGCCTTTCTGGGAGGGGTAGCCACCATCGCACTCTCAGGTTCAGGGTTCTCTGATTCTCCCTGGCACCCTAGTTCAAGGTGTAGCAAAGAGATTATTATTTGTAAAGTGGCACCGAAGGCCCCAGGAGGGGCATCTCCAGCTCTGTCCAGCCTTACTGTCCAGTTCAAACCTGTGGCTTAGCACTTGGGAGGCAGAGGTAGGAGGATCACTGTGAATTCGAGGCCAGCCTGGCTATAGAATGAGTTCCAGGTCAACCTGGGCTAGAGTGAGACTCTGCCTTGAAAATACCAAAAAAATAAAAAATAAAAATAAAAATAATAGAATCCTGTGGGCAGGGGGAGCACTGGACAAGGAGGTGATTCTAAGTAGCCCCCTGGAGGGACAAGGGTCATGTCAGGACATGACAGGTTTGTTGAGGGGAAAGCCGTATAGGTGACCAGAGAGGAAGGAGGCAGGGGACAACAGAAGGAAGAGAGTAGCAAGGAAAGCCATCAAATGATTGGTCTTGGGCCAGTGGGCAGCCCAGGACTTTGGACAAGGGCACCCAGCAGGGGCCAGTCCCCCAGGACAACTGAGAAGGGGTCTGGGAAGCCCTAGGGGTGAGAGACCAGCTGGCCAGCGTGAGGGCTTGCCTGGGACAGCATGTGCCAGCCAAGTGCCTGGCCACCTGACTCCCAACCCCCTAGCAGTCGGTGTGGTGGCTAAAGGTCAATTCTTGTGGTATGGCCAGCACGCTCCCCAGTGGCCACTGCCCACAGGCCTGGCCCCATCACAAGACCGTCCCTTCTCTAGCAGCTGCTTCTGGCTATGGCTGCCTCTTGGGCAGTCAACAAAGGCTGGGAATGGTCCCAGGCTGTCAGGAGTTCACAGACCCAGGGGCAGAGATGGGAGGTGGCTGTGGGCCATGGGACCAGTCCTCACTCCTTTCTTGAGTATTTGATCATGCCACTGCATCTTTTCTTTGTCATCTGAAATAAAAGTGGGGTCCTTGTGATTTTGTTTAGTGGATATTTATTAAGTGCCTCTGATGTCCTCCTGTGCTTGTGGCTAATCAACATGGAGTTAGCGTGGAACCTTTCTCTCCTTGGTTTAGACCCTATTTTCCTCCTCCTCCTTCTTTCTTTCTTTCTTTCGTTCTTTTTTTTGGAGGTAGGGTCTTGTTCTATTCCGGAGTGACCTGGAATTCACTCTGTAGTCTCAGGGTGGCCTCCAACTCATGGTGATCCTCCTACTTCTGCTGGGATTAAAGGCATGTGCCACCACACCTGGCCCTCTATACTCATTGAGGACATTAGCCCGAGAGAAGTAATCTCATCCCTGCTAATTTGTAAAGTGGGCTCTGCATCTTAATTCAGTCTTAAGTCTTTCTTTTGCCACCTCTTCGCTTTCGTGCTCACGCTTGGTAAGCTTCTCTTCGGCATCTGACACTAGTTTCTGATAAGTATGTTGAACAAGCCAGGGCAGAGGACAGAGCCCTTTGGCAAGTCAGGAAGTTGACATTGATCTATTAATCAACCCTGCTTTGCTTGCCGGCTAGGAATCCACTCCGCTTTCTATCTCGCCTCCAAGAATGCCATTGCGATCCTGCCAAAGCCTTCTTGAGAGCCAGATCTGCTGGGCCGGGGGGTCCCCCGTCACTGAGTAGCCTAGGTTTTTCAGACGATTGGACTGCTGGGGTGGATGATGCTAGGTGAGGGAGAGGTCTTAAGCTTTCTGGAAAGATCCTGGGTGAGGCCTATGGACTTTGTGGGAAAAGCAGGGAGGGAGTTGGGAAGGGGGTACCCACACAGGATCCTGCCCTGGATAGCAAAGCCCCAGGGTCCTCCCAGATGTGAAGCTGGGCTTCTGGGGGGAGGGGAAGGAGTCCAGGGGTTTTGCACAGTGACATCTGCCTGGGGACTGACATCTGCCTAGAAATGTGTCCTCGCGCCAGTGGGGGCCATCACCATTGCCAGTGACAGTGACTCAACTTAGGTCCAGAAAGTGCTGGATCCCAGTACCTCTCCTGGCTTGAAACTGAGGCAGGCTAAAGGGAGGTTTACACCCCTGGCCCCACCCCGCCCTGTCTGTCTTGAGGAAGGGTTGCTGGCCTGCTTTTTCCTAGCATTTCTGCACTTCTGACCCTTGCCCTCAGACTAGGTTAGCTGGCAAGGTCCCTGTTTCTCCCTCCCTAGGGGAATGTGCCGTTCTTTTTAGGGATGCCTAAAATGCAGCCCTGCAGTCATATGCAGCCCAGAAAGGTGATTAATGTGGCTCAATACTAAATTGTAAAGTTACTTAAAATAGGAGATTTGTTTTTTCAGGTTTTAAAAAATTTTATTTATGAGAGAGAGCGAGAGAGCACGAGAGAATGGGCAGGGCAGGGCCTTCAGCCACTGCAAACGAACTCCAGATGCATGCACCACCTGATGCATCTGGCTTATGTGTGCACTGGGGAATCGAACCTGGGTGAGAGAGAACAGGCATGCCAGGACCTCCAGCCACTGCATGCACCACCTTCTGCATTTGGCTTACGTGGGTACTAGGGACTTGAACCTGGGTGAGAGAGAATGGGTGCACCAGGGCCTCCAGCCACTGCCTCCTCCGCCTTGTGCATCTGGTTTACATGGGTACCGGGGAATCAAACCTGGGTCCTTAGGCTTTGCAGGCAAGTACCTTACCTGCTAAACCATTACTTCAGTCCCAGTTAGTTTTTTTTTTTAAACCTGATTGTATGGTTCTTAAGTGTGAACTTTGTCAATGACAATGTGCCAATGTCATCTGGTAGGTGATTTCTAATGCAAATGCCTATAAATAAGATGCAAATGCAGAGTGGGACCTTAAGTTCTCTAAGGCGAGAAGCCAGCATCTGGAAGGGAAGAAGAGAAAGGTTCTTTGGGGAGAGAGAGCTATGTGAAAGTGACTTCAGGGTCACCTGTGGAAGAGGTCCCCAGCAAGGACATGTTTAGTTGGTCACACTGAGATGAAAGTATCCTGGTGGCAGCTCACACCCATCCCTAGCTGCAGGCAGAGGGCGTGCCTCTCAAGTGTAGACAGTGGTCGGGACCTAGAGTGACCCTGGGACCAGGCTCCCAGCCAGTGTGTGGGTCCTAGCAGGATTCAGAGCCTAGAACAGGCCCTTCTTCCTCCCAGCACCCTTTGGAGGGAAGGAGGACCACACTCCAGTGGGCCCTTTCTTTGGGCTCCATGTATGTATGGGCTCTGCCCCTCTCAGAGGTGGAGAAGGAAGGAGAAAGTAGGGCCCAGGTGCTAGAAGGGGTGGCTCCCCATGTTTGAAAGACTGGGGAGGTAGACCTGCCCTGCAGAAGGACTCGATCTGACTCTGCAAGTGTGCAGCTCACAGGCCACGTGCCCTCCAGAGGAGTTCTGGGACCAGAGTGCCCAGTTGTGCCCTCTGATGATGGGGTTTGAGTTGGATGTTGGATCCCATGTCCTCAGCTGTTGTGGTCTAAGGTCAATGGCCACTTCCTGAGTTTCCATGGAAATTTCCCCTAGGAAGAAGGTAGACAGACACGAGATACAGGGGAAGGACAAGTGAAGGTGGCTCTAGGCTGACTTGCTCCTTTCTTGCTGTCAGCCACGGAGGGGTGTTGGGTGGAGTTGGGCTAAGCCAGGGGATGGGATTCAAACTCTTAGGTATTGACTGGTCTCTCTCTTTAAAAATTTTTTTAAAATTTATTTGCAAAGTGGGGGGGAGAGAATGAATATGAATATTGGGGAGGGGAGCATCAGGACCTCTAGCCATTGCAAATGAACTCCAGACGCATGTGCCACCCTATGCATCGGGCTTTAAGTGGGTACTGGGGAATTGAACCTGGGCCATTAGGCTTGGCAGGCAAGTGCCTTAACCACTGAACCATCTCTCCAGCCCTGTCTCTCTCTTTTTAAAAAATATTTTTATTTATTTACTTGACAGAGAAAGAGGGTGAGGGAGAGGGAGAGAGAGAGAGAGAGTCAGAGAGACAGAGAGAGAGAGAGAGAATGAATATGGGTGCGCCAGGGCCTCCAGTCACTGCAAATGAACTTCAGATGCACGTGTCCCCTTGTGCATTTGGCTAATTGGGTCCTGGGGAATCGAACCTGGGTCCTCTGACTTTGCAGGCAAACGCCTTAACTGCTAAGCCATTCCTCCAGCCCACCATCTCGCTTTTTAAAAATTATTTACTTGCGGGCTGGAGAGATGGCTAAGTGGTTAAGGCGTTGGCCTGCAAAGCCAAAGGATCTTGGTTAGATTCTCCAGGACCCATGTAAGCCAGATGCACAAGGGGGTACATGTATCTGGGGTTCATTTGCAGTGGCTGGAGGCCCTGGTGTGTCCATTCTCTCTCAAACAAATAGACAAAATATTTTTAAAAATAAATAATTATTTACTTGCACATGCACCTATGTGCACACACATGTGGGTATAGATGCTCCGGGGCCTCTTGCTATTAGAAATGAATATTAGGTGTAGGCAAGTGCCCTTAGCTGCTGAGCTTACCAGCCCTCATCAGTCTCTGGTTTTATCCTATAGCCCCGTCATTGCTTTTTGTGTCTTTTGTCTCCTTTTCTATCACGCTGTCCCCTCCTCTTCCAATGGAAGTGTCTGTCTCAGCACCTGGCCTGACACACACCATTCACTTTCTCCTGCCCTTCTCAATGGCCCCTCTGTTATTCCTAAGCACTGTCTTGCCACCCCCAGCTCCCCGCTTTCCTTCTCTGGTTCTCTGTGACCCCGTCTTTGTCTCCCTCTCTCGGCTCTCCTGCCGTCTATTCCCACAGCCTCTGTCTTCGGCTAACAAGCGTGCAGTGAGCCTCAGTAAGTGCCAGGCACTGCTGTCTCCTTTCTGGGGTCTGAGTCCCCTTACCTCTCACTGTCACCCTCTCTCCCACCCATCCTTGCCCGAGGCCTGCGGTTCTCCCTTCCCCCAGCTCAATGGGGCTCCGACACTGGTTATTATTCAGTTTTATGAGAAACCTCCAGGCCTGCCCCTGAATGGACCAACCACAACTGGAACCAGATGTGCAATCCTGGCTTGGGGATGGGAGGGAGGGAGGAGAGAAATGGCTCGGCTGGCTGAAGGAGGGGGCTGGGGACTAGGAAACCCTGGGAACCTGGTCCTGGGTTCCTGGAGGAGAAGGAGAGGAGGAGAAAAAGGGAGGAGGGGGGGGGCAGGGAGGCAGTGATGGGGAGAAGAGCGACAAGGGACAATGGCTTCTTTAGAAAGGACCCTCGCTCTGGGTGTGTGCCCGAGTGTGTCAGTGTGCAGAGTGTGTGTCTATGTGTGTGTGACAGCCCTGCTAGGTGATGGGCTGTGGCGTGGCTCTGGGAAATTTAGGGAAGGCCTGTATTTTATTTTTTTCCCCTCAGAAGCCTCTAACTCCTTGATTCCTTTGGTTGGATTCTAGTAACTTGCTGAGTTCAGGGACTATGCCCAAATGTGGGAGCAGGCAGGCTGGGAAAAGGGGGTGCTGTTGGCTGGAGGTGTAGAGGGAACCTTCTAAAGGCTCTGAGGGCAGCTGAAGGAGGGTGGACATCTCACGGGGGCCCCTGGAGCTGCTGCAGACCCGGGGGGTGAGGGGGAGGGTGAGATGTGTCTGGGATAGCGGTGTATCAATGTGATGGTTCCCATGTCCCTGCAAAGTCGCTTTATCTGCAATTGTGCAGCTTCAAAGAGAAGCGTCTGCCTCCAATTATCTTGCTAAAGCCCTGTGCAACACTTAGCTATTTCAAATGCCCTTTTACTCAGTTATTAACCATCCATCCATCTATCCATCATTCCTTCATTCACCCCATACTGACGGAGACTCTCTTTATGTGCCAACCTTGTGCTGGGCACTGGATAAAGTAGGCAGAGGGTGGGGGATTTGCCTTCTCTCTGCCCTTCCCATGTAATTTCCTAAGAAGGTGCTCCTTCCCATTCATTCCCAAGAGATTTTATTGACACTAGGATGCAGAGAGGTCTTCCAAAGTGCTGACCATCTCCTATGCTTCTTTTTTTTTAAAAAAATATTTATTTATGAGAGAGAGAGAGAGGCAGAAAGAGAAAGAGAGAGAGAATGGGCATGCCAGGTCCACTAGCCACTGCAAATGAACTCCAGGTGCAAGTGCCACCTTGTATATCTGGCTTACATGGATACGTACTGAGGAATGAAACCTGGGTCCTTAGGCTTTGCAGGTATGCATATTAACCACTAAGCCATCTCTCCAGTCCCCCTTCTGTACTTGTCTCTCCTCTAGACCCCTGTGGTGCTTTGAATCCTATGTCTCCTATAAACTCATGTGCTTTGAATGCTTGGTCCCTAGCTGGTGGCATTTTGGGATGTGGAGCCTTGCTGGAGGAGGTGTGTTGATGGGGGAGGGCTTAGGGCTATTGTAGCCAGCTCCCCCCTTATCAGAACTTGGCTCCCTCTCTTGCTTCTATTTTCCACCTGCTTCGGCCAAGGTGATGCCCAGCCTCTGCTCGTGCCATGCTTTCCCCTGCCATCATGAAGCTTCCCCCTACCCCCAAGATTGACCATTGAAAGAAAACCCTCCCTCCTACCAGCTGCTCTTGATGGGGTGCTTTGCCCCAGTAACAAGAGGGTGACTACAACAGCCCTCTTGTCATTTTACTTCTGGGGGAATACTGAAGTCCGGGGGAGGATTTGGCTGATCTAATGAAAGATCTTAAATGTCTTTGGATCTAAACTTGGCGTATGGCAGGGGAACCAGGCTGAGGGATGTAGGTCCCTGGCCCGGATGGAGAAGATGGAGCCTTTGTAGCCCTGGAGAGCTCCGCTGTAGAGCTAGCTGTCCTGGTTCAGGTTCCTCTGCCACCCTGACACTGTCCTGTCTGGCCTCTGGCAGGTCACAGGTCACCTCACTGTTCTCAGCTCACTCAGTCTTCAGCTGTGATAACAAGGTGGCAGGGAGAAGAGGTGAGAAGTGTCCAGTAAGTGCCTGGTGTGTGGTAAGTGTGCAGAGAGTGAGGGTCCCTCCTTTCACGAGACTACTACTTGGCTTTTGTCGTTCAGACAGTGACCTGAACTTTCCCCTCCATTATTTTAGCTTTAATATTTTTATTTTTATTTTTTTACGTACAGAAAGTATGAATGACTATATGGTGAGCTCCCTAGATTTAACAGACACTTAGGTATGCATACAGCCCACCCTCTGAATTGGTGGGTTCTGTTCGTCAGTCAACCAAGTGCTGATGAAAAATGGTTGGGAAAAAAAAAAACCCAGTGACTTACTGAACATGGGCAGGATTTATCCCTGTGCTGTCCTTCCTTAAACAGCACAGCGCAACGATTTGCATAGTCTTCACACTGTATTAACGATTACAAGTATTCCACAGGGGATTTAAAGCATACAGGAAGATGTGGATGAGTTATATGCAAATGTTCTGCCAATTCCTATGGGGGACTTGAGCATCTGCAGTTTGGGTCCTTGGGATACTCAGGGTGGTGGTATTGCTGCATGGCGTTTCTGTTAGTCCACCTTGGTTTCTTATTTTTATTTTTATTCATTTATTTGAGAGCGACAGAGAGAGAGAGAGAGAGAGAGAGAGAGAGAGAGAGAGAGAGAATGGGTGCTCCAGGGCCTCCAGCCACTGCAAATGAACTCCAGATACATGCGCCTCCTTGTGCATCTGGCTAACGTGGGTTCTGGGGAATCGAGCCTCGAACCGGGGTCCTTAGGCTTCACAGGCAAGCGCTTAACTACTAAGCCATCTCTCCAGCCTGCCCCCACCTTAGTTTTTGATGCATTTCAAAGAGTGGAAGCATGCATTTCATGTTGTGTAGCTCTGCTCAAATGACTTTAGAATTTTTATTTTGTTTATTTTTTTGGATTTTCAAGGTACGGTCTCGCTCTAGGCCAGGCTGACATGGAATTCACTATGTAGTCTCAGGGCGGCCTCAAACTCATGGCGATCCACCTCTGCCTCCCGAGGAGTGCTGGGATTAAAGGCGTGCGCCCACCACGCCCGGCCTCAAATGACTTTTGAATATACAGTCACTAATATCACTCAGTAGGGAACTCCACTCCAAAATAGGGATTATTACCCCGCACTCAACAGCCAAGGAAATAAAAAGGCTTAGAAGGGAGGAGCCTGGCAGCCGGTCTCAATGTAAATGCAGCAAAGCAGAGCGTCCTCCTCTGAGAGTTGAAGCCAGGTCTCGCATCACTGTCCTGCCTTCCGGCCACCAGCCCCTGTGGCCCCATCTCCAGGGCTATGGCTTTCCCATGGGGTTCTGGACCTCTTAGCATCCTGATTCCTTCCGGTCCCTTTCCACCCCTGTTTCCAGACCTTCTGGCTTTGGCCCCAAGGAAGCTGCTGTGCCAGTGTTTTGCCCAGGTGCCTGCCTGGCCCCAGCTAAGGGAGCGTGCTAGAGCGCTGCAGGGGTTAAAGGAGGCGGCACGGGGGGGGGGGGGGGTTCGCGGAGCGCTGACTCCGGGAAGGAGGCGGTGCCGGCGGCTGCCGCCCTTGGTGTTCTCACTGGCTCTTAGCAGTGGCTTTGGGACCAGCCCTTCTCCTGCTCTGTTCCCGCTTAGGCACAGAGCTCACTCATTGCCTTCCCCGAGGCCACCAGCTTCCTGCCGGCCCCAGCTGCCACCCCTGCCACTGCCCCATTGCCCCGGCCCTGCCACCCAGTGGCTCCTCCGCTGGAAAGGTAAGTGGATGCTGTGTGTGTGTGCACACGCACGCACGCACGCACCCACGCACGCGTGCAGGGTCTAGGCAGGTCCCAGAGGTATATGGGCTGAGGTCAAGCCCACTGCTCAGAGCTCAGGGTATGAACTTGGGGAAGGCGGGGTCAGCCCGCCCTTGTCACATGCCTCTGGGTTTGGTTAGCCCTTGGGGCCAACCTGTCGGCCCCCCCCGTCAGAAGTTTTTTTACCCCCCCCCCCAAGGTCTGACCGGGTTGTCTGGGGTGCGGCTGTCCCGGCTTGTGTCGTACCTGTGCGCTGCCAGTCAGAGGAGTTTTGTAGCTGCTGGAGGCTGAAGCCAGCCAGGGAGTGGGGAGGGAGTCGAAGGGACAGTTGACCCCTGGAGGCCAGAGGTTGAGGATCTCTTCTGCTTGTCAACTGCCCATCTCAGAGCCCTGTGAGGGGAGGGAGGTGTGTGTAGGGGGATGGTAAGCTGACCATGTTTTGTTTTTTTTTTTTCCTTTTTCTTTTTCTTTTTGAGTCTTGTTAACTGCAGCTGCTTTAGGGTTCCTTCTCCTTTGAGGTCTCTCTGCTCCCTGAGGGCTGACTAAGGCTTCAGGGGAGGGGCTGGCCACAGAGGGCTAGATTTCAAAGCTCCTCCTGACTCCCTCCCTTGCTCACAGGGGAGAGGGGTAGAGCCTGGCATGTGTGCCCCCACCCTTCCCCCAGCCATCTAGCTGGTTCTTTTCTCACCCCTCTGGGCAGAAATGGCTAATCCAGGTGGTTAATGAACAGACATGGCCAGCTCCCCCTTCCTTCCCCCACCATCCTCTCTTGCTCTGATCCCGACCCCCTTGCCCACCACCCCTTAGCAGGTCAGAGACGCCACCCAGAGCTAACCTCAGGCTCAGGGCCAGGACTGCCTGGCCAGATGTTTTTAGGCTGGCCTCTGTCCTAGTAGAGGAAATTGGGAGGGGATGCCTGGGGGTGACCCAGAGAAGCCTGCTGGGCTCCTGGGCTGGGCTCCCAGCAGGGGCGTGGGACAGGGTTTGGGGACAGGATGGGTGCTGGGAGGGGAGGAGCCCAGGCCTCCCGAGGGCAGGAAGGCATTGTGGTGGGAACAGGATGGGGAGCTAGAGACTGGGGCTTCAATCTGTGGAGACAGGGGGTCTCTCCTGGAAACCCTTCTGTGTGGCACTGCAGAGGTAGGATGGGAGGTGGCGCAGGAGGGTTTCCCCTTTCCTGAAGTCTCCTGGGAGTGGTGGCTACAGTGCCTCAGACTTGGCCTCCAGTAACTCTTGCCCTTGCCGACTGGTGGCTCGCTCTTAATCTGGTCTCTGCTACCCCCAGTTCTCCCCAGGACTCAAAGCTCACTGTAGCTGAGGGTCCCTCAGTCACAACCGCTGTGGCTCAGAGTTGGATGAGAGAGCCCTACAAGGGACCAGAAATGGGGATCCCAGTGTGGGGGCTGGCCCATTGAGGGAGCGCAGGAGAGAGGAAGGAATGAGGTAAGGGTGTGAGGGGACCACCTGTTGCCGAGAGGGGAGGATGAGTGAGTAGGAACTTTGATCTGGAGTTGAGGGGTCTTGAGCGGGGCAGGCTGGGAACCTCTGATTCTACAGCTCTGGCCTTGAGCACTCTTGGGTCTTCCTTTCCCATCCCTCATCCCGTGCTTTCCCCTCAGAGTCCTGGAGCAGAAGCTGCTGGCCAGGAAGGGCAGGTTGACCTGGGATGCCTGGGAGACCAGGCTAGGGGCTGCTCTGCTGGGAGCACACTGCCGAGATGCAAGCTATTAGGAAGCAACGGGGCGGACAGTGTTTTTGGATGGTTGAAGGAAGGGGCTTTAGAGAAAGTTTCCAGTAGCTTTTGCTGGTCAGTGCGAGGGTGGCTTCTGTCCCAGGGGGCAATTCGGAGGACAGGCTGGATACTGTGGAAGGATTCCTGAGCTGGGATGTGGCGAGAGGGCTGACCTTAAGGTCTCTGGGGATGCTGAGGGCCTGGGATCCTTAGAGTTGGGGAATTCTCTGACACTGGGATGAGGGGGTTGAAAGTGGTGGCCTCTGGTCTGGGGCGTGGGCTGTGATGGAACTTGCAGGGTTGCCCTCCCTGTCAGCGTGGGGGAACAGAGGACCTGACGCTTCCCCTCATACACGCCCCTCCCTGGCACCGGGCACCGCCTGCCCACCAGCGCTGCCCCAGCTGCTTCCTGTGCTCCTCTGAGGTCCTTCCTCTTGGCCACTCTTGCTTAACACCTTACGGGCTGGGAAGGACCTGTGGCAGTGTGACGCAGGTTGCATGCAGGGGACAGCAGTCACTCCAGGTCTTCAGTGGCAGAGAACAAGGGACAGGGGCTGCCATGCTGGGCATCTTGAGCCCTTGGCCAGTGTGGCCAAGTTACTGGAGATGGCAGCAGAGGAGCGGTGCCAGGATCGGAGATGCAGCCTAACCCAAGGGCAGGTCTTCCCGGAGCCTCAGTTTCTACCTTGGCAAATACTGCAGGGTTGTCAGGGCAGCTGGGAGTGACTTGTGTAATAATGTGCATGGTGGGAATAAGCCAAGGGCATTCGTTCCTTGTTCTCAAGGGCCTCTCAGGAGGGCGGGGGGGGGGGGGGCGAGGAACAGATGACCTCCCTCTGGCCTCTCCAAACCTGTTTGCCCTGGAGAGGAGGGGGGGGGAACACGGTAGGGTTACTTCTCCAAACACAGTATGGGGGGGGGGCTGGGCTTCCCACAGTGCAACAAATATCTAGGTGGGCTTTCCCTGGGGCTTAGGACCATCCTTCCTAACTCAGCCCACCTCTCCACACACGGCCAATTCAGTGGCTGCCATATGTGGCCCCTTTCCTCCTGAGCAGGGTGACTGGAGGAACCGGAGTCTGAGGTCATCATAGATAGTCCCCTGCTTCTGATCAGAGTGGCCCCTCTCACCCTCCTGACTTCCCTTAAAGAGAAAGTTCTTTATTGCCTGGTCTCCAGCCGGAAGCTAGAGGAGGCTGCTTAATCAAAGTGCCCTTCTCTGGGGTTGAAAGTGACCCCAGGATGGAGGAAGGGTTGGGAGGGAGTGTGAGGCCCAGGTGAGACTCCTTAATCTCAGGCAGGGAAACTGAGGCCCAGTTGGGGAATGTGACTGACAGACAGGAAGCCAGCCCTCCCCCCTTTATCAACTGAAGAAATCAAAAGGGAGTGTGACTGGGGAAGAAAGAAGGTGGTTTTCAGAGACTGGAGAGGGACTGGCCTCCACTTTGTCCCCTGCATTGTCCCCTGAGGCTTCTGACTCCACCGCTGGCTCCCTGGTTGGTCAGCTGGCTTTTAGCTTTCCAGAGCTATTAGGCATGTGGAGATATGGGCATAAGCCAGCTGGAACGAAGTGGTGGGGTGCAGGCTGCTGCCAAGGCTACCTTGCTGGGTGCCCTGCTCATCTTTGCAAGGTCTTACTTTAGCCCGACCTCTTCCCTCCTGCCCGGAGTTACTGTCCCATCCTGAGGGACAGGCTGGAGACCCCAGAACATCTGATTCCTGGGTCCACTTTCACTCAGGTCAGCAACCTCGGCTATCTCCCTGCTTGTCTCCCCCCCTCCCTTGATGTCCCTGGGGACGTTGGAGCTGGGGGTGGGGAGGGGCTGAGCCAGTCCCTGGCACTACCTCTTGCAGGGATTTCGGGCCCTGTGTGATCCCTGCCTTTTAGGGCTGCAAGCGGTGCAGAAGGGCAGGCGCAGGGAGTTAACCAAGCAGCCGGGTGGATGACGGCCACAGGAGTGCTTGTCTCCCAGGCCTGGCTCTGCTTCCCTCAAGCACCTTCCTCATCTGTTCTGTCCCCTGGCTGTATTGAGTGGCTGCCCACCGAGGCAGGCTGTGGGGCCGTCTTTAGCCTCTCTGGTAGCACTCGCAGTGCCTGTCAGGGTGAGGCCAGAGGGCTGAGAATTCACTGGTTTGCTGAAGCTCTGTGAGCCTTCAAACAGAGCTGCGTTTCCTCAGGGGTGTAGAGAAGGGCAGAGGGTGGGAATCTAGAGCTAGTCTGTGGGGGTCCTAATCCTGATGACTGCTTTTTCTAGCTGGGTGGTCTTAGCAAGTGACTAGACCTCTCTGAGCCTCAGTCTCCACCCTTTAAAATGGGGCAGTAGAATCTTCTTCGCCGTGCACAGTACATGCTCAGTTGATGTTGGTAACAATTCTTAGTGGTGGCCATGTTGTTCCTCCCAGAACCTTTCATTTAGCTGACCCTTTTTTTTAAATACTTCATATATTTATTTAAGAGAGAATGAGGGAGAGAGGGGGACAGAGAAAGAGAGTGAGAGAGAATAGACATGCCAGGGCCTCCTGACACTGCAAACAAACCCCAGACACGCGTGTCACTTTGTGTGTTTGGTTTTACGTGGATACTGGGGAGTTGAACCCAGGCTGTCAGGCTTTGCAAGCAAGTGCCTTTCACCGCTGAGCTATCCACCTCTCCAGCCCTGGCTAGCCCTTTTCTGTCTCACTAGGTTTGTTCCCTTTCTACAGTGGGGAGTTATGGGACGAGGCAGGGAGAAACAGGGTCCCATGGAGTTTTGCTAAGGAGTTTCAGCGGTAGAGCAGTCTTCCTTCTCCAACTCTGTCTCTCTCTGCTGTAAGGAGGCAGGAGGGACACTGAGGGGACTTCCCCAGGCTGCCTAGTCTCCCTGAGGAGTGAGTGCAAATCTGTGTTTATGGAGGACTGAGAAAGATGCACTCATTGTAAACAAGGCATTATTGTAAGCCAGTCTGAGTCTCCCCCGCCCCAGGGTCCCTTCCTGCTGCCTCAAAGACCCCAGGCTTGGCAAGGACCTAGCCTGCTGCCAGGGAGGCGAGCCTTGACCGTGGGCTTCATCCACAGGGCATACATGTTTTAGAGCGGGAATAACAAGTAACTGCTGTACGTATGCTACTCAGCACCCTCTAGGCCTCCCTGAAGTCTAACCTACAGTTCCTCTTGCTATAGTCTAGTTCAGGGGCTGGAGAGATTGCTTAGCTGTTAAAGGCACTTGCTTGCAAAGTCTGAAGGCCTGGATTCTATTCCCCAGGGCCCACGTAATGCCAGATGCACAAAGTGGCACGTGTGTCTGGAGATCATTTACAGTGGCAAGAGTCCCTGGCACGCCCATTCTCTCCCTCCGTCTCCCAACACCCCACTTACAAATAAATAAATAAAATAGGTCTAGTTCAGTCCCCTGTTGACAGCGGGTGGGGGCAGCCATGGCCAGCCCTTCCTGTGTGTCTGTAGGAGCTGAGAAGCTTCATGCCTGGTTGGTAGAGCTCCTGGCCACACTCCACTTCCCTCCAGGCCTTTGACCTTCTGGGGTCCTTAGCTTTCCTGTGCCCCTGACATGCCTTATGAGTAGCAATCAGCCCTTTAGGCTGGCCTAGCTGTGTTCTCCACCCAGCAGAGTCCCACCCAGGAGGCTGAGGTTGCTTGGGGTGGGGTGGGGTGGGGTGTGGGGGGGTGATAGCTGCTTCCGGACTCCTGGCTGCCCGGTTGTCCGCCCAGCTGCAGCTGCAAAAAGCATTAAGGATTTTTTCTTTTCTCTTTTTGTTTTGTTTTGTTTTGAGGAATAATGGTCTTTAGTTAATGATGATGGCAGTCGGGAGGGCCCTGCCTTGCTGGTCTTTTCAGCCCTGCTCCTCTCTGTCCTAGTTTTTTTTTTTTTTTGCATGTGTATGTAGTGTGTGTGTGTGTGTGTGTGTGTGTGTGTGTGTGTGTGTGCGCGCGCAGGTCAGAGGTTGGCGTTGGGTGTTCTCATCAATCTCTCTCCACCTTATTCTTTGAGACTGGGTCTCTCACTGATCCTAGAAGTCACCTAGTCTAGCCAGTGAGCCCCAGGGAGTCCCTGTCTCTGTCTCCCCCGGTGCTGTGATTATAGGCTCACCCCACCCGTCATTTACTTGGGTTCTCTGGATCAGAATTCAGGTCTTCATGCTTGTACAGCAAGTGTTTTACCCATTGAGCCATCTCCCCAGCCCACCATCAATGCCTATTACTCTTACAAAGCCAGCCTTGGGACTGGAGGGATGGCTCAGTGGTTAAGGCATTTGACTGCAAAGTCCAGTGACCTGGGTTCGATTCCCCAGCACCCATGTAAGCCAGTTGTGCATCTGGAGTTCACTTGCAGTGGCTAGAGGCCCCAGTGCACCCATATTCTCTCTCTCTCTCTGTCTCTATCTCTCCTTGCAAATAAATAAAATATTTTTTAAAAGAGCCACCCTTACCTTTGATCCTTGACCTCCACGATCCTGGGCAATCAGTACACAAGGACCCTTTTTGGGAGTGGGTTGAGGTTCTGTGGGCAGAGGGTAAGGGTGTAGCTAAAGATCCCCATCTTAGGGTTCCGGCTCCCACCCTGGGGTCTCTTCACCCCTCCTAGATGGTGTTGCTGCCCTCCCCCAGACAGCGGAGCAGCTCAGGGCTGCAGGGATCCAAGTCCATTTGCCTGCGGTGAGGGAGTGGGGGGGGGGGCGCCTCTCAGGGTCTCAGGCTGTGGAAATTCACCTTGGGTTGACCTTGCTTGCCTCCCGCCCCGCCCCCACCTCTGGCAGTGGCTGGCAGGAAGTCCTGCTGATTAGGGCCCTAATCACTGGCTGAGACTCCCAGAGCTGCCGGAGCAGAGAGGGGCTGGTCAGGGAGGGGGGCCACCAGACTGGGGCACTGGCTGCCTGCCTGCAGTAGGGGCTGGAGGAGCTGGGCTGCTGGGGGTTGGTTTCTTGGGCCAGGCAGTGCCCCCACTGGTGGCCAAGGCCGGGCCAGCTGGACCTACAGGCCATCCTGACTATTCATGCTTAACCGCCTTTTAGGGCATCCACTCTGTGCCAGGCAGGATGCCAGGTGTGGGGCTGGAAAGGCCAGGGAGATTGAGTCTAGTGCGAGACAAAGTGGCGTAGACAAAGCTTCTGCAAAATATAGCGGGAATGCGAAGCAGGAAGAGGTTTACATGGGGTGTGGGGGTGGGGTGGGGAGGTGGGGGGTGAAGCTTCAGAGCGAAGTGGAAGAGGCTCTTAGAAGAAGGGCTATTTGAGATGGGCTTTGAAGGTTGAGAAGGAGTTTTGCTGGGGGATTTCTTTGGGTACTGCAAGGATGAGTAACATGATGGCTGTGTCAGAGCCAGGAAAGCTCTGTGTCCCTCACAGCTTGGCAACTCTTACTCCCTGTGTGACAGTGGCCAGGGCTGTAAAGTGGGGTTCATACTCTGCTTGCCAAAGTGCCTGGCGTAGTAGATGCGACTTGAAAGGGCACACATGACAAGTGCCTTTGTGGGGAGTCTAGTGGTGTTGCTGGGGGCCCAGGGTAGAAGATTTCTTGGACCAGGTTGAGAGGAGGGACAGCAGAGGGTTTTAATTCACAAGAAACATGATGGGACTGTGGTTTAGGAAGAGGTTGGACAAGGGAGTTTTGGGGGATGGGCCACCAGCCAGGGCTTGGATCCCCGGAGTCGTGTGTCCAAGTCCCTTAGACCCGGGTTTGGGAAATCCTCTGTGTGTCACTGTGTCTCTGGGCTTCCTTCTCATGCACAGAGACTAGATCTCCTTTCCTGGCTGGCTGCGGGAGCCTTCCCCTTTGTTGCGTGAGGCTTCTAGCATGAGTCTAGATGCAGCGTGCTGGAATGAGGGTGGACTGCAGGCAGGTCGTAGATCTAAGGCACCGAGAGGCTCTTTTTGGGAGCATCTTTTACATGAGGCCTGGCACACAGTAAGCCCACAGTTTGTTGAATGAATGAATGATCAGAAGCACCGTCTAGCCTGGTGGAGGACCCTGTCTTGCTGGCAGGCTAGGACGCCTACCATGATTTGAAGTGGCTGATGTGGGCACAGAGGCTGCCTGTTCAGAGCCAGGAAGGATGTTGAGTGTCCCAAAGGCAGGTGCCAACTCATCCCAGGTACTTAGCGGGGTGTGTAGACCTGTGGGTTGAGGAAAGCATGAGGGTCTTTCACGTTCTTTCACTTCGGGGAGTGAGGACCTGTCATGATGCAATGTGTGGCACGGGGTCAAGGTCACAGGTTCTATAACCCCACTGTCTGGATTTGAATCCCAACGACACCTCTGGCTGGCTCTGCAACCACAGAACCAGGCTTATTCAGCCAAGCAGCCCTCTCCTGGAGTCATCTGTGAAACGTGGGAAACCAAGAGAAGAGGGCCCAGCCTGTGACAGTGGGGTCACTGTAATGGCTGGTGTCATTTATTGCTGGTCTTGTTGCTGGGCGAGAGAGAGAGAGCAGGCCTAGGGCAGAGAGGCCTCTACCTGGGGTGGGATGCAGCTTCCTGAAGGCAGATGGCCAGCCCAAGAGACAGCTGGGTTCTTTTGAGGCTTAGGAGCTCCTGGGCCACCACACTGCTGGTGGCTGATCTGAGTGTGGGAGCAGAGGCCCAGCCAGGCCTGATTCCAGACTGGAACCTGGGGGTGGTGGGGGGAGCAGAGGAGTGGATGAGGGAGGAGAGGTGAGCCTGGAGGAAGCCAGGACTCTAGTGCAAGTCCCCAGCTGGGACCCTAGGAATTCCTTTTCTCCGTCTTGTGCCAGAGGGGGGCTGAGTCTCAGGCTGCGGAGCCTCTAGTCCTGGGCTTCGTCTCTCTGCCTCTGCTGCTGGGAACCTCAGCCCTCACTTTCATTGTCAGTAAACAACTCCCCACCAGTCACGCAGTCTGGCTGCAGCCCCTCCCTGCCTCTTCCTCTTGTCTTCCTCAGGGTCCCCGTCCACAGTATCGACGATAGCCACTCTGCAGCTGGAGGAGGGTAGATCTGGGGAGCCTGCCCCTACTTGAGGCTGTGAGGCATCTGCATAGTGTCCTCAGGGCTGGGGAGTCAGGCGGCCGCTGCTGCTCCTTTCGGTGCAGTACAACTCTGGGCAAATGGATTTCCCTTTTAGACTCCGGCATCCACACTTGGCAATGGGAGAGACTTAGGAGGCCTGCATCTGCAGGGGCCACGGAGCTGTGGAACTTTCTGAACACAGGCTCCTCCTCTTGCCCCCTTGGCAAAGCTCTCCGGTGAAGATGGGGTTCCTGAGTGTCTGGGGGCATCTGCTGGGATGTTCCTTCCCAGCCCTGGGATAGAACACTCATCTGTCTGGACGTGGTGATCTCTCCTCCAGGCATCTGTTTCTTGGAACCAAGCAGAGGGCAGCAGCTGTCTGAGTGCGTGGGCCAGGGTGTGGTGTGCCCCTGTGACTCAGGTGGGGGATGTGCTGGTAGCCCTGGCGGGAGTCCAGTATGGAAAGAAGGACACCCAAGGGAATGTCCTGGCTCTTCCTGGCTACCCTTTGGGAACAGCGGGAGGAATGATGTGTTGGGGGGTGGTGGTGGGGGGCAAATGCAGAGGCGAAGTGAAGTGAGTAACCCCTGAGTAATGGCTCAGGGCCTCTGCGCCAGGTGGCCCTAGACTGGATCTGGAACTGCTCTGCAGAGGCCCAGCCGCTGAATCACCACAGCCTGAACCTCCTCAGTCTCCGTGGTCCTCAGGAGTGGCGGGAGGGCCCTGGCCCCAGTTCCTTTCCTCCAGGGTCCCTCTGCATTAGCCCCGCCCACCGTCTGTGCCGCCACAGCCTCTCGGTACCTTAGCTAGCTGCCTTCACCGGCACCGTTTCTTCTTCCAAGCAGGTGACTTGCCTGAAGGGGTCTAGAATTCGTAGTCTGGCGCTTCCAGACTCCAGTCTAGCTTAGCTACTCCCAGCTGTGTGACTGGTCAACTGAGTCCTTCTGGCTGGAGCGTCACTTGTAAGCACTGATAGGAGGATTAAATGGGATAGCATGTCCAGGGGGTCTGGATACTAACATTCCTTCTCTCCTCGTAAAATTCCCGCTCCCCTTGCTTCCATAGGAGGCTGTTTCCCCTCCAGCAGCTTCACCCTATTTGTGGACCTCATTTCCCTCCGAGTACGTGTGTGTGTGTGTGTGTGTGTGTGTGTGTGTGTGTGTCTTCCTTCTTCTCTTCAGGAAAACCTGCTGGCACGTCCAAGGGCAATCTCCCACTAGCCCAGGCTGCAGTAGAGAGAAATGCACCTGGAGTCTTGTCTGAGTCCCAGCTACTCTTGGACTGTGTCCCTCTGTTCCCCTCAGTTCACTTCCATTCTCTCCTTTCCCCGCCGCTGGTTTCCCCAGTCCCACTGTGCTGGGGATCACGCATACAGCCTTGCAGGGCTGCTGGAAAGCCCCCCCCCCCCCATGACTGTGCCTGAGGCAGGGCTGGGCCATCAGGGAGTGACTGTGCATGTGGCAGAGTGGTCTGGTGTGTGCGCGCTGGGTGTAAGGTGCCTCGGGCTGTGGGAAGCCTGCTGTGTATACGCTGCTGTGGTGTGTCTGGGTCACCCATCGAGTCTGATGGGAGCTTTCTCTCCTGCTCTGCTCAAACCTTGCCTGTGTTTTCCGAGCCAACAAGAGCCAGGTCTTCTGCCGCCTTCCTTCCCTGCCTTCCCTTCACGCCAGTTCCAGCTGCACGCATCTCCGAGGTCCTCCCAGGAACAAGGAAACATCACAGGGAGGTGGATATGCGTCAGATGGAGCTGAACAATGCTGGTGACAGCCAGGCCTGCTCTGGCCCTTTGGAGCTGGCCTCGCTTCAAGTCTCTGTTGCTGGCTAATTGGGAGCGAGAGGGGCTTCCTGTCTCTCACCGCAGATGGACGTGAAGGAGCAGTGTGTGCCTGGGCTGCCCTGCCCTGGAGACCTCCTGCTTCCACGGGGCTCTGGCATAGCCTTGCCTGTTAGGACAGATGGGCACACAGAGCACCCGCCTGAACGTGTGCCCCCTGTGCAGGACAGTTACTCTCACTCCTCCTGTCACTGCCAGGAGTTTTCTGCAGAAGTGACTTTCAGATAACTGAGGCGAGTCACAAGCTCAGAAGAAAGGGCGGATGGATTGGATGGGACTCATCTGTCACTGGCTACTGTTCCCAGCTGTCGTTGATTGATGGTAGATGGACTCTCCTCCCTTCTAGCATCCTACTATTTCTCAGTTTCTTCTTCTGTAAAATGGGGTTAAGAATAGAACTTCCATCACACGCCTGGGCTGAGGATTCAGTGAATGGAAGTGTGTAAAATACTGAGAACTGACTCTGGCGTCTAATAGGCTGACGGTACATCATGGCTGTGGGAGGGAGCAGGACGCAAGGCCCAGGGAGGGGGTGTCATTGCATCCGAGCTAAAGTAGCAGCTGGGGGTTGCAGACATTCTTACTGATGGGAGCTCAGTCAACGTCAGCTTACTTCATTTTCTTGTATGTGTGTGTGCTGTGTATGCATGTATTGTGTGTGTGGGAACGTGTTGTGTGTGTGTGTGCTGTGTATGCGTGTAGTGTACTGTGTGGGAACATGTTGTATGTGTGCTGTGTATGTGTGTATTGTATGTGTGTGGGTACATGTATGTGTGTGTGCTGTGTATGCGTGTATTGTATGTGTGGGAACATGTATGTGTGTGGCTGTGTATGTGTGTATTGTATGTGTGTGGGTACATGTATGTATGTGCTATGTATGCGTGTATTGTGTGTGTATATGTATGTGTGTGTGCTGTGTATGCGTGTATTGTATGTGTGTGGGTACATGTATGTGTGTGCTGTGTATGCATGTATTGTATGTGTGTGGGTACATGTGTGTGTGTGCTGTGTATGAATGTATTGTATGTGTGTGGGTACGTGTGTGTGTGTGCTGTGTATGAATGTATTGTATGTGTGTGGATACATGTATGTGTGTGTGCTGTGTATGCGTGTATTGTATGTGTGTGTACATGTGTGTGTGCTGTGTATGAATGTATTGTATGTGTGTGGATACATGTATGTGTGTGTGCTGTGTATGAATGTACTGTATGTGTGTGGATACATGTATGTGTGTGTGCTGTGTATGAATGTATTGTATGTGTGTGTACATGTATGTGTGTGTGCAGTGTATGTGTGTATTGTATGTGTGTGTACATGTATGTGTGTGTGCTGTGTATGAATGTATTGTATGTGTGTGGATACATGTATGTGTGTGTGCTGTGTATGCGTGTATTGTATGTGTGTGGGTACATGGGTACAGGCCAGAGAGTCATATTGGGTCTTTCTCAACCACTCTCCTCTTCATTTATATTTAATCTGTATATGTCGTGTGTTTGTATGTGTGTACATGTGTGTCGGTACATGAGGTGGCCAGAGGCTGACATCATGTGTCCTTCTTGACGGCTTATCACCTCATTTACTGAGGCAGGGTCTCTCACTTGAACCCAGAGTTAAGCCAGTTTGGTTAGTCTGGTTTACAGGCTTGTCTTGGGATCCCATCTGTCTCCTAAGTGCTGGGATTGTAGGTGGGCCACCACTCCTGCTTTTCCATGCTTACATGGGTGCTGAGGGTCCGAATTCAGGTCCACACACCTATGCGGCAAGTGCTTTACTAATCGAGCCATCTGCTCAGCCCCTCTACGCCTTGGGTTTTAAATTTTCTTTTCTTTTTCTTCAAGGTAGGGTCTCACTCTAGCCCAGGCTGACTTGGAATTCACTCTGTAGTTCTAGGCTGGCCTCAAACTCCAGCAATCCTCCTACGTCTGCCTCCCAAGTACTGGGATTAAAGGCATACACCACTATACCTGGTTCACCTTATTTTTTGGAATAAATGTAATTATATCTATTTATTTGCAAGCAGAGAGAGATAGAAGAGAGACAGAGAGAATGCAGGGCCTCAGCCACTGCAAACGGATTCAGATGCATGTGCCATTTTGTACATCTGGCTTCACATGGGTACTGGGGAATTGAACCCAGGTTGTTAGGCAATGCAGGCAAGTATCTTAACCATGGAGCCATCTCTCCAGCCCTACCTTATTTTTTTTAAACAAGATCTCCCACTGAACTTGGAGCTCCCTGATTTGACTATCCAGAAGGCCTCAGAGAGCCTCCTGTCGGTGCCCGCCTCCCCAGCCCTGGGACTACAGGTGTACGCCATCACAGTCAGCATTTATGTGGACTCTGGGGATCTGAACTCAGGTCCTCATGCTTGCATGGCAAGCACTTTACCCACTGGGCTATCTCCCTAAACCCTTTATTTTTTTTTTTCCCCTGAGGATTAAGCCCAGGGCCTCCTGCATATTCCCTAAGTGAGCTGAGCTCCATTGTAACCCTGATCGTTTCATTAGGCATTCTCTTCCAGCCTGCAGACCAGGTCTTCTTTTACAGTGAGGGAACCCCGAGGGAGTAGAGTGGGGTCTAGTGACTGAGCCCATGTTTGACTCTCAGGACAACCAGACTCCTGTTCTGGAGCAGCTATGGTCGTCCTGGAGCATTCAGGAATTTGGACAGAAGGTCTCTGGAACATAACCTACTCCTAATGCGGGGTTGTGGCTTCATGCTAAGCTGTCTAGTGTCAGGACGAGATGCCCCTCGCAGGATCCAGGGACCGTGAAGGTTAGAGATAGACTTTGAGGCTGTGGAATCTCACCCTGATTAAGATGTGGCCGGGTTTGCTTGCATTCTGCTTTGGCAAGCTTTAAATCCTTTCAAAGAGAAGTGGCTGAGCATCAGGAAGGACTTCCTGTCAGTCCCACAGGACACTGAAATGGGAATCCTGAGAACCAACAAAAATTTAAGGCATTTCTGTAGATCTGAGCTCTCTTGCTTTACATTTCTGCTGCTGAGATGGAAGGCTTCTGAGGACTGGTGTGTGTGGACCGCGTCTCTCCCTCTCTAGCTGTCATCCTGGTGGTGGAATCAAGGGTGCCCTTAGAGCCAGGAACCGGAGCTTGCCCTTTGTAGTGAGCTCACTTCGCATGTGTGAAGGGGAAGAGTTCTCCAAGCTGTCAGCCTGGCCCTCAGTCTGCCTTAAGAAGGCAGGGGGCTGATGTCCCCGCGGTCCTGTGTGTGTGTGTGCATAGGACCTCTCTACAGGGCCTGACTCAACTCCACGCCCCGCCTTCCCCAATGCACCTCGGCCCTTCCGGAGACCTTTGGCTCTGTGGGTTCCTCACTGCTCTGAGATGTTTCTTCCCCCTTAGGTATACTTCCAGTGTCCCGCTTCTAGCATAGCTTAGGGGCAGAGACGCTTGTCCCTTCAAGTTTTCGAGGGACAGAAACCATGAGTGGGGAGGGAGGAGATGGGTAGGCAGTCACGCACGCTCTGGATGTGACTTCAGGAAGAATGGACTTCAGTCCTAGGGCGAGATGGGCCTCTCAGAACCTCCATGGTAGCCAGCTGTTCCCTGCAGATTTGTGTCTGTTTACACGTCTGTCTCCTCCTCCTGGGGCCACAGTTTCCGTCTGTGGCAGGGACCGTTCTCCTGTATTTCTGTGTTTTCAGCTGGGAGCTTAGCACTGATGGGCTCAGTCGCCACGGCTGAGTGACTGCTTGGTCCCACTTCCCAGGCTGTCACCTCCTCTGGCCCCTGTTCCACCAGAACTTTGACCACAGACCACAGTCCTTCCCTTGCTCAACTACTTCTAGGAACTTTCTAGAAAGTGTTGGTGTGCCGAGGGCCATGCCATGCAGCCCCTGCTTCAGACAGCTGCAGAAGGGGTGGGTTAGCTTGCTCTTTGGGTCTCAGAGGCCGCTCGGAAGGCTGCTCATGCCTGCTCGTGTGCCCTGTGTCTCGGTACTGTCTGTCTTCCCAGTTGCTCATTTAGGTATCTCTCTCTCCTTACATTTATGGTACTGAGAATTGAAAAAATGTTTTTATTTGTGTGTGTGTGTGTGTGTCTGTGTCTGTGTGCATGTGTGTGCATGCATATGGAGGCCAGATGACAACCTTGGTTGGTATTCCTCAGGTGCCATTCACCTCTTTTTGAGACAAAGTTCTCTCATTGCCCGGAGCTCACCAGTTAGGCTAGACTAGCTGACCAGTAAGCCCTAGGGAGCCTCCTGTCTCTGCCTACCCAGTGCTGGGATTACAGGTGCATGCCACCACGTCTGGCATTTTTATGTGGGTTCTAGGGAATAATCTCAAGTCTTTATGCTTGAGAGGCAACTGAATTATTTTCCCAGCCCCTCCACGCCCATTTTTTACTGGCTACGGGACCTTAGGCAGAGGATGCGGTTTCCTGATGCCATATTTCCTCATTTATAAACTGGGCTGAGAGGGCCGGAGGGATGGCTTAGCAGTTAAGGCGTTTGCCTGCAAAGCCAAAGGACCCAGGTTCGAGTCCCCAGGACCCACGTTAGTCAGATGCACTAGGTGGTGCATGTGTCTGGAGTTTGTTTGCAGTGGTTGGAGGCCCTGGTGCACCCATTCTTTCTCTCTGTCAAATAAATAAAATAAATATTAGAATGAGCTGAGAATCTCTCCTCTAGAGAGTACGGTGTGGAATGAAAGTAGAGAGAGGGCTTTGAGGAGGAGAGTGAGAAGCGGGCCTGGAGGTGAGATCCCATGGGTCCCCAAGGTCTGTGATAGCCATAGTGGGCCATTCAGATTTGATCCCTTACCTCTGAGCCTGAGCCTCAGCCAGGAGCTGGGCAAGGCCTTTAGGCCAGGGAGTGACCCAGCTGGGAGTGCCTTCCAGAAATAGCTGCCTGGATGCCAAGGAGAGAAGGGACCAGAGGGATGAGACCAAGGCTGAGGAGACCCAGGGAGGACCTGCCCTGGTCATGTCTGTGCTTCAGGGCGCTGCATTGGTGGCTTGATATTTAGTGGAAAGGAACAGAAGGAGGAGACAAGGATTTTGGCTTGAAAACTCTGGGCATCCCAGAGGCTGGTAAGTGGGTATGACCTTAAGAGTCTAAGATGCTGGCTGGTGTCATCAGGCTCTGGGCTGGGTCGTACCCTCTGGCTATGCCCTCTCCATCTCACCCATCCCTTGGCCATGACTTGTCCCTTGCTGTCATGCCTTTGGCTGGATCTCCTGAGCTCCAGGAGAGAATCCTGGAGCCTCAGCTCCTCTGGTTTTCTTGCTCACCTAGTCAAGCCCAATGTGCCATTTCCCTCCTCTCCCAGCTCCTTGCACTTCGAGGGTGGATGCGTATAATACATGTGGGTTCCCTGGGCAGCCCATCTTTGGGCTGCAGGGGGAGACACAGGCCCTGTGGCTGTGGTGTCAGGATAGGAGCCATCTTCTCTCAGACGATTTTTGCCCAGGACCTGCGGTTCAGCCTGAGAGGCCGGTTACTTTGAACTCTGTTTGGGGCTCTTAAAGCAGGTCTTATTCTTTGTCTGGGCCTGGTCCCCATGATTTTGGCATCTGTGAGCACCTCTTACAGAACAATACCTGAATGGAACTTCTTGATAGGGTCCGGTACACTCGTGCTATGAACCCACAGCTGAGGGCCATCTGTTTCCTCAGTCATGGGTATGGAAACTAGACTCTTCTGGGACCACCATGTGGTATCACCAGTGCTCAGAGATGGGCTGCCTTGGCCACGGGTTTTCAGGAGAGGCCAGAGGTAGCAACAGGTGGAGTGGTTGGCATGGTGGCTCTGCTTGGGGGTGAGAAGTCTGGTGGGGTGATGTATAGAGAGGTCACTGGACCAATGTGCTTTTCAGGAGCCTCTATATTCCGAGGTGTTTGATGGCCCCTTGTCCCTGGGGCATTGGGATCCTCTTCTCCCTTCCCTTTCTCCTCCCCCGTTCCCATTCACATTCCGTTACTGTTGGAATTGCTACTGAACTTCCCTGCTTGTCTTCAGTTCGTCACTCCTCCCTTCCTGCTGGTCCCTCCCCTGCTCAAGCACCTTTGTGCCAGCAGCCAAAAATCGGAGCTTCTTTGCTGGGCATTCATAGCTATCTGTGATGAAGTGTGGAAAGAGAGTCGCAGCCAGGCTTCTTCTGTGCCCATCCCCAGTGCCCCTCCCCCTTCCCTTCGCCCAGCCCGGGGACGTCTAGTAGGTGACATGCCGGGCATTCCTGATGCCAGGACTTGCTCACGTGCGCACCTAAGTTACTCTTCTTCTCATTTCCTCTCTCAAAAGTCTCTACTGCCCAAGTGGTGCATGAGGGTATCTTCTTGGAACGGAGCCAGCTTTCTCCTGTGGGAGTGGGGGGCTCCCAGAGGGGCATGGCACACGGCAGATGGACAGACGCGATCCCTCCATCGTGCCTGCCTTGTTGTCTTTCCTTGGGTTGTCCACACTTGCTCTGTGCCCCCAGCCCTGGCACTTCCACCATGGCGTGCGCTTTGACCATGAGGATGGGCAGGGAAGGCAGGTCTGTGAGGCTAGTCGGTACAGGCCAGAGTTCCGACACCAGGCCTGGGTAGCTGTGTCTTCTCAGGACCGAAAGGTTTGTTGAGAGGGGACTCCCTGAGCTCCCTGGAGATGAGTGTGAGGGGTGAGAGATCGTAGGTTAGGCCGGGGCCTGGTGTTCTGGAACCTGAACAGCTCCCGTGGCCACTGCTGCCTGGCTACTGGCTGTTTGACTTTCGTTAAGTGGCTTAATTTCTCTCAGCCTATTTACTTCATAAACTTGCCTGGAAGTTTAAATAAGTCCATAAAGTAGCTTGCTCAATGTCACCCAGGAAGTGCTTTGTAAACCCCAGTGTCCCTCTGTTCCTCATACCATTCAGGGCTGTTGAGGTGGGTGCCTGGGCTTGTTGGGCTTGGGCGGGAATGGCTCTCAGCTCTTCTCTGACGTGAGCAGCGTGTCTGCAGGTGGTGGATGGCTGTATAGTGGTGCAGCGTCAGCATACAACAGGGCAGGTGTCCACCTTGAAAGGGAAGGGGGTCCTGATGTATGCCATGACCCGAGTGGCATTTGGAAACGTGGGTTCAGAGTCACAGTGGGCTCGGGCTGGCCTTTGAACACAGAGCTCGGCATTAACAGTTCCAGCGCTGGCTTCTGTGATCAGGTGTTGAAGAGCTGGTGTCGCCTGTCGTCTGCCTCCTTGATTCCTGGATGCCCCCGTCTGTGTGTCTGTGTCCTGCTCTCCCCCCGTAAGGACAGCAGGCTGTACTGATCTGGACTTACCTTAGAGACCTCACTAACTTAACCACCTCTTGCTTTGTGTGTATGTGGTGCACGTGTGTTGTGTGCATGTGTGTATGCATTTGTGTGTGCAGGGTGCACACATATGTGAGGGTGTGTGTGTACACATGTGAAGGCCAGAAGTCAATGTCAGGGGTCTTCCTGAGTTACTTTCCACCTTATTCTTTGAGACACGGTCTCTCCCTTGAACCTAGAGCTCACTGATATGGCTAGACTAGCTTGCCAGCAAGCCCCAGGGGTTCCCTATCTCCGTCTCTCCAGCGCTGGGATTATGGGTGCATGCTACCACATTCTGTATTTGTCATGGGTGCTGGTGATCCCAACACAAGTCCTCTTGTTTGCATAGCAGACACTTTCCTCACTGAGCCGTCTCTCCTTCCTTTCAGCCACCTTTGAAAAGAACTTGTCTCCAAGTACAGGCACATTCTGAGGGGCTAGAGTTTGGGACTTTCACACATTGTTTTGGGGAGGCATCGTTCAGTTATAACAAACAGTGCAATCAGTCAGACATAAAAATGCGAGTTCATAATTTGTCTCATACGACTATGTCAGGAAAAATATCCAGGTATCCTGCTTTCTCTGCCTCCACATAGCCAGCATAGACCACCACCCTTACAAGGTGTGCAGAGGGGTCCCTCCTTCCGCCAGCCGGCAGTTTGGCAGTGGTGACACCACTGGGTGGCCTCCAGCTGAATTCAGCTCAGACACTCCACCAGACACAGCTAACACTTCTGCAGGTTGGGAGCTTGGTCCCTAGGATTTCCCCCTCCCCATAGATGCAGCTCCAGACCCCAACCAGCTGTCACTCAAGTTTCCCACACCCCCACTTTGGGTTCCACTAATTTGCTCTCGTGGCTCATAGGACTTGGGGAGGTGTGGTTGGTGGTTCTCATGAAGGATTTGATGAAGGACACAGATGACGAGATGCACAGGCCAAGCAGTGTGGGAGCAGCAGGGCTCACCACCTCCAGATGCTGCTGCACGAGCAGCTTTCTAGAAGCTTCCAGAAGTTCATCATGAGGGGTTTGGATGAAACTTTGTTGCATAGTCCTGACTGCTCGTAGGAAACCCAGCAAGGGTCTCTGTCCAGATTCTTCTTGGCTCCCTGGACACCATGCCTCCCTGTAGCCATGGAGTGAGGTGGGCAGGAGGTGCTCTGTAACGCAAGGGACAAGTGTGGAGTTCTTCTTATGGCTAGTTCCATAGGGGGACAGAGATGGCCAGTTCCATAGAAGGACAGAGTGACGTTAGCAATTCTGGAATATGCCTAGAGAGTTAGAGAAATTGTGCTTTCTAGAGTCTGCCTTGGAAAGGGAGTTTCGAGTTTTGAGGATAAGTCCCCAATATATATATATCCATCATCACATAGCAGAGATTTCTGGGATAGGCAAATTCACAGAGCAGAAGTTCAGAGGTTATCAGGTTAGGAATGTGATGACGCTTCCCCTTGAAAGTGCAAGCTGAAATAAGTCCTTTCCTCTCATAAACTGCTTCTGGTTGGGTGTTTTGTCCCAGCAATTAGAAGGTAGCTGCACAGAAGGGAAACTGGGGACTCATTGTTCCGTGGACATGATGTTTGGGATGGTGAAAGCATCCTGGAAATGCGTAGTGGCCTGGCTTACATTCCACTGTGGATACACTTCATGCCACTGAAGTGTATACTTAAAAATGATTAAAGTGGTACTGAATTTTTAAAAATCACTTTGGTCTGGGAAGATGGCTCAGCGAGTAAAGTGCTTGCAGTGTAAGCACAAGGACAGGAGCTTGGATCCCCAGCACTTAACATCAAATGTTGGACACGGAATATACCTGTAATCCCAGCCCTCAGGAGGCAGATACAGAGAGATCCCTGAAACTTGCTGGCTAGCTAGTCTAGCTAAATGGGTGAGTCCCTGGTTCAATGAGAGACCTCTCTCTGTTTCTCTTTCTCCCTCCCTCTCTCTCCCCCCCCCCACATACACACACCCAAAAATTTAATTGAGGAAGATACCTGATAGGGATCTCTAACCTCCACATGCACACACATACATGTGCACTCGCATGCATACAAATATGCACCTACAAACATAAAACACACATACATACACCACATACAAATATGTATGTAAATTAAAACATAAATATATTTTTGCATTGTTGGGGATTGGTCTTACATATACTAGCCAGGCACTATGCCACTGTATATCCCTAGCCCCTAAAACGGAGCATTTTATGTTGTGTACATTTTTTTAAAATTTATTTTTATTTATTTATTTTGAGAGCGACAGACAGACACAGAGAGAAAGAGGCAGAGAGAGAGAGTGAGAGAGAGAGAGAGAGAGAGAGAGAGAGGCAGAGAGGAGAGAGAGAATAGGCACAACAGGGCCTCCAGCCACTGTGAATGAACTCCAGATGCATGCACCACCTTGTGCATCTGGCTTACATGGGTCCTGGGGAATCGAGCCTTGAACTGGGGTCCTTAGGCTTCACAAGCAAACGCTTAACTGCTAAGCCATCTCTCCAGCCCCCTGTTGTATACATTTTACCACAAGTAAAAAAAAAAAAAGGAGACGGGATCTGAGCCCGGTGTGGAGATGCACGCCTATGATTCCAACACTGGGGAGGGCTGAGACAGGAGTTCTAGGCCAGACTGGGCTACATAATGAGTGTAACCCCCATGCCTGCACTTAGTGGGTGCTTAACAGACAGCAGTGAGGTTTACACAAACAGCAACAGGTGCCTCCCTGTGGCTTCGTCAGTTCTTCATCCCTTTTCTCACACCTACTGTGTGTACCTACTGTGCTGGCCCCGGGCCAGGCTTCTGGGATGAGCAAGAGCAGCTTCCTGCCCTTGTGGCTTGCAGCTCTTGCGTGGCTCTGGGTCGTGCATCGTGGTAGAGGAGCTGAATGAAGGCTGAGAAGACAGGGCCCCGTCATGCAGGGAGTTTTGACCTGCACTGGTGGCTGTCTTGTGCTTTTATACTCCTCCTTCGAACACCTTTGTGGGGTACCTGTTGTTGGTTTATGCCAGGGACCTGTGAAGTTGAGAGCACATGAGTGTGGGCGAGGGGTGAAGCACGCCAGCGTGGGCCTTCCACAGTGCTGTGGCCAAGGGTAGAACGCTGTGCTGCAGGGCCGGGCAACTTGTCAACCTTCCGATGCTGTGGTTTCTCCCTCTGTGAGATAGGGTCAGTGTTATCAAATAAGCTGAGCTCATGGCGGGGTACTGAATCAGGGAGGGGAGGGAGCCAGCACAGGGCTGGGTTCTGAGTGAAGGAGGAACTCAGCACAGGGCTGGGTACTGAGTTTGAAGCACTCAGCTCAGGGATGGGCACATGTAGAGCGCAGCTTGGCTGTAGTGAATCTGCGCTCAGGGAGGGTACACACGGTGCCCTCCTGAGCGGCCTGTGGCTTGAGTCCTTGCCTGTCCTGCAGTGAGTGTTTCAGGAGAAGCCAGCATGGGAAGTGGAGGGGACATGGCTACCCCTGAGGTCAGACAGACGAGCTTACTTGTACCCTGCCCCCTCTTGCCCCTCCCATGGCCTCTGTCTCCCCAACTGCAAAGTTGGGGGTATTAAGCGTAGGGTTTACGACCTTGTGAACAGTGGACATGCTTGTGACCAGAAGTGGCAGGCGGAGAGCAAGCACAATGGTGCTTGCTGCCACTGTGACTCTATTATCCTCTGTCCTTCAGAGTGGCGTCTGTCTCACATCCAGAGGACCACTTAAGGCAGAAAGGGAGTGTCGGCTCACCCCGCATGCCAGCCCTGGCTGCCTGCTTGCATCTTACCCTGGAATTTTGGGTTCTTGCCCTGGAGGTAAAAGCATGATAGGGCTGGCATGCAGAGCCCCTGCAGATACCCCGGGGCTGCCTTGTATCCCCATGGGGTCAGCAGGAACAGCCACTCTGCTGTCAGCAGTGCAGGGCTATTGGGCACAGGCCACGGGATGGTAGGGACCTTCGTGCTTCTGGCATGTTTTGGGCTCCTGAGAGGATGGCCAGTGGCCAGGGTGCTGGAGGGAAGGAGAGACAGCCTTTTAAGGAAGCATTTCGGTGCCTTCAGAAACAGAACAAGGGCCAGATCGGAATCACTGGGGGCACACAACAAGTCAGTGGGCCAGCAGCCTCAGCTGGAGTGAGTGGCTGTGGGCAGAGGGTGGGGAGACCTGGGGGGGGCTGCATTAAGTATGACCACACCCCTCAGAGAGTACCTCTGCCTCAGGGGCAGGTAGAGAAGGGTCCAAGGGTCAAGACACCTGGGACGCATTCTTGCCTCTGACTCTCTGTCTGTCTCTTGAGATGCTGCGCTCCCGAGGCTCCCGTGGGCTCCGGGAGCTGAGCAGCACTGATCTCTCCCTCCAAGAGCGTGTCTCGATGCACGACCGGGCATCCAGCTGCAGCTCTGAGGACAGAAGCCTGTGCCCATCCCCCATGGTGGTGGGATGAGTCGGGAAGGGTCCGTGGGCGCCTGGCACATGGCATGAAGCCCTACAGCCCCCATAAGTGGGGTCATCTCGGGGCTGAGATCTGGCTGGTGAAGAGAGCTGGTCACAGGCAGCTCTGGGGACCTTTTCTCCCCTTCCTGTCCCTCTCTACTTTGCTCTGAGCCCTGTCCCTCCCCCCACCACCTCTTATAAAGCACTTAGTCCTAGCTCTGTGCTTATGTGTAGCCCTGGACTTGGGCAGCAGCGCCCCCCCACACCACCACCCCACGTTCCCTCACTCTCCTGCAGGTGGGGTCTCAGGTTATCAGGCATCTTCACATCTTGTCTTGGGAATTTGACAGCTTGGGTCCAGATCCCAGCCTTTCACTTCCTGTGTGACCTTGGGAAAAATTACTCGTCCCAACTGTGCTCCCCACACCTCCTTGGGGGTGAGGGTAACAGCAGTGCCCGCCTTGCTGGTTGTTGCAAGAACAGAGCATTTGGCACCATCCACGCTGGGCAGTACCTGCTCAGTAAGTGTTGGTATTGTGTGTGTGTGTGTGGGGGGGGCAGGCTTGCCTACTGTCTGTGGATGCAGCTGCCTCCTCTTTGGTCCCCCGGGTTTGTGTCCAGACATTCTCACTGCACTGTCCCTCTGTCCCTCTGTTTCTCTGTGGGTGCCTGGCCTGGTGCGCGGGTTGAGAATTAGAGCCAAGGTTGAGCACCGAGCTCTAAGGAACACAGGGCCTAGGACGTGCCCCCTGCTAATTGTTAGGGTTGCACAAGCCCCGAGACCTCTCCCCGGCCCCTGTCCTCTGGAGATGCAAGTTGTCAGGGACTCAGATCAGAGGATGAACTGTCAATGAGTCAGTGACATCCCCCCAGCGGGGGATGCTGTCCCCGCCACCCCAAGAACCCTCACACTTTCTAGAAAGCACTAAGCTTTTCTTGGTCGCAGGTAGCCTCTCGTAACTCTGACTTGGAGTGAGCCACTTGGCATTGCGGGGGGGGGGGGGGGCAGGGGGGATCTCACCACCTTGTAGAACTATTAGAAAAACACAGCAAGGAAAAGAAAATCTTTATGTTATAGCTGGAACCTATGGTACTGAATGCAGGGCAGGTGTGTTGACCTTGAGGCTTTTGCGGGGTTTGACCCTTGAGGAACATTTCATGTTTGCTGTCTGGCCTAAGCATTGCTCTTGGGGGTGCTCTTCGGGGCGTGCGGGGGGGGGGAGGTGTCCTCAACTGTGCCTGTCCTGTGGAGCTGGGGTGGGAGTGGGCTCAGGAAGCCTGGGGCCACAGGGTAGGCTGCTAACCTGTCCCCCTCTGTTCATCCCACAGGTGGCTGCCCCCTGCGTGCCTCCGTCCAGCCATGAATCGGTGGTGAGTGAGGGACGGCCTGTCCTCTCAGCGGCTAGCCTCTGTTGCATTGGTAGGGGGTATGGCTTGGTGAGGTGGAGGAGGGTCTCCGCATTGGGCTAAGACAGAGGGAGGAAATGAGTCATGAAGTCCGTCCTGATGAGACACAGGGCTTGCTCTGCACTGCCTGGAGACTTGGAGTCCTCCAAAAACCCCATAAAAGGCCATCTTGGGCATCTCCAGGCCTGGCCAGGTGCCTGCTGTCCCAGGGCTTAGAGGACCAGGGCGTGCTGTGGCATCTTCCACCTGCCTGGCCCTGGGTCCCACGCTGTTCGGCCTGATGCTGGAGGACTGGCCGGGGTGATCCAGAGTCCATAGCCAGGTGGCCTCTGCTCTGCCTCTGGGCTCTGCGCTGTCCCACCCTACCCTGTCAGGCTCCCAGAACAGGCTAGGCAGGGGCAGGGGCCCTGTGAGCTGTGGGCTATGGAGCCGGCCCTGCTGCAGACCTCTGTGGGCTGTGCTTCTTGCCCACCACCCACCGCTCAGCCTCCTGGCATCGTGCTGGGGCAGGCAGGCTCTCCACAGGAGGGGGATGCATGAGGGGGCCCCAGATAGGCCCAACCTAGTGCAGGGTGCCTGTGCTGGCACGACAGTGGGTGAGGAGACCCTGGTAGAGCAGGGTTGGTTGAAGGTGTGCTTCTCACAGGAGTGGTCACTTGCTACCCACGGACACAGAACACACGACCACCGGGTCACCTAGTCTCCTTTGCTGTAACTGCAGCTTGCCCTGTGATGGTGGGCTGGTCCCCTTCTTTCTCCTGGGACTTTGGTTTCCTGCCTGTATGTGATGGGTGTGGGCTCTCCCAACTCCTGAGGGTCCCAGGGAGGTATCATGGCTCCCCAGCTTAGCTCCTCCTGGGCCTCAACTGGGTCGTCCAGATGTGGAGCGTTAATCGCACAGAGGCCCAGTGGGGGATCTTGTGGGGGTGTGGCTGTGGATGGGGCCCAAGCAGCTTGGCTTGGACATGACTCCAGGGTCATGGAGGGACGCCACCATGTGAGTGTCTGAGGAGGGTGGTGGAGGATGGTGATAGATGTCTCCGGTCACCCTAACTTGAACTACCACCTTGTGGCTTAGAACCGAATGTCCTTGGCTGGCCCAGCAGGCTGAGGGTCCAGGGTTCAGAGACCACCAAGCGGAGGTCAGCTGTCTGACTTTGGGGTCACATGAGCTTTGTTTACTGAGGCAAAGTCAGAGGTCAGGACAGAAGGGCATAGGTTGGCATTCCTGCTGGAGGGCTGCTGGGAGGAACGGAAAAGACCGTCCGCCTGTGTGGGGTGTGGAATCTTGTTTTCTCTGTGTTGTGCCCCACCCACATAGCAGGTCTGGGCCTTGCAAGGAGGGTGGGTGAGTCCCCTGTTGGTATAGCTCCCACCTGAGTCAGAGCCCACCTCCCCAGCAGTAGAGAAGAACCAGGGAATTGTACTCTCTCCCATACTCCCCACTCAAAGCTCCCTGTTTCTCCCCCACTCCCTTCCCAGTTCTTTCACTCTATAGGTCTAGCTGCGTGACCCTGAACCTTACACTGAACCTATCTGATCCTTAATTTTCCTTCTTTACAATGGGAGCTGGTAATAGTATCTACTTTGCAAGGGTGTCGAAAGTTATCAGCTTATCCACTTATCCTACATACCAGAGCCTCTGAAGTCGGCCCACTTCACTTGGAACAAAAGCCTAGGTTTTCCCTCCTTGGAGGGGAGCTTATGTCAGCTTATGTCTTGATCCCTCACTCTGTTTCAGCCACAGGACCTTGCTGATCCTTGAACTCGGGGCCTTTGCACCTGCTCTCCCCTCTGTCTAGAATGCTCTTCCTACTGACCCCTGCCAGGCTCTTCCTCTCTTGTGCCAGCATTTCCCTTCCCCCCAGGAACTCAGTTTCTGCCCCCTCTTTCCTTGCCCCTTATCACCTCTTGTGCACTGTGCTCTTGACTTTTTTATTTTTTTATCTTGCCGGAGGGGTTCCACCCACACCAGCGTGTTAGCTCCTTCAGGACAGGGACTTTTCTCTGCTTGCTTTGTGGCTGTTCGCATGCCTTGCACACAGTAGGTGCTCATGCGTGTGTAATGCATGCAGATGTCTGGCCCAGACGGGAAATGCAACGGTGAGGTTGCTCTGGGGTGTGCATGTTCCCTGCAGCAGGTGGGAGCCTGCTGGGGGCGTGGTCTGTGGCAGGCAGCTGTTGGGGGGCAGTGCTGCTGCTGTCCCCCTTTCCCCCAGTGGGAAAGTGGCCCGGGGGGGGGGGTAACAGGGAGAAAGTCTGGCTCCCCAGAGCACTTAGCACCTGCTTTGAGCAGACTCCTAACAGGGAGGAAGGGCGTGTTTGGGTTTTTCTTTCCTTTTCCCTCCCTGCCTGCCCTTCAGCCTCCCTTCCCCCAGCTCCCTGCTCCCTCGCCGGGTCTGTCTGTCTGTCCCTCTGTCTGTATAGTCTTCACTTGTTTCCGCTGTGGCCTTCTCACTGACCTTGGATGCATCTTGTCCCCCACTCCCTGCCACTCCCCACCAGCCCCTGCTGGGATTCGGACCCAGAATTGGTGTCTAGCCTCAGGCCCTGCTGGCCAAACACTTTTTCCAGCCTGTGCCCAGGGCCACTCAGGGCCATGTGGCTTAATCTTCAACTCGTATTTTCATCTTCCTCAAAAGCTGTTCCCCAGGGGACTAGGTAGAAGGGTCTAGGGTCGCCCCCTCTTGGGAGATCAGGAGGACAGGATGGAGTCGGGATGCCTGCCGTGGACGCCCCAGTCCTTGCAGAGCTGAGGTAGCTCTGAGCAGTTTCCCAATGGTGATGACCACACAGATCAACCACAAGGGCACCTGGATGCCAGCCCTTACGCACACATGGCCTGGCACTTAGAACACCTAAACTGAGGGAGAAACGGTGTCCATTGCTTGTGGCCCTGAAAGATGAGCGATGCGACGCTCTTTTCCCAGGGTGCTGTGAGGGTTGGGGGTCAGGAAAGCCGAGCCTGTAGTGCACGGTGAACAGTGTTTGCCGTTTAGCTTTAGGAAAAGGCGTCTCTGTACTGGACTGACACTAGTGGGCGGGAGGTTAACAGGGGCAGCTGGTGCCGGCCACAAGGAGGTGTGGCTCCTGGGATTGGAGCGTACCCCCAGGACACAGGTGCAAGAGCAAGTAGCCTCTCGCCTAGTCCCACCTTGCTCCAGACCAGAGGGTTGAGACCCTAGAGCAGAGCTGTCCGCGAAGGGCTTGGCCTGGCCGTGGCACTACGTTCTAAATCCTGCCACCTGTTCCCCATGGGTTTGATCCCCAGCACCACCTGAAACTGGATATGGTGCTGCATAGCTATCCTCCCAGCACTTGGGAGGCAGAGGTAGGAGGATCGCCATGAGTTCAAGGCCACCCTGAGACTACATAGTGAATTCCAGGTCAGCTCTGAGCTAGATCAAGACCCTACCTCGAAAAACCAAAAAAAAAAAAAAAAAAAAAAAAAAAAGAACACTTCAAATCTGGATCCTAGCACCAGGAGGCACCTGTTCCTTGTCCCAATGTCATTGTTGAGGAACTGAGCCATAGATCCAGGGCTGGTCATAGGAGGAGTATACCTCTCCAGTCTGGCACAAGAGTCCACATTCCTAGCCATCCATCCCACCACCTAATGCTGTGCTGTGCTGGCCACCCACCAGCTGTGTGCTGAGGCTCTGGTATTGTATGCAGTGTTTTTTTTTTTCTAAATTGGTTGCCTTTTATTATTACTCAGAAAGTGGAGGTTGGTGACGAGTAAGAGAGACAGAGACAGCCTTGCAGGGCACGTATGAGGCGAAGTTCAAAGGCTAACTGTCCGCTTACCGATGGGGCACTCCTGAGCATATGGAAGAGCCCCCGGCGTCATTGCTTGTGGCCCTGAAAGATGAGCGATGCGACGCTCTTTTCCCAGGGTGCTGTGAGGGTTGGGGGTCAGGAAAGCCGAGCCTGTAGTGCACGGTGAACAGTGTTTGCCGTTTAGCTTTAGGAAAAGGCGTCTCTGTACTGGACTGACACTAGTGGGCGGGAGGTTAACAGGGGCAGCTGGTGCCGGCCACAAGGAGGTGTGGCTCCTGGGATTGGAGCGTACCCCCAGGACACAGGTGCAAGAGCAGTAGTCCTCTCGCCTAGTCCCACCTTGCTCCAGACCAGAGGGTTGAGACCCTAGAGCAGAGCTGTCCGCGAAGGGCTTGGCCTGGCCGTGGCACTACGTTCTAAATCCTGCCACCTGTTCCCCATGGGTTTGATCCCCAGCACCACCTGAAACTGGATATGGTGCTGCATAGCTATCCTCCCAGCACTTGGGAGGTAGAGGCAGGACCATCAGAAGTTCATGAGCATCTTTAGCTACTTACTGAGTTTGAGGTCAGCCTGAGCTACATGAAAACTGCCTAAAACGTAGGACTAGGGACATCACTTAGTAAGGTCATGCGGACCTGCATTTGGTCCTTAGAACCCACATAAAAGTGTCAGGCAGAGTGGCATGCACGTGTAATCGCAGTGTGAGGGAGGTGGAGACAGGTGGATCCTTGGCCAACCGTTCTAGCCTAGTTGGTGAGCTCTGAGCCAATGTTAGACCCTCTCTCAAAAAGAAGTGAACAATAAATACAGGTGAACTTGGGGGCTGGAGAGATAGCTCAGCGGTTAAAGGCACTGGCTTGCAAAGCCTGACGGCCTGGGTTCAACTCCACAGTTCCCACATAAAGCCAGATGCACAAGGTGGTGCACGCGTAATGGCACTGAAACGCTCACACTTACCGTATTTGTTCCGATAGCTTGACAAAAACGAACACTTTGTGGGCTGGAGAGATGGCTTAGCAGGTAAGGCACTTGCCTGCGAAGACTAAGGACCCAGGTTCAATTCCTTCGAACCCATGTAAGCCAGATACACGTGGTGGCACATGCATCTGGAGCACGTTTGCAGTGGTTAGAGGCCCTGGTATGCCCGTTCTTTCTCTCTCTAATAAATAAAAATCAAATATTTTTAAAAAAATGAACACTTCGCTGGGCGTGGTGGCGCACGCCTTTAATCCCAGCACTTGGGAGGCAGAGGTAGGAGGATCGCCATGAGTTCAAGGCCACCCTGAGACTACATAGTGAATTCCAGGTCAGCTCTGAGCTCGATCAAGACCTTTTTTTTGAGGTAGGGTCTCACTATAGTCCAGGCTGACCTGGAATTTACTATGTAGTCTCAAGGTGGCCTCAAACTCACAGAGATCCTCTTACCTCTGCCTCCTGAGTGTTATTTATTTATTTTTTCATTCTAAGGATGGACTCCAAGCCCGTGTGTATGCTAGGCTAGTGCTGTACCACTGAGCCACAGTCTAAGTCCTGTAGAATTCTTTTTTTCTGCTAGAGTTCCATTTTAAAGAAACAGTTACTAAGATTTTTTCTATTTATTTGAAAGGGGGGAAGGGAAGAAAAGAGGAAGAAAGAGAGAGAGAGAGAGGGAGAGAGAAAGAGAGAGAATGCCTATGCCTGGGTCTCCAGCCCTGCAAATGAGCTCCAGTTGTATGCGCCATCTTGTGCATCTGGCTTATGTGAGTTCTGGGGAATGGAACCTGGGTCCTTAGGCTTCACAGGCAAGTGCCTTAATTGCTAAGCCATCACTGCAGCCTGAGGTCCTAAGATGTTAAAACGACTTTCTCAAAGCCCTCCAGTCTTGTGTCTGGGTTATGTTAGAAGTGAGAGATGCGAGGCAAGGTGGTCTCAGAGAACTTGTGGGTCACTCTGCACATGACAGCTTGCTGTCCCCTGAGGATGGCGATGGGTGGTGCTTTAATAGCTTTGACAGGTTTCATCCCAGAGCACGGAGGGCCTGAAAGGTAGGGTCATGCCAGGAGGCAAGTGTGATGTGAGGCAGACTTCCTGAAGGAGGCTGCCTATGGGCCCTGTGTTCCCAGAGGGTGCCAGTCCAATGGGCTGCTTAGTCTCGAGGGGCCAGGTGCAGGATGGCAAGATGGCACTGAAGACCTGTGGACTCACTTTGCATTGTGCGGCACTGAGTAGGCAGGGGTGGTCATACGGAAGAGGAAGTTTGGGTGTCAGGAAGAACTTTTGGGGCTGGAGAGATGGCTTAGTGGATAAGACGTTTCCCTGCGAAACCTAAGGACCCTTGTTTGGCTCTCCAGATCCCACGTTATCCAGATGCACAAAGGTGAGGCAAATGCAAGGTCGCACATGTCCACTAGGTGGCGCAAGCGTCTGGAGTTCTACTGCAGTGGCTGAGGCCCTGGCATGCCAATTCTCTCTCTCTCTCTCTGTCTCTCTATATAAATAAAATAAAAGTAATAAAGCAATAAAAGTAATAAAAAAGAACTCTTGGACATCAAAACTGGTCTGTTGGTGTTATCTGGGGCTTATGTTTGGTGCTGGAACCCCTTTGTTGTCCCTGACACCTGTTGGGTATGGGGGGGCCATGCTGATGGTCTGGGGGACTCTTCAGCTCACTTAGATCCTGCCCGTCGGCCAGGCGGGTAAGAGACATTCCCTGGAGGCCAGAAGACAGGGCCAAAATGTGCTTAGCACCTCCCCCTTGACCACCTCTGGGAGAGGCTTTGACCCGGAGGAGCCTTGGAGTTTCTGAGAAGAAGTAAGCTAGTTGGCGTCCTGTTGCAGAGCCGGTTTAAGATGTGAGCAAATAGAAGAGAGGGTGGAAGGGGGGGGGGGGCTGGCTCCACACTCCGGCAGGGCAGGGTGGACATGTGTGGTACAAACGCTGGCCAGCCTAAGGGACCTGATGATTTCGTATATTACCTGAGCCCGAACCTCACTGGCTGGCGGGTGGGGCGCACTGTGAGATGGAAGAGGGGATCAGTTCAGGAGGGAAGGAAGAGGGCTCTTGGGGACCGGGGAGCAGAAAGCAGAATGGGAGCGGCCCGTCTTAAGGAACTAGATTGAGTGCTAAGCACTAAGGGCCCTTACGGATGCTTGAGTGGTGAAGTGATCCAATGAAGACTTTTAGAGCTGGGATTTTGCCTCCAGCTTTGGGAGGCCTGGTGGGTCTGGGTGGCCACAGAAAGGCAGGTCAGGGAGAGGGGGGCTGCAGAGGCCCCTGGGGCAGAGTGAGTGGCCTGCAGTGTGGAGGAAGCAGTCTGTGTTGCTGCCTGGCTCTTGTTATGGCCCGAGGGGCTGCTCAGTATTCCAGCCTGGCCTTGGGCAGGGGGGCGAGCAAGGGTGTCCTCGGTGGTCCAGCTTCAGCCAGGGTTTGGGTGCTGGGCCCCTCAGGGAGAGCCAGGGGGAGGGGCCGAGGGCAGGAGTGGGCTTGCCTAGCACTCCCCTGGGGAGCATGGAAGTCAGGCATAACATTCCACGCAGTCACTTAAAGCCCGTTCTTTCCCTGTGGTGGCCTCCGACGCAGCGGTCTAACCTGTATCCTCAGGTCCACAGCTCCGCCACCAGCTGGCCTCGCCCCACCTGCCTAGCTTTGCAGTGCCCACCCCCATTGGCTCCCCTTGCTTCAGGGTGGAGCTAAGCAAGGGCGTGGGTTTTCAGGGCAGACCTGGGCTCAAGGGAAACTGCTCACTCTCCCAGAAGTTGCCAGAAGAGGAGCCAAGTGCTCTCTTTTGTGGCCACCAGGTAGGATGATGGCTCAAGAGCGTGGGACTTTGAGAAGTGTCCATGTCCATTTCCTCTGTTGCTACTGCTGTGGGAGACGTTGTCATTGTTATCACTCTGGGAGCCAGCCTTCCTGGAGATGACTGGGTGAAGCTATGCCTCCAAATGCACAGCCCGGTGCCACTTGCCACCCTCTGCTCGGTGCCCCACAAGCGTCTCCATCCTCTGCTTCCCTCTGCGTCCCCCTTCCACCTGCTTATGGTTCTGTTCTGGGAAGACATGAGCCCGGAATGACTTCCCGTGGGTCTGAGCCACTTCAGCTCCCATCTGCTGGTCCCACTGGTCCCCACGCTGTCCCCCTCCTGATAGACAGCGCCGGGTGACCTCACGGATCATCAGCAGGGCAGGAGCTATGATGTCACGGGGTCTTTTTGGCCCCCAGTCTGCCTAGATTCCAGGCCTCCCAGGGGGTAGGAGTAGGGTGAGCTGGCAGCCTGGAGCAGAGGGTGTGAGGAATTCTGGACAGAATGTTCCTCTGGAGGCTGAGACAGCATTCTGCGCAGCCTCCCCCCCCCCCCGCCCGCCTGTCTCCCCTGCCCTGGGTTTGGGCTCAGGCGCTACCCCCCCCCCCAACCTCAGTCTTTTTCTTTCTCTGAACAAGAGCCCACAGATATGTCTTCTTCCCAGCCTGGCCTCCCTGCAGGCCACCAGTGTGTCTTATTTCATGATCCCCAGACAGTCATGACAGCCCCACCCAGTTTTCCAGGACATGTGCGCAGTGGAGAGGGGTGATGCGTGCGTGGAGAGCGCATAGGCGTCTGTGTTTTTTTTTTTGGAAAATACACTGAAGGATTTATAGTTTCTGTTACCCGCTCTTCAGTTCACAGCTCCCAGGCTTCAGGAAGTTCTGTCTGTTGTCTGGTCACAGGCTCTCCTGCTGCAGCCTGTTTCCTAAGCCTGATGGAGAGATGGCTTAGGGAGCGCGGGAAGGAGTCCTTGCCCGCTGCCCACCGCAGGCAGAGGGTGAGCTGCGCTGGCCTTTAGGACTCAGAAAGTGGAGGTTGGTGACGAGTAAGAGAGACAGAGACAGCCTTGCAGGGCACGTATGAGGCGAAGTTCAAAGGCTAACTGTCCGCTTACCGATGGGGCACTCCTGAGCATATGGAAGAGCCCCCGGCGTCATTGCTTGTGGCCCTGAAAGATGAGCGATGCGACGCTCTTTTCCCAGGGTGCTGTGAGGGTTGGGGGTCAGGAAAGCCGAGCCTGTAGTGCACGGTGAACAGTGTTTGCCGTTTAGCTTTAGGAAAAGGCGTCTCTGTACTGGACTGACACTAGTGGGCGGGAGGTTAACAGGGGCAGCTGGGGTGCCGGCCACAAGGAGGTGTGGCTCCTGGGATTGGAGCGTACCCCCAGGACACAGGTGCAAGAGCAGTAGCCTCTCGCCTAGTCCCACCTTGCTCCAGACCAGAGGGTTGAGACCCTAGAGCAGAGCTGTCCGCGAAGGGCTTGGCCTGGCCGTGGCACTACGTCTAAATCCTGCCACCTGTTCCCCATGGGTTTGATCCCCAGCACCACCTGAAACTGGATATGGTGCTGCATAGCTATCCTCCCAGCACTTGGGAGGTAGAGGCAGGACCATCAGAAGTTCATGAGCATCTCGGCCTACAGGGATGGCTTTGCAGTTAAGGCACTTGTCTGCAAAGCTAAAGGACCAAGGTTTGATTCCCTAGGACCCACGTAAGCCAGATGCACAAGGTGGTGCACGCGTCTGGAGTTTGTTTGCAGTGGCTGGAGGCCTTGGCGTGCCCATTCTCTCTCTGTCTGCCCCCCCCCCCCATAAACAAATATGTGAATTTTTTTTTTTTTTGGTTTTTCGAGGTAGGGTCTCGCTGTAGCCCAGGCTGACCTGGAATTCACTATGTAGTTTCAGGGTGGTCTCGAACTCACGGTGATCCTCCTACCTCTGCCTCCCGAGTGCTGGGATTAAAGGCGTGCGCCACAATGCCCGGCTTTAATTGAAATATTTTTAAGAAAGAAGTTCATGAGCATCTTTAGCTACTTACTGAGTTTGAGGTCAGCCTGAGCTACATGAAAACTGCCTAAAACGTAGGACTAGGGACATCACTTAGTAAGGTCATGCGGACCTGCATTTGGTCCTTAGAACCCACATAAAAGTGTCAGGCAGAGTGGCATGCACGTGTAATCGCAGTGTGAGGGAGGTGGAGACAGGTGGATCCTTGGCCAACCGTTCTAGCCTAGTTGGTGAGCTCTGAGCCAATGTTAGACCCTCTCTCAAAAAGAAGTGAACAATAAATACAGGTGAACTTGGGGGCTGGAGAGATAGCTCAGCGGTTAAAGGCACTGGCTTGCAAAGCCTGACGGCCTGGGTTCAACTCCACAGTTCCCACATAAAGCCAGATGCACAAAGTGGAGCTTGTTTGCAGTTGCAAGAGGCCTTGAAGTGACAGACAGACAGACACACACACACACAGAGCTCAGGAGATGGCTCAGTAGGTCACCACAGTGCCAGTCCCCTGGCAGGCCCTGGGCAGATGCTGCCCCACTCTGTCAGTGTCTTGCACTTTTCCGGGACCAGCGATGGTCGCTCTGGAGGACTAGGGTGGAGGGGGTGCAAGCACGCAGGGTTGGGGTTGTGAACTCTGCAGGGCAGCTTGGAGGATTTGGAAATTTTTAGCTCCCCAGAAAGCATGTGGGCCAGTGTGTTGAAGGCATCTGACCACTGGCAAGACACCAGCGGCTGGCCTCCAGCTGGCGAGGGAAGGGGCTGGGGCAGAGGGATGCTCAGATGACCGCTGGCAGGAAGGATGCGCTGTTTCTCTTCTCAGCAGAGGCCTGTGCTGCCCAGGGCTCTGGGGGGCTGGGCGGGGATCTGACTGGGGCAGGGTCAGCCTCAGGGTGTGGGTGGTTCCTCGGGGCAAGAGGAAAACACTAGAGCTCTCCTGTGCTGGGCAGCATGCGCTCCTTCTATGGGAGCTTTATTTTGCCTGTGTGCCACAGTCAGGGGCATCCTGCCAGGAGAAGCAAGGATGGGCGATCTTATTGGGGTCCCCCTTTAGTTAGCTGCAGTCAGGGTATGGACCAGGCTGTCTATAGGTCGGAGGATCTACGAGTCATCCAGTCTCTGTGGGGAATGCTCATTGCTGGGTTCTAGGTGGGTTGGGTACCCAGTGTTAACCACCCTCCAGGTGGTCACAAGCTCCCTCTGCTGCATGCTGGGCCAGGTCCCCCCCCAGGAGGTGGTGGCAAGGCCCTTGGAGGACTAAACAGGTTTGGGCAAATCCTGTCTCTCAGTCTGCCTCTATCTGTCCATTCTTGTCAGGTTGCCAAGTGGTCACTGAGGACTGGAGAAGCAGGGCCCGCAGCTCCATGCCCTTCCCGAGGGAGGTCCCCTGTCTGACGTGCGGGACCCCTGGCCCCCAAATCCCCAGAAGAGCAGAGCGGTGCAGAGGAAAGCCGTTTGGCGATGGGCTCCGCCTGCGCGCGGCAGAGCTTGGGCGAGAAGAGGGAGGTTGGGAGTTAGGAGCGAGCTGATACTACAGGAGGAAGGGCTCGCGTGGGGGCCAGAGGCTGGTTCCCACTACTGGGAGTTTGAGGAGCTAACCTGGGCAGGAAGAGCAGGGGGTTTGAGAGCTCAGGGGTTCCTGCACAGCCAGGCAGGCAGCCATCCGGGTTCCCCTCGAGGCTCCTTAGCCCTGGCCCAGTGGCCTGTGGCTCAGGATTTAGTATGCAGGGTTTAGGGTTAGCCCCGAGCTGGGAGGGGCAGAGGGTGGCATCTTTACTCCTACTCCTGTGGGGAGATGAGGCATGCCTTGGGTACGGTGGGGGGTAGGCCTGTGTTCTGCTCCCCCATTGAGTCCCTGAGGCTGCTGTCCCTTCTCCCAAGCTGCCTGTCTACACTGGAGGGGACCTGAACAAGACATATAGTGCCAGGCTAGGCCGTTCTAAAGGAAGGACCGGGTAGTGGCAAGACTAGGAGGTCGATAGTGGGTCACATCCCCACTTGGGGGCTGTCAGGGAGAGCTTCTTGGAGGAAGGAGCCCATCACGGAGGAGGAGAGGCGACACCTTTCCACAGTAAGGTCTGGGAGTAGGGTGAGCATGGGGTATAGGGTTTAGATTGTAGGGAGGAGCAAGGGCAGGGCCAGAAAGTCTACTGGAGAAGTGGGACCAGGCAGGCTCTAACTGCAGAGCCCACGCTCTCAGGCCACTCTCTTAATTTCTACCTGCATGGTCGAGCTGACAAGCCAGGGTGGTCCCTGTCTCCCTGGGTTCTTGCCCCGGATAAACATGGAGATGCAATGACCTGGCTTGTTCCTGTTCTATTCTGAGGAGCCCAACACCTTCTGGGGACACCTGCCCCAGGACCTCCGTGAGGGGTGAGGGGGCAAGAGGGTGAGGGGATGGCTTGGGTACTAATAGAATCGTGTGGCACTTTGCAAAGGTCGTGTCCGCAGCTTGGGGCCAGCCAGGAGACGTCTGAGTCTTGGGTGTTACGATCCCAGCCTCAGTTACCAGCCTTGGGAGACAGCTGTGCCAGGACCTTTGTGTGACTCACACTGGTTTTTTTTTTTTTTTTCCCCTTTGTCCCCAGCCCATCACCGCAGAGAGCACACCCAAGAATGTAGTGGATGTGGTAAGTGACTATGCAGAGTCTGGGGTAGGGACATGGGCCAAATAAGGAGGCTGTAAGGTGGAGGGGAACCTGGGGGAAAGTGGCCCACATTGCGGGGCCATCTTTCTGCAGTAGATCTGGGGAGCTTGGTGGGGGCGGGGGCGCAAGGATGCTGGTGACCTTGCAGCCTGTGTCCAGCGATGGGATGCTGGGGGTGGGGGGCGGGGGAAGGCCAGTGGAGAGGGGTCAGGTGGCTCTTTGAGGAGAGGCCTGCATTGTCTGGAGGAAATATGCAGAGTGGCTCTGCCTTGTAATCCAAGCACTCGGAAGGCTGAGGCAGGAGGATTGTCTGGAGTTCCAGGCCAACCTGGGCTACATAGTAAGACCCTGTCTCAAAAATACAAACAAGGGCTGGAGAGATGGCTCAGCAGTTAAGGCACTTGCTTGCAAAGCCTGACAGCCTTGGTTCAGTTCCCCAGTACCCATGTAAAGCCAGATGCACAAAGTGGCACATGGGTATGGAGTTCATTTGCAGTGAGTAGCAGGAGGTCCTGGAGTACCCGTCCCTCCCCCCCCCACCATTTCTCTCTCTCTCTCTCTGTGTTTGCAAATAAGTAAATATTTAAAAAAAAAAAACACAAACAGGGGCTAGAGAGATGGCTTAGCCATTAAGGTGCTTGCCTGAGAAACCTAAGAACTCATGTTCGACTCTCCAGGTCCCATGTAGCCAGACACAGTGACGCAAGTGCAAATCGTCAAACATGTGCCACAAGGGGGCGCATGTGTCTGGAGTTTGTTCGCAGTGGCTGAAGGCCCTGGTGCACCCATTCTATTTCTCTCTCTCTCTCTGCCTCTTTTACTCTCTCTTTAAAAAACAAGCCAACAAAAAAAGAATTAAAAAAAAACAACCCACAAACAGAAAGGAAGAAAGGAGGAAAAAAAGAACGCCAGATGTAGGGACACGCAGAATGGAAGAGAGCAGTGCAGACCTTCCCAGCAGATCTTTTGGGCTGAGCAGAGAGGAAGCGAGGAGGAGCCTGAGGCTGGCCACGGGAGAAGTGTCTCCCAGGAAAGGCTGACTAGCTTGGATCTGTGGGCCGGGAGGTGAGGTCTTGGGAGCAAACTGGCCTCTGGAGATGTCCTGGTGGAGCCTCGCTCAGTTTTTGCATCTTCCAAATGGGAATGATGGTGAGGGGCCTTGAGTGGACAAAGAGATGTTCAAGTAACGCAGGTTCCTTCCTGGGCCCTCTGCCGCCCCTTACCCCCCACCCGCCTCCAACCCTGACCTCAGCATGTGGTACCCTCCATTCTTCAGCTTCCCCTTTGTCCACAGGGGGAAGGAGCCTGCCGGGGTGGAACCTCTCGGAAGAGCCTGGAGGAGGAGGACGTGAGTGTGCCCGGGACGGGAGAACATGGCATGGCCCCAGGCTTGTAGGGGAATGGGCAGGAAGCGGGCGCCCCGCAGATGCAGCTTGTTCCCCAGCCTCCCAGAGTGGCTTTCTGGAAGGCCAGTGGCACCGCGTGCAGGGCTTGCTGGGGAGGGCGCAGGCGCACTGAGGTTCAGCAGCTGGGCTCGGGCTTGACGCTGCCTACAGCTAGGCTGGTCCGGAGCTGTGTGGGTCAAGACGGGTCCTGGTGGGGAGGAACAGGAGCCCATGGCTGAGCCCAGCTGGGAGGTCTTGGCAGGGTTGAAAGAAAACAGGCAAGCCATAGCATCAGGGACGAGGAATGAGCTGCAAAAGCAACGCTGGGCTCTTAGGATGTCACTAAACCTTGGGGACCTCGTCCAGGCTATTCCCTGGAGATAGGAGTCTTTAGAAATGGTGTCATATACTGGGTGGCCTAACTGTTTCCCATTAAGGACCCTGGAAGAAGGGCTCCGTGGTCCCAGCTCCTCCTGTTTTGGGCACGGAGTGGGCAAGGGACAGGTTCTTTAAACGGAAGGAGCCCAGATAAGGGCACCCCTGGGGCCTCTAGGCCCTGTTCTGAGTTCTATGGTGGCTGGCTTGTCTCCATGCCTTTGGAAGATCCCACGAGAGGGGCTCTTCTCCTCCTTTGGGCCCCATCTGGGATGTACCCCAATGTGCCCCATGCTGGCCCCTCCATCCTGCTGCCGGCCCACAGAGGAACAGGGAGTGGTTTTGGCGGTTGGCATGGGGGAGCTGTTGATGGCACGAGGCCCTATCATCTGACAGCTGCCCGACCCGCGGGAGGGCCCCGCAGGGAGGGGCTGCAGCCGCACCAGCTCCCGAGGGTGAGAGGGTGACCCATCTTTACTGCCATACTACCGGGGCTGCCGTAGGCCCAGCCCTAAGGAGCGGAGCCGGCAAAGAGCTGCAGGGCCGCTCAGGTTGGCAGGAAGGCTCTGCGGAGGTACGCGTGGGCTCCTGTGGGTGCAGGCGCTCAGGCTGGGGTCCAGGGTTGGGATGTCTCTGGGCTGGGCTGGAATGTAGGGAAATTAGGGGTGTGTGTGTGGGGGGGGGTCTGTGTCTACTGAGGCTGTGCCAGCTCAAGGCACCGAGGGCTATAATATGTGCTCAATAAATGCCCACCATTCTCATTGCTGTTTCCATTCCACTGAGGACCAGGAGCTGGGCTGAGGGCTCTCAGATCCTGCCGACATCTGTGTGTGGCAAATGCTGTGACCTCGTAGATGAGGAAACAGTGGCTTGAGTGACTGCATGCCACCAGATCAGGTGTCACTCAGGGCTCTTAACTCTCGGCCAGGGGACAGGGTGGTGGTGGTGTGTGAACTAAGCCTTTTTAGCTGACGTTCTTCCGGGCGTGCGTACGCACGAAGCCTGGAAGTAGAGCTATAGGAGGAGGGAGTGCGGTCGGACATCATGAAGCCCTGTTGGCTGTGAGGACACGTATGGCTTTGGCCTTCTGGAAGAGAGAGATGTGGCCTTCTAGTTGTGTTTGAAAGCTTCTTGTTTTAGTTTTTAGGAGAAAGTGTTGTTGCTGTGGGATAAACCCGCCTGCGTGTGGTGACGTGCGTGTGTGTGCGTGGGTGGGGGGTGCCTTATCTGGAAATGGGAGGAAGGGGAAAGTGAGCGGTGTGGAAGGTAAGCAAGACAGCAGATTCTAGAAGGCTCTGCTCACCCCAGAAGCCAACGGGGAGGCTCTGAGACACCTGTCCCAGGCTGAATGACCCCGGGCCATGACATTAGGCACCTAGTGGATCTCAGGGCAGCCTGGTCTCTGCTGGCTGCGTGCTGGCTTGTTTGTGGAGTGTTTTCCTGCCCTGGCCACGGCCCAGGCCCAAGGCACAGGAATGGCCATTTCCTCCAGCAGAGCTGGTGTGGCGTGGAGGCTGTGGACACGGTGAGCTATGTCGCACTTTGTTTTGGAAAAATCCAGGCTGGGGGGCAGGAAGGGGGGGAGGAAGGGGTGTGGCTCCAGGAGCTGGCATGGGGCGGGGGTGGGGGGGCTGCTGAGCCCAGGCAGATACAAGTTTCCTGAGGCGACCTCTGGTGTTGGTTTGTAGACCCTCCTCCCAGCCAGACCCCTGGAGACCTGGGCTCAGGAAACAGCTTCCCTCCCATCCCGAGGTGGTTTGTTTGCTCTGTGGACCTAAAAGGAAGGCAGGACTTCTCACAGGCGTGTTGCTGCGAACAAGCTCCACCCCAGGCCCGAGGCTCCCCGTCTTGCTGCCTGCTTGTAGAGCCTAGCGGCGGGGGGTTGGGGGTTGGTGGTTCACAGACCTTGAGCTACCCAGAAGTCATGGTCAGCTGTCGCCTGTGTGGAGGCTCCACCAAGGAACAAAAAGAGTTGGTGGTGTCTGCAACAGGAAGGGTGAGGATTAGATATGAGGAGGAACTTCCTGGCCAGTGCGAAAAAAGTAAGGAACTGTTTGGAGGAGACCATGGACTCTCTCCTTTCACGGCGCTCTTTGAGTGCGGGAGAGATGTGTTTTGGAGATGAGGATAAGGGAGACTTCTGTTTGGTGTCTAGGGAGTTGAATCAAAAGTTCTATTATTGCCCGGCGTGGTGGTGCACGCCTTTAATCCCAGCACTCAGGAGGCAGAGGTAGGAGGATCACCGTGAGTTCGAGGCCACCCTGAGACTACGTAGTGAATTCCGGGTCAGCCTGGGCTAGAGTGAGATCCTGCCTTGAAAAACAAAAAACAACAACAATAGCAAAAAGTTCTGTTATTGCTCTGTCTTGGGAAGAGCCAGGAGGGAGTTCAAAGCCACGTGGGGTAAAGGTTTTGAGCTCCCAAGAGAGGAAAAGAATGGGATTACAGGCAGGCAGGGAGCTTGTTTTTCTTTTCAGGAGTAGGTAGGAGATCATGTGATCCCTGTGCCGTACCCATTCTATAGATGGGTCAGTGAGACGGGGTGGGTTGATGAGTATCTTACGGAGAACATTGGCTCTCTCAGCCCAGGACTCCCATCTGGTTCCTGAGTACAGGCTGGGGTTGAGCCACCGAGGGCAAGCCCATCGTGGTGGTAGCATGGAGCTGACTTTCCCCGCCATCCCTCAGGGGTGGACGTGCTTGGGTTAGGCTCCAGCTCAGGCCTGTGCACAGGCCACCTGGGTTGGCAGGTGCACTGGGGTGCGTTTGCGCTCATGACGCCCCCACCCAGCCCCTTTGCTGCTCTCAGCATTCTCCCTGCTCGCTGACTCCCAGACATCCCCGTGTGAGGTTGCTCTCTGCCAGCAAGGGTCACGTGCGCCCAAACTTTACAGAAAACAGGAAGCCCCGTCGGGGCAAGGGCAGCCTGGCCGGGTCCAGTGATTCATCAGGAGGTGACAGTCCAGCTGTTGGTCCCCATCCTTGCCCAGGGCAGCTTCCTCCCTGCGCCCCCGCCCTGGGCGCCCTGTAGCAGGGCAGCAAGCAGGCTTGGACTTTTCCTTATCACCTCGGGAGGTGGCATGGCCAGACTCTGTTCGGGCCAAGTCTTTATTTATCTTCCCAGCCTTTGGGGCGGGAGTTAGGAATGTGGAGTGTTGTAATGTTGGAGGAGGCCTTGGGGAACCAGGGCCCTATACATCCCTTACCCTGTGTCTTCGGAGGCTCCCAGCTCTGCTCGGCGGGCGTCCCCCAGTTCCTTAGCCAAGCCCTCCTCAATCAACCCATTGTCTGCCTCCAGCTCCCTGTGCTTGGATCCACGTCCTTGGCCACACTGCAAGCCCTGGCTGACTTGTGGCTTCCAGTTGTTCACGACAGCTGTGGTGGCTTCCTTCAAGAGTGGCTGTGGATCTGCAGCAGATGAAACTCGAGGGACTATTTATAGCAGGGTGGCCCAGAGGCTTGGAGTTGGGCCCAGGGCCTGGGGAAAGTCAGGGACTCCTCATCAGAGACCAGTAGAATGGGATGGATGAAGTGTTGGCTTTCTTGCCTGCCCTCGCCTGGGTAGTTTTGGAATGGTCTGGTTTGGGGTTTGAAAACCAACCCCCCCCCCCCCGGTGTCCCCACCTTCCCTGCCCTGGCCTGACTCATCCAACCCTGAGTCCTCAGGGCCAGAAAGCTGCAAGGCTGAGAGACGTTCCTCCCATTCCTCCACAGCCGGGCTTGGCTCTTCTCACAGCAAGCTGTGCAGAGCTCTGGGTATATTGGTGTAGCTCTGGGTGGCCAGCCCTCCCGCAGCCTGACTGTGTTCTGTGTGTGTGTGGGGGGAACTGGGCCCCAGAACTCCTCTCCTTGCCTCTTAGACACTGCACTCTGTGCTTGGGGCTTCCTGCTCAGGTCCAGGTTGGAGTGCGAAACCTGCCTGGTTATCGTCTTCTCAGGGACTTGGGGGTGAGTCGCTGTGTTGTCTCTTCAGTGCCGCCCCCTGCTCTCTCCTCCTGCCTCTAGAAGGCGGTTGCCGCTTGGTGCTTGGAGAAGGTGGGTCCATGGGCGACACGTTGGGGTTCAGGGGCTGTGGATGGATCTGGAACCAGAGCGTTTTGCTTCTGTATAGCGCGGGTACGTGGAGAGGGAGGCAGCTGCTGGGGGAAAGGGAAGCGGGGCTTGAGTTTCCTTAGGGGTGGCTGCGGCCCCCCTCTCAGGGACGTCCCTCTCGGGTATGCTTTCTAGAAGAGCGGCGACTGCAGCCATCACTGACGCTGCGCGCAGCCTCACGTGCGCAGGTCCCGTGCATTCCCACGCGCGCCGCGAGGGATGCCCCGCCTTGTGGTGACATTTTACAAGGCTTAGTGGGTTAAGTCCATAGCAAAGCTGCGCAGCGAGGCGGTGGGGCCCAGCACGGACTGTGGGGCTCTGACTGCGCTTTCGCGGACTGTGCCGTCCTGCTGCCGTGGGAGGTTTGGGCCACCAACTTGGGTTTGCTTGCTTCGCTTTGTATAGTCAACATCCCCGGGCAGGGGACTAGGTGAGGCAGGTTAACAGATACGGGAACACAGAGCCTGAGACGCTGTTCATACACGACACGCCAGCTGTCCTGTCTGAAACCTTTTGATTGAATGACTGGATATTGTGGCTCTGGAGGAAGGGGAGCTAGGCACGGGGGTGTTAGAAGACATGGCGTCAGAGCTAACCTGAGGTGGGCATCCTCGGCTGTCCTGTGACATTTGTCATCTCGCCTTGGGAGGTCACTTCTGTGATGTCCAGCAAGGCAGGATAATGTGGGTTTCCACTGATCCAGTGACTGTTGTTGAGCGAGTCCTCCGAGGGACATCAGCCAGGTGGCGGAGTGTCTCCGTTTCTTCTTGCCGTCGCCCTGGGCCTTGTGCACTGCAGGCGCCCCTGCCCTTGGCTCTCTGCGTGTGCAGGAGGGAGGGTGGTGGGTCGAGTGTTGGCGAGGAGAGAGATGAGGACCTGTGTGTGGCTACATCCTAGTCCACCCTCCGCTAACTCCCTCCTGAGGTCTGCTCAAGCCGTGTCTCTTCTCCTTCCCAGGGCTCCGTGAGAATCCCCCCGAGCATCCAGCCACAGCCGCAGCCCATCAGGTATGCCCGTCCTGCAGGGGGAGGGTGGGCATGGGCAGCGGAAGGCACACTGTGGGTGTTTTCCTCAAGTCCCACCCTCGGGTCCTGACTGAGACCGAAGCCATAAGGCTCCATCCAGTGAGGGGACATGGATGGCTGGTGCTTGGCCATTGTCATTGTGAGTTCCAGAGCTAAGTGAGACCTTGAGGAGGATTCTTTATTTACCTCACTGAGCTCATCAGTCCTTGTAACGGCCCCGGGGGGTCTGTGTGCTGGCACAAGACTTGATGAGTGTCCCCGGTGACTCGTCCAAGGTCACCCACTGCCCACAGGCTGTACTTGGTGTTGAGTGCCATCAAGGCCCATGCGAAGTCTCATTCTTTGCAGATGAGCTTTTCAGTGGTGGTGTTTGTAGAGGGCATCTTTTCCACATGGGGAAGGGGGTGACCCAGGCCCCAAACCTTGCCCAGTCTTTTCCCTACCTGAGATGTCTAATGATGCTAGCCCTGGTGGATGGCTGGAGCCCTTGGTAGCTGTCGCTCAGCTATCACCTGGCCACAGGGCCCAAGGTGGCTCTTGCAAGGACCTCCTAGCAACGTGCTCAGGGCAGGTGGCTGCAGAGTGCAGTGATGCTCTTGTCCAGATGGTGGCGCTGTTCTGCCTCCAGGTCCTTGCTGGGAACCAGCCGGAGGGGGAAGCCGGTTGGCCCCCAGCAGAGGCAGTCTCTCACTCCCAGGCCCACAGGGAGCGGCAGGACAGATAGGGGCTGGGTTTATAAGACTTTCCTGATAATGCTACGTCCTTTCCCCAGAGCTGGCAACCCGGGGGGGGGGGGGCTAGTGGGGTGGGAAGAGGGTATCTCCGGTTGCCCTGGCTCCCTTCCCTCCTGTTGTACCCACATTCAGGGGACGTGTGCAGCTGGCTTCTTCCTGGCTGCTGGGCAGCCAGTGGCTTAAGACCAAAGCCCCGCTCTAGTGGCTGACAAGAGGACCCGACCCTGGGCGTGAGGAGAGGCTGTGGGTCACGTCGGGTTCTGTCTGGGTTCCTCCTTCTGGGCCCTGGTGCCCCCTCCCGCCCACCACTCTGCCATCCTACAAGGAAGTGGCCGTAGGCACTCCTCAGCTGCTCTGTCGCCACACCCGTCCATCAGCTGGGCCCATGCCCACCCTCCTGAAGTCGGATTCTTCCAGGCTGCTTGGTGTCCTGGCTCATTTCTTCCTCGGGGCCACAGGCCCCCCCATCACTTCTACACATCGAGCCTCAACTTCCTGCTGCTGTAATGAAAGGCTACCTTGGGCAGATAGGAAGGCCAGGAGGGGGTGCTCCCAGATGCCCAGGGGGGATTTCTCGGTGGGCATCCTGGATCCCTCCCCAGGGAGAAAATAAATGTGCAGGAATGTGAGTCCCGTTCTCCACTCTCCCAGCCGTCTGGGGAGGGCTGCGTGCCTGGCCCAGCTGTCCCAACTGCTCTGAGGATGTCTGCCCTCACTGCAAAGGCCCTCCTCCCCTTCATGTCCTGGGCCTTTAGGAAACAGGGACCCCCCCCCCCCACCGCCAAGAAGCAACTTGGGGAGGTGGGAGGAGCCAGAGGTTGGGGAGGGAGGGGGGGGCGGGCAAAGGGCAGGAGTCAGCCTGTCTGGCCTGCCTGCCTCCCAGAGGGAGGTGGCTGGAATGCGACCTGGCCTCAGGTGAAAATGTCACCGGAGCTGCCCTCTTCCCCAGGGAGGCTTCTAGTCCTGTCAGCCTGAAAGCAGGGAGGTGGCCAGGGCTCAGCTGCAGGATGCTGAGATACACTCCTTCCCACTCTGGATCCTTTTGGAAACGTCTCTTTAGCCAAGGGGCCATAATGTACTGAAGTCAAGACTGGGCACCTGGCCTGGCAGGCCTGGGGTCCGACATCGAGAACCACGGGTTGATGGGAGCTGAGACTTGGTGACCTCGCTGGTTCTGACGCAGGCCCAGCGCTTTGCCAGCCCCTGCTCAGCCTGCTCCGTCCGTCTGGCGCCCCCAGTTGCTGCATTGACCCCTCGGTGTAGCCCCTGGCCCTCGGCCTTTGAGGCTGGGCTTCAGCTGAGCTCCCTGGATGTGAGGACCGAGGATGGGGTGTCAGGTACCAATACGCGGGCCCATTTTGTGGGCTGGATTCTAATCTGGACCCTGACCTCCAGTCTCCCTAGAAACATGAGCGTGAGCCGGGCCATGGAGGACAGCTGTGAGCTGGACCTGGTGTACGTCACCGAGCGGATCATCGCGGTGTCCTTCCCCAGCACAGCCAACGAGGAGAACTTCCGCAGCAACCTCCGCGAGGTGGCCCAGATGCTCAAGTCCAAGCACGGAGGCAGCTACCTGGTGAGACAGGTCCCTCGCGCTTCCTCCTGCTCACCGCCCCTGTCCCAGGACTCTGCTCGTCTCCCCGCCCCCCCCCCCCCCCCCCCGCCCCAGCAGCCTGTTCCTTGCCCTTGCTCTCCTCAGGAGCGCGGCATGGCCTGAGTCTTCACTTCCTCTTTCACTTCACTTGGAGTTAAGTTAGTGTAGTCTTCACTTCCTCTTTTCACTTAACTTGGAGTAAAATGTAGCCTCTGGAACCCAGTATGTGTGAGTGTAAGTGTGCAAGTGTGAGTATGCATGGATAAATGCATGAGTGTGTGAGTGTATGAGAGTGAGTGTATGGGAGTGCCTGCGTGTGTGTGTGTTTGTGAATGAGTGTGACTGCGTGCACGGAGTGTGTCAGTGTGTCGACAAGGAGAGAGAATAAGGACATAAGTTCACACTGCTGAGACCATGGGATTTGAGTGGCAGAGCTGCTACGGGCGTCTCTGAGATGCCAGCTTCAGGGTAGACTGTGGCCATGTACAGTTTCAGGAACCTTATGGCTGGCCCAGAGGAGTCACTGGGCATGGGAGGAGAGTGGCAGGTGGAGGTCATCTGTCCTGCAGGAAAGCCAGCCAGCCTGGGGGCCCGGAGGAGTGCTGGCGTCCATGCCCGTGGCATTCGGCGGAGCTGGCCTGGAGGAGGCTGCACAAGGGCCCAGGGGCTGGTGGGGTAAATGACCACACACCGAGTTGTTTAACATGATAGCAGTGTATTGTGCCACAGGTTCCAGAGGTCCTGGAGTCCAGGTGTCAGCCAGGCCATGCTCCCCTGATGCCCAGAGGGGGACACACCTTACTTTTCTCTTCTGAGCATGCAGCCATTCCCGCCACCCCCAGGCATTCCCTGGCTCACAGCCACATGGTTTCATTCTGTCTCCATCTTCCCATGGCTCCCGTGTGTCTGTCTGTCTGTTCCCTCCTCTCGTTATAAGGACCTCAGTTGTTGGACTTGGGTCCACCCTGAGCCTGGGATGGCCTCCTCTCGAGACCCTTAACTACTCACAAAAGTTCTATTCCAAGTTGAGTTGTATTCTGAAGTTCTGAGTGGGTATAAATTTGGGGGAGACACTGTTCAACTCACTATAGGACTCTACCTGTCAGCTTTTATTTGAGACAGAGAAAGGGAGAGAGAGAGAGAGAGAGAGAGAATGGGTGCACCAGAGTCTCTAGCCACTGCAAACGAACTCCAGATGCATGAGCCACCTTGTGCATCTGGCTTACATGGGTCCTGGGGAATCAAACCTGGGTCCTTAGACTTTGTAGGCAAGTGCCTTAACTGCTAAGCCGTCTCTCCAGCCCAGGTAGCTATCATTTATGTCACAAGCTGTGTTGTTTCTTAATGGCACTGCGAGTCCTTGGGGTCCTTGGACTTCAGGAGTGAGAGTTCTGTGGTTGTCTGTCACGGTCCCGTCCGTCTTGCCATTCCAGAAGAGTACACGGTGGCTGTCACACTTCCTGGCAGTGTGTGTGTGGGGGGGAGGTGGCAGTTCTGTGTACCCCTTCGAGGGCTTGAGGAGGGCTGGAGACAAGCTAGTCCACACGCTGTGGTTGGGTGCGGAGTGTCTGAAAGGCCTCCCAGGATGCTCCGTGGAGGAGTCAGAACACAGAAGAGGCAGAGTCACGCTTGTGGCTCAAATGCCAGAGATGGCCATACAGTGCCACTTCACACCACTGGGTTGGAGTCTGTCCCCTCTCATCCCCAGCTCAGGACGTCCATTTGTGAGGGGCCTGGCTGAATACCTGCAGCTCCCACCTTTCTTTTTTCTTCTTTTTTTTTTTTTTTGGTTTTACGAGGTAGGGTCTCACTTTAGTTCAGGCTGACCTAGAATTCACTATGTAGTCTCAGGGTGGCCTCGAACTCACGATGATCCTCCTACCTCTGCCTCCCGAGTGCTGGGATTAAAGGCGTGCGCCACCACGCCCGGCAAGCTCCCACCTTTCTTGAGAACCTGTGGCAGACGGAAATTTCCATCAGGGGACAGAGTAGTAGGTACTGAAGGCCAGGAGTGCATGGCCGGCCTGAGGCTGGGCCCCTGGCTACAGGGGACGGTGATGACAGTACACTGCCTTCCCAGCTTTGCAGGGACCTCTTTGTTTATTTTTATTTATTTATTATTTGAGAGCGACAGAGAGAGAGAGAGAGAGAGAGAGAGAGAGAGAGAGAGAGAGAGAGAGAGAATGGGCATGCCAGGGCTTCCAGCCACTGCAAACGAACTCCAGACCTCCAGATGCATGTGCCCCCTGTGCATCTGGCTAACATGGGTCCTGGGGAATTGAGCCTCGAACTGGGGTCCTTAGGCTTCACAGGCAAGTGCTTAACTGCTAAGCCATCTCCCCAGCTTTTCAGGGACCTCTTTGGAGGAGCAGGTCACGGCCTGGGACACCTGGGCTGCTTGTCTTCTCTCCCCGCCCTGCCTCCTTTCGCTCTTCATCGTCTTTCCTTTGTCTCCTTCTAGCTGTTCAACCTCTCCGAGCGGAGGCCAGACATCACAAAGCTCCATGCCAAGGTGAGCCCACGGCTGTCTGGCGTGACTTGGCCCGATCTCGAACAGGAGAGTGAACGTGCTTCCTCTCGTTTGGTGCCCACACGGGCATCTCGGGGAGAGTACCATGATCATTTGGAAACCTGTTCCAAGTTCAAGTGCCATCTCAGAGCTGCGGAACACAGCAACACAGTGAAGGTTTCCACAGGAAAAGTTAACAGAAAACCCAGCATGACCCAGTGACTTCTGGCCCATGTCTGCTCCTGGGGAAGGAGCATTGGGGCGTCGGGGGTGGGGAATGAGGGGGTGAGGCTAGAGTCACATCCCTCCTATAGAGTCCTGCCCACCAGGATCTGCTTTGAATGCTAGATGGGCCTTGGGGGCTTTGCTGTGGACCTTGGCTTCCAGTGCCTTTTGGCTGTGTGACTTTGGGCAGGTGACAGACTTGTCTGAGACTGCATTTCTGAAAGTGCACGGCTGACTTGGGCATGTTCCATGGGCCGTGCCAATCAGGGGCTTCTTTTATGTAACAGCCCACGAGGTTAGAGAGGCTGGAGGAGCCCAGGCGCTGATGGTTAGTTCCACTTCTGTGCCCTTCGGGCTTCTCTGGTTGGCTCAACAATGGATGATCTGTATGTCAGGGCCCAGACAGGAGCCTGGCGCTCCACGGAACCCTTGCTCTTTCTGACAACCTGATCAAGCCTAAGGCTCTCTGCGGAGGGGAGCAGGGAAGCTAGGCCTGGGCTCCTCTGTGAGGTCTGAGGTCAGAGTCCTGTGCTGTGCTCACTGGGGTCTTTGGTATTCACTTGTGAGGAAGCCAGGGCCAGGAGAGAGGGGGAAAATAGCTTGCCGAGGCCCCTACTGTGAGCCTGGGCCTAGGATTTCTAGTCTTGGCAGTGGCCTTTGCTCTCCACATCCTGCCTCCCAGCAGGGCTCACGAACAAGAAGGCTGGCTATTGGTGGCAGTGCCCAAACTACCCTGGCTGATTTTCTCTTCTCACTCGTGTCTCGGACCACAGGTTTTGGAATTCGGCTGGCCTGACCTGCACACCCCGGCCCTGGAGAAGATCTGTAGTGTCTGCAAGGCCATGGACACCTGGCTCAATGCAGACCCCCACAATGTCGTCGTTCTCCACAACAAGGTCAGAGCGGCGACTGTGTGTGTACATGCGTGTGCACGCGTGTACATGTGTGCATGTATATTCCTGAGTGTGTATAACTACCTGGGTCTTTGGATCATGTGAGTACTCACATGCATATGTTTGTATATTCCATTCTTTTGTTCTATTTTATTTATTTATTAGAGAGAGATATGGAGAGAGGGAGAGAGAAAGCAAGAGAGAGAGAGAGAGGGAGAGAATGGGTGCACCAGGGCCTCTAGCCACTGCAAATAAACTCCATACACATGTGCCACCTGTGTACCTTGTGCATCTGGCTTTACATGGGTACTGGGGAATCGAGCCTGGGTCCTTTGGCTTTGCAGGCAGGTACCTTAACTGCTAAGCCATCTCTCCAGCCCTGTATCCCATTATTTAACATAAGATGTACCTCCAAGAAGTGGGGGCCACAGTGTGTACTCCTAGCAGTGGAGGGTTGGCTAGTTTTTTTCTGACTCAGTCTTCCCCATGTCCTTTCTCTTATCCCTTCCACCTCCTCCTGCTCCTCTAGTGGGAAACTTACTCCTCTCTCTTGCTCCGACCCCTAGGCTTTTGGGTGGGGTTGTGGACAGCAGGGTCTGCCTAAGAAGTAAATATATTCTTTCCTCCTTCAGGGAAACCGAGGTAGGATCGGAGTTGTCATTGCTGCATACATGCACTACAGCAATATTTCTGCCAGGTAAGAAAGCCATCCTTCATCCTCTGAACACTGGCACCCACCCTCGGTGGCCTCTGTCTTTCCTGGGTGAGAGGATTGGGTGGTCAGGAAGTATAAGGAGTACAGGAACCCCTAGATCCAGATAAGGTGTCCACAGCCGGGAGGTGGAGGGGGACTGCTGGCAGCAGAAGAGCCGTCGCCCTGTCTGGGAGGTGCCCACTGGGCAGCTTCTGGGGCGCTTGTCCTTGTCCAGCTGCATTCTGTTTCCCCAAGTGAGCTGGGAGGGAGTGGGAGGGAGATGGTACACTGGAGCTGGGCCCTGTGGGACCGTTTGGAAGTTACCACCTCCATCCCTTTGCCTTGGACTGCCTGGATCTTTTGCCTGATAGTTCTGGAGAAGATTAGGAACCAACCATTGGATGAATCCCTCTCTGAACTGAAGGGATGGGGATGGAGGGCCTGGTGTATTTGGAGCCACAGAAGGTGTGGGGAAGGGAGATTGGGTGGAAGAGGCCATTGGCCCTGGGGGCCATGCTGAGGACCTTGAAGTTTATTGTAAGCCTGATGGGAAGTCACTGGAGCATCAAGAATGGAGGAGGGTTGGAGAGATGGCTTAGCGGTTAAGGTGCTTGCCTGCGAAGCGTAGGAACGCATATTCAAATCTCCAGGTCCCCACATACTCAGACGCAGTGACACAAGCATGCGATATCACACATGTGCCACAAGGGGGCGCATGTGCCTGGAGTTTGTTCACAGTAGCTGAAAGGCCCCGGCACACCCATTTTCTCTCTCTCTCAGAACAAAAGAACAGGGGAGCCTGTGATCTGTGTCAAGTGCTCAGAGGATAGCTACTGTTCTTTATGATGTGGACAAACAGCCCAGCCTTCGTCACTGTTAGGATGGGGATCCTCACTGTACACTTCCTATGTGCCCGTGGGTGCCAAGTTCTTAATGGGTGTTACCTCATGTAATCGCCACAAAACTTTGGCAGAAGGGGCAGTTGTCACCTTTATTTGACCCGTGAGGAAAATGAGGTTTTGTGGGAAGGATTAGCAAGGGCTAGCCTGGCCACGTGGCTCCAGAGACCCCAGGACGAGCGAGGACTGCGCCACCCAGGTCGGGGATGCGGCCGCACGCTCATCCTCAAGGCTTCTCAGCACAGCACAGCTAAGGGAAGGGGTTTGTTTGTCCTCACACCAGGACCAGGGCTGCCTGGCGGGCTCTGCAGGTGGCTGTGGGAGTGGGCTCCTCTGACCACCTGTGTCTCCCCACAGTGAAGACCAGGCTCTGGACCGATTTGCAATGAAGCGGTTCTACGAGGACAAGATCGTGCCTGTGGGCCAGCCATCCCAGAGAAGGTGAGTGCCCTGGGCTCCTGGCCCTGCGTGTGTGTGTGTGTGTGTGTGTGTGTGTACTCCCTGTGCGCGGGGGCCTGGTGAACTCCCAGGGGATGGACCAGCTGCTTAGCTGGAGGTGTACCATGCACAGATGTTCAGCTTGGAGTGATACGAGCTTGGGGGACACAGGGGAGCCCTTGTGCCTGCAGGTTGGCAAGTCAGTTGTCTTCTGCCTCTGCTAGCAGGCCGGCCATTGTCGGGGAAGTGTAGCTTAGAGGAAAGCAAACCCTCCCGCAAGAAGGCGTGTGCTATTCTTGCCTCTGGCCCTAGAGGCAGAATGGCTTCAGCATGTGATGAATCCACAGGACGCTGATGTCACTGATGCCTATCCTTGGGCCATCACAGAGACCCTTGACGAGCGTTACCTTGTCTCGAGAGAATGTATAGTATTTTGCTAAGCACTCTGGCCACATAGTCTCATTGGAATGTCATAACAGCCCAGGAGGAAGCAGAGTAGAGATGGATGTATTCATTTATTTGGCAAAATGGAGGTGTTCTGCTATAGCTGTAAGTATCTGGGAATCTAGGTAAATAGGATAAAATCCCTTTCCCCAAGAGATTTGTGAGGAGGGATGGGCACTACACAAGTGACCATAGACATAAAAAGACAGTGCCAGCTTGGGAAAGGAGGGACGGAAGGAAGAAGGAGAGGAGTGAGGGAGTGGAGAGAGAGAGAAAAGGAGCAGAGAGCAGAAGGAGGAGGAGGAGAAAGAGAAGAGGGGGCGCTATTTTCCTGGACAGCTGGAACCTCTCAGCAGAGGTGACTGAGAGCCCTAGTGGGGACAATTATGATCGTCTGGGACATCCTTTCACGGATGAGAAACCTGAGCCTGGAGTGCAGATGTGCTCAGTGTCCACAGCCAAGCTAGGACACAGGAACCCACAGGGCAGGCCAGAGCTGCCCCCTGACCTGCAGGCTCTGCTCCAAGAGCGCCGTGGTTCCGTGGCGTCTGACCTGTGGGAGGCCAAGGGCAGTGTCAGGATCATCTGGTTCTCGGGAGGCTGCAGCCGTGGGAACCTGCCAGGTCCTCCTGGTGTGGCGGGGCGTCATGGACTGTCATCTGCTTGTGCTGTGTCATGCTGTTCCCCACGCTGCAGGCTGGGCACCGAATGTGCCCCACAAGGGCTCCCGGGGATGATCTTCTTGTGGACAGTTGCATGTTCAGAAATGAAACAGAAGAACATTCCCGATGACAATGAATGCTTTAAAGAAAGTTCAAACCAGGGTGGTGGAGAGTGATTCGTGGGCACGAGGCTAATTCAAAATGTCATGTGACATGAGGGAGATCTGGGCAAAGGTAGGGGATGAGTTTGTTTGTTTTCTCGAGGTAGGGTTTCACTCTAGCCCAGGCTGACCAGGAATTAACTATGTAGTTTCAGGGTGGCCTTGAATTTACTGTGATCCTCCTGCCTCTGCCTCCCAAGTGCTGGGATTAAAGGCCCACACCTGGCACTTTAAAAAATATTTTAAATTATTTATTTGCAAGGGGAGAGAGGGAGGGAGGGAAGGGGGAGAGAGAGAGACAGAGAGAAAAAGAGAGAGAAAGGTGGGGTGTGCAGAGCAAACTGCAGTTGCATGTGCTATTTTGTGCATCTGGCTTTACATGGGTACTGGGAAATGGCACTCAGGTCACTAGGTTTTGCAAAGAAGCTCCTTAACTGCTGAGCCATCTCTCCAGCTCCATCCCTGGCCTTTTGTTTATATTTATTTATTTATTTATTTGAAAGTGACAGAGAGAGAGAGAGAGAGAGAATGGGTGTGTCAGGGCCTCCAGCTACTGCAAAGGAACTCCAGATGCGTGCACCACCTTGTGCATCTGGCTTACATGGGTCCTGGGGAATCACGCCTCGAACTGGAATCCTTAGGCTTCACAGGCAAGCGCTAAACCACCGAGCCATCTCTCCAGCCCCATCCCTGGCCTTTCGATGTGGCTTCCAGAGATGGATCTCAGGCCCTCACGCTTGTGAGACACGCACTGTATCAGCTGGGCTGTCTCCCCAGCCCTGAGATAGGGTGTCTTTACGTGAGCAAACCCTGTCTCAGCCCGAAGACCTAGAAGCTGTGAGTCTGAGAATCTTTCCGAGGAGGTCAGTGCTGGAGCCCCTCAGGGCCTGGCCCTGTGCATGGCTGCCGGTCTTCGTGATGGTGCAGTCCCGACCTTGAAGTATGCAGGATGTCCTTACAGCGGCCCACTGTGGTTTGGAGAGGGTCAGTGAGCAGTCACTAGGACTCTGAGCAGATGAGATATGTAGAGCATGGCTTCCTAATGGGCCCTGTCAGGAAGACAGTCAGTTCCAAGGGGTTCCACAGTTGCCTGCATACCATGAAGTTGGCACGCGTGCGCACGCATGTGTGTATGTGTGTTTATTATCTACCACCGCATCTACCCAGGGTGGGGCGCCCTCCCTGCCCAGATGTGGAAGCATAGCTGTGAGTTTCAGAAACATCTGCCACCAGTCTCCCGGCCTTCTTGCCAGCGTTGCTTACAGAGAACGGGCTGTGAGAGGAGAGGAGGGCGGAGAGGTCGGGAGGGGCGGTGCTTGTCCGTAGCCCCGCCATTCATTGTCACTGGCTCTTGGACTCATTGTCCTTGCGCACAGACACATCCTGTTGGCACCCTCGAGAGATCTGATGGGAACCCGCCATTTCAGGCTTCCGCTTTGAGAACTGGGGCTGGTGGCTGGGCCGGGCCTGAATAGGAGCTGGTGCTGCCCATCAGATTATCCCCGCTAGGGAGTCTGAAGTGGCCCCACCCAGGCTCCCAGAGACAGAGGCCCATAGGCCTGGAGGAGGGCCAAGGAGACAAGAAATGGGTGTTGGAGGGTGGGGGTGAGGATTTCATGGTCCCACAGTTGTAGTCCTCCACCTTCCTCCTCATGGAGTTGTTGGCTCCCATGGAGGGTCAGGCTGCATTTGATTAGCCCATCCGTCTTAGCCTGGTGTTCTCTAGCCAGTCAGAAAGGAGCAAGCGCCAACTGATCAGCGGTAAGGGATTGGCCTGAGGTTCAGGCCTGGGATGCCTGGGAGCCCACGCTTTCCCTCCCCCGTGTGTGTCTGGGAGGGCGGCCATCCTCCCTGGACCTGATTTTTCCTCTGTCCAGAAGAAAGGGAGATGTATCCATCTTTCTAGTCTACCAACAAGATCTTGTTGAAAGGCATGAGGAATGCTGGGAGCATGCTTGGGTAGCATTCATGAAACCCTGGGTTTGATCCCTAGAGCCACAGAAACAGCCCCCTCCCCCAAACCAACCCAGAGACAGGATACTTATTTGAAATTAATCATCTCAAGTCCCAAATGAAGAGATTAATACAAGACTGTGTCCACTTTAGCTACATATGATGCGATGTAATTATTAAGTTCTTACCGCTTGCAGGACTGCCTTGTGGCTGGGGCCGTCAAGTGTAAGCTTGGGGTGACTTTGGCTTGGTGAGGCTGTCAGCGCTGTTTGGTTGGGGTTGTGCAGTTGGGAGCAGCTGAATGATGTTTGTCAGGGATGTGGGAGGTCCTTTGGTCCAGCTGAAATTCCCGGGTCGGGAAGGAAGTAGGAAGGAGATGCTCATGCTTACCACCAGGGGGCGACAGAGAATGTCAGGTGGACCACATCCAGGTTTTCAGTACTTGCTCTGTTCTTCCTGGGTTCCGAACAGGTCTGGAGGCCTGGGAGGAAGGACGCATGGTGGCTGGGCGGGAGCGTGTTTGTGGCAGGGAGTGGGCAGTGGTCTGTGACAGTGTTCTGGAAAAGGACAGCACGGATGGCTGTGGCCTTCCTTGAAACCACACTCTCTCTCTGGCAGGTATGTGCAATACTTCAGTGGCTTGCTCTCTGGCTCCATCAAAATGAACAACAAGCCCTTGTTTCTGCACCACGTGATCATGCACGGCATCCCCAACTTTGAGTCTAAAGGAGGTATTTGCCTTGCACCTCTCCTCTCCCGCCCCCTCCCTGCCTCTGTCTCCTCTTAGAAGGCAGACTTGGGTGGTAAGGGAACCCTCAGAAACCGTGGAGACCTTAGCATTGTGTGGGGCCCATAGCTGAGCTCTGTCTTTTCCTCAGCAACGCAGGGTTTAGGGGCAGATAATGTTGGAGAAGATCATTTATTTTTTTTGGTCAACTTAAAGCCCTTGAGAAATGAGAAGTTAGTAACCCTTCCCTGTGCTGCCTATGCCTAGTTCTGCTTCTCCGCCCACACCTGCCCCTCTCCGACAGGGTGCCGGCCGTTTCTCCGCATCTACCAGGCCATGCAACCTGTGTACACGTCTGGCATCTAGTAAGGAGGCTGTGGGGGCCGGGACGCGGCCGGGCTGGGGAGCCTGGCGGTGACTCTTCTCAAGCGGGTGGAGGGGAGAAGGGCGCACCCCTCTCCAGCAGCCCCTTCAGTCTGTCTCCTTTTGCCTTCAGCAACATCCCAGGTGACAGCCAGACCAGCATTTGCATCACCATCGAGCCGGGGCTGCTCCTGAAGGGAGACATCTTGGTAAGCATGGCCCTCGGCCTTGAGTCCCTCTTCAGTCACCCCGCCCCCATCCTGCCCTCGGGACATGGCAGCTGCTTCTGGAGGACTGTTGGGCTTGGAGCCGTGGGTCCCCATGACTCCTCCAGCCCTCCCAGCCCTTCCACAGTCCTTGTCCACACCCCTGCCTTGGAGTGGCCACTCCTTCCCGGCCTCATCTTTTGTTCGGGGGACATCTGCGACCTAGTGTGTGAACTCCTGGATTCTTACTGGTGGTGACGACGCTGCAGTTCTCACCTCAGTCCTGTCTGCTTGAGTTCAAGTTCAGTTAAAATTTTTAAAAAATATTTTTATTTTTATTTATTTATTTGAGAGAGAGAAACAGAAATAGGCAGGGAGAGAAATAAAGAGAGAGAGAAAGAGAGAGAGAGAGAGAGAGTGAGGGCATGCCAGGGCCTCCAGCCACTGCAAACGAACTCCAGATGTGTGCACCCCCTTGTGCATCTGGCTTACATGGGTCCTAGAGAGTTGAACCTGGGTCCTTTGGCTTTGCAGGCAAGCGCCTTAACTGCTAAGCCATCTCTCCAGCCCAGTTAATTTTTCCATTCCCACCTGTCTGCAGGAACTTCTGGGAGGACATTTTTGTTCCCATAAGTCAAGGTAGAATCTTTTTTTTTTTTTTTTTTTTTTTTTTTTTTGAGGTAGGGTCTCACTCTAGCCCAGGCTGACCTGGAATTCACTATGGAGTCTCAGGGTGGCCTTGAACTCACGGCGATCCTCCTACCTCTGCCTCCCGAGTGCTGGGATTAAAGGCGTGCGCCACCACGCCCGGCTTCAAGGTAGAATCTTTGTCCACTGTTCTAGAAGTTTCCCCAGAGAGCTCTGGAATCCTGTTTGGTGTTGGCAACCAGTCATTCATAGAGTGGGGTGAGCCTTGGTGCTCAGTCAGGAGGCTCTGTGGGACCCCTCACCTCCCACACTCTGTTCCTTTCCCACCCAGCTAAAGTGTTACCACAAAAAGTTTCGGAGCCCAGCCCGAGATGTCATCTTCCGTGTGCAGTTCCACACCTGTGCCATCCATGACCTGGGGATTGTCTTTGGGAAGGAGGACCTTGATGATGCCTTCAAAGGTAGGCTCTCTGGGCATGGCAGACTCCCTTGGCAGAGGAACAGCCCAGGGTAGGAGGGTGTGGTGGGTATGAGGGCCATCTTTTCTGAGCTACATGGTGGGCCAAGTCTTAGGGTTTTTATTGTTTTATTTATTTATTTTTTTGTGATGGGGGGGGGGACAGAATTGGTACAGGGCTGAGAGTGGAGGGATCTAGGAATTCACAATCCTCTCTGGTCCCAGTCCTGAGCCCCCAGGCTTCCCGGAACTGTGTAGTGATACCTTCTCCCAGAACTTGCCCTCGATCTCCTCCTTCTTGTCCTACTTTGTCCCATTGGCAATCAGTTTTTCGGCACTCGCTGAGCCCAGGACTAAGTGTTGGGCATCACAGGAAAGCCTGTCACGATCTCTGCATTAGTGGAGGTCACATGTCACTCTTGGAGAGGCAACGATGCTGGGGAGGGAGCAAGCATCTTCTAGGGAGAAGATCCTCCGGGGGAGGTGCTGTGTGAGGAGCTCTCGCGTACAAGCCAGGAGGGCCACATCAGCATATGCTGTGGGACTTACGGGGTACACTGATATCAGTATGAAGCGGAGAAATGAAGGGTTAGCTAACAAAATCAAGAAGAGGCTGAGGAGATGCAGAGGGAAGGGGCTTCTCAGTTTCTACCTCTTGCCTGGTATTAGTCTAGAGACACCACCAAAATCAGATGGATCGTGGGCTGGAGAGATGGCTTAGTGATTAAAGCACTTGGTTGCAAAGCCTGATGTCTCAGGTTCTAATCTCCAGTACCCACATAAAGCCAGATGCACAAAGTGGCGCATGCATCTGGGGTTCGTTTGCAGCTGCTGGAAGCCCTGGTGCGCCTATTCATTCTCTCTCTCTTCCCCCTTCTCTCTCCCTGCTTGCAAATAATAATAAATAAACTTAGAGAAAAAAATAGATGGACCTGAAAGTGAAAGGTAAACTTTGCAGTTTCAAAGGCAATCAGTAGAATAAACAGAAATAGTCACCAGACTTAAGGAAGGAGGAGGCCAGGCATGGCATGGTGGTGCATGCCTGTCATTCAGTACTTGAGAGGCTAGAACAGGAGGATTTTGAGGTAAAAGTCAGCTTGACCTTTTCTCAAAAGGAAAAGGTAAAAAAAAAAAAAAAAAAAAAAAGAAGGTGGAGGTAACGAGCCAAATAATTCTTCACAGTAGTAAGGCCATGAAGATTACATGGAACTGATTTCTAGGTACAGTGGCACGAAATAGTGCCTGTTACTTAGTCTTCGAGGTGAACTGGCTGTAGAACCAGAAATAAAACTGGTTAGAAGTCGTCTCCTCAGCAAAGTAAAACAAGGACCTGCAGTAGGCAGGACATGTAATTTCACTGTACTTGTATCATATTTTGTGTGTAAACACATAAATTTAGATTTTTTAGGTATTGTGTTGTCAATCAATACACATGAGTGAATGTCTGTAGAAAATTAAAAAAAATATTGTTTATTTGCAAGCGGTGGCAGGGAGGATGGGGGAGAGGAGAGAGAAAGGGGGAGAGGGGCTAGAATGCTAGGGTCTCTTGCCACTGCAAACGAACTGCAGATCCATGCACCACTTTGTGAATCTGGTTTTACGTGGGTACTGGGGAATCAAACCGGGGTCCTGTAAGCAAGTGCTTTTAACCACTGAGCCATCTCTTTAGCCCTAGAAGGAAACTTTTTATGGAGGGCTTTTTGGGAACTCAAGGTCCATTTTTATTTTTCCTTCTCTCACTTAATTATTATTATTTTTCTTCAGATGATCGATTTCCAGAATACGGCAAAGTGGAGTTTGTATTCTCCTATGGGCCAGAGAAAATTCAAGGTACAAGCCACATTCGGGTTTATTCCCTGCATTCCCTCTGCCCGCACCTGTCCCTGCCTCATGTTCCACCATCTTCCAGGTGGTCTTCTCTGCAAATGCGAAGGTATCTGTAATTGACGAGCAGGAGGGCAGTAAATCTGTAATGAGTACATCTGGGAACCAGAGTGGATCCCTATCTAGACACCAACTGGCGATTTCACTTCTGGATAATAAAAATAAAGCAGACAGAGAGGCGCTGGGTCGGGTTAAGCTGTTCTAGTCCTATTCCGTCACCATCTTGTTATAATCAGAGACTGGGGGTGGTCCCTTGGGGATGGGTGGAGTAGCTGGTGGCGGGGGTGGGGGAAGGTCACTTTAAGGTGCTGGGTGGGTGACTTGTGGGTATCTATGAGAATTGAGGTGACTCAACCTGCAGGTCACTTTAATAATAATCTTTCTGCCTCTCTACTCTAAAAATGGAGACCAGTTGCTCTTCGTCTTATTTGAGAATAGAATGGGAGGAGGTGAAATTAGGTTATGGGTGGAGGAACTCTGGAAAAGCTAAAGGGAGGCCTTGCCAGGTCAGGAGCATTGCTCCTCTTGGACAGTCTGACCTGTCGCCGCTCTGTCCCTGAGCTGGCTTTCTGAGGACAAGGCAGAGGCTCAGCCTGTCCTTCTGTGTCTAGAGTGGAGCACATTTTAAGTAGGGGCAGGGGCAGGCCTAGATGACCTTTGCCAGGTTCTCATTATCAAGGCTGTGATTTCTTTCTTCCTTTTTTAAAGATTTATTTTTATGTATTTATTTATTAGAGTCAGAGAGAGGGAAAGAGATAGAGAGATTGAGAGTGAGAATGGGCACGCCAGGGCCTCCAGCCACGTGCATCTGGCTTACGTGGGACCTAGAGAATCGAACCTGGGTCCTTAGGTTCCACAGGTGTGCACCTTACCCACTAAGCCGTCACTCCAGCCCCCAGGCTGTGACTTCTTTCTTCCTGTGCTCAGGTGGTCCATAACAAGCCTGCTCCGTGTCCTTCCTCCAGCCTCCAAAGCACTGTCTGGTCTTTTGTTCCTGCCCTAGGAGCCCAGGGCCATAGCAAAGAAAAAGACAGCCCCCCTGTGGCTGGGAGAGTGACTTTCTCTTTGCAGGGTGCGGGGCAAGGGTGGGTGGGGTGGGGGTGGTGGTCTTCATTCTTAAGTGCCCTGTCTGTACGACCTGGCCTGAGACTCTTGGGAGCTCCACATAACTCAAGCCATCATCCGCCCTGCCCCCCTCAAATGAAGGAGCAGTCCCTCAGGGAGCGTCCTGAGGGCGCTCATTGGTGTTCTGTTTTTCCAGCTCCTGGTCTCTTTCCCCCAGTCTTACTGGTTCTGCCCCCCTCCCCACCCCAGGCATGGAACACCTGGAGAATGGGCCCAGCGTGTCTGTGGACTACAATACCTCCGACCCCCTCATCCGCTGGGATTCCTATGACAACGTCAACGGGCATCGCGAAGACGGCATGGAGGGTAGGTGGGGACCCACAGCTGCTAGGTCCTCTCTGAACTGGGCAGCTCTGGCTGGCCTGGCCCAGGTGCTGTTGGAGAGGTTCTGGCGATCGTCCTTGTCTGCTCCATCGCTTGGGAACCGGCCGTTGGTCATCTCTGGACTACTGTTCAGTGCACGGGGAACACAGCCGAAGCATGGGGGCCCACCAGGCTTTCATCAGGAGCCAACACAAATGGTTGAGAGCTGGAACCCGACCCAGGGCTCCGAACTGCTCCAAAAGAAAGCCTCAGTGTGGCAACCAACGTGTGCGTAATTTGGCTCCGACCCTAGTGTGACGTCACGTCTTCAGCTGTTGTCAGGGCAGCTCTGGAGAATTACGTGGACAGTCTACTGATTTTATTTTGTTTTTTGAGGTAGGGTTTCACTCTAGCTCAGGCTGTCCTGGAATTAACTATGTAGTCTCAGGGTGGCCTCGAACTCACAGCGATTCTCCTACCTCTGCCTCCTGAGAGTGCTGGGATTAAAGGCGTGCGCCACCACGCCTGGCTTAGTCTACTTATTTCTGTGGCTCACGAATATGTCAGATGGGATGGGGTGGAGCGTCTGAAAATGAGCATGCTCAGACTGAGCCTGCCCACAGCCCAGGCACTCTAAAGACACCCCTGTGGGCTTGCTTTCTGGTTTGGTCACAGGATGGTAGAATGTTGGAGCAGGCTGGATAGTCTCCTTCTCTGCTTTTAGCTGGGGTCATGTAGACTCACTGAAAGTCAGGACGCTGACTCACCTCCCAGACCGAGGCTGGCTGTGCCCTCCCGAGGATGCCTCTGGGTTTCGCTCCCTGCAGACGTCATCTGGCCTCAGCACTGGCGAGCTTGAACCCAGCCTTAGGGGCTCCTGCCTAAACTTAATCTCTACTGCCCATCCCAGCCACCCTCAACCACACTTCCTCCTGCATGCCTCCTCTCTGGACGCTTTGCCAACAGACCCCTAGACGTGGCAGATTCCAGAAAGGCAGGTCAAGGAAGGAAGGTTGGACTAGAATCCAGGGGTTCAGTAAGGGCGTGTTCTTCATGGGGGTAGCGAGCGATGCGTTCATCTCCCACACCCCAGTCCCTTGCTGCAAGTGGCCAAGAATAGGGCAGAGGATGGGATGCATCACCCCTAAGGTCTGGTGCTGCCAGCCTCATTGTTACTGGTTTCAGGGATGTTTGCATTTTTAACAAGAACATTTGGCAATTGGAAGGAATTTTTAATGCCTTGCCATCTCTCCCTGGCACAGACTCAGTGCAGTGATAAATATAAAAACATTTAGTGAGCTCTGAAGTGCCAAACGAATTAGAGGTAAAATAATCAAGGTCCAGAAGGAGTGGATGTGGGAAGACAGGCTGGAGGAAGGATGGAGAACCTTCCAGCTAAGGGTCAGTGCAGGGGTGTCCAGGGCAAGCAGGCTGGCCCAGAGGAGAAGCGAGGCTGGCATGGACGGGCCCTGGCATGGCTCTCAGACCCCTAACCTTCCTCCTTTCTCCTCTGATCCACTCTCCCAGCAGGGGGATGGAGCCAGCGGGACCTCAGGCCAGTTAAAGGTCAGCTGGTCCTCCCAGTACAGAGGGGCCCCTGTCTGCGGGCCCAGAAGCTGGCCCTCTGCCTAGAGGGGGAGGAGCGGCTCAGGACATTGCTGTCCCCTTCCCTGGCCTGGCTTGATGAGGCCTAGGCTGGGACAGTGTCCGGAGGATAGCCCACCCTGTGCGCTCAGCCACCTGCCCCTGGGCTACATCCCCACTGGGGCCAGAGAGGCCAGTGTCTGCCTGAGGCTCCAGCATGGACTGTGTTGAGCAGAAACTATGTCCCATTCATGCCCTTGGCTGGTGTCCCTTCTGGAAGGTTCTCCATCCTGAGGCTCAGAGGCAAAACAGTTTTTTTTCTGTGACTAACAGTCAAAAGAAGAAAGTGAGAGACTGGTGTGTGTGTGTGTGTGTGTGTGTGTGTGTGTGACCATTGTGTGCAGGACTCACTTCCCTCACGTGTGAGCTGGGTGAGGGTACTTAAACTCCCAAACTCCAGGGTGCTCAGGAGGTGATGACAGGCGCTGGTGCCTGGGAGGGGGTGTGGCTGCTCACTGGGGAGGTGCCCATGCCAGGTAGATTTCCTCCGACAGACATGGAGGCCCGAGTGGCTTGTTCTGCTCGCATCAGTGGTCCTGGGCACTTTGGTGGGTGGGCATATCAGTTCCTTTCTAGATCAGAAACATCTTATGAAAGGAAAAGGGTTTCATTCAGCTCACGGTTCCAGAGGGCCAAGTCCTACACGGTGGGGAGAGCGTGGCCCAGGCACACACATTACATGAGCAGGGAAAAAGGAGAGAGAGAGAGAGAGAGAGAGAGAGAGAGAGAGAACAAGGGAGGAGGCTGAACCATACAGGAAGGCCCACCCTCAGTGACACACTTCCTCCAGTAAGGTGCCACCTCCTTAAGGTTCCACAACCCTTTGAAATTTATTTTTGTTCATTTATTTATTTATTTGTTTGAGTGCAACAGACACAGAGAGAAAGAGTCAGATAGAGAGAGAGAGAGAGAGAATGGGCACGCTAGGGCTTCCAGGCACTGCAAACGAACTTCAGACGCGTGCTCCCCTTGTGCATTTGGCTAATGTGGGTCCTGGGGAATTGAACCTTGAACCGGGGTCCTTAGGCTTCACAGGCAAGCGCTTAACCGCTAAGCCACCTCTCCAGCCCATCCACAACCACACCACCACCAACTGGGGATTAAGTATTCAAACACATGGGGGCCGTTTTACCTTCAGACCATCACAGTGGGTGAGCACCTGGGCTCTGGGGCTGGCTTGTGGGGTTCAAGCCTCAGGCCTGAATGAGGTGTGGATCATTACCTCAACATTTATGAGAGGCAGTGGAGGCTGTGGTGGTGATGGGAGTTTGGGAACCTTTGTGGCTCATCCACACTTAGGTTGGGAGGAGGGGACAATGAAGAAGGAGAGGAAAGAGATGGAGTTTCAGGAATAGTGGCCGGGTAGAGAGGCGCCATCTTGGGGACTCCTCCCTTTGGGCCTGGGGTCTTAATCAGCTCTTTGGCCATACTAAGGCACCGTAAGTGGGGCTTAGATGACAGACATTGGCTGCCGCTGCTCTGAGGGCTGTGGTTTCCTGAGGCCTTGCTCTTTGGAGAGCTCAGGATGCCGCCTTCCATGGTTGTGTCCTTACGGGTCTCCCTTGGCATGACTTGTGTCCTCCGTACTGGAGTGGGACCCTCCTACGTGACCTCCCTCACCGTAGCCATCTCTTTCTTCATGCAGTCGCTGTATTCCGCAGCATGTGAATCTGAGGGAACTGTTCAGCCCATCATACCTAGGAAGGGGCTTCCTGGGTTCCATGGAGCCAGGCACCCTGGGCCTGGGGTCCTGATTGGGGAGGGAGTGAGGGTCCATGGAGGTGGTGGGGGCGGTCTGCACCCCCCCCCCCACTAGCTTCTTCCTTGCTGTTGCTCTGCTCCCTCTGGGTTGATGTGGAGCCAGCCAGCTTGGCTCTGGCTGACACTAAGGTTCGAGCCTCCAGGAGTCCCATTAGCTCCTTGGCCTGAGATCTGAGCTCCATGCCCAGGTCCCAGTGCTCCTGGGGTGAGAGCAGGACTGTGTTTTTGTCTATGCTGCACAGAGCGGGCTCCAAATTCCTCCAGAAAGTTCTAGGGTAGCATTCTGAGAAACAATCTCAGAGAGCTGGGTAGGGGTGGCCTTGGCCTCCAAAAAACCTGGGGGCTGACCCAGGCCCGAGTTGCCTCAGCGTCCACCCACTTGTTGCCCCCTTGGCCTTCTTGGGCTTGAACTGTTGAGAGCCTCCCATAGCTTAAAGGCATGGGCGGGGAACAGGGGCTGGGACTGAGTAATGAGAGGGGGAGACACAGTGAAGGGTGAAGATGGTGTATCCTGCTCCTGACAGAGTTGGCGAGGATGCTGGCATGTACCCCTTCTGGGACCAAGGCTGGTGGTAGGGTGCTGGTTTGTGCCCAGGCTTAGCCCAGTGAGGAGAGGCATTCGTTTCCTCCGTGATCTTTCCTGCTTCTGGGCCCCCACTTCTACTGTCTTTTGGGAAGAACCCCTTGTCTGGAGCCAGGAGTTGCTGTTCTGGGCGATTTATGGAAGTGGGCTTGTCCAAGGACTGCCAACATCTCCCTCTTCCTCTTTTTTTTTTTTTTTTTTTGAGCAAAAGAGGAAGGAAAAGCCATAGCAAACAAGGAGTGAATGAGAAGGAGAGAGATACAGGAGAGACATGGACAGATGAAAACCCAGATGTTGGGTTCTGGGTGTCTATTGTAGTTCCCTTCGCGTTGCTGGCACAAGACATCCGACCAAAAGCAGCTGATGGGAGGAAGGGATTTTGTTTTGGTTTCCGGTCTCTAGGGGAAGCTTTATGATGGCACAAACAGGATGGCAGAGCAGAGGCTGGACATCACCTCCTTACCAACATGAGGAGGAGAGCAACAGCAGAAGGAGAGCAAGCCGATCTCTGGGGAGGGGGAGCTAGCCACAACACCCCTAAGCCTGCCCGCTAACAACACACCCCTCCAGCAAGACTCATCCTTTAAAATTGCCATCAGCTAGGGACCACATATTTAAAACACATGAGTTTATGGGTGACATCTATTTTAAACCACCACAGTGTCTTTGGTAACCCCTTTTTCTGTGGGTCTCCTTTATTCTTTCCTCATAGAACAATGAGACAGGAATAAATGACATTTCATCTCATTTCCCTGTGCTTAACCAGGGTTTCCTTTTGGGGTTAGCGAGGGACCAAGTTGGTCCTGCCTTGTGGACTTCTCAGCTCTGGAGCTCCAGGGGGAAGCTAACGATTGAGTGGTTGTATCAGTTAGCAGAGGTTCAGAGATGCTGCAGTAACAAACAGCCCCATTTACATGGCTCCCCACAGCCAAGCATTCTTCCTGCCCATGGAACCTGGTGACTGAGGCTGGCTACATCTCATGGATGCATCTGTTATTGCTTACCATGGGCAGAGGACTCTGATGTTCAGTGTTCTTGCCAAGAAGTGACATATGTTTTTTCCACTCCCATTTCGTTGGCCAAACAAGCTGAAGTCCATGCCCAACTTCAAAAGGGGAAGGGTTACTGTCCATGGAAGATGGAAGACTAGAAATAAGGCAGAACAGATCACTAAACAGCAGGATTTATGCGTATGGGGTCTAGAGCTGGAGAGCTCTATGCTTACAGCTGTGTTCCTTGGTGATGTTGTTCGGCCTCTCTGATACCTTATTTGTAAAGCAGATACCTTCCTCCTAGGAGTGGCATTTCAGATTCAGTGACATCCAATGCCCCAAGTATGGGGCTTGGCGAAAGCTCTGCTGGCAGCCATCTGCGTCTGTTATTACTGTGCTGGGGGTGTGGGGAGAGGACCTTCGTATGATTTGTTGAGTTCTCTCTTCCCTCCTTTCCCATTTCTGGGAACCATCTGTAGCTGCCTGTTCGGGAAGCTCCACTCTTGGGAGTCAGGAGAGTTGCTTCTGACATCAGCTTATAAGGTGACCTTGGAGGACTTACCACCCCTCTCTGGCTTTCATTTCCTTCATCAGTGAGTTAAGGGGAATGGATTCCTAAAGGAGTTTGTTACAGTCAGGTTCGCACTGCTGGCAGAAAACACCCGCCCAAGAGCAGGAGAAAAGGATTTATTCTGGTTTACAGACTCGAGGGGAAGCTCCACGATGGCAGGAGAAAACGATGGTATAAGCAGAGGGTGGACATCACCCCCTGGCCAACATCAGATGGACAACAGCAACAGGAGAGTGTGCCAAACACTGGCAAGGGGACACTGGCTGTAATGCCCATAAGCCTGACCCCAACAATACACTGCCTCCAGGAGGCATTAATTCCCAAATCTCCATCAGCTGGGAACCTGGCATTCAGAACACCTAAGTTTATGGGGGACACCTGAATCAAACCACCACAGAGTTTTGGTCTCTAAAACCCCAGTGGTGGTGGTGGTGGTGAGGATAGTGGTAATGGTGGTGATGGGCACTATGGAGTGGGTGTTCTCTTGGTTAATTCCTCCAGACACCGTTGGTTGGGCATTGTTTTGTCACTTGAAGGCTGAGGTGGAATGTGTGAGATATGTCAGAAATCCACTGCCCTTTAAACCCTCTCTGTGCTTCCCCTGACTCCAGATGATGTCAGGGCAAGTCCCGGCTCTTCTCTGGTCACTCTCAAGTGATTAAAGATTTCAAGTGCCTGTCAACTTAGGCTTTCATTTGGAGCTGGTTCCCCACCCCTTGTTGACTCCTGTCTGCTGCCACTGTGTGTGCGTGTGTGTGTGTGTTCACATGCATGCAGGTCGTATGTGTCCATGTCTGCACACATGTACAACTGTTTGTGCATATGTGTTTAAGGGGCTCAGGAGGCGAATTACTTTCTTTTCTTGCTGTGACAAAATACCTGACAAGAACAACTTAAGGAAGGAAGGGTTTATTTTGGACTGTGATTTATGTGTACAATCCATCATGGTGGGAAGGCATGGGGCAGGGGCTTGGGTTGGCTGGTCACTTGTCTCTACACTTAGAAGGATGCTGGTATTCAGCTTGCTATTTATTTTATTTTATTTATTTATTGTAATTTTTATTTATTTGAGAGAGAGAGAGAGAGAGAGAAAGAGAGAGAATGGGCATGCCGGGGCCTCCAGCCAGTGCAAATGAACTACAGACTCATGTGCCCCCTTGTGCATCTGGCTTATGTGGGTCCTGGGGAATTGAACCAGAGTCCTTAGGCTTCTCAGGCAAACGCCTTAGCTGCTAAGCCATTTCCCCTGCCCTTTATTTTTATTTGTATTATTCAATCTGAGACTTTAGTCTGTGGAATCTGGAAACTCCCTCCAGACATATACCGGAGTTTTTCTCTAAGGGGTTCTATATCCTGTCAAGTTGACATTCATTATTGACCATCACAGTAGGTTTCCTCTGTCTTCCTAACCTGGTGTATTGAGGGGTTGGAAAGGGAGGGAGAAAGGAGCATTCTGGAGGTCTTCTGCTTGAGTAGCTCCCTTGGGAGGTCACATAAGCACATCTGTGTGGAGAGAGGCTTGAACGTGTGGCTCCTGAACTTCTTGCTAGTGGAAGATTTGCTAACTCCTGCAGCGCTTTATTTTAAAGAATATTTATTTATTTGCAGACACAGAGAGACAGAGAGAGAATGGGCACACCAGGGCCTCTTGCCACTGCAAACGGACTCCAGATGCGTGTGGCACTTTGCACATGTGGGTACTTGGGAAAACGGATCATCAGGCATTGCAAGCAAGTGTCCAACTGCTGAGCCATCTCCCCAGCCCTCCTGCAGCACTTCTGTGGGTGTTTCGGAGTCCCCCACTCCCTGGAACTCCTTCACCATTGCTCCTGGTTGGACCACAGAGCTCCGCTCAGATGCTCATGGCTCCGTTTCCTCCTAGGCAGCCCTTGCTCCAACTTCCAGCCTCTCCTGCTGGAGTCCCCTCCCCTCAGGTGGCCTTCTGGGATAGGATCCCAGGCAGCCCACGCCACTTCCTGCCCGGGCCCACCACAGACCTTTGAATTGCCTGGCCTCAGTGGCTGGTACTCAGAGGACAGTGTAGTGTCTTTGTCCCCCATGAGTCATCAGTTTCCCACCTGACCTGTCCACTGGCAGCTCACTGTCTCGGAGAAGCTTCACCAAGCTGAAGGAGATATGCCTTCCGCCTTGCCTCTTGTGTTCTCTATTTCCTGCTCTTCCTGCCCCCTGATGGGTGTGGAGGGCGGGGAGGCCCACAGGACGGTGCTGGACCCTCTGTCTTCTAAAGCAGTTGATACAGTTTCACCCGGGAACTTCCCTTGTTTTAGCGGCCCATGCCGTTCGATGGGTTTAGCAGATTGAGGCTCGTACAGTCATCAACACAACGGAGGAGTTTCGCCCGCCCAAGCAGTCACTCCCCATTTCTGCCTCCCACCTCTGGCCCTAGTGTACTTCCTGTCTGTATAGATTTTTCTATTTTGGACATTTCTTGGAAATGCTTAGGCAATATGTGGTCTTTTGTGTCTGGCTTCTTTCTCTCGCTAGAATGTCCTCGGGCTCGTCCACACTGTGGCATCCGCCAGTCCCTCACCCATTTTCCTTGCTGGATAATCTTCCTTTGCACGTGTTCTTTGTCCGAACAGCAGCAGCGGTCGAGGAACATTCTGGGTTGTTTTCCACCTGCTGCTTGGAAACATTCATGTGCAAGGTTGTGTGAACATGTGGGCGTGTAGCCAGGCGTCCCTTTTCTCATTGCCGTGGTCAAATACCTGGTAAGAAGCAACTTAAGGAAAGGGATTATTTTGGCTCACACTTGGAGGGATCAGTTCATGGTTGGGGAAAGGCAGGGCGGCAGGAGCGGGAGGCAGCTGATCGCATCTGTCTGCAGTCAGGAAGCGGGGGGTGGGGGTTGGTGCTCCATATTCTTTCTCTTTTTCCCATTCTATTCAGTCTGGGACCCCAGCACATGCCACCCACATTCCTCTGTGGAGTCTCCCCCACCACACACATGCCCAGAGGTGTGTCTTTGAAGTGATTCAAATCACTGAAGTTGAACCACCACAGAGTGGGTTTCTGGGTCCTTCGGTAGCCCTGTGTTTAACCGTTTGAGGAGCTCACGGGCTGCTTTTCAAAGTGGCGGCTCCGTATGACTCCCGCGTCTCAGTGTTGCTACATCCCTCCAACACTGGCTGCTTCCGGTCTTTGGGATTCTTGCTGCCCAGGGAAGGTGGTAACTCACTGTGGCTTTGATCCGCGTTTCTGTGGTCATCTATGGTGTTGAACACCTTGTCCTGGGTTAATAGCTCAATATATGTCTTCTGTAGAAAAACGTCTATTCAACCCCTCTGTCCATTTAAGACAGTCCATTATCTCTTTATTATCATGCTGCAAGTGTGCTTTGCACTGTGGTGACGAGTCCCTGTCAGTTGCGTGATTCTGTGGTGGTCTCCTCACTTCTTGATGCTTGTCGCCTCTTGCAAGCCCTGCATGGTGGTCTTTGGCTTTGCTTTTGGAATGGGACACCCCTTATCTTGGGGCTTCTTTTCTAACCGAGACTCGCACCTTTCCGTAGTGATATTCAGTCACAAGGAGTGTTCCCATTTCATAGATGAGGAAACTGAGGCAAGCAGTAGAAGGCTAAGGGTGTTGTCTAGAGAAGTATACTGAACAAACAGGAAGGCAGGTATCCCGGCGGGGTTGGGGGGGGCGGGGTTGTGTGCTGTTGCTATCGCTTTATGATCTCTCTCCAGAGGGTTACTCACCCATGGCCTGCCTTGCTGTTGGCTGCTTGGCCTCATCATCTCTTACTGACCTCAAGCTGGTGCCTGGACTAGCCCAGAGAGTCTACTTGTTACCTACAAGGGAGACCAAGTTCTCACCCCTGGGACCGAGCAGGTCCGGCAGTGCACGAGTCCTGCCTCCCTTCATCTCCAGGGCCCACGCAGGATGGTGGGAGGCCGTGGGTGATGCTTCCCTGGGCTCAGGAGTTGGCTGGCTACTCAGGGTAGACGGTCCCCAGACCTGCCCTGGATGACGTGGTGGGAGAGATGTGCATCTCAGGTCGGGGGGCTCCGAACATGTTTTCACAGCCTGCACCTGACTTCCGCTCTTGTGGAGTCAGGTACAGGTGAAACTGGCAAGGTTGTGCAGGCGGCCCCAGAAAATGTAGGGAAAGGGCCCCAGGGTTCTGCGTCCTGCTTCTGCCACTTGTATGAGCAGGAGAGTTCGGGAGTGGATTTTCAAGTGTATGTGCTGAAAGCCCAGGGTCAGTCTAAAACTGACTTGGTTTTTTTTTTTTTTTTTTTCCAGTTAAGGTCTCTCTAGGTAGCTCAGCTGTCCTGACCCTCACTATATGTCCCAGGCTACCCTGAAACTTACTGTGTGGCTCAGCTAGCCTCATACTCACTGTGTAGCTCAGGCTAACCTGAAACTCATTATGTGGTCAGGTTAGCCTTACGTTGACTACGTAGCCCAGGATGCCCTGAAACTCACTTTGGCTGGGAGAGAGCCTCACACTTACTGTGAGGCCAAGGCTAGTCTGAAACTCACTGCGTGGACCAAGACAGGCTCACCCTCACAGTGCAGCCCAGGCTAGACTGCAACTTACCACGTAGCCCAGTATATTCATTGCTTTTTGTCACTGTGACCAATATACCTGGCAGAAACAGCACAAGAGAAGAAAGATTTGTTTTGACTCGTGGTTTTGGGGGAGATTCTAGCCCATCAGTGGCAGAAGGCTTGGTGGCAGGGGACAGTGTTAGACAGCACCTTGTTCACATGGTGGCGGACCTGGAGGCTGAGAACACAGCCGGAGACAGGGCCAGAATCACCTTCAGTGGCTTGTCCTGGTGACCTACTTTCACCAGCCAGGCGCCGCCCCTTAAAGGTGGCACCGCCTTAAAAAATAGAGCCACCAGCTGGGGACCCAGTGTTCAGAACGTGAGTCTGTGAGAGGCACATCAGATTCCACTCACAACCCCCAGGCTGGTGTTGAACTCGAGCTCCCCCCGACTTAGCCTCCCTAGGGCTGGGAGTTTTAGGCAGGCGTGCATCACCAAGCCTATAATAATCCTGAATTCTGTTGGGAAAACCCGAGTCCTGAAGTCTGTGACTTCAAGGTGAGTGGAAGGGAAGGGCGGGCGGGGAGAAATTCAGGCCTCTGTCCCTGACCTACCAGATCCTATCAGATGGGCTTAGATTGCAGCAGGACTTGCAGTGAGCCACCTGCTAGAACTTCCGATGAGCTGTGACAGGGAGACTGGCCTTCTTGTCCTCCTGGGTGATGTTGAGACGTGAGCGCCGGACCTCAGTGTGGATGTCTGCGTAGACACAGTGACAGGTGACAGGTGCGTGGACGAAGTGACTGCCTGGAAGATTCTGGGTTTCTCCCCCTCCCCCTCTCCCCCGCATGAGAGCAGTCTTCTCCAACATTCTGGACCAATCACAGTCCTGAGATTCCAGCACAAGGTCAGTCTGACCTTGTGGGTGGAGGACACAGTGCTTCTGACCCAGTGTCTGCCAGTCACCTGCCTCCCACAGTTCTCCATGGGCTGGATGCCCTCGGACCCTCACTTGGCCTGCCCTGCGAGGTGGCTGGCAGGCTTGGGCAGCAGTCTGCACCCCTGAGCATGGGGTAAGCTGATCCCCTCCTAGCTGAATGTGCCTTTGGTCTCCTAATCTCTGCCATCGAGCGGAGGTGGGAGGCCGGAGCCACACTCAGCACGGTGCCAAGCTTGCAGCTAGCTGCCCAGTACCCAGAGGGGACAGAGAACATGTACTCCATCCCCTTGGCCTCCATTCTTCTCTCTTTCCCATCAGACCTGGAGACAAGTGGAAGCTAGCTGGGCCTGTTCAGTCCCCAGACTACTAACTCCAGCCACATGCAAGGAGGGGAATTTTTGCATCCAGTATTTTTCTTAGCACTAGGAGCTGCTTTCCATCCACCTGCCCTTCCCTCGATTTTCTCTCCTCTCCACTCCCCTAGTACTCAAGAGCTCACCCACTGTGAGTGGTGAGTTAGTCCTGAGAGCCACCTGGGGTGTTCAGCCACTCGGACTCACAGCCAAGTGGGAAGGGACCCTGGCCAAGTGCAAGACTTCCAACTCAGAGTGGATGGCTTTGGAGAGGGGTTGCTATAGTGATTAGACCTTGGCAGATAGATGACTATGAATACACAATTGTGTGTGTGTGTGTGTGTGTGTGTATGCGTACCATCGAACATGTGGGTATGAGAAGACAATCTGGGGTCTTCTCCTTCCATCTTGTTTGAGACAGGCTTCCCCCTTTCCCCCCTTAAACGTTTGGATTGCACATTCATTTAGCCAAACAACACTAGTAGTTCTGCCCCCGCCACCCCCCCTCCCCAAACCCCAGGGCCTATGACCTTCCCAGCCATAGGCTTTCGATTAGGTTTTCAGCACCAGGCGTGAATTCCTTCCCATGGAGCAGGTCTCAGATCCAATCAGAGAGCAGATGCATTACCTCATAAGTCACACCACTGTTGCACCAGTGGGCACATCTTGCTTGGCTGGTCGTCGCATAGCTTTCAGGGTCCACTGATGTTTAAGACACTGGTGACTTTCCCCCCCAGCAGCCTTCATAGCACTTTCCAGCAGTATGACAGCTAGCTAGCTAGTAGGCAGGAGGCGTCCAGCTTAGTTCCAGCTTGATTTCTCGGTGTCTTGCAACTGAGTTGCATGTGGTGTCTTTAGCAAGAGGGTCTTCCCATCTAATTCATTTTTTAAAAAAGATTTATTTATTTATTAGAGACAGAAAGAGAGGGGAGAGAGAGAGAGAGATGGGCATGCCAGGGCCTCTGGCCACTGCAAACAAACTCCAGGCTCATGGGCCACCCTGTGCAAAACTGGGACCTGGAGGATCGAACCTATGTCCTTAGGCTTCGCAGGCATGCACCTTAACCACTAAACCATCTCTCCAGCTCTTGGCATCTAATTCTGATGGGCAGGAGAGCGAGACTGGCTGACTGGTGAGCTCTTTCATTCTCTTTCCTCTAGTTTAGGGTGTTGTGATTGCAGACCTGACTGTCACTTTGCATCTGGCTTTGTGTGTGTGTGTGTGGGGGGGGGTTCTGAACTACGGTTGGCAGGTTTGCAGAGCACCTTAATTGCTGAGCCATCTCCCCAGTTTTACAGATTTAAGAGTCTCTCTTTTTTAATATTTTATTTTTATTTATTTATTTATTTGACAGAGAGAGAGAGAGGAGAGACTGGGTGTGCCAGGGCCTTCAGCCACTGCAGATGAACTCCAGATGCGTGTGCCACCTTGTGCATCTGGCTAACGTGGGTCCTAGGGAATCGAACCAGGGTCCTTTGACTTTTGCAGGCAGACACCTTAACCGCTGCTCAAAGTCTAGAAAGTAGAGGCCAAGAAAAGCCCGCAAGGCCATGTGTGGTGCCTCACCTAGCACACAGGGGAGTCAGGGCAGGAGGCGAAGCTTTTTTAGAAAGGAAAGAAAAGCAATCAAGTCAGTTTGGCTTTCCGAATGCACCCGCGCCGACTGCTCTGCGGGCCGGCGAGGGTTTTGGCGGGATGCTAGAGACGGCAGAGTCAGATGAGCATCTGAGCATCAGGCAAGGCAGTGAGGCCAGATGCAGTGTGCAGCCCAGGGTAGGATCTCTGTCCCCTGAGGTCCTCAGCCCTCACTGGGCCCTTGAGCTCCGTGGGCTCCCTGCTGTTGAAGGGGTGCGGGGCCTCTTCCCCCATTTTGATGTCAGTTTTTCACAGAACCTCTCCAGGAGACTGAGAGCAAAGAGACATAGGACACCACCACAGCAGAGGGAGAGCCCTGGTCTTGCCCTGGAGACCTTGTCTGACAGGTGATCAGCACAGATGTGGGCCCTGAGCTGCCACTGTGGGCACTCCACCAGGTCTCGGGTGGTTGTGTGCCCCCCTCCTCCCGAGGGTCTTCTGCCCTATAGCCTCCCTGTTTAGCATCCCTCAGAATCCAGCATCCCCCTCCCCATGGTGGGGAAGTTTTTCTTTCTGATTATTCTAGAGCAATTTTCTCTGGACCTGGTCATACACGATGGGGGGGGGGGCGGGGTGCAGGGAGGGGAGGAGAGGTGTCCCTCACCCTGACTTTGGAGTTCCTGGGCTTGTCTCTGAATGGCACATAGGGCTAGCTCAGAAGGGTCTATTTATCACTGTCCTGGCCTTCCTTTGGGGCCCATGTCTCCACCAACCTTGGAGAGACAGCTTACTGTCCGCTGGAGTCTCTTCTGCCGCAGAGCCACGCCCTCCTGGTGGCAGAATCCCCCCTCCCCAGCCCCCAAGTCCTGCTTTCTGTCACACTGACAGTTCTCAGGCTGTTACAGGAAAACCGTTTCAATGGATCTTGGGTTTGGCAAAGGATTAGTCATCCTCCTATTATGCCATCCCTCCCTCTGCTTCCCTAGCTGCCCATGGATGCTTGATCCCCCATAAATCCCTTTCTTCTTCTCTGTGCCCCTCTGCCTGGCAGGAGACCTCCTCAAGCCGTGCCAAAGTCTAGGAGCTTCCAAGAGAAAGGCAGGCCTTGGAGTGGCCTGGGGAGGGCGGAAACCATCTGTGGTAGTTTGAATGGATAGCCACCGATATATTCGGTTTATTAAAGATTGTAATTTAGATCTGCAAGCTCCTGGCTGGAGGAGGAGTCACTGTGGGTAGATCTTAGGGTCCAGCCCTAAGGCGATCTGAATTCCAACCTAAGCTTACGCAAAGTGCTTGAGTTCTATCTGGGATTCCTAAGTGTGATTGCTTGTACTGGTGTTGGTGGCTTGTTTTTTTTTTTTTTTTTTTTTTAAATCTCTCTCTGCCTGTAAAAGTGGACCAACGTGTGCCATTATGGAACTTCCCCTGGGTCTGTAATTTTCAAATAAATCCTCTCCTCCCTAACTGTGCCTGGTTTGGAAGTTCATCTCAGCGGATGTGAGGCTGTCTGCCACACCATCCCTGTGTAGGATGTAGTCAGAGCCCTGATGGGGAATGCCAGCAAGATTGGCAGCCTGAGCCCAAGGAGTCAGGCTGCTTGGGGCCAAGTCCTAGCTCTGCCTTGGGTGTTCGGTTGGCCTTGTGTATAAGTTGTCTAGCCTGCCTGAGCCTCAGTATTTGCACCTGTATGATGGGGGAAAATAGCACCTCCTCTGTGGTTCTAAGAACTTAAGACGCTACGTTGAGATTCCCACCCTGTGTGAGATGCTGCACCAAGACCCTCGCAGACCACTGGCAAGGCAGGGGCGGTCAGCTTTGGGGAAATGGAGCTGGAGGGGCTGTCTCTTGTGTCCCCTCCCATTGCCGGCCCTCGAGGGGTGACTCGGGAGTCTGGGGTGCTGTCTAATTCTGCTCTGGGTGGGGAGTTGCTTGCTGCCTTCCGTCTGCTGGGTCAGCTTGCTCAGGGATTAAGTTTCACGGAAACAAATTAGACTCTTTATTGGTCTGCATGGCCCTCGGGACCACTGCAGGTTGGCTGTATTTACAGACTTCCTGTAAGTCACCGCTCTTGTCCTAGCCCCAGGGCAGAAAATAGCCTTGCATGCATCCATTTAGAGTCTGGCGCTGGTGGCAGGACCCATGGGAGAGGAGGTACAGGTGCCCAAAGTCCAAACCATGCCTGGCCTCGAACCTTCCCCTAGCTCGCCTGGAAGGCGGGGCTCCGTGGACCTCCCATTGCTCAGAGGAGCAAAGCCAAGACCAGCCAGGGTCTCCCCTTAGCACTCTGGCTCTTGACTCTCAGTTTACTGCTGCTGTTGCCTGATCTCCCTTTCCCTAAGAGCCTCTTACTGTGCCTTTAGAGATGGGAGGGCAGAGGTGGGCCAGGAGGGATAGGCGGAGTGATAGTCTTCTGGAAGAACTCCCCTGCTTTCACAGCATGTGACAAACAAGAGTGGCTGATAGGAGTAGCTTTGCTTGAAGTTGAGGAGGCTTCTTGCAATCCTCTCACCTGTCCAGGTGAGATGACTGACTGGCTATGGGGGAACAAGGCGACACCTCTGTGCAGAGAATGTCTTCGCCCCAGACTCCGCGTTCACTGTCTCTCGTCTCCCTTTCTGGGCACTATCTGTATCCAAACACTTTCGCAGGGACTCGGGATTCTCGGGACAGAGTTGGGTGCTGGCTCTGGGTACTGGGTGCTGGCCTGGTTTCTCTCTGCCTGGGAAGCAGTGGTGTGTGAGGCTCCAAATTCTCACTGCACACTTTTTTTTTTTTTTTTCGAGGTAGAGTCTCGTTCTAGTCCAGGCTGACCTGAAATTCAGCATGTAGTCTCAGGGTGGCCTTGAACCCATGGCAATCCTCCTACCTCCGCCTCTGGAGTGCTGGGATTAAAGGCGTGCGCCACCACGCCCGGCTCAGTGCACACTTTTACATCTTGACCTCAGTCAGTGCCGAGCACTTGTCTTGCCTCGTGTTCCTTTGATTCTTTGGAAAAAAAGAAAAAAAAAAAAACCCAACAAAAACAAACTTGTCAGCATTGAGTGTTGTTTGACGTGTGTTCTGTTCCCCTCCAGGGGCTCTGAGGTCAGACTTTGATATGAAAGCGCCAAGCGCCTCAGATCTTCCCTCTCCCTTCCTCTCTTGCAGCCCGAGCTCTCCCAGCAGGGCTCAAGAACCACTGGTGGGCATTCCTCAACGGACAGCAGGGCCGGAAGGGCCAAGCCTGGTGCCCAAAGCCTGGCTTCCATCTGGCGTGGTGCTTTATGGGGTTGAGGCCTCTGGGGGTTGGAGGTGGTCACTTCTACCTGTCCCTGGAGGGAACTCTTTGGGAAAGACACAGGCCACCCAGATCGACTCCCCGAACCACACGCAGTCATGCACAGACTTCCCTGCCCACTGCTCTCTCAGCAGGGGACCCCACAGACTGCTCTTCACATTGTTCTCTTTGCAGACCTCTGCTGCACTGAACCCCAGACACCCCTAGTCCTCTCCCCCCTCCCTTAGCCGTGGGACCTATAGTCTAATGGTACATAGTCCCTTTGGACCCCAGCAGTTTTGTGATGCTGAGAGGCCCTCTGCCCCACTGATACCTCCTTTCTATTGCCCCTTCTCTTGGGGAGCAGAAAGAATATGTACACAACAGTCACCTTGAGCCAGCCTTGGCCACCACACGTGAAGGATGGTTGTGGAGGCCAGTGGGAAACCCAAGTTCAAGCTCAGGCACTGGGTGATGAGCTTGTGTCTGTTGTTCCATTCTCTTCCTATTCCTCCTTGTTCTCCAAGTCCCTCTGTCTCTCACTGCCTTCTCCCTCTAGCCTCCTGTGTAAGGATACTTCTGACATGTGTCCATGCTGGGAGCGATGGAGAGAGAGAGAGAGAGAGAGAGAGAGAGAGAGAGAATGTCCCCCTATCCCTTATTCAAAGCAGGCATGTGCCTGTGAGTTGATATTCCTCATCCAGCTCTCTGGGATCATGCTCCTTAGCTGGCCCTGTCTCCTGCCTCCTCTGGAATAGGTTTTATGGAATCTTAGAAGGCTGGACCCTGAGGATGCCCACAGTCTGCCTACCTTACTCGTACAAACCCAGGCTTCTTCAGGTCCTCTGGGTTAGGAGTGAGGTGTGTGTGTGTGTGTGTGTGTGTGTGTGTATCCTGGGGCATTATGAGAACACATTTTTCTCTCCCCCTCCCCACACCCAGGCCACAGCTAACCCAGGTAAAGTCAAGTGCTGAGGAAGTGACCAGCTGGAACTGGAATCTAGGACTCAAGAGAGTCTGCTCAGAGGACTGGAGAGATGGCACAGTCATTAAAGGCAATTGCTTGCAAAGCCTGATGGCCCAGGTTCTATTCTCTAGTACCCACGTCAAGTGAGACACACAACTGACACATGTTTGGAGTTCGTTTGCACTGGCAAGAGGCCCTGGTGTGCCCATATTTTCTCTCTCTCTTTCTCTATCTATGCTTGCAAATAAATAAAAAATTTAAAAAAGTCTGCTCAGAGCTTGGTCCTCACCCCTCCATACCCTCTGCCCTCTGTGTAGCTCAGGGCTTCTTGGAATGTGGCACTGTTGGCATTTTGGAGTAAGGAATAGCTTCTTGTGGGGGGCTGCTCTGAATGGTAGGTAGCTTGCCCTCCTCCACCCCAGCCTCTACCTGCTAGCTTCCCGTGGCATTTCTTCCAAATATGATAATCCCAAATGCCTTTGAACATGGCCACATGTTCCCTGGGTAAGTACCACCAGCTCCCTGGTACTGCTCTGCACCCCTCCGTCTCTGGCACCCTTTTCCTTTTGCATACTGTGGTGGTTTGAATGTAAATGTATGTCCCCCATAGCCCGAGGCATTTTTGAAAATATTTTTTATTTATTTACTTGCAAGCAAAGAGAGATGGAGAGAAGAGAGACAGACAGAGCTCATGGGCACACCAGGGCCTCCAGCTGCTGCAGACAACTTCCAGATGCATGTGCACCTGGTTTTGCTTGGGTACTTTGGAACCCAAATCAGGTCATTAGGTTTTGCAGGCAAGCGCCTTAACTGCTATGCCATCTCTCCAGCCCAACCTGAGGTAGTTTTGATCAAGCGTCCTGCTTAGTCTTCAGTAGGTGGTCCTCTGCTGGATGAGGTGTGTCACTGGTGGCAAGTCTCTAGTCCAAAGCTACGAGGTTTGTAGAGAACCAGCTCGAGCTCTGGCTGGTCATTCTTGTTGGTACTGGCTGTTAATCTCTCTGCTGTGGATGTATGATGACGTGAGCTAGCGTTTTCCACCACGATGGCGCTTCCCCTGGAAACTGTAAGCCTGAAATAAACCCTTTCCTCCCATGAGCTGCTTCTGGTCGGATGTTTGTCCCAGCCATGAAGAGGTAACTGCAGCACGTGCCACCATGTGACCTTTCCCTGAGGACGCTGTTCTGTACTTACTTTGGTTCTAGCCCGAGGGCTGTTGGAAGCTAAGGCATTCAGCCATCTTGTCCCTTAAGAACAAGGGGCTAGGGAGACGTCTCAGTTAGTAAAGTGCTTTTTGCCTAAGCATGAGGACTTTGAGTTCAGATCCCCAGCGCCCGTGTAAAAGCTGGGTATGGTGTGTGCCTGTAATCCAGTGCTGGGGAGATGGACATAGGAGATGCCCTGGGGTTTTTTTTTGGTCATCCATTGTAGCCAAATCAGTAAGCTCCAGGTTCACTAAGACAGCCTGTCTCAGTAAGGTGGAGAGAGACTGAGGAAGACACATACACTTATGCATACCTATACACATACACTTGAGTGCTCACCCCATCCATACACATACAGTGCAAATGAAAAAATAACCCAGAGATTAAAAAATGAAGAGCTAGGCCTGGGAAGATGCTCTTAAAGAGAGAACTTGACAGGAAGGGTCAAGTTTCCCAGGGTGGTAGCCAAGGCCTGCTGGTTCCCCTTCCTCCCAGCTGGGGGTGGGGGCGGGGCTGGACAGAGGATGTCCTAGGAAGGATGGAGAAGTCATTTGATTTGCAGGTGGGAGATGCTTCTCTGTTGTGGCATTGCCCTTCACTATCCCACCTTGTCTGTACTGCTAGCCCAAGAGATGTTTGTGGTTCTTTTTTTTTAATAAGGACATTATCATTATCTGTTTTTTAAAAGACATTTTTATTTATTTATTTATTAGAGACAGAGAAGGGGAGAGAGAGAGAGAGAGAGCGAGTGAGAATGGGTGCACCAGGGCCTCTAGCTACTGCAAACAAACTCCAGATGCATGCGCTTACCTTGTGCATCTGGCTTACGAGGGTCCTGGGGGATCAAACCTGGGTCCTTAGGCTTCGCAGGCAGGTGCCTTAACCTGTAAGCCATTTCTCTAGCCCTGTTTGTGGTTCTTATAAGTGCTGGGTCTCCCAGGGCCCTTCCAGCCACCTCCCTCTGGGCATCTGACCCGGATCTGGCCGTGGGGATGACTTCCTTCCTGGAGCCTTGGGTTGTGATCTTGGCTCCAGCACTGACCATCTGTGGGAAACACTCTCTGCTTCCCAGAGTTGGATGGGTGGAATCGGGTGGGCCAGCGGATGAGTTCAGGATGTCCCCTGGGCTGACTGTGCTGTGATTCTAGGAAATGGCCTGGGCTGGCTGCCCACAGTGGCAGGCAATCTGGGGACTTGAATCCTGGGCACCTGAGGTGGATCCAGCCACAAGGTCTGTAGGTAGATCCACCTCCCTGCGTCTAACTTGTTCATGAAACTGTGGAGCTCAGGCTGTCTCACAGATGTAGGGGACCCCCCCCACACACACAGCTTCTATGGGAGACAGAGCAGAAATAGCACTGGGACAGTCTCAGGATGTGTTTATCCAATGTTAGATTCTCTGATCTTAGGTCATTTCATAAGTTTCTTCCCTTTGCTGGAATTTGATGCCATGATTTAAAAAAATATTTTATTATATATATTATAGCAGATTATACTCTTATCATCTTGCCCCAGCTCCCATTTCCCTGGGGCTCTCCTCAGTAGGGCTATGATATTCGTTGTGGGATCATGAAGCCTTCAGTCAGTCCCTGTGGAGTCGTGGGGGAGCTGTGCTTCAGGGTACTCCTACCCACTCTGTGGCTCTTACAATGCTTTTGCTCCCTCTTCTGCAATGTTGCCTGAGCCATGGCAGTCCTCCTGACAGTCTAATTTAGTGTTGACTTCTCTGTAGCCTCTGTATTTCTGTTTCATTTGGTCTTGATTGATTACTGTGTCTGTCACCATTGCCCTGGAGCTGGTTGTCAGTCTAGCAGTTAAGAGCAGTATTCATGTCACCGTTTCTTTGTGATGCCATGATTTTTGCATATAGAAAGGGCAGGTCGAATTACACGTCGTGGAGTGAACATTGGTGTGGTGTGTATGTGCTCGGTGAGGCAGAGCCACATGTTCTTGGGTACCGCACCCTTGCCCGATGCTGGACTGGCATGGACAGTAGGGCTAGGCACAGCTGGAGACTATGTTCTCAAAAGTGTGCTTTCCAGAAAGCCCGCATAGGCTGCTGTGGACCCCCCACCTCAGTATGATCGAGGATCCCTAGAAGTAAGTGCTCAGGTGGTGGAGAGAAGCCAGAGAAGGTGTGTGAAACCGTGGGAGCTGCGGGGAGAGTGGACTGTCAGAGGGGCCTTGGAGGACCTCATGCCACCTTCAGTACTAATAGGTCTCACCTGTTTCAGTCACTTAGCGATGAACTGGGCTCTTTGGAGAGACAGTAAGGTCCCACAATGGGAAGTATTTAGATGCAGTTGAGACCAGTTTTTGCCAAACGTTACTGTCTCGGGTTTGTTTAAAATTCAGAGTCCCAGGTGTGATAGGTCTTTCTCTGTTGGTAGGAAGTAGGGCCAGAAGGGGAGGGTTTTTGTTGTTGTTGTTGTTTATTTTTATTTATTTATTTGAGAGTGACAGACAGAGAGAGAAAGAGAAAGAGAGAGAGATTGAGAGTGAGTGCACCAGGGCCTCCAGCCACTGCAAACGAACTCCAAATGCATGCGCCACCTTGTGCATCTGGCTTACATGGGTCCTGGGGAATTGAGCCTTGAACCGGGATCCTTAGGCTTCACAGGTAAGCACTTTAACTGCTAAGCCATCTCTCCAGCCCAGGTGAGGGGTTTTTATCTCCTTCCCTTCCATCTTCTCTTCCATGCGTGTGTGTGTGTGTGTGTGTGCGTGCATGCATACGCACGCATGTAGAGGCTGGAGGATGACCTTGAGTGTCTTTCAAGTATACCACTGACCTCTTTAAAAAAAAAAAGATTTATTTTATTCATTTATTTATTAGAGAGGGAGAGAGAGAGAGTGAGAATGGGTGCACCAAGGTCTCTAGCCGCTGCAAACGAACTCCAGATGCATGTGCCACCTTGTGCATCTGGCTTACATGGGACCTGGAGAATCGAACCTGGGTCCTTACACTTCACAGGCAAGTGCTTTAACTGCTAAGCCATCTCTCTGACCCTTGACCTCTTTTTTTGAGACAGGGTCTCATTAGCTTTAGTTTAGTAGTTTAGTAGGCTAGATTGTTAGATGAGCTAGCTAATGAGCTCCAGGGAGTCTCCTTTCTCCCCCTTCCTCAGTGCTGGGATTACAGGCCCACACACCACCATGCCCGACAGTTCTACATGGGTTCTAGGGATCAAACTGAGGTGGTCATGGTTATGAGGCACACAGTTTCCTGACTGAGTCATCTCCCTAGTTCTTCCCCTACCCCGCTTTTTTGAAGCAGAGCATCATCCTCATTCTGTTACCCAGGCTGGCCCCTAATGGGGGCTTCCAAAGCAGCGTGAACCTGGGCAGTAGTGGGGAGCCAAGAGACGGGGTTATCACTCACTCAAGCTCTTCTGTGGTGCTGTTTCCACATGTAGTCTGCCAGACAGGCCGCTAGTTATATACGAACTGCTTTCAGGAGTAACTGTGCGTGTGCACGTTAGGGAAATATAGCTGGCACAGTGACGTGCACTTGGAATCCCAGCACCTTGGGAGGTAGTGAGGCTGGAGGGTCAGTAGTTCAAGATCGTCCTTGGCTGCATAGCTAGTTTAAAGGTTTTGTCTCAAAAAAAAAAAAAAAAAAACAAAGATAGGGAAGGGGAGAGAGAGGTTGAAGGAAGAAGAAGGAAGAGGAGGAAGGAGAGGAGAGAAGAGAGAAAAAATAAATATACTTTGCACAGCAAGTTTGTGATATCTTGGATATTGATGTTTAGAACCGGTTTCAGTTGAATTTATTTTAAAAATTCACAAAGTACTATACACATGGTATTCAGATGGGCACATAAAATCTCGCTGGGCTGACACACTGTGCTCTGGGAGCTGGGTGGGGACAGCCCGGGGACTGGCGGCCTTAACTCTTTCAGAGCCTGTGCTTTGTTGGTTGGTGCTGGAGGACTCTGTGGAGGAAGGGGATCCTTGCAGTACTTTATACAGATTGTGGCCTCCTCCTGTTTGGAGCCTGAGGCATAGGACCCTTTTCTTGCCCTCCCGTCCCGCCCCATCCACCCTTCATGGTTTCTTTAAAGTCTGAGGGCGGGGGCGGGGGTGGGGTGTGCAGCTCAGGGGCGGAGTGCTTCGGGTTCGATTCCCAGCACTGCAAAAACCAGCCGTGGAGTCGCTGGCTCTGGCCCCCACTCTCCCTACTGTGTCATCAGTAAGAGCTGGGCAGTGACCCTCACACGGGGCACTGAGTCACATTCCCATTTTATTTATGTATTTATTGTGTGTGGGGTCACATACGCACATGGCAGTCATAGGGCCACCTGGAGGTGTCTGTGCTCCACCTTCTAAGATGAGGTCTCTTGTGCCCCCACCATGAGCTTGGGCTTGCTGCCAGCTTGACGTGGTGCTGGGGAACTGAACCTACATCAGCAGGCTTTGCAAGCAAGTGTCTTGAACTACTAAGCCATCTACTCAGCTCTGCAGTCTTTTAAAAAATATATTTTATTTATTTATTTGAGAGAGAGAAAGAGGCAGAGAGAAAGAGAGAGAGAGAGAGAGAATGGGCACACCAGGGCCTCCAACCACTGCAAACGAACTCCAGATGCATGCGCCCCCTTGTGCATCTGGCTTACGTGGGTCTTGGAGAGTCGAACTGGGATCCTTTGGCTTTGCAGGCAAATACCTTAACCGCTAAGCCATCTCCCTAGCCCTCTGCAGTCTTTTTATTTATCTTTATTTTTATTTATTTATTTATTTGAGAGAGTGAGAGAGAGAGAGAGAGAGAGAGAGAGAGAATGGGTGTGCCAGGGCCTCTAGCCTCTGCCAATGAACTCCAGACGTGTGCGCCCCCTTGTGCGTCTGGCTTACGTGGGTCCTAGGGAATCAAACCTTGAACCGGGGTCCTTAGGCTTCACAGGCAAGTGTTTAACTGCTAAGCCATCTCTCCAGCCCCTCTGTTTTGTTTTAAAATGCAGGTGTGTGTTCATGTTTGCACACGTGTATGGGGAGGCCAGAGAACAAGCTTAGGTGTCATGTTCAGGTCTGCCATCCACCTCTTTTGAGACAAGGTCTCTCTCTCTCACCAGTCTGGAGCTCACCCATTAGGCTAGATTGGGTACCCAGTGACCCCCAGGAATCTCCCTGTCTCGGTCTCCCCAGCGCTGAATTTACAGACACATGCCACCAGGCCCAGCATTTTTTTTTTTTTTTTTTTTTTGGTTTTTCGAGGTAGGGTTTCACTCTAGCCCAGGCTGACCTGGAATTCACTATGGAGTCTCAGGGTGGCCTCGAACTCACGGCGATCCTCCTACCTCTGCCTCCCGAGTGCTGGGATTAAAGGCGTGCGCCACCATGCCCGGCAGGCCCAGCATTTTACCTGAGCTCCAAGAGTTGAACTCAGATCCTCATGCTTGGGGGGCTAGCGCTTTTCCAAGCCCACCCTTGTTACTCTTATGAAGCAACAGAGTAGCTGGCAGTGGGCAGGGAGGAAGGAGGTGTGCGATGGCTGGTGGACAGGGCAGCTGGAGGTGCAGGTAGTGTGCCCATGCAGGCGCTCCCTCCTGAGCTGTGGTGACAGGCCTGCAGGTCTGAGCACTGCCACTGGTGGGTGCAGCCCTTGTGCTGCAGAAGCACTTTGGGGTCAAAGTTCAACAGAGGCCCTCCTGCCAGGAGAGAACCAAAGTCGTCAAGGTCCCTACTGGTCTGGCTGTCAACCTAATGCCACCTCCTGTCAAGCCTGGGAACTGGACTGAGAGTTTGAAACAACACCTGAATAAGAGTGGGGACCATGTGTCCCCCTGTGCGCTGGGTATGCCTGCTGCTTTTGTAGGGCACTCTAGGCTTGTGGTGGGAACTTGGAGGCACCTGTCTGTGTACTGAGGGGTCGGTTCCACTTGTCACTGGCCGGGGATGAGGGTGGGCATCCAGACCCTCTGATATTCTGCCACTCGTGACATCCACAAAGGGGAACAGACAGAACACCGATGGCCAGTCAGCTATAGAATTTCATTGGCTGGGAGATCATTGTCCCCAGCCAGATACCCACTGGCATTCAGAGCAGGTCCCGGACTGTGTCAAGGAGCCAAGGCCAGGAAGCAAAGCCTTTGGGGCTCCTGCCCACTCTCAGATGCCTGCCCAAATGACACCCCAGCCCCTCTCTGGGAAGTGAAGGGGCTTTAAATTTTTTTTTTTTAATTTATTTTTCCTCTTCTAAGCCAATGAAGTGTCCTGGCTCCTAGCTTCTGCCTGGGGGTAGGGGAAAAAAGATTTCCACCTTATTGTTCATCAGCTGGAAAATTGTTGTCATCTGTTCTGACTTCCATTTGCTGAGAGTGGGAAAAAAAATGTGGAAAATTTGGGGAAATAAATCTCGGTCCCTCATAGGGACGCTCCCTTCTCTGAAGGTCCGGTAGCCCTGCCTGTGGCTCCAAGGTCAAGGTCGGTGTCTTCTCTCCTGACTCCCTTCTCTTCTTGTCCTCTGGGGGGGTATGGAGTTGCCCTGGATTTGGGACTGGCCCTGAGCGGGGTGGCTGGTGTCTCATTCCTGTGCTGGGGAAGGTTGAGCTGGGACAGAGGCTGGGGCTGGGCTGGAGTTGGAGCAGGGCTGGGCTGGAGGGCTCGGGAAGCCACTGTGATGTCATTCAAGGGTTACATAGCTGCAGCATGATAAGTGAAGCCCAGGGGACGCAGCTGGCTGAAATCACAGACAGAGTTTGATCCCACTGGCTTCCTACAAGCCAGAGTGAGCCGAGAGGGGGAGAGAGCGAGCAGGAGCGAGGGAAGGAGGGAGGGAGGGAGTGGTGTGTGTGTGTGTGTGTGTGTGTGTGTGTGTGTGTGTGTTCCTTCACAGGGCCAGGCCAGCCCTAGCTCCTCCCACCCCTGACAGTCCCAGGGAGTCTGAGGAGGACACACAGCCTGAGAGCTGCAGCCGGATAGGAATTATTTGAAACTTGAGGCACCAGGGACAAGTCAACGTGGTTCTCGCCACCTACCCGGCTCCGTCCAGAGGGTAAGTGCATGAGGCCGGGCCGCCTTCTGCCTAGGTGATCTGTGCGTTCCCCGGCTGGATCTGGTGCGGGGACTCAGGGTCCCTCAGACCGGATCCTGGAAGGGCATGAGGCCAAGCACACGGCTCTGGGGGGACATGAGTGCGGCTGACCTTGCTGTCCCATCCTGGTGGTGTGTGTGTGAGTGCGCATGTCGCTGTGGCCTTCTATAGAGGGGGCAGCTGGGTGGTAGGGTTTGCTGGGCCTGATTCGTCCTGGCTCTGTGTGTAGTTGTTCACCTTGGGGTGGGAATGGGGTGGGCAGAGGGAGTGTGGCAGGAGCCTCATGAAACACGGTTCAGGGCACTCCCCCATTTTGTAGCCTGGGCTTTGGGTCCTCCAAGGCTGACCGCCCTGCCACCCTCCTGTGAGCTCCCATTCACAGTTTTCTCCTTACCTTCATTGGCAGGGTTCTTGGCAACTCCGCCATCCCCCTGGCCAGGGTTCCCCCAAGTGCCCAGGCGGCGTCCTAGCCTGGCAGAGAGGGACTTGGGTTACTGTGGCTCAGGAGCTATTTTTACCATCCTGAGTGTGCCTCTGCACTATCTGGTGCCCGGATAGGCAAGGGCAGGGAGTGGGCACGCCGTACTCCACTTAGAACACCACGTTGGGAGGTCCAGGTGCCAGGGCAGGCCGGAGTCCTCTGGCCAGGGAATTGGCATGTGTCCTATAGGTATGGGCTTTTGTGTGACCAGGACAAGTCAGTCACCCTTCAGACTCCTGACCACAATCAGGTGGTTTTTGTTTTGTTTGTTTGTTTTTTTGCCCCCATTCCCTTTGCCTGGAGGGCGTGGTATGAATTTAAGTAAGATGGTATCTGGGAATAGTGCCCCAGGTCCTACCTAATGAGGGCCTGGGGCCACATGCATTACCATCACTAGACCCCGAGCCCCATGTATATTATTGTCGTGGGGTTCTTGGCCTACATTACAGTCATAGCTGGAGAGTCGTGTTCCCTCCTTCCTCGCCAGCACCACCCCTCCAGCTGTGTTCACCTTGAAATGCCGTGGAGACAGGGATGCTGCACGAGGAGAAAGGCGTCCATTTGGCACGTCTTTATTGAATGACCTTGGACTCCTCTAGGCCTGCTGCGCATCACTACCAGCCTATTAAATGGGAGGACGGGTCCCTGTAGTCCTTTCACTACCAAAAACCCTGAAGCTTTTACAACGTGTCCTTTCTCAGCTGACCTTAGGTCCCTCCCGGGGTCCCAGTTCTGCTGTGCGGAGGACCTGAAGTGACAAGGAGGTCTGTCCCAGTGCGAGGCTGGATAAGGGGTATGGTTTTCTTGTCCACGGAAGCTGACTTGCCCGACCTTCAAGGCCTTGGGCTAAAATTCAGATGATGCAGTATGTGGGTGGTGGGCCTTGTGTCTCCTTTGTTTTTTTTCTTTCTTGGCCTCAGTGGGATGGGATGAGGCCCCACTCTTCTGGGATCCACAGAGGCAGGTTTGTGGGTGACTCTGGTGATGTCACCTGTGCAGGGGACAGAGCTACTTGTATAAAGACCCATAGCGGCCAGAGAAATATCTCATCCCCTTCTGCTCATTCTGTAAGCATGGTGGACCTCTTCCAATGTGTGCTGTTAAGTGTGTGTGTGGGGGGGGGGCAAATTGAGGTCTCTTGTCATGTGTGGGCTCATCTGTCCCCTGCTCACAGGGTCCCAAGGCTCCATGTTTATCTGTGTTACACCAGTGGACATCTGTTGGCATATAATTAAATCCCCTGGGTGGCCCCTGTTTCCTGCCCCCTTGTCTGTTTCAGAGGCTGTGTCCCCTCCATGTGGGTTGAGCAAAGGCTCTTGGACCCCTAATTCTGCTCATCCAGAGGACGCTCACTCCCCTGTAGAAATTTCCAGAGATTGAACAAAGGCTAACTCCCTTGTAGGGGCTGTGGATGGAAGGTTGGCCCAGGTGGAGGAGAAACAGTTTCAGAGTGAGCCTGGGAAGTCCGTGCCGCCTAGGCCACAACATCCCTGGAGGCCTGGGGCATGCTGGGACCACAGGATGTACTTCTCCCGGCCATGCCTGTCCATCATACCTGCTCACGCCGACTTCCTGGAGGGTGGCCAAGGCTCTGGGATGTTCTGGGCCTGGTGACTGTTGGTTCCCCAAAGGCTTCCGTCCTGTCCGTGTGTTCTCCTGCATCTCCTTTATGGAGCCTAGATTCTTTACACAAGTCCTGAGTGACGGGGTTGTGGGGTACCCCAGAAACAGCACCCAGAATTTTAGATGAGCATGTCTTAACTTAGGCTCTACAAGGGACTTCAGGGAACTGTCAACTCCTTGATTTGTGTGCAGAGTGTATCTGGATTAGCAGAATGTTTTCTAGGCTATCATCAGATATCCTAGGAGGTCGTTGATCTAAGAAAGCTTAATGTCTCCTGGATAGTAGTGTGACTGGGCAGGTCAAGGAGGCAGGCTTAACCTCAGCCAGTTTACAAGGATCTGTTCTTTCCTGACCTCATGGGTGTTTTTGGCCTCTAGGTCTCTTTGAGGTGCTTGGAGTGTACCAAGAACATCTGACTTTGCATTGGATTATAGCGGAAGGAGATCCTCAGTATCTGACAGGGCTGTCAAGACAAGCTTTTGGGGCTACTTAATGCAATGCAGGAAGCGTTGTGAGACACCTAATATGGCCAGGCTGTGTACTGTGCAGATACGTGATGTAAAGTTGCACTGAACTCCAACAGACTCCATTCACGTAGACCACGCCGTGCCCAGCACCCTCTGGGAACCAGGCCTAGGGCGAAAATGAGGACTTGAGGCCTTTCCCAAGAAGCGCTTGGCAAATCGGGGAAGACAGACATAGATCTCAGTAACAGCCACGTCGTGTGGGGATGTGCGTATGTTGCGGCAAGGGAGTGGGTAAGGTTCACAGGAGAGGCAGTTCCGGAGTAGTGGGGGACATGGTGGAACTTGACGTGAGTTTGGAGGACAGTGGGAAAGGGAGACTCCCAGGAAGCCGAAGCTGAGTCTGAAGGAGGAGGCTAGGGGTCGGGGAGTCCCAGGGGCAGGGCAAGGAAGGGCGTTTCAGGAGGGGAGCAGCATGTGCCTAGCGGCAGTGGGAGGAAATAGCCCAGGAAGAATAGAGTGGAGGCTGTCTGGGGCATTGAGGGCAGGGGAGCGGAGCCTTCCAAAGGCAGGCAGGGCCCAGCAGGAAAGGTCTCGAGTGTCCAGCAAGGGGGCTGGGCTTTACCCTGCGGTGATGAGAGCTGATGGGATGCAGAAAGCCAAGAGCGGAGGGAGAAAGGTGTGGCGTGCTTGTGGTGGGTCAGGCCTCGCTCCAGAGACTTAGCTCCCAAATACCACCACTCAGCAAGCCCGAGTGAGCGCCCAGACCTTCAGGGGCAGTGCAGAGGCCACCCGAAGTGGCTGATGTGAGCTGACTGGGCCATTTTAAGGTGGAGACCATCTTCCTGAATAATGGGCGTGCCTGACGCAGGGTGGGAGGTGGGTAGAAGGCGTGCTTCCCCTCAGCCTCCTCTTCAGAAGCACATCCTCATGACATGTTTGGTACCCAGCCCCATACACTGGCTCCCACGGGTTACCTGTTTTCCATAGGCCCAGCCCTAGTCCCTACCAACCCCATGGCTGGCCCAGAGTCCGTGTAGAAAGGTGTAATAAGTCTTGAGTTTGCTTTCCTAGCTGCCTCTTGGCCTAGCTTCACTTCTTTCCACTACTCACCTCCCCTTCCCCCTAGATATAGCCTTTGATCCTCCAGACCTTTAGGTTTTTTTGGTGGGGGGGATTGGCAGGAGAACCTTGCTTTGTAGCCCCAGCTATCCTTAAACTCCTCTCACTTCATCTACCTGAGTGCTGGGATTGTAGGCCTGTGCCACCACACTCCATCCCCAGTGCTGCTTTAAAAAAAAAAATATATATATATATATATATATGTTTATGAGAGAAAGGAAGAGAGTGGGAGAGAGAGTATGTGTATGAGTGGGCCAAGTCCTCTTGCTTTTGCAAACCAACTCCAGACCCATGCGCCACTTAGTGCATCTGACTTACATGAGTACCAGGGGATTGAACTCTGGCCAGCAGGCTTTGCAAGCAAGCACCATCAACCATTAAGCCATCTCCCCAGTCCCACTTTTTTTTAAAAAAAATAATTTATTTTATTTTATTTATTTACTTGCAAGGAGAGAGAGAGAGATAAAGAGGACAGAGACATAGAGAGTATGGGTACACCATGGCCTTCAGTCACTGCAGACAAGCTCCAGATGCATGCGCCCCCTTGTGCATTTGGCTTACGTGGGCACCAGGGAATCAAACCTGGGTCCCTTTGGCTTTGCAGGCAAGCACCTTAACTGTTGAGACATCTCTCCAGCCCCAGTCCTATTTAAAAAAAAAATTATTTTGGGCAGAGGAGATGGCTTGGTGGTTAAGGTGCTTGCCTGCAAAGACAAAGGACCCAGATTCAATTCCCCAGGAACCATATAAGCCAGATGCACAAGGTGGCACATGTGTCTGGAGTTCATTTGCAGAGGTTGGAAGCCCTGGCAAAAAAATAAAATATTTATTTATTTATTTGAGAGAAAGAGAGAGGGGGAATGGGCTCACCAGGACCTCCAGCTGCTGCAAATGAACTCCTGACTCATGTGCCATGTGTGCAGCTGGCTTACATGGGTCCTGGGGAATCGAACCTGGGTCCTTTGGCTTTGCAGGCAAGCGCCTTAACCACTAAGCTATCTCTCAAGCCACTCCCCAGTCCTACTTCTAAACAGCATAGGTCTCCTACCACTGGAGACCCATCTGCCTCCAAACTGCCAGGGTGTCCAGGGTGGGCAGCATGCCTCTTTCTCCTGGTGCTGCATTGCTTTTCTCCGTCAGTTGGTCATTGCTGCTGTGGGTAATGTACTTCAGTGAATTGGGACACAAAGGACTTTTTATCACATGGGGTCCCCTTCTGAAACCATAAATCATTCACTTCCAGACACACCTTCTTGTTTCTCAGGGGAGGGTCTGTCCTTGTCACGAAGGGGCTGCCTTCATGCAGGGAGCCTGGCCGACGTCTCTCATCCTTCATGGTTGGGCTGTATGTCCTGATGTCGAAACATCACCTGGTTCCCTGTTAGGATCTAATGTCAGATTCCAAACCCCAGGTCAGTGTGATAAAATACTGAGTCTCAACTCCAGCCCAGTCCTCAGTGTGAAAATGTCTGGGGATTGGGCCCTTTCTCTGCACGTGTATGTGTATATGCATGTGTGTGTATGGGTGCTTGTATGGATGCATGCATGTGTGTGTGTCTGTGTGCATATGAGGCATACGTGTGTGCATGTGTGTGTCTGTGTGCATGCACACCTGCATACACCCATATGAGCATGCATACACACATACACGTGCAGGCAGGGTCTCTCGCTGAGCCCAGAGCTCACCAATTTGGCTATACTTAATGGTCAAGAAGCCTCGGAGATCCCCTTTCTCTGCCCCTTGAGTGCAGGGATTAAGGGCATGTGCCATCATAGTTACAAGGGTTCTGCAGATCTGTGCTCAGATCTGTATACAGGCATGACAAGGGCTTTAATCCACTGAACCATCTCTCTAGCCCTAGGAATCTGCATTCTAAATCTCCAGATGAAGTTCTTGTGAACATCAGAATTAGAAAACAACTGCCCAAAGACTGTGTGACCTTAGCATTCCCCCACTTCTTTCTTTCTATTCTGACTGCATCCGATGGACAGGCCTCGCCCTCTCTGCACGCCGGCCTGCGCTGCACTGTCAGCCCCACGCACACCTCCGCACAGGGCGCTGCTGCCGCCCGGAGGGAGCCTCAGTAAGTGGGGCCACATCCAAGTCAGCTGGGGATTTTCCTCAGATCTTTCCAAAAGCATGACTCGCACATCTGGATCCTCGCCATGGTGGAGTGAGGGCCCCTTGGTGCGTGCAACCAAACGCAATGTCAAGGGCTGAGTTCTGCTCCCAGCAGCTGCTGAGGTGAGTAGAGAAGACATAGACAAAGCAAGTGGGGCCCGAAGCCCACGGTGGGCGTTTCCATCTTCCTTGGACAGGCGTACGAGACAAGGCTTATGATGTAGGAGGGGGCCAGGCGGGCCTAGTTGATGGCATCCTGGCTGTCTGGTGCAGCTAGTTCCTTTACTCCATTGTCACCTGGCCAGGATTCTGACTCCCTGCTATCTTACACCTTTCCTTCTGAGCCCCAGACACCTTCCTGTCTCAAATGGCTTTGTCTCAGCTGCTCAGAACTGGGATGAGGCGGGTCTGGTGGCTACTTAGCTTATGAGCCTTGAAGCCAACTCCCCTCAGCCAGTCCCAAGTCCTCTCCTCTTCCCACCACTGATTCCCACTCCCGGCCTCATGTTCAGCCTTCCTCTTTTGCCCTTCCTGCCGGGATGGATTGAAAGCCAGCATTGTGTTCCGGCTTCTTGTGGTCACAGTAAATAGGTTCTAATGTGGCTGTGGCAGATGGAGAGGAGGGAGTAGGAGAATATGTGTTCCTCTGGGGTACAGGGTGCTGAGAGCACTTACCTGTATGCCCCTAAGAGGAAGAGGGTGCCTATCTCACAGTATGCACCTCAAGCAGAACAGTTGGTCAGTGGAGCCCTGCTGGGGGCCAGGCAGGTCTGGGTATCCTTGATCTTGCCCTTGGTACATGATAGGGTTCAGCTGAATGAAAATGCCCCATGGCTTTGAAGCCTGTACCCAGCACTGGGCAGCTGGCAGCAACTGCCCCCCTTCTTTGAGGATAGCAAGAGATGTTCTCACTCGAATTTAGCCAACAGGATCTAATTAAATAATTTACACCTCTTCGATTTTCTCCCTAAGCCTCAGTGACTAGCAGTTGTTGTTCCGGATGTTTCTGCAAACAGGAGCCCACGAGGGGATAGGTTACAGGGCCGAACAAGTTTCTTATCGACATTTTCAAAATCGATGAAGAGCGAAGCCTGGCCAGGCAGGGCAGAGAAAAGAGAGTAGGTCAGGTGGGGAGAATCAGCGTCCACCCTCCCTCCTGCCTTGAGGCTGTTCTTTCGAGCCAATGGGCAGATGCTGGTGTGGTCTGGACACCCTCAGATCGCGCTGCACCCAGTGGCTCTGATGGCCCCTGTGTCTAAGTGTGAGAGGGGAAGCCACAAGGCATAGCAGTCTGGGCTGCAGTCCTCAGGGGTGCCCTGGCCTGAGGGGTGCGTTGGCATCTGTCCTTGTAGTCTGCACCGAGTTTGCACCTTCTGAGCCCAGAAGGAGGAAAGCCAGCTCTTCCTTTTCACTAGCCTGAGGTGCCATCCTCCAGGGGACCACCTCGGGAATCCTAGTGGATGGCAGCCTTCTTTTTCGTATGTGTCCCCTATGTAGGCAGGGTGTGTGTGTGTGTGTGTGTTTGTTTGTTTTAGGTGTAACAAGGAACCAGTTCTCAGAGGGATCAGGAATGAGGACAGCCACCTATCCTGTAGCTTGGACCCTCTGGAGACAATGACTAGGGAGTTAGAAAGGCAGCAGTGCCTGGACCCACTTCTCTACCTCTTTAGGGGTCTGACCCGGGGTAGGGTGGTGGACACTCAGAGCGTCTCATCCCACCGCTTTTTCAGGTTAGAGCAGCCCTCATTCCCGGGAGTCTGAGCATCACAGAACACTGTAGCCACTTGACTTGGGGCTGGCTGTGAGTGGAGGGCTTGAAGCCTTGGGGGCAATGGGATCAGAGCTGTGACTATGCAGAGATCAGTAAAAGGTCCCGGTGTGCATAGATAGAAGGTGGGTATAAGGTTCGATTAGCGTCTCTGTGTGAGCACTGGGTTGACGTAATGTAACCTGGCTGGCCTGTGGTGTGTGTGAGTGTGTGTGTGTGTGTGTGTGTGTGTGTGCACATGCACACATGCTTTGATGGGGATGTTCCTATTTTGTGGTCATCTAATCACTTGATTTTGGCCACAGGCTTTTGCATGAGGGTTTATTTTTGGTGGCTGTCCCTTCTGGCCCAAGGGCTGATTCTTGGGTATGGGAGGAACATTTGTATTTCTTGAAATGTTTGCGGCTTCAAATTCAAATATTTATTTTGGGGTATTTCTGCCTTTTATGTGTTTATTTTACTATGTGAGTGTGTGTGTGTGTGTGTGTGTGTGTGCGCACACACTCACATACACGCCTGTAAGTAATGTAAGAGAAAAGTAGCAGGGTACAAATTCATGGTTTTTGAAGTAAATTGGTCTGATTTTAAGGCCTGGCTTTACCAGGTACCGTGCATTGCAAGTCAGTTATTTTGCCTCCCAGGGCTTCTGTTCCTCCGTCTTCCCATGCCTGTCTGAATGACTAGACAAAACTGCGCGAACACAGTGCTCAGCATGGCGCTGGAGGCTGCTCCCACACACTAGCCGTGACTTGCGTTTACACACTTGCCCTGCCTTCCCACCGAGCTTCCTGGCTCCCAGTGGGCACCCACTGAGTGCAGGTCTGCTTGCCTTCTAGCTGGCCTGTGTGTCTCTGGTGGCCCTAGTGTCTAGCTGTGTGGGACTCCCGGGATCCTGGCTGGGGTTGCTGTGGTCTTGGGGAGGGGCTTTTTTCCTGCCACCTGGGGTCTGGGTTGGAGAGAGGGGATAAGAGCTAAAAGAGCATGTCTGTGTGTGTGTTGTGGGGGGATTTGGGGTGGGGCTGGAGGCTGGGCTGGTGACTGTTTAGTGTGTGAAATCATTGAGCTGCTGGGGTGAGGTTGGGGCAGTCCTTGCTCCTGAGTCAGCCCTCTGGCCCTGAGCCACTTAACACTCACTTTTTCCTTTAAGAGAAAGTGTTGCTCCCAGGGTCCCCAGAGCCGTCTGGACTCAAAAAGGGCGCCTCTCCCCGATGTTCATGCGGAAGCCCTTGATTCTTAGCTTGGTCCCATGCTGTAACAGCCCACCTGCACCCCTTCCCTGGGGGCCACACTTGCCCCCTGTGTCATGGGGTCTGCTGGCTATGCTGAAGTCTGCCCTGCCTGGTCCCTTCAGGGGTCTGAGTTGGCTGGTAGCAGTGAGGTTCTGGAAGCTCATCTTTGTGGGCCTGCTGTGGTCCTGCCCGACTTCCTTCCCTTCCCTGGAGGCCTGGGTGGTCTGGGATGAGCCTGTTGGTGGTGGTGGTGGGGGTCTGTGAGGATAATAAATTGCTGGGGGAGAAATTGGGAGACCTTTGGAACTATGGTGCAGAACAAGATAGATGATATTGTCCAGGAGTCCTAGAAAATTCTTCGTGAATTTACTTTAGAGAGCTTCAGCTTTGCTTTTAGCCTCTTTCCCCCAGAGCCTCTCGCCTTGAGCGGACCCCACACAGCTCCCCACCGTCCTCCAGGCCTCTCCCTAGCTCCTCCATATGGAGGGGAGGCCTCGGTTTCTATTCCTGTATCTCCTCATGTGTTTGAGGTAAGACTACCTCCTCTGGCCTGTTGACTTTAAGCCAGAGCAAGACTCCAAGGAATTGGAGTAGAGGAAGCTTGCTATAATGTGAAATGGTTCCTGAAGGGACTAAATGAGCTCAGGATGTCACTCTTCAGGAATTAATGATGCTCATAGCAACATGCTTCATAGCTCTCAGTCACTGATGAATAACTGCATCCTGGACGCCGGTCTCAGCATGACATATGTCAGGTCATTTTAACTTGAAGCATTGCTTGGTAAATACTGGCTAATATGATTCAACCTTGTTCTGTCATGGATCCATTTTACAGAGAAGGGCACAGAGGCCCAGGGACTAATTCATGTCTCTGTGGTCAGGAAGTTGGTAGCATCCCACAGCTGAACCTGTGTCAGTTTGCTCAATCTTGGGCTGTACTACCTGGGTGTGGATGAGGGGTCTGCCCAGAAGCCTGGGTTGGGGTGGCCTGTGTCTGCCTTCTTTGGTCAGGAAGTTTGGGGTTGGAATCCTTTCCGTGAGGGATCACTCACAGGTGCCTCCCCGCCACTGATGTCTCCTACTTGTTGTCTCCCTTGCTGTCCTCGCAGAGGTAGTGGGACACACTCAAGGGCCACTGGATGGGAGTTTGTATGCCAAAGTGAAGAAGAAGGATTCCTTGAACGGCAGCTCCGGTCCTGTCACTGCGGCCCGTCCTGTCCTGTCAGCCACCCCTAACCATGTGGAGCACACACTGTCCGTGAGCAGCGACTCGGGCAACTCCACAGCCTCCACGAAGACAGACAAGACCGATGAGCCTGTCTCGGGGACCCCCGCTGTCCCTGCTGCCCTGAGTCCCCAGGAGAAGCAGGAGCTTGATCGCCTGCTCAGCGGCTTTGGAGTAGACAGAGGAAAGCAAGACGCCATGTACCGTGCCCAGCACCTCAGGTCCCAGCCACTGGGGGGTCCAGCTGTGCCCTCCTCTGGTCGCCACGTTGTCCCAGCCCAGGTCCATGTCAATGGTGGTGGGGCGCTGGTGTCGGAGCGGGAGACGGACATCCTAGATGACGAGCTGCCCATTCAGGATGGGCAGAGTGCGGGCAGCATGGGCACACTGTCTTCCCTAGATGGGGTCACCAACACCAGTGAAGGGGGTTATCCGGAAGCCCTGACCCCACTGACCAATGGTCTGGACAAGCCCTACTCCACGGAACCTCTGGTCAATGGTGGGGCCTACCCTTATGAGTCTGCCAGCCGAGTGGTGCCCGCCCATGCTGGCCACATGGCCCCTATGAGACCCTCCTACTCTGCTCAGGAAGGTTTAACTGGCTATCAGCGAGAGGGACCCCACGCCGCCTGGCCACAGTCAGTGACCACCTCCCACTATGGCCATGACCCCAGCGGTCTGTTCCACTCACAGTCCTTTCCGGATGCTGAACCCCAGTTGCCCCCAGCTCCAGCCCGTGGGGGCAGCAGCCGGGAGGCTGTGCAGAGGGGTTTGAGTTCATGGCAGCAACAGCAGCAGCAGCAGCAGCCTCGCCCACCTCCCCGGCAGCAGGAGAGAACCCCTGTGGAGAGCCTCGCCAGCAGCAGACCCGGGTCCCCAGCCGTCGGCAGAGCCGCACATCCCGGCTCTCCCTGAGTTCCCAAGGGCAGCCTCCCAGCAGGAGATCGAACAGTCCATTGAAGCCCTCAACATGCTGATGCTGGACCTGGAGCCAGCCTCGGCAGCTGCCCCTCTACACAAGTCCCAGAGTGTCCCCGGGGCCTGGCCAGGGGCTTCCCCGCTGTCCTCCCAGCCCCTCTCGGGCTCTTCCCGCCAGTCTCACCCACTGACTCAGTCCAGATCTGGGTACATCCCCAGTGGGCGTTCCCTGGGAACCCCAGAGCTGGTCTCTCCTGGCAGGTCTTACTTACCTTATGATCACCAACTGCATCCCTCTGGATCCAACCAGAGTTTCCATCCAAAGAGTCCGTCCTCTTCCTCCTTGCCTACCTTCCTTCCAACCTCCCAGGGCCCTGCAGGGCCTCAGCAGCCCCCAGCCTCTCTCCCTGGCCTCGTGGCTCAGCCTCAGCTCCCACCAAAGGAAGTGACTTCTGAGCCCTCCAGAACTCCGGAGGAGGAGCCACTGAACCTGGAAGGTCTGGTGGCCCACAGGGTAGCAGGTAAGACCCTTGGGGACCCTGAGAGCTGGGCATCCCCTTCCGGCTCCCCTCCCACTTCCTTCTTTGGTCTCAGAGGTCCTGATGGGGGAGATGGAGAGGCAGGCTTGTAGAATGTAGGAGCCCTCTGCAGCTTTGGCCTGGGGAGGTCTTGGGAGATGCACGCAGACATCTTTTTTCATTCATCATCTGTCAGGCACCAAGCCAAGCACTGAGACTCAGAGATCAATGTCAGCCTGCGCTTGCCTTCAGGGAATTTGCAGATCTATTTAGGGAACAGGTACATAGACAAGTCTGAGTGCTAACTGCTATGCCAGAAGTGGGACCATGTTCCTAGATGAAAGCTCACTGCCTCAGGCAGTCGAGAAAGCTTCCTATAGGCAGTCACACTGCCCATAAGCAGAGGAGACTCTGTGACTGCCCCCGTGTTCACTGTTGGTCAGACTTCAGGGCCTTAGGACAAGCCTAGAGAACGTTGGGGAGAGGCTTTTTGGACTTGGTTTCCCTCTCTTGGGCTTTTCCAGAGACAAGAAGGACGACTGCAAGAAGGGTGTGCTGAAGCCCTGGTTCTCGGTCTGATGCTCACTGTGTGGTGGAGCCTTTGGGAATTTTGTCCTGGGGAAGTCAGGCTCTCCCTTCTTGTTCAGCTGTCCCGTTCGTCCTTGTTAGGATTAGCTCCATATGAGGAATAAAGCTCTTTCTCCCACCAGAGAAACACACACACACACACACACACACGCCCGCATACATACATGCACAGCACGCGCACACACTCACCTGCAGAATGAGGGGGGGTGGGGTGAGCAGAAGCATCTGCTGGGGCCGACATGCTAAGAAAGAGCCAATGTCTGTCGCCACACTGATAGGGAAAACCATGGCATGGGCCCCCTCTTGCCAGCCCCAGTCTGAGACTGCTCCATTGGCAGCCAAAGTGGGCAGAAAAAGTCTGTATGTTGGTTTGGTTGTTGGGTGGAGCTCAAGGAGAGATGGGCCAGAGACTGAGATAAAGTGGATCTTGTCCCCAGACCCTGGGCTGACAAGATAGGGGGGACTCGAGGCGAAGAGGCCAGGCAGCTGGCTGTGCCCTCCACCCTTCTTCCTAAATTTAGGGTCAGCTGAGTCACCATGCCAGCTGCAGGGCAGGAGGGAGACTCCCTTCCTGAGATGGATGTAGGTTCGGGGAAGCAGCCCAGAGGCCAGCTGGCTTTCTTGGATTGGGCCCAGGGCTGGGTGTGTTTCACACTCTGCATTTCAGAGCAGGGGACCCCCAATTTCACTCTTAGCAGCTTGCAGTGAGTTATAGCAGGAGCATTCGTACCGTGGAAGGTGGCACTTGGGGCCTCACTTCCCTGGAGAGCTGGTCTTATAGCCCAGCATTGTTCTATTGGAGCCTCAAGGCCCAGGATGTATAGCTCTGTGACCTCGGCGATGAAATGCTCTGCGGATGGTCCCGGTGAGGCTCTCATATCTGCTTCGTCCCACATCTGGGTGCCTGACTGTCAGCAGGAGCCTGTTCCCTCTTGGTTTTGTTGAGGGTAGAAGAGTGAGGCCACCTAAATTCCCTTCCCAGTGCTTCAGAGTGGAGGTAGGGTGCTGAGGAACAATAACACCCTAGTGTAAGGATCCAGGGAACCTGTAGGGGCGGGTGCAGGGTGAATTCCTTTCCCTTCAGGAACCCTTCCTCAGAGATTGATAGAGAGGAAGCTCTGTGCTAATGGGCCTGGGGGGAAGACCATCTTGTAGTGGGTCTCCCCCTCAGCCTTTATTTTCTCCAAGATTCCAAGGGCTTCATTGCCAACTTCAGTATTCTGTAGCCTCATAGGCGTTGGCTGCCATGAAGTCACAGGGAGGAAGGATCTTGTTGGCACCCTGTGCCCATGTCCTAACCCTGTTACCATCCTCCACCAACTGTGACTCACCCTGAAGGGATGAGCTGCCCAGAGGGAACAGATGTGTCCGATCCCCAGGACTATGCAGTTGCCTCTTTGGTCCGGGTGCTGCCATGAACGAAATGTCTTGTGTTACAGACCTTTGGTAGCTCTTCATTTTTGTAGATGAAGGCACCCAGGCAAGATGGATGTGTAGAGCATGCTGGGAGCCAGGGAGGATAGACTTTGAGCACCAGCTCTCTCTGCTCATTAGATATTTCACTGCAGAAAGCTTGGACGTGGGCATCTGTGTGAGTTACTTGGGAAGCGTAGCTCTGAGGGAGAGCCTCCTCACTCATGGATGTGAACTTGACATGGTTTTCCTTAGGTTTTACCCTCATGTCTTCTCCAACCCACCTAGGCTGACTTCTGTGCCTTAGTACTACTGAGTTTCTGGCGCATTTCACTTGGATCATCCACTCCTCGTGTCTTACTTCAGCTTAAATCACAGAGAATGTAGTAGCAGTTTTCTTAACAGGAACAATAACAAAGCAGGTACTAGAAACCTCTAGTGCACATCATACTTAGAGATGGAACAAAATAAAAATGCCTAGTATCACCACTGCCATCTAACAAGAAAAGCTAGCGGGTCAGAGTTGGGGTGTGTCCAGCTGAGGTATCTTATGCTACTGATTTCATGATTGGATTGCTACCAGATGCCTCTGGAAGTGGAGATATCAAGGCACATGCACATCTGATCCTTAAGCAGTCTAGAGTTTATGAGAGAGGAAAGAACTGGAACTTTCAGATGAAGTCACTTGTAACAAGAGGAGGTATGGAGAAGGTGCCGTGGGAGTCAGAGTTGGGGTCTGTCCAGCTGAGATAGCTTATGCTACTGATTCTGTGATTAGATTGACATTGGATGCCATGTCAAGTAGGGTGCACGTCCTTGAGGAGTCTAGAGTCTATGAGAGAGGGAAGAGTTGGAACTTGAAGACGAAGTCATTTGTAACAAGAGGAGGTATGGAGAAGGTGCCGTGGGGGAGAAGTGGAGAGATGGTCGAGGGCGTGTCTGGTAGAACGTGGGATGTACTCTGATAGTGGGTGAGCTCCCTTGACAGCATTTCCGCAGCGGGAAAGGAAGCCTGGGTCATGTTTGCAGACTGGTGAGTGGATCAGGAGCAGTGTAGACTTGTGAGAGAGAGACTCAGGAAGGGAAGTCAAGAGTCCTGTGTCGGGATAGTCTCAAGTTCCCGACTGCGAGCGTGGGTGTACCTGGCAGTGATGTGCAGAGTCATGAGGTGGCTTAGTCAGAAGACTGTGCTACAGGCAGAGCCCTCGCTCAGGACACGAATCTTCTGGGTCTTGGAAAGAAGCCAGCAAAATAGGAAGCTTCTAGAAGCATCTCAGATAGTTTTGGTGATGAGCCCTTGAATATGGTGGTTACCTTGGGCATGGAAAAGATGAGATGAGGCCTTGGGTCCTAAGGGAGCAGAACCATAGTGCTCACAAGTGGACTGGCTGTGGCTGGCGAAGGGGCGGGAGACATTAGGATGCATAGGAGAGTGAACATTCCATTAACCCTCAGCGTGAAGAGGAGGGGCAGCCGTGGTAGAAGATGGAGCTGCAGGGTTCAGTCTACATTGAGTCTGAGGGTGATGGGTGCCCTCCAGGCATGGGTGCGTGAGAAAACGTGTAGATCCTGGAATCTTCTCCAAGGGTGGAGGTCAGTGCTGTGGGCATGGGTGCGAGCTCTGTGTGAGGGGCATGGAGAGAGACAACTTAGGGGAGAATGGCTGCGAGAGAAGTCGAGGCATTGAGATATCTGAGTTCTCGAGTTCTCGGGGAGGTGACAAGAAGTCTGGCAGAGTGTGTCATCCAAAGTCAAGATGGTAAGGGTGGATATCAAAGAGAAGGAGAGATTATGGTGGGGGATGGGCGGAGACCTGGGGATTTTCAAAGGCATATTTTCAGTTGAGTGTTAGTGACAGAAACCAGACCATGAGGGATTGGGGAGGGAGTGGAGACAGCTTGCCAGTTAACTCTGTGGAGTGGCTTTATGATAGAAGAGGGCAGAATGGCCGTTAGGGGGTGGGTGCAAGATGTTGACAACTGTTTATAATGATAAGAATTGTGAGAATGTTTTTAGGTAGAGGATGGGGTGGGGACTTGAAGACAGAGGAGGAAGGAGAAGGAAAAGATATGAGAGAAAGAAAATGATCGACAGAGCCGGGGAGATGGCTCAATGGATAAAGCACTCACCACCCAAGTTGAACTCTAGTTCGATCTCAGACGCCCAAAAGGTGGAAGCCATGGTGGGCTAATGGTAAGATGGGAGGTAGAGACACGCGAATTTCCCAGAAGCTCTTGGGGGGGGGGCAAGCTCAGCAAAGGATAGCAGAGCAAGAATGCTAAGAGAGTAAACCTCCTGAAATGAGATGGACAGGCCAGGATCAACCTGATCCTGGTTCACCGGGATCAACACGTGCCATGGCGTGCACACCTCCCCACGCACACATTAGAATATGCACACACATGTGTGTGAATATGCACATACACGAACACATGGATAAATAATAAACAAGAAAGATAGAAGGAAGTCTCTGAGGAGGCAAGAGGATCGGGTTGCCGATCCTTCAGGCTCACCAACAGCAGAGATACGGATCCATGGAATTAGAAAGGCTAGATGAAGATGGGTAGGAGCCAAACTTTAGGAGCTTGAATCAAGAATATGTTTATTACAGTTCATTCTCCATACAGCGCTGGGCGTAAGGCCTGCTCCATCATTCATTTATTCAACATAAACTTTAATCAAGGCTGTTTGGAGTCCGGGATCTGAGAAAGTGGTGGCAGGCAACAGATCAAACCTGTTACCCTCATGGCACAAGCAAACAGACATATTGTATTTCAGGTGACTGGAAAGGGGCGACACAGAGATAAAGCAGTGATGTGTTGGTGAGGGGAGCAGGGAAGGTGGGTGCTTATGCTTTATGAGACAGTCAGGGAAGACTTCGCTAGGCAGTGAGGGAACGTACCACCCCGAGAAGTATGTGCAGAGACCCTGAGGCAGGAATGTGCTTGATGTGGCCGGAGCAGAGTGACCAACACGAGATCCCAGAGGTAATGGGAGTGAAGCCAGCTGTGTGTTTGTGAGAGGCCTCGGCAAAGATTGGGTCCAAAGAGTGACATCATCTGGCTTGTCCTAAAAGGATCCATGTGGCTAGGCTGAAAGTGGAGAGACACATTCGGAGGCGGCTGCTGCTGCTATTGATCTGGGTGGAAGTGTGGAGATGGGAGGAAGATGGTAGACGTATTTTGGAGGTGCAGCCAGCCAGCAGGATGTACAGATCAAGTAGACGTGAAATGAAAGAATAAAAGACCAAAGTGCACGGTCCGAACAATTAAAGAACAGTTGCTCCTGAGCAAGTTGCGGAGACATTTGGGAGAAGTGTGGTTTGTAATGTCCAGGAGGCATCTGAGAGGGTCTGATTTTACAGGAAATTGAAGGAAGAGGCTGGAGCTTGGGCAGGTGGAAATAGACAGCAGGTGCGGGCCGGCTGGGGCACGTGCGGGGAGAGCCGGCCCCCGGCTGCAGCTCCTTGGTGTGCAGGCGGCTTGACAGCTAGGGTGGCAGTATGATGTGGCGGCCCTTTGTGTAGCATCCTGCCAGCTTTCCCTCAGAGCCTTGGCTGGTGGTACCTAGCGGCTTTGGGCAGGAACAGAAAGGGCTCCTGGAGAGAGGGCTGCTCAGGTTTGAGTGACTGTAGACCAAGGGGCTTAGAGATGATAGACAGTGATCCTGGGGCTCAGATCCGTAGATCTTCCTAGGTTCAGAGGAGGTGGGTGACTAGAAGAGAGAGGAGACTGAGCAGCCCCAATGAGGTACAGGATGGGGAAAATGGGACTGAAGGCTTTTGGTAACAGGCTACCTGTTACCGTTTCCCCCACATTGGGGTTAGAAAGGAGGCCCGTAGCCCTTGGTAGCCAGCAGGACAGCTTCTTGCTCTTCAGAGGTACGAAGCCCTAGACCACCCTCCCTTCTTTCATCCTCTTCCCTTCCCACCCGCCCGCCCCCCCCCCCATCCAGTGTGTAGCCAGATCGTGGAACAAGAACCCTGATTAATTCTGATTTTCTCTTTGTTTTTGTTTTGTTCCATGTTGTTCAATGCCTTGTCCCCTGCATTCTCCGTGTGTCCTGTGTTCATCTGTCCCCTTGTGCCATTGGTGGGATGCTTTCTACGCCCGGTGCCTCCCCTCCCTGCCGGCTCCCCTTGGGTGTGGGTGGGTAGCATACAATGCCAGGCTACAGGGTCTGGGGCGGAGTGGCAGCTTCCGGCCCTCTCCTCTCCACCGGCTCCGATCCGCCTCCCTCTCTAGTGGGTCCTTCTCCTTCCCCTTCTCCCTGTGGCTGTGGTCTCTCGCTTTAACCCCCAGCTTTTCTCTTCCTCTCTTTCCAAGCCGTATCTGCCTTCCTTCTCTCTGTTGCCCCCTGCCCTCTCCCCTCCTCTTCTTTTCTTTCTCTCTCTCTCTCATTCCCCTCTGTCTTCCCACCTCTTCTCACCTCCTCCTCCTCCTCTGGTCTTCTCTCCTTCCCCTCTGCATGAGCCGTGCACCTGTTCTGCATGGCCGCCAGCCCGATGCTTGCAGCTTGGCCTGGCCTGCTGGGCTGAGGATCTGAGGTAGCTAGATGAACTTCCTGGCTTCCCCATGGAGATGTGAACCTCTGCAGTGAGGCACTCAGTGAGGGCCCTTGGCTGTCCCAGGTGGACCCTTTGGGTTGCAGGGGCCATGCTTCGGAAAGAACTAGGCCTTGCATTTCCTGGGACCACAAGGTACAAGACACAGATTGGTGGCTCAGGCCCTGCTGCTCTGTCTGTCCTTGAGTGGGACACACCCTGGGAACACGGTACCCCTCTCGACCTACTCTGATGCCAGGGTCCTTGGCCAAGAGTCCTGGGTTGTGGTCCTGTTCTACCTGTGTCCGTCTGTGATCTTGGACTAGTCTCTTGACTGTTCAAGTTCCCTTCGCAGTCTGAGAGCCCAGCCTTGCCTACTGTCCCCTTGTTAGGATCCCGTTAGCTTATTTGAGGATGATGTCCACTAGTACCTGTCCACAACCTCTTGGACATCACCGGACCCTCAGCTCTTGTCTTTGTCCTGCTTCTCCACTGTTGGGAAAGAGGCACTGTACCCAAGCTTGCCTGACACCATGACCTTGAGCAGCTCTGCGGCCATTCAACCCCTGATGGCAATGCTAGTGACCTGTGAACCCTCCTGACCTCAGCCCATGAGACACTGGGCGATGGCTCTTGCAGAGGGCTCTCCTTTCCCGTCTCTTTCCCCTTTGCCCTTTCCTCGGCCCAGTGGTGGGGAGTGCAGTATTCAGCTGGGCCTGGGGTTTAGGCAGATTTGGGGTGTTGAGCTTGGCCTGAGGGGAGCTGGCATGGCTTGCCCTGGGGCTGCTAGTGTGATCGCATGTGGCTTTCTGGTGCCCTGGCCCAGCAGGTGGCCTCCGTCCCGGATATCCTTACTTCTGGAGCCGCGGGTATGCAGCCGGACACCCAGCCCCGTCACCTGGAGCTGAGCAGCCCAGTCTTTTGGAGATTGGAAGGCTGGGAGAAGAGCTGGGTCTGTGGGAGTGGGGGAGCCAGTCTAGAGGGCATGGGTGAGGCTTGTAGTGATGCCCCTGTTGACACCAGAGCATTTGTCCAGATGACTCAGACAGGGTGGCAGTGCTTTGCCAAGGTGCAGAGGGTGTGTGTGTGTGCGTGCACGCGCGCGTGTGTGCGTGTGTGCCCGTGTGTTGGTGTTGGGTCTGACTGACCTTAGGGAGCAGTTCTCCTGGGCACGGTGCCATCTTGGTAACAGTAATGGCTCGGCGCTGACTGAACTGCTCCTAGGTCTGGACCTTGCCTGGCTGGGAGAACTTGGCTTGGAATCCCTTGATGACTTCCTTCTTTATTTTTCTCAGATTTCTCTGGCCCTAAGGTATTCTATAAGGCTATGCCAGGGCTGACTGTCCTGCTAAGACCCCACTGAAGCGCCCTGACTGCTTTCTAGTCAGACCATGGCTGTTGTACGCCTGCATGTATGTATGTGTACACATGTGTGGGTGCGTACACGTGAGTGTGTGCCTCCCTCTGCCTGTGTGCTTGTAGGAGACAAAGACTGTGAGAGATGGGGGGGGGGGGAATAGGCCAGAAGGCCGAGGAAAACCTAGGCAGAGACTGTGGTGGGGAACAGGCCCATTTTGGTGTCCAGTCACTCTGTGGGATGTGAGAGGGTGTATGCTCTCTCTGTCCCTAGCGGTCAGCATGTGTCCAGATGGTCCTGCTTAGCTGAGGAACAATGGAGCTCTCTTCTGTCCTCTCTGTCATACCCAGCTCTCCTCCTATGGAGAGAGAGAGAGGAGAGACGGACCATGGCTCTCCAGGCATTTGGGGACAGCTTTGGGCTTGCCAAGGGGGGGGGGACAACAGTGGGACACTGTGTTCCAAGAATGTGAGTGGCCTTGACTGGGCTCTGGTGCCATGAGGCAGTCTGTGAGGGGAGCAGCTTGTCCTGTGGGAATGGAATGTGGGGTCTTCCCCTTTCGGCAGGAGGAGTCTATGACCCGTGGCTCCTTTGCTCTTTGAAGGTCATTCAGTCCATCCCCCGGCTTCTAATCAGAGCGTAACTCCACTTGCCAGTGTCGTGGTGACAGAGAGGAGAGCTGAGGGGCCTGACCCAGCTTTTCCTTAGGTGGTTGAGTGACGTGGGTGGGTTCATAGTCTCCACTCATGGTCTCACCCCCCCCCCCCCCCCCCCCCCGCTGTCACCTTCTAGAGCGCTGGGTCTGGAGGCAGCACTAGACAGGACAGAGCAATGGCCTCTACTCCTCCTGGAGACCCAGTGCTTCCTATGGAAACAGACCTGTTTTCCAAGGGCCATCATTGGCGGAGTTGGCCACCCTCTGAAAAGGCAGGAAGGCTTCAGGGTGGGTATTCCTGGAGCAAAGGACACCAGCTGAATGTGTTCCTTGGGGCTAACCTGAGCTCCATGCTCCAGCGCCTTCCCCCATGGCCTTCTTTGTCACACATTATTAGAAAATCAATGGCTGTGTCGGTTCCTGCCTAATGTTTCCACCAGGAAGGAACCCAGCCGAGGTGGGGCGGGGGCCAACTGGTCCACACTTCCCACAGGCCTGAGTAGGCCAGGGGTTCTCTGAGTCCTGGGAGACTGGAGTCACTGGAGGAGTCTGGTGGTGAGCAGCCACCCAGAGCCGCAGTCTCCTGGCAGATGCCTCCAGCAGGGGACTGAAGTGCCCCTGAGTTTTCTCTGAAAAGCAGGGCATTCTGGGACTAGGGGCTTACTCGCTTTAAGCAGACAGAACGTGAGCAGCGGCGGGGTGAGGTCTGTTCCTATCTTGGTTGCACTGGCTAGAAGGGCCACGTTTTTAATAACCCCAAGTGGGGACTCCAGCACCCCTGCACCTTTTGAATTTGACATGCTCTGAGTGTCCCCTGGCGGGCTTGCAGAACCCCATCATGGGAGTGCGTATGTCTGCATCAACACAGTGACTGTTGAGTGCAGAAGGGGGTGCCGGACTTGGCAGCCAGCACCCTGCTGCTCAGGACAAGCCGGAAGGCTTCGGGGTCAGTGCTGGTCACGCAACCCTTTGAGACTGTGCCAGGTTGGAGGTTCTGGAAGCCACCTGGGACTTGTAGAGCCCACTGTTGATAGTGGAAGGGGCTTCAAGCTGCCTGAGAGTGACCCCTGCCTGGCTGCCCAGGCACATTCCCAAGGATGGACGGTGGGTATGTTTATATATACACACGCATGTGCATACACGCGGTCCCTCCCACCTGTGCCTCTGGAGAGCAGCCCTGATGGGTGCTTATGACCCAAGCCCACCCAACCTAGGTCCCTTAGTTCTCAAGATGGCAAAGGCAGGGTCAAGATGCTAGGATAATCAGGTCTAGGATCCCACCCTTAGGGCTGGGCCTTGACCCCTGGGTCTCTGGAAGTGAGTATTTTAGGATTGTGGGAGCCAGCACAATGAGGCAATGGATTCCACGCTTTGGCCAGCTGTGGGAAGAGGGAGTGGGCAGGGGGCAGGGCTAGGTTACAATGGCCAGCCTGCACAGTAGGGCTGAACGTGGTGTGTGGACAGGGAGATGGAGTACAAGGCTCCTCCATGCCTGCCCTTCCCTAGGAGGGGCGGCGTGGGGTGATGAGAAGGATGGGCCACTGAAGGGTTGGTAAGAGGGTTCAGAGGCGCACTGGATGAAGGCCAGAGTACCCCTGAGAAGGCTAGAAACATGGCAGGGCCAGTTGTAGCAGGGGACGCCCGAGCGCAACTTGGTCTCGTTTCTTTGTTTCTCCTTTGGAGAACCATATGCGAGATGATGCAATTTAGCCCTTTCCAAAAACCCTTCCCCAAGGCTCCATGTTGCTTGTTGGTTGATGCAGTTGCCTTGGAGACCCTTTCTTCCCCCCCCCTCCCACCTCCCCTCCCTTGTCTGGAAGCTCTGGCCCTCTGCCTCCAGGGGCTGGAAGGAGCTGACATCTGTTTCTTGTATCAATCCTTTGTGTTCATGGTCCCAACCCTGTGCGGAGTAGAGATGCCTCTTCAAGGCAGGGCCCCGTAAAAGCAGATCTCCCACCCTGCAGCGAAACTTAGGGTGTGAGCTGAATTGGGCCCAGGAAGGCTGGGTGAGATGCCGAGGGGAGAGGCCCACCGTGGCTCGGCTCCTGTGTTAGAGGAACCGCCTTGGCTGTGGCCATTATTGGATTGTTCATTCCTCAAGTAATTCACTTTTTACCCCCCATGCCCTGTCCTTCCTACCAGGGGTACAGGCTCGGGAAAGGCAGCCTGCAGAGCCTCCAGCCCCACTCAGGAGGCGGGCAGCCAGCGACGGACAGTATGAACAACAGTCTCCTGAAGCCTCCTCTCCCCGTAGCCCTGGGGTCCGCTCCCCGGTTCAGTGTGTTTCCCCCGAGCTGGCTCTTACCATCGCCCTCAATCCTGGAGGGCGGCCGAAAGAGGTGAGCCCTTGAACTGCATCGTGAACTGGGGGCTGCAGTGGGTTGCTGAGCTCACTGTCTCTAGGAATCCGACAGTCGTTGGCCTATTAGTAAATGCGGTGATTTCTCCTGCCCTGAATCCTCACCCGGAGTCTCCTCTCTGCAGTGTGGAATCTGCCACTCATTTCCCTCTTCCTGGTGTTTATTTTCTGATTTCTTGCTTTAACACTGAGATTGCATGTTCCCCTACTGATTCCTAATGAAAGTCCTTAGAAGGTTGATCACCACCCTTAACGATCCAAACCAGCTCAGACTGACTGGTAAAAATGTTTAGAGCCCTTGTAGAAATAAGGGTTTCTTGGGAGGTTTAATTTTCATGCCAAAATCTTTCCAGTTCTGAGATGACTCAGTAGTTGGAGGCAGTGGCTGTGGAACTTCAGTTTACGAAAGAACCACCAGGGAGTTGGTTCAAATTCTAGATTTCTTAATCCCCTGCAGACACTCCAGCTTAGCAGCTCTTGCACGGGACCCTAGAATATGCCTTTATAAACGCCCTGATGCAAGCTGCCCATTGGGCAATGTTGTGCCAACCTATAACACCCTGGGTAGGGACTCATTCTGGAGAGCCAAGGCCCTCTTTCCTGTCTTGCCTTTGGGTGGGATCCAGGGCCCCTCTCCTCAGCCCTTTCTCTATGGCCCTGTTCTGGAATATTTCCAAGGCAGGCCCTCCTGAATTCCATCTGTGCTTGAGCATGGCCTTGTGGATCGTCACGCCCCTACTCTTCCAGCCCCAAGGAGTTGGGGTGGTGAGTGGCTGGCATCTGGGCTTTCCTGAGTTTTAGTGAAGAGTCTGGCCCAGGGAGGGAGTGTGTGGGCTGCCAAATTTGCTGTACCAATGCCCGGGGTCATCCGAAGTGGAACCTTTCCTCAGGGCTCCCCCTTCTACTCCCCCTTGTTTTCCTGCAGCCCCATCTGCACAGCTACAAAGAGGCCTTCGAGGAGATGGAAGGGGCCTGCCCGAGCAGCCCACCGCCCAGTGGGGGTAAGAGCTCCTGCTAAGCCTGTCTTCCTCAAACTCCCTTCAGCCCTGTTTCTGTATTGGCTCGTGTGATTGTTTAAAAGTGTGGGATTGGATCTGGGAGAGAGCCAGCAAAAGTAGGCAGGGCGGAATTTAATGCGTCTCACTCCCTGGTTCACCGCCCCGCCCTCCGTACCTCTTTTCTTCCATCTTCTCCACTGTCCACTCTTCTTGACCGCAGGCTCTGGCCTCTCTCTCTCTCGTGCTATGATTCTTTCTTGGTTGTTTGAGTCCTTTTTGTGTGCTGCATTCAAAAGATCCCTCATCCCAGTGTGGCTGTTGTGACTTCCCTTTGCACTTATCTCTGATCCCCCATCTAATCTGTTTCCTGGCACCACCTTTCACTTCAGACACCCCCTATCATTCCACTGGGGCAGGTGGAGCCCCCATCTTGCCAGCCTTGTCTGCAGGTGGCACAGTTATTCTGCATCCCTCAGTGGACTCAGTGGAGAAAAATGTTCCCCGAAGGACAGCCACAGAGAAGACCTGAATGAGCTTTGGAAAGGTGGGGTGGGGAGGGGGGGACGGGGAGCAGGGTTCCTTTCTGTATGCGAAGTGCCCCAAAGGACATTGTGGGGAGCACAGTGGTGGAACCATAAGCCATACCAGGCAGTGAAGGACTCAGGGTATCTTAGAGAGGCCGGATATGGCAGAGAAAGTACAAGACTGGTGATTCCCAAGATACAGGTGGGCTGGCCCTGGCCCTAGTGTTCCTCTCGCCCCTGAGAGGAGAGAGGCAGGTGAGGCAGGGCAACAGAGCTGACTGCGCATCCCCTGGGGCATGGCTGTCCCACACAGGAGCAGAATGTGGCCCTTGTGCCAGCCAAAGTTGAGTGGGTTGCCATCTCAGGCATGCAGGAGGTTGACCGCAGTGGCCCTGAAAGCCATGGCTCTTGCTGCCCAGTGGACACAGGATACATCCACCTCCGTGACTTCCAGTTCTCTTCACGACAGAAAGGCAGTGGAATAATCTGTAATGATTTTTCATTAAATCTAAAAACTCATTCCAATAGGAAAATCAATATGACACTATCAATATTTTACTGATATAGTTCATGCTATTCAAAAATGTAAAAAGAAAGTTGGCGTGGTAACACACACCTTTAATCCCAGCACTTGGGAGGCAGAAGTAGGAGGATCACCAAGAGTTCGAGACCACCCTGAGAGTACGTAGTTAATTTCAGGTCAGCCTGGACCAGAGTGACACCCACTACCTCAAAAACAACAACAACAACAACAAAATGTAAAAAAGATATCAGTGACATCAATTTTAGTAATTTTTTTTGGGGGGGGGGTTCGAGGTAGGGTCTCACTCTGGCCCAGGCTGACCTGGAATTCACTATGTAGTCTCAGGGTGGCCTCGAACTCACGGCAATCCTCCTACCTCTGCCTCCTGAGTGCTGGGATTAAAGGTGTGCGCCACCACGCCCAGCAATTTTAGTAATATTTTTATCTCACTCTAGTTGAGATGATATTAAAATGAACTGAGTGTGATTGTACACACTTACAATCTTAGCACTCAGGACGGTGAGGCAGAAGGATTGCAAGTTTGAAGCCATGACCCTATCTTGGAAAACAAAACAACGTCAAAAAGAGTTATTCTGTGTCCTTTTGACATCCAATTTGAAATCCAATGTGTGTGTTTTGCACCTCTAGCACGGACTGGTTCAGCTTAGCCAACAGTAAGTGTCTAGAAGCCACACAGGGCCGCTGTCCGCCATCTTGGACCTGCCATGTATTAGCAACTTCCTCCATTGCCGAAGCAAAATGCCCGACCAGAGCAGCTTAAGGAGGGAAGGGCTTATTTTGGCTGGGCCTTAGGGGTAACCTTCTGTCGCGATGGGGATGGCATGGAGGCAGGAGCTGTAAGGCAGCTGGCCACTTTGCATCCCCGTTTCAGAAGAGGCAGAGGGCAGTGAGTGTTGCAAAGCTGGTTCACTTTCTCCTTTGCGTTGAGTCTGGGACGTCAGCCCAGGGAGCAGTGCTGCCCACAGCTGGCTTGGGTCTTCTCACCTCAGCAGTCTTAACTAGAAAAAGCCCCTCACAGATATGCCCAGAGATTTGTCTCCTAAGTGACTCCAAATCCAATCAAGTTGACCATCCAGATCACAGGAAGTCTGCTCAGTAGCCTCTGGGACTTGATGGCATCCTTCCCTCAGATCCTGTCCTTCTACCTTTACAATTGCTTCCTTTTGCTATCCAGACCCCGCCCCCCCTCAGCCAAGGGTGTCCCCCAGTTGGGACTGGAAGCCATGCTGGCTGAGCTAGATTTGGGTTCCGCCCTTTTCTGTCCTCTCCCTGAGTGCCCCCGGGGACTCGGGTAAGTCGGAGGTTTCATAAATGCCCAGGCTGGAAGGCGGAGAAATGTAAGGAATTTTTCTCTCAGGAAGCAGAGAGCTGCCTCGCTTCGGTGCCTCCCACTCCCTTGCCTCAGCAGAAAGGCCTCAGACCAAGGTCTGGGAGGCTGCAGGCGAGGATGGTGGGGGAGGGGAGAAGACCCAGAGACATCTCCCACTATCTCTGGTCCCTTCCCTTCTCTCCCGAGTCCCCTGCCCCACAGCTGCACCTGCTAGGCCAGTGCTTGCTGAAGCCCGTTCATGGTTCTCCCACAAACACTGCTCTCAGAGGCCAGGCTCATTCTTCCATGGTGATGCCAATTAAGCGGGCATTCGTGGGATAAACACTCCTAAGTGCTCCAGAAGTGCCCATGAGCAAGACAGCATGTTAGCAGTGTGGGCGTGCAGATGGTGTGGAGAGAGAGAGAGGAGAGTCCTCGGCTGACCCCCGCACCTGAGGGTGTATGTTTGCTCACATCGGACTCCTAGGACAGCCTGGGGGTGGAGTGCCCACACTTCTGTGTTGTGGCGCTCCTGCTTTTTCAAAATTTAAAAAAAATTTTTTTTAAAATTTTTAAAAATATATTTTATTTATTTATTTGAGAGAGAGAGAGAGAGAGAGAGAGAATGGGCTTGCCAGGGCCTCCAGCTACTGCAAACGAACTCCAGACGCATGCGCCCACTTGTGCGTCTGGCTTACGGCTTATGCGGGTCCTGGGGAATTGAACCAGGTTCCTTTGGCTTTGCAGGCAAATGCCTTAACCGCTAAGCTATCTTCTCCAGTCTGAGAATACTTCTTGTTGCTGTTTGTTTCTCTTTGGGGAGATCCTGGAGCCGAGTTTGGGTCCTGGGCATTTGAGGTCGACAGCCAGTGTGTTGAGGACTTCGGGCGGCAGTGTGTGTTGGTCTGCGAGCTCCTGAAATTCCTCCTGGGAGACACAGAGCCCATTTCTTTACTCCCCAGAGAGCTGTGTTGGGCGATGTAGCAGCTGCCACCGAGACATCTCGTGACTGGGCATAATACCACCCCGCGGCTCGGCTCAGAGCCTCGGCTGTTGGGAAAAAGACCGACCGGCAGCCCTTTCTGACCTTGTGTGTCACATGACCCTTGTAACCCAGATGAGCGGCCGGGAGGAACCTGGCTTCGTGCAGAAAGCCATGCTCTTGACTGGAGAGTGCTGGTCAGAGTACCGAGGCCTGGGGGTACTGAAACCTACACTGACAAGGCCTCTTCTGCTAGGATTTGCAAGGGACATGTGGCAGGGCTTATCCCTGTGTCTCAGGGCTGATTAAGTCCCTGACTGGGAGCTCCTACTCTCTCTCTCTCTCCTCTAGGATGTGTTCTCCTGAAAGTCCATTTACTTTTTATTTTTGTCTGGTTTTTCAAGGTAGGGTCTCACTCTAGCTCAGGCTGACCTAGCTTTCACTATGTAGTCTCAGGGTGGCCTTGAATTCACAGCAATCCTCCTACCTCTGCCTCCCGAGTGCTGAGATTAAAGGCGTGTGCCACCATGCCTGGCCTGAAAGTCCACTTTTATTTTACAAAAAGTATTTTATTTCTATTTATTAATTAGAGAGAAAGAGAGATACAGAAACAGGCAGGTACAGAGAGAGGGAGAGAATGGGTGCGCCAGGGCCTCCAGCTATTGCAAACGAACTGTAGATGCATGTGCCCCCTTGTACATCTGGCTAACGTGGGTCCTGGAGAATTGAACCTGAGTCCTTCGACTTTGCAGGCAAACACCTTAACCACTCAGCCATCTGTCTAGCCCTGAAAGTCCATTTTTGCTTGTTGTCCATCCACGTACATGGCTTACAAAGACTGTGTGTATATGTGTGTGTGTGTGTGTGTGTGTGTATGTATACATGTACACATGCATGTGTTGGGGGAGTCTAAGACAGGAGAGAGAGGGAAGAGAATCTTCTAGGGAAAGGCAGAGATAACTGAGAAAAGCCTGCACGTGTTATACTACACACGTACTATATATACATGTATTATAACTATAAAGAGGTTGAGGTGAGCATCCAAGAGCCTAGGTGTAGACATGATTCTCTCAAGGTTGGGGCCAGGGTCAGGACAGGGCTGTCCTTTTCTGACTTCCCCTTTGTCCTTTAAGCTGCTGGACTCTAGGGAAACACAGAGGCAGGGAAGGGGCCGGGGCGGGGGGCAGGCAGCAGGGCTTCAGTGCCGGTTCCCAGCTGTCTGGCCCTCACTGGCACATGCCCTCTCTCTGGAAGGTCCTCACTCCAGGTTTCTGCCCTCTTTTGCACAGTGCGCTCCCCTCCAGGTCTGGCCAAGACACCCTTGTCTGCTCTGGGCCTGAAACCCCACAACCCAGCGGATATTCTCTTGCACCCGACCGGTGGTAAGTAACCAGAATGGAGGGAGGGACGGAGGAAGGGTAGCGGCATTACTCCCAGAGCCGAGGTTCTTGGGACCCTCCTGGGGACAAAGAGCTTGCAGTTCTGTCCCACACTCAGGTCAGGCCTCTGCAGAAGTTGGGGTGTTCTTCCTGCCTGTTCTTGCTTTCTGGGTCTTGATTGGAGGCCTGCTTGTATTTTCCTTAGAGTTGGTCAGCTCTTATAGAAGCCTGATTCCCTGTTCCTAATGTCCTGGCACTGTGTGTGTGTGTGTGTATGTGTGTGTGCGCGTGCGCACGCACAAGCAGCCCTGCAGCGCCTGCACTGAGCATGCCTGTGATGTCAAGGCTCCTGACATTCACAGTGTCTACCCGCAGGATCCTGCGTGAGAAATCAGCTGCTAATAGCAGCTTCAGTGTGTCTCACGTCCCCAGCCCTCCAGTCCTCCCGCCCATGGGCCCTGGGCCTCTTCTACTTATAAAGGCCCATGCAGGTCAACCACAGGAAGGTCTCTTCAGAAAAGGGGCAGGGAGGAGGGAAAGGATGGTACCAACATGTGATGTTTACATACAAAATATGTCCATAGCTAATAATAACAAAAAAGAAGAAAAAAAACAGGCCCATGTTCTCCTCGGGTGGAATCTACTGGGGCCCTCGACCGGGTGTCCTATATTGGTAGTCTTTGACTCTACTGCTGAGGACAACTGCTGGGCTCTGGCAACTTCCCGTGCTGCTCCTGGGGTCACAGCCCGAGCTGGCTACAGAGTGGAGGGCAGTGTCCAGAAGGTCACTGTCCAGAGTCACACAGGTCCCCAGTTTTACACCCTGACTTCCTCTTCCCATTTTCTAGTCCCTCTCCTTCTTGTGGGGAGCAAAGAGGATACTGGGAGGAGGGGGGGCTGGTCTCTTAATGATGAGTGGAAGCCTGCTGGGCCTAGAAGACACTAGGTTTTAGGGCTGAGCTGGTTCTCTTGGGATCAACTTTTACCTTCTTTCCATAGTCACCAGAAGATTGATCCAGCCAGGTAGGAGGGCAATGGCATGCTTTTGCGACTCATGCAGACACTGGGTGGGCACAGCCTCTGCTCGGATGTGTCAGCATGGCTAGAGACACCGACCGTGGAGATGAAGGGCGGAGAGCTGCCTCTCACCAGCCAGCATACCACTGCCTGGCATTTGGCTTACATGAGCCCTGGCCACAGAGGCTACAAGGGGCTGGGCTCACACCGAGGCTGAACTTCTGGGGACCTGTGTAGAGTGGACTCTAGCCTCGCTTGAGACTCTTCCCTGTTTCAAACTCCTGCCTCTGTGTCCTTAGCAGTTTTTTTTTTTTCTGTAGAAATAATCCCTGATAACCTCTCTCTCTCTCTCTCTTTCTTTCTTCCTGTCTCATTTCATCACCTGCCCCCTGCTTCTCACCTCTCCTCCTCCTGTCACTCTTCTCCTCCCTCAGAGGAAGATGAGGTGACTAAGCTTCCAGAAGGTAAGTGCAGTTGGCTGGGCAGCGCCTTCTGCGCTCTGAGACTGGGAGCGGCCTTTCACATAGAGCTTGGCTAGGCTGGCTCGGGGCAGCTCTCTTTGCTAACCTACTCTCAAGTGACCAGGCACATGGCCTTCCTTTCCCCACCCCCTGGCAATGAGATGTCACCCTGGGCACCGCCTGAATGCTGCCTGGAGAACTTGCAGCCAGTGGCCACTGGTTCAGGCACAGCCAGTGTCCAGGCGCCAGCGTGGTGCCACCTTGTTGACAAAAATGCCCCTCCTGCCACTTCCACTCCCAGGGGCATTTGCGCCATCTGCTTAGTATGCAGTTGCCCAAGAGGGCAGGCAGGGAGGGGCAGATGAAACAGAGATTCTTGCCTTGAGCCCTGCGGACATTTCAGCCTTGGTGTTGGTGGTTCTATTCGTTGAATGCCTCATTGCTATGACAAAAACACCTGACAAGCAGCAGTTTAAGGGGGAGAAGATTTATTTCTGCTTACAGTCCAGAGGGTCCCGTCCGCCTCGGCGAGGAAGGGGTGATGGAGGAACAGCGGGTGGCGGATCATCACATTGCATCTGCAGGCAGGCAGCGGAGAGTAACCAAGCTGGTACTCAGCTGCCTCTCTCCTTTTACCCAGTCCGGGAAAACAGCGCCTGGCATGGGTGCTGCCCACAGAGTGGGTCTTCTCACCTCCGTTAGCCCAGTCTAAGAACTCCCTCATGCTCAGAGGTTTGTCTCCTGGGTGATTGCAGGTCGAGGTTAACCTGCACAGTGGTCCTTTGAGAGGTGGCCGTGCACCCAGGGTGCAGCTGTGTCTCTGTGCTCCATTTGCTGGCTCTTCGCGCCGCTCCCCAGCCAACGTGGCTTCAGCATGGCCGGTGTCTGGTGGGGTATGAATCACTGTTGGATGGCTGTGACCAAATTACCTGACAAAAACGATGTAAGGTTTATTTTGAGTCACGGTTGTGGAGAGACTTCAGTCCATGATGGGGAAGGCATGGTGTGGTACGGTGGAAGTGCGTGGTGGACCAGAAAGCGTAGAGTTAGGTCGAACCAGGGCTGAACATCACCTTCAAGGTCTACTCCAGCGGCCAACTTCTGCCAGCCAGGGCCTTCCTCCTAAAGGTTCCGCAGCCTCCCCAGATGGCTCCATGAGCTGGACCATTTATTTAAAGCACCAACCTGTGGGAATATTTTTTGACTCAGACCCTTAAAGGAGAAGATTGCCTCCAATTCTGAACCACTCTCATAAGGCCGTCACTTGGCTTCTCGAAGGTCCTGACTGGCCTCCTGTCAACACAGAGAGCAGGACAGAAGGTGTTTGCTGAGATCCCAGACACCCGTGGAGATTGAAGGATGGTTGTGGGCCCATCCACACAAAAGCGTCACCCCTGCATATAGTTCTGAGAGTCACTTGTAAGGAGTTAGCCTCATTATGGGTCCCAGTCTAACCCCTGGATAGGGGTTGTAATCTGGTAAGAGGCTTCTAACTCACAAAGGATGGAAGTTCAGCAAGGACTCGGAGCCTTAGCAAAATGAAGGGGATCCAGCCTACATGGCTTCTGTGTGCCTCTGGTCACAGGTGTCCCCATCTCCAGCAGGAGTTAGGCAGGTTCGCACCTCCAGCTGAGGTCTTCCTGCCCAGCTTCTGGTTCCACTTTGCCATTTCTCTAGAAACTTGGTCTGTTTTGCTTTTTTTTTTTTTTTTTTTTTAGGCCCACTTTCTTTTATACTCGTTGCCTTGATTTCTGTCCCAAGGCTGGCATATGCTGATGTTCCATTCCAGATGAGATGGAGGGCCTTCCCAGGAGTCATGAACTCATTTCTCCCCAGCCCGAGTGGGGCTGCAGAGCAAGACAGCACCAGCCATAAGTCTTGGAATGAGGGGTTAGGGCTGTGTCTCCCAGCCTCGTATGGGGAAGGGGTTTCTAAGCCCACCTTTTCCAGGCCTCAGGACCTGAGCACGGGAGGCCAACGCAGCACACGGGTGGGCTATCAGACACACTTGTGAAGACATTCCTGGGTAGGCACACAAGCCCTGGCACTTGAGTCTCTGCTTCCAGGTGACAGGGGAGTGAATATTAACAGAGCTGAAGTGAGTCCAGCCAAGTGTATCTCACAATTGACTCAGTTTACAAGGCCCTGGAGTCTCAACCTTCTATCTGTCCTGATACCAGAGCAGAAGAACTGCGAGGTGAGGGGAAGTTTCCTTGGGACCCATCAGCCCAAAGACTTGGAACTGAGGCCTAGGGTATGGCGCGGCAGGGGGCCCTCCAAAGGTCACAGCTGGGCAATAGCAGAATCACTTTGCATTTTTGGGTCACCTCTTTCTTGGTTGAGGGGCCAGGCGAGGTCTGCTGCCTGCCTCTAGGCCCCCCAGCGTGGGATTCTAGTGTGGGAGTGGGCTGTGAGGTCAGGGAGCCAGGCCTGGGTAGCCAGCTCCATGTTTCCTGACTCAGGCGCCACCTCTGGGTCAGCCCGGGGCACATTCTTTGCTGACCCTTGGAAGCTGTGCTTGATGTCTCTGTTGATACTTTGATGGGAAATTCAGAAAAAGAGACTGTGAGGAAAAATGATCAGTGGAAGAATTCTTCAGCTGGGGAAAAGAAGAATTTGAGGGATGTTTGGTCCGTTCAAGCCACTGTGCTAAATATATTCATGCTTTCTTTTATCCATTGATGGATTGAGTCAATAACTATTTTGTGTGCCTGTTTTGTGGCAGGCACTGTGCCAGGCTCTGGGGATATAATAGGCCATATGTGATATGGTTCTTAATCTCATAGAACATTTACAAGAACAGGAACCAGAATTATTCATGAAGTGCTATGTAGGGAAGGCATACGGCTTTATGAGGCCTTACCGCAAAGAACATGCCCTGGGCTAAAGAGATAAGACGTGAAGGGAAGCCATGTTGACCTGGTGAAGTTGGGTGGGAGAAGAGCAGAGGGAAATGGCTTGTTCAAAGGCACTGGGGTGAGATGTCACTGCTCGCTTACTTCCAAGGAACTGAAAAGTCAGACTGGTGTGCAAAATAAGCTCGTGTGCATGTGTGTGTGTGTGCGTGCATGTAGTATGATTGAACAGGCTCAAGCAGCCCATATGGGACCATTGCCACATCATCTGTTGATAGCAGAACTGAAAGGATGGTAGGAACCCCATTTTACCAACATGGAGGGGTCAAATGACTTGAACAGGCCCACGCATTCAGTCAGGGACCCATCCAAGAGCCTATGTCAGGTCAGCAGATGAGGCCACCCCTTTCCATTGCTGGGCACAAGGGGCACTTCAGCATCTGAACAGGACACCCTGGGCCGTGGGCATCTCATGCCCTTCTCCAATAGGGAAGGAGAAGAAGAAAGCCCGGCACGTGAGGAGGACGGGGCCATGGCTGTTTTTGTTTGCCTCGGTGATTCCACGTGGATACGTTGGACAAGGAAGACTAGACTAGAAACGGCATCTCTGAGGACTGTCCCTCCTCTAAGATGTTCGCTGATGGTTGTTCTGAGAGGTCAGGGCAGGGCAACATGGTACGGTCCTATCAAGAACCTGTCATGTCCCAGGCTCTATGCTAGGCACTGAGGGTCTTAGGATGAGTGAGGTACCCGGGGAGCGGAGAGAAGAGACTTCACTGTGAGACAGAGGGCTCAGATGGTGTAGGAAGGAAGGACTGGTCCTCGGAGAGGAGCATGTGAACAGCTCGTGGGTCTGAGTTACCTTTCTTTCTCCTCTACTGCCTAAGTCTCCATTATTTATTGTTTGTTTGTTTGTGGACTGGGTCAAATCCAAGGCTTTTCCATGCTAGACAAGTGTTCTAGCATCGAGTCCCCCCACAACCCCACCCCATGTGTCACTACTTACACAGGACTCAGGGGCTTTCCTCCAGCCAAAACTTTTTTTTTTTTTTTTTTTTGCAAGGAGGTCAAAATGCACTTGAGTTGTGGGTGAAGAGCTGACACTGCCCCAACCAAGGAGCCAAGTCCTCTAGTGCCTCCAGCTGCTCTCTTTCAGCCGCCAACAGCCACTTGGAACGGGTTTGGGCTTCTGGAATGTTCTCCATGCAGTACCCTCCCTGGCCCCACCTCTCCCACCCCTCCCTGGCTCTATGGCCTGTGGGTCAGCTGCTCACTGGGGAACTGGAGGAGGAAGACCGCATCAGGAGGGAACATGTGAGGGTGGGGGGAGGCCAAGGGTCATAGATGAGCACGGAACCAACCAGAACTAGCAAGAGCTAGAGGGACCTGACCCTTCTTAGATCGCTCTGTGCTGGCTGGGCAGGTGGGAACTGAATCCCAGGGAGGCTCTGATGAGTAGAAGAAATGCAGGTCTCTTGTCCTCAGCTGGGCAGTGGACAGACAGCCAAGGAGCAGACAGAAGGGGGGAAGCATTTTCTACATGGAGCTTTGAGTCTGGAAGCTTGTGGAAAGTGATGTTTGGCCCCTGGGCATTGAAGCAGCCTAGTTGTGAACTCAGGAAACAGGGGCTTTCCCAAAGTCCCTCCTGCCCTGTCCCCTGAGGGGTGCAGGTGGCCTGTAAGGTCTGATTTGGGGTTGGAGGGGTAGGAAAGGTGGCTGGCCATGAAGGATACTGTGGGAGGAAGTCAGTCGTGATGAGCAGGGCACTTGACTGTGGAGTAGGGGCTGGTCTCTCAGTGGCCTTGGTCCCCTCAGCTGCCTGGATTATAGGGCTGTCTCGCGACACTGTGGTGGGCACCAGGCTACTGCTTCTGTCCAGGAAGTGGACCATTCCCTAGGTTTAGACCCCCAGACCTTTGAGGTTGCACCTAGCTTTCTGTGTTTTAGGAGCCGTAGGGGATGAGGAAGGGGTCAGTGGGACCTCGGCCAGCACAGGATTTCTGACAACCTTAGGACTTCTAGAGCCCCTCCTCCCAGTCCTCTGTGTCACCCTACCCTTCCACTGTGTCTCTTGTTCAGGGCTAGGAGGGGAAGCACAGTGGCTAGCCACTCTGTTTGGACAAGCAGAGTCAGCGGTGGCCAGGCGGCCTGGAAGTGGTTCTGTGCCCAACTGCAGGCCTGAGTTTCGCTTCCTACTGGTGGAACACGGAGGGTGTAGTGTAAGGCGCGGTGCTAGCCAGCCAGCTGTATGGGTCAAGATCTTGGCAGAATCTGGTGGCGCTTTCCACCAGCAACTGAAGCAAATTTAATGGATGATTGAAAAACTTGGGTACATACCAGTGAGGGCGTGAAGCCCTGTGGCTCCCTGGCGGGAATGGGAGCGGCCTCTACCCAGCCAGAAGGAGCCAGGAAAGCTGGGAATGAATGGGATTAAGCTGTGGCCCTGGATGATGAGCCAGCATCCCCCATCTTCTCCTCTACCTCCTGCTAGTCCTCCTCTCCCCTCCCCCCCCAGGCAAAGGCCAAAGCTATCTGAAGCCATAGAGCAAGGGGCTTAGGGGCCATGGTACTACGACTAAAGACGCCGAGAACATAAGCGACCTGGTTTTGGATGGTCACACGGACCATGGTTAAGCGAGGGCTGGGACTGGGCTCCTAGGCCCGTTCTGCCCCGTGCTGGCTGTGTGACTAGCTCGAGGTGCTTACATCCTCTGAATCCTACTTTCCTCATACAACTGCTGGCTGTGTTTGTCATTATGGGTTGCCCTATGAAATTGGCATTTCTCTGGCTCATGACCTGATGTCTGTGTGAGACTGTAGGTCCCCCTAGGACACCCAGAACTTACATCGTGAGCTTAGAGACTGACTGCTGCTGTCCGTAGCCCCGGCTGGCTGTGTATCCCCGGCAAATTGCTCTCCCTGTCTGGGCTGAGGAGACGGGGGACACATCTGCCTGCCACCTCGTTTTAGTTTGCTGCAACACAGCCGAGCCGTTCATCTAGGAACATGTGCAGACGCTGCCACGCTGTGACAGCAGGGCTGCATAGTTACGACAGAGACCTCCTGACCCCCACCACTTAAGCCATGTGCTACCTGACAAAGAAATAGATCAGCAAGGTCACGAGACCTCACAGCAGCTCAAGCTCCACAGCGCTGGGCCCTAGTGGTCAGAGTCCAGGCTTTCCATGTCCAGTTGGCCTGAGGTTTCCATGAGGTGAGCTGAGGGGCTGCTTGAGGGAAGCCTTGTGGGCTCTGCCAACAACCTGTACTTGAGCTTAGGGGTACCCCAGATGGCTGGTCCTGTGGTACCTGGAATAGCCCACCCTGGACCTGCTCTTTCCAGACATCCTGCCCTGCCCCCTATGGCAGGCCACCAGGAGCGCTGTGCAAAGGGCCTGGCCTGCAGAACGTCTTCTCACTGTGTTCAGGGAGGCCTTCGTATAGAATGTTGGGGACACAGTCTCCTGTGGAGTCTGCTCTTATAATATCCCGGGTGACACCCCTCCTTCCCAAGACAGCTTTCCTTTGGATTAGGGGAGCCATCCTTCATTGCTGTTGCCTTGAACCCTAGACTCGTGCTTCTGAAGGACCTAGGCAAGGACTCAGAACATTTCACACCTGACCCCCAGGGGCTGCCGCACCTGACCACCCCAGGAGAGCACCTTTGCCCAGGCTGGCTTTAGGACGTGTCCTAGGTGTGGCAACAGGGGTTGTGTGCTCAGGCCTTGTTCCTAGGAGGTGACAGTGGTGCCAGGATCACAGGGTACAGGAAAGGTGTCCATCTCGGATCATGTTCCTGGAAAAAGCCAGTGCCCTGCTTCCTCTTGTTTAATGTCCAGCTGGTTTCAGGGATGGCCTCAGCATCTGGGGTGGGGACATGGCTAGGCACTGGACTGGGCATCAGGTGGCCTGGGTACAGCCATGCTTGTGTCATTTCACTCTCTAGGCCTTTGTCTCCTCATCTGTCACATTGCCTTTCTGCCTCCCCCCAATATTACTTTGCACACCAGGTGGAATGCCACGTGAATGCCCCTTGCATAGGGCCCAGTGCTTCAGAACTGCCAGAGTGGGCACAGAATGTCTAGCTCCGCCTGGGCACGTGGTTGGTTCTCTGCGTCAGGCTCCTGAGGAATTCTAAGTGTGAGGCAGAGGTGGGTGGGGTGTGAGAGAGTCTACAGCAGCTGGCACTGGGCATCGCTAGGTGAGGGAGCTGGGCATAGAGAGGACTGGGCACTTTCCTGAGAAAAGGTAGGTCAGGTCAGATGGGGGCTCTGATGTACTTGGGGACCCTGGAAGGACCTGGGACCAGGCAGCAAGGCCGCACAAACGACGTGCCTCAGAGGAGATGCCAGCCATGGGCAATGTCCGGATGTGGAGGGAAAGATGCTGGTGGGCAGGTGGAGGCTGAGCCTAGGGGGCCAGGAAGCTTCTGGGAGCTAGCCCTGCTTAAGGCGTGCCTCGGGGTGGAGCGAGTATGGAAGGCAGGAGCACCAGGTGTGGGCGCTGTTGGTGCACTCACTACCGCTCCCCTCCGCTGGACTCTGGGGGCTGTGCTTTGGTAAGTTGGGTGGGCACCCAGGGGATCTGCACTCAGTCTTTGTCCCCTTGTTCTTTCAGAGCCCCGGAGCTATGTAGAATCTGTGGCACGGACTGCAGTGGCTGGGCCCCGAGTTCATCAGGATGCTGAGCCCAAGAGTTTTGGTGTCCCAGCCGCCCAGGCCTACAGCCATGAGACTCCCCTGAGGAACGGGACCCTGGGTGGCTCCTTTGTCTCCCCCAGCCCTCTGTCCACCAGCAGTCCCATCCTCAGTGCTGACAGGTAAGCCAGGAGGGAGTGCCCGGGATGAAAGTGCAGGCTGGGGCACAGGGTGAGGCCCCATGGGATCTGCCCTGCATCGTGGACAGAAACCCCACACCTTGAAAACTAGTTCCTTAAGGGGCAGGGAGAGTGCCCCTGAGGGTTAAATTTAGGTCAAGCCAGAAATAAATGATTTGCGATTCCTGTTCAATTCTACTAAGTGATTGGTACTGGCGCGAGCAGGTGCAGTCCGTCTCCCAGTTGCAGCTTCTCAGCAGTGACCGCTGGCATGCATGGGACAGTGCCCAGGTGCCAGGCACTCTGCTCAAAGCTTCGTGCAGGTCTCTACTCTTCACTGCAGTGCCGAGAGCCAGGCTTCCACTTCTCCCACAGTAAACTGAAGCTCAAAGGGTCAATAGCTGAGCAGTAGCAGAAAATGGCTTCAGCTCCCAGCTGTGCGGAGTGCGGAGCTCATGTGGCTCTCTGCTCCCTGACCTGAATGTTTCCTTCATGACATGAGAGCTGTGTGCGCCCAGAGCTGGAGGGGAAGTCGAGCGCTTGGGCCTCAGAGCAGTAGCCGTTGCTTCTGTCCAGGGAAACAGAGAGGATTCTGAAGGCTGGAGCTGTGGTGGGGAGCCCAGAAGGATGGCAGGATGTCTTGGGAGTGATGAAGAGGAGGGAGAGCATTCTGGAAGGCTAGCAGGACAGACTAGGGTGTGAGGAGGAGGGAGAGCGCAGGGCCTGCAGCCTCTGAGGGAGGGGCATCTTGGTAGAGAGACACTGACATCCCTCTGAGAGCTCCAGACCCCTGGGAGGGAAGCCTGGCTTGGGGTAGGGGGCTGGGAACTGGCCCTCACATGGGCTCAGTAGAGGGAGGCCCCATATTGAGGGTACCTTGAGTGGCTGTGAGGGCGGGTGGGAGTGAGATTTCATGCCATGGATGGGAAAGCAACAACCAGAGGTCAAGACTGGCTCAGTGAAGGCCTGGAGGCAGAGTCCCGGGCCTGGGGGAGGTGGGAACAGGAGCAGACCATGCTTACCGGAAGTAGCCCAGGAGGGGCGACTGCTCCACATCCCTTCTGGAACCCACACGCCCCTTGCTGGGGCCCCCAGAACCTACAGACTCTCCAGCCCTCCTCCTTTACTGGGGCTAGTCTGCCAGGCTGCTGTGCACCCCTTACTCACTGGTCCAACCCTGAGTCCTGCCCAGTTTGGAGGTGGGGTGCCAGGCAGGCAGATGAGCAGAAATTCTCCCTCTGCCTTCAGATTCTGAAACCTCAAGCCAGGCATGAGCCCCTTGCCTTTCCCACCTTGCCCTCTTTCTAGCGCCCGTGCAGGAGAGAGGCGGCACTGTTTCTAAGGCGTGGTGCTGGCAGAGGGGGTAGTCCCTGAGAGAAAGCAGGGGCGCCTTCATTTGCCCTAGCCATGCTACCTTGGCCACCATGGGCTCGGGACACTGGGAGTGTTGCCATGGCTTCTCACCCAAATTGCCCCTGTGCAGGGCTGGGTTTATTTATTTATTTATTTATTTTCAGACTCCGGAAACTGCATTTTCCCCCTGGGATTAATCTTTCAGAACTTCGCCTTAGCAGCCCAGCCCTCCCTGCCCAGTCTTCCCTCAGAATGGTTTTATTCCCTCTGGGAGTGGCATTCCACTCTGGCCCCTTTTGGGTGTTTGTCCTGACCTTCTTCCTGTCTGGCTTCTTGCCTGGCCCTAGAACACAGCCTACCCAGCCTTCCCTGTCCCCCGGGGACCCTGTGTCAGGATCCTCCCCTCCCCAGGGCTCCTGTGCGCCACCAGGTGCCTTGTCTCAGTAGTGGTGATGCTAAGGGCCGTGCTGGGACAGCTACCTTGAGTTTCCACTGTGACTGCTTTGCTTTGGCTAATGGTCAGGAGTCGACATGGTGTAGTGGAGAAATGTGGGCTCTGGAATCAGACATAGCTGAGTTGAGACCTGGTGTCTAGAGGCTGTGTGGTCCTGCGCTCATTGCTTAACCCCTGCGACCCTCGGTCTCATTTTCTAATGGTTCCATAAGGTAATGTATAAAGGCCCCGAGGTTCCTCCGTACTGGGAGTGGAGCTTTTTATCACTATTGCTGGTTGAAGGAAGGCTGAGCACTCAAGCGACAGTCCACCCTTCACTGACCTCTCTACCGGCCATTCTCTCCATCTCTCTCTCTCTCTCTCTCTCTCTCTAGCACTTCCATGGGCAGTTTCCCATCCGGGGAGAGCAGCGACCAGGGTCCCCGGACACCGACCCAGCCCTTGCTGGATTCCAGCTTCCACTCCGGCAGCCTGGGGCAGCCCAGCCCTGCCGTGCAGAGAAGTTACCAGAACTCTTCACCCCTTCCAACCGGAGGCAGCAGCTATAGCAGCCCCGATTACTCCCTTCAGCAGTTCAACTCCTCTCCCGAAAGCCAGGCCCGTCCTCAGTTCAGTGCTGCCAGCGTCCACACGTTGCCTGGGAGTCCCCAAGCACGCCACAGGACAGTGGGCACCAACACTCCCCCTAGTCCTGGCTTCGGCCGGAGGGCCATCAACCCCAGCATGGCAGCTCCTGGCAGCCCCGGCTTGAGTCACCGCCAGGTGATGGGCCCTCCAGGCCCTGGTTTCCATGGCAATGCGGTTTCTGGCCACCCAAGCAGTTCAGCAACCACACCTGGGAGCCCCAGCCTGGGCCGCCACCCAGCAGGGACCCACCAGGTCCCAGGTCTCCACGGCAATGTGGCCACCACTCCAGGGAGCCCCAGTCTGGGTCGGCACCCTGGGGCCCATCAAGGCAGCCTGGTCTCCGGTCTCCATGGCAATGCAGTCATCAGTCCCGGGAGCCCCAGCCTGGGCCGACACCTGGGAGGATCCGGATCCGTGGCTCCCGGCAGCCCTAGTTTGGACAGGCACGCAGCCTATGGTGGCTACTCTACCCCAGAGGACCGGCGACCCACGTTATCCCGACAGAGCAGTGCCTCTGGCTACCAGGCTCCTTCCACACCCTCCTTCCCTGTCTCCCCTGCCTACTACCCGGGCCTGAGCAGCCCTGCCACCTCACCCTCACCTGACTCAGCAGCCTTCCGGCAAGGGAGCCCCACACCGGCCTTGCCAGAGAAGCGGAGGATGTCAGTGGGGGACCGGGCAGGCAGCCTCCCCAACTACGCCACCATCAACGGGAAGGTGTCCTCCTCTCCTGTCACCAGTGGGATGTCCAGTCCCAGTGGGGGCAGCACTGTCTCCTTCTCTCATACCCTGCCTGACTTCTCCAAGTACTCAATGCCAGGTGTGTCTTTTCCTCTCCATTTCTACCTGTCCCACTGACAAATTGAGCCCAAGAGTTAGGGCGTCTGTCCCAACCGCTCCTCGACAGACAGCCTTGGCCGGGTAACTGACTCTCGAGCCCTGGGTCCTGGCAGGTGTGGCGAGGGGGATGAAGTAAGGACAGGAATTTGCCATTAGGATCACCAGCACCACCATCAATAGCCTGAGCTATTGACTATCTCATTTAGTCCCCCTAGGTCCCCCCAACCGCCCCGGTGAAGTGAGTGCCATTAACCCTGTTTTCTTCAGGAGCACACTTAAGACCTGTAGAGCTCTGTCGTTTGGCCAGCGTCATGCAGTTCCTAGGTAGCAGAACTGGCTTCCTGGCCAGGCCCATACTGACCCCAAACAGGTGCCCTGCAAGCACCATGGGAGTATCTTTAGCAGGCGTCCATATCTGGAAGGTTACTGTGATGTAGCAGAGCATTCCTTCCAAACCGAAGGTCTGGCTTTCCTCAGCACTACATGCATCAGTAATGGTGGGTCTGGTGGGCAGACGCGACTGGGGGGGGTGGTGGGGCGGAATTCTTTGGCAGAGCCTGGTGTGATATCCTGGCTTCCCAGAAGTCTGTGCGGGGTTTCATGGTGAATTCCTCACCTGCCTCCAGACTTTGGCTTCTCCTCTGCCTCCACGGAGATGTGTTCCTGAACACAAAGGTCAAGGCCTCCGGTGACCCACAACTTCTCAATCAGACCTTGACTTTGGGCATAGTGGTCCTGAGGCCCTGTGTGTCCAAGGCGGATGCAGTCTAGGGAGAACTTAAGGTGCCCGAGTCGCTCCCTGTGTCGTGTGTTACTCCCAGGTCCTGCCAAGCTAAGACGCGGAGAGTGACCCTGTACACACACACACACCCCCCAGCTTCCTGCCACCCACCAGGGACATCTGGTTCCCAGTCGCTCTCCTTGAAAGATGCAGAGCTTCTAGGAGTATTTCCTGTTTCCCACCATCTTCCCTGCCTAAAATAGCCCGTGGAGCCAACACAGGAAGGCACGTGGGACGGCAGCCGTCTCTGACAGCTCCTTAGACAGTGGGGTTGGGACTTCAGAGCAGGGTGGGGCGCTAAAGCCATTGTGGGAGCCAGCACCCAGCTGGGGAAAGAGCTGAGCCCCCTCTGTCCTCTGGAGACACGGCCCAAGTGCCCACAGTAGAAACGGCCCTCATCCTGCCATAGCAGCCAAGGATCCCTTCTGTACCCTTGACTCCACGTCATCTTCAGCGTAGGGTCTCTGGCTTCAGTATGCTGTGAGGACAGGAGAGGACAAGTGGAACTGGAGTTTTTCTCTTCTCATCTTCCTCCAACTCCCTTCCTTTAGTTCTTTGGAGCCTAAGATGAGTGGCTGTGGAGAGGGAGAAGGAATTCTAGCATTCTGCAATGAAATGCAATGGTTGTCATCCCCAGAGCCTATTCAGTGTTTTAAGAAGAACTAGGATTAAAGAACTCAAACCTCAGAGCGCAAAGAGATAATGACTAAGAGCTAGCCACTTGTAGTCCTAGCAGTGGGAGGACGCTGCTAGAGACAGCCAATTCCGGGGAAATTCTGAAGTTGAATTCGATTTTATCCAAGCTCTCTGACAGAACCCATAGTGTGCGGAGGGAACGGCCACGAGTGCTTCTCCCATTTAGAGTCTAGGTCTGTCTGTCAGAAGGTGAGAGTGGCTTTTGGCCCTTCTGATGCAGAACACTGCTTTCCATGTGGGTAAAGAGGGGATTGGGCTTCAGGGGACAGACATGGATCTTCCTGGTCCTCCTCCGCTGGGACGAGGCTAGGAAATGGAGCCCATGGAGAAAATATTAGATGGGTGTCAACCTGTGGGAAGGAAGTGGGAAAGATGTCCCAGATATTCTAGGCATGAAGAGGACGGAGCTTTTCACTGGCTCTGAGGAGACCCTGCCAACTGAAGAGGTGCTGGACCACCTTGGTGGCTGGCAGGAGGCAGGGCTTTGGTGAGAAGTCTGTTGGATGCCTCCTGCCATGTTCTGATATTTGGGGGTCTAGCTTGTTGTGTTACTTTCCAGAAGTACAGAAATGTATTCTGTCCTGGCTAAGGCCCATGTCCCAGACGCTGGGAGTCAGCAGGGCTGCTGCTCCTCCTGGGTCTCCAAGGGGGTGCCTGTTTCCATGAGTCTCCACGCATCTCCCCACGCTGGTGGTTTCCTGTGCCCCTTGCTTTGCAGATGCTGTTAGTTACTGTCCTTGTCGCTGTGATCAAATACCTGACAAATGCAGTGTGATGCAGGGAGGGTTTGTTATGGCTTACAGATCTAGGAGGTACAGTCCATCATTGTGCGGTAGGCAGGGTGGTAGTGTTGGTAGGCAGCTGTTCTCATTACATCTGCAGTCGCAGTCAGGAAGGAGAGTGAGCGAGCGAGAGAGAAAGAGAGAGAGATGCTGGTGCTCAGTTCACTTTCTCTTTTTTCCTCAGCCCATGGGAGGGTACTGCCCACAGTTCATCTGGCCTTCCTACTTCAACTAAGCTAATCTAGAACTCCCTTGCAGACATACCCGGGCAATGTCTCCTAGGTGATCTCAGATCCTGTCAAGTTGGCAATATGAGTCATCACAGATGTGTCACCCCAACTTCTGTCTTCATCATTCATCTTTTAAAATATGTTATTTTTATTTATTTGACAAAGAGGGGAGAGAGAGAGAGAGAGATTGAATGGGCATGCCAGGGCCTCCAGCCACTGCAAATGAAGTCCAGATGCATGCGCCCCCTTGTGCATCTGGCTAACGTGGGTCCTAGGGAATCGAACCTGAGTCCTTTAGGTTTGCAGGCAAATGCCTTAACCGCTAAGCTGTCCCTCAGCCCCATCATTCATCCTTTGGGGACACTGGTCATATCCAGCCTTCATCTCAATTTGATTGCATATGCAAGGACTTGCTTTATCAGTAAGGCCATGCTCATGGACTTGGAGGGCTAGGACTTCCATATATCTTTTTTGGGAAGGACACAGTTCAGTCCATAAGGCTTCTTTTTTTTTTTTTAAATTTATTTATTCATTTAGAGATAATGAGTGTGCCAGAGCCTTTTGCCACTGCAAACAAACTCCAGATGCAGGCACCACTTTGTGTATCTGGCATTACATGGGTACTGGGTACTCAAACCAGGGATGCCAGGCTTTGTAAGCAAGCACCTTTAACTGCTGAACCATCTCTCCAGGCCAACACTCTTTTTTTTTAGGGGAGGGAATGTGATTCATTCTGTAATACTTTCCTCTCTTCTTTCAGACAACAGCCCCGAGACACGGGCTAAAGTGAAGTTTGTCCAGGACACTTCTAAGTATTGGTACAAGCCTGAGATCTCCAGGGAACAGGGTGAGTACAGGGTGACATTGTGCTTTGGTGGTCCTTCAGTGGACGCAGTGTACTGCTGCCCACCGTGTCTTTCTTGGTCAAGGGACAGAAGTAGTGGTCACAGCGAGTGTGTTGGGGTCCAAGTGAGAGAGTAAAAAGCACTCACCACAGAAAGGGAGGAGGCCAAAGCAGCTGCTTGGAAGGTTCCAGCAAACCCTTGGGTTTTCTGAACCAAGTCAAAGGCCTGCCAAGAGTATAAGAAACTTTAGACCTCTAACTGTATAAGGTGGGAGCGTTTTGTATTTTACAATAAAAAAAACTTGGGAACATGAGCCTGGAGCTGAGGCTTTCCTCAGGTCTCAAGGAAGGTCTGTGGGTCATGGGGGGATGATCGATGAGCAAGGTCAGCTTGCAAGCTTACTCTGTGCTTTCAAATAAAGTTTTATTGGCATTCGGCCCTACCTGTTAATGGCACACTATCTGCTTCTTGCAGTGGGGCTCAGCTGAGTAGTTGCTACAAATTACACAGCTGGCAGAGCATCCAACACTCTCTGGCCACCTAAAGGAATTTGCTCCCCTCTCGGTCCAGGAGGGCCCTGGGAGTGCTTACATTTTGAATTCATATCTTCTGTCTCCTTCCAACTCAGCCATTGCACTCCTTAAGGATCAGGAGCCCGGGGCCTTCATCATCCGTGACAGCCACTCCTTCCGAGGGGCCTATGGGCTGGCCATGAAGGTGTCTTCGCCTCCTCCAACCATCACACAGCAGAGTAAGAAAGGTAGAGTCCTCTCCTAGCTGGGCCCCAGGCTTGGGACTTCCTGGTCCCTTCAGACCCCGGGTGCTGAGCAGGATCCTGACTCCCATCAGAGCGGACCTGCCCCCCCCCTCCCCAGAAGCCCGTGGAGAGGACATTTGGGTTTTTGACAGCAGAGCCAGGGAGCACTCTCCTGAGGACTCAGTGGGGAGGGAAAGGAGCGAGGGTGAGCTCTAGCCTCCTACACCTTGGAGAAGTTATGATGAAACATTGCGGGGGCTGGGTGGGTGGAGGGGAAGCACCACAACAATAAAATGACCAATTCTTTGTCTTCCTTTTGGTCCCAGGAGACATGACCCATGAACTGGTGCGACACTTTCTGATAGAGACGGGTCCCAGAGGAGTCAAGCTCAAGGGCTGCCCCAATGAACCAAACTTTGGTGAGTGTCCAGGCCCCACTGTATGGTGTAAACCCTATCCCAGGCTCTTTCTCCCCCCCCCTAACACACGCACACACACCTGGGTCTGACCCCCTAACTCCCTTGTATCCAGCCTCTGCCAGTTCTCTGCGTCACGGCTTTAGCAGAGGAAAGGAACAACTGCCACGTTTGCAACTCCAGTTTTATTTGGGGCATGCCGGTTGTTACGCTCCGTGTACTGTACTTTCTACTTGTCCTTCCCCTCCAAACTGATGACCAGCACGTTGCAGTGACAGCTATCAGGACAGCTGCCCTTCTTGGCCACCCACAATGTAAAAGTCACTGTCTAGGTGCCTCAAGTTACTTTGGATGTCACAGCAGTCCTGTATGACAGATGGTCCTCTCTCCATTTGTTTTACACATCAGGAAACGTATATGTGTCACTTAGCTGAGGTGACGTAGATGCGTAGTGATGGAGGTGGGGTTGTTGCTACCGTTCTAATAATCCTACTGCGCTGTTCTGAGCAACACTGTCCCCCACCCCCACCCCCACTGGAGGGACGTGGGAGAGGTGGCAGGAAGAACTGTCTATCCAGGAGAGTTATTAAGTCCCCTTATGACTAGCAGATTAGCCTCTAGCGGCTTCTCCCTTCGGTCTTGCTAAGAGGGGCGGGGCCGAGCTTCAGCTCTACTGGTGTGTGTGTGTGTGTGTGTGTGTGAGAGAGAGAGAGAGAGAGAGAGAGAGAGAGAGAGAGGTACTGAAGACGCTGACGGCTGTGCCGGGGAGCTCGGTGCTGCAGCGCTCAGGTCCTAGCACTGGCAAATAAATAAATAGAAAGGAAGAAAGAAAGAGAAGGAATCTAGAGAGGATGTGGGGGTCCTCACCACCCCTTGCCTATCCACACCCCAGTCACGCTACCCCTTTGTTCTGTCTTGCCCTACAGGCTCCCTGTCAGCCCTGGTCTACCAGCACTCTGTCATCCCGCTGGCCCTGCCCTGCAAGCTGGTCATTCCAAGTCGAGGTAAGCACACCTTCCTGCTGGCCATTCCTGAGCTCAAAACCCATTTCTCCTCTCCTCTGTCTTCTCTCCCCTTACCCGTCCCTCCTCCCCTTCCTGTATCCTTCTTCCTCTCCCTCCTGTCTCCTTCTTCTCCCCTGCTCTTTCATTTTTAAATTTTAATTAATTAATTAATTTATTTATTCATTTGAGGGGGGGGCAGAGGGAAAGAGAATGGGCACATCAGGGCCTCTAGCCATTGCAAACAAACTCCAGACACATGTGCCATCTTTGCATCTGGCTTACGTGGGTACTGGGAAATTGAACCTGGGTCCTTAGGCTTCACAGGCAAGCACCTTAACCGCTAAGCCATCTCCTAGCCATTCTCTGCTCTTTCTTCCCACCTCTTCCCTCTCTTCTTCCCATCTCCTTCCTCTTCCCCCATTGTCCTTTTCTCCCCCTCTCCCATTTCCCCACCCTCTTCCCTTTCCCTTTTCCTCTCTTTGTTTATAAAAAGAAGTTTTAGTTCATTAAGAAGGTTAAGCCCAGCAGCATCAATTGACTTTCCAGATTGTTTTAGGAAATACTCTGGAGGCTTTAAGAAATGCACTCTGAGTTCTCAGAATAAGCCTCATCCTGGGGCAGGCCCAAGAAGCAGGAGATAGTCACAGGAGGACTGTGTCCTGGAAGATGAGAAAACTTCCAGTATCTGTTAACAGTTTCTATTTACCCAACTCAGCTCATTGAATTATTAATAATAATTGGTCAGTGTTATTTAAGTTCAAATGCAACTTCAATAACATTAGTAACCACACAATTTCGACATTGATTAATTTGTACAGAATTTGTTGTGAGAATTTGGCAATTACAAAACTGTTTGAAATTTAAATCATATAAACCACAGGTTCTCAAAGTGTGGTCCTGGAGCTGCTGCAGCACCCAGGAAACTTGTTCAAATGCAGATATTCTCATGTCCCACCTCATCAGAAACTGAGTCAGAGCCCTGTCCTGATGATGCACCGTCTGGTCCCAGACACTCAGGGGGCTGAGGCAAGCAGATCACAGGTTCAAGACCTGCTTGTGCTACAGAGTTCAAGGCCAGCCTGGGCAATATAGGGAGACCTTGTCTAACAATACAAAGGTAGATAAGCCGGGAATGGTGGCACACACCTTTAATCCCAGCATTTGGGAGGCAGAGGTAGGATTGCCATGAGTTCGAGGCAACCCTGAGATTACATAGTGAATTCCAGGTCAGCCTGTGCTAGAGTGAGACCCTACCTGGAAAAAAAAAAAAAAAAAGAAAGAAAAAGGTAGATAGAAGGCTGGGAAATTTAACTCAGTGGTGGAGTGCTTGCATTTCATGTCTGGGTCCCCAGATTCAATTCCCAACACTACCAAACGAAACGACTCTTGCTTAGATCCAGCAATCAGTGTCCTAACATGTCTGCATACCAGAGTTTGAGAAGCACTGGGACAAACCACACACTGAATTCTCCTCCCCATCTGCCTTCTTCTCTTCTGGTTTTATTTTTAATTTTATTTTGGGTTTTTCAAAGTAGGGTCATGCTCTAGGTCAGGCTGACCTAGAATTCACTATGTGGTCTCAGGTTAGCCTTAAACTCACGGCCATTCTCCTACCTCTGCCTCCCCGAGTGCTGGGATTAAAGGCGGGCGCCACCACGCCCGCCTTGACTTTATTTCTAAAAGCTTTTCTTAAAAAAATATATGTAGACCAGACTGCCCTTCATTTCACAATCCCCCTGTCTCCTGATCATGCCAGGATTTATAGGCATGCACCTCCACTATATATGGCATTCAATTTTTTAAAATTATTTATTTATTTATTTGAGAGAGAGAGAACATGAGGCAGAAAGAAAGAGAGAGAGAGATTGAGCACGCTAGGGTCTTCAGCCACTACGGACGAACTCTAGACACATGTGCCACTTTGTTGTGCATCTGACTTATGTGGGTCCTGGGGAAAAGCCGTCTCTCCAGCCTCCCCCCATTTTTCTTGTTAAGGTATAGTTGAAATAAAAATGGTGCTACATGGACATAAAGAAATGTGTTGCTATAGGTACGCATTATGTACTGGTGAAGTCAAGCTACCAATGTGGTCATTACTCTGTTCTTTTTTTCTATATTTTATTTTTGGACAAATTTATACAAGTATATAATGTATTTTGACCCCATTACTTTCTCTTGTCCCTCTCCCACTCCCACTGAGCCCCTTATTCCCAGCTAGTCCCACTTCCATACTTTGAGATCCTTTTGAGGTGACCCACTGATTTTCACTAGGGTGGCTTGCATGAGCATAGGGGGCGGGGGACTTATTTTCTAGAGCACAGACAACTTACGAGTGGCTACACCACACTGTTCTTAACCAACGTTAAGCGATGGTTGTGCCACATCCTGCTTTAATGAACTTACTGATGTGTACAAAGACAGGTCAGTGCGTAATACCAGCAGTGCCAATTGCGGTGTGAAGCCTTGCTGCTTGCCAGGTGCCGGGCTAAAACGAGTGCATGGAACATCTCAAAGACCCAGTGATGTGTGGGTACCACCACCCCATCATCATCATCATCATCATCATTGTTTCTTAGAAACTTAGCCAGTGCTGTAGGGAGGGCCGGGTCCTGGCTCTGCTGGACTACAGAGCTCTCCAGCTGCGTACTGGGCACTCCAAGTCATTATATACAACCCGGTGCCAACTCCAGGACCCACTATGCAAGAGTATCTATTACCCAAAGCAAGTGCAGAGCTCATGTTAGGCCCAGCCAAACTTGGGCCTTTTTCCAGCTCTAGGGTTTTAATTACCAACTGAATTTTTGTCTCAGATCCAACAGATGAATCGAAAGATAGCTCCGGCGCTGCCAATTCAACCACTGACCTGCTGAAGCAAGGAGCTGGTGAGTGTCACCTGGGACTGGGCCCCCTGCCAGGTCCTTCTTCTATCTTCTTGCCTTGGCTCATTCTCTAAGGACAGGTTGGAAGTCTCTCCCACACCCAGGAGTCTGTGGGCAGATCACACGTCTGTGTGCAGCTGCTTTGACCCAAGGCTGGCCTGAAGTTCGCTTGTTACCTGCCCCCACAAAATAGCCCTGGGGGTTGGTCCCTGCACCTCCAGTGAGTCCTCCTCGTATCCTTTTCTTCCAGCCTGCAATGTGCTCTTCGTCAACTCTGTGGACATGGAGTCACTCACTGGGCCACAGGCCATCTCCAAAGCCACGTCTGAAACACTGGCTGCTGATCCCACGCCAGCTGCCACCATCGTTCACTTCAAGGTCTCTGCCCAGGGAATCACACTGACTGACAACCAGAGAAAGTAAGTCTTACCTACCTCCTCCAACCCACCTATCCAAGTACTTACGACCGTTACCCATTCACTTAGCACTGATCCATCCCTAAACCCATTTGTCTGCCTGCCCATCCATCCATCCATACATCCGTCCATCCACCCATCCATCCATCCATCCATCCATCCATCCACCCACCCACCCACCCACCCATCCATCCATCCATCCGTCCACCCACCCACCCACACATCCATCCATTTAACAACCTTTCCTCCCTCCCCTCTCTCCCTTCCCCTTCCTTCCTTTCCTCTTCCCTCTCCTTTCTTCCCCTCCTCCCCCCTCCCTCCTTCCCTCCCTTTCTTCTTCCTTCCATTAGGCTGCATTGAGCACGTAGCTATAAATACAACTTAAGAGAAGCCTTTTCTTTAGGAGCAGAGGCCTTCACACTGTGCTCTTTCCTAGTCGCACCCCCCCAGCCCATTTCTTTCCTCTTTCAGTGTCCCCCATCTCTCGTTCACCAGTGCTGATTTCCTTCCCAGCCTCTAGCATGCGGGTCATATTTCAGTGGCATGTCTGTCTACCCCCGTGTGGGGCTCAGGCCCAGTGTGAGCATCTCAGACCAATTAGCTCACGAAGAGAGGCTGTGGGGGCCCGCGGTAGGCCCAGATGGAAGGGAAGTGGCCTTCCCTGAAGGGAGCAGGCGGTAAAAACAGCAACTCCAGAACTCACTTTGGCTACGTTATGTCTGTTCTGTAGACTCTTCTTTAGACGACACTACCCTCTCAACACCGTCACCTTCTGTGACCTGGATCCACAGGAAAGGAAGTAAGTATCTTGTAGGCACCTTTGCTCTAGATTCCGAAGTGTGTGCATGCACAAGCCTGTGTGGTTTGGGCCCAGCCGAAAGCTCTCCTATGTCCAGGGGGGTCTAAGCCATTGTGTTGGGAATCCTGTCAAGTCTCCCCACAAGGAATACATAGAGACCCTTCTGGGGACTAAAATGTCCTCTCCCACCCCTTCTGTCACATCCTTGATCTGGGATAAGTGTCTTCTCTACATGAGAGGCAGGCCACAACATTCTATTTGGAGTGTCCTCTATGACCTTGGAAGCTTTATCTCCTGGAAGTGGGGGCTCCTCTGTCTTCCCCCAGAAGGGCTGAGCTAGGGTGGGTAGGGTTCCTGGGGAGAAGTGTGCTGGTGAACCCTAAGCATCTTTCTCTCCACAGGTGGATGAAGACAGAGGGAGGTGTCCCTGCTAAGTAAGTGTGGCTCCCCCCACCCCCCGCGCTGGCTCTTATGGGAAGGGAGCATGCGTCTAGGCTAGGGGTCCAGAAAGGGCAGTGGGGATCTGCATGCCAAGATCACTGAGATTTAGAGAAAGGAAATACAGTCCGCATCTTGGTACTAACAAAGGAGTGTTTAGGCAAGGGAGAGGATCGGAACAGTTAATGGAAAGAATGAATGAACATTTAAAAATGGATCTTAAATGAAAGGTACAGTTTTAGCAAGAGGAAATGGGTATGGAGGGAGGAGAGAGAGTGATTTAGGAGAGGGAGAGTGTGACCCCCCCCCCCCCCCAGATTACAGGCTCCCAGGGGCAGGGCTGAACCCATCAGCCAGTAATGGTTGTTGAATGAAGCAAGGAGTGAGCACTTCAGAAGAAGTGCTAAGCGTGGCCTGCAGTGAGACCACCTTGCTTGAGAATGCACGGCCCGAAATCTGGCCCTGACCAATGGTGGGGCTCCAAAGGGGCCGTGAGGGGCGGAGGGCACCTTAGCCTTCCATGGCCCTCATAGGGTCACTAGGAACTTCATGTCGCTGCGCGTCCCCATTGTCCCTGCATCTCTTCATGCCCATGCCAGCCTGCCACCCAGCCAGCCAGGCAAGCAGGCCAGAACTTGCCCACAGGGCAGGCAGCCATGCTCAGGACAGGTGTGGCTAGGCGACTCTGGATCCTTGCAGAAGCCAGTAGCTAGAGCCGGCATGCCTTCACTCTGGGCACTCAGAGCTGCTCCTTTAACCTGCCTGGATCGTCCCACCATGCCACAGCCGTAGCCATAGCCAACCTTGAAAGGGAAGTGCTGAGGACTGCCCGAGGTCCCCTGGCTTCACTTCCTGGCTATTACTGTAGGGTTTCCGCCTCTGAAACACGGCTGAGAGAACAGAGCTGTTTGAGGCACAGGACTCTGTGTGTGTGTGTGTGTGTGCACACGCAAGTGTTTGTGGTTATGTGTGTGTACGTACGTGCATGAATACACACTGGCAGGCCAAAGCCAACCTGACTAATTTTAGCTGTGGGCGCCATACACCCCGGGCTGCGGGGTTTCCATCGCTGTCTCCAGCTGTCCTGATTTCCCCATCTCGCTCTAATTAGCAACAAGCTGACTGGGAGGGGCCCCGAGCTCACATTCTGTTCTCTATCTACCCTCATATTTTTAACTCTGTTTTGCAGAGAGATAAGTCCAGATCCCTCCCATTGGTGGTACAGGGTGGAGCTGGGGACAGGTGTGGGGTTCCTTAACCCCCCTCCTATTCTCTGGGCATTTTAGCCAGGAGTGTGTGTGTGTGTGTGTGCGCGCGTAACTGGAGGACCTGCTTGTGCCTTGTCTCCTGACAGGTTATGATCCCGTAGGAACCCTTGGTTTGGGTGGGCCTGGGAAGGATCTAGAAAATGTTCAGCTGGGAATGTTCATACATTTTTGGTCTCCTTGTACCCTTACGATCCTGTTTTGTCACTCACACCCATCCCCCACACAAAGGGGAGTCACCTGCCCTGAAACAAAGCGAGGCCTTGTGTCTGGGACTTGGCCCTGTGGTGAAGAAGATCTGTCTTAGTGCCGCTGCCCCAGTCCCTGCTTTGTGGTGGACGGTGCGGTGGCGGGGGTGGGGGGCTGGGACAGACAGTTGGCTTGAGGCCAGCTTGCCTGCCCAGACCGTCCTCTCAGGCCTGGGATCCTCACACGTGACCCCTCTCCTACCCCTGCAGGCTCTTTGGCTTTGTGGCCCGGAAGCAGGGCAGCACCACGGACAACGCCTGCCACCTCTTCGCAGAGCTTGACCCCGACCAGCCTGCATCTGCCATTGTCAACTTTGTCTCCAAGGTCATGCTGAATGCTGGCCAGAAGAGATGAACCCTGGATCCCGTGCCCAGGGCCAGGGCAGTGGGCACAGGGAATGCAGGGAGGGCATCCATGAATCTTGACCACCTGAAATCCAGAAAGAGGACTTTGGGCCAATTTTGGAGAAGGAGAAGAAAGTGCAACATGGGCAGAAGGAAGTGAATTGCAGAGGGTAGGGGAGAGGGAGAAAGAAAGCAAGAGATGTGTGGATGGAATTGCAAACCCAGAAGCCTCATCAACTAGCCAGAGGTCCTGGCTCCCCTGGCCCCTCTAAGAGGATCGAGCTCCTCAAAGGGAATGAACGGGCTGTTTGGGGGCTAAATTTGGGGGCAACAGAAAAAATGCTATCTCCCTAACCCACCTGCTTTGCAAGGAGAAACCAAGCTGAGAGTAATTTTGCGGCCATTTGGAGGGCAGGCTGCTGAGCCAGATGCCCAGCGTGCCACATCAGGTGGCAGAGCGGTTTCTGGTTTCGCAGACCCGAGGTCTGTGCTTGCTCCTGCGTACTGCGTTGTTGGTGTATGTGTGTCACACCCTCATCTCCACACACTGATGTCTGCCTCTGTTGCTGGAATTACAAACAGCTCTGCTTGTCCGTGTCCCATGTCACAAATACACTGTTCAAAGAAAGTTAGGCTAGGGGTGACAAACCCTCTGTTATAAGACACTCAAGCATGATGGGTAGTGGAGCCTTGTCTCCCAGGTCCCTGTAGCTGCCCTTTAGCATTTCTGGGGGATCTTCAGGTCATTTTTCTACAGAGAGGCCCTGGCAGGGGAGGGAATGCCCACCCCTTGCATCATTAAGCTAGGTTGGAAGAAGTCAAGATCAATATGCCCGTAGTCTTGGGGAAGAGATCTATCAAGAAAGATGGCATCTTCCCTGTGGCTCACAGTGAGCTGGACAAGCACCCCGCCAGTACTTGGAACTCTGCCTTACTCCCTCCTCTCAGCCTCCTTCCTGGGCCAGGACACCAGCACTAGCCTTATCTGAGACTTGCTCATAGCTGCATGATGCCTTCTAGGTGCTGGGGTCTGTGCCTTCCTGCCCTGCCCTGTCCTCATGTTGACTCATCCCAGGAGCCTGCTTCCCCCAGGGCCCCAGGGGAGGTCCTTAAACTCTCTGTAAATGTTTCAGAGACTGACTCTTGCAGTCACCCTACTGGTTGGATTTCCCAGGGTGACATCAGAGCATCTGAGGGGCTGTTGCAGGAGTTTCACCCAGCCCTCCCACAATGCCAAAGCCTCACCGTTCCCCCTTCTGCCTTGGTTTCCCCACATTGTCTGTGGAGCAGCGGGCAGAAGTGTGCACTTAGGCAAAGGGCCTAGGGTCCTTTTGGACCATGGAAAAGCCCTCTACCACCACCAAGGACTCTAAGCCAGGTGGAAAACTCACCAGGCCTCCATTTTTAAGCCCCATGGGGGTCCCTAGAGAGGCATTGTAATGATATATAAATATATATAATATATACATAAGACATACTGAAAGAATCTGTAAGCTAATAAAAAAAATATAAGAAAAAGTTAAAAAAAAGAATAGGTAAATTGACAAGAAATATTTATTATTTTCCCATATTGCTTTATGGTGCCCAGCTGTAAACTGTTCCCATTCCCCCTTTTAATGTGTAAGTAGAGCCTGAGGTACAAGGGGCCTTTATCCTTTGAGTAGCCTGGGTCCTGGCCTTGGCCTTCCTAGGCTAGGCTTAAGGTGTAAGGAGGGTGTGCACAGGTCCCATCCCTTTAACCTTTGATTTTCTGGCAAGTGGAGCCCAGCATCCAGGGTCCTGGATTTGTGAGGCTGGTGCCCCCATCTCTGGAGGCGTGAGCGAGTGTGTAAGCACATGGGGACACGGGTGGATGTGTGCATCTCTTGGGGTTTTCTCCTCCAGGGAGCCATGTCTGTGTGGATGTGTTTCGGGAGCTGGAAAGGAGAGCGTCTGGGTTAGGTGGGAGGAAGAGACGGAGGCTCCACTGATCTTCCTCTTCCCAAACGTTGAAGGCGTGCGCTTCGTGAGTGAGGTCCTTTCAAAATGTCCTTCTTTCTGAGGTATTCAAGCCAAATGCCTGGATTGCCCCTCTCCCTTTCCCTTTGAACCCCAATTTTCTCCCAAGATAGAAGGGTGATCTTTCTCATCCCTTCTTTGTAAATACCCACATTGCTGCCACACGACCCCAGAGAGTCTCCTCCTGGCTGGAATGCTCACGTGACGCTGCCAGGCCAGACTGGAGTCAGCCTTCCTGCACTGGTCCACCTAACCATACCTACCACGGCCCCTTCCCAGGCATGGCCAGCCCTCTTCTCCAGGCCCAAGTCATCTGTGAACCACGCGAAGGAACCACAGGGTGGATATTGGAAAGTGGATCTCTCACTCCCAGCATGCTTCCAGAAGGAGTGGGCACCCGAGAGTTCAGCTTTCCTGACAGAATGATGTGCAAGGGGCTCCGGTCTTCATGGGGACCACACTGCCGTCTCTGCCACCCTGGGTCTCACACGTGGGCCTGTGCACATTAATGCACATGTGCACGCATGCACACGCGCATGCGCGCACAAACACACACACACAACCATATGCATGCACACGAGTCCATATTGCAATCTGTTCTTGCCAAAGATTTCCTTTAAAAAGAAAGCACTTTCACTCGTTGTTGTTATTTTGTAAATGATCTGGTTTACTGTTGTTTATTGTTGAGTCTGCGTGTCAGCAGAGAGAATGCTGTTTGGTCTTGAACATGAGTTGGGGCTACATAGGGAGCCAGACACACGGCCACCCAGCAATGCTGGACCAAAAGGAGGCGCCAGCCCCAGCCTAGGCCCGCGCCCCCTCTGACTGTTCAGAGGAAAGCCTGGGGATTTGCTCTTGATGGTATCTGGAGGCAAGAGGACAGGAAGACATTGATTCAATCAGGAGTGGGGCTCAGTGAGGAGCAAGAGGGAAGGGGAGAGGGCTGAGCACAATAGAAAGGTGACCTTAGAGGGTAAAACCACAAAAATGAGCAGTTCTGCCTCTAGGGAGACTGAAATCCCTACCCTGCTGCTATGGGGTCCTGGACTCCTCATCTAGCTAGGATTTGAGGGACAGAATCATGTCCTGGGTTTGGGAAAGGCCAACTGACCCCTCTCACTTGAGCCTCTCCCCAGCAACTTGGAAAGCTATGGATGTGACTGCTAGCATTCTTGTCCTGCTGGCCTTGGAGAATCTCAGAGAGGTCAGGGTGGGGTGGGGGCCCCTGTGGCCGTGTGTTTCTCTAGCAAGGGGCTCTGAGGAGGGAGAAGCCTTATGGAGTTGGCCCCAAGTGGAAGCAGAGCTGGCTCCTTGTGGTATCGTGGAGAGGGCACAGAGGTTTTTGTTTTCCCCCACCATCCTGCCTCCTGGGACATTTGCTTATTTGGCTTTTGATCCTCCTATCTAAGGGAAGCAGCCTTTTTTTTTTTTTCTGTTCCCACCCTTGGGATCTGTAAAGAGCCTGGGGATGGAAAGCTAGGGCCACCCCCTTAACCCAGGCAGGACCCAGGCCTAAGCTCCTAAGACTGTTGGGTCTGTGGTCTGTGGTGACGTGTGTGTGTGTGTGTGTGTGTGTGTGTACGATTTGTTAGTCTGTTTTGGAAACTTGGAGGTAGGGGTCAGAAGCAGGAGGTGAGGGCTGAAGGGCCACTATCAGTGGAGTCCTGGCATTGGTGATAGAGGGGACCGGCTGCATGGGATGAAATTTGACAGACCTCTTCCTTCGTGTCCCTTCTCCCTTCAAATGGCTGAATGGTCAGAGGTGTCAGTTGATTTCTATGCAGGAGTCCTTCTCAGCCATGAGGCCACAGAAGAGCTATGTCCCAAGTATGCTTTTTCATCAGTGTTGACAGCATGACCCTCATGTGGGCCCACGTTTGGCTGGTGCGCATGTGTGTGTGTGAGCACGTTGGAGTGTGAGTGCCTTGTGTCTCCATTTTCTCTTTTCCCTTCTGACTTCTCACTCAAAACAAATGTAAGTAATTCCTTATGCCACAGCCACTCTGACCTGCCACCCAGGCCCACTGTGTAGGAAAACTGTTCCCAGCATCCTCTGGTCCCCAAGCTGTGTATTTATAGATGGAAATATACTTTATATTTTGTATCATTGTGCCTGTAACCTCTGCCACCTTGTATAAATCCTGATGTACGCTACATGTCCCAGATATGAATGTATGTACGCTGATGCTGCCCCCTCTCCTCTGTGGCCGCTTGGTCTCTCACCATCCATTGTATGGCTTTATAAATGATAAAGTTAGACACAAACTCAGGCTGTGATCTAACTGTGTTGTTTGGCCAGGGTTCCGCTCAGTGTGCAGTGGGCAAGAGTGGAGTCTTTGGTAATATTTTGGTGGTCCAAGCACCACCCTGGTTCTGGTCACCTTAGCTGGACTCTCACCTGGAAGAGAAACTCGAGTTGTTGAAGAATAGAAAAGGATTTGATTGGTCCAAGTGGCTGAGGAGCAAGTGTGGAGCTGGATCCAAGAGCTCACATGGTCGAAGCAGGAGCATGTCCCGATGCCAGGGGTCCTCAGGCAGGCTCTGTCCCAAGTGTGGGATCATCCGTTGCTCCAGGTGTCATCTCACGGGCATGACAGTCCCTGTGGAGAAAGGGCCGCTTTCTCCCCATGCTCCCAGAAGGAACCTGTGATTGGAGGCTCATCCGCCCTCAGAGAGCCTGCTTGGTGTGCATCTGGACCCAGAACAGAGCCACGCAGTGCCCCTAGTCTCCTCTGAAACCACGGGGACTATACGTGGGGTTTATGAGAGGAAAGAGGAGCAGAGTTTGTCAGGGTGCGCATGTACAGCTGGAGCTCACACCCGGGGCCCGGGAGTCACCAGTGAGTTTCTTAAACTTCAGAAAAGTTGGGTGGTGCTACTGGGGCCTGCTTAGCATAGCATAGGGGCATCTGGGAAATCTAAAATCCTCACTTGCGGGGCTGGATAAATGGCTTAGCAGTTAAGGAGCTTGCATGTGAAGCCTCAGTAGCCAGGTTCAGTTCCCCAGAACCCACGTAAGCCAGATGCACATGGTGGTACATGCATCTGGAGTTTGTTTGCAGTGGCTAGAGGCCCCGGCATGCCCATTCCCTCTCACCCTGTCTCATAAATAAATTAACAAATTCTATAACAAAATCCTCACTTCAGGGGCTGGAGATGTAGCTCAGTTGGCAGAGTGCTTGCCTGGCATGCATGAAACCCTGGATTCCAGCCCCAGTATCGAATAATGGGTTCACTGGCACACTTCTGAGATCTCAGCACTGGGGAGGTAGAGGCAGGAGGACCAGAAATTCAGTCATCCTCAGATACAGAGCAAGTTCAAGGTCAGCCTGAGCTACATGAGAGTCGGTCACAAACACAGAGCAAAATCCCCACAGGTCACTTTATGGAGCTCAACGTGGGCTTAGGAAGGGCCTAAGCCACTGACCAGCCGCCCTGAGCCAGTGAAAGAGCCCTACCCTATGCACAGCCCAGCAGTGGGGTTTTGAGGTAGCTCTCTTACACTTATTTTTAAATTTATTTATTTTCATTAGATATGGACATATTTAGTATGTAAACAACACATTTTGGTACCATCCTTTCCCTCATCCCTGCCCCTTTTCTGAAGAGGTCTTCCTCATTGGGGATGCAGGTCAACCCCATGGGGATTGTGGGTCATGCATTGTGGGGGCAGCAGTCAGTTATGGGGGAGAGGCAATGTCTCTGTGCAAAATGCCCCAATTCGTGGCTCTAACAATCTTTCTGGCCCCTCTTCCACAACATTCCATGAGCCATGCTGGGTGCATTTTAAGTCTACTTCAGTGATAGGCACTCAGGAGCTTCTGGATCTCTGCTTTGGTAGGTGTTCAGTGGCCTCAGTGTCTATCTCCTTCACCCTTGTGCTGGTATCTGGTTCACTAACAAAGCAGCACTCTTGCTCATTTCCCCAAATCCTCTGTGGTCTCAGCTGGCGTCAGGGTGGAGTGCACTGGGTCTTTTATCTCCTCAGGTCCAGCTCACATCTGAAAAAGAAAAGCAGATTCTCCAATGGAGAGTGAAGTCAGCACCAGTTAAGTGGGATAACCATTACTAATTTAAAGAGAATTTAAAGGGTGTAGACCCTCTTATAGCCCAAGGTTAGTGGGAGCTTGACAGTAGAAAGCAGAATCATTATCTGGATATGATTCTGACTTGTTTCCCAGTTCCAGATATGGTTTCATTTACACTGAGCAGATCTGTTAGCCAATCCAAGAGCAGTTGGTTACCCACCATGGCTGTGTGCCACTATTGCACTTGTGTGAGAATCATGTCAGGTTGTTTGCTTCTGAGTAGCTTAGACTTTGAGTTGCTTGGACAGATGTTGGCCACTTTCCCCCAGTAGCTCATGTAGCGCCTTCCAGCACTAGATGGGCTAACTGTCTGGGGAATGGCTCTCTTCCAGATTCCAACCAGGTCTTTCTATGGTCTGTGCTGACAGCATATAGTGTCTTCAGCAGTAGGATCTTACCATTAACTGCTGGTGGGTAATCAAATGCTCTGACAGAAGTCTGTCTTGTTTGTTTTGAGAGAGCTAGTAGGTCTCTCTTATCAACAGCTCATTGTGGATGTAGACCACATCCGGGTACAAGGAATTACAGGCCAGCACCAAGGCAAAAGAAAAAGAGAAGAAAGAGAAACAGGAGAAATTTAAGGTTAGGCTTCATCTCACCCTCTCCAGAGCCCTTCGATTCAGGTGCTCCCACTAAGGTCCTGTTGAGGATTCCTCCTTTTAGTCTAACTTCCAGGATACAGGAATCTATGTTACCAGTTCAATTTGGGTTCAGTTTTGTGTTCCCCACCTCTGCCCTTCCCCCAAGCCCTACTCTGCCTATTGTCCAAGCCTCGAGATGCCATTCAGGTATGTCAGCAACTTGGGCTGATCCAGGTTAGGAACTGCAGATGAGTGAGACCATGCATCAGTTGTCTTTCTGTGATTGTGTGAGTTCACTTAGTTCGACCATTTTTCTACAAATTTCATTGTCTCATTTTTTTTCTTACTACTGAGTTGAATTCCATTGTGTAGATGTACCACATCTTGGTTATCCATTCATCCAATGATGGGCACCTGGGTTGATTCCAGTTTTTAGCTATTATGAATTGAGCAGCTGTAAATATGGTTGAGCAAATATCTCTGAATTGAGATGTGGAGCTTTTAGGGTAAATGCCCAGTAAGGGAATAACAGGGTCTGTTGGTAACTCTATATTCATTCTTTTCAGGAGTATCCATATTGATTTCCACAGTGGTTGTACCAAATTACATTCCCACCAACAGTGAATGAGGGTTCCTATCTCTTCACATCCTCACTAGCTAACATTTGTTTTCATTAGATTTTTTTTTTATGTTTGCTATCCTTACTGGGGTAAAGTGGAATCTCATAGTTGTTTTAATTTGCATTTCCCTAATGGTTAGGAATGCTGAACATTTTCGTAAGTGTGTGTTAGCCATTTGTAATTCTTTCTTTGAGAACTCCCTATTTAGTTCTCTGCCCCACTTTTGGAGTGGGTTGTTTGATTTTTTTATTCTTTTGTTTTTTGGGTTCTTTTGTAGATCCCAGGGTGGAAAGTTCTATAGATATCTGTTAGTCTAGTTGAGCTATGATGTTGTTGAGCTCTATTATTTCCCTGTTGATTTTCTGCTTGGATGATCTGTCTATTGATGAGAGTGGAGTATTGAAGTCTCCAACTATGATGGTGTTGGTTTTTATTTCTGTTTTATTGTCGAGTAGATTTTGTTTTATAAACTGTGGTGCACCTGTGTTTGGCACATATATACTTATGAGTGTGATGTGCTCTTGTCGGATCATACCCTTGATGAATAAGAAGTGGCCTTCTTTGTCCTTTTTGATTACTTTTGGTTTGAAGCCTATTTTATCAGATATTAACATAGCAAAACCCACTTGTTTTTTATTTCCATTTGTTTGGAATCTCATTTTCCAGCTTTTCACCCTTAGGAGGTGTCTATCTTTAGTGGAGAGCTGAGTTTCTTGAAGACAGCAGATAGAAGGGTCCAGTTTTTTGATCCACCCTGATAACGTGTCTTTTGGTTGTTAAGACCACTAATATTTAAGGTTACTACTGTGAGGTTTGAATTAATCCCTGCCATGATGAGGTGTTTTATGGGGTTTGGTGCTTTCTTGTGTTTTGTACTTTTTTGAGCCTGGTCTATTTTGGTTATTGTGATCTTCTTCTTGTAGGCTCTTGAGATTGGTTGTTTGACTGTTCTTTGTGGAGTGTTCCCTCGAGTATATTCTGTAGGTTTGGCTTTGTGTTCATGTAATCATAGAGTTGACTTTTTTCATGGAAAGTTTTTCTTTCACCATCTATTATGAGGGATACTTTTGCTGGGTAGAGTGGCTTGGGTTGGAGGCCATAGTTTTTCAGACTTTGAAGTGTTTCATTCCAGGCCCTTCTGGCTTTCAGGGTGTTGTAGTCAGGTTTGTATTGCTGGCAGAAATCATCTGACCACGACCAGCTTTTGGGAAAAAAAGGTATTATTTTGGCTTATAGACTTGAGGGGAAGTTTTATCATGGCAGGGGAAAATGATGGCATGACCAGAGGGTGGACACCACCTCCTGGCCAACATCAGGTGGACAACAGGAACAGGAAAGTGTGCTAAACACTGCCAAGGGGGAGCGGGCTTCAACACCCATTAGCCTGCCTCCAACAATACACTGCCTCCAGGAGACTTTAATTTCCAATTGCCATCAGATGGGAACCTAGCATTCAGAACGCCTAACTTTATGGGGGACACCTGAATCAAACCACCACATTACATCCCTGGCCCCCATAAACTGATAACCATACATGATGTAAAATTCAATGCATTCACCCAACTTTAAAAGTCTTCATAGTTTTTATCAATTCCAGCAATGCTCATACATCCCCTTAGTCCAAGATCTTTTAACTGAGCCATAATACAAAAAAAAAAAAAATCCCCCCAAAACCCATAATGGCACAGAATAAACATTCACACTGCAAAAGATGGCATTGGGCATAGCAAAGAAATATTTAACCAATGCAAGACTTAAAACAATCAGGACAAACATCAAACTCCGTGGGTCCAAGACCAACAACTCTAGCAAGTGATAAATCTCCAAGTCTGATAGTTCTAACCAGCAACAATTCCCTGTAGTTCCAATTCTGCCCCTCCAGCTAAGCTACTCACAGTCCTGGAAAACTTCACTGGGGCTGGCAGCTTTCCTTAGCAGCCATATTGTGGTCCTGGCATCTCCGCTGGGTCTCCACTGCAACTCATGGTTCATCCTCACAGCTCCATTGGGTCTCCATGCAGGCATCCAGCAAACCTGCTTCACACTGCCCATGGCCATTTCCAAAACACAAGACCATGTTGCCAACTCAGTGACCCTTTCTTTACTGCATTTCTTATACTCCATAATATCAGGTAGGGTGCCAATTTGTTAATCCAGGGAGGAATAAAGCAGACTTTGAAGAACAGGATACTTCTTGAGCATTTAGGCCTCTTCAAAAAAGTCTATATTTTTCCTATTGCCCCAGTGCAGGTCAGCTGGCCCAATCTCAAGGTTGTAATCTTTTAATTGCAGCTGAATGGGCAAGCAGTTACCCCAATTTTTTTTCTGTGCCATATCCCTCTGCTCACACCAGTTCATTTCTATGCAAAGCAACCCTGCACAAGTTCTCAGGACACAGGTATAACAGCAAGTCTCTCACACAAACTGCTTCTATCCCAGTCCAAGCAAAGCTCTTTCTCACCCTCATAAACCAAACCTCACAGCCCATAGTTCTTAACTGCATTCAGGTCTTTCAACTCTGACCATAATAGTCCATCAAGCTGTACTTACACCACTGCAAGGCGTCTCTTAGGCTGAGGTTTCAAATCCTTCCACATTCCCCTTGAAAATCAACTCCAAAAGGCCAAAGCCACACAGTCAGATGTCTAGCAGCAACCCTACTCTTGGTACCACTTTACTGTTGCAGTCAGGTTCACATTGCTGGCAGAAATCACCTGACCAAGAGCAGCTTTTGGGGAAAAAGGGTTTATTTTGGCTTATAGACTCAAGGGGAAGCTCCATCATGGCAGGGGAAAATGAGCATGAACAGAGGGTGGACATCACCTGCTGACCAACATCAGAGGACAGCATCATCAGGACAGTGTGCCAAACACTGGAAAGGAGGAGCTGCCTTTAACACCCCTAAGCCCGCTCCCAGCAATATACTGCCTCCAGGAGACTTTAATTTCCAACTGCCATCAGCTGGGAACCTAGCATTCAGAACACCTAAGTTTATGAGGGGCATCTGAATCAAACCACCAAACAGGGTTTCCATTGAGAAATCTTACCTAATTCTGATGGGATTGTCTTTGTATGTTGTGAGTTGTTTCTCTCTTGCTGCTTTTAACATTCTTTGTTTTCGTTGTTAAGAGTTTTAACCATGATGTGTCTTGGAGAGTTTCTTCTTTGGTCTTGTCTGTTTGGTGTTCTATGGGCCTTTCATTTGAGAGATTCTGATAATTTTCTTCAATAATTTTGTTGAATATGTTCTCTATGCTTCTGGCCTGGATTTCCTTTCCTTCTGGTATACCCATAGTCTAGATGTTTGGTTGTTTTAAGGTGTCCCACAGTTCCCTCATATTCTGTTCACTTGATTTTTTCAACTTAGCAAAGTTTCTGGCCCTATCAATTTTTTCTCTCTTGTCTTCCAGGTCAAAGGTTCTGTCTTCCAGATGAGTAACTCCGTTGGTAAGGAGTTCTAGAGAGGTTTTTATAATTTCTATTTTATTTTTGTTTTCGGTTGTGTTATTTTATATCATGTTCATCTCTTTTTTGAGGTATGATTTCAATTCATGTTCTGAGTTTCTTGATACTTCCTGGAATTCATTCTTGCACTTGATCAACTCTTCATTAAGCTTAATCAACTGGTTGTTGAGATATTCCATTTCTTGCCTCACCTTCAATTCATTCATATCTCTTTGGAGGGTTCTAACATTTTCTTCAATCAAGTTAAGCCTACTGTCAAAAGCTGAATGCTCTAGGAGACGGTTCTGTTCAATTTCATTGATACAATTGTTGGTTCTTTGATGGGTTGCTTCCAATTCAGCGATTTTTTTGATCAGGCTCTTATTGATTGTTGTGTTTTCATTTTGGGAATGAATTTCTGCTGATTCCTCTATGATTTCAGTGGAGGATTTCATTGTAGCACTAGGCATCCTTGGTGGAGATTTCTCAGTTTTCTGACTTTTGTTGGCTTTTTTGTGTGTGTGTTGTTGTCTACCCATTTTAGGTAGACTCTTTATTTTATTGAGGAGGAAGCAAGTTTTTGTCCCTTGGCCCTTGCACCCTCTGACTCAGGCAAACAGGGATGTTGGTACTCAGTGGCCAGTCAGGATACCAGAGCCTTATTCCACAGCTCACACAGGGACCAGGCCTCTCCAAGCAAGGCACAATGGGACCTAACCATACCAGGGGACTAGGAGGAGCCAGTGAACAGGGATCTGGCCTACTTACTCCACTCAGCGCCTGTACACAGACCATCTCAGGGAACCCCAGGACCAGGGAAGTGGGAGAAGCCAGGAAGGAGTGGGTCTGGCCTACTCACTTCACACTGCTGGGCTGGACCTGTCACACTGTTTGAACAGGGAACCCAGATCAGGGAGGTGGGTGAAGTCAGGAAACAGGGTTCTGGCCTACTCACTCCACATCACCTCCCTCGCCCACACACTTTCTCTTACACTTTTGAGTTCAAGTTTCCTTTGTACCCTTGGATAGGACTAAGGATTCCAGGGAGCCTTTGTTTAGATGGGTTATATCTTTTAAGGTTAACTACAGTATAAATTAAAACAGATTGGGCTGGAGGGATGGCTTAGTGGTTAAGGCATTTGCCAGCAAAGCCAAAGAACCCAGGTTCAATTCCCCAGGACCCATGTTAGCCAGATGCACAAGGGAGCGCATGTGTCTGGAGTTCGTTTGCAGTGGCTAGAGGCCCTGGCATGCCCATTCTCTCTCTCTCTCTCTCTCTCTCCCTCTTTCTCTGTTAAATAAATAAATAAAATATTTTAAAAAATTAAAACAGATAGTTGAAAACTATAAATTCACTTTGTTGACAGTAATAAGCTCATGTATCAACTCTTCGTGGAAGAGAATGACATTTTCTAAAACATCACAGACTAGGTGACACTGTTTTGCATGTTTTGAAACCTCTGCTCTGACAGTCATGCCATCTGCTTTGATAGGACTCTGGAAGATGCTGTCCAATGGGAGAAAATGAACAGTATCAGAAAGTAGTTTTTGTCCCCCAGAACCTCTGAAAAGTTCTCAGGGACCCTCCAGGCTCCCACACAACACCCTGAAATCTACAGCTGTACGAGGGATGTGACTCAGCAGGTGCAGAGCCTACATGGTGGGGATAGAGCGCACCTGCACTCCTGTTTTCTGCCAGGAAGCATCATGTACTGTGACCTGAGGGACACAGGAGGAAACTAAGGTCCAGAGAAGCCACCAGGCTTCTAATTGCCAGAGCTGATGCTTGCCCCTGTCCTTACCAACTACAGCTGGCATTGAATAAGCTCTTGCTGAAGGACAGAGCCTATGCCTTTTCTCTTGTCCCCCTCCTCATCTTGCAGGAGTTCACAGAAGTTGAAGCACTCGCTCAGTCTCAAACCGAGGCTAAGTGGCAGAACCAGGCTGAGGACCTTCCTTCCAGGTGCTTCCTAGCTCACATTCCCCTCTGCCCTCAGACAGGTCCTGGTGTGCCATGGGCATGCATGGAGCAAACAAATGTGAGGGATGGGCAGTCAGGCTGGCTTCCCAGAGAGGGTGGACTCCTTAGCCTGAGACTTGGAGGTCAGGAGGCCATCACTCAGAAGCACAAGGATGGACTGAAGAAATGGCTTAGTGGTTAAGGTGCTTGCCTGCAAAGCCAATGGGCCCAGGTTCAATTTCCCAGGACCCATGTAAGCCAGGTGCACAAGGGGGCACATGCATCTGGAGCTCATTTGCAGCAGCTGGAGGCCCTGGCACACCCATTCTCTCTCTCCCTATTTCTCTATCTCAAATAAATAAAGAAAAATAAAAAGATAAATATTTAAGAAGGACTTTAAGTCCCTACAGCCTGAGGCTGGCTAGGGCCAGGCCGGGTGAGCCCTGGCTGGTGTGCAGAGTGTGGTCAGAGGCCAGCTCTGGAAGAGACAGGAAGGCCAGCGAGGGGAGGGCACAGGACTGAGAGCGGAACTGGGGTGTGGCGGTCAAGGGTGTTCTCAAGCTGGCTAAAAAGTGTTAAGGTCTGCTCCCTGCCCCAGCGCGCTGCGTGATCAGTCCAGGGTCCAGCTGGGTCATCAGGATTGCTTTCCTCACTCCCCTGGGGACGGTCCATGCAGTCAGGGCTGAGGAGTCTCACAGAAGACCCCACAGTAGAGTCCGCTGTGTGGGCACTGAGTGGGGAGGGAGCGCAGCTGGCAGAGGTCCTCTGTGCACCTTGGGGCCTTGCCAACCCCTCCTCGCTGTTCCTTTCTTTGCCCCTTGAGTGTAGCACCACTTGGACATTGACACGGCCCAGGTCTGGAAGGGACTCCAGTGGCTCACCTGCATCCCTTGGGCAAAACTCTATATGAAAGGACCAGCTGGCACCAACTCTTGGGATAACCCCCTCTTGCTCCAAGGATGCTCAGTAGATCTGCAGGAGTGGTATGGGATTGATCCTCATATAAACCAAATACTGCTTTCCTCTTTTCTTCCTTTTCTTTCCTTCTTCCTTCCTTTCTTCCTTCCTTCCTTCCTTCCTTCCTTCCTTTCTTTCTTTCTTTCTTTCTTTCTTTCTTTCTTTCTTTCTTTCTTTCTTTCTTTCTTTCTTTTTTTTTTTGGTGTTTTGAGACAGTGTCTCATGAACTCATGTAATCCATGCTGGTCTCAAACTTGCTGTGTAACCGAGGCTGGTCTTGAACTTTTGATCCTCCTGCTTCCACCTCCAATGTGCTGAGATGACAGGTGTGCACCGCCATGCCCAGCGGCACTGCCCTTCTCCTTGACAGAACTGGCTTTTCTTCGTTAGTTGGTGGAAAGGATTATCTATTCCACCCCCAGTAATCTGTTCTCCTTACATATATACAGTACATTCCACTTAGGTCGTCCCTCCCTTAGTGCCCTTTTCTAGCTGACTCTCCATTTCTAACAGTTCACAACACAGGATGTGACCCATTCATAACATGGGTGAGATTTGGGACCAAATGTGCTATGTGCACCCCTCTCCAGGTAAAATTCCTGCCCACCCAGACACGAACACACATAGATACATACAGATATGTGTGTACACACATAAACGTGCATGCACAGACAGACACATGCACACAGCAAGACATAAATATGAGCGCACAGACAGGCACACAATACCAACACGTACAGAGACACATTAGAACATATGTGCCCACAAACACATGCACACACAAATACGCTGGTCCGTTATGTGCACACACAAAGATACACATGCACACAGAGACACACAGGCACACAGGTACCCAGACATGGACAGAGACACACTCACGTGTGGACTCACACACGAACACGTTGGAACATATAAGTGCGCACGCGCGCGCGCACACACACACAAGCAGATGAAGATACACTCACAGGCATGCAGGTATGCACCCAGACACAGAGCACACAGATCCACATGGAGACTTCTAGACATACACGGGCATGTAGCCCTTCATGCATGCTTTGGATCCACATAGGCACCTCCTTCCCATCCCCTTCCCATCAAGCATTCGGCTGCCCAGCAGAGTGCCTCTGGGCTGCTCTGCTTGGAGCGGTGCTACCAGGACTGTGGGTTCTGAGGGCAGACTGAAGGAAGGGTCTGGCACACATTGACAGGGGCATGGACAGGCTGGGGTGCAGTGGGAAGAGCCAGAGCCCAAAGGAGCATCTGAAAGCATGGGGTGGGGGAGCTTGGCTTGGGAGGAGGGACTTAGTGGACAAGGTTGCTTGCTAGAGTTCAAAATGCACTGGGCTCCACACAGGCTGTGAGGGATATAAGAAGGCCCAAGATGGGGAGCAGTTTGGAAAGGAAAAGAGCTCTTTGAGGGAAAGCTGTACCCCCTGGCGCTGGGCTGGAGACTGTGAAAGTCTTTCTGAGGTGCTATCCGGATGTGGCTTCAGACAGGCTGAACGAGTTGCGTGCAGACTGGCTGGGCCCTGTACCTAAGCAGTGCCCGCTGAAGGGCGACCTTCTTTGAAAAGTGCTGCTCTGGGCCAAGCCTGCTGACTTGTATCTGGCTTTGCTGGGCCGTCAGGAAGGTGCTTCTCCTCTTGGGCCTCAGCTTCCTCATTTGCAAGATGGGCAAGCCCTGCCATCAAGGGCCAGCCTGAAGGCTGAGGCCACATGGTCTGACCATGGTCCTGTAGGCCCCAAGAAATATGTGCCTCCTGTCCTTCCCAGACCTCAGACATCTCCACCAGCTTTACGGGGCCCCTAGGGGGGGACTTGGCAGCAGCAGGAGCTGCAGCAGACAGCTTCTTAATGAACGTATCGATCTGCACGGGCTCCCAGACTCCAGACCACAGCGTTGGGGGTGGGGTGCAGCCGCCTCTGTGTCTCCAGCTTTTATGGGGCCTGGAAGACCATCTCTGGCCATGAGGATAAAAGGAGGAGGGCAAAAGACCACCAGAGAGGGATGGAGGAAGGCTGAACCATGGAGCTTCAGAAGAGGAGGAGGCCACCCTGGGGCAAGTGAATGAGTCACTCCACTAGTTCAGTGAGCACCTACTGTGTGCAGGCCCTGCACGTGGCACTGGACGGCACCATCTTATCTCTGGTGAGACACCAGAGGTGTCTAAAGAGTCAGCAAGTACGTGCTGACGATGCGATGTCACAGTAGAGGAAGGACACAGGAGCAGCAGGAATCAGCAGGGTCGGGCAGGTCTAGTGACAGCAGAGGGATCCCCAGGGATGGAGCACACGCCCACTGTCAGGGTTCAAAGGTGGCCAGGAGTGGGCTGGGTGAAGAGGGGGAAAGCTCCTTTAGGCAGATGGAACATCAGATGCCAGGAGAGGCTTACAGTGTCTGACTGAATGCGCCTCCTTTAGGTAGCAGCCTTTACCATTGGAACTTGGCATTCACTTGAAAACAAGCAAGACTAGTGGGTAAATGCACCAAGCCGTGGGTTCAAATTCTGGCTCCATCCCTACTAACTATGCAACCTTTAGCATGTTTCTTGGCCTCGCCATGCTTCCGTTTACACATCTGTAGTCGTGGGATGTGCTACCTATGAAGGATGGCCGTTGGGATTGAGTGCTTATACTTAAAAATCATAATTATTATGTTGATTCTTTCTTCATTTTCCTTTCTCCTCACTGGTATCAAAAGTTCAAGGCTTTCCGGGAATACAGAGTGAGCTCAAGGCCACCCTGGGGAGCATAATGAGAGTGTCCCAAAATAAAATGTAAAGATGGGATATAGCTCAGAGGTCGATCACTTGCCAAACATGCCCAAGGCTGTAGGTTCTATCCCTAGCACTGAAAAAAAAAAAAAACAAAAAAAAAACAAAGCAAAACAACCCAGAAATCTCAAAACCAAACCCCTCAGGATTTCTTGAGCTCTGTATAATTAGAATATCAGTTCACCTCCTAAAACTAAGATATTAAATTCCCCAAAGCTTAAATGTAAGAGCTTATTTCTGTCTCTAACGCACTATGGCAGCTTTAGTGCCTAGCATTACGAGTGCGTTCCTGTCCGCGTGAAGGAGGAAGACAGAAGCACGCACTTCTCTGGAAGGATGTGTGGCATTGTTATTTTCTGCCCAGACTGCAGTGGCCAGCACTGCCGCACGTCTTCAGCTAGCTGCAGGGAAATGTCCCTTTTGTTTTAAGCATCTGTGGGTGCACCTGTCCTTTGGGCGCTGCTGACAGAAGAACGTGGGTGTTAGTAACTTTTCTCATGGCGGTGACAAAGTATCTGACCCAAGCTGCTCAGGGAAGGAAGGGTTTCAGTTAGCTTACAGTTGCAGGGGGACACATAGTCTGTCATTCCAGGAAAGGCATGGGCAGAGGGCATGGGAGGTGGCTGACCACACTGTATGCGGCCCGGAGGCAGAGAGGGATGAAGCTGGTGCTCAGCTAGCTGCCCCCCCTTTCATTCTGCCTGAGACCCAAGCCCACAGAATGGTGGTGCCCACAGCTAGGATGGGCCTTCCCACCTCTATTTACCTAATCTAGAAACTCCCTCACAGACTGGCCCAGAGGTTTGTTTCCATTGTGATCCTAAATCCCATCTAGTTGACAGGATTAGCCATTGCAAATCTGCCCCTTGTCAACATGACGCTCAGACACATCACTTTTACATGCCCACACTTGCCCACCCTGGTGCAGTTATCATCACGTTGCTGCAGTAAAACACCCGACCAAACACAGCGTGTGGGAGAAAAGGGCTTATTTTGGCTTATACTCTGGAGGGGAAGCTCCATGATGGCAGGGGGAGAAATGTGGCATGAGCAGAGGTTGTCCACCATCAGCAGCAAGAGAGTGTGCCAACTAACCCTGGCAGGCTAGGGCTGATAAACCACCACGGTCCACCCCCAGTGTCACACCTCCTCCACTGAGGCTCCACTTCCAAAATTGCCATCAGCTAGGGACCAGACATTCAGAACACATGAGTTTACGGGGGACACCTTGACTCAAACCACCACACTGCTTGTCCTTGTGGGCTGATGACCATCTCATATGCAAAATGCATTTAGTTCAACTTCAAAAGTCCCCATAGTATTTAACAGTCTCAACACTGTTCAAAAGTGTCAGTGCAGGGCTAGAGAGATGGCTTAGTGGTTAAGCACTTGCCTGTGAATCTTAAGGACCCCGGTTCTAGGCTCAATACCCCAGGACCCACGTTAGCCAGATGCACAAGGGGGCGCACACGTCTGGAGTTCGTTTATAGTGGCTGGAGGCCCTGGTGCACCCATTCTTTCTCTCTCTCTCTGCTTCTTTCTCTCTCTGTCTGTCACTCTCAAATAAGTAAATAAAAATAAAAAAAGTGTCAGTGCAAAATCTTTTCCGAGACTCAAGCAATCTCTTAACTGTGAGCTCCTAAAATATCACACACACACACAAAAATAAATCTTCATAAAATCACATACTTCCAACAAAGAATGGAACAGCATAAACATTCCTGTTCCAAAAAGGCAAAATGAGCCGGGCGTGGTGGCACATGCCTTTAATCTCAGCACTAGGGGGAGGCAGAGGTAGGAGGATCTCAGTGAGTTCGAGGCCATCCTGAGACTACATAGTGAATTCCAGGTCAGCCTGAGCTAGAGTGAGACCCTACCTCAAAAAAAAAAAAAAAAAAAAAAAAAAAAAAAGAAAAAGCAAAATGAGGGCATAGAAAAGAAAGATCAGACTAAAGCAAAAACCCAGCAGGGCAGATACCAAACCCTGTTGGACCATGCTGGATACCTGGGGCTCATTATGGAACCATCCCACTCCACAGGGCTCCAGCAGTTCCATCCCTCCAGCTCTGCTGCACGTAGCACACACAGCCCCCGTCTTGGGCTACCTCTACCCTGTGTCTGCATCTTTCCCTTTGCAGACGGCCCACGATTCTGACCTCCACACCATCCCGGGGTCTCCACTGCAGTTAACCTTTACCTTCATACTTCACACAATGGCCTCTCAGGCTCTCTGACCTCGAGACCTACTGCCTGGCCCCAGCAGACCTCTGGAACTACTGTGGCCCAGGCTGTGGTGATCACCTCAAACCTACATCTTCCATGCTCGTACAAATAGTACCATGTGGATGACACTGCCAAGTTCTGCTTCTGGTTTGAGATGTAGCCTGGTCCCCTTGGACCACTGTGTTGCATTGGCTTCTGTGTGCCTTCTGGGGTGACCCTGGGGAGCCCTCAGGTGGCTGTATTTGATCAGGGATCTCTCTCAGCTGCATTCTCAGTTTAGGCTCTCTTCTTTTAGATGAATTTATGCTCATAATTTAGAGCCTTTAGTGAGTAGGGTCTTGCTTTCAGGGCAAGTAAAGAGAATAAGGGTTTTCTCAATAATGTTAATCTCTAACAATCACAGATAGTTTATTGGGTGTACTCTCCTTCTCTTGAACATCAAACTTGCTTGCATACCTTTCCTTGCCAAACTTCACATTTTTAAATAGCTTTTTGCTCTCTCTCGTGGTAGCTTTGAAAAATTGCAGGAAGCAATAACTATTCCACAGCCCGAGTGGTATGCTGTCCCGAAATTTTGTCCGCCAAAGAAATGTGTCTGTTACTTTTGCATTCAGCCTCATTCAAGTTCTTGAGACATAGACTGAATATCACATGATGAAAAAAACAAAAAACAAAAAAAAACACCAGGATAAAATGAAGGAATGAAAACAAGAAAGCTGCTATGCATTTATGGTGTTGTCATGCTTCTAACATTTGAATGTCATAGAGGGGAGAGTGGTGGGCAGACCAGGGTACATCCTGTATGAGGAGGAGAGGGAGAGACCTCAGGAAGGGGGCGGGGGTGTAGGCAAGGGCAGGGAACTGAGGGAGTTTCTTGAAGGCAAAGTCCAGCCAGCCCCTTTGATGGCGCTGAATGCACTCTGGGAGAATGTCCTCACATCTGACCTCATGGAGGTGTCTTTGTCCTTCCTAGGAGACAGGGCAGCAGTGGACTGGAGGGCTGGAGGCTGAGGAAGCAGCCAGGTGTGTGTGGCTCAGAGAAACCTTCCTGTATTCGCAGGGTCAGGGAACTAGGCCGGGAGGAGGCAGAGACTGAGAGAGCAGATGGCTCTCCAACCTGTGGCCCAGACACACATCAGCCTGTGTTCCAGACTGGCGTCCTTCCCTTCCAGCTGGCCACGGTGGCCAGGTTTCCTCGCGTAGCACAGAGGAAGAGGGCAGAGACCAGAGACGGCATGAGAGGCTTTGCCCCGGGTGGCTTGTAGGAGCCCTGACCTTAATCTTTCCTGCTGCCGTGGCCTCAGCAGGTGCCGCTGGGGAAGGATGGGCTGTGTCTCTCAGTGACAGTCCTCAGAGGTCAGGAACAGGAGAGCTCTATCCCTGTGGCCATAAGGGTGGTGACTAGCTGAGTGGCTGAGACAGTGAGCTCCAGTGAGCGGTGTAACTCCAGGCGGCCCTGGGCTTTGTATGCGATTTGTCACTGCCACCGGGACGCCCTCCCTTCTCCCTGCTCTTCCATCCCCCTCCCACCTCTCCTCTCCTAATCTTTCTTCTATTGCTCTCCCTGTAACGGGGTGCTAGGGATTCAGGGAAGTCCTTAAACCCTACACTCTTGGTCTATGTCTACTTTTTAATCAAAGAATTCAATAAAATAAGACTGAGAAGGATAGGTATTAAATTATCATATTTATCCAGGGAAATACAGGGCCAAGGAAAAGCTAGAAATCCCATGTGGAGGGCCTGGGAAACTGTGGGGAGAAAAGAAAATTCAAAGAGCTCCTGCCACGTGGGGAGCTGGAGGGGGTAAAGAGGCCACGGTGGAGAGTAAGGGCTGGGGGCCCTGCCCTTGGCTGGGCCTGGCTGGGCCTGGGCGGAGGTCAGGGGAAACTCACCTGCCGCTGGGAGTTCAGGAGAGGTCAGGCAGCACAGAGAACGCGCCCTCTTCTGGCAAATGTATTTATAATGGTAGGGTGGGGTGTGCCCCAACTTCTGGCTCAGGTGAACCAGAGTGCCGGCTGATTGGTTAGGGCTAAGGGGCTGTCTCAGGAAGAGGCTAGCCATGACACCAAGTTCTGGGGGCTGAACTTGACCAACCACAATGTTAAATCCTAGGAAAGGCCTCCCTCCCAGGAGGGGCCCAGATTGTTGGTAGAAAAACAGATCTAGGTAAGACAGAAGATTCCAGATCATCCTTTGATCTGCAGCAAGTGCAGACTGAAAGGGTACTTTCAGGGGGCTCAGTCACCCTAACTGCTTAAAAGAGCTGCCTGACTCCCTCTCATCCCCACCTCTCTTCTCCTATTCTTGTTCCTCCATCACCCTCCCCTCCCTTCCCCTCCCCTCCCCTCCCCTCCCTTCTCCTCTCCTCTCCTTCCTTCCCCTCTCTTCTCCTCTCCTCTCCTTCTCGCCCCTCTCTTCTCCTCTCCTCTCCTCTCCTCTCCTCTCCTCTCCTCTCCTCTCCTTCCCGCCCCTCTCTTCTCCTCTCCTCTCCTCTCCTCTCTCCTCTCTTCTCCTCTCCTCTCCTCTCCTTCCCGCCCCTCTCTTCTCCTCTCCTCTCCTCTCTTCTCTCCTCTCCTCTCCTCTCTTCTTCTCTCCTCTCCTCTCCTCTCCTCTCCTCTCCTCTCCTCTCCTCTCCTCTCCTCTCCTTCCTGCCCCTCTCTTCTCCTCTCCTCTCCTCTCCTCTCCTCTCCTCTCCTCTCCTCTCCTCTCCTCTCCTCTCCTCTCCTCTCCTCTCCTCTCCTCTCCTCTCCTCTCCTCTCCTCTTCCTGATCTTCTATTGCTCTTCCCACCTCTCCTAAATCCTGGAATCCTGGCTTGGATTTCGTGGCTGGTGGCTAGTCCAGGCACACAAGGCCGGCCTGGAGGCAGAGCAGACACTGGAGTGAGGCTCCTGGTCCTCCTCTGGCAGAGGCTTGGGACTTGCCGGAAGGGCAGGTAGACTTGGTCTCCTTCCCAGTGTCTTCCTTTTCCCCTCCTCCGTCTCCCTGTTAACGCCTCCATCTTTCCCTTCCCGTTTGTCTTCCTCCTTCTTTGCTCCCCGATTCCTTCCCCTTTCCCATCCAGTAGATGGGGCTCATCCTCAGCTGTTGTGAGGGGCGGATGGAGACCATGGGGTCCTTCCTTCCTAGGGACTTCTGGGAACACGACAGGTTGGCGCATGAGATGTTGGGGAACTAGAGGACTTGGGAATGTCTGCACTGGGCTCAAGTCTGTGGTTCTTTAATTTTCTCATCTGGCCTCTAAGTCCACTTCAGGGACACTTTCCAGCATTGTCACCATCCTAAGGCACCCTCCAGTGGCCACATGGTGAGTTTCAGCGCCCCCCCCCAAAAAGAGGTCATAGCGGGCAGCTGCAGGCCAGCTTTCTTTTCAAGGGCCTGAGAGATAAGATTCACCGTGAGCTGGAAGCTGAGAGTAACTGGGCACTTAGATGCAGGCTGCTTATGAAGATCTACCAGGGACTAGCAAAGACAAGGACTTGAGGACTTCTCTCCCCCAAACCTGTCCCCACTGGAGCGGGTCCAGAGTGCCTTTGTGGCCAAATGCCTGGGGCTCGGCGGGTGGGAGGGGTGCCCGATGGATAGTAGGATGGCTAACGTCTCCGGTATCTTCTCTTGCCGGGCTCGTCCTGTGCCCATGAGCTTCAAGCTCAGATCCTGAGTCAGCCATTGCCCATCTGTGACCTTCAAAGCTCGTCATTTACCGCTTCCTTTAGGAAAGGAGAGTGGGCCTTCTGCCTCCTTCCCACCTCGGCCTCAGCCAGCGTTCAGAAGGGTGGCCACAGAGGCATTGGAATGGGGATGTCACCCCCGTGTGGCTATGGATTGCTACTGCAAAGCCGAGTCCAGAGGACCTGAGGCTGTTTCACAGATGTTTTTCCCAAAGCAGGGAAGGAAATGACATCTGCCTTCCTCCCATTTAACCTGTCTCCAGGTAGAACATTCCATTGACGTTACCAAGTGCAGCTCCTAGAGGCCACGGGGAAAGTAAAGGGTCAAGAATGACTGATGCTGTGAGGAGCAAAGACTAACCAGTACTCATTTATTACATATAGATGTAGTTTCTGTTCACATATAACATATGTTTACATGTACATTTCAAATCAATCCAAAAAGCTCCTGTTAAGCCAGACATGGTGGCGCAGGCCTTTAATCCCAGCACTCGGGAGGCAGAGGTAGGAGGATTGCTATGAGTTCGAGGCCACCCTGAGACTATATAGTGAATTCCAGGTCAGCCTGGGCTAAAGTGAGACCCTACCTCAAAAAACAAACAAACAAACAAACAAACAAAAAACCCAGAATGTTCCTGTTAATACTTAAAATTTTTAATTTTAATTGCATTTGTCTTTTCAAAGATTTAAAGATCATAGGCTATCCTAGTTAACTGAACACTGGAGCTCTGAGTCAGGTTCCCTTTTGTGAACAATGTCCAGGGACAGAGGGCAAGAACCATGAAGGGGAAGCTTTTAAGATTCATTGCAGGGGCTGGAGAGATGGCTCAGTGCTTGAGGCACTTGCCTGCAAGGCATAAGGACCTGGGTTTGACTCCCCAGTACCCACGTAAAGCCAGATGCACAGAGTGGCATGTGCATCTGGAGTTGTTTTGTTGTGGCTAGAGGCCCTGGCATGCCCATGTACTCTCTTGCTCTCTCCTCCCTCCCTCCTTCTCTCTCCATCCCCCCTCCCTTTCTCTCTCTCCTTGCAAATAAATAAAGAAAAAAATTTAAAAAAATATTTTTGATTTATTTGAGAGTGACAGACAGGCAGAGAAAGAAGGAGACAGAGAGAGAGAGAGAGAGAGAGAGAGAGAGAGAGAGAGAATGGGCGCACCAGGGCCTCCAGCCACTGCAAACGAACTCCAGACACGTGCGCCCCCCTTGTGCATCTGGCTAACGTGGGTCCTGGGGAATGGAGCCTCGAACTGGGGTCCTTAGGCTTCACAGACAAGTGCTTAACCGCTAAGCCATCTCTCCAGCCCAAGAAAAATTTTTAAAAAGAAAAGATGCACTACAGTGAATGTGACTTTCTCTGGAGATGCTCAGGGTCCCAGGCACATAACAATATAGCAGCAAAGGGCCTGTGCTGGCTCCTGGCATAAGCCAGTCTCTTCCTTTCTGTCTGTATTAGCCTCTGAGGATGCAGGGTTGAACAGAACATGGTCCATGGCCTCCACCATTGATGGAGATGCCAGACAAGAGGCCAAGAAAAAAAGATGTTCCTTGCCACAATGGAGGTTTGAAGGGCTAGGGCCATCACTGTTTTTTTCTCCCTTAGGAAGGATTCCTGAGCAACCCTGGCCTCTGTTTTTCCCCTGTCTTAAGTATTTTTCTTGTCAGGAAGAGCGACTTATTGGGTGTGGAATTTGGGAGGCGAAATGGAGCAAGTGGTCCAGCCCCTTCTGCTGGCTCTGCTCCCCTTGCCCCCCATCCCAGAGCTCCCATATACGGAGGACTGGGCCTCCCAGTCTGCTGTTGCCTAACCAAGTGTGTCCTATGCCGAGCTCTTCATTCAGTTGGCACTGCTTGTCTCTGGGATGGGAGGATCTAACTTTGAGTGACATACGAGCAAGTTTTGGTGGCCACAGATGCAAAGTTACAGCTCTGGGCAGCTCAACCGGTAACGTTCATCATCTCTCAATAAAATCCTGGCAAACCAAATCCAAGAACACATCAAAAGTGTCATCCACCTCGATCAAGTAGGTTTCACCCAGGGATGCAGGCTTGGTTCAACATACGGAAATTTATAAATGTTAATGCATCACATAAACAGACTCAAGGTCAGAAACCACACGATTCTTCTCAATAGATGCAGAAAGGGTCCTCGACAAAATTAAACATCCCTTCATGATCAACACACTGGAGAAGATAGGAATGGAGGAACCATATTTCAACACAGTCAAAGCAATAGCAACAGACCTAAAGCCTGTATCAATTCTTTGTATTGTTTTTTTGGTTTCTATTTCATTAATTTCTGCCCTAATCTTTATTATTTCTTCCCGTCTACTGATTTTTGGTTTGCCTTGTTCTTCTTTTTCCAAGGCTTTAAGGTGAAGCATTAGGTCATTTATTTGCGACCTTTCTAATTTCTTAATATAGGCACTTAAAGCTATAAATTTACCTCTTAGAACTGCCTTCATTGTGTCCCAGAGATTTTGGTATGTTGTGTTCTCATTATTGTTTGACTCTATAAATTTTTTGATTTCCTTCTTGATTTCTTCATTGACCCATTCATCATTTAGTAATGTAAAGCCTGTATCATACTAAGTGGGGGACAACTCAAAGCATTTCCATTAAGGCCTGGCATTAGGCAGGGAAGCACACTGTCACCATTACTTTTCATGATAGAACTTGACGTTTTAGCGCATTTAATTTTTTAAAAAATGGGTTTATTTATTTATTTATTTATTTATTTATTTTTATTTGAGACAGAGAGAGAGAGGGAGACAGAGAAGGACAGAGAAAATGAGTGCTCCAAGGCTTCCAGCCACTGCAAACAAACCCCAGATGCATGCGACCCCTTGTGCATCTGGCTTACATGGGACCAGGAGTATCGAACCTGGGTTCTTATGTTTCACAGGCAAGCACCTTAACCACTAAGCCATCTCTCCAGCCCAGCACATTTAATTTTTAAAGATAATGCCAAACTGTTTTCTAGAGTGTCATACCTTCTGCATGATCCAGTGTCTCCACATTCTCACTCACATTTGGTATTGTCACATTTTTTAACATTAGCCATTCTGAGAGACATATAGTGGCATCTCATTTTGGTTTTACTTTGCATTTTCTCATTGGCTAGTGATGGCCAACATTTTTTCATGAATTTGTTTGCCATCTGTGTGTCTTCTTTAGGGAAATGTTTCTTCATGCCCAGTTGTTATTTGGTTTGTTTCTAATTGCTGATTTTTGAGAGTTCTTTATGTATTCAAATACTAATCCTTTGTCAGGTATGTGGTTTGCCAAGAGTTTCTCTAAATCGATATCTTGTATTTTCATCTTCTTAATAAGGTATTTCACAGAGCAAAAGCCTTCAGTTTCCTTCAAGTTCAGTGTACCCCTCCCCCCCATTACAGATCATGCTTTTGGCATCAGTTCTAAGTGGTCTTTGTCTAGCCCTATATCCTGAAGATTTTCTCCTACAAGTTTTATAAGTGTTATGCTTTTACATGATGTCTATTATCTATTTTGTGTTAGTTTTTATAAGGTAAGAGGGTTAGATGGAAGTTCATTTGCTTAATTTTTGCCTCTTGATGTCCACCTGTGTCAGTGCTATTTGTTAAAAAGGACATCGTTCTTCTATTGCATTATAGTTGCCCCTCTGAGACATCAGTTGGGTATATATAGGTGCGTGTTTGTTTGTTTCATGGAATTTTACACATAGACAGTCACGTTATCTGAAAATAGGGATCGTTTTATTTCATCCTTTTATTTCTCTCTTTGCCTTTTGTTTTCTTTTCTTGCTTTTTGCTCTCGCTGAAACTTAGGGCGGTTAGTTTAGAAGAGTAACGGCAGTGAACATTCCTTTGTTCCTAACCTTAGGTAGAAAGCCTTGACCCTTCACCGTTAGGTATAAAGATAATGCTATTTATATATCTAGACATATTTATATACTTTCTGAGTTTTTATGTTTATCACTAATGACTATTGAACTTTGTCCAATATTTTTTTAAAAATTTTAATATTTTTTGGTTCAGTTTTTATTTATTTATTTGAGAGTGACAGAGAGAGAGAGAGAGAGAGAGAGAGAGAGAGAGGGGGGGGGGAAGAGGCAGATAGAGAGAGGGAGAGAATGGGCATGCCAGGGCTTCCAGCCACTGAAAACGAACTCCAGATGCATGCGTCCCCTTGTGCATCTGGCTAACGTGGGTCCTGGGGAATCAAGCCTCGAACTGGAGTCCTTAGCCTTCACAGGCAAGCACTTAACCGCTAAGCCAGCTCTTCAGCCCATTTGTCCAATATTTTGTGCTCATTGATAGATTAAAGATTTCCTCTTTATTTATTTTTTTAAATTAAAAATTTTTTTTTCTGGTTTCTTTTTATTTACTTACTTATTAGAGACAGAGACAAGGAGAAGGAGAGAGAGTGAGAATGGGTACGCAAGCACCTTAACCACTAAGCCATCTCTCCAGCCTAACACAACCACTGTAGTGGTAGCTTAACACAACCACTGTAGTTGTGTGCTGTCCTCTGAGCATAACAACCATCACCATCTTCTTCCCAATCATCTGCGACCACTAGCAAGAGACCTTCAGGAATGGGCTTGGGCTATAAAGTTGGCTCAGTGGTTAAAGGCATTTGTTTGCTTGCAAAGCATGACGGCCTGGGTTTGATTCCCCAGTACCCACATAAAGCCAGCTTCACAAAATAGCACATGTGTCTGAAGTTGGATTGCAGTGGCAGGAGGCCCTCGTGTGCCCGTACTCACACTCTCTGTTTGTCTCTCTCAAATACACAAACAAATCCAGATTATTTGACTAGAAAATTCTGCCAAACTCCAATTCCACACAATCTCAGCTGGGAAATGCCATGATGGAAAAGAGTACTTTCCAATTCATTTGCATGAAGCTAGCTAACTATCAGAGCACCTATGATGGAAAACAAATAAAAATATATTTCACAGAGAATGGGGTTGTAGGTATTCCCTCATAGAAAGGAGTAGGGAGGGTCATCAGAACGTCACCTGAGGTCTCAGCCACTTTCTCCTGCTCCTCTCTGCCAGCTGTGTATCACTCTGCCCCTGCTGCATGTGCCCTCGTGGTCGTGGGAGGGGCTGGCATATACAGGTTAACTGAAGGGGGGACTCTATCTCTGCGGCTGTGGGGGCATCTTCGTCCATGCTGAAGTGAAGGTTTCTGGTAATGAGGCTGCTTTGAGTCACGATGCTCCTGTAAGTCACCCTCTGCCTAGGCGTCATATGCCCACCAAACCCGCCGCTCACCCAGTCGGACTTTGACTACTGCTGCTGCCCTCCTGCGGGGGGCAGAGGTTGCTTATAGCACCGCAGGCAAAGCTCCTACACTGACTTACTGATGAATATTTACTCTCTTGTGTCGATCTGGAAAACCCCCTTTGGCAGGCGGTAGAGTTCTTTTATTGTGTTGCTGAATTCTATTTGATAATATTGTTTTAAGGATTTAAAAAATTTTAAAAAATAGTAAGTAAATTTAATAAATAATAAATTTTTGTGTATGGCGCACACAACATGTGTGCATCTGTGTTTGCTCGTGTGTGGGTACGTGCATGTATATGTGCGTGCGGAGGCCAGAGGTGGGCGCTAGATGCCTTCCTCCATTGCTCTCCACCTTTTTTCTTTTTTTCTTTCTTTTTATTTTTATTTATTTATTTGAGAGCGACAGACAGAGAGAGAAAGAGGCAGACAGAAAGAGAGAGAGAATGGGTGTGCTAGGGCTTCCAGACACTGCAAACGAACTCCAGATGTGTGCGCCCCCTTGTGCATCTGGCTAACATGGGTCCTGGGGAATTGAGCCTCGAACTGGGGTCCTTAGGCTTCACAGGCAAGTGCTTAACCGCTACACCATCTCTCCAGCCCTTTTGTGTTTTTTTTTTTTATTTTTATTTCTCTACCTTATTTCTTGAGATAGGGTCTCTTGCTTGAATCCAGACTTCACTGATTTGGTTCTCCTATTTCTTTTTTTTTAATATTTTATTTATTTATTAGAGAGACAGAGAGAAAGAGACAGGGAGAGAGAGAGAGGGCTTGCCAGGGCCTCCAGTCGCTGCAAATGAAGTGTGGATGCATGCGCCACCTTGTGCATCTGGCTTATGTGGGTCCTAGAGAATCGAACCAGGATCCTTTGGCTTTGCAGGCAAACACCTTAACTGCTAAGCCATCTCTCCAGCCCCTGGTTCTCCTATCTCTTTCTCCTGAGTTCTGAGATTATAGGTAACCACCATGCCTGCCCAGAATTTAGGTGGGTGCTGGGGGTCCAAATGCAGGTCCTCAGGCTTGCATGGCAAGTCACGCTCTCTCTTACAGATGTGTGCATATATGTTCATGAAGGATGAAGGTTTGGATATTTCTTGGGATATATTTATATGGCTTAGGTTCTCTGGTAGCTAGCCAGCTTCATGCAAATGAATTGGAAAGTACTCTTTTCCATCATGGCGTTTTCCAGCTGAGATTGTGTGGAATTGGAGTTTGGCAGAATTTTCTAGTCAAATAATCTGGATTTAGGCATTTCTTTTGGGTGAATTAAATTATAAATTAAATTTTCTCAATAGTTTTAGAGGCCTTCAAATGACCTGCTTCTTACTCAAAGTGAATCTTGGCAGTTTGTGTTTTTCAAGAAATTGCCCATTTCACCTAGGTTGTCAAATTTGCACGCGTGGTGTTTTCATGATATTTCATTTTATCCTTCACATATGTGCAGGGTCTGTGGCCACAGTCACTGCTTCACTTCTGATGCGGGGAGTTCGTGCTTTCTCCCTCTCTCTCTCTGTCAGCCTGCTGGGACTTTGCCCCATTTAGTTGACCTTTTCAGATAACTAAGTAGCTGCCTCATAGACTTTCTGTTTTCTTCAACTTTTCTAGGTTTAGTTGATTTCTGTTGTTATAACTGACTTCTCTCCTTTGGGATTTTCCCCCTTTTCCTTTCCTAGAGGTGGGTGCTTATATTATGATTTATAGAGTGTGCCTTTTAGTGCTATCAATTTTCCTCCACACACTGCTCTAGCTGTGTCCCACAAATTCTGACATTATACATTTTGCTTTTTTCACACGTGTGTATTGTGTACATGTGTATGCACATTCGTGTGTGTGTGTAGGCAAGAGGTTAAGATTGGGAGTCTTTCTCAATGGCTTCTCCACCTTATTCTTTGAGACAGGGACCCTTGCTGAATCTAGAGCTCACTGATTCTGCTAGACTGGCTAGTCAGTGAGCCTAAGGCTCTCCTGCCTCTGCTTCCCCGGAACATGCACCACCACACCTGACATCTTTATGTGGGGTCTGGGGATCTGAACTCGGATTCTCATGCTTGTGGAGCAGACATTTTACCCACTGAACCATCTCCCCAGCCCAATGCATTTTATTTTAACATAGTTTAATATATTTTTAAAGATTTTAGTTTTATTTATTTATTTAAGAGAGGGAGAAGGGAGAAGAGAGAGAGAGAATGAATGGGCATGCCAGGGCCTCTAGGCACTGCAAGTGAATTCCAGTTGCATGTGCCACCTTGTACATCTGGCTTATGTGGGTACTGGGGACTTGAACTTGGGTCCTTAAGCTTCACATGCAAGCACATGAACCACTAAGCCATCTCTCCATTGCAGTTTAATAAGTTTTAAATTGTCCTGGAGGCTTATTTTTTTTTTTTGACTTATGGACTATTTAGAAGAATCCTATTTAGTTTTCAACTATCTAAAATTTTTCCTCTTGTCTTTATGCCATTGGTTCCTAGTTTGGCTCCATGTGGCTGGCGAACACACTGTATATTTTCATTTCTTTTAAATTTGTTGAGATTTTATTTATTTCCATGTGCATGTGTGTATGGGTGTGCCAGGTGCCAGGGTCACCTTGTCACTGCAAACAAACCAGACATTTGTGCCCCTTTTTGCCTCTGGCTTATGTGGGTGGCTTAGAAATTGAATCTGCGCCAGCAGACTTTGCAAGCAAGCACCTGTAAGCACCGAGCCATCCTCCTAGCCCCTGCTGAGACTTGTTAATGATTCAGGATCTGGTCTGCACTGGTCTGTGCTCTGGGGACACTTAAAGAAATAAGTATTCTTCTTTTTGGGTACTGAATTCTATAAATGTTGATTATACCTTGTTGATAGATATATGTTGAATTCCTCTATATTCTTGTTTATTTTCTGTCAAGTTTTTTTTTTTTTAAATCAATTGTTGAGGAAGTAGCATTAAAGTCTCAAAATTTAGTTGTGGGTTTTTTCTGTTTCCCTTTTCAATTCTGTATGTTTTTCCTTTATACATTTCGCAGGTGTCTCGTTTGAGTTGTCTTGTGTTCTGTTTACCTGGTACACGTGCTTCTTGCTCTCAGGATGGCTGTTTGCCTGGTGCGTGGACTCGTCATTACGCAGTGGCTCTCTGAATATATAGCTGCACAGTTCGCTTTGTATGCTAGTAATATAGCGCTTCTTCCTTTCTTCTGTTCACGTTCGTCTGATATGTATTTCTCCACCCATCATTGCATTTCAGGAGAGTTTCCTGTGGCGTGTGCTGCCTTGGGCCACGGCTTACCTGCCTTTCTGCAGCCGCTCTTTCTCTCTTATTTAGGCCACTTGCATTTTATGCAATTTTTAATGTGATAGGGCTGGTCTACTATGCTAGTTGTTGTTTGTTTTCTTGCGCTTCTTCCTGCTTCTGTTTTTAATGCTCTGTCTTCTTGTATGCTGCCAGAACACTTTTCCAAAATACACTTTTATTTACCTGTAGTGTTTCTATTTGTATAGTGGTTTTTTTTTTCTTTAAGTAACTATCTACTTGTGTCTTCATCTTACCAGTCAGTCCGAGTGAAATTTAGAATTTTCCCCTTTTTATGTCCACTTATCTTCTCCTACCTAGAATATAATTTTTAAAATTTAGTGTGCTTACTTTCTTGTCATACATCTATCTGTATGGGAGTCTTGGGTCTCCCCAGTATTCACTGCCATCTGTAAAATGTGGATTCTCTGGCCATGAGGGAGAGCACCATGGATCAAAGGGGGTAAACACAGACATTTAGAAGACTTTTTGATGGGCATATCCTCCCTTTTTAGTCAAATAATAGTGGAAGCTTCCCTGTAGGTTCTATGACCTTCCAAGCCATAGGCTTCTGACTGGGTTCTCAGTACCAGGTATGAATTCCCTCCCACTGAGTGGGCTACATATCCAATTAGAGAGCAGTTGATTACCTCCATAGCCTGTGTGCCACTGTTGCATCAGTATGTACGACTTGCCTGAATGGTTGATTTTTGTGGCTTACAGGATGCACTGCTTGTTCATTCTAGTGGCGACCTTCATCTAGCATCTTGTGTAGCACTTTCCAGCACTGTGAGAGCTAGCCAGCAGGGAGATGGCTTCCATCTCAGTTCCAGCATGATCTCTCAGTGTCCTGAAGCTGCAGCCTGTGTTGTCTTCATCAGTGGGGACTTACCATTTAGATTTGCAGGCAAATGCCTTAACCATTAAGCCATCTCTCCATCAAGTACCTTATTATTTAATGTAACCTTCACTCAGCACTGGATCTTACCTCTCAAAGCCTATACATTTCCATTTTGATATTTTGTAGCCCATGGATTGAATTATATCTACCAAAACACAGGTTATACAAAGAGTAGGTAAAAGGATTTTTGTATTTTTTTGAACTATAATACAAGCAATAGGATATGTTTTTCTGCGCTAGTCTTTCTTTTTCTTGTAGGTGGTTGTGAAATCATATGACTTGGATATGTACTTGGTAAAGTGACACAAACTTTATTCTCGAGGATCCTCAGTTCCGTCTTTTTTGGGGTGCTGCAGTGTTCCATTCATCCTGGACGTGGTGGTATTTGCAGATGCTCTTAAGATCCCTCAGGTTGTTTTTGTCCTCTCTCCTGGCACCACACAGATATGCAACCTGATCTCCCCTTGCCTTTGTCTGTTGAGGGCGTAAAGGACCCCCACAACCAGGAAACAGGTTCCTCCTCCTGTTTAGGGAAACCATTTCTGGTTGCTTAGGGGAGAATTTCTTAGAGACATAGCTCATCAGAGCCCAAGGAAAAGGGTTTGGGAAGGATCACTGGGTTTAATAGAGAAGAGCAGTGCTCCTATTTCTTTCTTTGTTACTGGATTCACGTATTTCTGACTGAAGGAGAAACAGCACCATAGATGAGTATCCTGTTCCAAGCAAATACTGTGTCCTGTAAATGACACCCGCGTCACAGAAGTCCTGAGTCCAAGTTGAGATGCATTCGGGTCTTCAGTGGGTCAGCTCTCTGTCCTGTTATTACTGTAACTGCTTTGGGCTGGTCTATAAGACCAATATGCCTATGCAAAAGAGCCCCTTATCCATCTCAAACAATTGTCCTGGGGCCAGACAAGTCAAGGATAGTGTAAAGGGGACAAGTCAAGTGTTTAGTAAGGCCGCTGACGCTGCTGTTGACTGAACTACGACAGGCAGAGAAAGACAAACCCAAGGCTCAGGCCGTGCCTGGTCCAGCGGAGGCACCACGATGGGAGGTGTCCAAAAGAGGGGAGCTATTGAACTGGCTGCTCAGCATTGGTCTTTGCTACTGAGGACTTAGGAAGGGTAGAAGCAGGGTCCAGTTTTGTGGTGGGAAACCCAAGTCCTTGCAGAACCTCCGTCCCTGTTGTGGTGGCCACCTGGCTCATGAGCGCATCGAGCAAGGACTGATTATAGGTAACGAGGGCAACTTAGACACGTGGAGCTAGGCATCTGGTCTACCTGACTGCTTGGTTTCATCTGCATTTGGTAAGCGTGGTAGGTCAAATACTGACCACTCCCTTGTTCTGATAGTTGGGACCTGTGAATGTGTTTATATGACACAGCACAGTACAAGGTGTAGCTAAGGATCTTAAGACATGGGGGTTAACATGGGTTGTTGAACTGGGCTCAGTGTGACAGCCAGTGTCTTCATAGGAAGGAGTCAGGAGAGATAGTTAGTAGGAGACGTGGTGTTTGAAACAGATCAAAGCAAGGTAGCAGCTGCCTTTGAAGATGAGAGAGGGCCATGAGACAAGGAAAGCTGTCTCTAGAAGCTGAAAACAGCAAGAGCACGAATCTCTCCCAATCTCCAGAAAGGAATGTGACCCTGTCAGCACCCTGCTTTAGCACACTGTCATGCAATGCACACTTGTGACCAATGGAATTGAACTTGGATCTGCATGTTCACAACTTACCACATTTGGGGAGATTTCTGACATTCTCATGTGTTCTCTGCTCGTTGTCTGTCTCCTTTCCTTCTGGAAGATGCAAATGTCTCCCAGGACCTGCTTATTCTTTTTCCTCTCGCTTCCCTTTCCTGCTTCTGATTGGCTGATTTCATCAAGCCTGCTAGTTCTTTCTTCCATCATTTCTATAAATGCAACCACTGAACTTCTTAAGTTTCATATACTGAGCTTTTCAGATGAAATGTTTAAAGTTAACAAAATATTTATTTGAGAGAGAGAGAGGCAGAAACAGAGAGAGAGAGAGAGAGAGAGAGAGAGAGAGACAGAGAGAGACAGAGAGAGACAGAGAGACAGAGAAGAGAGAGAAAGAGGGAGAATGGACACACCAGGGCCTCTAGGCACTGCAAACAAACTCCAGACACATGCGCCACCTTGTGCATCTGGCTTACATGGATCCTGGGGAGTCGAACCTGGGTCCTTTGGCTTTGTAGGCAAGTACCTTAACCCCTAAGCCATCTCTTCAGCCCCAAATTAAAGTTTTTGGGGTCAGTTTTCTCCTGGTATTTCTGATCTTTTCATTTATTTTGGACAGATTTCCATCAATCTGACTTCAGTGATAACGGCCCCTCTGAAGTTCTCTGATTATTCTAATGTCTGGCTCTTCTCAGGACTGACCTCCCTTGGACGATGGTTCACATTTTTCTTGTTCTGCATATGTCAATTAATTTTGAATTATATCCCAGGCATTTTGTTACATTGCATTCAGTGGTGCTGATGTTTTGTTTTATGGAGCAATTAATGTGGAGGAGTCTTACCTCACAGTGTGTCTTGCCCATGGGGAGAGGAAATTTCCATCTCAGTTAAAACGGCCTCTAGTCTGCCTTGCGCAAGCCTGATTTTGGGAAGCTAGAGACTTGGGCAGAGAGAGTCCTTGCCCAGATTTTGAGATTCTTTTTTGTGTGTTTGTTTTTCCCCCTTTCTTCTGTGCCCTCGACACTCTTTGGCAATGCTGGATTCTCTAGTCACCTTCCTTTAGTTCTTTCTGTGAGAACAATGGCATTCTTTTGTGTTGGGAGTTTTTGCTGGTCAGCACCACGATGATGGGCTGGTATTCCCAGGGCAGAGCCACAGAACACGCATCTCACCACTTCTATAGCGTCCTCTGGCTGCCTTCACTCCTCAGAACCTCCAGGTAGTTTGTGTATGAAGTTTATTTATTTTTATTATTGTGTGTGTGAGTGAAATGGGTTTCCATGTTAAAGCTCTTGGAGAACTGCATGACACCTAACCAAGCTGTTACTTCTCCATGACAGAATTATTATTGTTTACTCTTATTTTTGTTAAAAATACAAGTTTTGAAGTTATGACCTAAATTATGAATTCTATGGTATATGTATAGTGTCTCAATCACAACAGTACATGAGGTAATTTTTGATCCCACCCCCAGAGTTTATAGCTGTCATTTATTTATGGAAGGATTGTGTTGGTGGATGCTTTATTCCTTCATACCAGAAATGGGAATAATGATGGTTCATTTTTATTAATTTTTAAATTTATTTGCAAGGACAGAGAGAGAAAGAGAGAGAGGAGAGGCAGAGAGAGAATGGGCATGCCAGGGCCTCTAGCCACTGCAAATGAACTCCAGATGCATGTGTCCCTTGTGTATCTGGCTTATGTGGTTCCTGGGGAATTGAACCTGGGTCCTTTGGTTTTATAGGCAAACACCTTAACCACTAAGCTATTTCTCCAGTCCTGATGGTTCATTTTTATTAATTTTTTAATTTATTTGCAAGGAGAGAGAGACAGAGAGAGAGAGAAAGAGAGAAGAGAGACAGAGAGAGAATGGGCATGCCAGGGCCTCTAGTCACTGCAACAGAACTGTAGATGCATGTGTCCCTTGTGTATCTGACTCATGTGGGTCCTGGGGAACTGAATCTGGGTCCTTTGGCTTCATAGGCAAACACCTTAACCACTAAGCCATTTCTCCATCCCTGATGATTCATTTTTAATGTGCCCCAGATTTTCTTCTCATTTTACACATGCCATGTATTCACAATTGGAAATGGCATTCATGTGAATGTATATGTAATTCTCCCCAGGTTTTGATGTGACTATGATATGTACTTCATATGAAGAATTAGGAGGTCTTCCTTTGTCCCTGGATGTTCTGAGCATTTAAAATAGTATTGTGATTAGCTACTCTTTAGAACCTTGCACATTATGTTTCTGTAACGTTCTTTAGGCTGTGACTGTCTTTAGAGGGGAGGAATTTTAATAATATATTTATTTGGTTTCTCTGAAAACTGTTTAGTTTTGACTTAATTATGATAACTTATGAAATCTTCCAAAATGATTTGTTTCTCCTAGGATTGAAAGCTGCATATGTACTTTGTGAATAACTAATATTCAAGTTGTTCATGCAGTTCTTTCATCATTGTCATTCTCTAGGCCTGTGGAGAGGTCTTTAAGCCACATAGTTAATTTGTTTAACAAATGTTTGGATATAAATTTAAGTTGCACTTGTTACTTCTTCAGTGAGACTTGGCAGATCATGTCTTTCAAAGAATTTGTCCATTATTCCTATGCTGTTCAGTTCATCCTCTTAGCATAACTTAAATAATGTTTCTGTGTTCCTTCTTATGTCTTCAGAAGCCCCAGACATGCCCCCTTTCTCATTCCTAACAGTGGGAATTCATGTCGTTGCTGCTTCTTGTTTGAACATAGGTCAAGCAGCGTTTTATCAACCTTACTGATTGTATCAAAGAGCCAGCTTTGGTTTCATATTTTTTCCTATTGCTTTTATGGCTTCTAGTTCATAAAAATTCTATTTATTATTTCTGGTATTCTTCAAATTTATTTATTTGCATGTGTTTGTGTGTGTGCATGTGTGCACATATACTAGGGCTTCTTGCCACTGCAAACAAATGCCACATGCTTCTGCCATTTTTTAAATTAATTTTCTTTTTTTTTAATTAGCTATGGACATACTCAGTATGTAAATAGCACATGTTGGTATCATCCTTACCCTCACCCCTGCCCCCCAAAAGGGATCCTCCTCTTTGGGGATGCCAGTTATTCCCCATGGGGATTGTGGATTGTGTACTGTGGGGGTAGCCATCCGTTAGCGGAAGAAGCAATGTCTCAGTGTGTAATGTTCCAACTTTTGGCTCTAACAATCTTTTTCCCCCTCTTTCACAAATTTCCCTGAGCCATGTTGGGTTCATTTTAGGTCTACTTCAGTGATGGGCTCTTGGGACCCTCTGTATCTCTGGTTTGGTAGGAGTTGAGTGTCCTCTGTGTCTATATCCTTCACTCTCGTGCTGATATCAGATTCACCAAGAAAGCAGCACTCTTGCTCATTACCCCAGCTACTCTATGGTTTCAGATGGGGCCCTAGTGAAGTGCGATGGGCTATCTATGAGCCAAGGAGTAGTCTCACCAGAAACCAACTGTGCTGAATTGTGAGAAATGAGTTTCTATTGTTTAAGCCACCAATCTGTAAGATTTTGTCTGGCAGCTGGAGTGGAGTAATACACACGATCAAGAGGCCACCTGGATAAAAACAGATATTGAAGGGGAAGCAGAAGAAAACGAACTTTTTGGAGACAGAGACTGGCGTCCAAGTAGAACAAAGAGATGTCACCCTGCCTGCCTTGGCAGAACTGGCAGTCTCATCTATGATGGGTGCCGCGCCCTCTGCCTCCTGCCCAATCTAGCATACCTGGCTGGGCTGGCCTCTTTGGCTCAGCCACCGGAATCCATAAACCTATCAGGTCTTCCCCTTATATACCCGAGTCTCACACCAAAAGGCTGTCCTAATTAACGATAAAGGGCTTGCCCTGCGCCAACTGTTCCTCTCTTACCATTTTGGTGACCTGACTTTCTTCTGAGCATTCGTGTGTAAGTGTCTCTCCTCTCCCAGCCTGGCTGAGGGAGCGGAGGGCTCTTGTTACCTGTCTGGGTGTTTTCCTGTTCATTCCTCACAGGGATTCCATTTCCAGATGCCCTTTTCACTTTGTTATATGTATGGTTTCTTAAAAAATATTTTTAATTAATTATTTATTTACTTGAGAGCTACAGACAGAAAGAGAAAGAGGGAGAGGGAGAGAGAGAAGGAGACGGAGAGAGAGAGAGAGAGAGAGAGAGAGAGAGAGAATAGGTCCACCAGGGCCTCTAGCCACTGCAAACGAACTCCAGATGCTTGCGCCCTCTTGTGCATCTGGCTAACGTGGGTCCTGAGGAATCGAGCCTCGAACCGGGGTCCCTAGGCTTCACAGGCAAGCGATTAACCACTAAGCCATATCTCCAGCCCTATATGTATGATTTTCCTCCATTTGACTACACACTTTCCAGATGTCCCAGGGCTGGCCTTTGGTATTTCCTTGCTCTGTTACATGTATGATCTCTGATCTCTTGATTCATTTTCCTTCCTTCCTTCTTTTTTTTTTTTTTTTTTTTTGAGGTAGGGTTTTACTCTGGCCCAGGCTGACCTGGAATTCACTATGCAGTCTCAGACTGACCTCGAACTCATAATGATCCTCCTACCTCTGCCTCCTGAGTGCTGGGGTTAAAGGTGTGTGCCACCATGCCCAGCCCTCCTTTACTATTTCTCAATCCTTTCTGTCCTTTTATGTGAAGGGGCCTTTTGATTCTTGGGCTTTGCCTTCCACGCGTGGGTGTGCGCCTCTGTGAGAGATTCCACCTCCCTTCTCTCCAGCTCTGGCTTGAGTCAGATAGCCTCTTCTCTGGATCCTCATTTTCCCTAAATAACCTCACAATTCATAATCTCTCCCTAAATAAATTCAACAATTCATAATCTATCCTTCTCAGTCTGTTTTTCATTCAATTCTTTGTTAAAAGAGACGAGGACCCCAAAGTAGGGGTTCATCAGCGCTTCTTGGACTGTTAACATCCTGCATCAATATCAAGTCTAAATGGGCATATACTTAATAACAGCATTCAGAGTACATAACACACACACACACACACACACACACACAAAAAAAAAAAGCGATAGGACAAAGGGGAAGAACAGGTACTCACACCTGTGACGAGTCTGGGAACTCTCTACCCATCACCACCCACACCTGGCCATGATAACCCTGGCACTCTGGGACTGCTTTCTAGTATGGTCATTGGGTGTATCTCTGGGCTAAGGTGAGGGAAGGCCACCTTCCCCTAACCCATACCCTGCACAGGACCCAAGGCCCTTCTCTCATAGAGCAGTTTCTGTCCTCTATCCTTGGCCCTCTCTTTTCAGCTTTCCTACATGCGTGACCCCCTTTCTCCCCTTCCCCTTCTCTCTCTGTTTCTCTGACTCCTTTCTACCTCTCCCCTGTTACAATAAAGTCTTAGATCTAAGAATCCTTCCATCCTGCTTCTCCATTGTGAACCACAAAACCTAACAATAGCTGGCTGTTTTTACACACGTTAAGCACTTCAGTACGCCCTTTTCTGCTCTGGGCTTAGAAGAGGCCATTTCCACAGGAGCTCTGGCTTCCTTTACAATAGAATGGTGCACGTTGACTATTCCTAATCCCCCAATCTCAAATCCTGCATGTTCAAACTTCTTCAGTATCAACATGTGGCCCCAAATGGAAAATTCCACACTTCATAATCAAACTGCAGGCATGGTAAAAAATATTGTATAAAATTACCTTCAGGCTCTGCGTGTAAAGTATACATAGACACATACGAACACACGCATCACGGATGAGTTTCCTCTGCTTGCATCTACAGGATATCTTACGTTTGTGCAAATATTTCAAAATCTGAAAAAAAATTCCAAATCTAAAATACTTCTGGTCCCAAGTATTTTGGATAACCAACCTTATTTAAAAACCAAAGCTTAGGCTAATTGTTAGGGGAATGTTGTTATTCCTAAGCCTTTCTCAGTGGAGGTGGGGAAAATATGTGTGCATATTCAAACAAACTAAACATACGCTGTAAAGCGTCCTGTGTACCCTCACTGTCTTAGCAAGATTGGGCTGCTATATAACAAAATACCATGGATCAGGTAGCTTCAGCAACAGAAATCAATGCCTTACCATGCCGGGGCACAGAAGTCAAGTTCAATGTGCAGATTCCATGTTTGATGAGAGTAATCTTCCAGGCCTTTGGTTGGACACCTCCTATTCTCAAGTGATGGAGAGGACAAGCTCTGTTCTCTTAGAAGGACACTAATGTCATTATGGGGACTCTACCCTCATAATCTTGTTAGGCCTAATTGTCTTCCAAAGGCCCATCATCTAATCTCATTCTATTTCAATATATAAATTTTGGATGAACATAAACATGCAGGGCATAATAATTATATGCACGTTTATTCTACATTTTCATGTCTATATATTGAACACTGAGTCCACCAGGATCTCTGTAATTACACAGGATTTCTTCTTGTCCTGTAAACCTACTTCCATCTCCAGCTGTGCATAGTCGACTCACCTGCCTTAGTAGATTACCTGTTTGTTCTATTCCTCCTTCCGTCACAATCTTCTTTTAATGCAAGTCCCACTCTGAGCCTCTTGGTAGACACCCTCCTCATCTTGCACGGGCCATACTGCACATGATTCTCTGTGTATCCAAAATCCAAATTTAACTGGCTACCTGTATTTTTTGTTTGATAATTCTGGCAGCTCTGAGGGGACACCCCAACTTCACTGCTCCGGGGTGGTCAGCTGAGGCCTCAGGTATCTCTTCAGCCCCATTTTCCCCTTTGGCCAGGGGTTTCATTCTTTCTCCGTCCCTAAGTCCCCGTCCCAGGGCAGCCCTGTGTCTTGTAGGTCCTTACAGGAATTGGGAGCTCAGGCTGCGGGACCTGCAGAGGGCGCCCGCGCCCACCAGGGGGCAGTGTCTACTCACGAGTGAGCGGCCCTGAAACCCCGGGGTGCCTACGTGAGCCAGGGCACGTGCGGGCCAGGCCTGCAGCTCGTGCCCAGGTGTGGACCCAGGTGCCTGTCACCCGGCCAGTCTGTCTGTCTTCCGGACCTCAGTTTTCGCTGCTGATTATGGCTTTGTGTGTGTGTGTGTGGCTGACAGTCCTTGATTCCCGTCCAGGACAGGAAGCTTAGCAAGCTGTCTTCCCCTTAGGAACAGTGTACTTGTTTAAGACAGTTCAGGGTCCTAGGCCGTTGATTTGGGGTGAGGAGGAGACAATGAGGCCTTCCCAAAGCAGGGCTCTGGCTTCTACCTTTGTATTTTCATGCAAAATTTTATTTCAAAATAGTCTTGAGTTTTGAACTCTGAGGCAAGCTGCTAGTGTCATTGGGCTGTCCCAGGCTTTGGCAGGGATCGGGGTGTATGGAACACTGGTTCTCAGAACTGGGGGGGGGGAACGGACTTTCTAACCAGCTGCCCCTAACTGGAAAGTGGTAAAGAGCCCGGATATCAGGATCAGGCTTCGGAGCCTCTCAGCCATTTTAATTGCTGAGTTATTATGATGATTATTATGAAATGTCAGTTGTATGCTTTTGTTGGAGTTCTGCTATAATTTGACCCTGTGACCTTGATTCTCTTCCTGTGGACCCTCTGTTTCCTCATCAATAACAGAATAGCAGTATTTGTTCTGTAAATGACGGAGGCTGAATTGCCCGGAACAGGTGCGTGGTGTGTGAACCCACCTGGTACCTAGCAGGTGTTAAATAGGCTGCAGCTGCCTTCCTGAATTATTGGCGCCCCCTGCTGCCATGGCCAGGACTTCTCCTTCCTGGGGAAAGAGTGTACCCAGGTAAGTCCTCATGAAGCCTCAGGGGGATGGATCGACTCCTGAAGGACCTTTGCTGCCCCCGAAACAGTGCCTGGGGCCTGCAGCTCCCTTAGCCTTAGTAAAGTAAGAGGGGATGGAGATGACCCCGCCTGCCCTAGAAAGCATCTCTTTGTAGGTGGATCCGTAACATCCAGTGAGGGTTCATTTTTCTGTCCTCCTTCTATTTATACCTCCACTGGCCCCAGTTTCCTCACAGGTACCCCCATCTTTTGGGAACCTTCTGGAGGCTGGTGCTGTGAGGATGGAGGGCAGCAATGGCTTTCTCCTCTTACTTTCTTTGTCCTGGTGGTATCTAGGGAAGAGAAGACTTTGGAGTAGACCGTGGGATGTGTCTGGGACCAGTTTCCTCCAGCCCCAGTTGGCGTGGGAGCAGCAGAACCTTGGAAGGGCTGGTTGTCGCAGTGATAGCCAGGGGAACAAGTGGCCCATGAATAGGAGAGCTCCTTTCTCCTGTGAAATCAGGGGGAGAGGGGTGGGGCTGGGTGAGTAGCCTCCTTATGATGGAGACTGAAATCCCTGTTTCCAAGTGGGAGAGGAACTCGGAGACACATCTGATTTAAAGTCATTCATGCATACACACACACCCATACACACACACTCTTTTGTCTAGGATAGGAAGCTTAGCAATAAATATGTGGAGGGAGGGGAGAGAGAAAGACGAATTTTTTGCACACCTAAAATTGTGAAATCGAATTTCTAGATACTGCCTCTGAGTTTTCCATAGCACCCTCCCAGGGTGATGCACAGCGCGCATGCCCGCTGAGCTCTTCTGCCGGCCTTCCTATGTCCAGGCCTGAAGCACCTGGGTTTTGACTGGAGACTCCAGGGCCAGGTTTTGACACCGATGGGGCTTTGAGATACCAGCCCAGCTTGCTGGAGTGAATGAATGACCGCAGGAAGAGTGTCTCTAGCACTGGGCTTGGCTGGAAGCCTTGTGTATGTTATCTAACCCTTCTCGCAGCAGCCCTGTGGAGACCGTCCTGTCTCCATTGTACAAGTGAGGAAACAGGCTAGAGATGTGCTAGGTACAGCCCAGGCGGCCGGATTCCACAGCTCCACTTCAAGCAGTAGGCGTAAGGGACTGATCGACTGAACAAAACAATTCAGCGCAGAAATAATTAGTCAAATGAGGGAATGGCAAGGCGGGGCAAATGGAGTCATGCCTTTGACACCTTCTCCTTGGTCATCCTTTCCCTCCCCAGTCTCCTTAGAGTTTCCGCAGAGATGCTGGCTTCCAGCCTTTAGGGTGGGGGTGAGGGAGGGTCCTTTCTCTATCAGACCCTCGGGGGGCTTTTGGTCCCTGGGCTGGGAGGCAAGGGCCTTGTTGCCTTTTCCACTAAGGGTAGCCAGAGATTTTCTTTTCCATTTTCTTTCCCTGTTGCCATTTTGTTAATGCAGAAAATTCTTTTAGGAGTGAAGTCACATTTTCCATGCCCCAAAAGCTGGGGAGAGTCCGCAAGGATTATTGTAACCAGAGGAGACTGGGGACAAAGGAAGCGTATCATTTTGTAAACAGAGGCCTGGGAGATCTCTGTGATGACTTTGAGTGTGTGCACGTGTGCGTACACACACGCGTGTAAGTGCTCCGTGGGGCAGAGTGCCACTCACTTGCAGTTGAAGTGTCCCAGAGTTACTTGAGCCCATGTCTCTTACTGATCTGGATCTTGCCCTTTTTTTTTTAAATCTGTGATTCTGTGTCCTCGGTCTCTGCTCCCCACAGGACTGGAGTTACAGATGTGCGTGCTCAGCCCCGCCCAGCGGTTTTCAGTGGGTCCTGGGGTTTGAACTCAAGTGCTCTCTCAGGCTTCCTCAGGCCCTAATGCTTGCACAGGAAGTACACTTAACCACAGAGCCATCTCTCCAGCTTGTCTGTGAAGACTTTTGAGGGGGAGAGGCAGAATGTGAAAAGTCTGAAAGCCAAGGTGACATCTGGAGTTTGTTTGCAGTGGCTAGAGGCCCTGGCGTGCCCATTCTCTCTCTCTCTCTCTCTCTCTGTCTCCCTCTTTCTCTGTACATAAAAATAAATAAATAAATAAATAAATAAATAAATAAATAAATGTTTTAATAAAAGTAAGAGAGAGAGAGAGAAGGAGGAGGAGGAGAGAGAGAATGGGCATGTCAGGGCCAATTCCAAATACTTGTATCACCTAGTGGACATGTGCGACCTTGTGCTTGCCTCATCTTTGTGTGCCTGGCTTATGTGGGATCTGGAGAGTAGAACATGGGTCCTTGGGCTTTGCGGGCAAGCGCCTTAACCGCTAAGCCATTTTGTTTTTAGAGAGAGTGAGAGATAGAGGACCTGTTCTTTCTACAAGAGCGCACAGGCCAAAAGGATGAAGGACCGCCCAGCGTCAGAAGGAAAGGTGAATAGCAACATGGACAGTCTGAGGGAAAGAGAGAGAGGGGGGGGGAGGAGGGAGGGAGGGAGAGAGAGAGAGAGAGAGTGAGGGAGGGAGAGAGAGGGAGAGAAAGCGAGCGCACAGCCGCTGTTACTGGTACACCAGTGTCTGGGAGGTAAGTCGTTTCAATCTGTGAGTCACAGCCGTGCAGGTGCTGTGAGTGAGGGTCCTCAGGTCCATCTGGGGCAGGCCAGCGTCCCCTCTGCATGTGACTTGGGCCACATTCCGAGATGGCAATGCCTCCACCTAGGGAGAGAAGTCTCCGTAGCAGCAGCCAGATGGATCCCACCTTCCTTAGCCCAGCAGCGCCAAAGCCTGCCCACTAGGCAGGCTGCAGACCTGTCCAAGCTTGAATGGGAGCCCGGAAATCTTTTACTACCATTTACTCCTTGGAAAGTGAGAGGACTGAGGCCAGAATGTGGGAAGGGAGGGGGCCATACTGTCCAGTGGGCACATTGGGACTGACTCCTGCGGCCTCTGTTTATCCCTCATACTGCTCATCCGCCTGCCCTGCATCCCACCGGTCCTGGCCGGCACAGCATCCCGGACGCTGAGGAGCAGGTATGCATGAAGTCCCTGCAAGTAGAATTTTTTTGTTTATTTTTATTTATTTATTTGAGAGCAACAGACAGAGAAAGAGGCAGATAGAGAGAGAGAGAGAAAGGGTGCGCCAGGGCTTCCAGCCACTGCAAACGAACTCCAGATGTGTGCGCCCCCTTGTGCATCTGGCTTACGTGGGTCCTGGGGAATCAAGCCTGGAACTGGGGTCCTTAGGCTTCACAGGCAAGCGCTTAACCGCTAGGCCATCTCTCCAGCCCTAAAAAAATTTTTAATCCTGCTTTGGATTCCAAGGCAGCATTCATTCTGAGTCTTCCTTCAAAGGAGTTTTATTTATTTGTTTGTTTGTTTGTTTATTTATTTATTTGTCTGTCTTCGGACCAGTTCTGCTCAGCCCTAGCACGAGACCCATGGTGAATGAGAGGAAGTAACTATTTCCTGCTTAGACCTAGTTTGAGAAGTGCCGAAATGAGCCACCTGTCTCTAAACTTCGCCACCACGCAGCCTTTCACAAAGCCTGACCACCAGGAGAAGACTCGGAATGTTAGGGTTTGAGGAGACATGCGAGCAAGCCTCGCCTTACAGCTGCAGCCCCTGTCCCTGGCCCCTCCCCTGAGGCAGACAGGGCTGGTGCAGGGGGCAGTATGCGTGCCACATTTATCCTCCAGAGTGGGGTTAGGAGTTCTGCTCGACAGTCAGACTGCTTGAGTTCAAATCCAAGCTCTGCCACTTACTACAAGAAAGACCCGTGCCTGTCTCCTCTGTAAGAAGGGGTTAAGTCTTCTGAAAAGAGGTTGAGGAAAAGCAGTTAGAACATAATGCGTGTGTAGACAGGGATAGAAAAGCGGCACCCTGGGCTAAGAGCAGAGCTTGGTGGAGGAGCTCTTGCCTAGGGAGGATAAGGCCCCGGGATCCTTTCCCAGCATCAAACAAGACAAGACAAAGATGTCACCCAAAACGAAACAGCTTTTTCTGGTCTCCTCATGTAAGACGTTCAAACCCTTTAAAATGCTAGTGGTGAAGGTGGGGTGCGATGGAGGGAGGCGGCAAGGAAGGGCCAGTCCAGGGATAGCATTTCCCAGTGTAAATGCCATAGCAGTCTCCTTTCCTCGGGCAATACCCAGGGATCCTTCTGGCCCTGTTGTGTACCATCTCAACTCTAACACTGCTTTCGCTGGCATCGCTAGGGCCTGGGAGTCAGAGCTGACGAGCTAAGCTCCTTCAGGATTCGGGCAAGGAGTAGAATGCCTCCGATCAGGTCCTGGGGAATATGAGAATCTCAATCCCTCTTTTACCATCCAAAGTCGAGGCTCCCTCCCCTAGTCCGTGGGTCCAGATGGGGTATATCGTCAAGAGACCTGTGCTCCAGCCGGGGAAACATACCAGGCTTGACCTCTGAATTGTCCCCAGAGTGACCCGTCAAGCTCCCAGGAGCCTCAGCAGCCAGTGTCCCTCTAGGTGAATACCAAAGGCTTCACGATGCATGGGGGCACACTCCCCTTGTAAAAATAAGCCTGCTGTGGACACTGGGGGTCCCCACAACAAAGGTGGGTGCTTTCAGCCAACTGAGTGATAGATAGTAGAGGAGGGTTGTGTAGGTCCAGAGCAAAGAAAGACAATCCTGAAGGAGCTTAGCTCGTCAGCTCTGACTCCCAGGCCCTAGTGAGGCCAGCAAGAGCAATGTTAGAGTTAAGATGGCACACAACAGGGCCAGAAGAATCCCTGGGTATTGTCGGGTTTAGAGATATGCAATGGCTGTCTCGAGGTGGAAAACTATGCGTGGGGAGACGAGAGAATGTTTGCCCTATTCCACCCACCCTCTTACGGACAAAGAGGTCAGGGGGATTGCCGAGGCATGCTCTGACTTCCTTTCCACTTACTCTGGGATGGGTCTGGACCTGGAGGTGCCTCTGGAGCCTGGAGGGGGGCAGCCCACCTAGCATTTCTTTTTTTAATATATGTAATATTTATTTATTTATTTGAGGCAGAGAGAGGGAGAGAGAGAGACAATGGGAGTGCCAGGGCCTCTAGCCACTGCAAATGAACTCCAGACACATGCGCCACCTTGTGCATGTGGCTTACGTGGGACCTGGAGAATCGAACCTGGGTCCTTAGGCTTCACAGGCATGCACTTTAACCGCTAAGCCATCTCTCCAGCCCCCTCCTCGCATTTCTGTACTAGAAGCGTCACTGCTGGAGAGGAGGGACAGGACTCATGGGTCATGGATCTAGCCCTGCTTCTCATTCAGACCCATTCCCTCTGAGGACTATGCAACAACGTCTCTGGCACTGACCTCTAGAAAAGATGGTGACTGCTCACCAGCTCCTCTTGTGACCCTCTGCTGCCTGCCCCCTTCAGGAAGTGCCTCTGGCGCTCTGGCTGCCGTCACTTGTCATTTTTCTTGTATTCCTGAACTCCATTGGCCCATCTCCTGGCAGCTTTGACCTAGTGAGGGTTGTGGCAGAGTCCCAGTGCCAACGGCATCATCTCTAGTCGTTTTGCTCTCTTTCTCCTCCGAGGACAGCTAACCCCCCGACGCCATTCTCTCCTTACAGCCCTGGGCTGGTTTGGGCCAACGCTCACTCATGTCTCGTTGCAAACTCTTCTAACCAGGGGAGGAAGAGCCTGTGAGGGAAGTGTCACTCTGTCTTCCACAGGAGACCAAGGCAGGCCCTGAAGCAGAGGTCGTTCTGTAGGCTGTACTTCCTAGTCTTCGCTTAACTTCTACACCTGCAGGGTGTTTTCTGTGACTGCCCGGAAGACCTCTTTCGGACCTGGCTGGCCTCCCTGCTCCACACACCCTCTGGAGAGGTGACTGGGTTTGGGTGCTGATCTACAGCTAGCCAGGGCATCATGATGGGGCCTGGGCAGCCAGGGCAGATGGGTACCAATTATCCCCTCAGCTGAGGGCTGGTATCAGGCTGGTAGTTTCCTTGTGAAGGGGAATGGCTCTTTTTGAGCGCATGTTAGTGGGAAAAAGGAGAGAGGCGTGCTTTTTCTTGTCTCTGCCGAGGCTATGTGACCCTGAGTGGTCAGGCCCTACGGGATGATTTTCAGTAATGGCAGGAAGAGCCCGTGGGACATGGCATTTATGGCGTGTGGTCGTGTGGCGTGACACGTCATTGCCATCGTCACACCCTCCGAGTCACACTGTGATTCAAAGGTCCCAGGTTAGTTTTACACCAGGTTCACATGGGGATCGGAGCCACCGTGCATGTGTTGGGCTGCTCCTGTGGAAAGGACCAGGCCTTCACGCCGTGGGGCTCCCAGGCTGCCAGCACCCACAGTCCTGTTTGCCATCCCATATGTCCTTTCCGGAGCGCATGCCAGCAGCTTGTGGAGGCTGTGGCTCTCACTGGAAAGTCAGGGCCCAGGGCCAGGAAAGTTGATTTTTGTCTCCCAAGATGCTTGCATGGGCTGCGGGCCAAGCTCTGCTGAGGCCTGGCGACCGACTGAGAAACCTTCAGCTTCCCCGCCATTGTGGGCTCCAGCAGTAGCCTCTGGGGAGGAGGAGATCTGTGTGGAGGACAGGGCAGGCCGGCCATATGGACGAGGCCAAACAAAAGTGAGGCTGGTTACTGGAGGGGGCACGGACAGATGGACGGATATATTCTGACGCAGCCCAAGTGCCGACTAGAGACCCCGACCCAGAAGTGAAAGTGGTCACAGTATCGGTAGAGCCTGGGACCGTGGCTGGAACAGGAGTTGAGCTTCCAAGAGCCACTAGTGAACTCGTGCTCTGAGGCTCAAGATGGCAGCCCCAGAAATGCCGGCTCCACTTGATAAGAGGAAAGGCTTGAGGGCAGGCACAGGAAGCTGCCTGGACCCTCCCTCCACCACTGCAGGGGAAGGGTGGCGGCTTTCACCAGAATGCATACTCGTGAGAACAAGGTTCCCGTCAATCCCAGCCCACAAAGTGGAAGTTGGCTGGCACAGACTGGACTTCCTTCCTTCCTTCCTTCCTTCCTTCCTTCCTTCCTTCCTTCTTCCTTCCTTTCTTTCTTTCTTCCAGTTTTTGAGGTAGGGTTTCACTCTAGCCCAGACTGACCTGGAATTCACTATGTAGTCTCAGGGTGGCCTCGAACTCATGGTGATTCCTCCTACCTCTGCCTCCTGAGTGCTGGGATTAAAGGCATGCACCACCATGCCTGGAAGATTGGACTTTGAATAAAATGAACAAACAAAAAGCTTGATTAATCTAGGCTCAGGCTAGGGCAATAGCTCAGTGGGTAAAGTGCTTGCCTCATAAGCTTGAGGGCCAGAGTTTGATCCCCAGTACCCACATGAAGATACTGGCCTCGGAGGTATGCATCTATGATCCCAGTGCTGTGGAGGCGGAAGTAGGAGAGAATTGAGGGTCTGAAGTTGTCCTCTGCCTTCACACCTGTGCCACGGTGTTGCACCCCCCCCCCCATCATCACACTACGCACACACATACATACACAAAACAATTCAGGCCCAAGGATATAAGAAATAGAAAATCAGGGCTGGAGAAATAGATTAGCAGTTAAGGCACTTGCCTGCAGAGCCTAAGAGACACAGGTTCAATTCCCCAGTACCCATGTAAAGATGCACAAGGTGGTGCATGTGTCTGGAGTTTGTTGGCAGTGGCTAGGGGCCCTGGTATGCCCAGTCTCTCCCTTTCCTTCTCTCTCCCTTTCTCTGCCTCTTTCTCTCTCTTAAATAAATAAATAGATAGGTAAAACTTAGAAAATCATAGCTTAGGGCAAGAGATAAAAGTCCTATTTATATCTATTTGGGGTTCTAGAAATGCTTGACATGACATGTTTTGGGGAAAACTTTGGGCCATCTAATTGAGGGAACAAAGTGAGGGAGGCTTCTACCTGGAGAAGGAGAAGGATGAAGATTGAAGGTTTACTGTACTGGGATAATCCAGCCTAGAACACCAGGGTCTCAAGGTCATGATTCAAGTGAACGGATGGAGGATCAGGCTTGGCCCAGTCCATATGGTGGGATCCTGGAGAAGGTTATCTTCAGAAATCTGGGTGGTCCATTCTCTCTTTCTCTCTGCCTCCTTCTCTGTCAAAATGAATAAGAAGAAGAAGAAAAAAAAAGGAGTCCTAATTCTTTCTTCTGCCCCAATACAGAACATCTGGCCTAATCCCAGTAGTTGTAATTCCAGCAGCTGAACGGGCATCCGTTTCAGTTTCTTTCTGTGCCATATCCCTCTCCTCAACCAGTCCATTGATATACAATGCAACCATGCACAAGTTTTCAGGGCACAGGCAGGCAGAATGAAGCAAGCCTCTCTCACACACAAACTGCTTCTAGACCAGTCCCTGAGAAAGCTTTTTCTCACCCTCATATGCTGGGTCTAAAGAGCCCATCATTCTTACTGCATTCAGGTCTTTCAACTCCAACCAGAATACATCAAGCTGTACTTACTGCACTGCAAGGGGTCTCTAAGGCCAAGGTTTCATGTCCTCCCACATTCCTCCCCCAGATCAGTTCCAAACAACGAAAGCCACACGGCCAGGTTCCTAGCATCAATGGCCTTCCTTCTTGGTCCCCATTTACTGTTGTAGATATAGCTTCTGCTTGGTGTTTTCTTCTCCGAACACACCAGTCCATTACAAATTTAACTTGGCTCAAGTTCTGAGGATATAGGCAGAATGCCACAATGACATCATATGAACTGCCTCTAGCCCAATCCTGACAAAGTCCTCTTTCTTTCCTCTCTGAGACCGAATAAGCTGAGCCATCACAATTTACACTTTTCTCTGCATGTATAGATTTCCAACATTCACCCAAATGGCCCATCAAGCTCTGCTTATAGCATCGCACTGATTCTCTAGTCCAAAGGTCACATTCCATATTCCTCCCGAAAAACAGCCCCAAAAGGGCAGAAGCCACAAGGGGCAGCTTCGTCCCACCCATGGCCCCACTTCTTGGCACCCATTTCCTGTTGCAATAACCTTCTTATTGCTGGGACGGAACATTTGACCAAAACCAGCCGATGGAAAGAAAGGGTTTACTTCAGCTCTAGTCTCAAGGGGAAGCTTCATCATGGCATGGCAGAACAGAAGCTGGGCATCATGTCTTGCCGAGGCAGCTGGGAGGAAGCAGCGAGTGAGCTGGCCCTAACAAGGAGGAATTGGGCTATGATACCCCAAGACCGGCCCCTAAGCAACACACCTCCTCTATCAAGGCTCTCCTCCCCAGTTGCCATCAACTGGGGATTGAGTAGGAGGCTTGATCACAAATACATGAGGCTATGGGGAGCATTTTCCATTCAGATCACCACAATCGCAGATGTCTCTAATGCCAGCACTCAGTAGATAGAAGGAATATCACACATGCAAAGGCATTCTTTGGGTTATATAGAGAATTTGAGTCAGCCTGGGCTACACAAAACCCCATTAAAAAATGAAACAACAACAACAACAAAAAAATGAAAAGCCAGACAAGGCATTTGGGAGGGTGAGGTAGGAGGATTGTCATGAGTTCAAGGCCAGCCTGGACTCCAGAGTGAGAGTTGCAGATCAGTTTTGAGCTAGAGTGTGATCCTGCTTTAGAAGACGAAGTTGAAGTAGGCCTGCATTAGTCACTTTTCTCATCCCCATGGCAAAACCCTTTATGCACGCCATTGAGGAGACGTTTATTTTGGCTTTTGGCTCACCGTTTTGGAGGGTACAGTCCACCGTGGTGGCCGCAGCAGCAGCTCTGTTCTGTGGTGGCCAGCGGCGCAGGCAGCCCAAGCGTTTTTATGTGGGGTGGACCGGGAGGTCAAGAGTGCAGGCTGGATCCTGCAGCGTGCGCGTACTTCAAGAGCTTCCCCTTGGAGACGCACTTCTGCACCCATGTCCTAAAGGCACCACAACTTCCCCAAACACCACCTCCATCGAAGCCCATGAGTCTGCATTCCACACTCAAACCATCCTAGATCCCATGCTTTGTTTTCCTTGATTCATGTGACCATGAAAAGACCTGGTGTTCCCTTAGGTACGAGGGGTGTTCGCATGGGACAGAGGTGGCCCCGGATTCTGCCTTGCTTCGTAGGCACCGTTTACATCAATAGATACCAGGTTTGGGGAAAGGACTCATAACTCTGCCCTGGGAGACTGTAGTGGTTTTCAAATAGGTCCTCAAATTCTTGGGTATTCCTCTCCTCAGGCAGCGGACCTGGAGTCATGCCCCTAGTTGTGGGGGTCGATTTAGTGACTTCTGAAATCTTCTGGTGACAGTAATTCTGTATGACTCACAAGACTAGATGCTAGGAAGCCCCGTGACCATCTTGGTTCCAGTTCCTTGGGTCCCTCATTATGGGGCAGTCAGCTATGTCATGTGAGGCCTGTAGAAAGAACTGAGCCTCACCTACCTTTCATCCTGTGAGTGAGACCACACGGGAAACGGATCTTCCAGCCCGCCAGGCCATCAGATGCCACAGCCCTGGACGACATCCGGACTCAACCTCATGGTAGACATGGAGCCTGCAGCATCCAGCCAAGCCTCCCCTGGGTTCCCAACTCTTAGAAACTGAGATGATGTCTGTTGTTCTTAAGGGGCTCAGTTTTGGGGGAATTTGCTACACAGCAACAACCAATAATGACATTGGTTGTCACCCTTTTTTCCTGTGTGTTTGTGTGTGTGTGTGTATGGGTGTACACATACCACAGTGCATGTGTGGACGTCGTCTTGTGTGTGTATGGTCGTGCACATACCATGGTGCATGTGTGGGGCTCAGAGGACAACCTGAGATGTTGGGCCTCACCTTCCATCTTGTTTGAGACAGAACCTTTCTGGCTTTGTGGCTAGACTTGCTGGCCCGTGAGTTCCAGGATTCTCTTGACTCTTCCTTCGGTTGCTGTGGGTGTGTTGGAATTGCAGGCACTTGGCAATTCCACCTGTGGTTTTACGTGGCTTCTGGGGGTCTGAGCACAAGCTCTCAGGCTTGTGCAGCAAGCACTTCTAACCACTGAGCCATCTCCACCATTTGTGGCCATTTCTTGTGGCTGGAATTAAAATTGTGGAGTTGATAGCATGCAGATGGTGACCGAACATGCAGGATGACATTAGGACAGGGAAGGGGCCGTGCCAGGCTTTGTGCAGGTCTGTCTGTGGCCGAGGATGAGACTGTATGAGACTGCGAAATTTGGTGACTTTCAAACTGTCCCCTGCACTGTGTATGCACATGTGACATGCACAGTGGTCCTGTAGAGGAAGGACCTCAGGAGATAGATGGCTCTATTGTGACTCAGTGGGAATGGCCCATTGCTCTTCTGATAGCTAGGGGTTTAGGAAGGTTCTTTTGAGGAAAAGCAAAGATCTTATCTAACCTTATTTCAATGTTCCAGATGAGGAAAAGGGCTTAGGCAGGCACAGTGACTTGCCCAAGGTCACATAGCCTTAGACCAAGGTCTCCTAGGCTCCAATATGGTGTTCTTAGCACTGACTGGGTCTCTGCTTGCTCCATCTTCCCATGAATCTAGGGAAAGGAAAGCTGGGGCACTATGTAGAACAAGCCCTCTGTCCCCCTTCACCCCCCCACCCCCATCAGGTATATACTGGGGCACAACTCCTCCTTCTCTGGGAAGGAGGCTGGATGCAAGGCTCACTCCTGGCTCTGTTAGGCATATGGCTAATATAAGCACCTTCTCCAAGTCTCAGTTTTCTCCTCTGTCAAAGGGGATTCATTCTTCTGGGGCTGGTGTGTGTAGAGGGGGAGGTTGTAGGTGTCGGAGGAATTGTCCCCTGTGTGGACCTGTGCAGACGGAACTGGGAGGTGACTGTTGGGGAAGTGAGTGGGGGCGGGGATGGGCAACGTACAAAGTCTTCAGGCTGCTCTGGCCAGAGAGGGGCCCTGGAGATCTGAAAACCCCCAGCATGAGAGATCTTCTGCTAGAGCAATTCCAAGACAGCTGCTCTGAACAGTAGTGTGCCAAACTCACAACGGCCCAGGACCCCTGCCAGCCAGGATGCCCCTGCCTCCCCACTGCCCGTCTGATTTGCTGTGCAAATTGAAGCTTAGTGTTTCCAAGTGTCTAGCCTCTAGGCCCTGAGTTCCACCCTCCATTACCTCCCTGTCCAATACTTCTCTTCTTTTTATTTATTTATTTATTTATTAGAGACAGAGAGAGGGATGGGGAGAGAGATTGAGAGAGAGAGAGAATGAATGGGCATGCCAGGACATCCAGCCACAGCAAACAAATTCTAGACACATGAGACACCTTGTACATCTGGCTTACGTGGGACCTGGAGAATCGAACCTAGGTCCTTGGGCTTTGTAGGCAAGTGCCTTAACCGCTAAGCCATCTCTCCAGGCCCCTCTCTGTGTAATTTAGACATGCAAAGAAGGGATGTTGGGATTCAGGTAGCTGTATCTGGGTGGCTGAGCCCGTCCAGGGAAGTGAAGTGTTTTATTTGTAATTGTACTGACTTTAGACCACGTCTTCTCTCCCCCCACCCCAGTTTCTCTGGAATGCTGCTTATGATCATGGTGTCCCTGCTGAGCTGATCTGTGAGCCTGTTCTCTTATGACGACCATCCACCCTTCTGATGGCCCCCAGCATCGTTGCTTTTGCCCTTGTCCCACCCCCACAGCCATTAGCTAGCTCATTTTCACAATGCACCCTGTAGAAAGGAGCTGCAGTTCTGTGATTTCTCCCCCTCCAACTGGTAGACCCCTGCAGTGTGCCGATCCCATACTCAGGTCCCTGGAGGGTGGGCAGGGGCTCCGAGAGAGGTGCCAGCAAGCCCCCAGCTCTGGCCACATCCACCCTCATACCAGACCTCTCCGGCCTGCCCTGCCCCCCAAGCCTTCAGGCTGTGTCTGAGGTTTGGAAGCCATAGAAAGTTTTCCCCTGACCCTGTGTTTTCTTCTCCCACTTCTCTTTACTTGAACTCATTTGTAAGGGAAAAACCATTTGGGGTGTTGTGTTTATTTTTTCCTTGTTCCACGGGAAATTACTCAGAATGTATAAGTATGTGTTTTCTTTAGAAAAATCGATTCCTTTACATTTTGGCTTTGTGGTTCCCTAGACAAGTGGGTCTGCAGAAACCGAGGTTTCAAAGAGAGCTCGCTTCCAGGAAGTCCATTGGGTTTGGATGACATCCTTTATCCTCAGGAACCAGCCACACGCTGTAGCCCCCCCCCCCGCCCCACTTTGTGGCCCCTTGGCTTTTCAAGACCCACAAGACTGAAGCATAGGATGGCCAGAAGTCCCCAGCAGATTCTCCCTGGCTTCTCAGTTCAGGGGAGACACAGAGGCTCATAAGGGCACAGGAGCATTGCCCTGGCCTGCGGGGGGGGGGGGGGGGGGGGGTTGGAGGCTGTCCTGAAGGGCTGACACTCACTGTGTTCTAGTTTAACCTCTCTCTCTCTCTCTCTCTCTCTTCCCTTCCCTGCCTTTACTCCCTCCCTTCCTCCCGCTGTATGTGTGTGTATGGGCATGCCAGGGTCTGTTGCCACTGCACATGAACACCAGACAAGTGTGCCACTTTTTGTGTTTGGCTTTGCTTGGATGTTGGGGAATTGTAGTTACCTTGTCATTGCTAGGGTACAGCATCTGATTGCAAGCAGCTGACTGAAGGAAAGGTTTTTATTTATTTATTTATTTATTTAATTTTGGCGTACAGTCTCTGGCAGGGGAAAGCATGGCATAAGAAGGGGCTGGGTATCACTTCTGCCCCAGCAAGAGAGTGAACCAAGTTCTGGCAAGGGGGCGCTGGGTTATCATGCCCTCCCCCCGCAAAAGGCCACACTCCTCCAGCAAGGCTCCATCTCTCAAATCGCCGTCAGCTGGGGACGAAGCACGCAGAACTCATAAGTTGATAGGGGACATCTGTCAATCCAGCACAGTCAGCGAGCTTGGCGAACAGGTGCGTTGAATTGCCGAGCCACCTCCCCAGCCCTTCGCCTCCGCCTCTTGCTAGCTGGCGCATGGGCAGACTGTGTGAGCTCTTGGTGCCTGGCTCTTCCTCCCTGCAATCGGGGCAGCTGGAAGCCTTGGTGCAGAGGGCTGCTTACATGGTCGAGGAGCCGAGGAGACTTACATATGCGAGAAATCAACGCTGCTTAGCTTTCCCCCGCTGAGTGCTTATTTTAGCCCTGTCTTCCAGTGGGCAAGGGAGGATAGGAGAGGTAGGGGCTGGTGGCTTCTCATCACTGTCCCCTTCACGTGTGGCCTTCTGCTTGCACATTCACATTCATGGCAACACGTGAAAGCAACCCAAATGTTTATCTCGAACAAACGGCTGTCTCTCCACATGAGCGGAGCATTCAGCCTTAGCAAGTATGGCAAACTTGACATCCACATGCATGAATCTTGATGACATTATGCCAAATGAAGTAGACTCACGAAGGCCAACGTAGCATGATACCACCCCTAGAGTTGTCAAAATCCAGAGAGAGTACGCAGGCCAATGAGTGCCAGGGGCTGAGGGCAGGGCCCGGGCATGCAGAATGGAGGTTGTTTCTCGGGTAGAGAGTTTCAGTTTTGGAAGGAGGAGATGAGTGACGGCCGTGATGTTTGCACAGTGGTGTGAAAGTGCTCAGTGCCACTAAAATGGCGATAATGGTAAATTGCATGTTATATTTGTATTTAAAATTTATTTTTATTTTTATTTATTTATTTGAGAGACAGAGAGACAGAGAGAGAGAGAGAGAGAGAGAGAGAATGGGCGCACCAGGGCTTCCAGCCACTGCAAACGAACTCCAGATGCATGTGCCCCCTTGTGCATCTGGCTAACGTGGGTCCTGGGGAATCGAGCCTCGAACCTGGGTCCTTAGGCTCCACAGGCAAGCGCTTAACCACTAAGCCACCTCTGCAGCCCGATATTTGTATTTTAACACTAGGAAAAGGCAGATAAAAATGAAAACACATGTTACAATAGTGGGAGTCTGAGAGGCATGCTCATGGTAAAGTGTTCACCCCTGGGAGGAGCATAAAGGAGATTGGTTTCCCTTGGTATTTGGAGCAAGGAATAGTTAGCTCAACAGTAAGTTTCATTTTACCCTCGGGGTTCATTCTACCCTGGGGGCTCTGTGGGAACCTAGAAAGCTCTCCTGCAGCAGAGTACTGACATCCGAGCTGGACTGTGAATGACGAGCCAAGCAGGAGATGAGACCCCACTAGTCAAGGCCTAGAGATCTAGCGTGAGGCGGAATGGAGTGGAGTGGTACCAGTTCCTCCTGGTTGGCTGGGCTTCCGGAAGCTGGGTGGGGCAGCTGGGACGATTTGGGAAAGAAACACTGGGCTCAGAGTAGGAGGCTGCAGGCCCATGCCAACAGCTACACGGCTGAAGGTCTGTGGACAAGGTTGATGGCTGAAATACAAACATCTCCTCTCTCCTCAAATCCAAGGACACCGCCCTTGTGGGATCAAAGGAATGCGTTTTATTGTAGTGAGATGGACCAGGACCAGCTTGTGGGGTAACGTTTAGGGGCCATCTAAGCCCCCATTATTTGTCTTCCTCAAGGTGGCCCCTGGGGTCCTTCCGCGAAGCCTCTTCCCTCCTCAGTTCCCTCCAGGATCTTCCGCCTTCCCAGAGCCCCTCAGGCCCGTCTCCTCCAGGACTCGCCCTGGGCTCAGTCACTGGCAGGGAGCTGAGTCGTCCACCTCTCATGCAGGTAAGCCGCGGGCCTGCATTCGGGAACCAGAGCAGCAGGACAAGCTCGAACCCCAGCTCTGTCACGTCGCAGCTATGGGAATCTGGGGGTGCGATGTGTACCTACGCCTCGGTGACCGCCTGTCCTCATGTGGGAAGTGGAAAGAACGCGTCTGTGGCTGTATCGGTGACAACCCTTGCTCACCAAGGTGTGTTCTGTGCTGTGCGTGGAACGGCCCTGGCTCAGGGAGAGCTCATGGGCATGGCTGACGTCGTCCAGGTGTAGGCTGTGGTGAGCGTGCGGCTGGCGCAGGAGCCCGTGACCCCTCCTTAGCTCTAGAACTCAGTGTGCTGGGGGACTCCTGACCTGCACCTTTATTGCTTTCACCCCTTGTGGGGTTCTCTTCCTGGGGGAGCCCTGAATTCACATTCACAGGGGCTACAGCAGTCTTCGTGCCCCAGAGAAACACAATAGGCTTTCACCTTGGTGTATGTAAAGCCAAAAAAAAAAAAAAAAAAAACAAACCATGGGCTGAACAGATCAGTCAATGATTAAAGGTGCTTGCTTGCAAAGCCTGGTGGCTTGAGTTCGATTCCCCAATACCCACGTAAAGCCGGATGCACAAGGTGGCGAATGTACCTGGACTTCGTTTGCAGTGGCTACAGGCCCTGGAACACCCATTCTTGTTCTCTCTCTGCTTGCAAATAAATAATCAATAAAACTTTTTTTAAAAAAAGGCAACAAAACAACAACAAAGCAAAGCCAAGAAGCTAAAAAATGCAAAGAAAGATTTATGACTGCAGCAGGCAGGAAGAACAGAGGGATCAGTTTCAGAGTCACGTCTTCCTTGAAGGAAGGAAACACGGAGGTTTCTTTGGGGAGCTCTTGCGGGTCCCTACAGACAAACATTTTCAGGTCAAGCAGGATTCTGAACACGCTCCATTTAGGAGAACAGTCCTGAGCGTGGAAGGTTTAAGGTATTAGTTCCAGAAGAAAGATGGAAGACATGTTTTGTTATTTGTTTTGGGCAAATGTAGTTCAAGATGCACAAATATCTTTCAAATAAAAGATTGGAGGCCAGGAGCACTTTTGGGCATGCTCAGTTTGTCTCAGAAAGATGGTAGACAGGAAATTCTTTGGACATGTCCAGTTGTCTTCAAAATGTTCTAGCAGATAAATAAAAGGAAAGGAGAGGCTGGAGAGATGGTTCATCAGTTAAGACACTTGCCTGCAAAGCCTAACAATGTGGGTTCGACTCCCCAGTACCCACATCAAGCCGGACGCACAAAGTGATACATGTATCTGGGACCCATTCTCCTCTCTCTTGCAAATAAATAAATAAATAAATAAATAAATAAATGTATTTCTTTGTTTCTTCGAGGTAGGGTCTCACTCTAGCCCAGGCTGACCTGGAATTCACTATAGAGTCTCAGGGTGGCCTCAAACTCATGGCAATCCTCCTACCTCTCTGCCTCCTGAGTGCTGGGATTAAAGGCGTGCGCCATCATGCCCGGCTAAATAAATATATATATTTTTTTTTATAAAAGGAAAGGACATTTTGACAGCATGTCTATATAAGAGTTGTATCCTAAGAGGTCCTAGCCTTGCTTAGTGACTAACAGAAGCCTTGTCTCTACTCTGTCCTAGAGGTGGCCTGGCTGCTACTGGGGAGTCCCTCTTGGGTCCCCCAGTGTTTCACTTGCTCTGGATGCATGACTACACATTCATCTAGCATTAATTAGGCACTGCTATGTGCCAGAATGATTGACAGGTCCCGGGGATCTAACCCCAGCACTGTTTGGTCTCCAAGCGCCTGAGCGCCGAGGGTCAGCAGTGCATGTTGAGTTCCAGGCCTGAGCTTGACACCACTGCTTGATTTAACTCTGCTAGGAGCCTCAGGGTGCTGCAGACCTACCTACCACCTTTCTTTAGAGACATGTCTTCTCCTTGAGGAGTGGGAGTTCTCTTGGGTCCTTCTGGGGACGCGTATGTGTCAGTAATGAAAGGTTTTTCTTTAGTCTCCATCTTACCCATGAACACAGTGACTTTTTTGCCTGAAAGACTTGGGGTCATTTCAGGGCCTGCCATGGGGCCAGCAGACCTCTTCACACTCCTTCTTGCGGTCCCTAGTGGCCTCCACACCAAGCCAGGCATGACTGGTTGACAGAGGAAGCCCCCCTCGTGGTCCCAGGGATAGATCCGAAAGCGATGAGCTGTTTATTGCAGAATGAAAAGACCGGAGTCCATGTCACATCTCCAGAGCCTCAGCCACTGAGGCCCTACGGCGGGTGCGACTGACGGCTGGGCCAGGCGCAGTGCTGGGGCAGACGTGTGGAAGCCGCAGTGCCCTTCTCGTTCCTAATTTCTCCCTTCTGTTTTCACTTGCTTCGTGTCCTGCTAAAATTCCCTTCCCAGGCAAAAAAGTTTCCATCTCTGGGCTTGGCCCTAAAGTGAAATTCTTTGGAAACTTTCAGCTGAGTTCACTTAGCTATTGTTGAGGGGAGAAGGTGGTTGGGGGAGGAGGCCCTCCTGCATCTTTTTGATGATTCGAGCCCAGGGAGACCCAGAACTTTCTCTTCTGCTGTTCAGAAAGGGTTCAGCTGGGGTGAGGTAGCCCAGTGGTGTCATGGAAACAGCTGAGGGCTGGGAGTTGGTCCCCGTTCACATCCTAGTCTTCCCTGGGATGAGTCCTGCGGCCAAGTTGTTTTATCTCTCCGGAACCTTGCTTGCTGGATCTTTCCACCAAATTGTTTCCCAGGTTCTGTGCGCACAGCCTGAGGCATGCTCACAGATGCCCTCATCTCAGGATGTGATTTTTGTTTCAAACACGCTGATTTCCTATGTGAGTGGGCAGCCATTAGAAGGTTCTAGCTTCTGCAGATGCCTGTTTGACTTCAGCCTCCAAATTGTACTGGATCACGTGGCTAGACCAGAGGCGTCTCAGCGTGCATGATGGAAAGCAGGCAGCTGGCCTGGGGGGAATGAGCCTTGCCCCCCTCACCCTTCCTCTCTGGACTGCTTGGTTTTGCTTGTGTTCTGCGTCAGAGATCAGCTGGTTGGGAAAAGGGTCTGAAGCTTAATCCTCACATCCCGTTCGGTTTTGGAAATTAAAAACAAAACGTTTTGTTGATTTCAGTCCAGTGAAGTAATTTTTCAGACAGTCAAGTTATTGGTCTGAATTTAGCTGATTTTGTTTTAAACCTATAACTTAAAAAATGAGTTTTAAAAGGTCTAGCCAAAAAGGGGGAGTTGGGGAATGTGGCTTTGCTGGTAGAGTGCTTGCTTAGCATATAGGAAGCTGGGTGTTCAATCCCTGGCACCAAATAAAAAGCAGTTCATGCTATCATACCCCTACAATCCCAGAGCTTAGACTATAGAGGTAGGAGGATCAGGAGTTCAAGGTCATCCTTGGCCACATAGTAATACAGAGGGCAGTTTGGCTATATGAGGCCCTGTCTCAAAAGACAAAAAAAAAAAAAAAAAAAAAAAAAGGTTTGCAAGTTGATCCATGAATTAATTTCTTCTGGGAGCGTCTTCCACAGGTAGTTTCTCAGAGGTACAGGTTAGATGACTCTGACGTGGAGTGACAAGACAGCAGTATGGAATTTTTAGATACTCAGAAAGTTTCATGACTTTATTAGAGAGAGGGAGAATGAATGGGCAAGCCAGGACCTACAGCCACTGCATACGAACTCCAGACACATGTGCCACCATGTGCATCTGGCTATCTGGCTTCCTTGGGTACTGGGGAATTGAACCTGGGTCCTTGTGTTTCACAGGCAAGTGCCTTGACCACTAAGCAATCTCTCCAGCCCAAGTTCTATGACTTTGACAGCATTTCTGAGATATATCTATAAACTGCTTAAGTGTGCAAGGAGAAAGGAAGGGGTTTCAAAGATCTTTCCTAGAGTCTGTCACAGCAGTAAGGTCCCCAGTATCCCTAGGGCCTCCTGGCAGTCCTGCCTGTGGGCAGAGAGGTGGACAAAATGCTTCTGGAAGGCATGCCAATGCATGCAGAGGGGAAGGGAGACCTTCCTATGTGGCAAGTGCAGGATCCTGACCACCCGCCTCCTCCACAGGGAGGCACCTTTGCAGGCTGGCTGTCCCTGGAGGTGGTGCAGCCCTTGACTTCTCACTGCTTTTTGCTTGTCCAGGACTTTAAGAGCTTCCCCCCCCAAATATTTATTTATTTTGAGAAACAGAGAGAGAAAGGGAGAGAGAGAGAGAGAGAGAGAGAGAGAGAGAGAGAGAGAGAGAGAGAGAATAGGCACCACAGAGCCTCCAGCCACTGCAAACAAACTTCAGACACATGTGCCACCTTGTGCATCTAGCTCATGTGGGTCTGGGCAATCAAACCTGGGTCCTTTGGCTTTGTAGGCAAGCACCCTAACTGCTAAACCATGTCTCTAAGCCTTATCCAGGGCTTTTAATGCTTCCTGGCTGCCAAGCTCATGGGTCCTGGGAGGTTGGCTAAATTTCTGCTTTCTACTACTTTCTCCTCCCCTCCTTGTCTTACTTTGCCCTCAAGAGTCTTGTTTTCATCTTCACAAAGATAGCAGGGCCAGGCTAGGGACAGCAGGTATTTTGCGGTGGCATGTGCCTCTCATTTGCTCTAAGGGTACCTTTTGGTTGTTCTTGAAATCATCAGGATTCCTCCTCACCATTAACTGTACGGCTACTGTGGACAAGGCTCTGTGCTGCCCTTCAAGGGTATTTGCCACATTTGTCAGCTAGGATAATGGAAGCTATTGCTTCCGGGCCACCTTTGGAGAGATGTGAAGCGGCAGTTGAAATGTGCCTGACCTCAAAGCCTGTGTCTTGCCAAGCAGGCTAAGACACGTCTTCATGGTCTGTGAACATGAGCAGTTCCAGTAATTCCCAGCACCTAGAAGTGATAAATGCTGGATCTACGGTGCTAGGCTCCCACTTTGCTGGACGTGCTGGGTGCCAAGGAGGTCCTCAGAGCAGAGCCTCATTGGCTGTGTTCCCCAGAAAGCCTCTGGATGCCAGGTTCTCACGGTGTTATTGTCCATAGGCTTGGGGGTACATTTCCCTAGTGAGCCCTTCCTCTGTAGGAAAGTGACAAGTTGTATTTTATGACTATGTTGTTACAGGCAAACACCATTCAGGTTGGATTCATGCTTAGCTATTCCTTTTTATCATACTGATTTCTTTTGATTTAAAAAATCACTAAAATAAAAGCATTTTGTTTCAATTTTGAGGTCCCCTAATGACAGTGTAGATCTTAGGCTGTGTGCCATACCTGTTGACACAGTCAACCCTACCTACTATAACAGTAGCCCCAAATCTCATCTTGAGTCTCCTTCACTCAGCTATCCCTCCTGCATCTGACTCAGGGCCAAACTCGACCCCTTCATGCCCAACTTCAAGGTCCAGGAAAACTTGGGCTCCCCACTGCCCTTATATCTCCCCTCTTTACCATCTCTCTAGCCCTCTAAGCCTGGTAGGGAATCAGCACTCCAAAGAAATACCCTGTCCAGGGCTGGAGAGATGGCTTAGTGGTTAAGGTGCTTGCCTGCAAAGCCTAAGGGCACATGTTCAACTCTCCAGAGCTCACTTAAGCCAGACACACAAAGGTGAGGCAAGCGCAAGGTCAAACATGCCCACCAGGTGGCACAAGCGTCTGGAGTTCGACTGTAGTGACTGAGGCCCTGGCGCGCCAATGTTCTCTCTCTCTCTCTCTCTCAAATAAAAAATAAAGAAAGAAATAAAGTAATCCCCTGTCCAGGCCCCTTCTAATGTCACTTTAGGCTCCCTTCTTACTCCCACCCAAGCTCTTTGACCTTATTTCCTTCTCTTATTTTTTGGGGAATGCTGTCTTACCACTCCAGGGACCTGGGTGGCTTGCTCTCTGGAGGGCGGTGAGCCTGTAGCAGTAGCCTCAGGGCCTTGATGGGGAGGGGTGTCTTCTCTCCCAAGCTCAGCTTTGACATTGGTGGGTCTCAGGATGGTGGTACGGATGAAAGTTCTTAAAGCGTAGGACTAAGCCTTGGGGAGTTACAAGCCAAGCTGAAGATTTGTCTGCACTCTTGAATTACAGCCAAGTGGAAGATGCCTTCTAACCTGACCCTTCTGGCAGAGTTCAGTGAGGGAATACCCTGGAGATGGGAAACTTGTGTCTGGCCACCCTTCTGGCTCTTCCTATTCCCCATCTGTTCCCAGAACTTCCATGTGCACAGGTGAGCTGGCACTAACTCACACAGCCCAGCTTGGCGACCCCTGAAGTCTTGATCTGCGTGTGTCTGTGTGTCTGTGTGTTTGTGGGGTGTGCACTCCAAACATGGGAGGAGGAACCACGACAGAGGCATTCATCGGTATGTAGGGTGTGGGGGTCTAGAAGGAAGAATGAGTGTTGAGCTGGCATCTTGCTGTGGGCTCAGGAAGTCTTGGCCCTGTGGAGAGTGCTGACTCCAAGAAATGGAGAACGGCCCAGAGCAAGGCCCCTCCTGCCTGGCACTCGGGGTGACGTGAGCCTCAGCTTTCGGCAGGGCCCTTGCTGTGTAGCTACGTATTTTGATTTGTTGACTCTTTTTTATAAGGGGTTTGTTTATGTCTTAACAGAAGTGAGCTGTTAAGACACGTGGCAATGGTGGCCCTTTGTCAAACAAAAGTCATAGATTGGAAAGAAATAGAAAACACGATTAAAACCATGTATGAGAAGATTAAAGTTATGAAAAGCAGCTTGGAAAAGAAGCCAGTGCCCAAAGAACAATAAGTTAGCATTGGAGTTGATTATACCCACAGCCCCATCAGGATGTTTCTTGTAACAAGCTCGCTGGAGTCAAGCCCTGTTTGTAATAACTCAGCCACTTCCACACCGACTCTTCCTACTCTGCAAATCAAGAACAACACCATGGGTGTCAGGGGTGAAAGTCATTGTTTTTCAGTCCAGACTGGAATGATTCATGTTGGGGTTCCTTCTTAGTTTGTCATCCAGACTCTCCCATGGTCAGGGTGAGATCTAAGCCTTCCTGTGCTTCCTATATGGGTGCAAACTGCAGAGCATGCCACCCTTCCTGCTCATCCAGCACTCCCCCTATTCCCAGAGGACTGGCTTCCAGGCTCCTCAACCGATGGGCCAACCCTACGTACCTTACGTCTCCCACGTGCCAGTCACATGGATGGCACTGAGGTGCGGTGGCAAATCAGACCTACATGGCTCTTGCCATCATGATGTTTGTAAAACACATTTTGTTTGTAATTTGAAGAGAAGAAAAATCTTCAGTCTATTGATAAATCACTTTGTGGCTTTGAATTTAAATACAACAAGAGGGTGTTTTTGTTTACTGTAGCCTGGTTTACTTAGTGGTTCTGGTAGGGAAATTTCTCAGAGTCCGCTGTGTAAAAGGGCAAGTGTCCCCAAGGCCAAATCCCTTATGCTACCGAGTGGCTAAGAGCGTCTGAAAATCACACATGGGAGCAGGGTTAGTCACCAACTCACTGCGTCTCTTGGATAAAAGTCTGCAGTGGGGTTTCTTGACCTGTTCAGCAGGGGAGCTAACTAACCAGGGTGATTCCCCTACCCTGATGCTCCACGACATTTGTTTTTTTTTTTTTTTTTTTTTGGTTTTTTTTTTTCGAGGTAGGGTCTCACTCTAGCCCAGGCTGACCTGGAGTTCACTATGTAGTCTCAGGGTGGCCTTGAACTCACAGCGATCCTCCTACCTCTGCCTCCCGAGTGCTGGGATTAAAGGCATATGCCGCCATGCCCGGCTATCCACGACATGTTTAGAAACAACTCATAGCAGTTTAAGTCTAGGTCCTATGTAAGTTCCCTGAGTTTACCTTGACGTTCACCTTCAGCTGTCCGGGGTCAGAGCTGGTCTGGCCACTTTGCCAGTCGCTGTCTTGGTCTGATCTTAAGTGCTTGTCATCCTCCTACTGCTCTGGAAGCTGCAGCAGGATGGGACCCAGCTGCCCATGGCCACGGGGACTTTCCAGACCCTTTTGGCTGGAGAACCAAACCCCAGACTCAAGTTCCTCCATCTATTTCAGCCCTCAGATGCCACAGGGATGTGTTTATTGCATAAATATGCATGAGAGCCTGGAGGTGCCAGACCGCCTTCTGACTTCCGTAGGGAAGATTTTAAGGTCCCTTACTCCATAGAGCTTACATTCAAAGACAAAGGTGGAAGAGAAAGAAACACATATTCATGCACACGTATGTGCATACACGCACACACATGTGCATGCACTTGGATGCCACTGAATGAAATAGAAGCCAAGAACTTGGATGACTAGAGAGGTCTTTCTGAGGAGGTGACTTCAAGCACAGACCTGTAAGGAGGAGGGGTGCGAGACACTGTGACATCTGGGGGAAGACTGGGTCATAGATCTGGAAAGCAAAGACCATGAGATAGGAGGGCGCTGGTTGGGTTTCAGGAGCAGTGAATTGACCAGAGCTTCTGGAACCCGGGGGAGTGAGGGGGAGAACAATGGGCAGGGCGTCAGAGTGCAGAGGGGTCAGGTTGTGTGGGCCACAATGAGTAAGGGTTTAAAATGTGATAGGAAGTCTTTGGTATTTGGTACTGGGTGCTGAATAAAGAGGTAAATTGGATCTGATTTTATGTTTAAAAGAATCTTCTGTCATTGGTGCAAAATACATAGCTCTCTCCTCAAAGGGAACAAGAAACAGTTTCTTCTGGAGCCAAATATGAGTGACCATGGTCCTTGAACCCAGATTGCCGTTGCCCCAAATACCATGTGTTGACATGACGCTCCCATGTGTTGACAATTTTATAAAGTTTTTATAGATACAGAACAAATAACCATAAACCAAGGCACTTTTCAAACACATTGGTGGGAGCATCAGGTAGATGCGTTATAGCAAAGTGGGGGAATCCTTGCTGTAGGTCTCTGATGCTATCTGATGACATTCCTGTCCTTCAGGTTGATGGAAGCCAAGGAGTTTGTTCATACATTTCAGGATTTATTTAGATCACAGGATGTTAACATTAACGATTAACATCACAGAAGCGGATGTTAATTGGCCATAAAATGGGCCAAGTTAGGCCAAGATAATTTGGCTGTGGACCTGCAACATCCTAACTTCTCCACATTGAAGGTCTAGTTAGTGGATTAGCCTTGCAGGGTACTCAAAGTAGGTGCCCCTGCTTTCCAGGAAACGTTAGTGCCCACTGGCTACTGCGCAAACACAACAAGCAGGGCCGACTTGGGGACAGTAACGCGGGCGATGCTGGTGCTTGGTTCAGATGCAGGAGGAGAGAACCGCTTGGGCTTAGAATCCATGGGTGTGGCCCAGACCATGCGTGAGTCCCCCGAAATCGCTCCTGACACAGAGCAAGTGTGTAGCAAAGAGAAATGGGGAGACCACAACACTGTGAGTGCAGGTCAAGAGCAGAGAAACGTGGCGAGCCCAGGGTGGCTCCAGCAAGCCCAGGTCTGGCTCTGCAGCTCCCATCCTTGTTTTGCCTGCTCTGGCCGTGAACACTGTGTGAGAATCCTGAATGCGTCCAGCGCTGGCTGTTCAGCCTGGTGGCTTTCCACACCTTAAACGTCCACGATTCCTTCCTTCCTTGGTGCGTGCTTCTCTTTTGGGACCTGCCCCTCCCACACCAACGCCTTAGCATCTTTAGGCCTTTCCTGTCTCCACAACCTCACCGTCTCAGCTGCCACTACCCTGGCCACAAACACTGCCAACGGTGCATTCTGGAGGAGGAGATTTGGGCTCCAGCATTGCCTGTAGCTTTGCTCGCACCACCTGGGCGGACCAGGCTGGGTCCTCAGAGGCCCCCACTTCCCTCCAGATGCCTTGCTCATTTCTGTGTCCAGCATCCCTCTCTGTTCTTTCTGGCCTTGGCCAGGAGCTGCTGCAAGCTGCTAAATGAGGCAACGCCTGGTAGGGAGGGGGAGGTCACTATGCTTGGGTGGATTTGGATCCGTGAGGAACAGGAGATAGGGGAGAGCCTGCAGACAAACTTCCCTCCCTTCCTCTGTCTGACGGAATGTCCTCAGCGTGGTGTGGTGATTGTGCTAGGGTGTGTGAAGACGCCCTTATGTGAGAGAGAATCTGGCTGGGCGTTCTGTGAAGCTGTGGGCAGCTTCGTCATGCATTCCTTGAGTTTGTTTCCCTTATTTTAATTTTTTTGAGGTATGCCCAACAGGCTGGCCTTTTTTTATGAGAGAGAGAGAGAAAGGAAGAGAATTGGCACACCAGGGCCTTCAGACACTATAATTGAACTTCAGATGAATGTGCCACCTTGTGCGCATGTGTGACCTTGTGCATGCATCACCTTGTGTGTCTGGCTTATGTGGGATCTGGGGAGTTGAACATGGGCCCTAGGCTTTGCAGGCAAGTGCCTTAACCTCTAAGCCATCTCTCCAGCTCTGCTTCCCTCATTTTTGTGTGTACTCCCTGCTTTTCTTTCTTTCTTTGTTTCTTTCTTCCTTTCTTTCTTCCTTTCTTCCTTTCTTTCTTTCTTTCTTCCTTTCTTTTTTGAGTTTTCAAGGTAGGGTCTCACTCTAGTCCAGGCTGACCTGGAATTCACTATGAAGTCTCAGGGTGGCCTTGAACTCGTGGCGATCTTCCTACCTCTGCCTCCTGAGTCCTGGTATTAAAGGCATGCACCACCATGCCTGGTTTCCCTGCTCCTCTTTCTCTTTCTCCTTTCATTGTTACACCTACCAAAAAGCCTTGTCACTAACGGGTGCTGTTTGTGTCGATGTTTGTCACCAGGTGATGCTATTAGGTCCTGTTAACCAGAGCCCTGGTTCTTTGGCTATGAAGGGGTGGGCCTATCCCAAACCACATCCATAGAACCTTTCCTTGGCATTTTGAAATTTGGAATAGAAGGGAAAAACAGTTGTGCCCTTGTGGCATTGAGCCTGAAGGTGTGAGTCTGAGAGCTACTGGAGGCTATTCCCCAAGCACTGTAGGGGAAACCTGTCTGGTAGAAGGAAGCAGGCAGAAGCAGAGATGATCAGCATGGAGTGTTCTGGATCTAGTTGCTCCTGAGACTCAGTTGAACCCGTGTCTATTCCCTAGTTCCCTTCCATGAGGCACTGGAACTCTTGGCCCTGATTGGTTTAAGTGGCATTTCTTTTAAGTTCATTTAAATGGATTAGTTAGGTTCCAGACAAAAAGCAGACATCACTCTGAGTGTGCCACACAGGGAGTTGAGCATAGGGAAGTGGTTACACAGTGATGGGAGAGCTGAAAATCCAAATAGGAATTAATGACACAGAAGTTTCTCTCATACCTACCTAGGGCTCGAGGAACATCCCTGACCACTAGGATGGAGGTGCTTGGCAGAAGCTGAAACCACGGCCAGCCTGCGTGGTGACAGCTAGAGCCATGGAGTAGATGCACTGCCGCCTGAGGAGCTGCCCAGAAATAATGTGCTCTCCCTCTTCCTGCAGCCTTCTATTGTGCCTCCCGTTGAGCAAAGTTATCCGGGCAGTCAGTTTGCAAAGGAGCTTGGGAAATGTAGTCTTCAGCATGAACCAGGAGAGTCAGGAGCTAGACAGTGGGGAGGAAAGGGGCAAATGGCCGACACACAGACAGCCTGAGAATTTGTTCCACTATCTGCTTTTGTGTGTAAACCCAGGAGCAAGACCCTTAGCCTGAAATGCCATCTGCAGCTAGAGCACGGGCATCTCCATTCTTTGGTGTGTACATGTAGCATGTTTGGTGTGTGTGTGTGGTGCGCACATGATAAATGCATGCATGGCTGCATGTGCCACTCGTCCTCTGTTGCTCCCTCACTGAACCTGGAGCTCGCCATTCCTTGGGTAGACTGGCTGACCAGACAGCCCCAGTGACCCTCCTGTCCTTGACGCACCCCCTCGGCGTTGGGGTTACAGGAATTGGAATCTCAGAGCCCGATATCCATTTCCCTCACAATTGGCTCTAACAGAGGCACCAAAGGTCTCACTTCCCCAGAAAGGTTCAATGGGGGTCTAGCCAGCTGGTTTCCTTCCTGACCACCAGCCCAAACCTCCACGTATCTCCCAAGGCCCTTCCCACACAGGGCAGTTCCCCCTTCTCCAAAGGAGTGTGTGTGTGTGCATATATCTATATAACCTCTAAAACCTCCTCAGGCAATCTTATCTCTCTCTTCTGGCTTCTCCCTGAACTAAGGAATGCGCCGTGTTCTCCCTGTCTGTCCCTCTGTCCCCCCCCCCCATACTGCACATGCCTTTTCCTCTCTCTCTTCTGTTCTTTTCTCTCTCTCTCTCCACTCCTCAGTTCATAGTTGGTTTGCTTTTCCTCTGCCTCCTTTGCTATTCTGCCCCGGGGGTTCTGAAGTTCCTCTACACCTGCCAGGGCCAGTGACTGGGGTGCGGGGGAGCACTCTGTGGCACTTCTGAGGCCAGAGTTTCCAGGCTCCTGTCCTGTGCCCCTTGGCTTTTTCTCCATTTCTCCTGGCCCTGTCCACCAGCACTACCCAAGCTGTGCCACTGTCCCACTGATCCACCCTCTTCTCTCTGATCCCTGGGCTCTGCCTCTGACACAACATAAACTTCTCTACAGCAGGAAAACGGTGTCTCAGAACCTCTATTCCAAACTGAAGAACAGGCATGTGTGCCTACCCCTGGCCTTTTATGTGGGTGCTGGGGCGCAAACTGAAGGCCTCATGCTTATACAGCAAGTTGCCCACTGGGCCATTTCCCTAGTCTCCTGTGCCATGTCTTGAAAGTGCTTCACAAAGGATCAGGGACAGCAGCGGTTCTATTGACTATCACCCCTCACCCCTCACCCCCAGTCCCTAAGAAATTCTGCTCCTTTGGAGGATGTACTGATTCTCCCAGTACGTGTTTTCATGCCTTTATACACGCATAGGGAATCCACAGCAAGTTGGGGTCACTATCTAGGGAAGCATCCGAATCACCTTTGAAGGCCTCAGATAGGATCACTTCTTGCTATCTAAAGGCTCATGCGCAACTTTGAAAGTAAAGAACAGCATATCTGGCGTTTGAACTGCGTATGGACTTGCTGAGTCCTGATGATGTGGCAGAGAAGGGGAAGGCTGGGCTCCTGTGAGGGATTTCCAGACTCCAGAGTGACCCGGATGACTTCCTGGGGGCTGGCCAGGCAGTAGGGGTTGAGGTCCAGCAGAGCTGGGTAAAGACGTTCCTGGGAACCTAATGGGGACAATTTGGGGTTTTGCAAAGCATCTGTAAGGAGGCCCTTGTACATATGTTGGGGCTGTGGCACTCTATACATCTATATTTTAAAGTAAATCAAAGGCTCTCTGAGCAAACCACATGGGGTTAGATGGGCTTGGACTCCTGTCCTGAAGCCTCTGCTTTCTGGCTCTGCAGAGCCTGTGGTGACCCCTCTGGCTGGAGTCGGGTTGCTGGCTCCTGCTGGTGACTCACTGTACCTCCAGTGGGCAGGCAGCCTGTTGGACTGGGTCTCAGCTCGCCTTCCTGTGGAGCGGAAGGAGTGCTGGGGTGGGTGGTTGGGCACATGAGAACAGATGGAATTTTAATTTGGAGTGTTTGTTGAATTTCCCCTCTCCATTTCTATGTTGCTGGCCTCAAGGTGAAGTTCTTCATAGAAATGGTCAAGTTAAAGTGAGGTCCACTATGCTGGTCTCTGTGAAAAGGGGAAACTTTCCGACAGAGACACATGGAAGAAAGAACAGGTGGGGATGGTCTCTACAGGCCAGATAGAAGTTTGAGGAAAACGCTTTCTCTTCCTAGGCCCTGGGAGGGCTAGGAACCGACCTTGCTACGCCCTTGGTTTTTATAATTCTCTTTAATGTAGAGGCCCGAGACAATGAATATGTCTGCTCTCTTGTCGTTTTCTCACTGCAGGTATCAGGAGATGCCCTGTCTCCTTTCCCTCGTCTTCACATCCATTCTTTATCATCTTGGAGCTCAGCTCTGTATGACTTTTTTCACCTCACACATCGATTGTCACTTGTATGCTTGCAACCCTGCAAGCTTCCATCCCACTCCAGAGCGGAAAGGGAAATGTCTGGGTGTCAAGGGTCTAGTGAATGTAGGTGCTGTGGGATGAAGGCGAGTCTTTGGGAGGTGCCATCATCCTTCAGAGAGGGACGTGAGGTAGCCTGGGGTCAGCAGGCAGGAAACCTTTTACTACTTTCTGTCCCGAAATCTTGGTGGAAAAAATGGGCCTTGAAAATAAAAAGATGACAGTTCTATCTGAAGATTGAGCTGACAGTGAAATGATTTCTAAGGCCCTGTGGACTAGTCCCCAAACCTGGCTAAATCCGATTCCCTGGAGAGCTTTGCAGTTTTTCAACTGTTTTATATGAATGAGTCATGACAAATAGTGAAGCCCTGTCCTTACGGGTGCTACTTAAATAAAACAGTGCAATTAGAACTAAAATCTGCTGGGTTCTTTTCTCATTTTCATCTTGGGAACTTTAAAATCATAAAATTGTACAGATTTCTTAGCCCTATACCTCACCTCCTATGTCAGGTTTTCCCAAGGCAGGGCCCAGGAATCTGTATTCCGCAAGTTCTGCTGGTGATTCTCTACGGCCATAAGGGCAGTATTAGCCATGGTGTATCTAACACAGTTGATGGGACTGCTTACGTTCCAGAAGCCAGGCTCTCCATCAGGCCCAGCTCTACTCACCAGGCTATCAGGCACTTGGATTTTTCTTGTTTTAAGGGAATGCTTATCTTACTGTTGGCCTGTTGGTGCTGGCCTTGGAGATGTGGTTGGGGATGGGGGATTTTATTATTTCTCTCCCCGAAATCTTGGTGGAAGAGGTCGAACAGGCAGGTGGGACTGAGGAAGTTCATGAATCAGGGGCTTCTAATGTTTGGAATGGAATGAGTATTTGAGGAAAAGAGAAAAATGAGGTGGACAGTTGGAGGCAGTGACTGCTATGGGAGAGCATGGAGTTCACCCTTGTGTTAGGATCTGGAGGAGCGAGAATCATTGCTCCATCCAGTGACTTCTAAGACAAATTCCTCTCCTGGTTAGGCAGTAGCTAATTTCTCACCCCCTCTTCCATTAGTTGTGATTTCAGCCCTTTCCTTCCTTCCCTAAATTAAAAAATATTTTATTTATTTAAGGGGGGGGCAGATAGAAAGAGAATGGGTGCACCAGGGCTTCTAGCTACTGCAAACGAACTCCAGACACATGTACCACATTGTGCATCTGGCTTACATGAGTACTGGGGAATTGAACATAAGTTCTTAGGCAAGTGTCTTAACCACTAAGCCATCTCTCCATCTCTGTCCTTCCCTAATTTTTATGATTACAGCCTAACCGCCATGAACCTTAAAAAGTATACCTAATGCCTTATTTCTTTTTTTTTAAATTAAGAACTTTAACATATGAACATACAACAATTTGATTGTGGCCCTGCCCTTTTGTTCTTTTCCCCTCTCCCCCCCATCCCTTGAGGACCCTCCCCTTTCAAGGAAGTCCGCTCTCTGTTTTGCCGTCTCCTTGCTTTTGTCTTCCTCTGCCCTTCTTGTTAAACTGTTGATGGGCTCAGAACCATGCTGATCTTGTTGGTATTGGTAATCATTGTGGAGTCATGAATGCCCCATTCGGTTTATCTTGGGATGACAGCTCCCCAAAGTATGCCCGCACATTCCCTATGGGTCTTACATTTTTTTCCCCCTTCTCTCCTGTAGTGTTCCCTGAGCTTTGATGGGCATGACAGAAATCTCCTTTAGTGCTGCACTCTTGACAGCCTCTTGGTTTCTGCTTTGGTGAGTTGTGAGTCTTCTCTGTGTCTACCACCGTCTCCATACAGGAGATTCCATGGCTAGCAGAGTTACACTCATATTCTCGCTGTGACTACCTCTGCAATGCTCCCTGAGCCCTTATGAATGTGACAGTGACTCGTCCAGTGCTGCTGCTTGTCATTTTGATGAGTCTTGGATCTTTCAAGTCCCAGAGCCTGAGTGGGGCCTGGCTGAGATACGTGACATACTTCTAGTCCTCCCCGCCCCCCCCCCGCCCGCCACATAACCTCTATTATTTCTTTCTTTCTTTCTTATAGGGATGGGGAGATGGCTCATTCAGTTAAGTGTTTGCCGTGTAAGCATGAGGACTTGAGTTTGGATCCTCAGTAAAAAATGCCAGGCATGGTGGTATGTGCCTATAATCCCAACACTGGGGGGCAGAGATTGAAGGGTCCCTGGAGCTTGGCAGCTAGCTGTTGGTAAACTTTGGATTTACTGAGAGACCTTGTCTCAGAAAATAAGTTGGAGAGCAGTTGAGGAACCACTGGATAGTGACTTTTGGGCTGCACACTTGTGTGTATATGAACACATATACACATGTGCATACCAAACAAACATACACCACACACACACACACACACACACACACAGACAGCCATGGTATTGAAACCAAATTCATTTGATGCAAGTGCTTTGAAACTGTTAGGTGTCCAATCTTACCAGTCCTATTCCAGTGTCAAGACTGAATGTTATCTCCTGTCATATCACTCTGGATCTCACCCTTTCCATGCTGGCTCAGAAGTCATCACATTAGATTTTCTCCTTCTCTCCAGAATCCCACCACAGTGCCCTTTAAATTGCAATTACTGGCTTCCAGACTGTGCACCACGTAAAGACAAGAGCCATTGAGGGTTGTTATCTCTAGTGTCTGCCTCATCCTGGGGGATGGGAAAATGTGTCACATTAGTGAATGAAGATTTTAGGCAGAGGGTGACTTTGCCCCGTCCCCAGGGGCCCAGGCTGCAGAGCCATACCTGGCGAGGGTCCAGGCCTGGATGGAGATAGCACCACAAAGATTCTCATTACAGTAGACCCGTGGGAGGCCCTGCTTCTCTCTCACTCCCCGCCACAGCCTGCCTTCCCCTACTTAGCCAACTCACTGGGGCCATCTCCCTCCTGCATCTCAGTCTGTTATAACTCGAAGGCAGCCGGCTTGACCGGCATGCCCATTTCAGAAGCCAAACATATAATTCCAGTTATGTCCGGTGCCATTTGGAAGGAAGCTCAGGTTTCCCTAAGTGGAAACAGCATGCTCTGAGAGTAATTATGGGTCGGGAAGCATGTTCTGCAGCAAGACCCAGCATTTATGAGCAAGGGTTACCCTTCCTGCTTGGTGACAGGACTACTCAGGGAGGACATAATCACTTCAGTTCAGCCCACTTGTATTGTTGCTGGTTCTGCATCACCCAGGAGCAGCAGGCCAGATGGATACTGGCATATTGGCTGGGATGCCACATGCCAGTTGTCTTGGACCATGGTTTCCAGTGGACCTTTCAGGGTTCCTCCTTTTTATGCTAGTCTCTTGGAGACAGCTCTTCATTAGGACTGATGGAGCCTTGACCATTAGTTCCTTCTCAGTTTCTGTGTCATGAGGCAGTTAACTGGATGGCTTTAAAGAGTTGCATGTCACCTAATGAAGTCAATGGAAGATATTGAGTAAAGGAAAGGTGTGGGGAGAGCTAATTAAAATCTAAGAGGGTATGAGTAAGTTATATGGAAACCTACTTTTTTGGACAATGGCACACCCAGAAACCATAGATTGTTACTAGAACATTTTCAGTGCCGGGGATGGGATACCTTCCAGTGAATTATTGGTCAGGGATGTCCCTGATGCCCCCAAAACGTTATAGGCTGTTGTTGAGGCTCTTGGTTTCCTGCCAGGAATAGATGGTAAGGCCCTATTGCTGAAGACTCCACATACTTAGGCTACAAGGTCACTGAGAAATATTGCTGGAGCTGAGCTGCAAACCTCCTCCATGTAGACCAGCTGACAGAAAGCTGAAAAAAGCTACGCTGCATGCAGTTCCATGGGGGAGAGAGAAACCACCAGTGGACATACTCAACAGTGGACATTGCAAGCCCTAAATTTGGCCAGCCAGGCCAAATGAGTCAACGGGTGCAATAGTGGCACATCTGTTATGTGGGAAACCAATTGCTCTCTAATTGGACTGGAGGCCCGCTCCATGGGAAGGAATATATCCCTGATACTGAAAACCTATAACAGGGGTAGTCAGTCATGAGCCCTAGGGGTGTAATTTCTGCTGGTGTCTGGCTAAATGTATCTACTATGCTCACCAAACTGCTTGGTAAGCACTTCTCTTAATGTTCATACCCATATATTAATGCTACTCTCACTTTTGGTTAGAGAAGCTTCTCTTTTCAGATGGCGGTGACCTTGGGATGACTCAGAAGGCACCACAGTGCTGAGAAGAAGTGACAGAGGAGTGCTCAGCATTGAAATATCTCAATCACACCTTTCAAGGCTCATGGTCCATTGCAGAAGAGGTGGCAGAAAGAATGTAACATTCAAAGGAAGGGCAGGACTCCTTACAATGTGCTCCTCCAGACAGAAAATGGCCTGGATATTCATGACTTCACAGCACCTGACACTACCTACACAAGACCATCATAATAGGAGGAAAAGATAATGACATCAAAATAAAAGAGAGACTGATTGAGAGGGGAAGGGGATATAATGCAGAGTGGAGTTTCAAAGGGGAAAGTGGGGAGGGGGAGGGAATTATCATGGTTTATTGTCTATAGTTACAGAAGTTGTCAATAAAAACAGTTACATGTTGATAGAAGTTTAACACCAGCTCTTTGGTAAAAATTTTAAAAAAGAAGTAAAATCCCACAATTACAGTGTCTGCTGAGTTTCAGGTTGCTAATACTGTTAACATGATAAATTTCAAACGATAGCGTGGAGACTTGGGAAGAGCTGCACACCCTTCCCATTGACAGCCAGCATATGCAGAAGGAGCCAGCCTAGCACATCACTCCTGCTAATTTTACACTTGCAAATTTCTTCCATGTTGTCTAGCTGAGTCTTGTCCAGCGGTCCTCAAATACACTGCTGACACATCATGGCATCTGTGCTACATAAATGCTTCGTCATCTGTATCTGTACGTGAATATCTTTTGGCCAGAGTTGGCATCATCATTGAACTGCTAACTTCCAAGGTATTAAGAGATGGGGTCTTTGAGATATGATGTGGGGTTCTTTCCAGACATCAAATCTGCTGGGTGCCTGGACCTTGAGTTTCCACCACCTATAACTGTGAGCAACAAAGCCACCCAGACTATGGTGTTTGTTATTGTTGTAGTTAACCTTCTCCTTGCTGGCACAAAGCACCAAAGCAAAAGCAGTGGTGGGGAGGAAAGTTGTTTATTTTGGCTTACAGTCCTGAGGGGAAGCTCCACGATGGCAGGGAGAAGATGGCATGAGCACTGGCTGGACATCACCTCTGCCACTGCAGGTGGAAATAGTAGCAAGAGGGTGAGCAGAGCGAACGCTGGTGGGCCAGGGCAAATGAAGTGTCAAGGTCCACCCCCGGCAACACACCTCCTGCAGCACGGTTCCACCTCCCAAACTGACATCATCTGGGGAGTCAAGCATTCAGAACACAGGAGATTATGGGGGATACCACCACGGTGGCAGCAGACTGAAAGGATTGAGCTAGGTCTCTTTGGGGGAGAAAATGAATGAGACCCAACTCTTCTCTGCACAAACATTGGGTTTAGTTGGGCCTGTGGCATAAGCTTGCATGAAGTGGGAAGCAGTAACATGGGGAATCCAGACAGAAGGAGTTGAGATGTGCAATGAGGCCCTATGTAGCGAGAGGCTTTTCTGCAAAGAGATTAATTTTTGGAAGGAGGGGGAGACTACAAACTCAGCAGAGGCTGAGGGTTTAGTAAGTGTCCACTAAATAAAGAGGTGGCACCTGGGAGGCTGAGGTAGAAGGACTGTGAATTCAAGACTGTCTCAAAAACAAGCAAATCTACAACAGAGTGAGAAAACCAGTTACAAAAAGAGAGGAGCCAAGTCCCGAGATCTTCAGGGAGAGGTTTTCAGGTTTCTGGAAGTGGTGTAGTGTGAGCTTCCCGTGCAGTTCTCTATGCACTGTCAGAACTGGGGAGCTGAGGGGCTCATACTTAATAGCTGAATGACCCCCTCTTTGTCCACAGCCCAAGGGAAAAAAAATATGTGAGACCTTAGATTCCCCATACCCTATTGTGGGATCAGAGGTGGCTTCTGTTCACTGGTTATAGACCTGTAATATGTGCTGAGTGTAGCTTTGTCTAGAAACCGAGACAGGCTGTGTCTTGGGGCTCTCATTGAAGAAGGAGAATGCAGTGGGGATGCTGAGCCTGCAGAGAGGTAGCTGGTTTAAGGGCATGGGTTGCTTTTCAGGGCTGGCTTCCCCTCAAGGTCCTCAGGCCAAGTGTTCCCATCCGCCTCCATCACCACCTGTTTCTGCATTTCAGCAGGGACGGTCAGGAGTTAAATGTCCATGGATTTGGCTGTCTGGGGCACAGAAATGCCACCTGGGTCAAATTCTTTCTCCCTTCTGTCCAACTGGAAGGCTCAGCTCCTTTCTCAGAACTCTCAGAGCCCTCCATCTGTGTCTCTGCCTTCTGACACCTATTGCAGCCAACCTTGTGACTTGGGTGGCTTGTTTCCTCCTGCTAAGCAGGTGATTTATCCCCATGCACACTTCTCCACTGCAGCCCTTGCATTTGCTTTGCATCCAGCTGTCTGTGGAGCATTGCAGTCTATGGTGGTGGAACATACAGTGGCTGGAAGGTCTGAGCTCCCCCCCACTACCAAGCTTCTCACTTGGGTCATGCGGGGCTCTGTGGGGTTCTTCCTACAATGGGATTTTGTCCTTCTGCGTCTCCAGGTACAGGCAGCAGGGCCTGTCTACAAGTGCCATGGAGTGGAGGCCAGGAGTGCTCTTGAGCAGGTCAGCTGTTTGCTGAGTTCTGCTGGACGGGGGTTGCTGGAAGGCACACTCTGTCCTCAGCAGATCTCCAGGTGGGACAGGACCCAGGCCTGACAAAGCGTGGAGGGGAGGACACAAGAAGAGGAACCCATGCTGAAACTGGAGCTGCTGTGGGGTCCTGCCACGCAGCCAGCCGAGCTCCCCTTTTATCATCTGCCAAGTGAGAACAAGTAGCAGAGAGAGGATGCAGAGGGTTCCGTGGCCTCTTCTGTCTGCTGTTGGCACCTACCTGCGCTTGTCAGCTCACCTGTCCTCCAGTTTCCTGCTTAGTCACCAAGCCATTTCCCCTCAGAGACCCGCCCAGCCCCTTTCCTTGCTCTGCACTCTGATCAGAACTCCAATAGCAACTCACATTTTGTGGACACTTACATGCACCCTGCCCTTTTACTAAGCTCTTCATTAGAAGAGCCTGTTTACTTACCCCTATGGCAATTCACAAGCTACTGCATTGGGTAAGTGAAAGACTGAGGCTCAGAGAGGTCAGGGAACTTGCCTGGGGTTGCACAGTTAGGAGGATGAAGAGTTGGGCCTAACAGAAGGTCTGTCTGACACCAAGGTCTTATGATTTTAGCTACACTATTAGCTTCCTGAATTACACCCCCACCTTGAGCTCTGGGTCTGTACATCCCTGCTGGTGTCTGGCTGGTTAATTTTAAAGCTGTTTGGAGATAAGGGTCTGGCACTTAAATACTGGCTTGCTTATTCCTTTACTTAGGCATGATAATGAACCTCTTGGGTTTAGGACCATACTGTAGGGATAAGTACTTGCGATAACTTGTGATGCTACAACACCAAACTGAGCATGAGGATCCCAGGGCTCAGCTCCGACTTATTTTCTCCTAGGAATAGCCCCCTCCCCACTTTGCCTCTTATCTCTGAGCCCCGTTCCTATTGCTTTAGAAATGGTGGGAATGTAGGAGCCATACCATTTCTCCTGACCTTGGAATCACCTCACAGGTGCTATCTGGGACTCATTTAAACTGGTTATTGACACTGGGGACAAAGAGCAATCCAGACTCATGGGGCTCTTGTCCTGTTCAGCCAAAACGAATAAAGCCAGGGACCAGTGTCCTTGTGCTGATAAGATTTGTGGTTCTTGGGCCTTGGGGTCCCATGCCTGACTTCAGAGAATAGCTTGCTCTGACCCCAGAGGGCTGGTGAAGGTCATGGCCTCTGGAGACAGAGCTAGGATGAACCATGTTAGCTGCCCAGCCATCAGCCCACAGCTCCATCAGATGGCTGTAGTGTGGGCAGGTCTCCGCTGCACAGTGCCTGGGTTTACTCATCTGCAAGGAGAGGATCATGTGTCTGCATCACTTAATCCAGCAGGGCTGCTGGAAAAATGCGTGTGAGATAAGAAGCACATGTTGATGAGTGAGAAGTGCTCAAAATATAAATGAGCACCAATTTAGTCGTCACTGGATACAATCATGAGACAGACTCTGAAGTGGTCATTTGAGGGCTCCTACCCAGAGCACAGACAGTTTAACGAAAATACTTTGAGAACCCATCACTAAGTTCTCAGCAAACCCCAGTAAGGTCATGCTACAGAGCAAGGAAGAGCACACAGCTCACTCATGTCTCATATTTGGAATATAGGATATTTCTGCATCTAAGATCAATGACATATACTTTTCTTTTAGCCTAAGTAAGGTGCTATGCCTCCATAAAAAGCATATGTTTGTAAAGATTGTACAAAACAAAGTGTTGATACAGCTTTGGTCCCTGCTAGAAGTTCACATACATTCCTATTTCCTCATGGCTATAAATTAAATGACTTCAAAATCTATGTACAGGTAACTTGGGGCCCTGGACACACACATGGAGAGGGAGGGAACTGTAGGGACTGGTGGGGCTGGCCTGTGGGCATGGTAGACTGTTCTTACCTACAGGATATCTAGATTAAGAACCCTTAATCTTTTTAATCATGTTTTTTTGAGTGCCTACTAGACACATAAATACATCTGTCTTAAAATATCAAGTTATGGGCTGGAGACATGGCTTAGTGGTTGAGGCGCTTGCCTGCAAAGCCAAAGGATCCAGGTTTGATTCAACAGGACCCACGTAAGCCAGATACACAAGGGGGCGCATACATCTGGTATTCATTTGCAGTGGCTGGAGGCCCTGGCGTGCTCATTCTTTCTCTCTCTGCCTTTCTCTGTTTCAAATAAATAAATAAATAAAATCTATTTAAAAAATATCGAATTATAATGGGCAGAGAACAAACTGCTTATATTTAAGGAGTACAATTTGGTAAATTTTGACACATGTACTTCCTATGAAATCATTGCCAGAGTCAAGATAATCAGCATATCCATTATATTAAAAAGTTTTCATGTGGCCCCTTATAATTTTTCTCTCTTGCTATTTGACATGACTCCAGATCTGCTCACTCACTCATTCTATCAATCAATCAATCAACAAATCACCTACCTGTAGTAGTTACGTTCCATTCCTGGGCAAAATCACCCTAGTAGAAGCAGTTTATAGAAGGAAAGGGTTTATTTCTGGTTTTCAGTTTTGAGGGGGACATTTCATCGTGGCAGGGAAAGCATGGCAGGCCTAGGCAGGAAGCCTGGATCACATCTTCATATCAGCGGGAAGTAGTCTAAGTGAGCTAGCTGGCACTGGCAAGTGGGGCTGGATTATAAACACCCAAGGCCCACCCCCAGTGACACACTTCCTCGGCAAGGCTCCATCTTCCAAAGCTCTACCAGCTGGGCACTAAGTACACGGCATAATCTCCAACACATGAAACTATGGGGGTCATTTCACATTCAAATGACCACATTCCATCCCTTGGCCACCATAGACAGCCATTTAATGATGCAAAATGCATTCAGTCCAGTTTTAAGAGTCCCCATAGTCTTTATCAGTCCCAACACTGTACAGAAGTCCAAAGTCTCCCAAAGTCTCATTGAAGAGACACACAAAGACTCATTGGAGGCTCAAGAGAGTCTTTTGAACTGTGAGCTTTACAAAATCAGAACATAGCTATGTAATTCCAACATATCATTGCGCAGAATAAACATTTTCCACTCTAAAAGGGAGGAATTGAGTGCACAGCAAGGAAAAATTGGACCAATGCAAGACTGAAAATCAGCAACGCAAATGTCAAATTCTCAAGCTCCATGTCTGGCATCTGGGACTCGTAATGGAATACTGCCAGTGTTCTAAAGGCTCAGGCAACTCCACTCCTCTAGCCATGCTGCTTGCCTCCTAGGAAGAATTCACTCTAAGCCAACAGCTTTCTTTGGCGATTGTCTCATAGTCTTGGCTTCTCCAAAATCCTGTTGTCTCCACTGTAATCCATGGTTCATCTTCACAGCTCTACGCCATGGGCACTACCATTTTGTTAACTCAGAGGGTATAGAGCCTGACTTTGAGGAGAGGAAACTCCTTCAGCATTCTTCCTTCAGGCTCCCTTCTTTCAAAAGAATTAGCAGTCTTCCAATTGTCCCAATGCAGAGCATTGGCTCATCCTCAATAATAATTAATCTCTTAAACAGTCCCATCTGAAGCAGTTTCAGACTTTGTGTCTAGGATTTGAACCTGCTCACATTTTTCCTGTGCCAAACCTTTTCCCATTTTCTTCTTACGTCTTTCTGCTCTGTACTTTTCTCCACCAAACATACTGTTCCATTACTTTTAAATTCAACTTTGCTCAAATTCTCAGGTCATGGGCAGAATGCAGCCAGAATATCACATACACTGCCTCTAGCCCAGTTCCTGGCAAAGTTTGCTTGCCCCTCTGAAACCTCATGAGCTGAACTTGCACAGAGAATGCTTCTCTCTACATTGCCATCTTTCAAACTCTCATCAGAATGATCCAATAAGCTCTGCTTCTCTAGTACAAAGTTCCAAATCCTTTTGTATTTCTCCCCCAAACCAGTTCCAGAAAGACTAAAATACCACATGGCAAGACTTAGGACCACAATGGTCTCACTTCTCAGTACCAATTTTCTGTAGCAGTTACCTCACTGTTGCTGGAATAAAACACTCTACCAGGAGCAGTTTATGGAAGAAATGGGTTTATTTAGTCCATAGTTCCAGGGGGAAGTCTTATTATGGCAGGGAAAGCACAGCATGAGCAGGCAGCCAGTTGAGAATCACATCTCCACAGCAGCATGAAAGGAAGTAGTCTGAGTGGAGCTAGCTGACACTAGAAATGATAAAATTCGAAGGCTTTCCTCCAGTGACACCTCCTCCAGCAAGGCTCTACCTCCCAAAGCTCCACCAGCTGGGGATTAAGTACGAGGCTTCCTCACATAAGCATGAGGATATGAGGGTCATTTCACATTCAAACAACCACACTATTTATCTGATTTCAGCATCTCTGAGAACGGTCTTGCTGCATAGCCTGGGTTGGCCTGGAACTTGCAATCCTCCTGCCTCATCCTCCCAAGAGCTGATTTTACAAATATGCACCATCATATGCCCATCCTCACTAAACTGCTTCATGTCTCTACAGGCTGGTTTGGATTCCCTAGAATTTTCTGCAAGTAGGATAACACTTGACCTATACTCTTTTGTCTGGCTTCTTCCATCTGTATTGTGTATTAATAGTTGATTCTTTTTGATTGCTGAGCACTTTCCATTATAAGGCTACCCCACAGCTGTCTGTTTACTCACCTGTTGAAGGGTACTTGGGTTTTCACAGCTTGTTGACTGTTTACGTAAAGTGGTTGTGAAGGGCTGTGTATGAGTTTTTGCATGGAGATGTGCCTGGAAGTAATTTTTAGGAAAATGCTCCAGTGTTTTCTGAAGTACTTGCATTTATTCTACAGTCATGCTAACGGTGTTCCAGCTCCTCCTCATCCTTACCAACACTCGCTGTGGTCAATCCTTATAATTTTATCCAAGTTGCTCGGTGGTATGTCATTGTAGTTTGATTGCATTTCTCTGATGGCTAATGATGTTGAGTACTTTTTCATGTGCTTGTCTGTTTTCCCTGTATGCTTTTTTTTGTTTATTTTTATTTATTTACTTATTTGAGAGCAACAGACAGAGAAAGAGAGAGAGAGAGACAGAGAGAGAGAGAGAGACAAAGAGAGAGAGAGAGACAGAGAGGGAGAATGGGGACACCAGGGCCTCCAGCCACTGCAAACAAACTCCAGATGCATGCGCCACCTTGTACATCTGGCTTATGTAGGTCCTGGGGAATTGAGCCTTGAACCGGGGTCCTTAGGCTTCACAGGCAAGCGCTTAACCACTAAGCCATCTCTCCAGTCCCTCTGTATATATTTTTACATTTTTAAAATTTTATTTGAGAGTGAGAGAGAAACAAAAAGGCATGTGCATACATACATACACACACACACACACACACACACACACACAGAGAGAGAGAGAGAGAGAGAGAGAGAGAGAGAGAGAGGGGGGGGGGGGGGGAAAGTATGGACCATCAGGGCTGCAAATGAACTCCAGACTCATGCACCACTTTATTATTATTATTTTTTTTTTGGTTTTTCGAGGTAGGGTCTCACTCTAGCCCAGGCTGACCTGGAATTCACTATGGAGTCTCAGGGTGGCCTCGAACTCACAGCGATCCTCCTATCTCTGCCTCCCGAGTGCTGGGGTTAAAGGCGTGCGCCACCATGCCCGGCTCATGCACCACTTTATGTAACTGGTTTTACATAAGTACTGGGGAATCGAACCAGGGCAGGCAAGCTTTGTAAGCAAGTGTCTTAACATCCAAACCATCTCTCCAGTCCCTCCCTGTATCTTTTCTGGGGAAGTATCTATTTAGATTTTTTTTGTCTATTTTGGGTTATTTTCTTATTTCTTATTGTTATGAAAATTCTTCTAATAAATCTGAACACAGATCCTTTTTCAGATATGTGATCTGTCAATATCTTCTTTCCCTTCTGATTTTTCAAACAGGTGACTTTTAACTACTGAGCCATCTCCCTAGCCCTTCATTCTGATTTTGAAGAGCAGATGTTTTTTTATCTTTGATGAATTCTGTTTTATCAATATGTTCTATTACCACATGCTCTTTATTATTATTATTTATTTTAAGAGAGAGAGAGAGAGAGAGAGAGAGAGAGAGAGAGAATGGGTGTACCAGGGCCTTCTGCTACTGTGAACAAACTCCATATGTGTGCATCCCCTTGTTCACATGTGCGACATTGCACACTTGTGTCACTGTGCATCCGGCTATGTGGGAGCTGGAGATTTGAACATGACTTCTTAGGCTTCACAGGCAAGTAGCTTAGCCACTAAGCTATTTCTCCAGCCCTACATGCCCTCCCCCCTTTTTAGATATGATTGTATTTAAACGATCTTAAGAAATCCAAGAGCTGGACATGGTGGTGCTTGCCTGTGATTGCAGCACTCGGGAAGCTGAGGCAGGAGGATTGAGAGTTCTGGCTCAGCCGGGGTTGCTGCATAACTTGACTCTGTCTCACAACCAACAAGAACAGTTAACTCACAAAGTTTCCTGTTATCATTTCTTGTGGTCCTGCCATCATTTTTTAAAAAGGCATTTATTTTTATGTATTTGACAGAGAGAAAGGGGGTGGGGAGAGAATTGGTGCACCACAGCCTCTAGCCACTCCAACAAACTCCAGATACATGCGCCACCATGCATATCTGGCTTACCTGGGTCCTGGGGAATTGAACATAGGTCTTTAGGCTTTGCAGGCAAGCACCTTAACTGCTAAGCCATTGCTCTCCAGCCGCTGCCATTAGTTTTAATGCTAGGAAGCCTCTTTCTTTCACCCTGTTTTGGGGAAATATATTTTCGCTTGGCAACAAATTCCAGTTGACAGATTTTCTGGCCACTCTGGACACGTGGTCCCACTGCCTCCTCCTCCTCATTGAATGTTTCCCATGAGACATAGCTGACACCTGCTTGCTGGGTCTTCTGTACAACGTGTCCTTTCTCCCACTGCTTTGAAGATCCTTTGTCACAGGTCCAGACAATTTGATCATGTGGCATGACATTCTTCTCCCTTATTGTTCTTGACGTTCATTGTGCTTCCTGGATGTGTGGGCATGTAGTTTTTATTAATTTTAGAAATAGTTCAGTGAATATTGCTTTAGATATTTGTCTCCTGTCTCCCATCCACCAAAACTTTATGACTCCAGTTACACCTATGTTAGGCTCCTTGGAGATGGCTTCAGTTGATTGATTTTTTTTATTGGTTTTTCTTTCTGTTGCTATGTCTTTATGTTTGATTTGCTTCATTTGAAACATTCAATCTGGTTCCAACTTCACTCTTTGAGAACAGTTCTAATAATGTTTTCAATTTCCTGGTCTGCTAACCCATGTCAGTTTTTGTTTGTTTGTTTGTTTATTTGTTCTTTTTTGAGGTAAGGTCTCAATCTAGCCCAGGCTGACCTGGAATTCACTACATGGTCTTAGGGTGGCCTCGAACTTGTGGTGATCCTCCTATCTCTGCCTCCCAAGAGCTGGGAATAACGGTGTGCACCACCACGCCCGGCTTAAGTTGGCTTTGATTGATTGATTTGTCTTCTCATTGTCAGTCATGGTTTCCTGCTCTTTGGAAGGTTTGCTAAGTTTTAATTGAATGTCTTCTTGGCTGGAGATGAAAGTTGCCCCTAGTCATTTCTTTAGCAGAATCTTTGACCTGTGAGCTTGAGGCTTGGAATTCGTTAGCCTGTGTTGGAGTCAGTCTGTGGATGTGTTCTGATTGGCTTGCTCAGTGTCTTAACAAGATCATGGATATTTCTCACACTTAGAAATCTAGATATCCTTCTGGGCGTGGTGGTCATCCTAGCATTGGGGAGTCTGAGGTAGGTGGAACAAAAACTTGAGGCTATCCTGAGCTACATAGTGAGTTTGAGGTCAGTCTAAGATACACAGTAAGACTTTGTTTTTCTAAAACCAATACCCCAAAAATTAGATCAAAACAAAACACATTTTAGAGATCTGTAATCCTAGCATTCAGTTAGCTGAGACAGGAGGAGTTTAAGTCAAGGCTACCTAACAAGACCCTGCTTCAGGCATCACCAACAACAATCACAGGATAATAAGCTAACATACAAACAAAATAATATAGAAATCATGGACAAAACTATTAGCTCTTCTACACTGTTTTGGATCTGTGTGTGCTGTGTGTGTATAGTATACACATGTGTGTGCAGATGCGCACACTCTGTGTGCACACATGTTGAGGCCAGAGGAGGCTCTTTTTGCTGTTTCCTTCAGATGAGAGGGAGGGAGAGAGACAGAATAGCAGAGAGGAAAAAGGAGAGGAAAGATAGAGAATGCAGAGGGAGAAGAAAGGTGAGGAAAGAAGAGAGATGATGGGAGAGAGAAAGAAAGAGAGGTGAGGGAAAAGAGAAGAGGAAGAAGAGGAGGAAGAGGAGAAAGTGAGATGAGATGGACAGAGGAAACCTCAAGGGCAAGGAGAGAGATGAAAGAACAGCAAGAAGCGTGTGCGTGAGTGGTGAGTGTGTGTGTGTTGAATGTGAGTGTTTATGTGTTCAGGAGAGGGGACAGGGAGATTGCTGTCCGGGCTGCCCTGGTTTTGAGACTCTAGGGGCACTGCAGTGCTGGTGTGTGTGGTGAAGTAACCTCAGGGTCTCAAGAAGCAAAGAGCAGGCCCATGCCAGGCCATAATAACTGACTCCCAGAGCTCTATCCCACTCTGGCCTCTCAGCTCCCAGCAACGTAGCCCTGCTCAGGCCTTGCAGCCTAAGAGCTACCATCGTGTTTGCACTGCGCCCACAAGCATCACGGGCAATTAAGAAAGTCGTCCATTGTGATGGTGGGCTGCCATTTACGGTTGGAGTCTGGAGCCCGTCCAGTCCAGCCAGCCCTCTGAGGAGACACCAGTGAGCGGGGGAGGAGTGTTGTTCCCTGGGAGGGGACCCCTGCCATTAGCTGACAGATCCCAAAGGGAGGCAGACAAAGACTGCTTTGGGCTCATGGGAAGGGAGGAGGAGATGGGGCAGGTCTGGGCATTTCCTGCGGGGATGGATGGATGCACGCACACCCAGGCGCACCTTGCCCTAGGCAGCGTGCTTGCCGTACCCAATGCACATCTGCGCAGGCCCACGTTGAACACAGACTCAGCACAGGATGGGGCAAAGTATGTGTGAGGCGTGTACATATGTGTATGTGTACGCTCATATGGACTCCCACTTCATGCACATCGTGACCGACAGATATGCACACTCATGGGCTCACACGGGCACTGTTTTCCAGACTTACATATTACAGACGCATTTGTTTATGAAAACCCACGTTCACACTTCAGCTGGTGCTCTCACAAATGCTCAAGTCTGTGCACACGGTCACGAGAGCAGCCTAGATAAACCCAGGCTCTCCAGTACCACACCAACACATCTTGACCATCCAGTCCAAATCCCGGAAGCAAGACAGCTCAGAAGAACTGAAACCCACGCGTGCCCTGGACTTCAAACTTCCTTCATGACCATGATAAGAATGAATTTAGGGGGCTGGAGGGATGCCTTAGCGGTTTAGGCGTTTCCAGCAAAGTCAAAGGACCCAGCTTAGATTGCCCAGGAACCCCGTTCGATTGCCCAGGACCCATGTTAGCCAGATGCACAAGGGGGCGCATGCATCCTGAGTTCGTTTGCAGTGGCTGGAGGCCCTGGAGCGCCCATTCTCTCTCTCTCTCTCCCTGTCTTTTTCTATCAAATAAATAAATAAATAAAAATAAAATATTAAAAAAAGAGTGAATTTAGGGAAATAGGAATGAATTTAGGGGTGTGACTAGAGGCATTTATCTAGGAGAAGACAGAAGAGAACTCTTTCTTTGTTTAGCCTCGAGCCAATGCCAAGGCCATTTCACATGGTTGAGGAATACTTGCTGGTGGGTGGCAACATGCCAGGCCCGTGCCACTGGCCACGTGACCCTGTCACCATGCTGATGAGTCCTAGGCTCTCGGGGAGGGAAAATTCAAAATCCATTTGGTCCCCTGAAAGCAGAACTTTCCGTGAAGTCTCTCTTCCTTGCTAGCCCAGCCAGGAGGAAGCGACTGGATTGAACGAGCCGTGAGGATTCAGTACTATGACTTAGTGATTTTGATTTTCTCATTAAAAAAATTCATTTTTGAGTTTAGAAGTGTTTTCATCCTTTTCTGAGGTTTGGGGTTTTTCCTGTCTCTCTGCTTCCCTCACCCCAATTTCCCACACTGTTATTAGGGAAAGAAAATTGGAGACTGTGTCCATTTTGAGAAAGTCTCCCAGAATAATTGTGTCATGACAACACAGGAGTGCAGAGGAAAAACAGGAAGCCGGGCTGCAAGGGCTCGTTTGAAACTGGCAGTCTCTGCAGCAAGGCCTTTGGCCAGAGAACCCACTGATGGTAGCCATTCCCCACCACACCGCTTCCCGCCGGGCTCCGAGGGACGCTGCCATTGGTCTGAGGCGGCTCCTGCGGTGGGTGGGATGGTGACCTTCCCCATGGGACCCCAAGACCAAGTTCAGCGCTCTGTGCTCACTCCACGTGGCGAACGCTGGGAGCCAGCCTCTGCCCCTTCTCCGGCAGCTGTCCACAGGGCCAGGCTTCCCGTGTGAAGCCTGCTAACCACGTTTGTTTGGGAGGCTCCTTGGCAGTTTAGATTTGGGTCAGAATGTGGCTTCAGGGAGACTAATGGATTTTAATATTTTTAAGGTGCTTTGGGCATCCTCCTCACCTCAGACTTTCAATGTCTTTTAGTTTTCAGTGAAATCTGCTTGAAGAGCGGACTGTCAACATGCCTGGTGGTCAGAGTGCCCTGGTGAGCGGACGTGACGATGACCCTGGAGGACTGTGACCCTGGGTTCTCTGCTCTTGTTCCCGGGCTGGCACTAAGTGGCAAGGAAGTGGCCAGAGCTGCCTGGGTGTGTGGCTTTCCCCTAAGACAGGGCTGTTGGGGTGACTGCCTCAGGAGCTATTCTGGTGCTTAGAGGCAATGAAAATTGTTTCAATATTTAAGTCCAACCTTTTGTCTTCTCCTGTCCACATTGGACACAGAAGAATTGTCTTGGGTCACGCATTAAGTAAGGGCTATTTTCATTATGGACGAGGAATCAGAGTATTGCTACAGCTGTAGGGGCTATGATGGGACACGACAGCCCACTTTTTTTTTTTTTTTTTTGTATAAGCAAATGGCCCGAACTTAATGACGAAAACAACAGCAACAACAACAACAACAATAACAACAACACAATCGTTTATTTGGCTTGTGATTCTGACAGCCAGCGATTTGGGTGGGACTCGGCTGGGCAGTTCTGTGGCTTCTTCACACATCTGCACTTAGCTGGCAGCTGGGCTGGGCTTGTATGCGCTCAGACACTGGATGGAGGAGAACTCAGCTCTCCTTTGCATGGTTTTTTTTCCCTCCATCCCTATTGGCTCCTGCTGGGAGAGTGGGAAGTGGGAGGCCCCTTGAGACCTCAGGAGCAGGATGATGTCACATATGGTCTAAGCAAGTCAGCCTAACGATGGTGGCACTCATGTGTCGTCGTCTGTGATCCTGGTGCTTCTGTGGTGAAATGGGAGGCGGAGGCAGGAGGATCCCTAGGCAGCCAGCCTGGTGACTGCAGCGAGGAAAGTAGAAGGACAGGACTGACTCCCAAGGTTGTTCTGTGACCTCCACCAGCATCTCGCACACGCATGCACACGCACGCACACGCACACTCACAGACCACGGGTAAAGGGTGCAGCTGTAATGAGGAGAGGAGAAGGGTGGCCATTTTTTCCATTTTGGCACATGGGGAACAGATTTTTGACTTGATATCTGAAGAACTTCCTAATGAGTTGAGCCGCTAGGCTGGGAGACAGACTGACCTGCTGTCTACCAGCCGCCTGCTTCCCAGGTGAGCCAAGTGGGACGCCTTGGCTGCCCAATGCCCTTCTAGTTCCAAATGGTTACTTACTAAAGATTGGGTCTCAACAATCCACTTTAAAATTTTTATAATTACTGAATATAGAGAATTGGAGTAATTTCCCCAGTCCTTCACAGCCCCAGTCTTACCCATGCTCCCCCCTAAGGTTCTGCTCTCTCCCTTTTACCTGCACTCGCCTCACCAGCCAGGTCCTGGCCGTGTTCACTTCTACTCCAACCACATCAGCCGACCTGAGCTCTGGGTTTGGTTGGGGTCATAGAACACAAGTATGCCCTGCCTTAGAGAAAGTCTACTTGACTCCAGCTTGTCTCATGGCCTCAACAGAAGGATGTGTTTGGAAAAGAAAAAATAAACAGCACATGCATTTTTTCTTTTAAATTTATTTTATTTATTTGAGAGAGAGAAAGAATGAAAATGAGAATAAATGGGCGCTCCTGGGCCTCCAGCCACTGCAAACGAACTCCAGATGCATGTGCCACCTTGTGCGTCTGGCTTACGTGGGTCCTGGGGAATTGAACCTTAGGCTTTGCAGGCAAGTGCCTTAGTCACTAAGCCATCTCTCCAGCCCACATGCATTTAAAAATTTACTTATTTACTTATTTTTATTTATTTGAGAGAGAGAGAGAGAGAGAGAGAATGGACATTCCACAGCCTTTAGCCACTGCAAACGAACTCCAGATGCATGTGCCACCTTCTGCATCTGGCTTACATGGATCCTGGGGAATTGAACCTGGGTCCTTTGGCTTGGCAGGCAAGCACCTTAACCACTAAGCAATCCCTCCAGCCCCCCTTCCCTACAAGTGCATTTTTTTCCAAAGCGATGCACACAGGCAGGGAGTGGAAAATACAGGAAGCCAACAACCCCAAACCGAAGTTGGCTCTCAGGGAAGGAGATGTAAACTTGAGCTCCAGAGCTGGAGCCAGGCAGGAAGTGGGCTTGGCCTGCACGAGGTGCATATGCTGCCTGGAAACCTGCCCTTCCCGACTCCCTGTCTTCCCAGCTTCCCCCTGCTTCCAGCTCTTCCTGACCTCAGGAACAATGCTGCTCTGTGGTGAGACTGCGCCTTTTGTGATGGCCCCGGCAGTGATGAAGAAAGGGGAAATTGGTTGAGGTGGCTGTGTGTGTGAGCGCCTTGTGTCACACGGCCAGGCTGGCTGCCGTGGCTCCCAGATCTGCACAGGGCACACAGAGAGCGTGGCCTAAGCAGACCCCATACGCAGAGGCTGATTGGCCAGTGTGGCAGGATTCTCTGTTCTGAACGGCACCGCCGGCAAAGGACAGGACATGGGGGAAGGAAAGTGAAGACATTCTCACAGTAGGGGACAGGATTTGGCCCTAGATGTGTTTCTTCCAGGTCATTGTGAGGTTGGGGTGGGTGCTTCCAGAACTGGGCTCCTGGTTCATTTCTGAGACCAGTAATGGTCCCTGCTCATCATTTGAGGTAGGTAGGACATGTCTCCCTCAGCTCACAGGTTTTCTCCAAGGGCTGGAAAATGTCTCCAGGTCTGGAGCGGTCATGATTCAGGAACAGAGAAGGTTCAGCCAATCAGACAGGGTCTCAGATTGATGTGTGTCCTAGAACCCCCTAGCTTCAGAGCCAGCAGCCAGAGAAGCTAAGGGTGACAGAATAGAAGGTGATAAACTGTGGTGTAAGGGCCACTGGAGCCAGGCACTGAGAGAGGCCTGCATTGCTTGAAGATCCAATGGATTGCTGAATGTGGGAGTGGTCCCCATCCCTGCCCCTGTTTCCACTTGGAGAAGGTTTGGTTCGGTGGGAACTGGGGAACGGTTTCTATGGTCCTGTGCAGTCTGACAGCCTGGCTCAGCCAGCCTCCATGCCTTCTCCTGGACGGCCTGCAGAGGGCAGTGTGGTACCGCAGGTGGAACTGCTGTTTCCGCCACTTCTTTCCAAGCCAGCACCTGCCTGGTAACTTTAAAACCAAAACTGCTGAGACACAACCTGAACCCTGGAATGCAGTGGACTAGCCTGGTACTCTGGGTCCCCTTTCCTAGGAGAAGCCCCCCGCCCCAAGCCTTGGTGCCGCTAAGACAGCTTCCTGTCTCTCCCCTCTGCCTGTTCTCTGGTCCCTGCAGCTGACCCAAAGCCTCAGGGACCAGAGCTAGAGGAGACCTTACACAGTAGAGCTTCAAGACACATTCTTCTCTGCTTCTTGAGGGCAGTTTGAGAGTGAGCGGCACACAACACAGGCGCTGAAGAAGGCAACGTGTGGCCACAGTGGCCCAGCTGGCTCAGAGCAGTGGGGGACCCGCTTCCAACCCTCAGGCCGGTGCCCAGTCCTCAACCTTGTAGTGGCCTTGAGATCTAGCCCACACCACCTGATCTGCCAACCTCCCCCTACTTCGTGCTTCTCTCCCTCCCTCAGCAGCGATGCTGTGGACAGCCCCCACTGTGCCCTTGTGGGGTCCCCTGGCCACCTGCACAATTACTGGCAAGTCACTGCCCCTCTCTGGGCTGTGCTTCCCTCATCAGGAAAGCAGAGTGTTGTGTCCAGTGGTCTGAAGGTGGCTTGGGACCTTGACCTTTTGTGTCTCCATGTTTGGGCTGTGTCCCCAATTATGGGTTAGCAGACTGAACTGAAGAACAGAGCCTCAAAGGGTGATATGGTAGAGACTGAGAAAAACGTTTTCTGTATGCACACATGTGTGTATCACATTCATATGTGTGTGGGTATGCCTGTGTGAAGGCCAGAGGACAACCTTGGATGTCATTCTCAGGAACACTGCTTACTTCCTTGGCGACAGGGTCTCTCATGGTCCTGGAGCTTGCAAACGAGGCTACCCTGGTTGGCCGCAGAGCTCCAGGAATCCTCCTGTCTCTACCTCCCCAGGGCTGAGGTTCTAAACCTGCACTGCCTTGCTGGGCACGTCTAATGATCCTCATGCTTGCAAGGCCAGCACTTTACCAGCTGTCCCCAGCATTGTTTGCAAATTCCAGGCACGACTGTGAATGGTGCTCTGCATTGTAATTGCACGACTCCATAGGTTGGGGTGCAATCTTGTACCCCAAGGCTCCATAGAGTCATCTCCAACCACACCGTGATAAGTGGCGTAGAAGATGGGCTAGTAGTGAGGGGGCATAGGGATTCTGGAGGTGCTCCTGAGTTGAGGGAGGTAGAACTGGGCCCATGCTGAGATGCTCACTGGGGGGGGGGGGAGGGCGTGTCCCTTCAGGGGCCTCATTCTTTCATCTCCAACTGTGTAGGAGCCATTCATTCATAGGCCCTTGGTTTGGAGGCAGGACAAGCCCTGCTTCAGTCCTCCGCAGACACTCAGGAAATCTTCTCTTCTGAGAGGTGGACACGGAAAAGGAAGAGGCAACTCTCAGGACAAATGTACAGGAAGGACATACTTGGGGTACTTGGGATGGGGAGAGGAAGGAAGAAGCAAAGGAGAGAAAGCCCAGAAGTCAGGATTCCCTTGAATATTACCAGCCACCATTTACCGAGGACATGTATGTGCCGGGCACATACCTCCAGACAGGTTCCAGATTAACACCCCTACTTTACAGGTGAAGAAAGTGAGGCTCAGGGAGGTTGAATCCAAGGTCACATGGCTCCATCAAGGTAGAGTAGGGACCTCCGTGCACATACCTTCATTACTCTATTTTGTTTAAATTTTTATTTTCTTGACAGAGAGAGAGAGAAAGAGAAAGAGAGGGAGAGGGAGAGGGAGAGGGAGAGAGAGAGAGAGAGAGAGAGAACTGGCGTGCCAAGGCCTCAGCCTCTGCAATCGAACTCCAGACTCTTTTGCCACCTAGTGGGCATGTACGACCTTGCGCTTTGCCTCATCTTTGTGCGCCTGGCTAATGAGGGGTCTGGGGAGTGGAACATGGGTTCTTAGGCTTCCCAGGCAAGCACCTTGACTGCTAAGCCATCTCTCCAGCCCATACCTTCATCATTCTTCTACACTGTTGGTCTTCTTGAGATCAGGTTGACTTCCCTGTTGTCTGTGCAGAAAATAGGACATGTCTTCTTCAAGGTTGAAAAGTGCTGATGAGGAAGAATGGCTATCTAGACTCTCCCACAGAGCTGGGACATTATGTCTGCACTACTCATCTGTTTCTCCTAGGATCTTCAGGCAGGAAGTGGGCTATGCCCTCCACACCCTCATTCTCACTTGCTCTGCCAGGTGCTGTGTAACATAAGGAGGCTGGTGGTGTCTCTCTGAGTTGAGGGAGCCTGAGATGTGCTCAAGACTCCACAGCTGGCTGGTAATGGCCTGAGACAAGGGCCCAGGTCTCTTGTCTCCTCGTGTCCTGTTTACCATGATGAGGCCCAGGGAACAGATCAACCCTGGCTTGAACAGTATAGAGCCTTCCCAGCTAATGATGTCTCAGCCTTTGGGGGCTTTGAGCTCCTGAAAGCTCTCTGCAAATCTGTTCCCTTCTCTAGGAATGCCCATGACTTCCATCCTAATGCAGGTTTGGATAGGAGATGGGGTGAGATTTGTGTTGCACTTAAGGTCTAGTGTGGCGGACAGAGGCTTTTCCCACCCGAACCATAGCCCTGCCCTGGGTCAAGCCTCAGAGGCGAGCTACCGAGCAAAGCTTTGTGCTGAAAGCCACAGCTGCCTGGCAGGCCATTGCTGCAGCCCTGCTGTCCCGAGGGCCAGCTGCAGACAGGGAGAATCCATGGCAGGGAGCCTCGAGGAGGGCTTAGTGGCATTTGCATGGGGTTTCAGGCTCTGTGGGCACAGAGTAGTTTAGATTTCTGAGAAGCCATTCTACCCGGTCTGATGGTGTAAGGGAAGCTTCTTTTGGAGGTAGGGGCTTAGACATAGTAACTTTAGACTTATGTTTTTTTCCTTCCCACTCATCAGTCCTTCTTCTCTTTTATAGTTTACTTTCCTGCTTAAAATGTACCGTGTGTTAAATGCCTGTAATGTAAAACTTGAATGGCTTCCCCTGAGAAGAAGGCCCCCTTCTTAGCTTAAGTCTACTGCTACTTTCTCTGTCGTTCGTCTTGTTTCTCTGTCTCTCTCTGTGTTATGCATGCATGGTTATGAGTATGTGGGTGCATGCATGTGTGTGGACGTGCATGCAAGTGGAGGTCCAAGGTGGATGTTGGGTATCTTCCTTGGTGGTTTTCCGTCTTATTTATTTATTGAGACAGGATATCTCACCTGAGCTCAGAGCCCACCTATGCGGCTAGTTTAGTTAGCCAGTTTGCATTATGGTCCCCCTGCCTCCGGTCTTTGTCTTCTGAGTGTTGGAATTATAGGCACAGCCTCCATGCCCACTTGGCATTTATGTGTGTGCTAGAGAGCTGAACTTGGATTCTCATGCTTGCATGGCAAGAGCTTTACCAAAGGAGTTCTCTTCACAGCCTCTGTGCCTGTTTTTCTAACCCCACTGGCTGATTCTTTAATGGCGAATATGTCCTTGCATGAGAGGCGTATCTGCTAGAACAAAACTTGTCAACAGATCTGAGTTCTAATCCTCCAGCTCCAGCCAGCAGTGTGAACTTAGATAAGTCACTCAGTCCTTTATGTTGGTGTGTGTGTGTGTGTGGGGGCGGGGTGTCACTAAGGCTGACCTGGAACTAGCTCTATAGCTCCAGGCTGGCCTTGAACTCATGTGATCCTCCTACCTTTGCTTCCCAAGTGCTGGGATTAAAGGTGTGTGCCATCATGCCTGCTCACTCACTCCTTCTAAACCTCAATTTACTCCTTTGTAAAAGAGGGATAAGGATATCTTTGTTATGGAGATCTCATGAGGACATCTAATTTCTTAGGAGAGTCTACTCAGAATCTTCTGGAAGGAGGCCTGTGGGGAGTGAGAAAGAGGCGTCCACTGCATGTGGAGCAGATGAGAGTCCTGAGCTTCACTCGGCCACAGGGTGGTTGAGTTACTGCAGAGTGATGTGCGGCTCTGTGGCTTAGCAGATGTAGGGCACTTGTGCACCGTGCCTGTCCTGGCATGTGACAGCGGTGGCAGTGGTGTAAGTGGGCATGATGAAGCAGGTATCTGGGAGGGTCCCCAGGGTTGAGGATCAGAGGGGAGCATGCTGGCCAGCTAGCCTATATGTGGGCTGGACGCTGAAAGGCCCAGGAGCTGGAGAACGGAAGTGGGTGGCATTGTCTTCATGGGAGTAGAGGTGGGGTTTTATGGTCTTTTCAAAGGAATTCAAACAGGCAGGGGAGGTGAGGAGAGGACGCTCTAGGAAGCACCATCAGGAAGCGGCTCCAGTTCTCAGATAGCGAGTGGAGTAGGGACTGAGCAGGAGAAGAGCTTCCCCCAGTGTTGGTTATGAGGACTCACCCACCTCGGACAACATCTCCAAGTGGCTTATTTGTTTCTTTTCTTTTCTTTTTTTTCCCCCATTGCTTTGATGTTTCAGACAGCAGCCCTCAAACCAGCATACCAGACTCCACTCAGCCTCCACAAACACTTAGTACCAGATGATCTGTGTCTGCCCCTCCCCTGGTCCTGCCGCCCAGGCAGATGGGCCACCGGAAGCTCTGCATGTGCGCATACGTGATCGTCAGAGAGAGTACTGCGGGTGGGGGGAGGCCTCCGGCCAAGTGCAGGCGTCAGGGTTCTTGTCATAAGTTACATCTGGTGGCCATGACCTCTTCATAGCCTCCTGATGGAAAGCTGCAAAAGAGAGGAAGATTGAATAACTGGTGTCTTGCACTAGTAGCCCAAGTTGCTGTGTGATCCTTTGGAGGTTTTTTTTTTTCTTTTTCTTTTTCCTTTTCTTTTTCTTTCTTTTTTTATGTGTGTGTGTGTGTTCATATGTGTGCAGATACACATGTTACACATATATGTATGGAGGTCAGAGACAATGTCAGGATGTCATCCTCAGAAATGCTATCCACAAAAAAAAAAAAAAAAGAAATGCTATCCACCACCTTTGAGACACAGTCTCTCATTGGCTTGGTCCTCAACAATTAGGATGGACGCACTAGCCAACGAGCCTCAGGGATCTGCCTCTGCCTCCCTGGCGCTGGATTACAGACACATATGACCACACTTGGCATTTTACTTAGGTATGGGGAATCAAACCCAGGCTCACATGTTTGTAAAGTAAGTACTTGACTGATTTAGCTATCTCCTCAGTCCAATCCTTCAGATTTCTAAACAGATTATCCTAAGCCATACAGTCCTGTGTGGACACAGTCAGTTTTTTTCTGAAAGGGTTTGGCAGCTCAACACTTCTCAGAAGTCCTGCAAACATTGAACTCTGTTTGTCTGTGATGGGAAGAACATAAGGTCATTGAACAGTGCTCAGAATGGCAAAGGGAGTTTGGGTATGCCGGCTCACTACATTTCTTTGCTAACCTGGGACAACAGGAGGAAGGGTGGTCACCTCTGAGGACGTGGAAGTGTCCTTTCTGCAAATCCTACAGGGTAGGGATTTCGTAAATCATGTGAGATTGGAATGAGAGGACAAAGAATCAAGTTCTGGCTTTGCCTCAGGGAGTTGAGTTTCAATTCATTTAGCCTTAGCATAGGAAAAATAACCTGAACCATTTGTTGTGAGAGCTTTCAAGAGATTCTGCGTATGGAATGTAAAAGAAAGGAAATGAGACATTAGGAAGGGTACTCCCCACAGGTCACCACTTTTTCTACCCGAGCCCCGAAGTGTCATTAGTGTTTACCATTGGGGGTTCTGATCTTTAACAGAGTTGGTAATCAGTGAGAAGACTTGGGTCTCATGCTGGGTTAGTAAGGGTCCAGCCGGGTCCTATCCCCCTGAGTATCTCTTACACACTGTGTGTTGCAGTCAGCTCCATGCTGCTAGGATGAGCATCCAACCAGACACAGCTTGTGGGAGGATGGAGTTTACTTCAGGGTTACAGAGTCCAGGGGAACACGGTCAGTGGTGGAAAAAGCTGGCTCCCTTCCACAGATCCAAGCAGGGAGACATCACGAAACAGCCAGCACCACCAAACCCAGCAAGCACAGTCCTCCAGAGCTCAAGCTGTTCTCCACACACCTCAGAGCTAAACTCAATATCCGTCCTCAGCGCCACGCCCCGACAGCAGGGATTTGCCTGCTAGGGGCTCAAGCAGGAAGTTTATCCAAAAGTTCCTGTGTCTATGGGGCCATCCACTCAAACGACGACACTGTGTAATCACAACTCTGTCCCTTAGTAAGTTGGATATAGATATCACCCAAATTCAAAGCATCCAGTTTGAAATAGATTTTGTAAGGCCGACCAGTGACACACGTTCTTGTATCACTTTGGATGACATCAAAAGAGTTCTTGGCCCAGAGGCACAGGAAATCGTTGGAGTCTGAAGCTGGCTTCCAGTGTCTGCTCTTTCCCCTGGAGGGAGTTTAGATTTTTCCACATTTCTTCGAATTGTTGTTGTAGCGGATTCTATCTTGACTCCTTTCTACCCTCTCTCCTCTATCAACTGGCAACGATGAACTCTTCATCCTATCTCACAAACAGATGGAATGCTGTTTTTATAAAATCAAAGCAAATAAAACGAGTATCACAACCGTATGAATGAGTGTATAGGGGAACAGGCTCATGGCTCATGGTGAGAGTGTAATTGTGTCTGATTTGGGGGAAGGCATGTTGGCATTTTCAGACATCCTTTGGTATCCATGGGAGATTGGTTTCCAGCTCCTTCACAGATGCCAAAGTTCAGGCTTCTCAAGTCCCTCATAGAAAATGGCATAGTATTTTATATAACTTATAGTTTAATCATCTCTAGATTACTTGTAATACCTAGCATAATACAAATGTTCTCTAAATAGTTATTATATGACATTACTTAGAGAATAGTGATAAGAAGAGTCTATGCATGTTTAGTATAGATGTAACCATCATAGTCTTAACTGAAATTTCCATCTGTGATTGGCTGAGTCCACAGGTGGGGAACCCATGGGTATGGATGGTAGACTATACATCAAAATACTGATAAATATTACATGGTAATTTTATATCTAGATATATATCCTAAATAAATGACTAGACAAATTTAGCATTTTTGTGAATGTAAAGTAGGAAGCTTTATTGCAGTATTGTTTATAATACCAAAAATTGGAAACCATGATAATACTTAATAAAAGTGATTTGTTGAATAGATGATACACCATGAAGCCAACAAGCATAATAACCTACATTCGATGTGATTAACTCAATTCAGAGGAAAAATAATTTAAGAATATGCCTGATTCCACGTTTTTATTTTATTTTATTTTTTATTTTTCGGTTTTTTGAGGTAAGGTTTCACTCTAGTCCAGGCTGACCTGGAATTCACTAGGTAGTCTCAGGGTGGCTTTGAACTCATGGTGATCCTCCTACCTCTGCCTCCCGAGTGCTAATTCCACTTTTTTGTTTTGGCAGCATTGCATTAGAAAATGCACAGGATCTGGAACTTATGCAGAATTTATGTGAGGGAGAATTTTTTTAATATTTATTTTTTATAACTTCATACATATATGATCATATTTGCCCCTCCTCCCCCATTACCTTCTCTTGTCCCTGTTCCACTTCTGCTGACCCCTTATCTTCTTCCCAGCTAGTCTTCCTCCTACTTTGGTATTGTCTCTGTGTGTATGTGTGTGTGTGTGTGTGTGTGTGTATGTGTGTGTGTGTGTGTGTAAGAGAGAGAGGGAGGGAGGGAGACCATGGCCCACTGACTTTAATTTGGATTGCTTGCATGAGCATGGATGGATGGACAGTTATTTACTTTAGTTTGGCAACTTACCAGTGGCTACACCACTACAGAAAATGACCACATATATTATTATTGGAATTTTTCCTTTTCCTAAATAAGCAAATATTGCTTCTTTCATAAGGAAATCACATATAACTATTTTGAGTAGGATAATGACCCGGAACTTCGACTTCAAGAGGTTGTCCACATGGACATTTCCATCAGAATCTCAACATCTCTTTCTGTCTTCACCCTTGACTTGTTCCCTAGGATTCTAGCAACGTCAAAGTCAGACAAATCATTCTTTCTTAAGTAATATGACTGATTAGTCCTATGCTGACTTATGCACAGTGCCAAGGGTGTTATTTTCTACTATTTTGGTTGACTGCCTTTTTCTCCTTCTTTGGGGCCGAGAGAAGGCTGGAGAGGACTGGTGAGTCCTGTTTTCATTTTTGCATGACTGTCCTTCCCAGCTGCAGCTTTGGAGAAGAAACAAACATTGAAACCCCATCAGGGAGGCAGCTGTATGCATCCCATTTTGTCTGGCTGGCAGGAAGGACTCCTGGAAACCAACCCAAGGGCAGGAGCTCCCTTCCTGTCCCCTGGCTCCTTCCCAGCACTGCCACCCCATCTGCACTTCCTCTGGCTCCTCAGAGCCTTGCTCCCAGAGGGCTTTTGGAATTGAGTTTGGGGCACCTGTAGCTTAGTTTTCTCTCCCAAGGGGGGTTTAAACTTGTCCCTGAGAAATGAGTCAGCACACATAGCCTGGAGCACTGAGAAACTTCCGTTCTGAGATCTGGAATCTTCTGGCCAGCCCAGAAAGGCTTGTTTTGGCTGGCGAAGGCGCAAGGCCAAGGATGGGGCATTTTGGTTTTGGGGCTTGGTTAGGCATGTTTGCCAGAGCAGCAGAGATATCTTGTTAAAAACAGGAAGATGCATTGGTGTGGAGTTTCCGTGTTGGAACGAAGAGTGGAGTCTGCTTTCAGCTCCCCTGGCCCTGCAGTGCCGTGGGAATCCACTCTGAGGACACTTGTTAAAATTCTAGGCTTCTCTTAGGGCTTGGCTGCATGCAGGAGGCCAGGAGCAGGGTGGGCTGCAAGCGGAGGAGACTGAAGGGTTAGGGCAGATGGGGCAGAGTAAAGCAGAGAGTGGAGTGGGAGGGCCAGACTGAGTCTCTGTCCTCTAACCTGCCGGAGAAGATTGACTAGAATCTTGGGGCAAGGTTGTTGTGGTTGGTGGTGGTTATTTGAAGACATACTTGTCTTTCCCAGTGCCTCTGATGAAGTTGGACTTGGCCTTGGGAAACAGACATGGGGAGGTCAATGTGGAAGATGGATACAAGTGTGAACCAGTTAGCAGTTGAGGTGTGCTTTTTAGTGTGACTTTGGGCAGACGACTTAGTGGAATTGTGGCAGGTTTCACGACTAAAGTACCCAGATGACTGACAGTACAACAGGAGTTTGCTGGACGGTGTGTCCAGGAATGCTAAGGGGACCCCAATGTCTGATTTGAGGTGGTCAGCACTCATGAACCTACTGCCTCAAGCTGTTGGGTTTGTTTCTGGGTTTGGTGGTTTGGTGTAGGGGATCATCCTCAATTTCTGGTAGTGTGTCCATGTATGTAACTCCCATGTCTGAGCCTTATTTGAAGTGCCTCCTACATAGTGCCATAGAATGCTATTGCTGTCCCTTCTCGAGGCTCTTGGGATGTCAGAGGACCCGGGTACCTGTGAAAATGATCCGTGAAGCAGAGATGGAATCCTTTGAAATCTGTTTTTCTTCCTTCCCTTCTTGGTGCTCAAATTCTACCTGGAACAGTTCCAGATAACCTGAAGAAATCTCTGAGTTTTCATTTTTTTTCTATGTACTGTGTGTGTGTGTGTGTCTTCCACAGTGTGTATATGGAGGTTGAAACCAACTATAGGTTTGGTTCTGCCTTCTGCCTTGTTTTGAGGCAGGACCTCTCATTGTTCTCTGCTATATTCGTGAGCTTCCAGAAAATTTATTTGATTTTCACCTCCCTTCTCTTTCTGTAGGTGTGCTGGGATCACAGAAGCCCACCAGAGCTTCCAGATTTTTCTTTTTTTTTAAACATTGGGCCTGGGGATCTGAACTCAGGAACTCAGAGTTGCACTGCAAGCTTTTTATCCACGGAGCCATTTTTCTGTCCCATTTTGCTTGATTTCAGATATGGTGAATAGAGACAGAGAGGTGGTGGAGAATCAGGAAGCAGGAGGTATTTGCTAGGGGAAAAGCAGTAGTCTAGCTGCTGGGCCAGCTTACCAGATGGGACGTTATCTAAGGTTAGGATCTGGAGATAGCATTCCCTCTCCTCCAGATTCCCGCAGCAGGGACACAATGCCCCAAGCCATGTTTCTGCAAGCCCTTCCTGCAAGCGGTTTTACATCAGGTTTGAAATGTGAGAGTCTCTGTGGAGGCCAAGGCCTCCAAGCTCAGCTACAGCTTGTCGAGATGCTCTCTCCAATCTTTTGAGTGAGTGGACTGGCTCCTGGGTGGGTGGCCTTGGGAAGTGGACCCCTCTGTTTGTCCCACAAACAGGTGTCACCTGTGTACTTCAATCAGAGCCACAGTGTGGTGTTCAAGGCTAACTCCTGATTTTCCATGAGAGGGTGAGGGAACATTTGGGCAGCCCAGAGAAATGATGCGTATAACCCAAGTCAATAATGATCCTGCTAATTCAGCCACCTGCATTGCTGGTTCACTCAGGAAGATGTTTTGAAAGTTAAGTTAATGATGTGGCATGCGTGTGATCTAAATCCTAGCTCGTCCGTCACTCTGGCTATCCTTCAAGGAGGGAGTCGATGAAAAGCAAAGAACCTGTTTATATCCCTGTATCCAGGCCATCAGGAATAGAGACTGGAGAGCCCAGGCTTGCGAGCCCAACTCTTACACTTCGCTCCTAGTCTGCCAAGAGGTCAGAGTTAAGCACCCTTTCTGGTTGGGATTACCAGTATCACTGGCCCAGTCATTCATTTTCCCAGGGTGCTCTGCAGGACTCCAAGGGCCGAGCATAGCTACCCCAGAAGGGCAAGCGAACCACAGACAGTTGAGTGAAATAGCCACATCCCTAAAGCGGTCAGCAGGTGAGTCTGAGACAATGTGGGTGGGCCATTAATTTACCACTGCTTTGCAAAGACTGCTAAGAGATCCAACAGATTGCGTGAAAAAATATGGAAGCACATCAGTCAAACTGATAAATATGTCAAACACCCGAGACACCCATTTGTCTAATGAGCCAAGTGGACAGAAATGTGGAAGGGTGGGGTCAGAAATGCCGGACAGGGTGACGTTCATGTTCATAGCATCAGAGAAAACAGAGCTGGAGGGGATCTGGAAGGACAAGTTGTTTAGCTCTCTCTCTCTCACACCCCTGACCAGTACGCAGCCCCACCTTGGACGCCTGTAAGGACAGAGAAGTCACAATTTCCAGAGGAGGTGAATACCGCGTCTGGACACTTCCAACTTCCTGGATAGTGGATGGGGAGTTGAATGACAGTATCTTCAGAATGAGCGCCTTTGAGCAACATGAGGCCGCAGTGGAGTGCTCTGCAAAGCAGTTAAATCATATGAAGTTAAATAGGCATGTAACTGCATTATCTGGCAATTCCATTTCTATCCAGTGATAATGTATAACCACGCAAAAACCTGCATGCAAGAACTTCTTTCACATTCATCAAAAGCTGGAAACAACCCAAAGGTCACCAGCTGCTGAATGGTTAGACTATAGCATATCTAAATGACAGAATATTAGTAGTAGAGCAAGAAAACACACCACTGGCATAGGTTCCACCATGGATGAATTGTGGATGCATTGCCTAGGAGGAAGAAACCAGATTCTCAAGGTCATTCATATGACATGCTCTTGTTTACTTGTGTGTGTGGTGTGGTGTGTTTGTGTGGTGCATGCGCGTGCATGTGACCTTGTGGGCACTCGCCTGTGGTGGCCAGAGCAGAATGTGGGGTGACTCGCCCCATTGCTCTTCCACTTATACTTGTTTGAGCCTGAGGCCCCTATTGATACCAGTGCTTGATGCTTTTCACGAGCCCAGGTTTATTCCCTGGTCTCCGCTTCCCTTTGAAGGAGTGGGGTGTGTGTGTATGGGGGGGGGCTAGGTTACAGGCATGTGCAGCCATGCTCTGGCAGTTTCAGGACCCCTCAGGCGCTCATGTTTGTGCACAAAGCACACTTAATCACCGATCCATCTCTCCAGCCATTTAGGACACTCTTGAAGCATAATAGACGGATCACGTAGACACACAGACATAACTGAAGGGGGATAAGAATGAAAAAGTGTTATGCAGGGATATTTTGGGGTGAGGGAAGTGACATCTTGATTGTAAAGGTGATTTACAATTACACAAACAAAATTCTTATGAGAATTAAATTAGCCAATCTAAAGCAGTAGGTTGTTCTGCATACTAAGTAGGCGTCAGTAAGTCTGACCTTGGAAAACAATATTAAAAAGTGTGCAGACACAAAATTTGACCATTTTGCAGCCTGCATGTATGTGCCTGCAGGATTTTGGTCCTTGTGGTGATGATGGTAGTGAGGGGACTCTGAAAATCTGAAATCTGTCTCCTGAGGGTACCTGAGCACATGCAGCTGCTGCCAGGGCCTGGGCCCTACTCTCTACTGGGTCAATAATTCTGATGTCCCAATGGCTGCTCCTGGGCTCTGTTCCTGAAGTCCTGGTAGGTCTGTGTCTTGAGCTAGGGCCTTTCTGCCCTGAAAAATATGCTCCCTGCTCCCTGATCTTCTTGGTGGCCATCTATTCATCTGGCCAGAACCGAGAGGCTTTTCTCTTCTATGTGTCCTGCACTTCCATGGTTCTTTCTGAAGAATTGCTTGCATTGTCAGATACCACCATTGTTCGAATGTTTCCTTGGGGCCTTTCCTTCTGATGGGACATAAGCATCAGTACTATCGTCCTGGACTGGAGCAGAGTGAAACCAGGGCTACTGCCTTAACTAGAACCTTCACGCCCCCTGCTGACTCCCCCAGGCCTTACAGGTCTGCTCATCACTCCACTCTGTTCTGCTCTCAGTGAAAATCCTCACCTTGAAATTGAGCTTCTCAAAGGATGTTTTATCCATACCCCGAGTTCATCATGCTTATTTCTGTACCTAAGCCCTGGGTTTGGATATGGCTTAAGTCCTTTCTCCAGGGCATTTCTGGAAATTTGTGCACAACAGAGGTGAACACTGATTCAGGGGGATGGGGCAATTGTGATCATACTTTGGATATTTGGAATGGATCAATGCTAGTTTTGCTCTCTAGTCTTTTACACAATGAAACTGTGTTTGTCTTCTCCTGGCTTTAATTCATCGTTACTGTCCTCCTTTGGCACCATAATGAATAGCATCTCTCCCATGACAGACCTTTGGCTATTTGAGGGCAATGATTATGTCTTTCTGGAATTTTCTCTCTGGGCTACCTTAGCAAAAATTTTGTCTTTGCTCGGGAGACCACATCTGGAATCCTGTGGGTAAGGAAGACATAGAAAAAAAAGAAGAGGAAGAGTTAGCTTTCTGAGGAGAACAAGCAGAGAGCCACAACACATTGTAGTCAGAGCTTGCTTGTGCTGTGGTCCTGTCGTCTCTCCTATGTAGATATGTCTAAAGAAACCACTTTGCACCACTATGTCCCTATTGACCAAAATATCCCTTGTCATCAGGGAATCTGTAGTGCATGATATTCCCATGAAAGTTATCCATGAAATTATTGGCATTTGTTTTGAAATGAATTATTTATATTTTTTTGGCCCCAAAGTAGAATTAGTATATTTTAGGAGTATCATTTTGGGCTGATTCTATGCGGAGGCCCAGAGGGAGGACAGGTCCTGGTTTTGATGGAAGAAATATCTCAGACACACGGGCGACAGACCCCCACACAAAGACAGAGCAGCAAAATATGCTCAGCCTTGCTCACAGCACATGGGCCCTGGCACTCTGCATAGTTCTGGCCCTAAATCAGCTTGAAATATAACCCAAGTACTGGCTGGTCCATGGGACAACTCCCTGCATTTCTGGAATGGTCTCCCTGAGAATTACAAATGCATTTCATCCATTCGAGTTTCCTTTATTTGTTGCCACCCGAGCTGTTTCTTCTGTCTTTTCCCCAACAAGACTCATCCATGTCTTAGCCCAGCCTATTTTGTGAGGACAGAAAGGGACCCCTTAACTTTCAGTCCAGAACTCTTTCTGAAGAAGGTAGCAGGTTTATTGAGAAGAAATACTTTGAGTCACTCTGTGGGTGGCAGGTAAACCCAAGGACATGCTCAAGTAATGAAAGGTGCCTTCAGAACTGCCGTGTATGGGACAAGGAGAGGAATTGTGTTCCTTGTGAAAGATAAGAGTGGGGAGAAACAAAAAATAAAAATCAAATGAGTAACAATCAACCAGCCAACACTAACGCAACCAGAAATGGGTGTCCAGGGCATAGAAAAGTCACTGAAGGTGATCCTGCCTTCTGGAAGACTCGATGTAAGTCATTAAAATCACTGAATGACTGGTGGGAATGGCCCTGGGGGTGGCGGTGCTGGAGAAGGGGCTGCATTCTGAGCCTGAGCTCGGGTGGGAAAGTCAGAGGCTGTGGCCAGGCTGGGGGAGAAAATTTGAGCCTGAGTTATATTGTGTTTCCTTGTTTATTTCTCCCATGAGACTTGAACCTCTCCTGGGGGGGGGGGAGTGCATTCTATAGTGCTTGTCTTTATATTTTCAGTCTCAAGCATACTTCCCCAAGCATGAGAGGCCCTCAGACAACATTGTTCAAAGGAAAGAAGAATGGAAAGACAGAGCCTTGCAACTCTACTTTGCAATTCGACAGGCAGCACAACTGAGCATACACAGAAAGTTCAGATCAAGTCCTAGTGTGACTTCTTGTAAAGTTTTGAGATGTATCCAAAGGAAAATGGAGTCAATCTCTCTTCCCTATCAGGGCAGGTCTATCCCAGATGAAGTGGTCCAGCCCAGAAGTACCTTCTCCATGGAATCTATGCTATGCCCCCAAATGCGCATCATGGTATATGGTCCAGAATTATGGAAAATTAGTGAGAAAGGACATTAGAAGTCACATCTCTGAGCCTTTCTCATGCCTCTTAACACTTTCTATCTTGTTTCTTCCTAAAATGAGGCTTCTCAGTCTGTCAGCATAGACGTGTGCTCCATCCAGGAATACACCTGAGGGAAAAGCATGGAACGTGATTGGCGTGGAGTCAGTGCTGGGAAGTGCTCTGCAAGTGCTTCATAAGAAATGAGTCTCACTATTTCAAACCACAATGGCTTCCTGGGACATCTAAGAAAGGCTCTTTCGGAGTTTGGATCAGTGAAGTGGACTTGGAGCTCTGTCTTGGAAATGTCAAATTGGAGCCCTTGTGGTAGGGGTGAAGGGTGATTTGGGGGGAGGAGAAAAGGCCACATAGGTGGAGGTGATGCAAAAAGATTGGAGAGATGGTAAAAGGTTATGAGATGGAGAGATGGTGAGAGGTTAGGGTGAGGTGTCACATGGCTGGAGAACTTTCCCATGGCAATGTTCAAGAGTTAAAATGTAGACTTATCCAGGCTCTTATGATGCCCTTTCCATCTCTGGAAAATCTTGAGCTGAATTTTTTTTTTTTAACCAAAGTGGCCAATTTGCCCAGTAATTTATAGGAATTTTGGAGGGAGAGAGCTGACTTGGTTAACAGGATGTAGAATAGAGATTTGAAGAATCTTCCTGGGCTTAAGAAGCAGGAAGATTCCAGAAGCCTTTAACAGCATGAAAGTACACCCATACCTATGCTGTCACCTTGACAGGTTTGCGACAGGATGGAGGGGGAGAGAGGGCACGCATAAACTCTCAACTTGTAGCTGCCAACTACACAATATCAACTGAGAGCCTTTTGCACAGTCTTTGTATTTCTCTGATATGGATTTGATATCATGAATGCCTAAGAGACCTCACAGCCAGTGGTCAGAGGGTACTGGTCGGCACCCACTTGAAGTTGAAGAGCTTGAGCGAAGGATGCCGACAGTGGTAGTAACGTTTCATTCCAACAGCTTCCACAGCAAAGTCCGTTTTCATTCCTGTCACTGTACACCCAAGTAACTGTGGCATATGGCATCTCCACAAACCCATCTGAGCCAGAAGCACAGTGAAACCAGAAGTTGTGACCCTCCTAAGGCCATAGGAAAGTATTAATGTATGCCAAGCTATGAGGCAATCTTCACCCAGTGGCTTCATGTATGAGTGAAAGAGAAAATGTCCTGGTGATTAGATATGCTATTTGCTGAATTGTGCCAGTGAAGGTGCTGGGTAGCCTGTCGTCCATCCTGGGCTTTTTCTCCTGGGACTTTGTCTATCATCTCCATGGCTATGTTCCTAGTCACTCCTCCTGTCTTCCTTCTCAACCCGGAGGTCTAAACTCTCCCTGTACATCAAGGAGAAGAGCTCCCAGGGATTACAGGCTGCTAGTGCACAGGCAGGAGTGCATTCCATGGCAAGCATTGCTTGCTACCGACCTGTTCCTGCGGTGAGGTTTCCGGGTCATAAAGCCACTTTTAGCTTTCTCATGTGCTGAGGTAAAGAGTGATTGATGAACAAGGTGCTCATGGTGTTACTCGGTGGGGTGGGTGTGACAATAACAGAGCAAAAAAAAAAAAAAAAAAACAGGCAGCTCAGCTATGTTTGTGGTCAGAGCATGAGCAGTAATCTTCCCAAGGTCATCGTAGATCCTCTCTCTTGTGATTGTCGCCGTAGAGTTGTGACGCCATTCATTCAGACTGTGTGGCCTGCCTTTATTTTCAGCGACATCAGAACCTGCTGTGCCTGTGACAACCCTACATTTCTGCCTTCTGTGGAACACTGGCTGCATCTGCCCCCGACTGTATCCTGCTCCCAAGAGACCGCCACAGTGACCAGCTTCTGCCAGGGAGGTGCCTGAGCAGAAATGGCTTCTGAATGGATGGGGATTCATGGAGATGTTTCTGCAGCTCCATGCCAGGCATCCTGGCAGCTTTCGCGTACCATTGAGGCATTATGCAATGTCTTCCACCACTATTGCCTGACATACCTACACTCCCTGGGCAGTAGCTTTGGCCACGAGGAGACAACCACTGGGAAGTATAATGACCGTGGCCCAGCACTCTTGTAACAGCGTGTTACCTCGGGGGTTCAAACACAAACCCCAAAGCTAAGCTCGTGTCTGCTTTTAACTAAAGAATTGGATAAACCGGGCTGAGAAGGATGGTTATTCAATTAATATATTTATTCAGAAGTCAGGAGGGGTGAGGGAGAGTCTGCAGACCAAAGAAGAGGGAATGGTGGGCGGGGGGCTCAGTGGGGGAGAGGAAAAGTTCGAGAACCCAAGGGTGAGGAGTGGAAACATCCACATGTTCGAAGGGCCCATGGATACCCTTTCCCACCCTAAGCGGCTAAGCTGCCAGGGTGGGAAGGCCAAAACCTTACTTGTGGTGAAAAACCTCTGATGTTGAGAGATGAACATCCCAGGAACCAGGAGAGGGAAAAAAAAAAAAATCCCACCAAAAGCCTTGTGAGTAGTCGGATCTTTATTGAATCCAGAAGAAGTCAGCGCACCTGGGAGCAGTGTCCGGAAGGGGCCGGGCTCGAACACAAACACCCGAGTAACTCCAGCTCTGCGGCAGGTAGAGGGTGTCATGTGGGATAATTTCCCTCTCGTTCTGACACTTAGTAATGCATCAGGCACAGAGGACTAAGTAAGTCGAGCCCTGGCAAGAGATCACGAGGCAGAAGAGGGGCTGGGAAAGGAGGGATCTGTGCAAGTGAGTGGGTTCCTGGGAAGTTCACAGGTGGAGATGACAGCACCCAGAACACTGTCCCCTGGGCTGCTGAGGTCTGTGTACATTATGTGGAAGGCCTGGGCGATGCTAAGGGCCAGGGGCTGCTCCGGGCCATGGTGATAAGGAAGAGCGGTTGCCAGTGGGATGGTCAGCTCATGTGTGGGGAGCTGAGCTTGGTTAGTAGATAGATGCAAATGAGATTTCAGCCTGGCCCCTTCGCAGTTTCAATTTCTCCTTTCCATCACATCTTCCCAAACGACGCCCGAGAATTACCAGGGCAGTCTCTGAGCCCATTGACAACCCCAACCTTTTCAGGGCTGGAAGACTTTTGCCTGTCCTGGTTTGAACTCAGTCTCTTTCCACAGTGTTATTACTTTGAGCACAGAGGCCCAGCTGCTGGAGCTGTGGGCACAGACTTGGTTAAACTGTTCTTCGTTCTGTCAGCCACAGAGATCTGATTGTCAACCAGAGGTGGGTCCTGTGGGGAACTAGAGTGCCAGTCTTGTCAGTAGTAATGTTGAAGTGGCACAGAGGATCTCCACCACTTCTGGACTCTTCACCAGGCATTTTTTTTTTTTCCCCCTGGCTCTCTGCTTTTTGTCAGAAGCAGAGTGACAGCAACACTGACCAGAAGGCCCTTACGTACACTGACCATATGATGTCTGTGAGGAAGATGGTGGAGCCCAGGACATGAGACCTATGGACACTGTGATGATGAAGTAAAGGAGGCTGAAGAAAATGGCTACTCCTGCACCACCCAAGTGAAGCACAGTTGCCCACAGATGACAGTGGGACCATCCGTCCACAGCTGGTGCCAAGGCCCATGTTTGAGACAATGCCAGTTGCTGGGACTTCCAGTCCTCTTTATTCCCAGGGGGTGGTCGTGAGCAAGGTCACAAGAGCGGGACTTGAGCTTTCACCTCCCAGGGAGAGGACTTTTCTTTTATCTTTTACTGGTTCTTTGAGGTAGGGTCTCGCTCTAGCCCAGGCTGACGTTGAATTCACTATGTAGTCTCAGGGTGACCTTAAACTCATGGTGATCCTCCTACCTCTTGCCTCCCATGCCCAGTTGAGAGGAATTTTCTCCCCCACCTCCCTGGGGAGCCAGCAACCTGATATCCACAGGAATGAAGTCTTCTTGTCTGCAAGGGTCGCTTTCTTCTCTGCAGCTCAGATAACGCCAGCTCGTAGAGGAATACTTGTTCTGAAGCTGACCATGACGCTGATGCATTTCACCTCTTGTAAATAAGCAAAGAACCCCAGAAATACAGCAGGCACAGAACCCAAGGGCATATCATCTAGGGGTTCAGACTTGCCATTGCAGGACTGAATCCCAAATCTGTGGTCACCCAGGTTGGGTTCTTTCCTATGCTTCTCTCCCTCCTAGGATGTTCTTATGGTCCCATGCTTCTCGTTGCCTCCTCGTCTGTGTATCTGTAGTTCCGCTGAGCAGGACAGAAGAATCCAGTCATGCTTTGAATGACATGGGTGCTGGTAGACTGAGGTTAGGTGCAGGGTCCTGGGTCATAGGAGGGTGGAGCTTCAAGGCATGCACCATCCTAGGGATACAGACCCCAGACACCCAGCTGTGGGGGCTCAAGCGAAGGGACACTGAAGGAAAATTATGAGTCTAGGTGCTAAGCTGGCTTCCTGCACCCCTTTGAGTAGAGAGAGCCCTAGTCCCTGACTTATGTCTTTTCTACTCTACTGGGTTGACGGGCTTCTGAGGACCAAAACATGAGTTTGCTTCATCATTGTATTCTTATGTGATAGGAATTCAAAATAGGTATTTTGGTATTTGGGTAGATGACTAAATGGCTTCACAACTTAACGTCTGTGGATTTGTGTCTTTCTTTTTTCTTAAAATATTTTTAAAAATTGTATTTATTTATTTGCAAGGAGAGAGAGAGAGTGAGAGAGAGAGAGAGAGAGAGAGAGAGAGGAGACAGAGAGAATGGGCCTCTAGCCCACTGCAAACGAACTCCAGATGCACGTGCCCCTTGTGCATCTGGCCTACGTGGGTTCTGGGGAATTGAACCTGTCTCCTTTGGCTTCACAGACAAACGCCTTAACTTCTAAGTCATTTCCCCAGGCTGGATCTGTGTCTTTCACTTGGCAGATAAATGTGGCCCCCTGATGGGAAAACAAAGCCTGAAGGAGTGGATGCTTAAAGCAGGGGACCTGGGCATCTCAGCCTCACTTTCTGTACCTATAAAGTCAGGATGCAGATAGTCAGGGTGGAAATCTTTACCTTTGGGAGTTAGGATTAAATGAGATAATGCACATAGAATAGCATTTTTGGTACTTAGTAAGCACTCAGGTTTACTTAATCATATTCATATCGCAGTAAGTAGTCACAGTGAAAGAGCACCCAGTCCACCGGTACCCTCAGTACAGTCCTGCAGACCGTTTTCACCACGGGGAATGGTTACATTCTTGATCATAATTTTAATTTTGGAAGGTTCCCAGAGGGTTATTTCAGCTCTCTCTTCTCAGGTCCAAGTCAGGGCATGTTGCATGTTCATCCCTTTATCCTGCGTATCTAGCATAGTATGGTATACGGCAGAGAGCTAAATGCATGTTTCCAATTAGTCGACTCCTGTTCATTGAAGCATTGGCGCTGGACACTGGCTCAGAACTCACGCAGTATCTGTTAACTTTGCAGTGCTGAGCTTGAGCTGCAGCGCTGCTTTGGAGATCTTTCCATACTCACAGGCTCCTGTTAAGCCGTAGTTTTCGCAATCAGTATTCCCGAAACTAACTTTAGATTTGGATCCAGCAGCCCCCTCCACAGTGAGAGGACTGCTGCCCGTCAGAGCTGTCCTAATTAACAGTTGATCAACCTGAGTATCAGAGGAAGGAATGTCTGATGTAACTCTCGTCATCTTCATCAGCGATTACCATGATCAGCTTTCAAAGTGGAGCTGATGCAGCTTATCAAGGGACCTTGGCTGTTATGACGCCAGGCCTTGGCTTGATGCCCTTGGTCAAAGTCAAGTGTGTTGGGTGGGTAGCTTGGCTCTATCAGAAGCCTGCCCGGCCCACTCTAGTGATATGTGTCAGGACAGCAAGAATGCATTGCCTAAGCAAGGAATGTAGCCCGTCTCCAAGGGCCCACAGAACAGGGGGACAGCCGGGGGGGGGGGGCAGCGGATTCTGATGGTGGAACAAGAGAACAGGTTGTTCAGAAGTGCAGTAAACAGGCCTCGGCTCCAGCGCTAGTGTCGTTTTCCCCCAGTTGCTCACAGTGTGTCTTGGGCATTGTTCTGGGGCAGGAAAGGGTGGAGCCCAACCAGGAGCAGATGGCAGGACCCTGTCTGGATCTGGTATGCAAAGGTGCAAACTTGACTGAGGATGTATGTATGATCTCAAGGTCTCAGTCTTTGGGAAGAAGCCCTCTTATTCCAAAAGCAAGTTCAAAGGCTATATTCTCAAAGAGACACATTCTGATTTGATAGTTGGAAGTCCTGTGTTCTCCCATCCAAATCTTTCTCCGTAAAATAAATAAAAGTAAAATAAAATAAAAGGGACTGCCACAGATCTCATTCTTGGTCATTAACTTTCAGCATTTGGAACATGCTTAGGTTTGAGCAGGCTCACCTCACTGAGATGGAATTTGAGCTTGGAAGACAGGGCTTTTGGGCCATGACATGTTTTGCAGTGCCCTTATCAAGTGCCCTTCCCACTGGGGGAAATAAATCATCTCACTAGAGTGACTCACCCCACATGGGGTGACAGAGTGGCTGTGTGTGAGCCTCTGGCTCAGGGTCTTATGAGGGTGAAGAGTATGTCATTTCCCTTCTTGGTTCAGCAAGTCTCATCTCTGATCCTCTGAGAATATGGTTGACTTTTTCCTTGGTCTTTGCAACTGGCTCTGCCTCATTCTTCAGATTGCTGCTGAGTGTGGGCGTCTCAGAGAGGCCTTCTCCATCCCTCTGTGCCTAAAGAAGGTGCCCATCTCCTCCATGCCCAGGCTGTAGACTGGCTATTCTTTTCAGACCACCTCATAGCTCAGATTTCTCTGTGTGTCCCCCATTTTGTTTAGCATCTTTAGTGTGAGGGGTTTACCCTGGTCAGGGCTGTGTCTTCAGAAGAACTGGGACAGATGCTGTACGTATACAATATTTGCATCTGTATATATGTACTTCAGCTCTTTGGTGCTTTCTGGGGATGTGTAATGGACAGATTGCTCTTCAAGTTCACTTGGAAACTAAGATACTTTGTCACTTGTGCCGGGGATGAGGGCTTTGCGAGAGGAAGCCTGAAACAGGCCTGCAGAAGTCTAGGCAGATCCGTGCTCTAGAACCTGAAGAGGGTAGAAATTTAGAGACAGCGAAAGCAAAATAGTAAATCGTTCCAAGGAGAGAGGCTTGCGTGCACCCAGGGCTGGAGGAGGGAGGGAGTTCTTGTTGAGAGCCTTGAGTGGGCTCTGAGAAGTTGAAGGGCTCTGGGTGTTCATGAGGAGACAGCGGGGCCACTCCTTAGCATATGCAGCCACACCAAAGTTGGATTTCATTCTGTAGGAACTGTTTGGAGATACCGAAGTGTTTAAAGTTGAGAGAGGCATTAGGAGATACTCAGTTTGGAAGGATTATTCTGGCTCGTGGGGATGGGGCGTGTCAACAGGGGAGAACAGGGACTTGGAGGGATAAGAATTAAGGTAAGGTATTAGGAAGGCAGGGCTAAGGATGGATGGCAGGAAAGTGGCTTCGTAGAAGGGGGGTGGGGTCTGGACATTTACCACAAAGCTGGGGATGGAGCGCACCAGTAGGGCGCTTGCCTGGCCTGCTTAAGAATTGGAAGCAGGCAGCCTTTTCTTCCATAAAACCTTGGATGCAGCAAAATTTAGCACAATTCTATGCACAACACCTTGGACGGCGTGCTAATGGGATTTCAGTATTGGTCAAAGCAGAAGACTCACGTCAGTTCCAGCCACACAGGCTAACCAGCCAGACTCGGAAGAGCAGTTCATTCATCCTTTTGACTCACTGACATCCCAGCAGCAGAACTGAAACTTTCACAACACACGTGTTGGAAACTGGACTCCTGGGGCTTGGTTTCTCTAACACTGAAAGATGCCTTCATCTCACGATGAAGATGTCTTTTCTTAGCTCAAGGGGTCTTGCAATTATCTTCATACAAAAGAAACTGGAGCCCAGTGGGTGTACCATGGGTATACCAGGTGAAGGCCCGGGAGTCAGTGTAGTTAAAGCCACCATTTTTTATTTTTGTTGAGGCAAGCCCAACAGACTGGACTTAAAAAGATATATTTGTATGTGAGGGGGTGGGGAGGGAGGGGGAGAATTGGTGCACCAGGGCCTCCAGCTACTGCAATCAAACTCCACATGTGTGTGCCCCCTTGCATGCATGTGTGACATTGTGCGCTTCAGTCACTGCATCTGGCTTACATGGAACCTGGAGTGTTGAACATGAGTCCTTAGGCTTCGTAGGCAAGCACCTTAACTGCTAAGCTATCACTCCAGCCCCAAAGCCACCTTTATACAGACCTTATCTCCACAAGCTATATCTTAAGTGTCACATTTCAGGCAAGATCAGGCATGTTCAGGGTGGTGTGGCTGTAGAAAAGTCCCACATTTCAAAAACCATTAAATGGACATAGATGCATTTGGCCCCCCGACCCAATATGGTGCCAAGCATGGAGATTTGCTGGTGTCATAAATTTTAAGCACAACGATGGCAAATATTTATTTGTGCGTGTTTGTGTATTATATGTGCAGTTGAAGGTATGTGTTGATACATGTGCTAATGTATCTGTGTACATGGGGAGGCCAGAGGACAACCTTAAACACCATCGCTCAGAAATGCCATCTTTTTAATTAGTTGTTTATTTATTTGAGAGGGAGGGCATATATATTGAGAGAAAATAGGTGTTCCAGGGCCTCTAGCCACTTCAAATGAACTCCAGACACATGCGCCACCTTGTGTATCTGGCTTACATGGGTCCTGGGGAATCAAACCTGGGTCCTTTGGCTTTGCAGGCAAATGCCTTAACTGCTAACTGCTTTCCAGCCCCATCATCTTTTCATTTTGAGGTAGGATCTCTCATTGGTCCTCTGACCTCACCAAGCATGCTAGGCTGGCCAGCCAGTACTTCCAAGGATCCTCTTGTCTCTGTCTTCCCAGTGCTGGAATTACAAGTGTGGGCTATCACGCCCTTTATTTTAACTGGGTTCAAACGCAGGTCCCCATACGTGCAAGGCAAGTGCTTTATCAACTGAGCCTTCTCCCCAATTTCAATATTTGAAATTTGAGTCTAAACATGATCCTGTCTTCATATGTGTCAGGGCACACATAAAAACAAAACCTGGGGTCACCCAGGGAAAAGGGCAAAACACAAGATTGAGGCTACCATTGTGCATGGCTATGCCCAGCTGTTTATTTTAGGTTCTGGTGATTTGAACTCAGAGCTTCTGAGGCCACTCAGACCCTCACATTGCTCAGGAAGTGCACTCAGTCACTGAGCCAGCTCTCCAGCCCCCATCTTCTTTCTCTTCCTTCTTTTCCCTGTTTGTGCTAAGCAGACCACCAGAAGTCCTAAAAGGCTGGCTCCTAGCCAAGCAGAAAGAGTTCCGTAAGTGTTGCTAAACTTACCTCACTGCGCACGCATGCTGATGCTCCTCTTGAATCTTCTCTAGAGTTGGTCATGCCAGGGACACAAACTCTTCAGCCTCTAAATCTCCATAACTATGGCCTCAGCAGACTCTACAAGAAGGTCACTGGCCTCCCTCTCTCCCCCTCCCCCGACCTACAGCTATACTTGTCCACAGTCATGGATGGCATTGACTGTCAAATACCCAATCCTCTGAATCCCATCACCACCTACCCCTCAGCCCCACTCACCCAGCAGTGAGTCACAGAGTAAGTACAGAACAAGTTGGCAATTCTCTCTCTTGCCCCAGGTCTCTCTAAGTGCTATTTTTTTTTTCCAGATTTTTCTCAACTGCACAAGATATTTGTACTTCAGATTCCTGTCTCACAGATGTGGTTGTGCAATTTCAGGCTGGACTTGGTTAAAGTTCCTGTCTCTTCCCACCAAGAAAGGTTGTCTAGATCCAGAAAGTTCTGCCATGAATTCTTTTCTGTTGTCCACCAGCACCTCCAGTTCTGGAATCCCTGCATAGCTTAGAGAGGAAGCTGGACAGGATAAATATCCAACCATCCCACCCCACAATATTCACCAGTATTGGCCACCAATATTAGGAGCTGGCTGCCATCCCTCCCTGCCAGTTTCCTGCTGGAAATACCACAGTTCCTCTCAAAATAATCTGTACACATCTCACAATTCCAAATCCATAGCACCTACAGAATTTCTTTCATCGTTATTGAGTAATTCTGTGAATAGAAAAGAACAGTGGAGAAGAAGACTCTCCCATCTTCCACCTGCCTCTAAGGTTGCAGCCTTTCCTTCTGTTTATCTGAGGCACATGGTGCACTGGCCAGCCCTGCCTCCTTGCTCCTTGCTCAGTGTCTTGCCCTTTCCCCTGGGTGACCCCAGTTTTGTTTTCTGTGGGTGCCCTGGTGGACGGAGAAGTGTGGGGTGGAAGAAGGGTCTACTGCATCAAAACGAGCAGAGAGGGCTGAGCTCCACCATGATTATCTTGATGTGAGAAATGCATTGAGATTTTTCCCACCCACTTCTCTGGGCAGGTGGGCTTCCCTCCTGAAACTCTCCTAGGTGCTGTGGAGAATGTTGGCTTCAGAGAGACCTGGAGGCTGGCAGGTATTCTTTCTAGAACATTCTACTCACAAGCAGCCCTCACTGGCTAGATGGAGCACTCTAACTCTAGTACTGGTACAAGTCTGCACAAGTCTGAGGTGGCTGCTGATGGGCTGTTTCTCTCTCTCTCCCTCTCTCTGTAAAAGCAAAGAACCTAAGGATTTTCCCTACCCTTGACAGCTTTGTTTAGACATTCATGTGTCAAACCTGAAGTGAACATTGAAAGAAGCTTTCCAGAGGCATTTTACAGTTGGGGTTGGCACTTCTGTGGTTGAGACATTGCTCTGAGTGTACCTCCTCACCTTCTAGAAGTTTCGATGTAAAACAGCATTGGGCAAAACCCTACAGTACTCTCCGGCCACTATAAACAAGGACAACACACGGTGAACAAATACGTAAGATTTACATGTGCGTGGAGTCATACCCCAAGAAAAATAAGCTCATGCCATTGGATGGTCACAACCACTCTAGACAATGACAAGAGTTGTGGGTATTTAACTGAAACACACCTCTTTTTCTCTACACTAGGCAACCCCTTTCCGTACCACTAATCTTGGTTTGCTCAAGTTCTAACACAACGCAGTTTCTTTCAAAGCAGTTCCTATAGTGTAAGAGACTAAACCCTGGGCAGTGTGTATGTAAGAGTTTCTTGGAGCTATAGAACTTCAGAACCCTTGTGAATGGGGTCTTTTAGTGTGTGTGTGTGTGTGTGTGTGTGTGTGTGTTTGTGTATAAACATGAGTGCACGCATGCTCATGTATACCTATGCAATGTGGGATGAGTTTCCAGAAGTTTAACTGCAATGTCCTTACTCCCAGCATGTAATATGAAAAGTGCAAGTCAAATGTTCGTGGGGACATCCATGCGCAGGCAACGCCCGCTGGCTCTAACTGTGGGATTAAGTGGACAGCCTGGACAATGATGATGAGGCCAGTGAAAGGCAGGAAAGGGGAAGGGTCACTGCCATTGTGCCCTTCACCTGAGGCGGGAACGGATTCCTGCAGAGAAAGTTGATCTAGTCAGCAACTCGACCAGGTTCGCAAGTCCACAGAGCAGCTTCCCCAGAGCGGGAGACAGTCTGATATGCTCCATCAACAGGACAAGCCCCCGAGGTGTTGAAAGAGAGGGGTGTGGTCAGTGCCTTTGGCTGACAGCACACCCCAAAGAGCTAAGAAAACAAGGGCATGAGCTCAAAAAGCCTTTCAGGGTTTGTTTGCTCAAGCAAAAGGCAGTCGAGACTATAGGCATTAGCTGATGAATAGATAGTGTCGACCTGGCAAAGTCCAGTCTGCAGCCCGCTTTCCTTGACTCCACCTTCCTCCCCAAGCCCACCCTCCTCTCTTGTACACACCGCACTCGCACACACTAGTACGTGCACACTCACAGGGATGCACACAAACCCACATACTCTTTCCTATGAATATGTAACTACTTTTTCATCCGATTTACTTATCTTCATTGTTAATTATTTTCTGTAAGAAAACCTTATATTTCTGAAGAATCATACCTGTATGTTGTATTGCTGCTTCTTTTATGCCCTTTCCCTCTCCTTCCTTTTTCTCTTCCCTTCCTCCTCTCACTCCTTCCTTCCCTCTGTTCTCCCTCCCTCTTGAGACCCATCTAGCTAGTGCTGGGCTCTGTACCGATTCTTCAGTTATTATTACAAGTTATATTATTTCATTCATTTGCTCAACTATTGTTATCAACCACTCCCTGTGGGCAACACTGGAGATGTGGAGACAGAAGCCATGCTGTACATTTTCAGGTCATTCACAGTCTAGCAGAAGAGAGCTCAGGTTCTGGGTAGTCAAGTATATATACGCCCAGAACACACCAAGGAATCTCCAATCTTGAAACATACAACTTGGGAGATAGGTAAGTTTGGGTGATTGAAAGCAGGTTTTAAAACCACCCAAAGGTCAAAACGATGGAGCCAATGAGTCACGATCAAACGAGTTCTCTAAAGCATTCTCACAAGGCTTCCAGCTCTCTGCAGGACTGGTTCCAGAGAGGCTGGGAGGGGTCTGCTGCATCCCTTCGTGGCCCTGAGGGAAGACAGCTGACACAAACCTTGCCACTCAGCTCTGGCCGTGTGTGACCCCTACTCTGGTAGACTTCTCTGTTGCTGTCCTTGGGCTTGGCATAGTTTCCCAATCGAGGGAACTTTTCTCACACTATAGTGTCTTTCATATTCTTCATGGGTTAGAAAAGAGGTACATTGAGGTAAAAAAAAATCAAAGAAAACAGGATAAAGAAAAGATCAGTTAAAAACCCCTTAGTAGAGGCCCTAGTGCACCCATATTGTCCCCCCCCTCTCTCTCCTCTCAAATAAATAATAAATAAATAAATAAAAACAAATCCTTAAGTAGAAAAAAAATAAAGAACATTCACTAGGGGAAATGAATTTGGTTAAGAGTAGGGGCTGGGCTTTCAGAAGAGACAGTTTTCCCATGGAACAAAATCCTTGCCTAATACGAGGCGAGCTGGGGTGTGAGTGAAAGTATATCGCTTTGGAGTGAATTGTTTAATTTGATCTGGGAATGGAATGTACCTTTCATGCCTCCTTTCTGAAGGAACTGACATATTTACAGCTTGCAATTCATTTACTTAAGATGAGGACAAAACAGGCCTTGGCATTTCCAGGAAGTTCAGCATGATAAAATTTCCCCACCCGCCCCTATAATCAATCTCTTTCTCTCTCTTTCCCTCTCTCTCTCTCTCTCACTCTCTGTCACACACACACCTTCCTTGACCATGCGTATGTGTTCCGTATGGGTGGAGTGTCTCATATCAAGCTCCAAAAATGGAGATTCCCACGTTATTGGCTTGACTGTTACTCCACGGTGAAGCTGGCTGTGGCAAGGCGTGGTTGGTTGGGTTCTTGTCGGAGAGGATGGCCACGATTTCAAACTTGGTGCCCAGGGAGCCTGTCCCTCGTGGATGAGAATACACACTTTAGGAAGTCGCCTTTGCAGACGCCTCTCATGGTGGAGGAAGAGAACTTTAGGGCTCATTACTCACATCACTGGGGTTTCGAGATGTTAGGAACACATTGGACACAGCTGTAAGTATTAAAAGGTAGTTGGGGGGACTCATCTCTCAAAATGTGGGAAAAGAACAAAGTTTAAACTCAAGTCTATGGGCAGTTTGCACATGATGGGCAATACAGCCTGAAGAATTCTGGGCATCATCTTTCCAGGCTATGAATTACTTTTGTGCCAGGGATTCTGGTGAGCTGTTCTGTTTATTAGAGAGTCCTTCACCCTCCTTCAAGACAGGAAGTGGGCTTATATGACTGCCAGAGGGTTTAAGTTTGAAATACAGAAAAGCACGTTGACCTTATCTTTGAGACTGGGAGAAGTGCTCTGGATAACTCTGCTAAAAGCTGCTTGGTTTGGCTGCCTTCATGTTTCGGGCAGGTTAAGTTCTAGAAGGGTACAGTGTCTTCTGAAATTTTATTTCATTGCTAGATACAATATATTCATTATCCTCTTGTTCTTGAAAGTCCATTTCACAAATATTTGCACGCTTACACGGTGCCAGGCGTGGCAGTGGGGATAGGTAGGACCTTGGGTCTCTTTACGACCAGTCGAATCGAGGATCACCTGATGGAAAGCCCTGGAGGTCAACGCAGAGACCCGTTCTCCCCTGTGTAACGTGGCGGCCAGGCTTGATCCCCAGAAAGAACAGGGCTATTTTCAAGGATGACGGCGAGTCCAGAGAGGGCTTCTTCAGCAAAGCTGGACCAGGTTGGTCATGCATGTGTCACAGTCATGGTCACTATCACTGCTTCAATTCCAGCCTCCCGGACGGGACATGCTTTGCTCTCTGTGGGAAGGGGAAGTCAGGCGGCCTTGCCATGAGCAGGGACTCGAGCTGGGCAAGCCCGCTGCGGTTGTGAGAAGTGTAGGCTCCTTCACTGTGGAGCCATGGGGAGTCAGAAAGCCCTCAAAGGAACAGAGCATGTTCAACTTCTATCCGGGTATCTAGAGGAGAGCTTCTTGGGCCTTGGAACGAGGTATGATGTTGACTCTCTTTCTCTCTGTGGTGTGTATGTGTGTGTGTGTGTGTGTGTGTGTGTGTGTATGTTAGACGGAGACTGTTAGTGCCATGTTTTGTCTCTTAAAGGTAACGGTTCTTTTTGCTGGAAAAACAGATAAGCAGTATTATAGGTTATCCACAAATATATTCTTGTTTTCTTTTTCTTTCTCTCTCTTTTTGCATGTATCTGTGGTGTGTGTGTGTGTGTGTGTGTGTGTGTGTGTGTGTGCGTGTGTACATGAAGAGGCTAGAGGTTGATGTCAGGTGTCTTCTGCCGTTCTTCACCTTACTTTTTTGACCAGGCTTCTCCTTAGCCCAGATCTCACCGGTTAAGGTGGACTAGGTAGCCAGCAAGCCCCAGGGTTCCTTGTGTCTTCACCTCCCCAGAGCTGGGATTACAGGTGCATGCCACCAAACCCAGTTTTTATGTTCCAGTTTTTATGGAATCCAAACCCAGGGTATCATGTTTGGGCAGTATACACTTTACTGACTAAGCAATTCCCCCCCCCCCCCACCAGCCCTATTCTAGTTTCTTTTAATGGTGGATAGAATGGTGGGTCTGCCATTCTAGTATCTGCCTGGGCATGTTCATATTGTAGGATGAAGTAAACCTTTGTCCACTTGCTTTCTGGACGTGGTGGACAGTGATTTCCTTAGGCTTTCAACTTGTTTTTCTAGAAAGAGGTGTCCATAGTGCTCACATCTCCACACTTCCCCAGACCAGACGTGGACATGATGATGAGTGGTGGGTTTAGAGTAGGGATTAACAGGGACTATAACAGTTCTTCCGAGGCTTCTGCTTAGGCACAGAGGAGGCTTGCTGCTGGGCCAGAGAACTGTGGAGTCCCTGTCTTCTTCTACCTCCTCCCCAGATCCACACCACTGAGCCCACTTGAGAGTTGTGTCCCAGCCCTATTCCGAGAGTCACAGATGGATATGAAGGGAAGTTCTTAAGCTTTAAGGGCTATACTCTAAGGGCCCCAGTGGGTCTTCTAGCCTCTAAGACTTACTGAACTTGAAATGGACAATACTCAATGGAGGATAGGCATGATGACTATAGGATCCTGTGACTAGTGTAAATTGAAGCCCAAGGATGAGGAGTAACTTAGTAAGGGCCACTCTGGTTGCTAGAGGTTTTGTCTCCTGCACTATGGGAGTGTGGCCTTTGGAGAGTCCTCCCTAGAGGCGTCAGGGAGGGGCCATTCTGGCTCATTGTTTCTGTTCCAACCCAGAGAACTTGCATCTCATTTTGCTTCCCCACTCACTGAACCAAGATCCTTGGACTCATCTCTTTCTGTATTCTAGACAACTGCTCACCACCCTAAGTTCAGAAACAAAGAAATCTGTGTGTCCCATGGAAAAGTTCCCTGCAGATACAACCAGTTCTAACTTCTCACTGCTTTGTTCCATTAGCAATCTTGAAATAAGTTTTCTTTGGCCTGTCTTCTGTAGGATATTTTTCACAACTTTGGAGGTGCTCTGACCTTCTGCGGGCCTGCTGGGTCATTATGTTTCAGTAAAAATTTGAAACTTGCTACTGTTCTGAAAACATTTTTTTTTTCCTATGAGTTTGTCATATCAGTTTGCCTTATCTTGCATTCAATTAACTTTTGGCTCTGAATTTTTTTTTCATTTTCCAGTTTAAATTGGCTAACAGACTTGTTAGTTTAATCTGCCATTGACTTGATATGAATTGGTTTTTGGTCTTAAGCAGAGCTCCAGGTAAAATTATGAAATGGTTGAAATATGTACCTGGCACCCAACTGCCCTCCTTTCCCAGTGCCTTCTTCTATGCACTTCCCACCCCGTGTTTGTCCTAGCCTAGCTGTTTCTCTTGGACAGTAGTGGACAAATATAATAATTTTTATCTGTTTAACCAATAACATTTATATAATCACAGCAATTCTAAAAAATAACAGGCATCTTACCACCCCCCTCTCACTTCAGTTTGTACAAGAAGTTAGTGATCTCTAACCTCATATGAGCATAGACTACCTGGAGATTCTAATTGCAAACATAGGGGTTCAGACTTCACCTTGAAGGAAAAGACTAGATCCTTGGATTGAAGCCTATGGATTGACATTTTACATATGAGCTCTAGGCAATTCTGCTAGCCACTGCCTTTTCCTTCCAACCTTGAGATTAGGTGATTCTCTGATTTTATCATCATCACAGCCCTGGGAGCAGTCATCCTCTTCATGATGTGATAGGTCATGCATCCGGTGTTCACCACATGTATTTGAATTGAGCAGTTTGTATAAGTAACCTCAGGAGTGAGGGCATTCTTAGTCTCTTTTCAACAACAAAGATATTTAAGGCTCATATGGATTGATTAAGGTCATTTGGCATAGAACTGACTAGAATGTCTTAGCATAACTAGTAGAGGGGATAACCTCTTCCATCATGGATTCTAGAGATCTTTATGGTGGGCTAGAGTCAGGGTCAGTGAAGGTGGGGCCTTAGGTCATTAGACCTTTAACCCCCTATGAATTCCTGGAGGGCAGGAAATGTCTCTCTCTCTCTCTCTTTTTTTTTTCCTCTTTTCCCTCTCCCAACACACTGGAATCATAGTACCTGGAAGAGAAAGCTTGCAAAGAATGTTGTTGGATTAGAATTATTTTAACCCAGGTCTTCTGACTTTTAACCCACAGCATTTCTGTTAAGGGTGACTCACTGTACTTTATACCCACAAGTATAATTTAAGAATAAGGTTTAATTTGCTATATTATAGGTAGTATATAGACATTTGGAGTTTTAAAGAACTAGATCATGCAAATAAAAAAGATTTTATCTCTGATAATGAAGTCTCAGCCACATTATTAGTTACACTAGTTTTTAAAGGGTAGGCTGAGGATCCAGACATACATGGTCATTTGACTTTCAACAAGGGTTCAATCAGTACATTCCTAAAGGGGAAGGGAAGGTCTGTTTGATCAGTGGCACTGCAGCAACTGATATCTGCATGGGGTATACAAAAAGAAGCTTTGCCTATGCAAATTAATTTGACATAGATTATAGGTTTCATTGCAGAAGTTATTTTAAAAGCTTAAAATGAAATTTATAGCAGAACACACCAGAGAATTCTCCGTTGACTTCAGAATTGGTATACACTGCTCAGGCCATAGAGTTACTAACCATAGAAAGAAAGTCTGAGGGATGGGCAGATGGCTGGGGGGGGGGGGTGAAAAGTGCTTGCTGCAAGCCTGACTCAGAGCCCACAAAAAGCTGAACACTCCGGACATGGTGGCGCACGCCTTTAATCCCAGTACTTGGGAGGCGGAGGTAGGAGGATCACCATGAGTTCGCCTGGGCTAGAGTGAGACCTAGAAAAACCAAAGCCAAAACCAAAAAAACAAAAAAACAAAAAAAAACAAAAAAAAACAAAAGGAGAAAAGAAAAAAAGTTGAGCACAAGAACAGCACACATCTGTAATCTCAATGCATCTTCCGTAAGGGGAGGCAGAGTCAAGAGAATCCTGAGGGTCATGGGCAGCCAGCATAAGAGGAGAGACTCTGTCTCAAACAAGGCAGAGGCCAAGGACTGGCATCCTGACGCCATCCTCTGACCTTCACACGCATGCCGTGGCATGATCGTTCCCATATGTACACACATTGTGGTAGTTTGAATGTGCCCCATAGCCTCAGGTATTTTTTTTTTTAATTAACATTAAACTTCCTGCTTAAGTTTCCAGCAGCCTACTGGAGGGGACATACATGTCATGGGGGTGGATCTGATTCCAGCCAAAAGGTGTGTGGAATTCCTGACTAGAGTATCTATGTGTGGCTTTCTCAACATGGTGGCTTCAGGTGTCAGACTTATTTACAAGAGTGGTGCCGAGAACAAGGCACCAACTGTGTGGACTTTACTAGTGTGGCCTGGTGTTATTCCTGCTGTGTTCCTTTGGTAGAGGCAGTCCCAGGCTGCTGGGGCTCAGAGAGGAGCCTATGGGAGGAACGCATGAACCCATTTCTCAGTGGGAGGACTGACCAAGATCTTGTAGCCATGACCTAAAACCACTTGGGAACTTCTTAAGGCTATTGTCAATATTCTATATTTTGATTTCAGTGGTGGATACATAACTATACACAAAATTATTGTGGGATAGACTTAAGATTGGGGTACTTGTACTGCAACTTAAAAATCTGCAGAGTACCCAAGATATATTACTGTTGTTATTTTCACAACAACCCTGTGAGTCAGCAGTTATGACCTAATTTTATAGATGTTTCATTTTATTGAGTAACTTGTCCAATATCAGAGAGAACCCAATTCAAACCCAAGTTTGTTTTAAATTTTTTATATTATTATTAAGTAGAAACGTTGTAGAGACACATTATTTTCCTCCTCCTTGCCCCCATTCCACTGAGGGCCCTCCTCAGTGGGATTGCTGTTATTCACCATGGGGTGGTGGGTTATGGGTTGTGAGAGCAGTAGTCAGTCAGTGTGGGAGGGGCAATGCCTCTGAATATTCCTTCATACCCTGTGGCTCTTATAGTCTTTCTGCCCTGTCTTCCTCAAAATTTTCTGAGCCTTGGAGGGTGTGTTTTAAGTCCATTTTAGCTCGCAGCAGATTTTGGATTTCTGCTTAGGTGCATTCTGAGTCTCCTCAGTGTCTGTCGCCATCACCCTGAGGCAGGTTGTCAGGCTCACAGTGAAAGCAGCACTCTTGCTCATCTTGCCAATTCCTTTGTGGTTTCACCTGGGCTCTATAAAATTTTAAATATCTATTTGCATGCATGCATTTGTGTGTGTGTTTATGAGTATACCAGGGCCTTTTGCCACTATAAACAAACACCAGACACATGCACAACTTTTTTCACCTGGCTTATATGAGTGGCTTGGGAATTGAACCTGGGCCAGCAGGTTTTTCAAGCAAGTGCCTTTAACAGCTGAGCCATCTTCTCCAAAACCCAAATAAATGTTTATGACCTCAAAATGTCATCTCTTCACTAGCATCATGTGATAGGGACAGCACAATTCATTCATTCCTCAGCGATATCTATCAGCGACCCACTGCATTTTGGGTAGTAGGCTAGGTAGGGGATAAAGAGAAAACTTACATATGTGCTTGCCTTAAAGTAGCTCATAACCTAGAGAAGAAGACATATAGGTACATAAATGTCAATTTTACAACGTGATTAGTTTTATCTTACACAGAACACATTTTTCTGAACTCCTGACTCAGAACCTCGTGAAATGACCAGTGCCCAAGAGCACAAAGGGACAGAATACTTGAAATCAGAATCTGCTCCAGAAAATCTGTGGTCACAGTAGACTTGAAAATCTCTCAGGGGTCCCAGAGTAAAAGAATGGAAACATGGCTGCAAGAGGATGGGACTGTCACTCAGGGCCTCCAAGGGTCTTGCACTCTGCAGGAAGCTTTCTGTTTGTTTCCCCCCCCTTGTTCCTAGCTACATCTCCCCATTGGTGTTATTTGCAGGTTTTGAACTGACGGAAATTGAAGCTAGGCATGGTTAAGGATATTTCTTAGGTTATGTGGCCAGCAAGTAGCAATGTCCTGATCTTAGATCTGCCTGTCTACATTGGGGTGAGGACTTGAGAAGTCTTTAGCCTCTTTACTGGTTTTTGTCTCTTTGGGATCTTCTTGTTATTTCTCTTTATGTTCCCAACATGCCACTTACTTCCTCTGGTGTACTGTGGGGCTTTGGACTGATTTTGCAGGAGCCAAGTACTCAACTTCTTCCCATCCCTAACAGTCGTATTGGTAGCTTAAAATTGGCAGGTAGGGGCTGGGGAGCTGGCTCAGTGGATAAAGTGCTCGGTGATCAAGCTGGAGTTCAATCCTCAGGCCCCATGAAAAAAGCCAGAAGCTATGGCCGACTTCCATAAGCCCAGCACGCTGACACTGATGGCGAAATGGGAGGTGGAGCAGGGAGAGTTTTCCAGAAACTCATAGCAAATGAGTGTAGCAACGCAGAGTGAGAATCCAGAATGAGAGACCCTGCCTCAAATAGTGGACAGGAACCGGGCGTGGTGGCGCATGCCTTTCTTTAACCCCAGCACTTGGGAGGCAGAGGTAGGAGGATCACCGTGAATTCGAGGCCACCCTGAGACTACATAGTGAATTCCAGGTCAGCTTGGACCAGAGTGAGACCCTACCTCAAAAACCAAAAATTAAAAAAAAAAAGGTGGACAGGTGAGGACTGAACTGAACATTGTCCTCTGACTGCCATATGCACACCGTAGCACATGTATGCCCTGGCACATGTGTGTCCATACATACACAAAATAAATAATGAAATTTAAAAATTCAGGTCTGGGGAGACAGATTAGCGTCTAAGGTGCTTGCCTGCAAAGCCAAAGGACCCAGGTTCAATTCCCTAGAAACCATGTAAGCCAGATGCACAAGGTGGCACTTATGTCTGGAGTTTGTTGTAGTGACTGGAGGCCCTAGTGCACCCATTCTCTCCCTGCCTCTTTCTATCTCTCTCTCAAATAAATAAAAATTTAAAAATACATAACCAAAAGAACAAGCCCCAAATTAAAAAAAAATTTTTTTAAAGTTGGCAGCGGTAGGAAGACCTACCTCATAGAAATCAATAAATACTGCAAGGATCAAGGTTTCTTTGGGACAGGGTGGGGGAGGAATGAGAGAGACTGACTGTTCTAACATATCACAGCTTTGCTTCCCCCAAACTACAAAGTCTACATGTAGTTGTATGTTAACTTTATAGTTCATAAATGTGTGTCATTTTATTATAATTATAATTATTGCAGTATTGGGAATTGATTCCAGGGCTCTGAACATGCTAGGCTAGTGCTCAACCATTGAGTTACATTCCAAGCCATGTGTGTGTGTATGTGTGTGTGTGTGTGTGTGTGTGTGTGTGTGCATATGCATCCCAGCATGCTCGTGGACATCAGAAGACAGCCCCTAGGATGTTGGGCCTTGCCTTCACCTTGTTTGAGATCAGGCCTCACTTCTCGGTGTTTGCCACTGTGAGCAGCAGGGTAGCTGGCCTCTCAGCTTTGGGATTCTCCTGATTTCCCTCGCATTGGTGTTGGTGTACTGGGATTGTAGACACGTGTGTAACTGGCTGAATTTACCTGGGTTTTGGGGATTTAAATTCCAGTGGTCAGACTTGTACAACAATAAGCACTTTAAACTACTGAGCCATCTCCCCATGTTCCTGCCTCCCTAGCCCAGGTCTTCTCTTTGGGCAGGGGCTAGGGGAACAAAAACTCACTCTGTAACCTGGTTGACCTTGACCCTATAATCCTACTGCCTCCTGAGTATTGGAATTAGAAGTGTTTTTTTTTTTCTTATATCCAGTTAAAATTATTTCCACATACATATATTTAGTTTGCTTGCATTTTATTCTCTTAGAAAACCTTTTTTGTTTTGGAGTTTGAATTTGAATTATCAGTTGCCTTCCCATTCCTTCATCTCCTTGCCATGTGATTGAAAAAAAAAAAATTATTTGAGGGGAGAGGGAGAGAAAATTGGTGAGCCAGGACCTCAGCCACCTAGTGGGCATGTGCGACCTTACACTTTGTTCACCTTTGCGAGTCTGACTTACGTGGGATCTGGAGAGTCGAACATGGGTCCTTAGGCTTCACAGGCAAGCACCTTAACTGCTCAGCCATCTCTCCAGCCCTCTTTTCCAACTTAAAATAACACTTGGGATTGACCTGGTTCAGCTTTGAGCTGCCACAATTTCTCTTTGACCTTGTTACCAGAGCCTCTGTCTATGTGAACTGTGCTTTTATTCCCCTCTCAGTTTTGAGGTCACGTAGGGCTGTCTGCTCTGAGACCTCACCCTGTTGTGGCCACCTGTGATCCGTCTTTCAAGCCTCTCTTCTTCCTCAGCATTCATTGACTGCTGGGCTCAGCTTGCTTTGACTAATAGTAAGTGTTGATGTGTTGATCTCTTGGAAGCAGTTTAACCTTTATCAACCCCCTAACATATCTCACTGTTGTCAGCAGCCAGTCCGAGATAGGAGTCTTCACCAGTGACTATGCAGGGTCTACTTTCTGGAGAGTGTCTCTGGCTCCATCAATTGATGGGAGGCAGGGAGAGCCTGTGGCATTGTGCTGACCTGGCTTTACAGAGAGAGGCTTCTGGTTCAGCTGCTGCAGCCGAGGGTTATTTCTTCCAGGAGGTGGTTGGGGGTGATTTTTCTTGTCACATGGATGGATTTATCTTTTTTTTTTTTCTATCTTCTGCATAGGTTCACCCTGTTTCTAATATTCCTAAGTAAAGACATGGGATAGTATTGAGTATGAGCAAACTAGTATATCCATGGATCAACCCATGATACTGCCAGTTGGATTTTGCCCTTCCATGACATTTATTGAGTGTTTACTGAATTCTAGGTTCACTGCCAAGTACTTCAACAGCATTGTCTCATCTGATTTTGACAATGTCTCACACGAGGCTTGTACAAGCCTCAGAGAGATTACAAAACTTTTTTTCATGGTCACATAGCAATTAAGCGTGTGAGTCAGAATTTGAACCCAGGATTGCCTGTTTCCACTCAGTATAATCTCCTAAACTCTTTGCAATGTTTTCCTGGCTTTTGTTCCCCCCTGGCTTTTAAGGATATCACCATTTTAACCTTCAATGAATAACATTTATTTACATGTCAGACTCAGGGCTGGGAGTTTAGGGATGAGCGAGACACAATTCCTACTGTTTTTTTGTTTTTCGAGGTAGGGTCCCACTCTAGTCCAGGCTGCCCTGGAATTCACTATGTAGTCTCAGGTTGGCCTTGAACTCACTGTAATCCTCCTGCCTCTGCCTCCCCAGTGCTGGGATTAAAGGCGTGTGCCACCACACCCGGCTCACAATTCCTACTTTTGAGGTGTTCTTGATCTAGTGGGCAAGGCAGTCTTGTACACACATGATTCTAATAAGGGCATTAATAGAAGTTGGGGTGGATGTGGCATGGAGCGGGCTTGGCTCCTCTGCTTGGGGACAGAATGAACACGGAGGTGCTCCCTGAAGGGTTAGATTTCTCTCACAGGGTCAGAGGCATGGAGGACCTACCTTCTCACACTGAGGGCACAGCAGGGTCTATGGCCCTGGAGGCAGAAATAGAAAGTAAGCCCTTCTTCGCTCCAAGGTACTGTGATCTCGTAGCAGATAGATCCCACATTGGTAAAATGTCTTAGAGCTAAACTCGCAGCCTGGAAGCCAGTATCCTGGGCTCTCAGGTGGGGAGCAAAGCCGTTAGGATCTCAACAGCCCCATCTGGCCTTCTCTGCTCTCTCATCAAGGACTGTCCACTACGATAATGCCCCCTCAGGTCTGTGAGATGTCGCAGTGCCATGACTTGGGTGAACAGTTAGCTGGATCACATGTTTTGTGTAAGCCTCCAGGAAGGAGCTGCGAGAGGGGCTAGGAGAGGTGTGTCATTGGCCAAGGTTTTCTGGTTGGGTGAGACCAGCCATTTTAAAATTGAAACCTGGCCTTTGAGAGCATTATGAAGGAGGTTTTTTTTTTTTTTTTTTTTTTTTTTTTCTTGGAAACAATTTGGAGAATTTGAAGAAGTTGTACAAAGAAGTATTATATTCTAATTTTAATATCTTCTACAATAATGGTACAAGTAATTAAACAAATTGTAATTGGCATAATATACCAACTAAGTGACAGACTGAAAACTGGCAACTAACGCCTACATCAGGAAGGTCCTCATCTTGGAGAGGGGTGACTGACCTTTTCAAAGCTAGAATCGGGACCCTGGAATTTGGCCCTTCCAGGCCCACAGAGGGTGGCTCTTGCCATCAGAGTTACCTTCCCAGGAAGCCAGGGACTTAGGAGGGTGCGGCTCAGAGGTCTGCCCAGAAGACTGACATTAACTTAGTGACATTCTGACGTCCCTTCAGCTTTCTGATTCTTCCATGGGTGCCCAAGTGAGAGAGCAAACAGTGTCTTCTAGGCCTTAGATACTTTCATGAGTTCTTGGGGTCTAATAATGAGAAAATTATGACTGCTAAGTTGTCAGCTCTTAGGTTACGTTAGACAAAACAAGTGTTTGAAGAAGCCCGGTGCTCCGTGCACAGTGCACGCGTGCGCGCGCGCACACACACACACACACACACACACACACACACACACACACACCACATCCTTCTGCTCATCATTCCAAGGCTGTTGGTTTTTCTCTCCACTCACTGCAGAGTGAGGAAAGTTGCTGACTGGCCTCAGGATGCTCCTGTCCTCTGCTTTGGGCTCAGTGAGCTTGGGCAAGCAGTTTCACGTGGGCCACCTGCCTACGGCTTCAGAGGAGACCACCTGTGATGTCCGTCCAGACGTCCTTTATCTCTGACTTTTCTAGTCTTCCTCGCTGCTCATGATTTTTATCCTGTTTCTTTCCCCCCCCCATTTTCACATTCTCCTCAGTTTTCTCTGTCCTTTCTGCTCACCAGGTTTCTCTACCTGTTTTCCCTGCTTCCCTCACCTCAGTCCTCCACCTCTCTTTTACCCTCCCTTCCCATCCTCCTCATCCCTCTCTTTCCTGCCTCTTTGGTGTAACGTTTCTTCCATGCTGGGTCGTCATGACCCACCAAACGCTTATGGTACTTCATTCAAATGAGAAGGAAAGGAGGGGGGGGTGGGGAACAGAATTAAATCATAGTATTGGCAGCTGGCAATTTGCTTCAATCTCAGAAAAATGTCCCCAGTTTCCTTGAATATTGAAACCCTGATGAGAAACAGATTTCTTCTGGCACTGCGAATTCCCCTCTGTCTGAGTTTGGCAGAGGGAGTCCCTTGCTTGATATTATTATACGCATTTTGATGCGTTCTCTGCTTAGCAAAGTTGGAGCACAATTCAACCAACCCCTGTATTGATGTGAAACCATTTTTATTTGTAATGAGGGTGTATTAAAATATATATACATTTCCACTGATTTCTGGCTCTTAGGAGGCCGAGATGTGATGACATGCAGTTGCGGGAGGCCTGGGTTTTTCCGCCCTCTGCCCGTGGGGACAGTGCTGGAATCTAGACTGCCGCCCTTGTCCCCACCTCCTCGTTAGACCTCACTGATTTTAATAAACATTTCAGTAATTCAGTTCCTCAGTGACAGAATCAGAGCGATGTCAGTTGGGTGGGTCTTCCAGAGGTCACCTTCTCTCAAGGACAAGGACTCAATGACCAGGAGCCTGAATTGAACAGAATGAGTAGGTGTTGGGGACAATACACAGAGGAGAAGTCAGGCTTGTGAGATAACACGTGAACACAGAGAGACAGCCATTCCCTGTCAATCTGCACACACCCAGGGGATCGGAACGCATGGGTGATGAGCAGATGCAAATGGAAGCCTGCAAGGTTGGGTTAGGCTGGGGCCAAGCTGTGAAGGAAGGTGGGGTAGTGAGACAGAGGAGCATTGGAATGCTCTGGAAGGCCTGAAACAATGGCTAATAAGAGAGAACTTATTTTCTTTGAAAAAATATTTAATGCCTTCTTTCAGGGTAGACTCTGTGCGTGTGCACATGTGTGTGTGTGTGTGTGTGTGTGCATGTGTGTGTGTTGTGTGTTGCATGTGTGTGGGCACATGTGTGTGCCTGTGTACCTGGAAGGGAGAGGTTGACATCAGGTTTCTTCCTGGATCATGTGTCTCTCACGTCAACGCGGCGCTTGCTGATTCGGTTAGTTTAGCTAGCCAGCCTGCCCTAGCGAGCCCCTGTCTCCAACCTCCTGAGTGCTGGGGGGGCAGACAGGCTGCCACATCCACCTGGTATATGTGTGGGTGCCGGGAATCTGAGCTCTGTTCCTCATGCTTGCATAGCACGCACTTTACCACCTGAGCCATCTCGCCAGCCCGACGCTCATCTTTTGACCTTCCTCACCCAAACTTACCTGAACGACTTGCGCTTTGCGTGAGAGCCACCGCAAGTAGGATTCTAGAATCCATGTTGGCAGGCACCTTAGATGCCACCTTTCCAGGGCGGGGGGGGGGGGAGGGGGTGCTTACCATGGATCCTAGGCTGGGAAAACAGAATCCCAGTAGCAGAGGCCTTGTGGAGTTACTGGACTTCTTTTTTGTGTACAGGTGATGCAGCTGTAACGGCTCGGCAGCAGAGCCAAGCTGCTGTCCGTGCAGAGATTTCTTTTGTACCTCTTCGGCCCTCCTGCTATGCCACTGAGGCAGTTTAGGGGTAGCAAGTCCCCTGAAAATAAAAGCCAGGATATCCCTGAGCCTGTAAGGGGGGGGGGTCTGGTTTTTCCCGATCTCTTTTCTCCTAAAACCTGACCAAAGGATGTGAGTAAGATGACTAGGTGCCTGAACATATGGCATGGGACCTGGTTTTTCCCCTATCTCTTTCCTTCCTGGAAAGTTATTTCCTTTACAAAAAGGATTATTCATTTTCCTGGGAATGTAAATGGGATTCCTCTTTTTCTAGACATCTGGTAGTGCCTGGACACCCGGTGTACGGGTTGGATTGACTAGCTCAGCCCCCCTTCTAGTATAAACTACCCCAGCGACAGACACCGGGTAGGTGTTCCAATTTCCAGGACCTCCTCCTGCTTAGAGCAGGGGCTCTGCCTTCCTTCCTTCTCTTAAGCTCTATAATCAAATGTTTTTAAACTTTACTCTATGGTTTGTGGATTTAATGTGTCAAATTTGTAAGATAAGAACCAGAAGGCCACTGACACAGTGGAAATTTTGCATGGCCACGAATGTCTGGCATTGTAACTCCTTAGTCACCAGCTAGAGCCGAGAAAGGCTCCATCACTCTCAAAGACAAAGTTCCCAAATTCTTCTATCACTGACACTGCCTCCTCACGTCTCCTTTGGGTGTATGCTGTTCCTTTGTCCTAGAACACCTTTCCTCTGGAAATGCACCCGTGTTCGTTAAGACTTGCATTAATAGTGGTCCTCCCTGAAGGGTTTTTTTTTTTTTTTTTCCTGACACACCCTTCTTCCTATCTGTATGCTGGCCCCAGTGAACACTGGTATAGATGTCAATGTTCTCAGCTAGACTCTGAACTCCTGCAGGAGAGGAGGTCTGTTCAGCACACTGTAGGACAGTGATTCTCCTAGGGGAGCGTTTCTCCTAGGGGTGGTGGCAAAGGTGTTAATGGCATCTAGTGGGCAGAGTTCAGAGGTGTGGCTAAACATCCCACAATGCACAGCACAACAGAGGAACGGAATTATCAGGTCCAAGCAGTCAAGAGTTGAGAAACCTGCCAGAGGGAATCAGTAATCTCTGATTAAGTCCTCAGTGGCCTGCACTTAGTGATCACATCTCCTGGTGGAGAAGACAAGGAGTGTGGCCCTTGAGTAGACTGCTGCCAAACAACAACATCTGTGAGGAAAGAGGCATGTGACTTGTGTTGTAAGAATGCTGTTAGAATCTGTCACGCACTGGAGAAGATGCTATTGAGGTTCCCTCCAGCCGTGGCATTCTAGAGTCCGCTGCCCATCAAGCATTTGATGGTTTTGTAGGCATAAAGAGACAGAAAGACATGTGATGGTAAGAGATGGGGGAAGGAAAAGACATAGACAGAGATAGAGAGAGGGATAAAGGAAGAGAGAGAGAGAGAGAGAGAAGGAGGGCAGAAGGGAAGAAGGAAAGAGAGGCAGGTTCTGGCTCTTTGAACATTTAACAAAATCATGGGGTTCTCTCTCTTCTTTTTTCTTTCTTTCTCTCTCTCTCTCTCTCTCTCTCTCTCTCTCTCTCTCTCTCTCTTTGGTTTTTCGAGGTAGGGTCTCACTGTGGCCCAGGCTGACCTGGAATTCACTATGTAGTCTCAGGGTGGCCTTGAACTCACAGCAATCCTCCTACCTCTGCCTCCCGAGTGCTGGGATTAAAGGCGTGTGCCACCACACCTGGCTTAGGGTTCTCTGTTTTTGAAACCCTTCACATGTCCTCGAGGTAACTAAGTTGTTTAAATGAAGCATTCCTTTCCATTTAAGAACTTGTTTCAAGATAAGAGATGGCTGACAAATAGAATTTTAGACCCATTCTACCTAAGTAGACATATTTACAAGTGTTTATCTTGGAACAAAACCATAGACAAATGATCCTTAGATGGTGAACATAAACTCTGGGACATTTTCTTTAGCTCATCCTGAATCATTACTGGAAAGTACATAGGTTAGGAAAGCGGAGGCAGAGAGTAAGGACGCTAATCATGGATCTGTTCAGGTGGCAGCAGGTGCTAAGCAGCTGGGAGGGAGTGCATGAGAAAAGGCAGGGGGAAGGAGGGAGTTTGATGGGTAGGGAGGCCTAGGGAAAGGCACAGGGGGAGCGGATGGAGGGGGTTCCACAGAGAGACTGGCCTTATGGGAAGAACGGAAGATGACATAGTAAATTGGAAGGAGAGAGTACAAGGTCACAGGACAATGCTTTTGCATCTTCAAGAGTAGTGGCCCTTGGGCTAGAGAGATGGCTGAGTGGTTAAGGTGTTTGCCTCTAACATCTCTACTGATGTGTGGCTAAGCAATAAAAAGAAAGGGGTCTTTGAAGAGCAGCTCTTCTGTCTGGTGCTGTGTAGTTGTGGAGGGAGAGGTACTGTAGAGAGCTCAAGTTCCGTATAGCAAGGAGTGGAGAGTCTTAGGTTTCTAAGGGTGAGGTTGGAATCCAGGCCAGTTACTTGAATCGGGTCCTCAACATGGGAAAATGAACATTAAGCTGCATTTCTTTTTCCATTCGCAGTGGTGCCAGGCATCTGAGAACAAGGACGTGGCTTGTAGCTAGAGGCATGGAAAGCTTGATGAACAGACCCAGCACAAAAGAAGCAACGGATGGTCAAAACTTTTGTATGACCCTTTGTGCTTCCTTTGGGGCTCAATCTAGTTTCTTTCAGATCCAGAAGCCATGAGAAACGTGGTCCTATCCTCAGAAAGTCTGTGATTGGGTTGAGGAAGAAGGCTTGCATGTGTGGAAATGAAGAAGGTCACTGGCCAGGAATGAGGACACACTTGTGCTAAGTGGCCTGGAGTTGAGGCCACTGCATGGGGGGGTGTGTGTGGAATATGTGTAAGGGGATATAGGAGGGGGTGGATTCACCCGGGAGTATCTTACAGGAAGTGGGAATGGAGCAGGGCTCTGAAAGACTTGGAAGCAGAATGGGGGCGGGGGGTTGGGGGGTGGGGGAGGAAGGGCTTTTCAGGGCAGGGAAGGGCGTGAAAAAGTGGGTGTTGGTGACAATGACTGTGAGAGTCCCAGGAATGGAAAACAGACTGGTTCTTCTCTGGGCAGTGGTAAAACTTACTGGTGAGAAATACTTAGTGCAAGGACCTTCTGAAGACCCAGTTCTTAGACCTGACTTGGTACTTCTCTTACCAGTAGCAGATCTGGCCCCTATTTAATTCCTTCCACCTTCTTCTTCATCAGCATCATTAATTTTTTTAAATTATTATTAAGAATGTACTTTGAATGGATACATCATGTGTTGGTATCATCTTTTCCCTCCTTCCTGCCCCTATTCCTCAGGGGGCCCTCTTCAGTGGGGTTTCTGGTATTCTCCATGAGGTTGTGGGGAAAGTGTTTTGGGAGCAGCAGCCAGTTATTGGGGGTGGGGGAGGCAGTGCCTCTGGCATGACATCCTAACTTGTGGCTTTACAATCTTTCTGTCCCCCTTTCTGCAAAATTCCCTGAGCCATGGTGGGTGTGTTTTAAGTCATCTTCAGAGATGAGCTCTTGGGAGCCTCTGGATTCATGCTTTGGTATGTGTTGAGTATCCTCAGTGTCTGTCTCTTTTACCCTGTTGCTGCTTGTCAGGTTCACCATGGAAGCAGCACTCTTGCTCATCTCCCCAGTTCCTCTGGTTTCACCTGGGCCTTGGCTGAGATGTGACGGGTGGTTTATCTCCTCGGGTCTTACTATCTTCTGAAAAAGAAGAACAGATTCTCCGATGGAGAGTCAAGTCAGTGTAGGTTAAATGGGATAACCATTATTAATCTAGGGAGATTTTGATGGCTGTAGCCCTTCTTTTAGCCAAAGACTAGTGGGAACTTGACATTGGAGAGCATAATCTTTGTCTCCATAGCATTCAGACCTGGTTCCCAGTTCCAGATATGGGTACCTTTCCACTGATCAGATCTCTTAGCCAATCAGAAAGTCATTTGTTACCCACCAGTGCTGTGTGCCACCATTGCACTGGTGTGTACATCATGTTGGGGTGTTTAATTCTGAGTATCTTAGCCCCCTGCTGGCTCACACTGCTGCTGGCCACTTTCCCCCAGTAGCTCATATAGCACTTTCCAGCATGGCTAGATGGGCTAACTGTCTGGGGCTGGCTCTCTTCTGGATTCCAGCCAGGTGTCTCCATGTTCTGTGTCAGCAGCATACAGTGTCTTCAGCAGTAGGGTCTTACCTTTTACCTCAGGTGGGTAATCAAGTGCTTTGACAGAATCCTGTTTTCTTTAGGAGGCCTTGTAGGTCTCTTTGATCAACAGCTCAATGTTGGTAGCACTTATTTCTGGTGCTGCAAATCACAGGTCGGAGGCAAAGTTTTTTAAGGCTAGGTTTCATAACACCCTCTCCAGGACCCTTCCTTTTGGGCATCCCCCCATACTCATGTTGAGTGTTACATCTTTTAGTCTACCATTAAGGAGGAAGGTTTCTATGATACTGTTCATTTTGGGCTTAGCTTTGTTTAAATTGATAAATGATTATTTGTATATATGGGATATAATGTGAACTATGCTCACCATGCAGATCATTAAAACTTATTTCTTCCATCTCGCCGAGACTCTCTACTCTTTGGTCAAAAATTTCCCTTTTCTTAACCCTCATCTCAAGCCATGTCCCCATCCCACCACCAGCTTATGGTAACCACTTTTTCATTCTGTTTCTATGAGACTGACATTTAAATGTTCACATCTGAGTGCTGTCATACAGGATTTATCTTTGTGTGTGTCACAGCCAGCTTCACATTGCTGGAATGAACCTCCAGACCAGACACAGTTTATGGGAGGAAGGGATTTATTGACGCTGACAGGTCTAGAAGAAGTTTCATAATGGCAGAAGAATCTGGGTCCCTTTCACAGGTCAGGAGGGAGGGAGAGAGAGAGAGAGAGAGAGAGGGAGGGAGAGAGACTTCCACCAGCGCCATATGCAAGCACACCCCAGGCAGGCACAACCCAGGCAGAGCTCAAGCACTCTACACACTTCTGACTGGGATTCAGATCTGCCTCTAGTAACACCTTAGGGCTCGACCCTAGGATCCACCCACAGTGACACCTCCTCCAGCCAGGAGGCTGGAGATCTGAAGCTTTAATAAACTCCCGAGTCTATTGGGGGACTTTCATTCAAACCACCACACTGTGCCTGGATTATTCACTAGCATAAGCCCTCTAAGCTGCCACTTGTCACCATCATTGCCAGTCTCCCTGCCACTAGTATCTAAGCCTCAACCCAAAATACATGCTAATTTTTCTTAAACACCAAAATGAGCTTTATTTAAAGAGGCACATTAATGTGGTCCCAATTTCAAAAATTCCATCTAATTGACACTGTTTGTTGACTTGAATTTGATAGGTATTGTCTCTTAATCTTTTGGTTGGGATGTATGGTCATGATATTATTAATAATGAATTAAGAATAGTCAACTCATATTCATATTAATAATGAACAGTCATTAAAAATGAATAGCAGCTGATATCCATGGAGTGCTAAGTGGAATAGCTGAGTTTATAGTTAGTAGGATTTAATCATGTCGGGCCTCCTACAAAGTAGGGGTAAGCGGTAGTGTTCGGATTGATATAGTGTGGCTCCAGGTTTTTGCCATACTTACTCTACTACTTTCTTATAGAAAATGCCGGGTCATAACCTTCAAGGACGAGAGTGGAAAGGGACCGTTTTGATTAACCTCAAGGATGTGTCACTCCTTGTGCTAAAGGCATTGCACATATGTCATTTCAATTAACTCCTACCTCACCCTGCAAGGCAGATCTTATTGCCCTCATTTTACAAATGAAGAGAACAGATGCTGCTTGAAGTAACTGGTTGCGGGCCGACAGCTGCCACAATACGAGGAGTAGTGAGATTGAAACTGAAGTCTGCTCCACCACCCCGCCTCAGCTCTAGGTTTCCATTACAAGTGTGAACTGGTTCTCAAGCAGCTGCTCTGAGAAGGGTGAGAATGGAGCCTATGTGAGCAGACAGAGCAGAGAAAACTTTCCTAACCATTAAAGCCCACAGCATTTCAGGCCATGGGACACAGGCGGAAGACAGCAGTTACGCAGTGTCTGCAGCCAAGGTGCTGTTGATTCACGCGCTTGAGGACAGAGACTCTGGTCTGATCTTATGGGTTTATGTGCAAAGAATCTGGGAGGGTAGTAAGCGTGGCATGTACCAGCTACTGGCTGCGTCAGAAGGTGTCTGACCACTGACTGCAGCACGGTAGAGGGCTATCCTTCTGTGATGACCTTCTTAGCCTAAGCCACCACTCCAGTGGGGGATGCCATCTTCAGGATCATCGTTGGATGTTCAAGAGCGGTTGAAAGTGAATTTCTGTCATATAGGCAAATCTGATTTTCATGTTCCTTATCTGCCACCCTTTGGGATGGACATAGGGGAAGCAGAGACAGAGACACATGGCAGTGGGACTCACAACTTCCAAACCAAAGATCTAGAGCAAAGATACTGGACACTACTCCCAGAGTTTGTTGAGTGGGCCTGGGGTAGAGTCCAAGAACTTGAATTTTTAACAAGTTTGCAGGTGACTTTTTTAAAAGATTTTAAAAAAAATATTTTTTTAAATTTTATTTTTTCTCAATTTTTTTAAACATTTTCCAAGATTATAAAAAATGTCCCACGGTAATACCCTCCCTCCCCCATTTCCCCCTTTGAAATTCCATTCTCCATCATATCCCCTCCCCATCTCAATCAGTCTGTCTTTTATTTTGATGTCATGATCTTTCCCTCCCCTTATAATGATCTTGTGTAGGTAGTGTCAGGCACTGTGAGGTCATGGATTTCGAGGCCATTTTATGTCTGGAGGGTGCACGTTGTAAGGAGTCCTACCTTTCCTTTGGCTCTTATATTCTTTCCTCCACCTCTTCCGCATTGGACCCTGAGCCTTGGAAGGTGTGATTGAGATGTTACTTGGTACTCTAGTCACTTCTTTCCAGCACCATGATACCTTCTGAGTCATCCAAAGTCACAGCCATCTGAAAAGACAAGATTCTCTACCCAAAGTGAGAGTAGCATTAATATAAGGGTATGAATATTAAGAGAAGTGCTTACTGGGCAGTTTGATAGACATAAGTAGATGTTATATCCCTAGGGCTCATGACTACCCCTGTTTTAAGTTTTCAGTATCAGGGATGTATTCCCTCCCATGGAGTGGGCCTCCAGTCCAATTGGAGGGCAGTTGGTTTCCACCATGACAGACATGCCACTATTGCACCCTTTGGCTCATTTGGCCTGGCTGGCCAATTATAAGGCTTGCAGTGTCCACTGTTGAGTATCTTCACTGGTGGTATCTCTTTCTCCCACTGAACTGCATGTAGAATGGCTTCTTCCAGCTTTCTCTCAGCTGGTCTACATGGAGGAGGTTATCAGCTCAGTTCCAGCAGGATTTCTCAGTGGCCTTGCAGCCCAAGTATGTGGAGTCTTCAGCAATAGGGTCTTACCATCTATTCCTGGTGGGAAACCAAGGGCCTTGGCAATGGCCTATAATGTTTTGGGGGCATCAGGGACCTCCCTGGCCAACAACTCACTGGAAGGTATCCTATCCCTGGCACTGAAAATTTTTGAGCAATGATCTATGGCTCCTGAGTGTTCCATTGTCCAAAACCGGAGGATTCCATATGATTTATTTGTATCCTCTTAGATTTTGATTAGCCCTCCCTCCACCTTTCCTTTACTCAATCTCTTCCCCTGACCTCACTTTGGGCCTTTTCACCCCTGTTAATCTATTCTACTTAAATATGTACAATACCAACCTATTTTTATTTTTATTTATTTATTTGATGGAGAGAGAGAGAGAGAGAGAGAGAGAGAGAGAGAGAGAGAGAATGGGTGTGCCAGGGCCTCCAGCCACTGCAAACGAACTCCAGATGCGTGCGCTCCCTTGTGCATCTGGCCAATGTAGGACCTGGGGAATTGAACCTGGGTCCTTTGGTTTTGTAGGCAAACCCCTTAACCATTAAGCAATCCCTGCAGCCCTAGATATTTTTTTTACTAATTGAAAACTTTGCTGTATGAACACTTTGCATATTGATCATATAACCATCAGGTTATACTTTTCTGTTCCCTTTCTCATGCCCCTATTAAACTGAGGGCTTTCTTCAGTGGGGTTATTGGTACTCACTATGGGGTCATGAATGAACCAGTCTATGGCCGTCCCACCCAGAATGTGCCCCATTTCATCTGAGGATCGCACTTTGAGAACCACTGCTCTTGATCCATCTCCAGTAACCATCTGGGATGGAAAAATAAGCTCAGCTGTATTTTCTTCTGATCACAGTGTGACTTGTGTGGGTTAAAGAAGCCCCTACTTTAAAAAAGAAACACCTCTCTACATGCACTAAGCTTGCCAGGTGCGCCAGGCAGGGGCCTGGCAGGAAGCACTCTTTATCCCAGATGGTACAAACAAAAAGACTGATGAAGGTTGCTTAAGGCAGAGCATGTAGGATGTTAAAGAGCACACGGGGGAACCGAGGAGTAGAAGACTAGCAACAGCACGGAACTGCCGTCGTCTTTATGACCGCAGAGGCAGGTGGAAGAAACAGAGTTCTCTTGGTTTGATGGGAGCCGGGTGTGGTGGGGGAAATGGGCTGCTGGGGCGGGGGAGAGTGAAAATACATGGCTGTAGCCACAGAGTCGGTGCAAGAAGAACACTCTCTCTCTTCTTCCCATCTGCAGCCACCTTCAGGAATCAGTGTCATCCAGCAGGGTTCCAGAAAGCCACAGGAGAAGTAGCTTCCAAAGGTCAGTTTCCCAGGACACAGGGCACAGCAGACATCTGGAGTGGGGTGGAAGGACAAATGGAATAGAGTCAGATGCTCAATGAGATTCTTGCTGTACCCTTGACATCTATATCTATATCTATGTGTATGTCTATGTCTATATCTATATCATCTATATCTATATCTATATCTATATCTATATCTATATCTATATCTATATCTATATCTATATCTATCTCTATCTCTATCTATATCATCTATATCTATATCATATATCATATATCATATCATATCTATCTATCTATCACATCTATATCTATCTATATCATCTACCTCTACCTCTCTCTCTCTTTCTCTTTCTCTCTATCTCTATCATCTATATCTATAACATCTGTCTATCATCTATCTATCTATCTATCTATCTATCTATCTATCCATCCATCCCTTTGCTACCTCCAGAAGCTCATGAGGGTCCAGCAAGTCCAAGAGAAAGGAGAGATTTTTTAAAAAATTTATTATTTGTTTATTTGTCTGTTTGTTTATTTATGAGGGAGAGGGAGGGAGGGAGAGGGCAGTTATAGAATGGACATGCAAATGAACTCCAGACGCATGTGTCACCTTGTGTATCTGGCTTATGTGGGTCCTGAGGAATCGAACCTGGGTCCTTTGGTTTTGCAGGCAAGTGCCTTAAGCACTAAGCCATCTCTCCAGCCTAGATTTTAACTTTAATGTCTGAAATGACCCTCAGAAGCCACCAACTAAATTATGGCTGCTTCCTAAGTGAACTGAGACATGGAGACTTCTAGAGAAGCCACGAGGAGCAGCTGCCTCTCCTTCTGCTGTTTGGTCTTGGTATATACTCCTTCTCACACAGGAGCACAAAACTTCTGCTCTCTGCTTCCAGCTGATCTGGGCGGACTGGGAAAGATAGTTTCTGCAGCAGCCTTAACCAGACTTCAACAGCTTCAAGGGGTTGGGGGGATACAGCGTGGGATGGCTGCTGGAGGAGGAGGGGACAGGGTGTTTCGAGCGGTTTCCAAACTGTAAGGAACACACAGTGCTTGGCCTTGGCTCAGGAAGACCTCCCTTTCCATCCATGGAACAATGAAAATGAAATGTCTTAATCCTTAGGAAAGAAAACAAAGAGGAGCAGGGGGAACAGAAGGCAGAGGAGAAGTGTTTATGTTTGAAAACTGTCCTACAGTGGCCTGACAAAGGCTGCTGGCCTGGCCAACATGAGTGTGGGGTCTTTATTTACCTATCTGTGGCTGTCAGATTATTTTCCTGAGGAATGCAACGATCCTGTGTCAGGTAACTCCTCGCTGGCTGGCCCGCTGTTTTATAACTTGGCCTGGAAAACAATGGGCAGAAGACAGATATGGAGGGTCTCACGCCCTTGGAAATGGTGGATTGGTGGGGGTGGTTTAGACCCTTCCCAACGGGTTCCAATAATCCTTCTCTAAATAATCAATTCCTTTTCTTTTTGGAGCAAAGCCATCATCCAACCAACTAGGCAAAAACCCTGCAAAAATCAGGGTCTGTCTTGAAAGGTGGGGGGAAGTGATAAACGAAGGTCACAAAGAGAAATTGGCTCTGCAATTGGATGGCTTCTCCTCCATGGTTGCTCATTTCCCTAAAGCTCTATATAGAGGTCTTGGCCTCATCCACCTTACTCCAGGAACCCTAACTCTTTCCTGGAACTCATTGTTCTGCTATTCTGAGCCCTTTCACCCCAACCCAGTCTTCTTTCCTCATCCTTTGACTGGGCTAGCACAGAACTAATAGAGAAAAGTGCAGATTCAGGCTCTATGATGCTGGAGGCCTAGAAGTGGGCAAGACATGATACCGTAGTGTGAGGAAGTCTGGTTGTGCATGGGATAGCTGGTAGTGGGGAGTGAGGCAAGGACTTCTTTTCCAGATGGGGTGAATGCCTGTTTTTTTTCTTTCTTTGGTCAGGGTTTTCTTGTGACAGTCACTCTGAATTTCTTCACAGTACCCCAGAGCTGATCTAGCACCCTTGGGCTTGAGTTCATCTCCTGCCAGAATTCAACTTACAGGAGACCTTTTCTTTCTGGGTTTGTTGTTTCTGGAGCTGAAATAAGGAATTCTGGCTGGATAAACTCTGAGATCCTGTCCAGCCTTGGTAGTCCTTGAGTCTATGGCCTGGGTATTGGCTTCCTTATGGCCTGCATAGTTGTACATTTCTTTTTTTAATTTGTTTTTTTGTTTATTTTTATTTATTTGAGAGTGATAGACAGACACAGAGAGAAAGAGGCAGATAGATAGAGAAAGGATGGGCACGGCAGGGCCTCCAGCCACTGTAAATGAACTCCAGATGCATGCGCCCCCTTGTACATCTGGCTTATGTGGGTCCTAGGGAATCGAGCCTCGAACCGGGGTCCCTAGGCTTCACAGGCAAGCACTTAACCACTAAGCCATCTCTCTAGCCTATAGTTGTACATTTCTCTTGAGGGTTCATAGCAGTGCACTGAAGAGGAAATCAGAGATTTGAAACTTGGCATATTTGGACATCCATCTTCCTTCCTGATACCACAATGACAAGGACGGAGGTTGGGCAAGTTGTGGTGGCACATGCCTTTAATCCCAGCCCTCATGAGGCAGAGGTTTGCTGCAAGTTCAAGGCCAGCCTGAACTTTAAGTTTGTAGCCAGACTACAAACCATAAATAAATAAGTGATAAATAAATAAATACATACATAAAGGAGATTGGACTCCGAACACTCCACAGGGCATGATGATCTTAGATCTCTTTGGAATGAGTTGGAATTCCTAGCTTACCCTGGAGCCTTGTGGGCTCAGGTGAAGTTGTCATTCAGCACCTCACCTTCTGGCACCTTCATCTACAGTCTCATGTTTGCCTAACTTCAAAATTACGGATGTCGTGACCCTTCCAAGTTGGATACATGAAGCTGTTTTCTATACATGTTCTTATCTAAGTAGGACCCTTAGATCAGGCAGAACATAAGAAACACAAGGAACCAGGGGAGTGAACTGGGGTTTGTGATAGGGATTCAAAGCTAACAAGGTTCCTGTTTTTGTTGTCTGACAGAGCTAGGACTTAATTTGACCACAGTCATTACCATCTCTATGGCCAAGATCAACTCATTTTGTTTACTTAGCCTCAGTTTCCTCATCTGAGAAGTGCTATTTATCCCTTGGTAACAAAATTGTACTTGCTTTTGAATATGGCTGGGGACCATGTAAGGTATTTTATAAGGTATTTCTCTCCCATCTTACTTCAAGTTAGACATTCTGTTCATGAATTTCCTTTCTTCTTTTTCCTCTTCCTTTAAAAGTTCTGGGAGAAAAGTGGAAGAAGAGAGACTCCTTGGAGATAAGAAGGCCAACAGGTGACTTGGAAATTACCTTGAACACAGGAATGGTTACCCACAGGCATGAATATCATTTCCAGAAGGAAACAGAAGCCATTAAAGCAAGAAAAGATTTTTTCAAAGACTTTTATTTATTTATTTATTAGAGACAGAGAGAGAGAGGGAATGAGAGAGAATGGGTGTTCCAGGGCCTCTAGCTACTGCAAACAAACTCCAGATGCCTGTACTACCATGTGCATCTGGCTTATGTGGGACCTGGAGAAGCGAACCTGGGTCCTTAGGCTTTGCAGGCAAGTGCCTTAAGTGCTAAGCCATCTCTCCACCTCAAGAAAAGAATTTTACACAACCTTACATGACCATGAGCATGCAGCTGAGAGTGCAGGGCTTGGGAGGTTGTGGCAAACACGAGATTCCCTATGGCAATGTCTCTCAGCCCAAGGATTGCCTTGGATAGATGTCTCAGAATCCATCCTTCCACATGGCTTCTTTTCTCCTCTTTTGGCCACTCTTGGTACCCTCTCTCTGCTTCTTCCCCTAGGCTTCTGTAGCCAGACAACCCTGCAGCCCTTCAAAGATGCAGGCTCTGTAGTCTGTGTTTCTCAGTCTGGGTTCCCCTCACAATCATACACACAGTCTTTCTCCTTGCTGGTACTGGTGGTCTGTCACCATCGCCTCAGAGTTAGCATGTCAAAGGGATGTCCTCTCATATAGGTGAGGAGTGGGAGTCAAAGGAGTAAAGTGGCCACCGGTCCATTTCTGTCACATTAAAGAGTGAGTCACGAAGTACCTTGAAGGTTTTAGGCTAGATGCGAAGGACACTGAGGCAGTGACAGTTAAAGTTCTACCTGAGGCGAGCAACATATATTTCACACGCCCTCCAACTCAGCACATTCCCCACAAATGGAAAAGGAGACCGTGAGCTGCAGAGATGGCTCAGCAGTTAAGACACTTGCCTGCAAAACCAAAGGACCCAGGTTCAATACCCTAGGACCCACGTGAAGCCAGATGCAAAAGATGGCGTGTTTTTCTAGAGCTTGTTTGCAGTGGTTGGAAAGCCTGATGTGCCCATTCCCCCCTCCCCCTTGGATTCTCTCTCTTTCTCTCTCAAATAAATAAATAATATAAAATAAAATAAAAAGAGGCTGTTTAGAGGAAGAGCATTTTGGAGACTGGTTCTCCAGGATTAGATAGAAACTCTCAGGGCATTTTTCCCTCTGAGCTTCCTGCCTCGGGTCAGACTTGGCTGGTCTAAGGGCAGTGCAGTCACAGGGCTGCTTAAGCTTGTAGGATGGCGGTTTAGTAACCCCTGGCTCATCCTCCTGCCTCTTAAGCTTCTTGTCCCCAGTCCCCTGCACACATGGGCCCAGACCCAGATTTTCAGCATGGGTTCTCCCCTGCCAGTGGTCTGCAGAAGCCGCCTTTGTTCTATTGCCCACTCCCAGCTTTTGCTGAGAACAAAGAGGAAGTCCAGCTACAAACTGTCCTCTTGCAAAGTAATTAAGCTCGCGGCATGGGGGCCAGTGCCTGGCCACTCAGGGCTGGCCAGCATGGGAGGGTTGGAGTCCACAATAGGTCTGCCAGGAGGGACCTGCGGTTTCTCACGTCCTTCCATCCTCTCGTGGAGGTGGCGTTCCCCCACGTGGCTGTTCCTATGGTGACATTTTGGGCACAAGGGGTCCATGATGCATTCTGGGTCGTGCTGGCACGGTGCACGGAGCCATAGCTTCCTAGCTCCATTGGTCAGTGGGATCTTCAGACTCATCCACACGTGGCAGGGCCGGATGCTTAAGAAGGGCCTTTGTTCTCTCAGAACCTATGAACCGGCTCATAAAAAAAGAAGGCTGTTTGCCAAGGGCCTTTGTTGCGGGCAGAGGGAAAGAAAGAGATTGCTTCCTCTTTATAAAATGTGCAGAGGCCAAATGTTCGCTTTCTTCACTGAAAGAAGAGATGGAGACTAGAAAAATAAATTAGAACTGAGAATTAGAATGTTCCAGCACCGGGACAAAAGAAAAACGATACAGAAGTGGACCAGGTTTCTTTCTTGCGTATGCCCTTCTGCATGGATTGAATAGATATCTAAGAATATTACAAAAACTAAGAGGAACTAAAAATACCTTTCCCTGGAAGTGCATAATGCTTGTTTGAAGTAACATCTGAAGTGGTCCAAGAGGACTGCAGCACCTTCTAGAATCTCTGCCACAAATAAGGAGCAATTTACAGAGGTATTCCCTTGAGGGTGTGACTGAAGCCCACAGAGAGGTAAAGTTTAGGCTGACTAGAAGCAAGAACATTTTATTTATTTACTTATTTTTGTTTTTCGAGGTAGGGTCTCACTCTAGCCCAGGCTGACCTGGAATTTACTATGTACTCTCAGGCTGGCCTCGAACACACAGCAACCCTCCTCCCTCTGCCTCCCCAGTGCTAGGGTTAAAGGCATGCGCCACCACGCTGGGCAAGAACATTTTAATAATGAAAGCTGTTGAAGAGTGGAATGGACTGATTTATGAAGGGAATATTTATTTATATTTTGAAATTTATTTATTTGTGTGTGCACGTGTGTGTGTGTGTATGTGTGTGTGTGTGTGTTGGAGTATCAGGGTCTCTTATTGCTACAAAAAATCCAGATGCTTGTGCTACTTTTTGCATTCAGTTTACACATGTGGCTTGGGAATTCAATTCAGGCTGATGGGCTTTATAAGCAAGTCCCATTAACCACTGAGCCAGTTTCCCTGTCCCCACTGCAAGAAAGCCTCAAATCAGAGATCCAAGCCTACAGTCCTTCAGAGGTTTTTCTCCCGTAGTGGAAGAACGCTGCTGATGCCCTGTGCGGCTCGCTTCTCTTTCATCTATCTGTTGCTTCAAGTTTACATACTTAAAGCTGTAATTCCCTCATGTTGGGAAGGTTTCCCCCTTAGGAAGGGGTCTTATTCATTAATTTATTTATCCTTTGAGTGCCTACTAGATATGTGGCCTAGAGAAACAAACATGTAAGCAACATAACACTTATTTATTTGGGGAGTTCTTAGTAAAGTGGGAAGACACATCAGGAACCATACATCACAACTGTGCATAGTAAGGGCTGAAATGGAAGTACTGAGAGCAGAGGGAGGAGTGGACTGGGGAGTTAAAAGTCAGCGTTCCCACCCACACAGAGGCCTTGGGGAAGGCTTCTCAGATGACACCACTGTTTAGCTAGCATCTTTCTCCAGATCCAATCTAGAGACTGATGAACTGACTTATGTATTTATTGCATTGGATTGTATATAAGGCAAAGAGAATGGATGTAAACATGCACTTACCAGGGGCTGGAGGGATGGCTTAGCAGTTAAGGTGCTGGCCTGGAAAGCCAAAAGACTCAGGCGGGTTCGATTCCTCAGGACCCACATAAGCCAGATGGACAAGGTGGTGCGTGTGTCTAGAGTTTGTTTGCAGTAGCTGGAAGCCCTGGTATGCCCATTCTTTCTGTCTCTCTCTCATGTGTGTTTCTGTCTCTGTCTTTCCCTCTCTTAAATATATAAATAGAAATAAAAATTTAAAAAATGCACTTTCCAAAGATCTAGTCACATGTAAATCCATATATGTGCGCACAGAGTTATGTGCTTTGGAATGGGGATACACAAACTTAGACTTTAAAGGGCTTCTGGTCTCATAGCAGCGATCTGACAGTGGTGCAGAAGCTAGATCTGAGGGTGGCCATTTGGAAGCAGGGCTTCAAAGAACATCAGAAAGGAGTTTGTTTCCTGCCTTCCCTGCTTGTACTCAGAGTGGAGGTGTTGATTCGATAGATTGCTCTCCAAATGCACTGTTGTGGACAGTGACGAAACACACTCTGCTGGTCCTCATATCTCCAGTCTTCAGCCCTAGTTGAGGCCTAGAGAACGACAGTGGGAGGTGAGACATGATTCATGATTTACTTCTTGTCCCGGTCTGGCAAAATATAGGGAAAGCAAGGTGCTAGATGGCAAAGGACTGACTCTCTGGAGTCTTTCAATGTATTAACCAGGGCCCAACCACGAGACATGATCTCTAGTGTGTTTTTTAGATGGAAGTAATTTAACCTTAAAATTGTTTGTTTGGCCGGGCGTGGTGGCGCACGCCTTTAATCCCAGGACTCGGGAGGCAGAGGTAGGAGGATCGCCGTGAGTTCGAGGCCACCCTGAAACTACATGGTAAATTCCAGGTCAGCCTGGACTAGAGTGAGACCCTTCCTCGAAAAACCAAAAAAAAAAAAAAAAAAATTGTTTGTTTGTGATTGAGTGTGGACAGGGAGTACTGAGGCAGCATAGAGGAGACACTGTAGGAAGCAGCCTCCTCCCCTTAGGCTGGAGAGCAAAAGAAAGAGGCCAAAAGTATGAAAATCTCAAACTCAAGAGGGCTGAGCCAGACCTCCGAGGTGGCTATGCAAGCTGGTGGTGGTCTCTTAGAGACAATCACGATGCTGGTCCTGAGAAGAAAATAAAGGGTGTCTGGTGGCTGCTGGAAGTGGTAAATGGGAGGAGGTGCTTTCTGTCTTCTTCCAAGTTTGCAAACTACCACCAGAATTCTCTGTTACCCCAGCTTAATGCAGAGCAGAACCAATGATTACGGCACACATTCAGTTTGCAGAGTCCCAGCCCAGAGACTCATAAAGTCCAGAACAGAAGGATGTGTTCGCAGCCGTGTTCACTTGCTTAATTGGCCTGGTTGGGCTTCTGGGAGGTGTCAGACCAAGAACTTTGCCAAAGAAGTCAGGTTGGTTTCTGAGTTTGTTAAGGTAATACTGGCTCCTAAAACAAGATACAAATTCAAAAATAGATCTGAGTTCAAATGCAACATAATTTTTATTTTCTAGCTCTTGCAAAGCTTGCTCTGGGTGTCTCTCCTCTCATAATCACTCTTCTCTGGGCAAGAATTTGAGGATCCAAGTTCTTCTCATTTTCTGGCTCCGTAACTTCAATGCATGGTTTCCACGCTGAATACACAGATACTCATCTGTATCAAACCAGCAACAGGAGACAGATCCTGCAGTGGGAGAGGTTTTCATGTGCCAGGTGCAGAGATGGTACCTGTGCTATAGTCCATTGGCTGAGACTCAGACACATGGGCATATCTAACTGCAAAGGGAAGATGGGAATTGTGATGTACCCCAGTGCCCAGGATGACAAAGAAATAGAAGAGACCATCTGCCAGTTAGTTATGTCACATATGCAGTAGACCCTAAGTAGGTTAATGATTCTGGAGTTTTCTAGACCTCAACCCCCTCCACAGTCTCCATAAGGACAGGAACTGGAGGATATTAGAAAGATGGAGTGAGGAAATCCCAAGAATTAATCCTTTGCCCTTTGATAAAACTTAGTCTTATGTTTTCATAGTGATTTTGATTTCAAAGAGTTTTCCCCTTTATTCTAATCCCATTCCTGGGAAGAAAAATGGGTGGTAGAGAAGAGACTTTCTATCTTGTTTATTGTCTTTAATTAGTAAAATAAGCCATGCTCACTGTCAGGAGGAAGTACAAAGCAAAAATATCCAAAATATATGTATGTTGCAAATATGTATTCCCCACTTTTACTTTCTTCTTTTCATTTTGTTTATGGTGTCTCTTGAACACAAATGCTTTATATTTTTTTAAAATAAAAAATCTTATTTACTTAGAAGCATTCAGAATGTCAACAAACAGCTGCAATTATTTTTGCAATTACAGTATGATATTTAGTTAACAGAACAACAATTTTTTTCATATAAACTGCATCAGAGATAATAGAAGATGAAAAAGAAAAGCACTACTGTCCCACATATAACTAATTTGTACACCAACAAGAACCTGCTTTAAATTTCCATGCCATTTTACAACCTCCAAACGGTACCAGGCAAGGTTAATAGCTGTTGCAGTCAGGTTCGCATTGCTGGCAGAAATCACATGACCAAGAGCAGTTTTTGGGAAAAAGGACTTATTTTGGCTTGCAGACTTGAGGGGAAGCTCCACTATGGCAGGGAAAATGATGGCATGAGCAGAGGGTGAACATCACCCCCTGGCCAACATCAGGTGGACAATAGCAACAGGAGAGTGTGCCAAACACTGGCAAGGGGAGACTGGTTATAACACCCATAAGTCTGCCCCAACAGTACACTGCCTCCAAGAGGCATTAATTCCCAAATCTCTATCAGCTGGGAACCTAGCATTCAGACCACCTAAGTTTAGGGGGACATCTGAATCAAACTACTGCATTCCATCCCGGCCCCCATAAACTGATAACCACACATGATAGAAAATACAATGTATTCAGTCCAACTTTCAAAGTCCCACATTTTTTTTAGCCAATCCTAATGATGTTCAAACATCCCCATAATCTGAGGTCATTTAACTGAGCCATAATACCAAAAAAAAATCCCCCCAAAACCCATAATGGCACAGAGTAAACATTCACACTGCAAAAGATGGCATTGGGTATAGCAAAGAAATATTCAGCCAATATAAGATTTAAACAGATTCAAACTCTGTAGCTCTAATTCCAACAACTCTAGTCATTGACACATCTCCAAGTCTGATAATTCTAACCAGCAACAAGTCTCTGGAGTTTTCAATTCTGCCCTTCCAGCTAGGCTACTTACAGTCTTGGAAAACTTCATTGGGGCTGGCAGCTTTCCTTAGCAGCCATCTTGTGGTCCTGGCATCTCCACTGGGTCTCCACTGCAACCCACGGTTCATCCTCACGGCTCCATCAGGTCTCCATGCAGGCATCCAGCAAACCTGCTTCACACTGCCCATGGCCATTTCCCAAACACAAGACTGCATTGCAAACTCAATGACCCTCTCTTTCCTGTATTTCTTGTACTCTACAATACCAGGTAGGGTGCCAATTTGTTAATCCAGGGGGAATAAAGCAGACTTTGAAGAACAGGACACTTCTTGAGCACTCAGGCCCCTTCAAAAGAGTCTACATTCTTCCTGTTGCCCCAGTGCAGGTCAGTTGGCCCAACCTCAAAGATTGTAATCTCTCAATTGCAGCTGAATGACCAGGCAGTTCACCTAAAGATTTCACTTTTTCTGTGCCATATCCCTCTGCACACACCAGTCTGTTCCTACTCAAAGCAAGCCTGCACAACTTCTCAGGACACAGGCAAAATAGCAAGCCTCTCACACTAACTGCTTCTAACCCAGTCCAGACAAAGCCAAACCTCACAGTCCATAGTTCTTACTGCATTCAGGTCTTGCAACTCTGTTTTTTTTTTTTTTCGAGGTAGGGTCTCACTCTAGCCCAGGCTGACCTGGAATTCACTTTGGAGTCTCAGGGTGGCCTCGAACTCACGGCGATCTACCTACCTCTGCCTCCCGAGTGCTGGGATTAAAGGCGTGCGCCACCACGCCCGGCTCGCAACTCTGACCAGAATAGTCCATCAAGCTGTACTTACAGCACTGCAAGGCATCTCTTAGGCCAAGGTTTCAAATCCTTCCACATTCCTCTTGAAAATCAGCTCCAAAAGGCCAAAGCCACATAGTCAGGTGTCTAGCAGCAACCCCACTTTTGGTACCGACATTACTGTTGCAGTTAGGTTTGCATCGCTGGCAGAAATCACCTGACCAAGAGCAGCTTTTGGGAAAAAAGGATATATTTTGGCTTATAGACTCTAGGAGAAGCTCCATGATGGCAGGGGAAAACGATGGCATGAGCAGAGGGTGGACATCACTCCCTGGCTAACATAAGGTGGACAATAGCAACAGAAGAGTGTGCCAAACACTGGCATGGAGAAACTGGAGTTATACCTATATCCTGGTGTTATACCCGTAAGCCCGCCCCCAACAATACACCACCTCCAGGAGGCTTTAATTCCCAAATCTCCATCAGCTGGAACACCTCAGTTTATGGGGGACACCTGAATCAATCCACCACAGTGGCTATTGAAAATACCACCAGCACAGGGCTGACTAAAGACACATTAAAGAGTGTGTTAACTATATAAAAAAGGACACTGTACAGTTTTTTTAAAAAAATTTTACACAGCCTTACATTTCAATTTTTTTTCTTTAAAAGGAGTGAGTTGTGTACAGGGGGGTTAAATGCTTTAGAGAGAAGGGGAAAAAAAAAACTATGTTAGAACCAACTTATTTATCATCATCATCTTCTTCTTCATCCTCATCTTCTTCATCTTCCTCCTCTTCCTCATTCTTATCTTCTTCCTCTTTGTTCTTTTTCTTGCTCTTTTCAGTCTTGACACCCCCTTTTCTCTACATCAGGTTTCCTTTAGCTCTGTAGGCGGCATTATCCTTTGCAGACTTTTCCCTCAGCTCGGCTGCTTTCTTTCCGTAAGGCTGCCTGTCGTCCACAGCAGTGTTGTTCCACGTCTCTCCCAGCTTCTTTGCAACATCACCAATGGATAGACCGGGTGTTCTCCTTTGATTTTGGGGTGATATTCAGAACAGAACAAGAAGAAGGCCGAAGGAGGCCTCGTGGGTGCATTGGGATCCTTGAACTTCTTTTTTGTTTCCCCTGTAGGAGGGATGCAGGCTTTCATTTCTCTTTCATAAAGAGGCTTGTCCGCCTTGGCCATGTCTTCAAACTTTCCTTTTTCTTTAGCAGACATGGTCTTCCACCTCTCTGAGCGCTTTCTGGAGAACTCCGAGAAGCTCACAGAAGCATCTGAATGCTTCTTGTGTTCATCCCAGCATATTTTCACAAAGAATGTATATGAAGACATTTTCCTCTTGGCTTCTTAGGGTCTCCTTTGCTCATCTTTAGTTGGCTTTTTTCCTCAGTGAGGCACCAATAGTCACCCAGTTGCCCGTCTGGCTCTCACTTGCCTTGGTGCTGTCTCTGTGGAGCTCAATGTACTGCAATGGCTGTGAAATGCTTTATATTTTAATATTATAAATTTGATTAAATTTTGAATATTGTTTTTTCCTTTCCTATTCCAAAGTTATAAACACATTCTCTTATAGTTGCTTCCAATACTCCCATGTGTATTTTGTTAAGGTGTTCAATTCATCTAGACTTTATTAATTTTTATTTATTTATTGGTCTAACTCTAGCCCAGGCTGACCTGGAAGTCACTATGTTGTCCCAGACTGGCCTCAAACTTACAGTGATCCTACTACGGCTTCTGGGTGCTGAGATTAAAGGTGTGTGCCCCCATGCCTGGCTGGACTTGATTTTTATGAATGAAATGGCATAGAATTATGATCTTGTTCTTTTTTTTCTTTGACAACATGAATAGCTAATGGTCTTTTACTGAGTAATGTATCTATTTTAGTTATTTCAAATGCTACTTATATTATGTCTTAATTCTTTCATGGACATAATATATTAGTTTTCTATTGCTGTTATAACAAGCCACACAAACTTATTAGCTTAAAACAACACAAATTTATTATCTTAGAGTTCTGAAGGTCAGAGTTTAAAATGGTGTCACTTGGCTCAAATCAAGGTGTTGCATTCTTTCTGGAAGCTGTAGTAATCTCTCATTGTGTGTGTATGCGTGTCTCTCTCTCTCTCTGTGTATGTATGTGTGCGCAGGTGTGTGCATGCTATGGCATGCGTGTGGCAGTCAGAGGATGACATTTGGATCAGTCCTCGCTTTCCACTTCATTTGGGGCCGGGGTTCTCACTGTTCTCTGCTCCATTTTGCCAGGCTAGTTGGTTGGCAAGCTTCTGGGAAATGCTCCTGTCCTCACCTCCCATCTGGCTGTAGGTATGCTTGGATTATAGACGCCTAACACAGTGTTTAGCTTTTTACATGGGATCTAGGGACCCGAACTCAGGTATTCATGCTTGCATAGCAAGCTCTTTAAGCACTTAGCCATCTCCTCAGCCCAGAGACTACTTTTTCTAGCTGTTGATGTTTGTTTGCCTCTGGCCTCTTGCAAAACAGTAATGGTGGTCCAAGTTCTCATGAGGACTTACTCAAGCTAACTCTCATGGCCTCCTGTTTTACTTATAAGTACTTGTGATTTTACTGTTTGTGCCTTGATGATCTCCCCATATCAACCAGGTCAGCTGATTAATTCCCTTTTTAAAAAAATATTTTTATTTATTTGAGAGGAGAGAGAGAGAAAATTGGCACACCAGGGCCTCCAGAAGCTGTAAATGAACTCTAGACACATGCCACTTTGTGCATCTGGATTTACATAGGTACAAGTGCCTTAACTGCTGAGCCATCTCTCCAGCCCAATGAAAGAGGTTATTATTATTATTATTGTTTTTATTTTTGTTTTTTTGAGGTAGGGTCTCACTCTAGTCCAGGCTGACCTGGAACTCACTATGTAGTCTCAGGGTGGCCTCGAACTCATGGCGATCCACCTACCTCTGCCTCCCAAGTGCTGGGATTAAAGGCGTGTGCCACCATGCCTGGTTATTTTTATTATTTTTTGAAACAGAATCTCACTGTAGTCCAGACTGAGCCAGAACTCACTCTATACTTCCAGGCTGGCCTTGACCACACAGTGATCCTCCCATCTCTGCTTCCTCTGCATTAATTTCCTTTTGCAGTCTTAATTTTCCTTTGTTGTGTGCTATGGGTCAAATTGTGCCCCTAGCTCATTCATATGTTGAAGAGTCAACTTTAGTAACCTAGAAAATGTCTTTCTAGAGATGGAGCCTTTAAAAAGATAAGATTAAATGAGTTCACCAGAGATCCTGTAGGTGGTCTCTCATTTAATTTGACTGTGTCATTAGGAGAAGGGGAAACATACAAAGTACACTAAGGCACATATGTAGCAGGCTTTGAACGACCATATAAGGAAGTATCAATGGGCTTGTCATCCTCAAGCCAAGGGGAGTGGTTTCAGACAAAAAAAAAAAAAATCCTCTGTCACTTTAATCTTAGACTTCAGCTTCTGGGACCCTGATACATTTCTGTGGTCTAAACCTCTCCCTCTGTGGCAACCCTGGCAAACTAATATGCCAAGTAACATAACATATTCACAGATTTTTGGAGTTAATACAAGGGGGACCATTTTGGGGAGGTCCTCATTTTGCTTCACATATCACTCAATTGGTAGGTTTTCTATTCTCACTTACTCTTGAGCCATAATTACACTTAAACATTCCTAGGGCTACAATTATTTTAACTGGCTGGGTGAACTTCCTTTTGGGGTTTTTGTTTGTTTTCATTTTCTATGTATTTACTCCTTTTTTAACCTCCATGCCCTTGTTTGCTATGGCACTACTCACAATGGCTAAGATAGGGATCAGCCTACATGCATGCCAACAGCTGGTAAAGAAGAGCAGGAGAGTTATTTCCAAAGCAGTTCCCTCCCTGAATGAAGGAAACATGGGGAGTTTGTCAGGGAGTCTCTGTATATTCATATTCACTTTAGGTGTGGGCACATTCCTGAGCATGCTCAGTTTAAGGCCATAGTTTAAAAAGGAAGGACATCAGATGCACTTTTGAACATGCTTAGCTCAAGATCATGTAGCACAGTGTTCAAAAGGCTAAAAAGGCAGATGGGAACAATTTTGGCACGCATAAATTATATCATAAAGATGGCGGATAGGAACATCTCCAGTCATGCTCAGTCTGCATAATAAAGATGGCAGATTTGTTGGGCATGGTGGTGCACGCCTTTAATCCCAGCACTTGGGAAGCAGAGGTAGGAGGATCTCCATGAGTTCAAGGCCACCCTGAGACCACATAGTAAATTTCAGGTCAGGCTGGGCCAGAGCAAGACCCTACCTTGAAAAACCAAAAAGAAAAAAAATAAATAAATAAAGATGGTAGATTAGGATGGCTTTGGGTTGTACCACATCTATTATAAAGTTGTAGATGCAAAAAAAAAAAAAAAAAAAACCCAGAGGAAATGGCTTTTTGAGTGGTATGTTAATGCAGTTTAACTCTAAAAGTCCTTGTTTCAGTGCCTAATAATTCCCTTCCGAGGCATCTCACTTCTCATTCTTGAAGGGTTCAGGAATGGTGGGCTTTCTTCTGAAACTCACAGAGCTGAATGGACTGTTAAATCTTGGTAGTTAGGGAAGCGAAATTCTCTTGACAAGAATGGAGACAGATCTCACGGTCATCACAGTCTCACAGTACAGTTCATGTTCCTTTCAAATTGCAACTTTGCTGCAACATTTTAAGGCATAATGAGTTAGACATAAATCATGAATAAAATCAGTAAAATGGACATTCCTAGTTTAAGAAGTCCAGAAAATAAAAACATAACAGTCCAGGGAATCCATGCCAAATAGATAGGACAAGCAAAAAAAAAAAAAAAAAAAAAAAAAAGAGAGAGAGATTGAGAGAGAGAGAGACCAAGGGGTGGATACTTGCTCTTATATAAAGCAGTTTCATTGAATGTGACTTTAGGCGTCTGGTGAAGACACAAAAGGCCAGAAGATCAAAGCTACAGAAACCAACCAACCAGCCCAGCGGCCAGGGCAAAAAGAGTCCTTCACAGCTGGGCTGAACGCGTTTGTTTTCCGCTTACCTGTGAGTCCTGGTCTTGCCTCCTAGGAGCAGGCGTTGTGGGTTCACCAGGTCTTTCAGTGTCTTCTCTCCTCTGCCATGACAAAGCCAGGGATGCACACCCACACCCAGGGTGGCTTCTTTCTCTGTGTTGCCTAAGGGAGACTGGAAAGTAACCACCACCAGGCCAGATTGCTTTCTCTTGTCTCAGCCAATTCTCTCTCTCTCTTTTCATTTATTTATTTATTTGAGAGCAACAGAGAGAAAGAGGCAGAGAGAGAGAGAGAGAGGCGGGGGAGGGAGAGAATGGGTGCTCCAGGGCTTCCAGCCACTGCAAACGAACTCCAGACGTTTGCGCCTCCTTGTGCATCTGGCTAACGTGGGTCCTGGGGAATTGAGCCTCGTACCAGGGTCCTTGGGCTTCACAGGCAAGCGCTTAACCACTAAGCCATCTCTCCAGGCCCCCTCTTTTTTTTTTTTTTGTTTTTCAAGGTAGGGTCTCACTCTAGCTCAGGCTGACCTGGAATTCACTCTGTAGTCTCAGGAGAGCCTCAAACTCATGGTGATCCTCCAACCTCTGCCTCCTGAGTGCTGGAATTAAAGGCGTGCACCACCACGCCCGGTTCAGCCAATTCCTTTGTTGGAAACTTTAAAGACAATTTCTACATGTGTGTTATTGCCGAAGCAATGCCATCCTCAGACAAAGGGAATATTTTCTTGATTATCCTTTATACTTATCCTTCCACACCCATTTTAGAATTATTGTGTCCATTTTACTGAAAATTATGTTTACCTTAAACTTACAGATTTATCTGGGACAATTAATGTCTTTACAATATATTTCCGTTTTTAATTAGCTCTTCTGTTTGCCCTTCTTTATAATGTTATTTCTCATTTTTTGCTGTTTTTTTATTTTTATTTTTTGTCCCCAGGAAAAGTTTCATTGATCATTCTCTCTCCTTTACAATAGGGAAACAGAGTCTTAACAAGAAAAAGGACCTTACCTGAGATTCTGCAAGGAAGGAGGCCCTAAGCTGTGCATGGTTCATGATCCCTAAACCCAGGACTTTGCCCTGGGGCCAGCTTTATCAGATCCACAATGTAATGTTCTGTTCTAGGTCAAAGTTCAGGTGCTCAGAGCAGCCCTGGGCCAGGCCAGGAGTACTGTGCCTTAGAGCTTGGGACAGTTGAGAGGTCACATATGGGTCACTCCTGTTTCACATAGGAAGCCTTCTAGGGTGGGCAAGGGGGATTTGGGGAATAAACAAGGAAGAGCCTGTAGAATCACTTATTTCTTCACCAGTGCATTAAGCAGTTCTCATCGGGGAAGGAGCGTGTACTTATAAAAAATAACAAATAAAGCCTTGTTCACCATTCATAATAAGTGAATTCCAATGTGGCTCACTGGGAGCAGTAAATAGTCCCCAGGCCTCTTCATGAAAATGACCAAAAAGATTAAGAATGATAAAAGAGAGACAGGAGATTAATTTGACAATGGAAAAGGATGTGTCTATGGCCCAGAGGTATCAAGTGTGGGGGCAAGTGGAGGGAGGAATGCTGCATTCAAGGCCACTTAGAAGTCCCCTGTACATGAGCTCAGCAGCAGAGGCGGCAGAGGTGAGCTGACCTTGACCATCCACCTGTACAGCCTGCCGCTCGGTCTGGACTCTCCCAGACATCGCTTAGCTTGCAGCGGGGGAGGGGGCTGTCATGGCTCAGTTGGTTACATTAAAGGGTGCTGCATTTGTAAATAGTTTGGAGGGATTTTCTAAATCTTGTCAAGCAGCTGCACTTTCCAGATGACATAGGTCTAATAAATGAAAGCACGTTGCTTATTCCCAAGAAAATGTGTAAGGGGTTTGAGGGGGTGCTTTTGAGCTCTTTTCTCTGCTCCAGATCTGAAAGACTTAACTTCACAGACCACGAGAGGGAGGCCGGAGAAGGAAGTGCCTTTACCTGAGTGCTGCTCTTCACCAATCCTAGACATTTCAGGCCTGGTCTCTACTTACTCATATGTTAGTTAGATGCCCTATCGTTGAGCTACATTCCTAGGTTCATTTAGAATAAGGAACTTAGGCTGCTCCCTCTAGATTGTTGGGATGGATTATGAGCCATAGAGTATTAGAAATCTGTATGTCAATAGAGGCAATGTGTGGAAGGGGAAGGGATGCAGGAAAAGGAGATGAGGTCCTTCATTCTCTTTGTGTGTAGATGAAAGAGTGCTGCTCTTCATGGATAGAGAAGAACTGTTCTAATAGGAAATTGAGTGTTATATCTGTCCATCCATCCATCCATCCATCCATCCATCCATCCATCCGTCCATATATTCATTCGTGGCCTGCATGAACAGTGTCTGAATGGTGTGGAGTTGTTAAATGATTTGCTTAGAAATTTGGAATTCACCCTAGAGTCAGTGAGGAACCATTGAAGATCCTTGAATGAGGCAATAGGGGCAAGAAGTGATTCGGGAAGAATGAGGCAGCATAGAGGCAGCGATGAGGGATGAAGGCTGGAGGTAGGTTCTTCCCCGAGACACTGGAGTTTGAGTGTATCTCTGAAACAGCTTCTGGGCCTCACTGAAAAGGAGTCAGACTAAATGGATATGGGTGTCACGGTTATGGCCTGTGAGAACATGGCATCTGATATAATATCTTCAGTGGACTTCTGACATGTGTCTTCTTGGTACACTCTTCTTAATTTTCTGTTAACATTTTTTGATCCACCTTCTAACTCAAGAGGACCATGTGCTTTGGGGGCAGAATTGTTAGCTAGGAAAGGAGCCTCTACTATTGGAACATTTCTGGTTGTTCCTGCAAGTTCAGCAATCTGGCCAATGGACTCAGTTTTAGGGTCAAGGAGGAGCCTTGTGTATGGAGAAACAGGAGAATTGAGACGGGAAGCTCCAAGGGTCAATGTTAGCGATGGTGATAAGAGTCTTTCCATCAACTTTAAGTAAGCACTTGCCTGTGCAAGGGTCTGTATCAGGATCATGCAGAGCGCAATGCAGAGGTTCCTCCTTCCAGAGGATTATGGCAAGGGCCGAGGAAGGAAGGGAGCGAGGGCTTTGGTGCAGATCTGCTTACCAGCTGTGTGACTTGGGTGCTGACCTCCTTGAACATTCTGAGCCTTAGTTTCTTCAGCTGGAAAATAAGGACAATACTGTCACCTGACCCAAGGGATTATGTCTGGGGACTAAGTACAATAATGCATGTGAGAATTAGGTGGTCAAATGTCAATTACTGCTTAAAGATTGACCAACAAATAGCTAAGACATTTTCCCAATTCTAGATTCTTACAGGGTGTTCCATTTGGAGGTGCTAATGTCGAGGAGAGAAAGGGCAAGCCTAGCCCCTCATTCTTTAGAGAGGCCTGTGTCTTCAGCTTATATATCCATGAACCTCTTGGTGGAGCACATTACTTTTCTTGAAAAGGACATGCCTTGTTTTCTGATTTCATGACTCTGTACTGGTTTCTAAAATATAATTTATTGGTGTTATTATATGTAGTTGAACTTCTCAATTACTTAAGGTTATATTTGGGCAAGTAAAATACTAATTCCAAATGGTTGGGTTTAGAGATAGTGAGTGAGGAGCCATGGCTCCAGGTCGAACCTAAAGAGTTTAGGGGCAGACTAAGTAGCTTTCGGAAAATGTGGCCACCTCACCTCTCACTGCGCCCTTCTCTGGGGGAAGCCTCACTGCATGCTGATTTCAGCGTCTATCTTTCTTTGCCCTGTGGAGAACTGAACCCTTGCTCAGGGCTGGCAGCCTCCCCCATTGTCCAGTGAGGGGGGGGGGATGCTAGGTGGAGAAGGCAGAGAGGAAGCAGCAGGGCTTTCCTGGCAACAGGTCTTGCTTCTGGGGGTTAGGATGTGGAAACCTTTCCATTTGGTTTCGTTGTCCCTGTTTAGCAGCCGATAATCTCCCTCTGTTGCAGGCATGCGTTGAGTTAACGCTGGCTCTTTTTGCCCATTAAATTGTGAAAATGCAGAAGGACAGCCCTTTGCTGGTTAAGGATATTTATTTCAAGTCCTAAATCAATTTCAGCTTCTTTCTCTTTCCCCTCTTTCCTCCTCATTGCACACCCCTCCCCTTTGGAACTTGGGAAAATCCAATTTCCTTCCTGCCTTAATCTCTCTCCAGTTTTGCGCAGGCTTGCTCCATCGGCACCTGCTCCTTCCAGCTGTGAGATTCCTTTTGGTAAAATACTTTGTGTCCTGCCAAGTTGTGGATGGACAAGACCCCCATGGCCGCTTCCTGGCTCTTGTAATGAACACAGTTGTTCTGTTCCACTGGATCCCCAGGAGCTCCTCCGTGCAATCTGTTAGCCAGCAGTGGTTTGCACAGTGCAAGCAAGACCCCTGCCCTGGGCCCCCAGATGACTGCTCTTGAATGCAAGGAAAGAATTTGAAATTGAGCACTCCCTGTGCAGTTCGAAGTGCTCTGAGCTTTACAGTCCCAACTCCCGTATCGCAGGAATGTCAGGCTAAGTGAGAGAGACTCCAGACCTGCCACCTCCCTAGCCTTGGGGCTAAACCATCATTATTAATGACAGCAATCACCACCCAGAACTCCAGTCATAAATAATAAGTGTCTTTCAGCAGTCACAAGAAGGGCTGAAAACATCCATCATCTGCACACTTCTCAAAATAGCCACGGGAATGAACAGCAGAACCATCAAGGCCTATTTCTATCTCCATTTCAGGGCAAACACTTAGTTTTATTTAAAAAAGAGAAGTCTAAAGTAGCATGGACTCCTGATGATAGTGACAGATGTTTCACACTAAAAGGAATCCTGGGGCCAAATAAGTTTGGAAAACTCCTTGTTATTTTAAAAAGTCAAATCCATTTCTTTACGGAAAGACTTCTCTGAGTTTTTAATATAGAAACGGTCATTGGGAATCTACAAAAGAGGAAACTTACATTTTCCCCAAAGCACTTGACCCTCAATTCTTTCCCCTTCTGGCGTCACATGTTACCTCTTGCAGGACATCACTCAGTGACTTGCTGGAACGACTCAACAACTGGACCTCAATGTCTGACCAGTTCCTTGGTATAAGTACTCCCACCAGGGGTGATTTCAAAACCTGCCAGTGTGAAGTCACTGGCCATGGAGTTAAGAAGACATGGGCCATCAGATCTTGTGGTTGCTGGCATGAGCAGGCTTAACATTCTGCAAGGAACAGTGTGGGGGCATTGTAACTCTTTCTTACAATGGAGACTAGGGTTTGACAGAAGCCAGTGGACATGATGGTAATGGACTTCATAGTAAAGTAAATATAGACAGGACTGGAAATTGCTAGGCCTTGGAGTTTTTCAATGTAGCTCTGGTCAGTAATCTGAATTGGCTTTTGGTGCCTGAGGCCAGCTTATCATAGATGTTGGATTTCCTGGCAGTTTCCTGGCTTTCTGAGCTGATCATAAGAGCAGTGTATGCTAGACACCTTTCTTCATGCAGGTCATTTGAGAACAATAAGAAAAACCTTCTATTTTTTTTTCAAGGTAGGGTCTCACTCTAGTCCAGGCTTTCTAGATGATCTAACCTATTCTTTTTTTTTTTTTTTTTTTTAAATTTTTTTGTTTGTTTATTTATTTGAGAGCGACGGAGAGAAGGAGGCAGAGAGAGAGAGAGAGAGAATGGGCGCGCCAGAGCTTCCAGCCTCTGTAAACGAACTCCAGATGCGTGCGCCCCCTTCTGCATCTGGCTAACGTGGGTCCTGGGGAATTGAGCCTCGAACCGGGGTCCTTAGGCTTCACCGGCAAGCGCTTAACCGCTAAGCCATCTCTCCAGCCCGATCTAACCTATTCTTATGGATTTAAACACTACTGTTATTTGGATGAGTCTCAAATTTATAATTTGAAATCAGGCCTCCTCTCCAAGCTCCATATTTCTATAATCAAGAATCTACTTGGAATCTCCACCTGGATGCCTTACAAGTTTCTCAGCTTCCACTTGTGCGCAAAAGAACTTAATGTTCCCTGTGCCCTCCACCCTGTTTCTCCCTCTGTTTGCTTTATCTCAATAAATAACATCAACTTCCATCCAGTTGCTTGAGTCTGAAATCTAGGACTCTGTCTTGACTGAGCTTTTGTGTTGATCTTGTCTTGTCAATGTATTAAAGTCTTGAATGAAGTCATCTCATTTTCACCCCTTTTCCCCAGGACCACTGTCATATTTCATCTATATACTGCAAGTCTACAAGTCTATTGGATTAATGACCTTATGCTTTTCCCTGTCAAGAAGAAAGATTTAAGAGAGGAATTGTAGCTTAATGAATTTTAATTCAATATTCCTCACCATTTCCATAAACCCATAGTGTTCTTCATACCCAACAGATTCCACATGGGTACCTGCTTGTCTTTTGTTTCAAAGTGAGCCCAGCTTTCTTCACTTGGTTCTCATATTCAGCCCTGATCCTGTGGTCTTTGTGGTTCCATGACAATTTTTGCTAAGTAACATAAGATAAACAGTTTACTGGGACAAGGTACCTTGAGAAAATATGAATAAAGTCAGTGAGGTCTCAAATGAGAATTGGTTTATTTATTTATATAACCTTGGGCTTCTAGGGTGCTGCAATAGTTAATATTGTCAATTTAATGGAAATCACGAATTACCAGGGTAACATACTTCTGGGTGTGTCTATAAGGATGTTTCTTGAAAGACTTAATTAAAGCCGGGTGTGGTGGTGCACGCCTTTAATCCCAGTACTTGGGAGGCAGAAGTACAAGGATCTCTGTGAATTCGAGGCTATCCTGAGACTACATAGTGAATTCCAGGTCAGTCTGGGGCTAGATCAAGACCCTACCCTGAAAAAACAAAACAAAAATGAAGGACTTGAATAAAGAGAGAAGACCCACCCTGAATGTCCAGGCTGGGGTCCTAGATGGAATGAAAAGGAGAAAGCAAGCTGAGCAGCAGCGTTCATTTCTCCCTGCTTCCTGGCTGTGGGTACATTGTGACCAGCTGCCTCACGCTCCTTAAGCTGTGAGCAGAAACTAACCCTTAAATTGCTCTTCTTAGGCATTCTGCCACAGCAACAGAAAAGTAACTAATAAAGGCGCCTTTGGTTTCAAGATAATTTTCTGTGTACCCCAGTTTCACCTGTGGGAAGTAGGGAGTTTCAAGGAATTTTCCCTCATCTGGAGACAGAGCGAGCAAGCCCAAGGTTGTAACTATAGGAATTCAAGACTATAAGCAGAGCACCACAACCATGTGGTTCCTTTGGACTAATTCCTATTGGAAATGGATACAAACAAAAGTTCAGAGGCCACCGAGAGCAAGGTTGTGTTGAGGGGGAACGTACCCAGGTTCGTGCAAGAGTCTTGTGTTCATACAATTGCGAGCTCTGTTTAAGAAAAACAATGCAACATTCCATACAAAAGCTAATATTTAAGTTAGAATGAGAAAAAGAATCACAAGAATGACATTCAAATATGCTTACAAGATGTCACAAGCATCATAGAATCCAAACAATAAAACACATGCTTCTGTTAAATCATTAATGAATCACCTTTAATAATACAATTCCCCCTACATTTTGGCTACATACTCTTTTATTGCTTTTTTAACGCATCACTACCTTGGTAATATTTTCTATAATGCGATCAAAGGTAGTCCAGTCTACACTGTGTGAGGGGCACAGCCCTGAATCTGTAGAAGATTCACCTCTGGAACTTTCTTATCCAGAAGTGGGCAAATTGCCTCTAGAAGCAGGGCCTGAGAAGTGGAAGAGCTAACTTCTGGTACGCCCGTCCCAGGAGTGGGCTAGCTGCCTCTAGAAACAGCCCGAGGAACGAAGAAACTGAAGAGAAGTTAAGTTTAAGCCAGCATCTGCTGTCACCACCATTCTGATGCTAGGCCAGCTGTGGTTTCCTCCACATACACGTGCTCACTGGCATTTTTATTGAACAGCCCCAAACCAGTAACGCATGAACAAGCAGTACAGTGTATGAACAAAGCGTAAGGAACTTTTGACTTTGGATAGCCCTTAAAAATTAAAGGAAGAGATTTAGGGGTGTGATCTGGTGGACTTTGCTGACTCGGAACACACATACACTTGGGCCACAGATGCAATCGCATAATGCCCACCTGTGGTCATCAGCAGGTCTATGGGCCTTTAGTGACCAACCTCGTCTTCAACACCATGGTCAGCACTTCTTACACATGCGTACTTGCTCTGAGTTGGGAGGCCAGTCAGGTCACTGTGGAATTGGGCAAAGAGTGTAGCTTAAGATCAGCTGGCATCTCTAAACGGTGCTTGTCAATATTAAGTCATCTGAACTGTTCAGGCCAAAGTACACCAAGGCAGGGAAACCTATTCACATTGCTTTAAGTGGGTGGATGACATAGTTGTAAGGGCAAGTTACAAGTAAGAAATTAGCATCTCATAGCAATAATCTCTGAAAAGTTACTTGTAAGGCCCATGAGAAATCTTTCTACAGTCCTTCCTATTTCATTCTCTGCCTTCGTTCCCACATTTTGTTCTTATGGTTCATCTGTCTCCACATCAGTCTTTGTATGCTGATTGAAATTTGCTTTTTAAAAACTGCTCGTTTCATATGCTTTCTCTGAATTATTTTTATAGCACTGGTGATTTTTATAGCTAGTATTGACAATGTTGTGATTAGCCAGGCTTGTGAAATTCTAAATTTTGGAATATCTCCCTTACTTTTCTCATATATGAGCTATAAGACTTTGTTTTGAGTTTTTATTTTTTTTGAGAATTAAGTTTTCAATTTTGGTAGACTAATGAAACAGAAAACATGCTGTCTGAACTATTATAGGTTAATAGTAATTAATCTCTAAAACTAAAAAAAATTATATCCATGAAAGGACTCCCCACTCCCCCTCCCACCCTGGTAACTACCATTCCACTTTAGATACTTATGAATTTGGCTACCCTAGGTGTCAAATTATAAAATATCTATAAAGTATCTGTAAAGTATATACAAACTATATAATATCTATAAAGTATCTGTTTTTTTTTTAAATAACTGGCTTACTTCATTTACTATAATTTTCTCAAGACTTGTCAATATTATCGTGTGTGCCAGAATTATCTTTTATTTAGGGTAAGTATTGTCCATTGTATGGACATACTGCATTTTGTTTGTCCATTCATCTTTTGGTGGGCATTTTGGTTGCTTCCAGTTTTTGACTGTGGAGAACCATACTCCTATGAACGAGCATGCATGGCTGTCTCCTTGACACTATACTTCCAAATGTCTTGAGCACATACCCAGAAGTGTACTTGCTGGATCATATGACAGTACTTTACTCATTTTTGTAGGGCTAGGGATCAAACACATGGCCTTGTGCATGCTATGCAAGTGCTCTACCACTGAACTAGATCCCCAACTAATTTTAATTTTTTGAGGAAATATTATAGTTTTTCATAGAGGCTGAATGAACCATTTTACATTTCCAATAGTGCACAAGAGTTCCAGGTTCTGCACATCCTTGTCAACATTTGTCTTCCCCTACCCTTTTCTTCCCTCCCCTTCCTTTCCCTTCCCCTTTTCCCCCCCCCCCTTCCTTTCCCCTTCCCTCCTCCTCTCCCTTCCCTTCCCTTCTCTTTCCTCCTTCCCTTCCTTTGTTCTTTTTTTTGGGGGGGGTAGTAATCATCCTAACATGTGAGAAATGATACCTCTTGTTTTGATTTGTATTTCCCTAATGATTGGTGATGTTGAGCAACTTTTCATGGGCTTGTTGGTTATTGTACATTTCCTTGGGAGAAAAATCTATTAAAACCTTTTGCCATCTTTTAATCAATTTTGTTCTTTGGTAAAGCTTTCTTGAAGAGTGGTTATTTCAAATGTCCTTTCAATTAATCACCCTTATTAACCAATTGGTTTTTCATGGATGAGTAGTGATGTTCTGAGTTTTGTTATCTTTTTGTGCCAATAGAATCATCAGGAAATTAAACCTGTGTGCTCCTATAGCTTTCTTCTAATTTAGAATTGAACCATCAAACAATTCAAGGTCCTGTTTATTACTCCTATTTGAAATGCACTTATTTAATTGAATTACTATTTTGTAATGATTATAAAGTTTTTGTTCCAAGTCACTTGTTGATGTCAGTAATCTCTTTTGATTTCATGATGACTAATTTCATTGTATAACACAGTCATAATTATGTACATTGAACTGTTGAGTAAGAGAACCCTTCCATTTTACCCGTGTTAACAACAGCTATGTCCTGCACTTACAATTCTTTTTCTATGAAGGAATAACTTTCACATACCAGTATGTAGCTTATATTTCAAAGTTTGGTTCTTTTCCATCATGTGGATGTCTCCAGCTTCGTACCATAAGATGTGTTTATGTCCCGACTGGTTCTCTGGATTGGCACCTTTATGCCATGACACTGGATGAGTTGTCCAGTGGCAGAAATACTATTTCTGGAAGTCATTCTGACAGCAGGACAGCTAGAACTATAAATACTAGAATGGAACCACATACACAGAACTCCCAAAACAAAACAATGTACTGGATTCAATTCTCTCTTGGTTAAATCACCCATATACTAACACTACCTGACTACATAGGATTGAAAGAGAGTCAGAATAGAAGACACTGGGTTTTTTTTGTTTGTTTGTTTTGTTTTTGTTTTTTTCAAGGTAGGGTCTCACTCGAGTTCAGGCTGACCTGGAATTCATTATGTAGTCTCAGGGTGGCCTTGAGCTCTTGGCGATCCTCCTGCCTCTTACAGTGCTCTTAACTGATTTTTGTTGAAACAGCACTTCTCTTACAGTTTGTGCAAAACAAATCCCACTATGGAAACCCTTGCTAGGACTCTTTCCAGGGCCTTGGAAAATGACCTTCGTTGGTGAGAAGCACTGCAGCTTCCATGTCCTTAACTTTGGGATAAATCGGTCTGGGGTTAAGGGTGGGTAAGTAGAATCTTCTGGTTTTTAGGAATGAGGAATTGCAATGATCTGGTAGTTTTGTGTCTTGAGAGCCCAGGCTGCCGATTCAGGACCCAGGACTGTGTAGCCTTCCTGCGCTTCCTCTGCAACTATAGCCCGCATGCTCACGACTCCTGGAATGGCCTGTCTTGGCTGGGAACTATGGATTTCCTGGTAAGATGACAGCAAGCTGTGATATTTTTATTTTATTATCTCACCATTCTTCACCTGCAACAAATGTCCCTTAATTGCTTCAGCATGAGCCCCAGCTGACATTCTCCATTCCTCAGGTCTCTCAGTCCCAACCTTACAGTAAACTCAAGACATCCAAATGGTGTGGCCAGACATGGCAGCTGGAAGCCAGACATCACGGCCGATTGGAGCAATTAGCTGAGCTCCCATCCTGGGCTGGCTTCATTAGGGGTGTGCAGATGTCCGTTGCTTGGTCTGCCTCCCCTCCCTGGGGTGGGCTGTCTCCCAGGTGAGGCCAAACTGGTGTCAGTAGGGGCAATGTCAGCTCAGAGACCTCTTCCTCTTTTTCAGGGATGCTAATTGAAGCTGAGAGGGAATCAGAGAGGCGCCAGCCATTGCGGTCTGCTCCCTAAGGCTCTCTGGTTTCCCATGCATAATCGCCGTCTGCACAGAGCTTTCCCCATCTGGGGGCAAGCCCAGCTGCCACAGCTCAATCGATTGTGAAGGGTGTTCAGGCAAAGTCGCACCGTTCATCCGCTGCTCAGCTTCCACCATGACTAAGTGGGAACATCTGGAAAAGGGCAGGGCAGGGCTAGGGCAAGGAGGAGGAGAGGGTGGGAGAGGATTAAACCTGCTCCTTCTTTATGGGAAGATTTTTCTGAGATAATGCGTGCCTTCTCTTTCCATGTGGTGGGAGGTGGGGAAAGGAGAGGTTTAATCCTAGCGCAGACAGACAGAGGGCTGCAGACACCAGCTGTTGTTAGGGACTGCCCTGTGCTCTGCCAGAGAGATTGTTCGCATCCTAGTCTCTGTGAATGCCACCCTTCCCTGCCAGAGTTTCTGGCCCAATGGGTTTCCTGAGGAATCACTCGGGTATTTGTAGTATTGTAGAACAATTTACCCTGACACCTCCTTGTCATTGGTTGAGGACAGCTTCCAAAGTTCTTCTAGCCTGCCCAGAAGGAGCTGGTGCATAGGTTAGGTTACCTGGCAAAAGAGGAGCTGAGCTTACTTATTAGGAGACCTCAAAGAAGGGAGGTTAACATGATGAGATGGGCCCAGGGCAACCACAAGCGTCCTTTAAAGTAGAAAAGTGGGAGAGGCAGAAGAGGAAGTGGAATTGTGTGTGTGTGTGTGTGTGTGTGTGTGTGTGTGTGTATGTGTGTGTGTGTGAGAGAGAGAGAGAGGGAGAGAGAGAGAGAGAGTATGAGTTGAGAACTAGAAGAATTATCAGTGATGCAGCATTGCTGGTCTTGAAGATGAAGAAAGGAGGTGAGGCTATACACCAAGGCAAATGGGAAGAATCTAGAATCTAGAAAAGAGAAGGAAATAGGCTTGCAGGGGATATTATCTCTTTATAGCTTCCAGGAAGAAACACAGCCATTTTGACACCCTGTTGGAACCCAGTGAGACCTGTGTTGGATGTCTAACCTCCCAGGCTATAAAATTAGAAATATATCTCTTTTAGGCAACTGAGTTTGTACTGGTTTGTTAGAGCAGCCACAGGTAAGCCACCCGGGCTCTGGTCCTCTCAAAATGCCTTTGTTTTGCTATTGTACTTACTTGTGCTTCCAAGTAAGATGTCACTTAAATGTAGCATTCAGGATTGAGTCTGAAACCCAGAGGACCAGGCCAATGCAGCCTCTTTTTGGAAATGTCAATCAGGCGTGTGGGGGGGGGGGGGCTTGAGGGGGGAGGGTTGCGAATGCAGAATGGCAGACGCAAGGGGCTTCCCAGAGGATTCTCTAACAATTGCAGTCTGAAGCCCACGGGAATGACTTTAGCTTCCCAGAACTGGAGCTCGACCTTCAAGGCTTGAGCCTGGTTTAATGGCATAGGTGACAGGCTTGCAGTTGAGTTGAACTTGGAAATGGGCTCTTAGCAGCCTGGATTCACCAAGGCAGGCTTTGCTAATGATGCTGTGAGCACCCTGGGACCATTCTGGAGTATCCAAGTCCACATCGCAGCTCGGCAATCTCTGCCACCATGGCCATGATACCCAAGGAGCAACACTTGGATCTGAGGAGATCGGTAAATGAGGTGATGCAGTGTCCCCTCTGCCCCACTGTGATGGTGCCATGTCACTATAGTATCCATACTGTGTGGCTTGTTCTATTTTACCTGGCTTTCTGGTTAAACCATAGGTAACTAGAAGGTTCCACCATGTTATACTCAATTTGGCAGAGTGGGAATCTTTGGGAAAGTGTTGGGGTGGGAGTTTACATACTCTAGAAGTTCAGTAGATGTTTGTGAATAAATTGATGCATGCAGGCCTGGGGGGACGGTTCAGTGGTTAAGGACACTTGCTTGCACGCCTGCTGACTCAAGTTTGATCTTCTTTAGCATTCATGTAAGGCTGAGTGCAAAGTGGTACACGTGTCTGCTTGTAATCTTGATGGGCCTTCAAGAATGGGGAAGCAGAGACAAGAGAATCTGGAAGTTTGCAAGCAGCAGCAGCTAGAGAGACCCTAACTCAAAAGGGGAAGAGGAGAAACATCCTGAAGTTATCCTTTGACCTCCATATGGACTCTTATACACATCTTACACACACACATACACACACACACGCATATGCATATAAAATGAAAAAATAATTTTCCTGACTTGCACTTTAAGTTAATGTTTCCTTCGGTTGGCCATACAGAAATAGGCATTTTTAATTCTGAGTTAAGAGTTGGATGTTCCACAGAGCATGTGGCAATGCAGCTGGTCCCTTGACTAGGAGTAGCACAGATGAGTGATGGATGGGATGTAGACAGTGAGAGGCAGAATGATATCCGTGCAATTGCAAAGGGTGCTTGGGGACCAGTGGCCAGACTGGTATGGCTGTGGCACCGAGTACATGGGTAGGTGAGGGGAGAACCAAGCTGAGGTCACAGAGGGTTTCTGATGAAATGCCAGAAGTTTGGAATTGGCATTGTAGGGGGTGGGCAATCATGGGTGGGCAAGGAAGGGTCTGCAGAGGTGGCAAGTGGCAGTTGTGGCATTTTGGAAGTTTTCCGAAGGATAATGGATCCAAGTCATCAATTTCTTAGGCGTTTCAAAATGGTGATGACTAACTTTCAAGGGTATGTTTTAAAGGATGGCCTTAGCAGAGACTCTACATGGTCCTTGGCTTGCCTGAAGCCTTCAGTAGCTCTGGTTTGTGCCTTTTGCTCTGAGGATCTTATAGCCTGAGAGGCTCAGGGCCAAGGAGCTATACAGGAAACAGCTGGGGTGGGTGGGGACAAGCTTGCAAGGGGTACTGTCTCCATGTGGCTTCTTGGGTCTATGAGTTGACAAAGTACACTTGAGGTGATGTAGTCCTTCACGATTTGGCTCAGGGGTGCAAGCTTTGTGTTCTTCATGACGTTACCCCAAAGTAAAACATAGCATGTTCTAGAGTAAATGTGTGGCCCAAGACATGTCTTCATCCAGTGAGGTTCAGAGAAGCCAAAAGGTTGGACGTTCCTGAAGTCTAGTTAGCTACCTGGGGGGATGTTGGGAAACTTATGCAGTTCGGAATTTTCTCTTCCCCACCCCCTGCTGTGCCTCTGAAGAAGTATCATAACTGAGTCCCTCCCTCTATTCTTCTCTCCTTCCCTCTCTCCTTCCTACTTTCCTCCCTCCCTTCCTCTCCTCCCCCCCCTTTTTTGGAGTAAGGTCTCACTCTAGTCCAGGCTGGCCTGGAATTCACTATGTAGTCTCAGGGTAGCCTCGAACTCTCGGAGATCCTCCTACCTCTGCCTCCCGAGTGCTGGGATTAAAGGCGTGAGCCACCACGCCCGGCTTCCCCCTTCTTCTTTTCCTCCCTTTGTCAACTCTTTCTGCGGTGCTGGAGTTCAAACCTAGAGCCTTGCTTATGCTATCTCTGCCATGAGGCTAAACCCCCAACCCTCTCTGTTCCTTTCTTACTCCCCTGGCTAAAAGTGGGATGGTGACTCAGACGTCAAAGGCCCTTATCCTTTCTTCTGCTCTGGCTAGCTTCCCTTGCCCATGCAACAAATCCTGCCCAGGGCTTAACTAGACAGCATGGTTGGCTACTTGGTGGAGCCCCAGAGAGCTCAGCCAGGCCAAGAGGATGAAGGCTGGGGACACCTATTCCTCCTCATCAGATGGAGGTAAGAGTGTAGAGTTTGTGTCCAGTCTGGATGGGCTGCTAGCACTCCTCTAATTTGTCTGACCGGGATTCATCATTCCTCTCTTGAAAGTGGGTTTGAGTGTGGAAGACCCTGACGGTTAAGTGCTTGCCAGGATGTTGGAGCAGTGCTGACAGGCTGATTCTTACCAACTGTTCTTAAACTGAAGCTATTCAAGGAAAAGTGCCACAATATGCCTGGTGGCTCTTAGCCATGGAAATTGGCCCACAAGCTTTTCAGAAATCACATATCCTGGGCTATCATCTATATGTCTATCACATTTCTCTATTACCTGTCTACCTTCTATTTATTTATCATCTATCTACCTACCATCTATCAATCAACACACACACATGCAGAGAGACTTTTTGATACTTAGCATGCATCAGTTTTCATTGATAAAACATCTGAAACATCTGGGTGATATTGTTTTGCCCTATCCTGTTTGCTACCACGGACAGTGGAGTTCATGAAAGACAGGGGTCGATGACATTTCTTATAGAAACTACTTTCCTTTGTCCCAACTAATCGTGTGGACCATATGTGGCCTTGAACAGCGGTACTTCCTCGAAGTGGCAATTGTGGCACAGGCTGGGGTCTGTGAGGTGAGATGCTGGATTGGTAGAAATCATTTCTTTTTTGTCCAGCAGAAGGTGTCCAGGAGCCCAAAATAAGGGGCTCATCTGATTGCCAGTCCTGCAGAAGGCCAGGAAACGAACTGACAGATGTTGGTAATGGCTGTCCTGGAACATTCCCTGGCCTGTGAGCTGTCACTTTCCCCGGTTGGGGAGTTCCACTCCATGCTCTGCTTGTTCTCAGAACACTGTGTTCTGAGTCTGTGTATCTGGGCTTGGAGAGTTCTGGAAAGACAGGCAGGCTTTCCAGATCACTGCGATCTGCTGAGCTCCTCTGGACCCTACAGAAGGTTCCCATCAGCTGGGATTAGGTTACACCCATGGTGCTGATGGATTCCCCATGCACAGTCCGCTAGCTAAGTGAAAATTTACATGAAAACATAAAGGCCACAAATGGACCTCTTTCTTCTTTGGGGGTTAGAGCCTTAGCACCCAGTGCAGGGCACCAGCCTGTCTCCTAGGGAGCTTACAGGCTCCCGAGTGCCCTGCTTGGTTAGCCCAGGAAGGAATTGAATGGAGTGCTTTCTATCCCTCTCCCCCCACCCTTTTCTTTGTTCTTCATTCCAACAGTTATTCCCCCTAATTAAACTGTTAAATTAGGTTTAGCTATCTGGCCTTAATGGAAGAAAACAGAATACAGATTGTCTCCCAAATTTCCTCCTAAGCTTGTTGGCACAAATTTTCCATTTTAGTACCTCTCACTCTCTGCCTTTAAAGAAGAAGGGAAAAAGCGGCATAGAAATGACTTCTTTTGTGGTAATATGGATGGAACACAGGGCGCTATGCATGCTGGGCAATCACTCTACCCCTGAGCTATATCCCCCACCCCCTGGCATGTAACATGTGGTAATAACAATGACCACACTGCAGCTTCCCACCCCACTGTGGATACCGCTGACTGTTCAGACCTCAGTGGTACACATTCATGCCTGAGAGAGACCCAAGGAGAAGCTTTCCCAAAGCAGCTCGCACAGATTCTGGGGCCCTAACTCACTAACCACGAACTCTTGCTAAGGTCTTTGGCAAGTGGTACAGAACAAGGGTGAATGCTTTAGGTATCCCTCAAAGACCCTTCCCTTTCTGACATGCCCAGCTCCGTCCTGGCTCTTGGGCATCTCCCACCAGCCCTCTCCCACCATGCCGCCGCTGTTCCTGCAGGCACGTTGTTCACCAACACAGGCATTTATGTGGGGCGCGGGCATCCACCGGCAGCTCATTTCCGCTGCTTATTATCAGAGGGACAGGAGTCCATAGCCCACTACGCTGACTGAAGCCTTTGCTCTTGAGATTATATGTAGTGATTGACGGCAGCTTTACCCCCCCCCCACCGCAGGGCTAACAGCATCAAAATTTCAAGTCATACTTTATTAATCCTAGAACAGGAGAGTGAGTCCAGGGAGTAGTGGTGGGCAGAGAAAAGGGAGCAGAATGCCTCGACGCTGTACCAACTGCTCAGCTCGGCTGAGTTGGACATGGGCAGGGTGTGTCTGGGAATACACAGGCCAGGAAGGTGAGCCTTGGTGCTTCCTTTTGCTGGAACAGTCACAGTGTAGGTGACAGGATACAGCATTAAGTGGGGAGGAAGTAGGAGGACTGTGAGCACAGTGGATTGTGGATAGAGACGAGGAAGGAGAAAACAGGATCTGTTCAGAGTTTGTTTCTGTTGTTGTGTTTGCAGTTGTATGCATGCTTGTACATGTATGTACACCTGAATGTGGAGAACAGAGGTCCACAGGGGATGTCCTCTTCACCGTTAATGCTTAATGGCTAGCCTCCAGTATCATTATTTCTATGGTCCTGCAGAGTGGACTTCCAATATTTTCTCAAATGAGGAATGTTGACTCTACGTAGCTATGGCATTTCCAGAGACCCAAAGACTTTGGACTTAAAATTTGAAGAGTAGAGACCCTTCCCAGAGGCTGGTATTTCTGTCTTGGCAGTAACCACAGGAAGTGTTTGACTTAGCATCCTAGGGGATGCCCAGTGAAAAAAAGATGTGTCCCAGTAAGTTCTAGAAATGCTGCAAAAGCTTTCCCTTAGAGAACAGCATTCTGCCATGTTATGGTAACGTCCCTGAAGTCCTGTGAGGGTGAGGGAATTACTTAATTTTGTTTCACCTTCGGGCACTCAAGTGTATTGGAGAATAGCATCACTCCATTTTTTGGAACATCTAATCTCATACAACTACTGTTCTGTGACTTGGACTCTGGGAAATGGGCCCCCTGGGTGAATTCTGCCAGCAGAATCCCTTGTTTGGCTGCACACTCCAGTCCTTACTAGAGCCTGTATGAGTGGAAATTTATTTCTCTTTAGATATTTGGAAAGGCACGTGCATAGATTTATATTTTATTTTTGATAAATCAACCAAGGGCATCCTTAATCTCCAAATTAAAGGTATAAGCAAAAAAAAATACATAAAGTGAATATGGAGGGAACATAGTTGGTGTAACAGCTGGAGAGGTATGCTAGCTCACATCCATTTGGGAGATACATAATTTGAACAGAGAGGAAATAGCATAGCAATATGGATAGAGGTGGGTAGTCTGCATAAATTAATTCCCTCAGCTGCAGAGAGAAAATGTAATGAAGATTGTCTTAGGCTTGATGCATTAGATCTGAGACCAATATGCTAATAGTTGATATAAAATGCACTTCTAGGGAACCAAGAGTAAGGCATCAACAAGTCAACAAGGCAGGGGATGAGGGGAAAAAAACCACAAAGTGGTGTGTCACTGAACTAGTAAGACACAGTTAGTTGTCTGGTGACATGGGTGATCTCTGGAGAGAATTAAGGAACAGTCCTGGACTATCTTGGGACAGTTCATTGAAAGAACACTGAGGAAGAACTTTCCTGCTGGATCCCTCCCATGTTCTGCCTTGGCATGGAAAACACTTTATCTCTCTAGGTAGCTTTTGGCAACACCAGGGCCTCCATGAAGCCAGCCAGTTATACCTGTGTGTGGAAGTTGCCAAGGATCACATCATTATGTGCATGCAAGAGGCCACACCACAGCCTAGCTCACAGTCTGTGACAGGCTCAGCTGAGTGACTTATTTATTTATTTATTTATTTGATTTTTTGAGGTAGGGTCTCACTCTAGCTCAGGCTGACTTGGAATTCAGTGTGCAGTCTCAGGGTGGCCTGGAACTCATGGCGATCCTCCTATCTCTGCCTCCGGAGTGCTGGGATTAAAGGCATGCGCCACCATGTCCGGCTTGTGAATGAATTTTTTAAAACATGAAGTGACAGTAAGTAGGGGCATCTGAAACTTTCCACTGAGAAAGTGGCTGAGATCAGGGGCAACTCTGTAAAGAGAATAAACTGAGCCTAGAATAAGGACTATTTCGAGAGATAGAACTAGATCTAATTCCTCTGCAGGAGAATACAGTAAGGTACTCCCCCACCCTTCCATTGTCCAACCTTGAGACCTTGGCATGATGGTAAGGATGGTTAAGACTGGCTAGAGAGAAAGCCAGCTGCAACGATCCCCATATTGTCTTCTGATATTTTGGCAGAAGCCACACCCATGCCTTGGACAATGGCCATGAGCCATGTTATACTCTTTCTCCATCTGGGAGCCATCTCCAGTCTGGCCACGAGATGGGACGCTTGATGTTCTGGGAGTTGGTTTTGCCTGTCCTAGTATTCAGAGTATGACAAGTTTATTTTGGTTCAACCTTGGATCATCTACTCCCAGGGACCCATGTGTCCTTTGTGCGGAAACCCTCCTTCTCTTTGTGGTCTCCAGCCTGACACTTGGCAGGCCTGGCCCAGCTGGGAGACCATCTAGAATTACATCTTCACAGGGGCTCACAAAGATTGTTTCCCTTAAGCGTCTCCAATGTTTTATAAAAGAAAAACAAAATAAAAAAGGAAATTTGAAAAACAACTCCTGCCCTTCTACCACATAACTTGGGCAAGGACCTGAAGTGGCTCCCGAGTCCCTAGTCTGTAGAGACAGAGCATAGAGCAACCCCCAGTTCCTGGAGGCAAAGAGCTTAGCCTGATCACTTAAAACCATGAGGCCAAGGAGACTGCATGGGCCTCAGTGGCCTGTGTCTGGTCATGAGGTTTCAGGGTGGAGCTGAGTTTGACTCTAAGTTCATTTCAAATGACTGTTCTCCTATCAGGGAGGTAATAAGACTTGCCCAAAGTCACATGTAGCATGAAAGGCAATGAATCTGAACTCAGGAACGTCTATGTCTCCATTCTGTTTGAATCACTTCTAAGGACTGATGACACAGTTTACTGTCCTTGGAGGTGAATGCTGCATGTATTCACTCAGATTTGAGATCTGGAGAATTTAGATACATGATAAGGCTTCCTTGCTCTTCTGTCCATGGGCACTCCTGAGGATGGGCACTTCTTCATGCCTAGAAGGAGTTCGTTTGGCATTAGGTCCTACCTCCAGGTTAGCTGAGTTTCCTTTTGGCTTGGTTGAGTTTCTGATCTGTACCTGAGTGTGGAATTCAGTTACTACTGGGCCTGCCCACTGCAGATGTCATCATGGCCACCCCCAGCTCCTGAGCATGGTGGTTCCCAAGAGAAGGCCATAGCAAAAGAAAACAACACTCCTATTTTTGTTCTGATTAGTAATTTTGAGGTCCATCCAACTACTATTTCTTGACTCATTTGGCTATAAGAAGAACATATAAACATTGCCTCCATTTTGACGTGGCTCTGTAGGGAGTTCCAGGCAGCTGTTCTCATTGCTTGACAGACAATTTGGGATACTTTTAGTAGTAGTATTATTGTATCTATCACAGAGAAATGTAATTCTAGAACTGAAATTCTCTAAAGAAGCCCTTATCCCCTAAATATATAACAATGATACTGGAATGCTATGTGTGCCATTTGATGTTTCTTAGGTGCCATTTTATTTCTAAGGCTGAAAGGATTTATTTCCTTTGCAGGAAGACCAATACAACTACCCTTTGGAAAGTTGGGAAAATATTCAACAGTGCAAAGGTAGAGTTGGGAAGGATATTTGGAAGGAAGCTATGCTCACCACGATACCACTAGCTCAGGGAAGTACATTTGAAAGCATCTAGTCATGTGATTTTTTTCAAATATATTTCACAAAAATCTGGGGCCTCTGGGATACAAAAACATTTATTTACATTTTATGCTGAAGAACTGTATGAACTATTTCAAAGGCTGTAGTAAAACAACAAATGTTGTTAGACACCAAAATTTAATAATGTTTTGAGAACTACAAAAACTTAAGTTGCGTTGTCACATTATTGGGGCATTGTTAGTTGTTAGAAGAAGTTATACCAAAAACCTCATCCAGATGGTCAATCAGTAACAGAATAAAGCCTGAAATTTGTATTCCTAAGTGCTGAGCAGCTCTCCCTCAAAGTATAGCTATGAGGTCCCAGGCTCCCTCCTTCCGTGGCCTCACCATCTTTGGCTAAGGATTTCCATGTTCTTTGTGTTTTTATCAGTTACTTCCTCATTACTGGGACAAAATAATACCTGACCAGAGGTAGCTTAAGGAATACAAGGCTTTCATTTGGCTTAGTTTTGAGGGGAAGTTTCATGGTAGGTAAGGAATGATGCCAAGAGCAAAAGCAGAATTGGTCATGTTGTATTGGCACCAAGTTGCAGTGCATGAATGTGAAGTGCGATCAGACTATATAACTTGAAGGCCTATCCTCCCCTTCCCCTGGCCCCCAGCCCCCCAGCTCCCCAGCCCCCCAGCCCTCAGCAATGCACTTCCTCCAGCAAGACTTCACCTCCTAAAAATTCCACCATCTTCTCAAACATACCACCAGCTGGGGCCCCAGGGACAAATACATGAGTCAGTGGGGGCCATTTTATAGCAAACTATAATCATGTTCCTCTGCAACAAGTCAGTAGAAAGGCAAAGGACATGGAGGGCTGTGTGTCAGAGATCCTCTGGAGGCAATAGACACCCATCCACTTATGTGGTACTGGCTAGAAACCATGTGACCACGATCACACCTAATTGTGAGGGAATCTGAGAAACATAGTCTCCTTCCTTGCCCAGGAAGAAGAAAGAGAAATGGACAGCTTAAGCAGCCATCGCGTTTCTAACAAGTTATCTTTTCCAGCATTCACTTGGAAATCAGACCTGTCCATCTGAGGAGTAGCCGTTCACCAGTTATCCCCAAGATTTGGAATTTGAAACTGTGTAGTTAAGTTTAGAAGGTGTCAGCTTTTATCCACAGGTCTGGATGTGACATTTTTGTATTCAGTAAAACAACCTCACGAATCTTATTGTTCATGTAAATATCAAGTAAATACTATACATATGAATTTAAGGAATGTTTTATGTTAATATAATGCTTTCATTAGTATACATTTGTTGGATAACAGGACGAGGTTCATTATATTCTCTCTCATGCGTCTCATATACTTGAACATAGTCAGCTACCCATCCCCCTCTCCTGTCCCCCTTTCCTCTCTTGCTTAACCCCTTCCTCTTTTCAATTAGCCCTCCTTCTACTTTCATGTTTTATATAAACCCTACTTTAGCATGCTGTATAAATTATGAAGTTCTTCAGCTAAAAATCCTGAAAAAATACTAATCAGGGGTAATTTCCTTATTTTATATGAAATTGAGGCTCAGAGAGAATAGACTGTGTGCTCAAGGCCATCTATTAATTAAAAAAATAATAAAAATAAATAAAAAAAACCCAAGCCCCGAGCTGGCTGCTATTTGAACTAAGATTTCTTGGCTCATAGTGAAGTGCTTTTTCTTCTATTTCAACTTGTTCCAGGGCTCCGTGGCCCTCATAACTCAGATGTTTTTCAGCCCATTTTCATTTTTCTCAGTCTTCAAGTGAGAGAACAGCTGAAGCCGGAGGGTTGTTAATTCTGTCGTAAGATTTAATACTTCACATTTTTGGTCCAGCTGTTTCATGAGTCAACCTTCAACTGCATTTCGTGAACAATTGTTGCATTGCACTGGGAGCTGGAGGTGAAAAAAAAAAAAAAGGCACCCTCCCTGAGGGAGCTCATAATCTAGCAGAGCCAGATAATCACCAATGAGCAGAGGTAGACATGTGTCTATTTAAAAATAGATGCCATGCGGAAAACAGCACAGAACAGCAATAGAAACAACAACAACAACAACAACAACTACAAAAACAGCAACAGGTGAAGTGAGCGGAGCCCTCTTGGATAGACAGATCAGAAGCCAGTGGATTGCTGTGCTTGGTCCTGGATGCTTTCCAAGGCTGGCTGTGTGAACGAGCTACAATCCCGGAAGGAACAACTTTCACCCTTCTGAACATTACCGTTGTGATTGTGGGCCTAGGAATGCAGGTCCTTAGTGTTGTGTACAGTAATAAGCAACATAAAACTGTCAGAAACTGCAGAATGTGAACAGATGTTAAAATAATTAAAAGATGAAAGTGAGTCAAGATGCCTCCCAGACTAAATGGGAAAAGGGTTTTCCCTGATGGCTGATGAAGTAGCTTAAGTAAGATATCAAACACACATAGCTTTTCCATTTGTTTTAAAGGGTGAGTTGGGGGAATTTTTAAATTGAATATTCATTGGCATACCTGCTGCCTTCCTCTTTCCTCTGAGGTTTTGGCATCTGCAACCTGTTCTGGGATCTGTTCAGGTGAAAATGAAAACAGAGATAGCAAGATGGTACAAGGTGAGAGGTTCTGAAAGGGATAGGCCATGGACAATGGACTTGGAAGTGGCAGTGATAGGCATGCTGGGTTGCATGCCTGGCAGGCTGTGATGGGAGTTACGAGAACCTTTTCAGAAAGACAACACCACACTGGGGAGAAGCCTGCTATATATAGCAGAGATCCAGTGGAAAATGGGTGAGACCTATACATGACTCATACTAATAAGTACTGTGATAGTTTTAAAATTTGTTTTAATGAGAGTTCCACTCCATCCCTTCTCTCTTCTTAAAGACTTTGGTTAAGTTTGTACAAAGAAATAGTTAGTGTATTTTGAACACATGAAAAAAAAATCTACCTAATGAGTTTTTAAACCTCTGAAGAGTCATATTCCTTTTCAGTGGATCCACTCTCCTGGCTTCAAGTAGGCAGTGACATGAGGGTAGATGAAGTCCAAATCCCCCCTGAAGGTATCTAGATTGGATACCTACCTTTACCTCCTTGTTCCACAGCAATTTTAAGTTCAACACCAGTTTTTCTACCCTTAGCTGAGCTATCTTGATAGCATAGAAGTCCAACACACAAACTTATATCGTTGTGTCCTATGGCGGACACAGCCCTAAATTTATAGACTAATCCTTGGAACTTCCCTATCTATGAGTTGACAAAAATAAATAAATAAATAAATAAATAAAATAAAATAAAAGAGTTGGCAAATTGCTTCCAAGAGCAGAGGCTAAGAACTAGAACTAAGTTTTGGGATACCCAGGAGTGGGCTAGCTCCTTCTAGCAGCAGCCTGAAGGAGAAAAGAAGCTGAAGAGAAGTTTCCTTTAAGCCCGTCGCAAACCTGCTGAATCTGCTGTCCACACCGCTCTGATGTTACTGTGGCTGCAGTGTCCTCTGCATACAGGTGCACGTTTCATTGAGCAGCGAAAACCCAATAACGTGTGAACAAGTAGTGCATTTTTATGAGCAATGGGTAAGGCACTTTTGACTTTGGATAATCCTTAAACATTTGTTAAAGGAGGAGTTTTAGTAGTATGACCTGTTGGACTTTGCTGATCCAGAACGTAGACACACTCCATTCACAAACCCACCTGTTTCCTTCAGAGGAGCTGTGGACCCTCAGTGACTACCCTCATCTGCAACACGGTCAGCACTTCTTACACATGTGTGCTTGCTCTGAATGGAGAGTTCAATCAGGTCACTGTGGAAACTGAACAACGAGCACAGCTTAAGATCAGCATCTCTAAACATTGCTTGTCAGTACTGGTCATCTGTGCTGTTCAGGCCAAAGTATACCAAGGCAGAGGAAACCTAATCACATTGCTTTAATTTTAATTAATTTTAGTTTTATTTTAGTGGGTGGATTACATAGTTGTAAGATTAACTTTAGGGCAAGTTACAAGTAAGGTATTTACCATTTCATGGGCATAATCTCAGAAAAGTTATTTGTCAGATCCATACGAAAGATTCCCACAGTTCTTTTTTTTTCATAGTTTATTCTTATAAATCGTTCCCACAGTTTGTTCTTCTACTTTATCCCCCACACAACTGTACTAGTCACAGTTCTCCAGAGAACTATCTCTTCTCCACCCCCTTCCTAAGGAATCGACTCATATGGTAATGGGAATTGGAAATGTAAATGCTATAGGATTGATGAGCAGGCTGGAGAGTGGATGTTACAATTATGAGGCTGAATTCTATCTGCTTAAGAATTTCCTTTTGACAGGGTGTGTGTGTATAAATCTTGTGCTGTGTTTGGGCCGTCTCCTGATTAGATGAGACTTACCTACATGATGAAAATCTACTATCAAATCTACTGACTTGAAGTGCAGTTTTATCCAAAACATTCAGAAGAGTAACTGACCACACATCTAGGCATTAAGACTCAACCAAGTTGACACATTAAAACTAACCACCATTCGTGTGAATAGATTATTTGGAAAAATGATCCCAAGAAGAATCCAGGGTAAAGAAAGATTAACAAGGAAGGAAGGGGATCCCAAACCAGGTGAATTATAAGTTGGCCATAGTCAATTGAATGACCTGGTTTTGCAATCTTCTGAGTCTGGGGGCATTTCTCCTAGAAGTCCCACCTTCTACTGGTCATCCCACTGGTGACCATGCCCTACCCTTCTGGGTTCCATATACAGGAGCTGGTGGTTGCCTCAGGCATGCAAGCCCTAGCAGCCAGGGAAGCCCTGCTGCCGGAAGCCAGGAGACAGTACATAGGCTGAAGGTGCAGCCAGGTGGCATCTGCTCATAGCTGGTGGGACCTGTACAGAACTGGCAGTACGACAGATGCCACAGCTAGTGTGGAAAGCATGGCCAAGAGTCTGGACGAGGCGATGAAAAGGTGGCAGGTACCTTCTTTTCAGAAGTTGGCTTCCCCTCGAATCCCCGTTTAGGAGACCAGGGCTATATTCTTTCATCCTCTAAGCCTTGAAGCCACTTGGATTCCTTGTTTCCCTCATGCCTTATATCCAAGTAAGGCATCTCACCACATCTTCTCTGGGCTTTTGAACTTCTTCCTGCCTTCTAGAACAACCTGTCTACAGTACATACCTGGCTGTGTACTGCCCTTTGCTTTTAAAACTCCTCAAGTGCTCTGAAGCTGGAACAGTTGATTTCTTCTAGCTCCTCTAACCAGTACACAAGCTTATCATACTCTGACCCCTGTCCTCCTCAGTTCGTCTCTTGCGACATTGCTGCTTGGATGCTCCTAGGGCAACAAGCTCTTTCACGCTCTGATGCCTTTGGTCACGCTACACCCTCTGCCTGGAATGTCCCCTCTCTCTCCCTCTCCTTCACCCTCAAGCCCAAGTTCACCTGGTTGAATGTCACCTGATCTTCCAAAATTGGGTTTCCTTGTGCTGCTTTTTCTCTATGTTTGCCTCAGGGAGTTGACCGCATCGTTTTTGGTGTGCTTTCTTGGTCTTTGGGTCCATGCCACAGTGGACTGTGCTCACAGTCAACCTATCAGCCTTCCTGTAGCAGATGTGAGTGTCTCCACAGCGAGACTCCTGCTCTGGCCTTTTTTTTTTTTTTTTGTCAGCACTCAGTGTGACACAAAGCAGATGCCCAGTGAGAGGGTTGCAGAGGAGATTCAGAGCAGACTGTGGAGAACTGGCTACCTCAGACCTGACACAGGAGAGGGTCACCTTTCAGAATAGTAAGGACCCTGTACATGTGGAGTAGATTGTGTCAGGACCCATCTGGCTCAGTGAAATAGGGGGATTCATGCATCCCTCTTTTTCCTCACAGGCCTAAGCCTCTAGAAGCCCAAGGGCAGCTCAGGAGAGTTGAGTGCTTGAGGTCTGGCCAGGGAGGTACACATAGGCCTGTCTCCTGCCTCTAGGTTCTGAGAATTTATTCCCTAATCTCTGTTTACAGGACTCCTAGGGCTGGAGTCAGCCTGAAAGGGGCCTTTGTCTGGTATGGGAATGGCTTCAGGGTTAATCTCTCCGTGGATGCATTTTAATTCACATTAATGACTCTGCCTCCTGTCAGGCTTTTCTAGGGAGGTGGGGGGGGGGTGTTAAAGAGATTAGAAGTGAACCTGAGTCCCACATCTAACCTTCTTCAGAGGGTGCGGTGACAGAGAAAAAGCATGTTCTGCAAAACGCATTAGGATGCTGTGGTGGGGTGATGGGCAGAGAGGAGGGCAGGGGAGTTACATATGCAGTAAACACATGCCCACACTGCGTATGCCTACACCAAGCCCTGTCACTAGCCTGCTATCTCTCCCCCACCCCCAACTCTCCACTCCCCACCCTCCCCCGCACCAAGTGATGAGAGCTGAAGCAGACAGGACAGAATGATGTCATTCCTAGGACACTGTCCTTTCTTTTCCCTCCCTCTCCCTCTCCTCTAGTTTTATATAAACACAGCTGTTTGTGAGGAATGCTGGCTTGGGAAAACATAAACTGTCTGCATTAATGACCTTTCCTCTCCCCCTTCCTACGTGGGAGACTTGCACTGTCTTTGTCAGCTTTCTGCCTGGACTGGGCTGTCTGGACGCAGGAACTGTGCAGAGCCCAGCAGACCAGACAGAAGCTCGCCCACAGACACTCTCGCTGCAGGTGACACTTTAGGCCACCAGGAGAAGATTCCCAAGGGCCACAGAGAAGGGAAGAAGGGCGCTCTTTTTTTTTTATGCTGGGGTACAGGGTGAAAGGTGAAGGGGTACAAGTGTCCTTGGTAGATACAAATAGCTACCCTGATCTGCCACTTTGGTCCACATGGCTACCATCTTCTGGGAGGTCAAGGAAGGGGTGGGCAAGTGGTAGTGTTGTAGGTGGGGATGGTAGTTCTGTGGGCATGTCCTGAGATTTCCAGGTTCTTGTGGCCCAGGACAAAGAATTGCACCAGGAGTACATGGGAAGCCAATACAAACAGGCACAGTTTATTAAGAAAGGGAAGAACCTCTGAGCAGGGGAAATGGGCTAGTGAGCTGGGCCCCATGTGAATTCTGATCCTTTATAGATCACCCACTCCCTATCCTGCTCCTCTAGCTCATGGAATTTATCCTGCATGCTCTATTGTCACATGTAGCCATGGGAAGTGCTTCCAGTCCTTTGCCAGTTGCCACCTTTCATGTTAATCATGATACTTCTTTCTTTAGCCCTATTCTTCTGCATGGTAGCAGTGAGCTTTGGCCATCCTTAAAGTGGTAGCTGCTGAGGGGGTGGGGTTAGAGGCACCCTTCATGGTCACCCTTGATATTCCAGTGCACTCAGTGGCAGTCACTATTCAGGACCCCAAGCTCTTGCCTCCCAAGGAGAGCCTGAGGCAGGCAGCCAGCAGGCAGAAGGGTGTTAAGCTCAATGCCATTCTGCTTCTTCTGGGATCCAGTGGTCCTGCGACCCTCTATAATTGACTGGTGGCCGTTTTCCATTTTAAGATAGTGGGCCCTGACCTTGTAGGCCAGGATGATTTTTACTCAAACTTCTAAACTTGGCCTTTTGGCTGGAGTGTGCCTCTCTCCTGGCCCCTGGCCTCCTTCCCAGTCTACCGATCTTTCTTATTGCCCTATCTTATTGCTCTTCCAGGGTTTTGTAGTGACAGCTACAAAGGGGTAACAAGGGCTCCCTGGGCCACCATTTCTAAGGGTCAGGAACCTGTCATGGTGCCCAGAACAGCTGTTTCTGTGGCACAAATGGGATTCAGGACTGGGGAAGTGGGGGTAGGTAGTAAGGCAAAAGACTTCTGGCATCTTCTCTTAGGTTCCATGAGGACAGGAGATAAGCCTTCTACTTTTCCATAGTGTGTAGAAATCACAAGGCATAAAAATAGCTCATGGCGTCTCTTCTGACTATGATTTCCCAAGGAAAATGTAGGTCTGTGTCCTTACATCCACTGGCTACATGCTGTGTATCAGGTAACCTGTGAGGTGCCTTGCATCTGTTTCATTTTTAGCCTCAAAATGACATCAAACCCTTATTGAAGTATTATTTTACAATTGGTGATAAATAGATAAGGGGTAGCTTAAGAAACACTAACTGCTGAAATAGTGATGGAGCCAAGATTCACACCAGTTCAAATTTTAATGTCCACATATTCTAGGAATTTAAGAGAAATGAGGTAGGACTGAACAGAACAATCCTCACAGACCCACAGAGGTGGCCATTGCCTATGTGAGGTCAGAGACAGCAATTGCTATGGTAGCTGCTTTGAGGTCTGAAAATAACATCTCTCCCTCCTCCAAATACTCCTCTTACAGCCTGAAACTGAACCATGTAAAGTCATTCATTTGAGTTACTGCCCTCTGTTTTAAATGCAAATATTTGTAGGAGAGGAAGTCTTTTATCCATTAAAATGTTCCATATTAAAAAAAGAAAAAAAAAACCCTTCATTTTCTTTTAAGATATTTTACTTCAAGACAATTGTGCTCCTTGTAAAGGAGTACTTAACAGAAAGTAGCTTGTATCCAAATAAATGTCTGGGAGGCAAACCTCTTAAGAGAGTGGAAAAGTGTTAATCTGTCACATTTACAAAATGCATTTTAAGTAATTCCTAGAAATTGATTAAATCTGTTAAGAGTAAAGAATTTCTCTTTAAGTAGTAGAAAATTTCACCCTTCTGATCTGAAAAAAAAAAAAAAAGATAGACATGGGTATTAACTTTCCAAGATATACCTGCCTAATTGGTATCATTTGGGATTCTACTTCAAAGAAAGAAAAAGAAGGAATTTGAAAGATATGTTGGATTGGAATTCAAATATCATGAGATGAGATGATATTTGTAAAAGCACTTGGAAAAACCCTAGAGCTAAATGAATAGAAGCTATTATTATTCTTTCTAGGAATTACCTAAACAACAAAGAAAGAAAGCAAGAGGGGTTATTTCCTAAGGCAGCATTTCCCGAAGTTTTCTGCATCCTACTATGCCTAGGGTTGTTAATAGATGCTGCTTGAATATAATTTTCTCATGGAATGCACTTGGAATACATCAGGCTAAACCCAATTAAATGGGTTTCTTTACCCCAGGAGTTATGAGAACTTTTACTATAAACCTGTGCATGGAAACCCTACCAGAGTGTGACAGTAGAGTATAAGTTTTTTTTTTTTTAATTTTCAATTTATTTGACCACTATAAAATCCTGCTTTTCTTTTCAGGGAGTAGGGTACTGTGGGGAGGTAGTTTCTCATAGGGTCAATATTCCCTGAATCATAGATTGAGAAACAGAGCCCTAGTCCACAATTATATTGGCTATAAGAGCCTCTAATACCAAGATGTCTTGAACCTTTGTAAAGCAGGTATTAGCTCTTTAAGTAATAGGGGCAGGAGATAATCAATTTACTGATGAATATTCAAATCCATTCTCATGAGTATGGATAGGAATTTGAATAATAAGCCTTGATGTGGTCTGGATATGGCTTGGTGACTTTGTTCCCCAAAGGGTCACATGTGGAAGCTTGGTCTTCTTTGTAGTGATGTTGAGAGGTGCTATGACCATTAAGAAGGGGACCCTAGTGGGAAGTCATTTGGGGTACTGTTCTCAGGAAGGGTTAAATCATTCTCTTGGGACCCTGAATTATTTTCCAGAGAAAGTTGCTATAAAAAGAGCATGATGGGGGCTGGAGAGATGGCTTAGTGGTTAAGCATTTGCCTGTGAAGCCTAAGGACCCTGGTTCGAGGCTCTACTCCCCAGGACCCATGTTAGCCAGATGCACAAGGGGGCGCACGCGTCTAGAGTTCGTTTGCAGTGGCTGGAGGCCCTGGCGTGCCCATTCTCTATCTATCTCTATCTGCCTCTTTCTCTCTGTCTCTCTGTCACTCTCAAATAAACAAATAAATAATTTAAAAAAATTAAAAAAAAAAGAGCATGATGGGCCTGGTGTGGTGGCACACGCCTTTAATCCCAACACCCAGGATCACAGTAAATTCAAGGCCACCCTGAGACTACATAGTGAATTACAGGTCAGCCTGGGCTAGAGTGAGACCCTACCTCAAAAAACCAAAACACACAGCAGAAAAGAGCAAGATTAGCTCTTCCCTTTACTCTGGCTTCTTACCTCCCTGTGTGATCTCACCACCCTCCATGTACACAGTCTTGCCATTGGCATAATTGTGTTATGAGGTTCTCATTAGAGCTGAGCCAAGACCAGTGCCAAAGGACTCGGGCATTTTCATATAGTAATAGAAAATGGACTAATATAAAGAGGTGTTCAGGGCTGGAAAGATGGCTTAGCGGTTAAGCGCTTGCCTGTGAAGCCTAAGGACCCCGGTTCGAGGCTCAACTCCCCAGGACCCACGTTAGCCCACTCTCTCTGTGTCTCTCTCTCTGCCTCTTTCTCGCTCTGTCTGTTGCTCTCAAATAAATGAATAAATAAATAAACAAAAAAAAATAAAATAAAAGAGGTGTTCATGTTGGCCATGTTAGTCCATTTCATTTCTAAAATCCCTCCAGGTCCAAAGGTTAGGTGGAATTCTACAGAGGAGATAGGTTCCGGGCAGTGCTATGGTTGAATTTGAAATGAGTTGAAGATTTGGACTCCATCCAATTTGGTGGCACTCTCTGGGGAGGTAGTGCAAATTTTAGAAGGCAAGGACTAGCTGGATCTAATTTGGCAAGGATTGGTAAAAGTGGGCCCTAGGCTAAACTATGCATGGAGGTTAGAGGGAAAGCTAGAAAGATAGAAGAAATTAAGCATCAGCTATGATTATATGGCTTAGTTAAAAAATTTTATTTATTTCCATTATTGACATTTCATACATGTTGATGATGTATTTTGACCCTATTCCCACCAGTTACCCTCACTTGTCCCTTTCCCCCTTAAAATAGTTTATCGCATTCCCTCTTCTCATCTACACAGGTTTTTGTTTGCTTCTTGTGAGCTAAGTGAACATAGAAGAAAAGCCCGGATAGCCCCAGCCTGCACTTACATTTGAGCTACCATCACCGCAAGTCCCCATGCTACTGAACCATTTCTATCCTTCACTCAGTAAGCACTTACCTGTCCTGAGCATGGCACTGAGGTTGGAGGGATCAGGAGGAGCAAGTCAGTCCTGGTGTCATGTTCTCATGAAACCTGGAGTCTGATGGGGCTACAGTCAAGTAAATTCTGTAATTGCCAAACATCGCACACTTAAAGGCATGCAGTAGAAATTTAATCTTTTTTTTTTTTTTTAGATTGACTGAGTAGATGAATCAAAGAGCAAGGGCGCCTTCTCAACCCTCCATCAGGGAGAGCAGCCGCCCTGGGCTGCACAGGCCCTGCACCCTGCACAGAGCCAGGAATCCAGTCACACAAAGACATGAAGCCTGGCCCTGGTCAGGGCAAGGGCAGATAGCTTTAGCAATGGCGTCTGGTAGAGGAGCGGCTTCTGCTTCTAGGTGGGAGAGAGCATTGCTCTCTGAATTTTCCTCTTTGCGTGGCCCTGAGACCCACAGCACTGCAGAGCTGCTATCCTCCCTCCCTGCCCACTGCATACACCTTGAACCGTACTTAACACTTTCCTCATCGTACGTACGCCTGTGTCTTTACCGTGGGCTCCACTGGCCCCATCCTACTATCCCCAGCTGTAATGTGCACAGCCTGGCACATATAAATCAAGTAGGTCATTGATTACTAGGGGGTTGAGAAAATGTCTTACCTGATGCCTTTAAACAGAGGCCTGGCAAGTGTCTTTCAACTTCTATCTCTGAAATCCAAATCCCATTAACAACCTCCTTCCCCTGACCCTGACTTGAACTTTAGTCTGCTAAATTGAGAAGAGAGGCAGACTTGAATGGGAAGAGGAACACATGATACATGGCCTATCTCATCTCCTTGCCCATGCGTTGTTCCATGACCAATCAGGAGCCAGGTGGAGCTGGCTGCTGTTGGCCACTATCCCTGACAGGTGGATATTAAGGCCTGACCAGGAACCTCCAGGGCCTCTCATGTGCACTTGGGCCATGCTGTGATCTGCAGGTGAACTTTGGGCCTTAGTATCTTGCAGTGGCTTCTGTGTGGGAGACCTGGAAGACTATGTGGGGGGCTCCTGAGAGAGCCTGAAGGGTTGGTTGGTCTTTTCTAACTGCAGAGAGCTTTAGAAAGTGATTCCTAAACCCCTAAGAATGTGGAGACAAGAGATAAAGCCAGGAAGTGGGAAGCGCCCCACCTTCTGAGGGAGAAGGAGAGGAAGAGGGAAAGACAGGGATGGAGAGAGAGGAGAACTGGCATTCCTCTGTGGTGGTCTGATTCAGGTGTCCCCCATAAACTTAGGTGTTCTGAATGCTAGGTTGCCAGCTGATGGAGATTTGGGAATTAACGCTTCCTGGAGGCAGTGTATTGTTGGTGGTGGGATTATGGGTGTTTATAGCCAGCTTCCCCTTGCCAGTGTTTGGCACACTCTCCTGTTGCTATGGTCCACCTTTTGTTGGCCAGGGGGGTGATGGCCACCCTCTGCTCATGTCATCGTTTTCCCTGCCATCATGGAGCTTCCCCCTCGAGTTTGTAAGCCAAACTAAACCTATTTTTTTCCCACAAGCTCCTCTTGGTCAGGTGATTTCTGCCAGCAATGAGAACCTGACTGCAACATTCTCCCAGTACATGTGTTGGGGGAAAGAAAGAGAGGGAGACAGGAGAAGGGGAGGGAATCAGAATGAAGAGGAGGAGGGGTGAGGTTAAAGAGAGAAGTAGCAGGCAGTATTTCTGTTTTATTACAGTGAATGAACATGAGATAAGCCACTAGTTTTTCCTCATTGACTCACTTCCTGCTTTTCTGGGTTAGCCTTGGAAATAGGTAGAACTTCTGGAAGAGTGGAAGACACTGGGGCAAAAGAAGCCACTTGGCTCACAGTGTAAGTCCTAGGAACTTCACAAACCCTTTCTAAATGTCATAACCGAGTGTATGCAATCTGAAGTGACTTCAGAGAGTCCCTGTTGCAGCCTCCTTGTTTTGCAGACTAAGCATCTGAATGCTGCTAGACTGTGTCCCAAGGTGCAGGGTTTGCATAAGTTTTCGCCATATATGTGCTGGAATCTTAATCCATAGTCCACAAGTGTTGGGAGGTAGGGCCTTAATAAGAGATGACCTCACAGTAAGAGCAGTAAGAGTAAGAGTCAATGCACCAATGGGTAGTTCTCTTGAGTGGATGTCTTTTAAAAGAATTAGTTTGGCCCTTTTTTGCGTACCTCTCTCCCTCCCTCCATATGTTCCACCTTGCTTGCCTTCTTTCCTCCTCTCTCAGTTCTTCCTTCGTGCTTTCTGCCGTGAGAGGCAGTAGCGTGCAGGCCCTTGCAAGATGCAGCCTCACAGCTTGGGCTCCGTAGCCCTCAAAGCAGAGTGCATTGCTGTGCTTTACACGGGGGGGGGGGGGGGGGGGGGGGGGGAGGGGCGGTGAGCAGCCTGCGGTGTTTTCTTGTAGCAGCAGAGACACTAAAACCCAAGGGAAAGGGAAAATATTTTGGGATTGGATCCCTGGTAGTCAAAGGAAATGATTATCTCACATATCCTTGGTGAAAAAGCATATGCTTCTCGGGTTCCATCATACCATTTGATTTGATTTCTTATTCCATACCTCAGTTTCCTCTGCGCTCACTGCTCACCAGGAGCCCTAATGGTCGTGGGAGACAGTGGTGCTGGGGAAAGACAGGAGTCTTATACAGTATGATCCAGTGTACCCGTTCCACTCAGGGATGGCTCCATTTGAGTACCTGACCCCGTTTTTACCTGGAAGAAGTTCACAGGGAAGGAACGGAACGACTTCTTGTGTTCCAACATCATCTTAAGCTCTAGAATGGAGATCTCAAGGCAGAAAGGACCGGGCAGATGACAGAGAGTAAGAACTGGAGCCCTCTATCAGTTCTTCAAGGCGCTTCCAGGCCTGGGCTGGGGGCGCAGCGATGCGCTTCTCTGTTAACGGATGTTCTTGTGACTCCTACCCTCTGGCTCGTCCATGGAGCAAAATTATTCCTGTTCAGGTGGTGGGCCTAGTGTGTCTACTTTTAATCCTTCTCCTTCCTTCCATAGTGACCCCGTTCTTCATAGGGAGGATCAGGACGACATAGAAGGGATGCGAAGAACAGAAATAGGTGAGGTTTGGAACATCCAGTGGACTTGATAACTGGACTATGAGGGTCAGTTGGACAAGTGTCATACAATTCCAGTGTTTATAGATGGAAACTGAGGGTCAGAGACTTGTTGATCAAACCCCTGAAAAGTTACAAGAGACATATTGAGCCAAGTTTTAGTTCCCAGGGTTCACTTCAGATGTGCCGTGGAATGGGAGCAATGTGGGCGTGGTTTCCTTAGGAGCACTGCAGGAAGCTCCCTGGGTATTCAGGATGGTGGGGTACAGCACCCACCACCCCTCACCTTAGCGATTTTAGTCACTTGCTTTCCTAGATGTGGGTTCCACATGTTTCTAGCCACAAAATGCTAGAAAGAGTATCAAACTTGTTTAAATGAAGAGTCATTTCAAATCTTACAAAGCACAGGGAAGACGGCTCAGTTGGTAAGGTGCTTGCTGCACAAGCATAAGGGCCTGAATCCAGAACCCCAAGACCCCCACTTAAAATGCCGGGCATGATGGCGTGTACCTGTGCCCCTAGTGCTGGACAGGTGGGGACTTGAGGATCCACTGGTTCCTACTGTCAATGAGCGCCTGTGTGAAAAATATGTTGGAAAAGAAATAGAATAAGAAATCAGACGCGACCCTCCATCTCTAGCCTCTGGCCTCCACGTACACGTGCACACGTGTGCCCACACACACACATTTGCTACATTCATGTGAACACACACACATATGCATTCACACCATATGAACAATTAAGTTCTGTGATTTTTCTCCACATCCTTCCCCTCCAGGGGTTGGTCTCGGCTCAGGCTTACCTTTATGGTTTCAAAATGGCTGCCAGAAGCAGCTGGGACGGCATGTTTTCTCACAGGCAGATAGGGAAAGTCTGGCACAAAATCTTTCTCTACTCCTCCTTGTCTACCTGATTGGCTAACATCGGTCACATGCCCATCTCCGTACAAATAGCATAGCCAGGAGAATGTGCCATGCTGTTTGGCCTAAATATGAGTTCTGAGTTTTGGAGGCCAACACTAGTCATGGAGATGAGATGACCAGGAACCGAATTCTAAGCGCACATCTGCAGACACAGGATGCATGGGGGAGGCTGGACGCTGGAACAAAATTGAAGTCCCCTAGGAAGGAGAAAGGTTAGAGAGATTGAATAGCCACCCAAGGGATCCAACACACCCAGCGTGCAGAGCACTGTCAGTGTCTGGTCATGTGCGTGTAGATTACACATTGCCCCAGCTCTGAGGTCACTGGTCACAGTGCCCCCCCTCAGCTGATTCTGCTTGCCCTCTTCCTGGTCTCCAAAATGACGACAAAGTGGCAGGGTTGGTTTTGTACGGCACCTATGGCATCCGCTATGGTGGTGCTAGCAGGAAATAATTTTATGAAGCCATTTGCCACCCAAAGGGGCGGAATCAATGGACTTAGTTAAAAAATGTTAAGGACCTTGACTGTGGAGGGTCAGATCCTGCATTAGACATAAGTCTTCCCACTCAGTGGAAGCATCAGTGATGTGGACATGACATCAGCCCTTTCATGATAAGAGCATGTGTAAGGAAGGCCAAGTCTGACACTGGACAAGTTGTCTCATTTCTCCATGCCCCGATTCACACACTAATACAGTAAAGAGACCTTAGTAGACAACAGTGAAAGTCTCTTCAATTCTAAGAATCTATGAATAGCTTTAGATCATGGGTATCTTCCAAGAATCTGACAACACTTGTGCTATTAGATCATTTAACTACAGATTATTTGTTTAAATAGTTTCCCAGGAGTGACCCAGGACATCCTACATAATAAACCAGTTGTTAAATCATAAACAGTATGGACAGGATTCATCATCATTATGCTTCTCAACTGAACATCCCTGGGGCCTTCTGGTTGCCTGGACTCTCTGCCTAATGGAGTGTTGTCAAGGATTTCCTACGTGGGTGACCATTTTTCCAAGAATTGGAAAAAACAGACTGTAACAAACACTAAGCCTCTTCTGGAAAAAAAAAATTTTAAATGAAATGGAACTGTGAAGTATTAGAGAAACATAACTTGTTCTTCTATCTTCCTTCTTCTCTTGGTGTTCTTGTCACCAACCCCATACCCTATATCTGAATGTATTAGTATTCTTTTGATTGCTGTAACAGGGTAACATATAAACATAGAGATGTTTTTGGCTCACTGATCTGGAGGTTTGAAGTTCGCTAGCATGGCGTAGAGTGAAGGACTTGTACAAAAGGGCAAATGGGCATATACAGGAAAAAAAAAAAAACACAAGAAGTAAACTTGCTTCCTTTTCAATATTTTATTTTTATCTATTTGGGAGACAGAGAGAGGGAGACAAAGAGAAAGAGAAAGAATGGGTGCGCTAGGGCCTCCAGCTGCTGCAAATGAACTCCAGATGCATGCAGCACCTGGCACTTGCACATCTGGCTTATGTGGGTCCTGGGGAATCAAACCTGGTTACTTTGGCTTTTTAGGCAAGCTCCTTAACTGCTAAGCCATCTCTCCATCCCATAACCTTGCTTTTAAATATCTCCTTCTCAAGGTAACTAATCCAATCTTAGAAAAGTGACAACCCACTTGAATGAGCAAGGTATTTGTATATTCACGAAGGCTTTGTCCCTGTGGCCCAGGTCACCTCCCACTAGTCCCTATCTCCCAACATTGTCTGATTGAGGAATGAAGGCTCCAGGACATGAGCTTTTGGGAGACACACTCAAACCAGAGCACCTTGGTCCTCCCAAGTCCTTGGCCAGTGGGTCACAAGTCCCCTCTTAACTGGCTGAATTTTAGAGCATTGTTTCCAGGAGGGTTCACAGAGAATCTCCAAGCCTCCACAGGGAATTTACAAAGGGATAACTTGGCATGGGCAGCCTACCATGTCAAATAGAGCATCCCTGATTTTTTTTCTTTTTCTGCTAGCATCCCCCACAACTCTTATCCTGACTCTCTTTGGTCTGTCCTGCACGAGTACTCATCACCAATTTTGGCCAGAAATGAGTCATGGTGAGAAGGAGAACTATGGAATTTATCACACCCAATTATAGAACTGAGTGTGCAGGGATGAGATAACCCCCCAAAGTGTGTTTACAAATGGAAGAAGTGACTGTTATTCTCTCTGTGACAGGCTAGTCGGGAGGGAGGGGAGTTCCTACCAGGAAAGTCTTTCAGAACTTTCAGTTTAACCATGGGAAGGCAGCCACATGCTCAGGTGGGACCAGCCAGCAGCCCTGTTTCCTAAGACAAGGGCTTCATTAAAAAGCGAGGGTCCCTTGGAGCACATGGCAGAGTAGGTTTGGAGTGGCAAAAGGCCTGGCGAGTAGAACTGGGGCAGTGGTTTCAGTGCTGAATTCAGTTTAGGACGCTTAGACGGAAATACCCATTTGCAATCTGGTTTTTCACACCTATGGCTCAGAAAGGTGCAAGGGGGCCCAGCAGGAGCCAGGATCTACAAATAAAGCCACCGTCAGGTGACCCATGTCCTAACAGCATCTTAATGAGAGAGCGTGTCACTGTGGTCACCGTGGGGCTCTGGATTTGCCAACCCCCACTGTTCACTTTACCATGGCATATGTTGGCTCACGCAGCATGGTGGTGAGTATCAGCAGGCTCCTCTGACACCTATAGGAGCTGTCCTCCTTCCCAGGCTTCCCTGGAGCATGACTGCCTGTCCCTTCTGCTGCGGAATTTATAGCAGGGCCACTGGGATATCACCAAGTCCCTGTGGACATACAGGGACCTTCCCCCAGAGAGAAGGATTCTCCCAGATAAGAAATGTAATAGTTTCATTCCTACTTTCCAGGGGAGCTCACAGACTCTTATCTCCTCTGTAGAATGTAAGAGGGTCTGTCTTCTGTGACCTATGCCCAAACCTACAAAGGGACATTTTAAAAAAAATTTTTTTTGAGGCAAGTCCAACAGACTGGCCTTTTTTTATTTTTTAAGTTGTGAGAGAGTGAGAGTGAGAGAGGGAATTGGTGCACCAGAGCCTCAGCCACTTGATCAAACTCCAGATGCACGCGCCCTCTTGTGTGCACGTACAACCTTGTGTGCTTGCATCAGTTTGTGCATCTGGCTTACGTGGGACCTGGAGAGCCGAATATGAGTCCTCAGGCTTTGTGCTCAGGCATCTTAACTGCTAAGCCATCTCTCCGGCTTCCAAGGGGCATTTTAAAATGTATGTGTGTATATATACAGGTATGTGTGCTTTTGTTTGTGTGTGGGGGTGCACATGTGAGTGAGAGTGTATGTGTTTGTGTGTGATGCTCTCCACCTTTTTTGAGACAGGGTCTCTCATTGGCCGGGAGCTCACCAATTAGGTTCGACAGCGAGCCCAGGACTCCTCCTGTCTCTGCCTTCCTGGGATGGCAGATGTGTGTCACCCAGCATTTTTATGAGGGTCCTGGTGACTGAACTCAGGTCCTCATGCTTGCACAGAAGCACCTTACCAACTGACTTCTCCCCCTGGGATGCCCCACCACCTTGGCAGTGGGCATAGTAACTATACTTTCTGAGGGTCATTTAATAGTTGTGTTGGTTAAGTTTTTTGTCATATGGTAGCGGCAAGAACCCAAGCTTCCATGTCTCAGTCACTATTTACCTATTACTCCAGCTCCTTGGTTACTTTCTCCAGAGAAGTAACACAGCAAAGGCACAGGGAGCCCTTGGGGCTGGGAACTGGGCCCAGTTTTAGGTCAGATAGATGTATCTCTCTGTGTTTCTTCAGCTAAAATATCACAGCCACAGGCACTTTAGAGTTCTCCTGGTTGTCATTTCCCTTTGACCTCTTTTCCTGCTCACCCTCAGGACTGTGTCTACCCCTAATTCTGGTGTGGAATGATACCATTGAATGCTGGATGTTGGGGGCTGACGGTGACAGCTAAATACTGTTGTAGAGAAGGGACATCTCAGATTGTAAGGCAAGTCCTGGCCATATTCCTGAAGGTGCAGGAGGAAGGTAATGGTCACAGAGGTACTTTATGCTAGAAAACTTAGGTTCCTTGAAGGCAATTTTGATTCAATCTTTGAAGGAGTATTGATAAATTCAGACCTTCCCACTATGAAATGAGCTTCTTGTGAAGAAGAACTCATTATTTATAGAAAAAAAGAAGTCAAGCAGTGGCTGAGGACCAATAAAGAAAAACTGTGGAGGAGGTCGCTGTGTAAGAACATGCTCTGAGAACCTAGACAATCCCACGAGTCCATGAATCAGCAGAATGAAGCTCCATAGGTCAAAATCTATGAGGCTTCTGTGGTCATCTTTTCTCTGTGGTCCAGCTCTGGATTGGATGCTGTGGCTGTGGCCCCACAGGATGGGCACCGTCCCTGACCACTTAGTATCTTGCAGCACATTGAACCTGCCGGGACTTTCTCTCAAGTTTTCCTCACAACTCCAGGACATTAACCAATCCCCATCGCTCCCATTTCATTGTGCCACTTCCTCCAAGTCCACAGAGGACTGTGTATTTTATTTTTACCCTCAGAGAAAACACCCATCAGGAAAATGAGGCTTTGATGTTCTTCTGAGGAGAGAGCATGTGTACGAACAGTTTGAAGAAAGGAATGATGTTATCTGTGCCCGCTGCTGATTCCTCTGGAGTGACCATGAATAATCATGGAAGGAGTGACAAGAGACTCACTTGTCTCTTCAGTGGCTATCTTTCTCTGATCTAGAACCAAGCCAAGAGAGGCAAAGACACTTGGCTTCCGGAGGCCACTAGGTTCAAGGTGTGGATCTGAGCCCTCTGTTGTCACCCCTGGCCTGTTAACCCTCAGGACTATGTCTACCCCTAACTCCAAGGTGGAATAGTGCCGCTGAATGCTGGATTGTTGAGGTTGAACGTGAACTTGGAAAGCCATGAGCCTCATGACCTTGCAGGTTAGAGGATGGTAATCAGACCCAGGGAATCCCACAGGGAGCTGGTGGCAGAGCCTGGGCTGGCCTCCAGGTCTCCCGAAGCCTTCTGTTCTTTCTGCCATGACCATGGCAAGCCATCCCTGCTGTTATCTGGGTTGTGAACAGATTTCCCAAGGAGCTCTCTAATCGATCTGTCCCTTATCCCACTATCCAAGGTGAAGAAATTGAGACTCAGAGAAATAAAATGCTCAGAAAGGCGAGGGCGAGGTGACTCGCACCATATGTTTATCAGCATTAAAAGTAGGCTTGGGCACCTGGCCCAACCTCCCCATGCCAGGTTGGAAGACAACTCTCCTCAGAGGCCAAGGAATCCAATTTGTATGATCCTTAAATCAACTATTGCTTCTACAGTACTTTTCCATTTATTTAAAGACTTTTACCTAATTTTATTTCATCCCCCACATAGCCCTCTCAGCAAGTGAAAGCTCAAAACAGTTCCTGTTCTTATAGAATACTACCCATGACTGGGTTGTGGCAACCTCTCTATGCCAGGTACCAGTGCATTTGCACCTAGCAAGCAAGGGTGCACTTTCACACGGACGTGGGGCATTGAGAAGACAGCTTGGCCATTTGTCCATCTTCCATGTCATTCAGTAAGTCACTGGAAGAGTTTTCAGTCTATCCTCCCTGACTGTGAGGTGGTTGGGTAATCTAAATCAGTGGAGATTTCCTGAAGTCCAGAGGCAATGTTTCCTACCGAACTTAAGGTTTTTGCTGAGAGGTGGTTTTCAGCTCTGTGCAACGTGTACCGTGACCTTGTTCAGGCGCTGGTGGGGCAGGATGGGTGGCACAGGTGGAATCAATGCTCACACTGTGCTCTCTGCCACCCCACATATCTGTGTTCTCTCACTTATCCCTCCATAGGGCTCGAAGAGTTTTGGGGGCCAAGAACACTATGGGCAGGGGCAGGGCCCATTCAAGGTGCCTACACAGTTGAGACTCTAACAGTGCTGCGTCTGGATGCCCAGCTTCTTCTTGCAGGCAACGTGAGCCCACCGTATGCCCTCTGCAGGGCTTTGATCCACTATTGCTGTCCACATGAGACTCTGAGTCCCCCATCCCAGGAATGCACTCAGAACCTTCTGCCAGCTCTTCGCACACTCCAGAAAGGCAGCTTCCGGCTTGTCCCTGGCACCTGTTCCATCTCCTTTGCCACACTCACAAACCGGAAGCTCCTTATTGCTGCCCAGATCCCACAGGGTTGGTGAAAAGAAAGTGTTTCTTCTCCATCCAGTCCCCCTTTGCTAATACTCAGACAGGGAGCAGCCTCTGGGGAACAAGGCAGAGTGGAAGAGATCCCAGCCTGGTGGAGGCCTTCAGGCTGCTGTCCTTCTTTAAGGGTGCTCACCTTTGTTTTCACCTGTAAATCACATCTCCACCCAGCAGCTCCTTTGGTCTTTCTTGCTGTGGAAAATATAGACCTAGAATTCTCAAGGTGAGGGTGACAGTTCATTGAGAGCTGATGTTCCTAGAGGTCAAAGAACTGAGTTCAGGGTTGGGTTCTGCCACTTGAGTCATACCCAGGAGCATTTGCTGGACAGTTTCTCTTTTCTTCCTTCTCTATGGCATCTCTCCTTCTGTTCAGGGTTGCTGGTTCTGAATCTCCATGGATGCCCTTGCTTCACTCATTCTTTTCTTCCTATCTCCAGGCTCGTATCTTCAGGCAGTACTGACACACTAGCCTACCTCAGCCACGAGATAGCAGGGGCTACACATACGCAAAGGCCTAGCATAAGAAGTAAATGATGTCACCAGAGAGTGAGGGACAGAGAGAAAGGCTCAGGAGTCAAGGGGCGCAGGGAATGGATAACAGAAGAGAGGAGGATAGGTAACCGTGTAAGAGAAGAAAGACGAGATATTGGGGTAGCAAGGCTGAGTCCTGTGGCCAGCTTTACCACTTACTGGATGAGCCACCTAGGAGACTCACTAAGCCTTTCCGAGCCTCATTTTTCCATCTATAAGTCTGGCACTATTATGTAAAAAGTATTCATTAAGTGTTACTTTTTAGGTACCTGGGATGAATTAATGAATTACATAGTTTTAGAAAACGTCTTCATCTGGGTGGAGATGGGAAGTCAAATGACTGTAATAAACAAAGAATTGTATACATTAGAAGACAGATGCTGTAGGGCGTTATCTGGGAGGAAGCCAAATTAGGATGGAACAAGCAAGGAGGTCATTATAAGAATTGCCTGTGTGAGGGAAAGTGGTAGCTTCTGGAGAAGGTCCTGGGAACCACCAGGCTACCATGTAAATGTGACTGAGTAAGAATAGAGGAAGAAAGGCTTGGATGGATATGCCCCAGTGACAAAGCCATCAGGGAGTTAGTCCACAAGCTAATGCTGGGGGTTAGGAGTCCCATGTCTCCTCGATATTACCCAGGGAGCAGCCCTTGGAAAGTGTGGTGTCTGCTCAGATGCAGCGAACAGTTTCAGAATGGAGCTGCTAAGGCCCTTGGCCAACTCAGCTGCTGGGGATAGCCTCGTGGCTGTTGTAGGTGAGAAGAATGGAATAGTGGGTAGGGTGAGAGAGCTGGGATGGGAGCAGGTTGCAATTTCAACAGGGTGGTGGGTGAACTTCCTTGGGCAAGTGATACATGACCAGAGACTTGGAGGTAACGGAGAGAAACATGCAGAAATGATAGTCGTCATTGCTGTTGACCTCACAGTCAGTGCTGGCTTTGCCGGGGACAGCGAGCCTGCTGTGAGTCCTGTATGGGAAAGGACTTTGCACCAGTATAGACCCAGCTGCCAAGGAACAAGCTAGTCCATTTATTTTGGCATCTTGAGCTAACTTGTCCCCCAGAGAGGAGATGTTGGCTACTATCCCAGACCATGTGGGACCCCTATACTGGGGAAGGACAATCTGAAGGAGCATACCATCATGGGGAGAGCAAGACATTATGTTTCCAGGGCATGCTTCTTCCAAGGATCCTGAACTTTCCAAAGGGCCAAAAGAGCCCTCAGAGTCCCCAGGGGATGGAATCTTATTTTCAGCTCAACAATGGGATATAAAACACAATCTTCTTTTCTCAGACATCCAGATGAATATGTTATTCTCCTTGACAACCGCAGTTAACAATAGCCCCTGATAAGAGATAATTTTTGTCTCTGTGGCATCCTGGCAGACACTTTTCATCAGTAAAGCCTAAGGGTAAGAAACAAGTTGCTGGCCATCTCATCTCCAAGTGTCCAGTGGAGCTGGGCTTTGTGCCAGGTCAGGTAACTTAGTTGGGTACCCCAGTGCTTAATCCACTTTGCAAAAACAAGAAGTAGAGGAAATGCGCACAGGACCCCAAGCTGGTAAGTGGTGGTGGAGGGGATTCAAACCCAGCTCTGCATAATTTTTAAATATGTATTTTATTTATTCATTGAAAAAGAGAGAGTGGACTTGTCAGGGCCTTTTAGCCACTGCAAATGAACTCCAGATGCATGTGCACTGGCGAATCAACCCTGGGTCCTTGGACTTCACAGGCAAGTGCCTTTACCACTAAACTACCTCTCTAATTCCCAGATCTGCATATTCCTAAAGGCTCTTCTTGTTCCCTTTCTCCTTACTACACTGCTTCTCTCTTGCCCCTTGTTGTAGTTTACCTTTTCTTGCTAGGACAAGCACCCGGCCCAAAGCAGCTGATGCGAGGGGAGTTTCTGCTTTGGCTTAAAGTCTCCAGGGGAATCTCCATGATGGCAGGGGAAAGAATGGCAGGAGCAGAGGCTGGACGTCACCTCTGCCACGGCAGGTGGGACCCCAAAGCATGAGAGTGAGCTCATCTCTGAAAAGGAGGAGTTAAGAGTATGACACCCCTAAGGTCGCCCCAATAACACACCTTCTCCAGCAAGGTCTCATCTCCTAACTTGCTACCACTCAGGGACCAAACATTGAGAACACATGAGTTTATGGAGGACATCTGATTCAAACCACATCACCCTTTGTTTTGCATGCCTCTCATTATGCCTCCAATAAGGAGTTGTATTTCCATTACTTTCCATTCCCTGTCTTTTATCTATATATGCCTGTCTGGAAGAATAGATGGGCCATTTTTCTAAAATGTATCTATTTATGAGAGAGAGAGAGAAAGAGAGAGAGAGAGAGAAGAGAGAGACAATGGGCATGCCAGGGCCTCTAGCCACTGCAAATGAACTCCATGGCTTCCATGGGTACCGGGAAATTGAACCTGGAAAGATAGCTTAATGGTTAAGGTGCTTGCCTGCAAAGCCTAATGACCCAGGTTCCCATTGCTAGCAGAAAACACCCAACCGAGAGCAGCTTGTGGGGAAAAAATGGTTTTCTTTTGGCTTACAGACTCGAGGGGAAGCTCCATGATGGCAGGGAAAAACGATGGCATGAGCAGAGGGTGGACATCACCCCCAGCCAACATAAGGTGGACAATAGCAACAGGAGAGTGTGCCACACACTGGCAAGGGGAAACTGGCTATAACACCCATAAACCTGCCCCCAACAATAAACTCCCTCCAGAAGGGGTTAATTCCCAAATCTCCATTAGCTGGAAACCTAGCATTCAGAACACTTAAGTTTATGGGGGACGCCTGAATCAAACCACAGCCATTTTTGATTCTGCTTGTCACAAAGCATGGATTAGGGACCCTCTGTGGGAAAGCTCTGAAGTCGGGCAACAGACCACACTTTACAAGCTGCTGCACCTTCTGGGAGAGGGCATGGCCATGCGCTTTGGAATTCTTCAATGTTGGGGTTCTTTGGTTTTTTTTTTAAGGTAGGGTCTTGCCCTAGCCCAGGCTGACCTGGAATTCACTATATAGTCTTAGGGTGGTCTCGAACTCACAGTGATCTTCCTACCTCTGCCTCCCAAGAACTGGGAGTAAAGGTGTGCACCACCATGCCTAGCTTGGGGTTCTTTTTCTAAAATTATTTGTCATTCATTTGGAGAGAGAGAAACACACACACACACACACACACACACACAGAGAGAGAGAGAGAGAGATGGAGAAGGAAAATGGGTATGCAGGGCCTCTAGCTACTGCAAATGAACTCCATATACATGAGCCACTTTATGCATCTGGCTTCACATGGGTACTTGGGAATTGAACCCTGCTCATTAGGTTTTGTAGGCAAGTGCCGTAACTGCTGAGCCATTTCTCCAGCCCAGTACTGGGCTTCTTAAACAGGATGCCACGGCAATGTTTTCTAAGGGAAGTTGTTAAAACACAGAATCCCCGTCTTGCCATTGGAAGTCCTGATTTGGCGCATGCAGAGTAGATCCATGAATCTACATGTCGGGAGGCACCATTACTCTATGAGCATGTTTGGCATCTAGCCTTGCAGTGTGGTGTGGCACCCTGCTGGCTCTGAAGACACGATGGGACATGTGCTGAGCCTGGCGCAGAAGGCCTCTGGCAGCTTACACCCAGGTTGCAAAGACTTCATGTGCCTCAAAAATAAAAGCTAGTTCAGATCCCTCTCTCCATACTCCCTTCCTGATGGTTTCTTCCTATTTCCTGTTGATAGAGTACAACCTGTCTCTGAGTTCAGATCTCCTGAAGTTTGGTCACCGCTAGGACTTCAGATGAAAGCAGACAAGTAATTTAATAGATCACATATAGGGTTGACTATGTGTCAGGCTCCAAGGACTCTGGATGTCTTTACATAGAATCAGTAGATTAAATTCTCATGGCTGTCTCCTGGGGAGAATGGGCATGCCAGGGCCCCTAGCCACTGCAAATGAACTCCATGGCTTACATGGGTACTGGGAAATTGAACCTGGAAAGATAGCTTAATGGTTAAGGTGCTTGCCTGTAAAGCCTAATGACCCAGGTTCCCATTGCTAGCAGAAAACACCCAGCCGAGAGCGGCTTGTGGGAAGAAAAAGGTTTTATTTTGGCTTACAGACTGGAGGGGAAGCTCCATGATGGAATAGCCATCATCGCTACTCCACAGTGAGGAAACCAGGTACAGTGAGGTGTGTGGAGGCCCTGGGGCTGGTCTGCAGTGGAGGAAGGTTTTTAACCTAGGGTCTTTGAGTCTATATTCTGTCTATGTTAGATTTTTTTAAATTTCAATATGTGATAAGAAACACCTGTGTGATTTGGGAGACATGAACTCCAAACCCAACGTTCTGTTGGATCCTAAGTCCAACACAAAGACAAAAAGCTTGAAAACATCATAAAGGCAGTCTTTTCATTTTCCAAGTGAGGCAACCGAGGCCCGAGAGCTGAACGGCCTTCCCCAACGGCATGCTGTGAGTCAGTGGCCAGGCTACAGCGGGCATCCTGTTCTCCTGGGGCCAGATTTATGTCCATTGCTTCAATCCTAAATGCCCATCCACATGGATTTGAGAGTCAAGACTTTCAGACTTCCCCCAAATAGTCTGGGAGCCAGGCATATCCTCTACTTTGTTTTCCATTAGAACACTTCAGATGAATTCCCAAAGCTGCATCAAAGGCAGGGTTGAGTTTAAGGCACCCTGTGATGCATAGCCACACCCAAGCACCCGTGATCCTCACGCCCATCACCCCGCCTTCTGAAGGGCTCTTCTCCCCAGGAGTCTGCTCGTAGAGGTCCCCCTCCTTTCCCTGCCGCAGGCACGCTCTGGAGCCCAGGCTTCCAGCTCCTTCTCTCACACTTCCTTCTGTCCTCAACTCATCTCTTCTTCCTGAGAATTTCGACCTCCAGCCTCCCCGGTGTCCCCGGGTCAGTGAGACCTTAGTTATTTGGTTCAGATGCTTGGTGCTCTGGACTTGCTTTTGGAGCCATGGTTTGCTTTCTTTTGGCAGGACCTCAGTTTCCTCACCTGTAAAATGACGACTGTAGTCGATGGTCATGAGTAGCCCACTGTTGACCCATTAGTGTTATTCCAGGGATATTGCTTGCCCCCCTCCCCTATTATTTCTTTTCCTTGTCAGCCGGGCACTTCCCATTCCCCAGGAAGTCCTCAAATAAAGCTTATGTTTCAATGGTAGAGGGAGGGGTCACACATTATTCTTTCTCAAAATAGTGACAGGAGAAGAAAAAGGGTCAAAAACTAAAAACAACGAAAATATATTTTTTTAAAAAAACCTCTAAAGCAAATCAAAACAGGACAACCCACCCTTGCTGGAGGAGGTGAGGAGGAAGGTCAGTCACACCCATCGCATTCCAAGGGCTCTCAGCCCTGCCTGTGGTTCATGGATTATTAGAGATCTGACCACAAATGATGAAGAGAAGATGGACAGTGCTGACAGCTCTGGTGGGAAGTCCATCTAGGCCAACAAAGGCTCTGTCTAAAAATACCAGGCCAGGACTCACTGTTTCCACAGACAGATGGACACTGCGGGCTGGCGGAGAGCAGAGGAGGAGGAGGAGGAAATTGTATCTGACAGTGATAACAATCTGGCCTCTCCCAGAGCTTCCCATCCTGAGAGTCCAGTGGGCTAGCCAGATTTCTGCTGGTGCAAGACAGGAGGCTGGGAAAAGTGTTCTCCAAGGCTACAGGGTGGCTGCCCTGCCTGAGGGCCTACAGGACATCTTTCCTGCCTCACTGTCACTCCAAGCCATTCAGGGTGAGGAGGCAAATGAGGTATGGAAGCTGATGGAGGGCTAGAGATGAAGCGCACCTCCCACCGCAGAGTGCTCTGCGGCCTCCTGTCGTCCTAGCTTCAGGCTGAAGCAGATGACATCTGTTTATGTCCTGGTAAATTCCGGAAGTCTTGCTTCATTTTGTTGGACTCACCTCCCAGGTCCATGGCAGGGAAGGGTACAATATAGGAAGCAGTGTGTCCAGTCATGAGAGACACACTTTTAAGCAGGACAATCACCAAACTGTGGGGTCAAGTAGAGAGAGGGTACTACATCTGGGAATGCTGCAGAGAATAGAGCAATAAGATGACAGTCTCCCTCATGACAGAAGGATTGTGTTCTTCTACATGGTTGCAGAGAGCAGAAAGCGAAAGTTCAGAAGTTGATGGTGCCATCCTATGAGACAAGGACATTCTCCTTGTCTGATGGAGACTGGATAGAGTATGGACACCACGAGAGGCGTTCTTCCTTTCTTAGCAACCCTGGTTGGGAAACCACTTCCAGATATTTATGGGAACTTGATTTTCTCCTTTGAGATTTCCTCTCCTGGGAAACAGAAGCCACTTTACAGGTTCACAACCAAGAGAATATAAGGGGAATTGGTTAGAAGCAAACGGGGATGGGAAGGCAGCCTTAAAATTAGCAAGCAGAGGAAGACTGGCTACCCAAGGCTGATGCAGCACAGAGAGAGACGAGCCCCAAGAGCAGCTAAAATCGGGCGTGGCCAGTACAGCGGGAGATGGAGCCTGAGAGAATTAACAACTGCTGGGGATAACTCTCTTAGGAATGACAGAGAAGGGCTGGGGGAGAGAGGCTGGCTTGGCTTCTGCCTTCATGCCTGGTCTTTAGCAGTGCCTTACCTTGGGATAAGCAAGAGAAGTATGGCTTGCTCCAAAGCAGAGAACAAGAATAGATCAGGACAACACACCAGGTTCTGGATCCTGCCGCAAAGCCACGAGGAGTCTGAAAGACTTCTGCGTCCCCCTGTACACCCACAGATTGAGTAACTTGGCAACCACGTCCTTCACCTATTTTCAGAACACCGTCTAGGCATACCTTGTTTGAATGTAAAATGTCCCCCATAGACTCATGTGTTTGTGACCAAACACTATACTCGATCCCCACAGCTGGTGGAGTCTTTAGCAGGTGGATCCTTGCCAGAGGAGGTGTGTCACTGGGGCCCGGCCTTGGGAGTTTATGGTCCAGCTCCCTTAGCCAGCGCTAGCTAGCTAGCTCACTCTTGCTGTTTTGCCGCTAGCTGATGTCACGAGATTATAATACCCCGCTGTCTGTTCATGTTGCGTCTTCCCCTCCATGATTAAATTCCCCCCTTGAAACTGTAAACTGGAATAAGCACCTTCCTTCCGTAAGCCCCTTCTGATGGGGTGCTTTGTCCCAGAAACAAGAAGGTAGCTGCTGCATCTTTGCAACATGATCAAGACGGAGGAAAATTTCAGCGACAAGCTTGGCACCAATTTTCGCTTGGCTTGTGGAATAAAATCGACCCCCTGTTAGCAGGCATTACCACTGTTTTCACATCCTGTCTTCAAGGGATTTCTTGTTTGATTAAATCCAGCTACCTTTCCTTTGCTGGGGAAGTGAAGCCTTCCAGCCCACGTGCCCATGGCCTTGGGAATTTTAGATATTTTACATAATTTTCTCTTCTGCTCTGCAGCAAAATACAAAGAAGAGAATGGGAGAAGACCGGAAGGGCCTCTTCTGTCTCCAGCCCCATGCCTAGTGAGGTCTTTGATCCCACCACCCTGGGAGGGGACGCTGGTGAACAGCTTCCCTGAGGCTTGTTTCTGTGATAGAAGACCACTTGTCCCTCTCCTTTCAGAGAGGGGAGACAGACCACTTACCTGACCAGAAGAATTCCTTTCATTTAATTATAACAGTGTTGTTGAACATCTATGGTGTACCAGGTTGCTTGAATCATGGACGGTTACTATTCCCTGGAAGGTCCCGTTTGGAATTAGAAACCTAGGTTAGACTTAGGGACAAGCTGAGCAGAGGCGTGGTAGTACCAAAGGCACCTTTGTACCCAGAAAGGTTGCTTTGTTGCCTCCTACAGTGGGTGGCAGGTGTGTTCAAACCATAGCCTGAAGATAACTTGGTGGCCCAACACAAAATTGTAAACTTACTTAAAACATTATGAAAATATTTTGCAATATTTTGTTCATTTCAAATAGTTTATTTATTAATTTGAGAGAAAGAGGGAGAGAGAGAGAGAGAGAGAGAGAGAGAGCGCGAGCGCATGGGTGTGCCAGGGCCTCTTGCCACTGCAAATGAATCCAGGCACATGTGCCACACCGGTGCATCTGGCTTTACATGGGTACTGGGGGATCAAACCCTGGGTCAACAGGCTTTGCAAGAAAGTGCCTTTGACTGCTGAGCCATCTTTCCAGACCTGTTTTGCAATTTTTAAATTGTATTACTCAACTGCGCAGTTCTGGAGCCCAGAATTTGTAGGTGACAACAATGTCAGGTGTCAGTGTCAGAAGGTGGGATGTGCCCAGCAGAGTCTCCCTCCCCCATGGGGTTTCACAGACAAGGTCAACCTTTGTCATTCTAAATTCTGTAGGGAAAACCTTGACTAGGTACGTGAAGTGACTCGCTGTCAGAGGCCCACGAAAGCATTTGCTTGAAGTTTCCTTCGACAACAGAAACACTGTTTGCCTGGTGTGGAGGTAGGGGGATGCAAAAGACGACCTCCAGAACTTCAACTGTCAGAACCTCTGGCCGCTTGCGACCATGTTCCCTTCCTGGCCTGGCTCGGGGGAGGCTGCGTCCAGATGGCTGCTTCTTACTGGGGCAGAAAAGGAGTCAGCTCTCCTCCTTCGCTGTGCTCTGTGGAGACCCGTCTGGACTCACTGCAGAGCAAGCCCTGTCAGAGTCCCCCTCATCAGCATTTCCAGCATCTTCCACATGGGGTGGCAGCCTGCGGTCCCAGGAGTGATGTCATGAAGAGGTCAGGCAGAGAGACGCAAGGGGACTGGAGGCCAGCGGACATTTTCTTCATCCTTCTGGCTCCTCCTTGCCTGGTGCACATTCTTTGTGTACTACAAGAATTTTTTCCAGTGAGGCCATATATTTACCACCTACTTGTGGGGAGAGCTGTTGAAGTGGGTGAGGTGGGAGGAGTCTCTGGGTGCTGAGTTATGCTTGAATCTGGTGGCATGCACCATCAAGCTTTGAGAGAGTTAGTGTGGTGGTGAGAAGTCAGGGTGCAGGAGACCATTAGGAGTTTGTGTCTCTTCCCTTAAGCCTCCTGGATGATATTGGCAACAGAGTTCTTGTAGCTTTATATTTGACCGTTGTTTTAACTGCTCAGTTATACTCTTCACAAGATAAGGATGTAAAATACCTTTTAAGGTGAACTAATACATTCTTTGTGACCTACTTTCTGGTGGCACAACTTCTCTTTGAGCATCAGTTTTATGACCTGAATGATAGAAATGCCAATAGTATCCACCTAGCATGAAAACTAAAAAAAAAAACACATGTAAAGTGACCAGCATAGTCCTGCCATATTGCAGTTATTTAATAAATATTAGTAGACCCTGCATTGGTTGTGATCTAATGAAATGCATGTTCTCTCTTAGGTTAGGGCCCTCCTGAAGTCAACCCTGAACCAGGTTTTGAATGAAAAAGTTGATTTGAGAAGATATAAAAGAGCAGAAATAGAGGTGGTAGCATATAAAAAAAGAGAAGAAGGAAGCCAGGTACTGTATTATAGGGAAACTGAGGCTCCATCCTATTGGATACCTTTGGAATATAGTGGAGAGCACATATCAGAATTGTCCCAAAGGGCTATTCCGCCAGGCTACTCACTTGCCTCCTTCAGTGCCATTTATTATTTATTGAGGTCTGGGCTTGGAGCTGTAACCCCTTGTGTATCCTCCAGGGGCCAGAGCAAGTGCCCAGGCAGAAGCCTAGTCCTTCCTTCAAGAAGACACCAGTGGGAATTGTACATGCCCAAGGTAAGCTCACACGGCACCAGCAGGGTCTGTGACAGAGAGCGGGTAAGCGAGAGTTGGATGAAGGCTGTGTTCACACTGGTGCAGGTAGGCTCAGGGAGATCAGGGAGGGGTGTTGAAGAAGCTATAAGTAACAGCTACCACTGCTAGCCATTACGCTCTAAGAAAAGGTTAGTTTGCTGGGGCTCATTGACATGGTAGCGTTAGGGGAAGCATTCCCAAAGAGAAGCTATGTCTCCACATAACAAAAGGAAGGTATTACCAACCCTTGGGCAGGAAGGGCAGAACTGGGTAATAAATAAAGAAACCTCTCGCTTTACCGGTTGTTCAGTTGCCTGGCTCCTGAAAACTGAGCCTAAGGAAGCCAGAGAAAAAGAAGTTCGGCTTGGGACTCCTTGAGATATCACCTTCTAGGGGCAAAGACCACGGGGAAGGTGGAGATAGGCCTTGGCGCGTGTTACAGTTTAAATGTGAAACATCCCCACAGGTTCACGTGTGAACCCTTTGTCCCCAGCTGGTGGTGCTGGTTTTGGAAGTTGTGGGACCTTTAGTAGGAGGAATTTAACTGGAGGAAGTGGGTCCCTGAAGAGTGGGCCTTCTGGCTTATAGCCAGCTTTGTTTTAAGCCAAGTTCTCTCTCTCTCTGCTTCCGGCTTTGGGAAAATGTAAGGAGTTCCAGTCACAGGATCCTGCTGCCTGCCGTGAACTGCATCATGCCTTCGCCACTATCACGGACTGTACACTCTCGAAGTGTGAGCTCAAACCAGGCTTTCTCCCTTCAGCTGCTTCTGTCAGGCATTCTGTTACACTGAGAAGAAAAGTAACTAAGCCAGGGAGAAGAAGAGAGGACACACCATGAGTCTCTTTGCTTCTCTCCCACTAGGTTTCAGGAACCATTATGTCTTCCATCTCTACAAAGGACCCAGATGCTGAGTCAATGTCTCACATTCTGATCTGTCTGCAGCTGGTACACTGTCATGCACATGCAGGAGACTCAAATACTATGAGAGTAATGGGATGATGGCTTTTGGAGAGAAGTGGGGTGAGGAAATAGTCTTCAATGCTTATTCTAAAGAAAGGTTTGAAGTGGTTGCCAGGAATCTCAGTCCTATCTGGGCTCAGTAAGTCACCTGAAGAGCTTACAATATTACATGGGGATAATTCTGTGCAGGTCTTCTTGTACCTGCATCACCACCAGGAGGACTGCTTGCTCTTGGGCTTGTGGTTGGTGAGACATTGGGCCTCTGGAGCTCCCTTTGATGAGAACCAGGACTTCCTTCCCCCCACGACTCCTTTACCATGCACCCCATGAGAATCAGGAGTCCCTTCCCCCCACAACTCCCTTACCATGCACCCCATGAGAACCAGGACTCCCTTCCTACCACAACTCCCTTACCGTGCACCCCATGAGAACCAGGACTCCCTTCCCCCACAACTCCCTTACCATGCACCCCATGAGAACCAGGACTCCCTTCCTACCACAACTCCCTTACCGTGCACCCCATGAGAACCAGGACTCCCTTCCCCCACAACTCCCTTACCATGCACCCCATGAGAACCAGGACTCCCTTCCCCCACAACTCCCTTACCGTGCACCCCATGAGAACCAGGACTCCCTTCCCCCACAACTCCCTTACCGTGCACCCCAGCTGTGGCTTCACTTTTCCCCTCTTTAATTGCAGCCTCTTATTCCAGCTATTGTTATCGTGGTGATTATTATTTATGGAGTGCTGACAGAAGCCTTGGCAACACAGCAGATAAAGAGATGCTGCGGTATGTGCCTTCCAGCTGTTGCGGCCACCACTACCTCTTCATTTTGTCCTAGAAAAATTTTGAAAACCTTTCTCCCCTGTTGTGTCTTGGATGGGAATTAAGGGGACAGCATTTCTCAAAGGGGAGCGTGGGCACCATCTGCAAGAGGGTCAGGGTGGGAGCTGTGGAAATGAAAATCTTGGGTCTGCCCTCCATACCTGGGTCACACTCTAAATGTGCCTCAGTGTTCTGTAGTTGAAATCTCCCAGGTGGGCTGTAGGTCTAACATGAAACATCCTGCCCTGCAAAACCCACTGAGTGGAAAGGATAATGTGAAAGTAAAGCACGAATGTGGAGGTTGGTCCTGGGACTGACAGACAAGCTCACACAGAGAGAGGCCTGCTCAGCAAGGTCTTATTTATTTATTTATTTTACTTTTTTACTTAAAAAAATTTTTTTTATTGACAACTTCCATAATTGTAAACACTATCCCATGGTAATTCCCTCCCTCCCCCTATTTTCCCCTTTGAAACTCCATTCTCCATCATATTCCCTCCCTCTCTCAATCAGTCTCTCTTTTATTTTGATGTCATGATCTTTTCCTCCTGCTATGATGGTCTTGTGTAGGTAGTGTCAGGCACTGTGAGGTCATGGATATCCAGGCCATTTTGTGTCTGGAGGAGCACGTTGTAAGGAGTCCTACCCTTCCTTTGGCTCTTACATTATTTCTGCCACCACTTCCACAATGGACCCTGATCCATGGAAGGTGTGATAGAGATGTTTCAGTGCTGAACACTTCTCTGTCACTTCTCAGCACTGTGGTGCCTTCTGAGTCATCCCAAGGTCACTGCCATATGAAAAGAGAAGGTTCTCTAACAAAAAGTGAGAGTAGCACTAATATATGGCTATGAACATTAAGAGAAGTGCTTACTGGGAAGTTTGGTGAGCATAGTATATACTTTTAGCTAGACACCAGCAGACATAGCACCCCTAGGGCTCATGACTACCCCTGTTGTAGCTTTTCAGTATCAGGGATATATTCCTTCCCATGGAGTGGGCCTCCAGTCCAATTACAGGGTGGTTGGTTTCCCCCATAACAGACGTGCCACTGTTGCACCCGTTGGCTCATTTGGCCTGGCTGGCCAAATATAAGGCTTTCAGTGTCCACTGTTGGGTGTCTTCACTGGTGATTTCTCTCTCCATTAAATTACATGCAGTGTGGCTTTTTCCAGCTTTGTGTCAGCTGGTCTACATGGAGGAGTTTTTCAGCTCAGCTCCAGCAGGATTTCTCAGTGGCCTTGAAGCCCAAGTATGTGGACTCTTTAGCAGTAGGATCCTACCATTTATACCTGGGGGGAAACCAAGAGCCTCAGCAATGGCCTGTAATGTTTTGGGAGCATCAGGGACCTCCCTGGCCAACAACTCTCTGGAAGGTATCCCATCCCTGGCACTGAAAATTTTCTAGTAACAATCTATGGCTTCTCAGTGTTCCATTGTCCACAAAAGTAGGTTTCCACATGACTTATTTATATCCTCTTAGATTTTGATTAGCCCTCCCTCCACCTTTCCTTTACTCAATCTCTTCCCCTGACCTCACTTAGGCCTTTACACCCCCATTAATCTGTTCTTCTACTTACATATGTACAATACCATCCTATTAAGTCCCCCCTCCCTTTCTATTCCCTTTACATCTCCTTTCTAGCTTGTGAGGAAATATTGACCATCTCTGTTTTAAGACACACATACATGGAGTATGGGTTGGGGCCATTTGCTTGATACTACCTTGTTCTAGACATGAGAGCAATTTTTAAATGAGTATATGTAAAAGAGACATTAGAAATAAAATTTTGTGGGCTGGATAGATGGCTTAGCATTTAAAGTGCTTGCCCGTGAAGCCTAAGGACCCATGTTTGATTCTCCAGATCCCACGTAAGCCAGGCGCACAAAGGTGAGGCAAGTGCAATGTTGCACATGCCCACTAGGTGGTACACGCATATGGAATTCGATTGCAGTGGCTAAGGCCTTGGCACACCAATTCTCTCTCTCTCTCTCTCAATAAAATAAAATTAAAATTAAAAAAAATAAAATTTTGTGGTCTGGAGAGATGGATCAATTAGTAAAGAATTTGCTGTGAAGGCATGAGGATCTGAGTTCTGGTCCCTGACATTTGTGTGAAACACTAGGCATGGTGTGTGTGTGTGTGTGTGTGTGTGTGTGTGTGTGTGGAGGGGTGTGCCTGTAATCCCAGCGCGAGGAACATGGTAGACAGGAGGATCCCAGGAACTTGCTGGCTAGCTAGTCTAGCTGAGTCAGTGAGGTCTGGGGTCTCAAAAGAACATAAAAAAAAAAACACACACACACACACAAACAAGGAATAATGATTGAGGAAGACACCTGACCTCAACCTCTGACTACTACATGCACATACACATAAAATGTGCCCACACCCACACAAGCATGAACACATGCACACCTGACCACTACACACACAACATGTGCTAACACCCACACAAACATGCACACACATGCACACCACACACATGCAAAACAGGAGAAAATTCAACCTTGGAAGTAATCTTTATGAAGCAGATACCAGTAACCACAGTTTTGGGACTGTGTGCCGTAGGGCATTCTCATTTAGCGCGTACCACGCCCCCCCGGAAAGTCTGTAGTAACACTATCCTATTTTGCAGTTACTACAACTGAGCAGGAGGACGGATTCCTCAAAACAAGTATGTCGGCAGTGGGATCGGGATTCAACGCCGTGAACTTTGCTCTCCTGAATGTATGCTGTGCTGATGTACCATGTGATAAAATGAGACTATTGGATTGCTTGTCCCATGGCACCCAGAATCCATTCAGGAAACTCTGAGTTGCTGTGCTACCAATTCTCTACACGCCTTTCCTATAAAGTACCTGCTTCACGTATTTTGTCATAACAACAAAGAACATAAGACAGACAGAGGATTAGGGTTAGTTTAAGGAAAGAACAAAGGATTTAGACGGAAGCATGTTCCTCTTAAAAGGTCAAGAATTTGAGTCGGGAACATATGAGAGAGATCTGGGATGGTGATGTATAAATAAGTTTTACTTTTTATTATGGGAAAAGGTTTTGCTATCTGATGGTTCTGCTTGAAATTTCTATGAACTTCCACTCTTATCCTTCCATTCTGAACTACAGAATTGTTTGTTTTGTTTTTAAAGGATGCATTTTTATTTTACTATCTGGTAAAGACATATGTCCCAGATAAAAACAATACTCATTTCAGATGTTTAAAAATGCGATGTTATCTTTTAAAACTAAACTCAACTGCCACTTTTTCCAGTGCCTTAAAATTTTCTCCCTGCTTCTTTTTTAAATTTATTTTCTTTTATTGACAACTTCCATAATTGTAGACAATAACCCATGGTAATTCTCTCCCTCCCTCCACTTTCTCCTTTGAAACTCCACTCTCCATCATATCTCAGTCAGTCTCTCTTTTATTTTGATCTTTTCCTCCTATTATGATGGTCTTGTGTAGGTAGAGTCAGGCACTATGAGGTCATGGATATCCGGGTCGTTTTGTGTCTGGAGGAGCACATTGTAAGGAGTCCTACCCTTCCTTTGGCTCTTACATTCTTTCTGCCACCTCTTCCACAATGGACCCTGAGCCTTGGAGGATGTGATAGAGATATTTCAGTGCTGAGCACTCATCTGTCACTTCTTCTCAGCAACCTGGTGCCTTCTGAGTCATCCCAAGGTCATTGCCATCTGAAAAGAGAAGATTCTCTAACCAAAAGTGAGAGTAGCATTAATATATGGGTATGAACATTAAGAGAAGTGCTTACCAGGCAGTTTGGTGAGCATAGTATACACATATAGCCAGACACCAGCAGACACTACATCCCTAGGCCTCATGACTACCCCTGTTGTAGGTTTTCAGTATCAGGGATGTATTACCTCTCTTGGAGCGGGCCTCTAGTCTAATTAGAGGGTGGTTAGTTTCTCCCACAAGAGACATGCCACTATTTTACCTGTTGGCTCATTTGGCCTGGCTGACCAAATTAAAGGCTTGCAATGTCCACTGTAGAGTATCTCCTTTGGTGATTTCTCTCTCCCATTGAATTGCATGCAGTGTAGCTTTTTCCAGCTTTCTGTCAGCCGGTCTACATGGAAGAGGTTTTCAGCTCAGCTCCAGCAGGTTTTCTCAGTGACGTTGCAGCCCAAGTATGTGGAGTCTTCAGCAATAGGGTCTTACCATCTATTCCTGGTGGGAAGCCAAGGGCCTTGGCAATGGCCTATAATGTTTTGGGGGCATCAGGGACCTCCCTGGCCAACAACTCACTGGAAGGTATCCCATCCCTGGCACTGAAACTTTTCTAGTAACAATCTATGGCTTCTCAGTGTTCCATTGTCCACAAAAGTAGGTTTCCATATGACTTATGATAACCTCTTAGATTTTGGTTGGCCCTCCTCCCACCTTTCCTTTACTCAATATCTTTCCTTGACCTCACTTAGGCCATTTCACCCCCATTAATATAGTCTTCCACTTACATATATACAATACCATCCTATTAAGTCTCCCATCTTTCTCTTTGTATTCCCTTTATATCCTCTTCCTAGCTTACTGGTCTTTGCTACTGAGTTTTATTCCTACTCACATAGAAGTCCAATCATTTGTAGCTAGGATCCACATATGAGAGAGTCTTAATAATAATTAATTAATATAGTCTTAATATAGTCTTCCACTTACATATATACAATAACATCCTATTACGTCTCCCATCTTTCTCTTTGTATTCCCTTTATATCCTTTCCTAGCTTACTGGTCTTTTTTACTGAGTTTTATTCCTACTCACATAGAAGTCCAATCATTTGTAGCTAGGATCCACATATGAGAGAGAACATGTAACGTTTGGCTTTCTGGGCCTGGGTTACCTCCTTTACAGATCCATCCATTTTCCTGCAAATTTCATAAGTTCATTTTTCTTTACTGCTGAGTAGAACTCCGTTGTATAAATGTGTCACATCTTCATTACCCACTCATCGCTTGAGGGACATTCAGGCTGGTTCCATTTCCTAGCTATTGTGAATAGAGCAGCAATAAACATGGTTGAGCAAGTATCTCTACAGTAGTAAGACAAGTCCATAGGATATATGCCTAGGAGTGGTATAGGTGGGTCATATGGTAAATCTATTCCACAATGGCTGGACCAGATTGCATTCCCACCAACAGTGTAGAAGGGTCCCTCTTTTTCCACATCCTTACCAGCATTTATGGTCATTTGTTTTTATGATGGTAGCCAATCTGATAGGAGTGAGATGGAATCTCAGTGTAGTTTTAATCTGCATTTCCCTAATGGCTAGAGATGTAGAATATTTTTTTTTAGACGTTTATATGCCATCTGTATTTCTTCTTTTGAGAACTCTCTATTTAGTTCCACAGCACATTAAAAAAAATTTTTTTTGTTGTTATTTTATTTATTTGAGAGTGACAGACAGAGAGAGAAAGAGGCAGAGATAGAGAGAGAGAATGGGCGCGCCAGGGCCTCCAGCCACTGCAAACGAACTCCAGATGCCTGCGCCCCCTTCTGCATCTGGCTAATGTGGGTCCTGGGGAATTGAGCCTCAAACTGGGGTCCTTAGGCTTCACAGGCAAGCACTTAACCGCTAAGCCATCTCTCCAGCCCCACAGCACATTTTTTATTAGCTATGTACACAGTGTGTGTGGTGGTTTGAATAGAATAGATGGCCCCCAATATATTCAGTTGTTTATTTGTTTGTAGTTTGCATCTCTAGCCATCTGGCTGGAGGCAATGCCATTGTGTGGATCTTAAGGTGTGGTGGTGGGTTTTAGATTTCAATCTAAAGATATGCAAAGTGTGCCTAGCTGGAGTTCCTGAAGTGTGCTCTGGCTTTTGACCTTTAGGCTTGTGCTTCTCTCTCTCTCTGCTTGGGCTTGTGAAGGCAGGCCAGTTTCTTCTGCCATTATGGAACTTCCCCTGGATCTGTAAGCTTCAATAAATATCCCTTCCTCCATAACTGTGCCTGGTCTGGAAGTTCATCTCAGCGAACCTGAAGCTGACTGCTACAGTGTGTATACAGCCATGTTGGTACCATTGTTAGCCTCCTCCCTGTCCTCCCCCCTCTGAAGGGACCCTCCTTGTTGGGGAATGTGGATCGTGAATTGTGAGGGTAGCCATCCGTTATGGGGAAGAGGCAATGTCTCTGTGCATGATGTCCCAACTTGTGGCTCTAACAATCTTTCAGCCCCCTCTTCCACGAATTTCCTGAGCCATGTTGGGTTTGTTTTAGGTCTACTTCAGTGATGAGGTCTTGGGAGCCTCTGTGTCTCTGGATCTCTGGTTTGGTAGGAGTTCAGTGTCCTCTGTGTCTATCTCCTTCACCCGTGTGCTGGTATCAGGTTCACCAAGAAAGCAGCACTCTTGCTTATTTTTGCATCTATGTTCATGAGGGAGATTGGTCTTTTGTTCTATTTTTTTCTATCTTTGTCTGATTTTTGGTATCAGGGTGAGGCTGGTTTCACATAAGGAGTTTGGTAGGATACCTTCACTTTCTATTTTATGGAAAAGTTTGAAAAACATTGGTGTTTATTCTTCCATGAAGGTCTGGCAAAGTTCACCAGTAAATCCATCTGGATCTGGACTGTTTTTAGTTGGGAGATTTTTAGATCTCCATACTTGCCATAGGTCTATTTAAGTGGTTAATCTCGTCTTGATTTAATTTTGGTAGGTCTTATATATCAAGGAAATCATCCATTTCTTTCAGATTTTCAAACTTAGTGGAGTGTATGTTCTTATAGTATGTCCCTATGATTTTTTGAATTTCTCTGGTCTCTGTATTTATGAAAGAATAAGAATTACAACAAACAGATCTTCTAACAAAATCAATGTCCCTAAGGATGTGTGTTGCCCCACACCCTTAATCCTGTCAACTGAAAGGCTGAGATTTCTGGTCTGTAGATGGTTCCAAGGTCAGCTTGTGACTGAGTGAGACCCTTCCCCAATGAATGACAGAAGAGGAGACAAAGGCACTATAAATCAGGAAGCAACCAATGACAAGCCCAAAATATACCTTATTTAAGAATAAAAAATCTGAACATCCATCAGATTTAACACATAATTTACCCTGACATGGAAGGTGCAATTAGCACTTCTGATGCAAGCCTATATGCCAGGCTTTTTTGGAGGGTACTGACGTGGTGTAATCCCAGCTACCTTTTGGGATGGCTGGCTTTGGTCTCAGTTATGCTGTGCTCTCTCTTGGGTCCCTCTTTTCTGTGCTGTGGGCTCAGGTAGACTGGCTGGGTCAGTGGCTCACTGCTCTGACAGCCTGTGCTGGGTGCTGTGTATGTGAGCTTCATTCCCCAGGTTTCTCGTGCTTGCTGGTGCTTGCTGGTGCTTGCAATGGTGGTGGGGAGAGAGGAGTCTGTGGATGGTCACTTAAGTTTTTCTGCTGGTCCTTGCAATCCTCTTCCTCATGAGTTGCTCAGCTAGTCCTTGCCATCCTCTCCTTCACATTTCTTGAGTCTGTGAGGAGGCTGCTGTGAGTGGAAAATCCCCTCACCTGGCTCTTCCTGTGGCTCAGACCAAGCCTGCCAGCCGTGGCCACATGGACCTGGTGCCACCACTGCTGGAGCCACTTCTGCCTACTTCTGTGCTTGGTGTCCTCTGGACAGAGGTAAGTATGTGCATCAGCACAGTGGTAGTGACAGTATTTAACAATGTCTGGGAACTATATTCACTATGTCCAGTGTGGGAAAACAAAATTTGACATGTTACTTGTCTATATTTTTAAAATTTAATTTAATTAATTTACTTGGCAGAGAGGGAGAAAGAGGGAGGGGAGGGGAGGGGGGAGAGAGAGAGAGAGAGAGAGACAGAGAGAGGAAATGGGTCTTCCAGGGCCTTAGCCACTGCAAATGAACTCCAGATGCATGCACCACCTTGTGCATCAGGCTTACATGGGCCCTGGGGAATCGAACCTGGGTCCTTAGGCTTCACAGACAAGTGCCTTTAACTGCTAAGCCATTTCTCCAGCCCAGTTTATTTGTATTTTAATCTGCACTTTCTCCTATGGTTTTAAGAAAATGGTTTATAAGTGACAAGACACAGAGTTTTCACCATTGGTCCCAAACTCTGAAGCATACTCCCTGAGTTCAAATCCCACTTCTGTCCCTGCTCAGACAGTGTGGCTTGGGGGCAAGTAACTTAGCCACTTTGTGCTTAACTTTACTTTTATATAAAATGTCTTATACATATTTGTGAGAATAAAATGAGCCAACATTCAGAAAATGCTCGATGGTGCATAACACATAAGGGGCTACATAAGGATCATATTTTATTAATTCCTTGCCTTGCAGCAGGACGAGATGGAGGATTAAAGTCAAAAGTTTTGGCTTGTCTTCTAAAAGGCTACACTTACCAGGAACCTTTCTAAGTGTCTTTGGATGAGAGAGAAAGAAGGAAGGCGAATGCCTGGAGCAAGGTGGATGGAAGAGATTCTTGGGTCGGGCAAGGGGGTTGGTCTCGCGGGGAACTGCTGCTGAGGGGACAAGGGAGGATAGACTTGGAACTCAGTGTTCGTCAGACCTGGGGGTGCTGTATAGGTGCACATGGGCCATTCTGGAAGGATGTTGGCACAATTCTGGGGTAGAAGTCTCTGGCAACAATGGAAGCTTGACTCACTGTCTTGCTTTCTGTTAGCTTCAGGACTTGGAGTGAGATTCCGAGGGAGGGCTTTTAGGAAAGTATAAACTCAGGCCACTTCTTGCACAGGGTGGTTAGCTGGCAGAGCTGGCTTCGGAGGGGGCATCGAATGGAGGGCCAGGCAAATGATGCCTGTATCACCATATGGGCACAATTAAGAACAAATGAGAGCCCCCCCTTTTCCCCCGTTACTCTCTCCTCACTGAAGAGAAATAGAAGTGGAGACCCAGGTCTCTGAGTTTAACGGGGACCTCCCCGAAGCAGCAGTCAGCAAGGTTTGGCCTCTTCCCCTGCATTCCCCTCGTTACTCTCCCCAAGGCTGCCTGCCATTCTGATGTTCACTTCCTGCCCTCCTCTTGAAGGCTCCCCTGTGCAGCTGCTCCACAGCTGGTGTCCCTCCAGTCACCTCCACCCCCACCCCGTCACTTCCCTGCTGAAGGGGGCTTAGGGAGAATGGAAGGTGCTACATCAATATAAGACATTTCCTCCCTTGTCTCCTCAGCTGCGCAACTCAGCTGCGTGTCCTCTGACACCCACACAAGCAAACACCTGCCTTCCAGATGTTTGCACCTAGAGACAGGCAGAGATGACTGCAGCAGACCCAAGGAATAGAGACAGGTATTGAGTTGGGAGCAAAGTTAAATGGAATTGTTGGGCTGAAAAAGACTGGAGTGTATTGTGCTGGGGGAGGGGTGTCCTTTCCATCTCTCCATCTTCAGGAAGCATGAAGCCAAACAGTGGACTTCTTTGTTTTAACATTATCTCCTGAAAGAGTCCATAACTTCCCTTGGGCTCATTGTCAGAGGATTTGCTTTATGACCAGAACTACTTCCTTCTAGTCTCTGGGGGTGGGGGGTGGGGTGGGGGATGCATACCATGCAGAGCTTACACATAACAATCACTCTTTCTCCTGCTCCAACATAAAATTTCAATCTTCAAGAGGTTGGAAGTGTGGTGGTGTGAAATGAGGGTTGTCTTTGCAACTATTCAACCCTGTGTTCAAATCCTCACCTGGTCCTATGTGAGCTGTGACCTGTCTTCATTTACACATCTATCCTTTGAAGAATTTGGGCAGTAGATTCATCTGGAAGAGGTTTGTGGACTAAGTGGATACTTTGTGTGCACACTGAGTGCTGCTATTGGCTCAGGGTAGCTCCCCAGCAAGCCAAAGGTCTTGCTAATTCAATGTCTGTTTCTTATCAGGCAACAGCAACACATTGTGCCCAGCATCAATCACCATTAGCCCACTCATGCTGGAGCCTGCTAATGTAAGTGTTGCTAGAAATAAGCCAACTCGTGAGCACCTGGGTGGTTTTTTTTTTGTTCTTTCATTTACTTATTTATTTTGAGACAGTCTTGTTACATATTCTAGGTTGACCTTAATCCTCCTACCCTGCTTCAGTCTCCCCAGTTCTGAGATTCTAGGCATGTGCCACCATCCCTAGTTCAAACACATCTCTTTCTCTCTTTTCTTCCTTCCTTCCATTTCCATCCCATCCATTCTTCCTTCCTCTCTCTCTCTCTCTCTCTCTGTCTTTGTTTCATATTAGGGACTAAATTAGAGCCTTGCACATTCTAGGAAAGTACTTTGCAAATCAGCTACCTCCTTAGCCCTTTTTAACTTAAATATTCTAATTTTATTTTGAGATGGAGTCTCATTAAGTTGCGCAGACTGGCCCTGAGTGCCCTCTACAGTCCAGGCAAGTCTGGAGTTTGTAACTCTCCTTCAGCTTCTCCAGCCTGAGATTGCAGGACTGTGCCACCATGAAGTTTGTAAAGGAGGGTTTGTAGTCTACCTGGGTTAGAATTGGTTGGAAACATTTGTTAAAACTAGCATCCTGTGGTTTGTTATGCATTTTGATTTAGACTCTGTTGGCCGGGACAGCAAAATCAGCATTTTATCAAGCACCTTAAAGTCCGAGAGTAAATCTTTATGCTGTTAAATAGATAGGAAAAAAAAAAATGTGAGTAAAGAAAGATTTAGGCCAATGTTAAGTATTAAATGAATTAATGGATTTCTGAAGCTCCATTGAGTGAAAAACTGGAATATACAAAGAGGAACGGGACATGAACACTCTTGTAAGGGGCAGCATGCTGTATGAGCAAAGGCACAGAACTAGATCATCTGGGAGAGAAAACACTGCTATAACATAACTACCCTCATTCAAGAGGCACCGGAGTTGCTTTTGGTGTTCTAAGGACAGAGTGGTCCTGATGCCTAAATCTTGAAGCTCAACTGCAAATTCACCATAGCTTATTCAGTTCATAAAACCTCCCATAGTCAAGAGAAGCCTGCATCATTTGTTAGATCTTCGATGCGCTCCTTCAAGCTTTTCTAACGCCTTGATCAAAGAATCTTGGGCCATATCACATGGGAGCAAAAACAGTAAGACTATTGTTCAGCTGAAGGATGAATACAGGAACAGAAACAAATTTGTTGCCTTTTATTTATTTGTTTATTTTTTACTTAAAAATGTGGGAAAATGTAAAGTTGCTTGAAAAGAGGACAAAGGAAGGCTCTGGTTCTGGTGAGGTGGAGGAGCCCTCCTGGTCCTCCCCTGAAGGCAGAGCCTGGATGGAATGCTTGGGGCAGCTATCTGAGAGCTTTGAAAAGTAAATGGGAGCGGGCAATGGAGCAAAGGTTAGATCAAATTATTCTTAGTCTCTCTTGGAATCCAGGACAGCTCCAAACCTGGAGTTGGGCAGTGGAAAGCAGACAGAGATGACCAGGTAAAACCCTCTGGCTTGGAGGGGAAGAAAAGCTACTAATATTTACCGAGAATAAAAAACTACCTCATTTCTTTTTTTCTCCACTTAAAAAGTACTTTCTTCATTTTTTTGGGATCCCATGCCAGATCATACAGTGGTGGCAGCAGGAGTGGGAGCTTAAAATCCTAAAGTAAGGAAATTTTTCTTTACTATAAGAAGAGATATAGTTCCAGAAAGGTGAGTGAACTCTTGTATTTTTTCTTTCTCTATCTTCCTATTGGTATTGGTTTGATTGTGCATGGATATAATTGTGGGAGATGAATTGCCAATTGAGGTAATTAAAAGCCCAGCTTTCTGGCTGGTCTGACAAGGCACCTCAGGGCATCAGAGAGCATGTCAGAGGCAATGGAGAGGAAGGAGCTTGGCAAGGTGACACCTTACAGTAGTTTATGAATTTCTAGGCAATATTGCATGAATTGTGCTTGTGTGGACTTGAGTTTGAGAACTGAAATGTGATGTATATTACTACCCAAGTAGTGGTGCTCTTGTGAGACAGACCCAAACAGCATTACACAGGTTATGAAATGAACTGACATTGGAACCACAGCCTTTATAAAGCTAGTTGAAACTCATGTCCCCAAATCAACTGTCACCTACTTGTAACAATGAAAACAAGGTAAAACCAAAACGTTTAAACATGGATAAGTCAAAGCACATAGGGCATAATCTAAGTTTGTTTATCCTATAAAGAACCAGAAAAATCTCAAACTCCAAAGAGAAAGACATTCAAGAGAAGTCAATGTCTAGCAATACTGATGAAAAATTTAAAGTAGCTTTTATAAATACACTTGAGTTAGCAAGAGATAATGTTCTTGAAATAAATAAAAATATCCAAAGTCTCAGCAAGAAATTGAAAATGTAAAAGAAATGGAAACTTCAAAAAAGAAAAATTTGTTACCACACTCAAAAAAGTCAAAATCTCACTGGATGGGCTCAACAGCAGAATGAAGATGGCATAAAAGATCAGAACATTAAGATGGATCAAGAGTGATTATCTAATGTGTACAAGAAGAAAGTCAAGAAAGGAACAGATCTTAGGAATGTTTGTGTTGTTGGAGGATCAGGAGGTGAATGTATGCTGCTGAAAAAAAAATTATCTGCAAATTTTCCAACTTGGTGAAAGACAGAAATCTACAAGTTCAAGAAACCCAGTAAACCTCAATACAGATAAAGGAAAACTCACCATCATTCAGACCTAATCTAGCCAAAATACTAAAAACCAAAGACAGAAAAATTATGAAAGCAATAAGAGAAGAGAGACCTCTAGGAAAACATGGATTCTAAAGTCTTTGGATTTCTTGGATCCCCATCAGAATCTATAGAACTAGAAGAAACTGGAACAACATGTAGAATTCTGGAAGCAATGAAAATAGTTCTCAAGTTTGAAAGTGAATAAAAACTTCTTAGATGAAGAAAATTGAAAAAAAAAAAAAAACCTACCACATTGTCAGCAGAAGTCTTCTAAAAGTACTGCTAAAAGGAAGCCTTCATCCCACAAGGAAATGATAGCAGAAAGAGAGCTGGAAGCAGGAGAGAACAAAGAGAATAAATATTTGGGAACATAGAGACTTTCCTTTTATTAAGTTATTTAATATATAGTAAATGGTTGAAAACAAAACAAAAGCAATTTCCTAATGGAGTTTCTGAAATTAATTTTTATTGGGAACATTAATATATGAACATACTATAAATTGGTCACATTCCAGTATCCTCTTTTTTTTTTCTTCATTGAGATAGGGTCTCAGTATAGCCCAGGCTGGCCTGGCACTCACTCTGTAGTCCCAGGCTGGCTTCAAACTCACAGTGATCCCCCTACTTCTATCTCCCGAGTGCTGGGATTAAAGGCGTGCACCACCACACCCGGCCCCATATTCTCCTTTGTCCTCTCTTCCCTTCCCCCATTTCACCAATGGTCCTCTTCAGTTGGGGTTATTGGTTATCACTGTGGGGTCGTAAATGCGTCATTAACTTTATGTTGGTAGGACAGTGCCCCACAGTGTGCCTTTCTACCCTGTGGCTCTTAAACTCTGCTCCCTCTTCCACAGTATTCTCTGAGCCTTGGAGGGAATGTTAGAATTCTCCTTTATTGCTGAGCTCTAGACAGCTTCTTATTTTCTGCTTTGATGTGTTTTGAGTCTCTTCAGTGTCTACTTCCATCTCCATAGAGCTAGCAGTGAGAATAGCACTCACAGTTAGGCTTTCACTTCCTCCGTAATGTTTCCTGGGCCTTAGTAGGTGTGATAAAGATGACTCATCCAATGCTCAACACTGGGTTTTCTCTTCTTGTCATTTTTATGAATCAGATTTCATCAGTATTTATTGCCATCTATAAATTGATCTGTAATCAAGAGTGAGAACAGCATTAATCAAAGGGGGTAAACATATATATCCAGAGGGGTTTTCATGGGACTAAACTCTCCATTTAGTCCAAAAAATGTTAGCAGCCTCCTTCTGGAGTCTACAGCCTTTCAAGCCATAGGATTTTGACTAGGTTCTCAGTACCAGGAATAAATCCCCCCCACTACTGGGCTGGGCATGGTGGCACATGATTTTAATCCCAGCACTCTTGGAGGCAGATGTAGGAGGATAGCCATGAGTTCAAGGTCACCCTGAGACTACATAGTGAATTCCAGGTCAGCCTAAGCTAGAGTGAGACTCTACCTCAAAAAACCAAAAATAAATAAAGAAAAAAAATCCTCCCTACTGAGGGGGCCTCATAGTTGATCACAGAGCAGTTGATTACCTCTATAGCCTGTGTGCCTCACATCCAATCACAGAGCAGTTACCTCCATAGCCTGTGTGCCACTATTGCACCAGTGGGTACATCTTGCCTGGTTGGTTGAGTTTGTAGCTTTCAGGACCCACTGCTTGTTCATGCTACTGGTGATCTTTATCCCTCAGCAGCCCACATAGCACTCTCCAGCACTATGAGAGCTAGGTGGCAGGGAGCTGGCTTCAATCTCAGTTCCAGCATGATCTTCGATGTCCTTCAAACACAGCCTGTGGTGTCTCCAGCAATGGGATCTTACCATTTAGAACTGGTAGGTAACCACATGCTTTGACAATGGCCTACATTCTTTTGGGAGCCTCATGAGCCTCCCTAAATAGTAACATACTGAGGAGAAAGGGTTAATCCATTTCCCTCACTGAGATTTATCAGCAACAGCCTATGGTTTTAGGGTAAAACTTTCTCTAGCCCAGTGGGTACTTCTGCCTAAACTACCTCTGTCTCTTTCTTCTTCCTTTTAAGAAAGTTATATCTCTTATCAGCTAATGAAGTAGTTTCTATAGTACTAATATTTGCCATTTTTAGTTTTGTGTATCTCTCCCTCTCTATTTCCTCCCTTTCCCCTGTCCCTCCCTTATACCTTTCTATCCTCTATGTTTTGTCCCTCCACTTGCCTGTCTACCACCCTATTTCTTGTCCTTCCCCGCATGTCTTTTCTTCAAGCCTCATTCCATCTTCCTGACCAATATTACTGAAGCTCCCTACAATTTACCAACACATTTAAGGACTGTAATCTGCATATGAGAGACAACATATGGCATAGATCTTTCTGAGCCCTGGTTACCTTACTTAGTTAGTATAATCCTTTCCAGATCCATCCATTTTCCTATGAATTTCTTAATTTCATTTTCTTGTAGTTGAATAAAACTTCATTATGTATATGTAACACATCTTCATTATTCATTCAGCAGTTGAAGAACTTCTGGGCTGATTCTATTTCCTAGTGATTGTGAAAGAGAAGGAAAAAAAAATAGTGGCTGAGAAAGTATCTATATATTAAACTGTAGGAGTTTTTAGGGCATATGCTGAGAAGTGGTATAGCTGGGCCTAAAACTATGTAGTAGCTTTAGTTTTCAGTCTTTGAGGCACCTCCATACTGGTTTCCATAGTGTCTATATCAGTTTATACTTCCACCAACAGTGCATGAGGGTTCCTCTTTTTCCACACCATCAACCAGAATTTTTATGATTTTATTTTTTGATGATAGATGATCTGGCAGGAGTGAGATGGAATCTGAAAGTCATTTTTAAAATTAAGAACATAGTTTGAATGGATACATCATGCATTGGTACCATCTCCCCCTCCTCCCTGTCCCCATTCCATAGGGGGTCCAATTCACTGGGATTGCTGGTATTGCAATGCCTCTGGGTATGGTGTCCCAACCTGTGGCTCTTACATTCTTTCTTCCCCCCTTCTGCAAAATTCCCTGAGTGTTGGTGGGTGTGTTTTAAGTCTACTTCCATGAGTTCTTAGGAGCCTCTGGATTTCTGCGTTGGTAAGTGTTGAATATCCTCAGTGTCTGTCTCCTTCAGCCTTGTGCTGACTGCCAGGCTCACCATGGAAGCACCATTCTTGCTTGTCTCCCCAGTTCTCCTGTGGTTTCACCTGGGCCTTGGCTGAGATGTGAGGGGTGGCTTATCTCCTCAGGTCTTGCCACCTTCTGAAAAAGAAAGATTCTCCAACAGAAAGTGAAGCCAGCATAGGGTAAATGTGATAAGCGTAATTAAGTTAGGGAGATATTGATGGATGTTGGTGCTTTTTTAGCCAGACTAGTAGGAGCTTGACATTGGAGAGCATAGTCTTTGTCTCCATAGAATTCTTTCTAGTTCCTTTCCAATTAGTAGATCTCTTAGCCAATCAGAAAGCCACCAAGGCTGTGTGCCACCATTTCACTTGTGTATACATTTTGTCGGGTGTTTGCTTCTGAGTAGCTTAGACCTCTGCTTGCTCAAACCCTTGTTGGCTACTTTCCCCCAGTAGCTTATCTAGCACTTTCCAGTACTACTAGACAGGCGGTCTGGGGACTTGCTCTCTTCTTAATTCCATCCAGGTCTTTCCATGCTCTGTGTCAGCAGCACATGGTGCCTTCAGCAATAGGGTCTTTACCTTTTACCTCAGGCAGGTAATCAAGTGCTTCGACAGAAGCCTGTCTTCTTCTGGGGACCTTGTTGTTTTCTCAGATCGACAGCTCAATGTGGGTAGCACCAATTTCTGGTACTTGGAGTTACAGGTCAGAGCCAAAATGTTTTAAGGTTAGGCTTCATCCCACCCTCTCCAGTCCCCTTCTTTTCAAGTGCTGCCCTGTACTCCTGTTGAGGGTTATATCTTTTAGTCTACCTTTAAAGAGAAAGGTTTCTATGGTACCAACTCATTTTGAGTTTAGTTTTGTATTTATTTCTCCCAAGCTTCCCTTTCCCCTCTCCCAAAACCCTTCTATCCCTATTGTCTTGGCCTCAAGTTGCCTATAAGGTATGTCAGCAACTCCAGTTGATCCAGGTTAGGAACCACAGATGAGTGAGAACATGTGGCATTTGTCTCTCCATGATTGTGTGTGCTGGCTGAGTATGATCTTTTTTAAGTCCATCCATTTTGCTGCAAATTTTATTGTACTAGTTTTTTTTCCTTACTGCTGAGTAGAATTCTGCAATGCATATGTACCACAGCTTCATTACCTGTTCATCCAATGATGGGCACCTGGGTGGATTGCAGTTCTTAGCTGTTATGAATTGATCAGCTATGAACATGGGAGAGCAAATATCTCTGTAGTGAAGCATGGAACATTTAGGGTAAATGCTCAGTAAAGGAATAACTGGGTATGTTGGTAGTACTGGAATTCATATGTAGTCTCAGGGTGGCCTCGAACTCATGGCAATCATCCTACTTCTGCCTCCCACGTGCTGGGATTAAAGGTGTCCGTAGCACCACACCCAGCTTCTGTTGTGGGTTTTTTTTTTTTTTGTTTTTGCATCATGTCCATCTCTCTTTTGAGGTATGATTTCAATTTGAGGTTTGATGTATTTATGCTTCCTGGAATTCATTCTTTCATTTGGTCAAGTCTTCATCAAGATTAGCCAGCTGGTTATTGAGATCCTCTATTTGTTGATTCACCTACAATTCATTTACCTCTCTTTTGAGACCTCTTAGGTTTTCTTCAGTTAAGTTAATCCAAGTGACAAAAGCTGTGCATTCTAAGAGATGATTCTCCTCAATTTCATTTATATTATTATTAGTTTTTTGATGATTTGCTTCCAGTTCAGCAATTCTCTTGATCAGGGTCACATAGCTTGTTGTGTTTTCATTTGGGGATTCCATTTCTATTGTTTTCTCTATTATTTCGTTTGAGGCTTCTATTGTGGGACTAGGCATCCTTGGTGGAGATCTCTCAGTTTTATGACTTTCATGGGATTTTTTGCATTGTGGTCTACCCATCTTGGGGTGAAAGTCTTATTATATTGAGGAGGAAGCAAGTATTTGTCCTTGTAGGATCTTCACTGAGTGTTAAATGTGACCCATATTGGGGTAGGGTGGGGTTATGCACAGATTGTGAAGGTTGCAAGAGCATCAAGGGTACCTGGGGAACTGGGAGATGGGCAACTGGGAGCTCAGCCCTACTCTCTCCAATTGCATACACTCTTCAGCACGGGGGAACCAGGGGCCAGGGAACTAGGACCTGGGAAGCTGTTAAGCCAAGAGCAAGAGGCCAACTCCCAACACATGCAGGGTGCAGGCCTCCCCAAGCCAGCAGCTGGGGTACTGATACCAGGAACTGGGAGGTTGGGAACAAACCAGGAGCTGCCTATTTACTCTGCAAGCCCCCTCTCAAAGTCATTTTAATTTGCGTTTCCTTGATAACTAATGATGATTAACATTATTTAATTCTTCGTAGGCTGTTTGTATGTCTTTCTTTGAGAATTCTCTGTTTAGTTCCTTGCTCTATTTTTTTGAGTGGATTGACTATTGTTTTATTGCTTAATTTTTTTAGTTCTTTGTGTAGCCTAGATATCAAACGTCTGTCAAATGGATAGCTGGCAGATCATGACTATAAACCTTTTAAAGTGAGATTTTTTTATCATAGAATTATTGATATGCTTGGGTTCAAGTTTGCCATTTTATTATTTGCTATTTTTTTCTTTTTCATTATTCTCTTTCCCCTCAAATTAATTCACTGGGACTATTTGAACATTTTTCCGCATTTCATTTTACTGCATTATTATAGTTTTCTACTATATCTGTATAGAGGTTTTAATGGTTTCTCTTGGAACATACTTATACATTTTTCCAGCATACTTTAATTTGGTCTTTTACGTATTCAAGTAAAATGTAGAAACATTACCATCATGCTTTCCCTGCCCTTCCCTCATTCAAGTCACAGTCATCTTTCTTATTATATCTTTATCCATTGAAAAATCCTGCTGGGCAGCTTATATACACATCTGAGTCAGGTACAAGGGGAGCCTATTACACAGGAGCAAAGAGGACAAGACTTTTTGGCCCAGGTCTCTGGTGCGCATGTGACAGGCTTCTCTCTGTGCCTAATCCAGATGCTCTTGTATGCTGGTTGCCCAGAGCAAGGAGGACTGGACCACTTGGCACAGGTTACCAACTCATGTAGTTCACCTGGCATAGTACAGACCCAGGCCCAGTGAGTTTATGGTTCCAGACACATGTTTGTTATTGGGGAAGTCTTGGCCCCAGCCTACCCAGTGTGCTCCAGTGGATCCAGGGTTGCTACATTCTCAGCAAGACAGTAAAGGAATTATCTCCAGATGGGCAAACTCCAAAGCAAAACAAATAACGCTAGAAGCCAAGGCATGATATCCCCACTAAGAATGCCTAGTCTCATAGTTGAAGCTTCCAGTGGGAGAACTATTTAGAGGAAACACCAGACAAAAATTCTAAAACACAATTATGATAAGCATATACCATGAATTTATCAAGGACATGAAAATGTGGCGTGAAATGCAAGAGAATTAGCTAGAAGATCTCAATAGATACCTGAATGAATTCCAAGAGGGAACAAACACATGGATGGATTCCAAGAAAACAGACCATCAGTTAAATGCCACAGGAAAGCCAAATTAAGAAAGGAAAATGAGACTCAATAAAGAGATGCTGGAGAGAAACTCAAAGGAAGTAAACAATGAAATAATGCAATTCAAAAGCTTCTAGGAAAGCCATGTATGTGGCATAGATCATATAGAGGGCAGAATGTCAGGACATGAGTACAGGGCAGAGGAAATAGACTGGGAGGGAAAAATCAATGACAAGTTTAAAAAAAAAACACATGTGAGCAGAATGTGGGACACCTTTAAAAAACCAAATGTTTAAGTCATGGGCATATAAGAAAGAGAAAAAAAAAAAGCTTCAGGTCAATGGCATAGAAAACATCTTCAATAAAATTAGAAAATAAACATTTCTAATCCTTTAGAAAGAGAAGCCCATCCATATACAAGAAGTATACAGAGTGACAAATAGACAGGAATGGAAAAGTGATTCCCCACATCACACTCTAGTTAAAACATTAAACGTAGAAAATGAAACAGGAAAGAGTACTGAAAGTTGCAAGAGAGAAACACCTTATCACTTATAAAAGTAAGCCCATTGGAATACTTGTCAATGGGAACTAAAAGCCAAGAGGGCTTACAATAGAGTGTTTCAAATACTGAAAGGCCATGGCTTCCAACCCAAACTATTATAACCAGAAAACTTATCTCTCACTATAGAAGGAGAAAGTAGAGCTTTCCATGATAAAATGCAGCTCTGTGAACATATGAGCACTAAGCCAGCCTTACAGAGAATACTCGCACTGAAGAGAAGAATAAACACACTCAAGAGACTACAGGAGGGGAAAATGATAATCAAAACTAGAGCAGTTCTTAAAGTAAATGCTAATCGAGAAAATGCCAAAATCCACAAAACCATCAACATGACAGAGATTAAGCCATACCTTTCAATGATAACTCTTAAGCATCAGTAGACTCAACTTCCCAACCAAAGGACATAAGTTGGGGTTGGAGAGATGGCTTAGAGGTTAAGGCTTTTGCCTGCAAAGCCAAACGGTCCTGGCTCGACTCTTCAGGACCCACGTAAGCCAGATGCACAAGGGGGCTCATGCATCTGGAGTTCATTTGCAGTGGCTGGAGGCCCTGGTGTGCCCATTCATTCTCTCTCTCTCTCTCTCTCTCTCTCTCTCTCTCTCGTGCACAAATAAATAAATAAAACAATTTTTTTTTTAAAAAAAGACAGGTTAACAGGCTGGATTAGAAAACAGGATCCACCCAGTGGATGTCTTTAAGATAACCACCTTACCATCAAAGACAGCAACCACCGTAGGGTGAAAGGATATGAAAAACATTCCAGGGCTGGAGAAATAGTTTAGCAGTTAAGGCCTTTGCCTACAAAGTCAAAGGATCCTGGTTTGATTCTCCAGGACCCACGTAAGCCAGATACACAAGGGGCCACATGCATCTGGAGTTCATTTGCAGTGGCTGGAGGCCCTGGAGAGCCTATTCTCTCTCTGTCTCCCACTCTCTGCCCCTTTCTCTCTCAAACAAATAAATAAATAGAAAATATTTTTAAAAAATATTCCAAACAAATGGAAATAGAAAACAAGCAGATGTGTCTATACTAATATCTGACTAAGTTGACTTTAAGCCAAGAGTAACCAAAAGAGATAAAGAAGGCCACTTTATAGTCACCAAGGGAACAATTCAACAAGGGGACATTACAATCCTAAATATCACACACCAAACACAGGTGTGCTGAATTTTATATAGCAAAATCTACTGATATAGATTAGGAGCAATGTAGCTTTCTTTTGGGGGGACATAGGCCTAAAGGAACATAGATATCACTCTGCCCTGGTAAAACTAGAACCCCAGTCTGATTGATTCTGATCCAAGATAATTACAAGAAGCAGCTTCCTGGTTCTTCCAGAACTTCCCCCGGCTTAGCATCCATGAGTGGGCCTTTTTGGAATTGCCACTGTCTTCTAGGGCCCAATGATCAATCAAGGTCCTTCATACACATTAGAACTTGACAATGAGGCTTGTCCTAATTGGATGCCTAATTTATAACAGGGCCTGAGCCAAGCATGCACATGAGATTTTTCTCTTCCCATCTGAAGGCCTTGGGAAAACAGCAACAATTCAGTCCTAAAAGTACCAGATGGACACTGGATTGATGGCCACAGCATTATGGTGGTCTCTTAACATTATAATGGACTGACAAGTTCCTACTACCTAGTGATGTCATAGCCCTCATGCTGGCCTGGCACAATGTATGACTTGCATGTTTGTGGTGATGCTGGGACAAGCAAGCCTACTGTTCTGTCCGTCATGAAAACTGCGGTACACACAGTTGTGTAGAGTACCTGAGCTTGATAATGATAATAAATGACTGTTGTACTGGTGGTTTATATATTTACTATGCTGTACTTTTATCATTATTTCAGAGTACACTCCTGCTTATTAAAAGATGTTTACTATAGGGCTAGGAGAATGGCTCAGCAGTTAAAGGTTCTTGCTTGCAAAGCCTGCTTGCCCAGATACAGTTCCGAGTACCCATTACAGGCAGATGCACAAAGTAGTACATGTGTTTGCAGCAACAAGAGGCCCTGGCACACCTATACTCACTCTTTGTCTCTCTCAGTATTATCAAATGGGTGGTTGGGAATAAACAAGAAAATGGCACCAAGAATATGGGGAAGTTTTTTGTTTTTTGTTCAAGAATCTCCCTAGAGACATGGGCATAAACAATATAAGGAAGGTTATCCACAAGTTTCTTGGAATATAAATGTTCTTCTAATCGTAATCTTTAATCTTTTAAAATGGCCATTGTGAGGTCAAGGCTTAAGTGAAGGGAGATAAAACTGACCAGAAAGATTGATGAAAGACTTTTTTTTTTTTTTTTTTAACAGAAAACCAGGCTCTTAGTTCATTGAAGCAAGAGAGGAAGCGTGACAAGTAAACTAGTGACAACTTTTCCTTCCACCAGAAAACTGTGGCCAAGAGAGTTTCCATCTTCAATGGACCACTTCGCTTTATGCATTTGTCTTTATGACTGTTTCCTCCCACATCAACTGGGGAGAAGTTATTCAGGCTCATTCTTACATGACACACTGTAAGGGATATAGACTAACAAATATTTTAAATTCTAACCACAACCTCCCTGTAAGAAAGGTGTGAGCAGTCAATGAGAGTTCTCAAATGAGTCTCTGTGTTTTGATCTTTTTTGATTTAAATGTTATATTTTTATTTATTTGAGAGAGAGAGAGAAAGACAGAGAAAGAAGGAGAGAGAGAGAGAGAGAGAGAGAATGAGTATACCAAGGCATATAGCCACTACAAATGAACTATAGACCCATGGGCCACCTTGTGCATCTGGCTTACATGGGTCTTAGGAAATTGAACCTGGGTCCTTTGGCTTTTCAGGCAGATACCTTAACCATTAAGCCATCTTTCCAGCCCTGAAGTGTTATTATAAAAACTTTTTTTTTTTTGAGAGAGAGAGAGAGAGGGAGAGAGAGAGAGAGAGAGAGAGAGAGAGAATGGGCATGCCTGGGCCTTCAGGTACTGCAAACAAACTCCAGGTGTGTGTGCTCCCTTGTGCACATGTGTGACATTGCATGCTTATGTCAATGTGTGCCTGGCTTACGTGGGACCTGGAGATTAGAATGTGAGTTCTCAGTGTCCCCAGGGAAGTGCCTTAGCCACTAAGCAATCTCTCCAGCCCTAAACATTTTGTTAACTCTTTAATTTTCAAACATATTCTATATATATATCTAGTTCCAATAATTAATGATCCATGGCATTTCTTATTTCTTCTGTCATGTCTCCCTCCCCATATTATTTGAAGTCATTTAAGACATTGTCATTTCAGTCATAAATATTTCATATGTATCTAAAAAAAGATAAGGAATTCTAAAAATCCTCAGTGTTATTATGAGACAAGCATTAAAATAAGGTTCTTAATTTGATCAAATATCTGACCAGTGTTCAAATTTGTCTCATGAATTGATTTTCCTGGTTTGATCAGGATTTCAACTAAATACACACTTGGTCATTGATTGTGTATAGTTTATTTCCCCTAATTTGACATAATACATACTTATTAATCTTTAGATAATTGTATATAGAGGTCTTGTATACTGAAAACCAAGCTTTCCCCAATGGTAACAACATATGTAACCAATGTACATTGTCAAAAAACAAGAAATTAGGTCAGACAGATGGCTCAGTAGTTAAAAGTATTTGCTTACGAAGCCTGACAGCCTGGGTTGGATTTTGCAGTACTCACATAAAGTCAGATGCACAAAGTGGTGCATGTATCTGGAGCTTGTTTGCAGCAGCAAGAGGTCCTGCCACTCCTTCTCTCTGTCCTCCAATATTTCTATCAACTAAATAAATATTTAACAGCCCAAGAAATTGATATAAGAACAATGCAATTAACTAGACTGCAGATGATATTCAGATTTTACTAGTTGAAAATGCATTTACCTTTCTATGATTTTTTTGTTGTTGTTGTTGAACCATTTGCCATTGTATCCTACATATAGCTGCTATAACCTCTATCCTAGACCAGATACAGAGCTATTGTCACCACAATGGAATTCTGTCCTGTTATTAGTCACACCCTCCTTTCTCTTCCCAACCTCTGAAAACCACTGTTCTGTTCTATATCTCTATAATTTTATTTGCAGAAAATGTTATATAAACAGAATTATGAAATATGTAAACTTTCAATATCTCTGGGTTTTTTGCAAGGTACTTATAAGGAAATTTTCCACATAGGCAGAGAATTTAGCTATGATCATCTTAGAAAATAAAGTGCCTTATCCACCAAGTGATGGCCATTGCAAATGGATGTTCATTTGTTCAACACACAGTTTGATTTGAGGGTGGGTTTGTAGCTTAATGACAGATAAAAATAATTGTGGTTTTTTTTTTTTTGCAATAATGGCTGTGTCCTGTGTTTTGTTTGGTCGGGTTGTCAGAATAGTGCCTATGAGACACAAAACCATTAAATCTTTCAGGAAGGGGATGTTAGGATTGGCCTGGGTTTCATTCCTAGCTCTCTTCTCTTCCCATGTCTGGGATCTGCTGACTCCACCCAGATAATCAGCCTGTCTTAGTTAAGTCAGGATCCTCCAACAAAATGCCATAAAGTGGGTGGCTTAAAAACAGAAATTTGTTTCACACAGGTCTGGAGGCTGCAGATTTTTTGATGTCTGGTGAGAGCCTGCTTTTTGGTTCACCATTGATGTCTTTGTCTTCACAACATAGAAGAGATTAGCTAGCCCTCTGTGATTCTTACAAGGCTACTAATATCAGTCATGAGGCTCCGCCCTCATGTCCAATCGCCTTTGAGAGGCTCCTCCTTCTAGTTCTACTACCTTGTAGGTGAGGAGTTCAACATTGAATTTCTGGAGACATCAGCATTGAGCCCATTGATGACTACCCAGGTTTTAGAACCAATGCTGACCTGAACAAATGTGACTTCAACTTGTCCTATAACCTAGCATTGAGAAAACCTGCACTTGTTAGAAATGGGTCTGGGACTGTGAGAGTGACCATATAATCTAACCCTTTAGTTTTTGATAACCTAGAGCTCACCTTCTAAAACTGTAAGCCATAACCCCAGGTGAAGTTGTATGACTAAATATGGTACACACACACACACACACACACACACACACACACAACAGTAAAAGGATTATGAATGTGAAAAAAAGAAAAATTAATTCAAAATCAAATGTGTAAGGAATCTGGGGTGTTTCTGGAAGTGCTTATGAGTTTGCATTTAAAAAATATTTTATTTATTTATTTGAGAGAGTAAGAGAGATAAAGAGGCAGGGAGAGAGAGAGAGAAAGAGAGAATGGGTGAGCCAGAGTTTCCAGCCACTGCAAATGAACTCCAGATGCATGCACCACCTTGCTCATCTGGCTTTGCGTAGGTCCTGAGCCGAACTCGGGTCCTAAGGCTTTGCAGGCAAGCACTTTAACCACTGAGCAATCTTTCTAGCCTAGTTTGCATTTTTTAAAAAAAATTTGTTATTTATTTATTTATTTGAGAGCAACAGAGAGAGAAAGAGGCAGAGAGAGAGAGAGAGAGAGAGAGAATGGGTGTGCCAGGGCTTCCAGTCACTGCAAACGAACTCCAGACATGTGTGCCCCCTTGTGCATCTGGCTAACGTGGGTCCTGGGGAATCGAGCCTCAAACCGGGGTTCTTAGGCTTCACAGACAAGTGCTTAACCACTAAGCCATCTCTCCAGCCCCAGTTTGCATTTTTTGACATTACTGCAGCCTTAGTTCTGAACATACAACAGGCACTCAGTACTGCGCATGCCGTCAACAGCACACAGCACAATGAGCCTTTACCAGCTTGCCTCAGATTTGCGACTATTATACGTAATGAATTGCACTGTTTTTACTGTGTATACAAAGTTTTCTGCTCTTAGAGAAACAGAATGATTTAATTATGAAAAACAAAGACTTTTAATATTTTCCTACCATCATTCCTCAGCATGTAAGTATCAAATTAGTTTATCTTTGGATTATATTGTATTAGAATGTTTGATTTTAAAACTTGCTCTTTGAGTTGCTGCTTGAGTTTCATAAACTTTTATTAAATGAACTTTGGCTCGGGATTAGAGCAGAATTTCCAACCATTTCTGAAATAACCCTAAACTTACTTTTGCCACATTTTGCTATATATTTATACACAGTGGCATTCTCAGCATTAATGATTGTAAAATCACAATCAGTCAAATCTGAAAAAAAAAACCTTGAAGATGGTCTGTGTTCTACAGCTTTCAAAATTTAGTTAAGATTTAATTCTTTATATAAAAATAAACATATCCATCTCGTTAGTATGCAACTTTCCTTTCCTCTTTGCCAAATGGTAAAATTATATGTATAACCAAAGAATTGTGTTAAAATAAATAAATTTATGATTGGTAACTATGTGAATTTTACATACACTCCCCCCCCCCCCACATATTAGTTGTTGTTTGTTTTTCGAGGTAGGGTCTCACACTCTAGCCCAGGCTGACTTGAAATTCACTGAGTAGTCTCAGAGTGGCATTGAACTCACAGTGATCCACCTACCTCTGCCTCCTGAGTGCAGGGATAAAAGGCATGTACCACCATGCCTAGCTTGTATATTTATCTTATATACATGCATTCCCAGGCTTGAGTAAAAAATTCACTCTAGAAAGAGGTCAACAGTTTAAGAAACCCTGATGTAGGGTACTATAGTCTAACTTTTAACGTTTTAGAAAGCTCTAGGTCCCTCTCCATCACTATAGGCCAACATATAATTATATTTTTTGACCATAGAGATCTTAAATTTTCTTCAAATAATTAAAACAAATCTGAATGTCACTCCCACCTTGAAAAGACCAGATTCCACCCTAATATTTACCTCTGTCATTGACCTCAAGGTGAAATCTAAATTTCTTTTTTTTTCCCAAAATTTTATTTATTTTCAAGCAGAGAGGTAGAGAGATAGAGAGGAGCGACACAGATAGAGAGAGAATGGACATACCAGGGCCTCTAGCCACTGCAAATGATCTCCACATGCATGTGCCCTTTGTGCATCTGGCTTATGTGGGTCCTGGGCTTCGCAGGCAAATGCCTTAACCGCTAAGCCATTTCTCCAGCCTGAAATCTAAATTTCTAGCATGACCTTTCATGCTTGGCATGACTTGGCTCTGCCTGCCTCGCTGGTCCCACTATAAACTCCTCTTTCAGTTCACAACCTGCATATCAGACACACTGAAATACTTACAGTTGACCATTCTAATTTTGTTGACCATTTATAATTCATTGTTTTCGACTCTTGTCTTCCACATGGGAGACCAGACATGATAAAGGCTTATTTCACTTCAGTGATGATCTCCAGTTCCATCCATTTTCTTGTAAACAACATATTTTCATTCTTGTTCACGGCTGAGTAAAACTCCGTTGTGTATATATGACATGTTTTCTTTATTTGTTCATCCACTGAAGGGTATCTAGACTGCTTCCATAATGTGGCTAACATGGATAGTGCTGAGATAAGCGTGAGTATATATGTATCTCTATAGCAAACCGACTTTGATTGTTTGGGAAAGATATCCAGAAGTGGTATAGTTGAATCATATTAAGTTCTAATTTAAAATTGTTCAAGACCCTCCATACTAATTTCCTTAGTGATTGGACTTTTCTCATATATGGATTGAGGAAAACAGTAGAACATGAAAGTATATGGATATGGGAAAGAAAATGAGCAATAAGAGAGGGTAATAGAAGGATAAATATGATCAAAATACATTGGGTCCATGTATGGTAATGTCACAATGAGGGGGCTGAGGAGATGCTCAGTGGTTAAAGATGCTTGTTTGTAAAACCTGCCAGCCAGAGTTTGATTTCTCAGTGCCTGTGTAACACCAGATGCCCAAAGTGGTGGGTGCATGTGTGTGTAGTTCATTTTCTGTGGCAAGAGACCTTGGTGTACCCATTCTCAAACTCACTCACTTTCTTAAGTAAACAAATAAAAATGTTAAAACAAAGAAATGTTATCATGAAATCCTTTACTCTGCATAATTAACATATGCTAATAAAGACCCCCCCATAATCCCTCCTATCTTTTATATAAAGACAAGATGTCCTGTGTTCATCAATTTATTTCCAATGCTTCTACAGCATATGGAACAATTAGTATTTAAGAAATGAATTACAAGGCCTCCCTCCTTCTTCCTTCCCTCCCTCCTTCTATCCCTCCTTCCCTCCTTTCTTCCCTTCCCTTCCCTTCCCTGCCCTTCTCTTCCCTCCTCTCCCCTCTTCTTCCCCTTCCCCTTCCTTCCTTCCAATCAATTCATTTATCTCCCAACAAATGAGCATTGGCTTTTGAAAGGAATATAGACAATTCTGTTAGTTTACATTTTTAAAGGTAGAGTGGTGTGTTTGGACATATGACAGGAAGGAAGTCTGCATATTCATGGATTCAGTGAGGGATTCGGTCCTACCCAATGCAGGGATTTGAACAAGCTTGTCATCTTGTCCTTCATCCAGTTCTCCCTCTTGTGATTATATCTTTGTGTTGATCTTATGGGTTTTGATGAGGGATAGATTTATCCTTCCTTCAGTTTTTGCAGGTGTCAAAGACCTCCTAATTCATCCCTAAAAGGCAAAGGACTTTTGTTCCTTTCTTTCTTGATTATATCCCAAAATACTATACAGACTATTGGAGGGCTAGGTGGTGTCCTTGAAGAGTTGGCCTTCGAAAGAAATAAAGTAAAAGTTATATTATTGAAGACTTCAGTGACACTTGCTGCCTTTGTTCTGTAGAAATCGTCTTCATTACAGAAAAGCTATTGCCTAAACAAGTGATAATTGTTACCTGCTAGAGAAAGAGTGTTCTCAGGTGTGCCATGGTGAACCGGGTTCCTTGAACCTAGTCTCTAGCAGTGGAGAAAATCCATGTACAGACAGAATAGACTCTTTTATTTAAAAAAATAATTTATTTTTGACAGTTTTATATATGTACATAACGTACTTTGATCATGTTCACCTTCATTACCCTCACGTCCTCACAGTCCTTATTCTTCCCAGTAATCTTCCCCCTATTTTCATATCTTCTTGTGACTTCAATTCGAGTTGCTCACATGAACATGGGTAGGGGTTATTTACTGGAGCATGGGCAGCTCACCAGTAGCTATACCACTGAAGAAATGGACTCTTCTTTTCCGGGAAACCATGGACTGCTAATAGCTCCTGGGGCATTTCCCCTGGAGCCTTTCCCTGACCCATGACGGAATGTTGACTAGTCCATTCTTATGCGGGTCTTGTCCAGGTAACCACAGCTGCTATGAGCTTGAGCTACTCTTTTTTAAAATTATTTATTTGATATATAGAGAGGGTCAGAGAGAGAATGGATGCAGCAGGGCCTTCAGCCACTGCAAACAAACTCAGGACGTGTGCGCCCATTTTGCACATGTGTGACATTGCATGCTTGGGTCATCGTGCGTCTGGCTTATGTGGGACCTGCAGATTCGAACATGAGTTCTTAGGCTTTGCAGGCAAGTGACTTAACCACTAAGCCATTTCTCCAGCCTGAGCTGCTCTATAAGAAAGGTGATGTTTCATCTTGTTTTCTAAAATTTAATTTTTAATTTTTATTTTTATGAGAGAGAGAGGGAGAATAGGCACACCAGGGCCTCCAGCCACTGCAAACAAACTGCAGATGCATGTGCCACCATGTGCATCTGGCTTAAATGGGTTCCAGGGAATTTAACCTGGGTTCTCAGGCTTTGCAGGCAAGTGCCTTGACCACTAAGCTGTCTTTTTGCTTCCCCCCTTTTTTACTATCCATTTTCCATTCTGGGGACATTATGGGCAGGTCTAGGTAAGAGGTAGGAATTAAGAAGTTGTGAGTTTGCTTGCTAGTACTGGAAGTCAAAGGACAGTCACCTTATCCATTGGAAGTCAAGTTGGAAAGGCCTTTTATCCACTTAGAAAAGATAGTATTTATTATTATTATTTTTGTTTATTTATTTTTTAGAGAGAGAGAGAGAGAGAGGGAGAGAGAGAGAGAGAGTGAGAGAGAGAGATAATGGGCACTTCAGGGCCTCTAGCCACGGCAAAACAGCTCCAGATGCATGTGCCACCATGTCATCTGGTTTACGTGGGACCTGGAGAATCAAACCTGTGTTCTTAGGCTTCGCAGGCATGCACCTTAATCACTAAGCCATCTCTCCAGCCCAAAAAGATAGTATTTGATACTTTAAGAATACTATGTCTTATAGCAATACTACATACTATAGCATTATAAATTACTATGTAAAGTAGAAAGGTATGTTTAATCTGTTTTTTAAAAATGCCTGGTCTTCAGTATTTTGTTCTAAATACCTCTAAACATTTTAGGATAGTAAATAAATCATGCTATTTTTATCTAAATTGATTGAATACTGTGTGAATTATGATGAAAAGATTTTGAAAGGCCCTTTGCCTATGATATGTCTTAATTTTCATTTTCATGGAGAAGGTGACTTTATAATGACATCTATTTTACATAGGATAAAAATTGTTCATGAACAATGTGATTCTATCAGTAAATCATATTTTATCTATCACTCTCCTTCCCTGTGTTCAGAGCCAGGGGAATAATTTTTGGGCAATGGATGGAACCCAGTAGATTTCGTTCTCTAATGGGGCAGCAACTATATCTACTCCATTGACTCATGTAGCACCACTGTCTGATAATGGTGATGGATAATTTTTATTGTAAGTATCTGATAGACATTGTGTTAATGTGTGTTAATTCACTTAATCCTCTCAACAACTCTAGGAGGCATATTTGTTTCTTCACCCTTGTAGGTGAGGAGCCTGAGGCTTATAGACTTGCTGTCTCCCCAGCCTGCCATCTAGCAGGGGATGGGGCCAGATGTGAGCTCTGGAAGTCTAAGTACAGGGCTTAAGCTCCTGCCATGGTGCCAGGTAGTCTGGCATGGCACTGGCAAATATGCCCAAGGCCAATGTTTGTTGTATAGATAAATCAGAGGGGAGCATGACCTGAAGTGATTAGTTCAGGGACTCAGAGGGGTGTGGTGTATGCCTGCGTATGTGCATACGTGGGAACCCCTACACTTATCTGTGGTATGGAGTACTCATCTGCAGTGACCTGAGGGGAAGGGTGGGTGTCCTCCTCCATTGCTTGTCTACTTATTCTTTTTTTTTCTTTTTTTTTTGAGATAGGGTCTTCACTCCAGCTCAGGCTGACCTGGAATTCACTATGAAGTCTCAGGGTGGCCTCGAACTCACGGTGATCCTTCTACCTCTGCCTCCCGAGTGCTGGGATTAAAGGCGTGTGCCACCACGCCTGGCTACTTATTCTTATTTGAGTGGATTCTTTTACTGATACAGGAGCTGGCCATGTGTTCACTCCCCTCGTGGGACTGGGGCTACACATGCGTGTGGCCATGCCTAGCTGTTTGTGATTCTGGGTCATGCTTGCACAGGAAGCTCTCTCACTGAACCATCTCTCCAGCCCAGATGAGTGATGACTGATGTCGCCACCTCAATCCTCCTAACACTAGCCCAGTGACGGAGACAGTGAAGAAATTCTTTGCTTACAGAAGTGGGGTGTGGTTAGAGCATTGGGCATGGAAGGAAATAAGTTTGTTTGCCATTTGCCATTTTCCAGCAGCATGCAGTCCCTCTCTTGAATGATCATAGCACTTACGTTCTATCTCCTCACCTTTGTAGTATTTTCCTACTAGAGTGTGATTATTATTATTATTATTATTGTTTTTTAAATGCCTTTTATTTTTATTTTTAAAATTTTCTTTATTTATTTGAGAGAGAGAGAGAGAGAGAGAGAGAGAGAGAGAGAGAGAGAATGGGCATGCCAGGGCCTCCAGCCACTGCAAACAAACTCCACATGAAGGTGCCACCTTGTGCATCTGGTTTATGTGGGTCCTGGGTAATTGAACCTGGGTCTTTTGGCTTTGTAGGCAAGTGCCTTAATTGCTAACCCATCCCTTAAGCCCATTTTTGTTTTTTTTGAGGCAGGGTCTCATTTAGCCCAGGCTGATCTGGAACTGACTATGTAGTCTCAGGGTGGCCTCAAACTCACAGTGATCCTCTTACTTCTGCCTCCTGAGTGCAGGGATTAAAGGCGTGTGCCACCATGCCCAGCTGGAGTGTGGTTTTTGAAACCAAGATCTTTGATGCTTATTTATTGCCTAAAAATTTAAGTCAAAAATTACTGTGTATATTAAATGTATTTCAAAAATGCTTTATTTAAACATTTTAATTTTATTTATTTACAGGAGAGAGAAAGCGGCAAGTACAGAAAGAGAGAGAAAGAATGGGCATGCCAGAACCTTCAGCCACTGCAAACAAACTCCAAACGCATGCACCACCTAGTGCATCTAGCTCACATGGGTCTTGGGGAATTGTATCTGGGTCCCTTGACTCTGCAGGCAAATGCCTTAACCGCTAAGTCATATCTCCACCTCTTAGACATATTTTAAAATAGCTTTTAAACATTTTAGTTTGATTTCAGAAGTAAAGAAAAAGAGCAAAGCTAGGACATAGAGTTCTTTATGTCCCACAATTTCCTGTCTTGTTATCTCATATACTCTTATGGTAAACCTGTCACAACCAGTAAGTCAGTATCAATTCATCGTTACCTAGACTCCTCTATTTTGATTTTTCAAATCAAACGTTTTCTTAATGTCTATTTTGTATTCCAAGATTCTTTATATACCATATCACATTTAGTTACTGTCATAGTCAGTTCAATTCTGTTGGGATGAACTTCCAAACAGACACAGTTTATGGGAGGAAGGGATTTATTTGAAACTTACAGATCCAGGGGAAGTGCCTGATGGCAAAAGAGGTTGGTCTCCTTTCACAGATTCAAGGAGATAGAAAAAACAAAACAAAACAAAACAAACCACTACCAGAACCATGAAAAGCCAGCCCACTCTGGGAATGCCAGGCAGAGCTCAAGCACTCTGCATACCTTTAGACTGAAAACAGATCTCCTCCCTGTAACAGCTTTGTGTGGACCCCAGGATACCCCCCCCCCCGTGATACCTCCTTCAGCCAGGCAGTTGTAAATCCAAGTTTTTTTTTTTTAAAAAATTATTTTTATTTATTTATTTATTTGAAAGAGGGAGAGAGAGAGAGAATGGGCGCACCAGGGTCTCTAGCCACTGCAAATGAACTCCAGACAGGTGCACCCTCTTGTGCATCTTGCTAATGTGGGTCCTGGGGAATTGAACCTGGGTCCTTTGGCTTTGCAGGCAAACACCTTAACCACTAAGTCTTCCCTCCAGTCCAGAAATCCAAGTTTTAATAAAAACACCTGAGTCTATTGGGGGACATACATTCAAACTGCCACAGCTACTATGTCTCCTTAGGTTCCTCTTGGATGCAGTAGTTTCTAAGCCTTTTATTTTGGAGAGAGAAAGAAAGCGAGAGAGAGAGAGAGAGAGAATGCACGAAGTGTGTAGCATGGGCATACATGTGCCACGGCAAGCATGTGGAGGTCAGAAGACTACTTCAGGTGATGGTCATTGCCTTCCACCTTCCTTTGAGGCAGGACCTCTCATTTTCTTGCCCACCGCTGTGTTTGCTAGGCTGGCTGTCTCATTGCCTTCTGGGTGATTTTCGTGTGTCCGCCTCTCTTCTTGCCCTAGGCAGTCTGGGATTACAGATTTCAGGGATATGGTTTCCAGCATGTTGTGTTCATTCTAGGGATCTGGACTTAGGTACTCATGCTTGAGTGGCAAGCTATTTGTCCACTGAGCCATAGGCCAGCCTGTTATTATTTTTTTTCTCTTTTGTCTCCAGACAAGATCTTACTCATGTATTCAAGGCTCGTCTTGAACTTGTGATCCTTCTGTCTCTTTAACTCCCAAGTACCTTACAAGTGTGTACCCATCTGCCCTCGCCCCTAGCCCTTTCCTCTGTTTTGATGAATACTGGTTGGACATTTTGTAGAGTAGAGTTTGTTTTCTGCTTTTTCCAGTTTTGATTGGGTTCTGGGTTTGGGGAGGAACACTCCGCAGTAGAAGCACCGTTCTCAACACGCCATGCCAAGGGCACATGCTGTCAACCTGACTTAATGTTGAGGACCTTGGCCATGATATCCAGACTGGTGGAGTGTCTGCAAGGCTTTTCTGCTGTAAATCCAGTTTTCAATTCTCCCTTTGTTGTCATCTTTAAGCACAGTCCACATTTAAGGGGTCCAGAGCTGTGCTCCACCTTTGAGAGGGGAGTTTATAATACATAAATTGTTTGGAATTTTTCTGCGTGGAATTTTTTTTTTAACTTTCTTCCATTTACTCAGTCACTCATTCACATCAGAATGACTCAAAGGATATTCATTTTATCTCCTGGCTACTTTACTCCAATACCACATTATCTATCTTATTGTTCAAATTATTCCACTTTGGGCCATTGGGAGTTCTTTCCATTGGCACCCATGTCTTTCTGACATATCTCTAAGGCTTTGTGTTTGAGCATTTTGACCTCCTGGCACTATAAGATGCTCTAGGCTCATCTTGTCTTTGCCCTGCCCCATCCTGAGAATCAGTTGCTTCTCTAAGAAGCCTGGATTCCTTTTGCTGTGTAATGGGATTAGAGACCAAGACCTGAATGCTGGGTGTGCATGTTACTGTGTTATGGCTACTTGGCCTGCTCAGAAGTGCAAACTCATGCATATGAACATAGCTATAGTTATTTTCATACTCAGCCATCAGTAACTCCGTTAAGCTGGCATGAATTTCCACTGTATCTGCAACTGTAATTGGGCACCATATGGTAAATTCTAACCTTGGTCTTTCCTTATCTTTAACAGCCAGAAACCTGGCTTCACCCTCCCCTCCCCTGTCATTCACTTACTTGTTCAACCTTGGCACATGAGGTTTCAGAATTATTAACCCATATTTCCATGAGAAAGAACTTTATAGATTAGAGCACAGTTCAGGGTTTATGTATAGTTCTATTATATGTAATTTAAAGTATTTTTCCCTGAGATCTTTTGCATTCAATGCTGGATAGATAATTGTTCTTTCTTTTTTCTTTCTAATTTTTTTTAATGAAAGGGTGTTGGATTTATTTATTTATTTATTTATTTATTTATTTAAATGTGACAGACAGAGAGAGAAAGAGGGAGGGAGGGAGAGAGAGAAAGAGAGAGAGAGAGAGAGAGAGAGAGAGAGAGGGAGAGAATGGGCGTGCCAGGGCCTCCAGCCACTGCAAATGAACTCCAGATGCATGCGCCCCCTTGTGCATCTGGCTTTATGTGGGTACTGGGGACTTGAATCTGGATCATTAGGCTTTGTACGCAAGTTCCATAACCACTGAACCATCTCTCCAGCCCCTCTTTTTTTAAACAATATTGTTTTAATATGAACACATGTAATGCCATTAAAAAAATACTACGGGGCCTGGGAGATGAGTCAGCAGTAAAGCACGTGCTTTGCAAGCGTGAGGACCTAGGTTCAATCCCCAAGACCCACATAAAATACTGAGTGAGGCGAGGCAGGCCTGTCATCCCTACACTGAGGAGGCAGAGATAGGGGAATCCCTAGGTCTTGCTGGCCAGCTTGTCTAGCCTAATTGGTGAGCTCCAGGCCAATAGGAGACCCTGTCCCAATGGAGGTGGATGGTGTTCCTAAGGATTATACTTGAGGTTGCCTTCTGGCTTCTACTCGTATGTGCATACATGTGTACACATACAAATACACACACACACACACACATACATACACATATAGGCATACATACATACATGTACACATATGCATAAAGTAGTTAATACTGTTAATTTTATATTACATATATATTTATTTATTTATCACAATAAAATATAGTTTCACTTTCCTTCAAATGCTGCAATAAATTCATTCCCAGCCCTGGATTATTATCAACATATTTTTAGAATGAATCAAGAATTTGCATCTTTTTTCAAGGTAGGGTCTTGCTCTTGCCCAGGCTAACCTGGGATTCACTCTGTAGTCTCAGGGTGGCCTCAATCTCATGGTGATCCCCCTATCTCTGCCTCCCAAGTGCTGGGATTAAAGATATGTACCACCACGTCTGGCTAAGAATCTACATTTTAAACCAATTTCCCAAATGATAAGGAGCCCCTGATGCTACTAAAGGACCTTTGCTAAAACCAATGAGAGCATGCACTTGGGAGATGCTGGACTCTTGAGCTGCTCTGGCAGTACAGTGGCAGATGTAGGGTCCTCTGACACTCGCTGGTATGCTGATGGTCTCCTCCAGATGATGAGCAGAGCTGGGTCCTTGGCTGTAGGCTTCTCCAGAAGCTCTACAAAGCCTGGTTCTTCACCAGCGGCCCAGCCCTCCTGTGAGTCTGACTCGGCAGCTCCAGCTTTGAGCTGCCCAGGCATCTCCCACCAGGGCTATGCTGAGTTGCCAAAAACTCCTGAGCTCTGCCTCCTCCACCTTCGGCATGATCTAAGCATGTCAGAGTTGCCACATGAAAGAGAACAGCTTGTTTCTCAGAGCAGGGTGCCAAGTGGATAACCAAATATCATCCTCCCAGTCCATAATAAAACCTCCATTAAATGTTTTATTGCATCTCTCAGTGTGTAGAGCAGGCTTGCCTTGGACAGAGGACAGTTGAAGGAGGTGCCATCTCAGGTCCTCAGTCCATTGCCTAAGGCTGTCTCCTCTGACACCTTGGAGGGCAGTTAGTTGACTGGCAGCAAGCGGGGCTTTCATTCCTAAACCTGACCTGGCCTGTGTAATTAGATGCTCTGCCTAAACCCTGTCTCATGGCTGAGTCACCCAGAGGAGGGCATAGCTGCGAAGTCCTGGGAAATCTTGAAACCATCTGTCTGCCCATTCCTTAGTGGTGAGAGCATGTGTCTAGAAGGGAAACTATAGGGAGACTCAGATACTATATGGAGAATCCTTTAGGTCCTCTCAAATTGCTCTTATCTGCATCATGTAGTAGGGACTAAGAGAACTGCATTTGTGCTTGTATGGGTTAGATTGGTGCATCCTACCTCTGCGCTGTGCTGACTGGTGCTGTGGAGTAGGTAAAGGAAAGATCATTGATACTTACATGAGAGCATGTCGACAGATCCTTGTGCTCTTAAGTTGAGAAGACAAAGATGGCAACCACTAGGTACTCAGGACAGGTCTTGGAGTTAGAAGACAACTTAGCCACTCGTTTGGCTGAAGGTTCTTGGGAAAGATATGAACCTTCTTTGATTTTTCTCTTTCTTCTAAAAAAAATGATGTTTATGATCTGGGGAGATGGCTCAGTGATTAAAGATACTTGTTCTGCAAGCCTGCTGATTAGAACTTGAATCCCCAATACCCATGTAAGTGAATACACAGCAGTACGTGTATCTGTAATCCCAATGTGCCTGTAGCATTGAGAGGTAGACAGGAAAATGCTGAGCCCACAAGCCAGCTAGCCTCACCTTCCAAAGGGCAAATAACAACAGAGACTGTCTCAAAACAAGGTGGAAAGAGAGGATCAACACCCAAGGCTATCCTAATCTTTGCACATGCTCAGTTGCATGTGTGTGCACACACACATGCGTGTGCATGCACACACACAAATAATAACAAATAAATACAGTATTTAAAGATTAACATAAAATCAAGTAAGTAAATGGCTGAGTTTATTTTGTAAATTGTCGTCTTTTTAGACCAATGTGCTACATATTAGACTGGAAATTAGATAGTGTGTAATATCATTCTACCTTTTCCAATATGCGCTAACCATCCCTTCCCCTATGAACTTGCTTTTGGTGGTCTTCCCTGTTGACTACTCATTCCAAATCCCTTGCACATGCACACACCTCAGCAACATTGAGAATTTGCTTGGTCAGCTTGTCTCAGACATTCTACTTTGTGAGTCATTCCTTCCCAGAACTCTTTCATACCCCCGCCCCCAAGTCTGGAGAAGCTTTCTTCTTGATCACCACCTTCATCCAGAATGCCCTGACACCTTGGGGTTTTTCTATAACAACCCTATGCTTGTTTCAGGGTCCATATCCCTGCTTGACCACAGCCATGGCCATTTCAGCCATCACTGAGTTCCTTTCTTGTGAAGCTTCATCTGTGGGCCATGCTGCAGCCTTCTGGTGATGGCACCTTCATACAGGACAGTCTCTCCAACAGAGCTGTATGATCCACACTGAATTTAAAAAGAATGTAATGATGAGGCTGTAACATCAAAGTTACAGGGACCCAACTTCTTCCACATTTTTGGCATAAGTTCATTAATAAATTCTAGCTCTACCTTTCAGCTGTGATTGCTTATTTCCCACCATGTTATAGACAAAGGAAGTTTTCCGTGTAGGCCCCCTTCTGTCTTCTATCTCCTCTAGCTCCTCTGCTCATTTCAGGATACTTTTAGAAAGCTGTTTTCTTCTCCTCCTCTTTCTTCTCACTCTTCACCTTTACTATGAATTCAGATGCCTAGGAGTTGTCTAGCATCCAGTGTAGTATGGAGAAGTCAGGATATAGTAGCTCAGACATCTAGAAGACTCTCAGTGGTGTCTGAGGAGAAAGGTCTGAAGGTTGTTGATTTATGAATCACTTACCTGGGTAGTCACTACACAGTATCCCTCATAGTTGCAACACTTGAAGTCCTGGAAATGAATGAAGCAAGCCATAGACTCTGAACCAAGACTCTTTTAAGGAATATGACATCTGGAATTCTCTCTACTTGACAAAGGAGCGTAGAACCCATATTCAGATACAGAATGGTCATTTTCCAGTACTATCTCTGCTACTTGACAGCTGTGGGTTTGATGTATTTTCTTGATTTCTCCAAGCCTTTGCTTCTTCTGATTGATTATAATATATTTCAAGGGGTTACTTAATCTTAACCATACAAGTGTACACACTAAATGTTAGCTATTTTTACTTTGGCTGAAAGATTTTTCAAGTTTTACAAGCAAATTAATGACCTTGAAAGTATTCACTCATCTTCACTTTTGCTTCACTCAACCTCAGTTTTCTTCCTTCCAACTAAGGCCAAACTCTTGGGAGAATGTTATTTAACATCCTCATTTTCTTACCATCCAAGTCCTTACTTTTAAAACCACATTTCTATTTTCATAACTCAAGGAGGCTTCACATTGTGGCATGTTGGCTAGCCCTGCAGCCTCTTCTGAGGACTCTTTTCTCTTCCCTAGGCTTGGCACTGTCAGAGGCCCTTCTTCAGAGAAGTCCTCTCTTTCTTGGTCATTGCTTGACTTATAGGTCAAGAATTACAGGTCCTCTGCTGTCATTCTTTGGGTCTTTGACTTTTTCTTTCACTCTTTTTCCTTTGATCACATTTTTCTAGTCAGCTCTTGGTTCTTCTCAGCTCTCTGCCTTTCTAAATCTCCCTCATGGAATGGGCGGTCAAGCCAGTGCTTGAAGTATGGTTACTGAAAGATAGGCTTATGGGATCCAGCTCTGTTCAGAATCAGAGTCAGAACCAGTTGTATATTGGACAGGTAGGGGAGACAGAGATAGAGATAGATAGATAGATAGATAGATAGATAGATAGATAGATAGATAGATAGATAGAAAATTGAAACCATTCAGTGGAAAGTGCTCTTCCCATATTTTTCTTGTAACAGGTCCCAAATACAACCTATGACTTCATTTGATCTTAGCTGCATTTCTTCCTCTGTAGGCACCATAGCCACATCTTACAGTAGTGTGGCTGGGTTTCAGTGTCAAGTAAGGCACCTCTGTGAGGACTTCCAAAGGTCATTTTGCCTTTGCATTGACTTTTGGAACTACTTTGGAACCTAACACCTCCCATCTACCAAAGGCACAGTGACCTGAGTTCCAACATAGATTTTTTGACTCATCTTGTGGTGCATCTTTTCTCCTGGGCTGTAGATCCTGATCTTGCTGTGATAGACTCAACTTGTTTAAAAATAATTTTATCTTCCCTTCACTCTCCCAGTCCTGTGCCTTCTGTGTTCTCTCTACTGGCACATTATAGAAAATGTTGAAATCATTTTTTTTTCCTGTGAACTATTATTCCCCACATAACAACTGAGCACTTAATGGTGGATCATGTGATATTTCAATACATGTATGCAAAGTGGAGAAATCAACTTGGGACTATCTGCATCTCTATCACATTAAACATTCATCAATTACTTGTGTCAAGTACATTGAAAATCCTCTGTTTTGAAGTACATAATAGGTTATTGCAGCTTGATGCAACAGCCCACCAGAGGTTATTCCTCCTATCTGCCCGGAGTGTCAGTCTCTCTATATCTCCTCTCCTCCCATCCTTCCTTCTCTAGCCTCTGGGACTCACTATTTTACTCTTCATTTCTAGGAAGTTGCCTCTTAGATTCTATAAGGACATGAGCCCATGTGGTATTTCTCTTTTGATCATTGCAGTGTTTATGGTCCTTTAATCCTTAGAGCTGTGCTGAATTCTCTTCTGAACTCTGTTAGTAGTTCTCCAACAGGTATCCTCCCTCAGTTCCTCCACCCTCCCATCCTCATTCCAACTCCTAGCCAGGAAGCTTTATCTAAACAGCAGGGCTGATCCTACCACTCCTTGGCTCAAAAGCATTTCTTGACCCTGAACTCAACACTGACTGAGGTCCCGAAGCATCAACTTGTGCCCAGATGCAATGCCACTTCTCTGTTGTCAAGGCTTTGCTCACGCTGCCCGCCTTTTCTCCTCCTCTGAATGCTGAAATCCTTCCTAACTGTCAGGGCCTATCGGATGGCACCTCCTTTATAATGCCTTCTCTGATCCCTTAGGTGCAGAATTACTCACTTCCACCTGGCCTCTGGTTGTGCTCTGTTTTTGTGATGAGAACACAGTTTGGCCAGTGGTCGTCATGAAGGGCATCTGTCAGGTGGTGAGCAGGGTCCCAACCTTTACATTTTTGTCATCCTCATGGCCCCCTGTCTTCCTGCGCCTATCTGAGGTCCTAGTTAGAGATTTGTGTACAGGTGGATTTCCACAAATATTTGCTACTGGGGATTAGAGATTTGTTCTGGATGTTGTTAGACTGAAAGATTTTTAGGGGGCAGGTGGGATCCTTTTGAAAATAATTTCTAAATCTTTATGTTGTTAGGCAGCTCAGGCTTTGGGAGGAGGAGATCCTGATGCTAGCTGACTGCTGTGTGACACCCCCAATTCAGACACACCTTCTCCTCTGGAATCAGTTGCCCAAGACTAACTGGATTCAGAGTCCATATCGTCTGATCCTAAGCTGATAAAGACTGAATAAATGTGTCCTGATCACTAGCAAAGAGGAGTTACACAAGATGCCCAGCAGCACACAGAAAATCTCCAGGGAGGAATGGACAAGCTCCAAGTTCTCTTTAGACTTGTCACAAATACCAAGAAATAAAATGTGATTTTGCTCGACATGGTGGAGCACACCTTTAATCCCAGCATTCAGGAGGCAGAGGTAGGAAGATCATTGTAAATCTGAGGCCAGCCTGAGACTACGGTGTGAGTTCCAGATCAGCCAGGGGGACAGTAAGACCCTACCTCATAACCCTCCCCCAAAAAGGTGATTTTGAAAATCATATGTATTCTCTCCTTAAGTGGCCATTTTTTGTTTTATTTTTTCTTATTTTATTGACAACTTTGTGTGTGTGTGTGTGTTTACCACGATCCTAATCCCCTCCCGACTCCACTGAATCCCTTCTTCTATCCAGTTATCTTGATGTATGATCCTCATTGTATTTTAGGGGGATCCATAAGAGCTAAAAAGAATAAAACCTAACTTCTTCCTATAAAATCGGTTTGACACAACCTTGTCTGCTATTGAAGAGCTCTTTGGCTGAGTTTGCAAGCAGGAGGGGCTTGAAAAATTTGTGGTGGTGGCAGCGGCAGCGGCAGTGGTGGCAGTAGTGTGTGTGTGTGTGTGTGTGTGTGTGTGTGTGTGCACGCGGAGATTTGAGAGAGAGCTGTTTATGATTGCTTTTCAGACTTGCTCACTCCTAGGCTCTTCTGTTTGTGAAAGTAAAGGGTGGCTTTCAGATTCAAGGCCTCTTGGATTCATTCTAGACGTCAGCCTTGTTCCATCCCTCCATCCTGTTTCTATTCCTTCATTCCCTTTCCTGATGGGTGGAGGTCTGGGTTGCTTGCCCTCTTGTTGGGGTCCCCAGGGAGAAGCATTTCCTCTCCTCTTTTGTCCCCAGCTCCTAATGGTTAAGATTTTGGCAAGGCATATGGGTAGATCGGGTAGAGGCACTCCATCTTCTCTGTGCCTCTTCTGCAGTGCTCAGAGCCCTGGAGTGAGACTGAACCTGACCTCACTACTGCCTCAGCTCCCTGCAAAGCACTGCATCTTCAGCCTTCACAAGCCACCAATCTCTTCCTGCTTGAAGCTCTGTTGAACATTCCCTTCATTTCCTTTAGCTTTTCCTTGACTGTCCACCAGGGCCTGTTGATGGATGTGTTTGTAAGTGTTGTTCTTATTGATGTGAACACAGGACTCATAAGGCCACAGAAGAATTTGGTGAGAAGTGATTTGCTGGGAGCTAGGAGATCCAGACTTTGATGGTGACAGGGTCACATATATACTTAATTAGCAGAGTGGGAACTCAGGCTTCCTGACCCTGCGTGGTGCTCTTCTATTCTAGGGAGCAACCAGACAGGATGCAATGTTACAAAGTGAGAGTAAAAGTATCATATACAGGGCTGGGCATGGTGGTACATGCCTTTAATCCCAGAACTTGGGAGGCAGAGGTAGGAGGATTGTTGTGAGTTCAAGGCCACCCTGAGACTACATAGTGAATACCAGGTCAGACTGGACTAGAGTGAGACTCTACCTTGAAACCACTCCCCCCCCCAAAAAAATCATATACAGGATAGAGCTCTTGACACCAGAGTACTTCAGCAGAAAATTGAAAGTGGTAAATTCTCATAGGTGGTCCTAAGACTTGTCATGGATTTATTGGCAATCCATATTCTTACATGTGAGGAAGAGGGATTAAGGAGAGATGCTATCCTCCTGGCTTATAATGCTCCCTGAATACTTTCTTGTGAAGGTCAGTTATCACAGCTTACCTCCTCTCCTGAGCTAGCAGGTCAGGCAGGAGGTAGAGCCTTGACTTTGGAGGGAATCTGTGATTCTTTGGAGGAGACAGGTATTGTCATGGAGGTAAAGGTAATGGAAGAGTCTGACCCTGGCTGACCAGTGAGCTGAACAGCCAGTTGTCATTAAAATGAGAGCAAGCCACCCACCCAGATAGTACTTAGCACTGACCCTGGGTACTGTTAAGGAACTGCTTCCCTGTTTAGCTGTGCCCTTTGTCAAGTGTGGGGCGAATACAGAAAAGAAGGGCTGAATGACCGGTGGGAGCAAGCTATGTCCAAGGAAAAGGGTCAGAGCTTGGAGTGGGGAAAGAATCAGGAACAGCCCTTACCCAGCAGGTGTGGGTTGCTCAACAACATTTCAGGCATGAGATGGGAATATCTTTCATTTTTATACTGAATTTATTCACATACTAAAGCTTTTGTATTTTTAACAGAAATCTGTATCTAAGGTCCATCTCAAGGAAGGCACTAAAAGTCCATGTTTGTGCTTCCTTTTCTTTGTTTAGATTGCATGTTGTTTTAGGTTGTGTCAGCAAATGTGGCAAAGACATCTCATTAGCAGTCTTCACAGAATTATTCTGAATATGGCCTCTAGACAGACCAAAATCAGTTTAAATTTGATTTTTCCAGATAACATTTTTAGGCATAAAACTTTGTTCCAGATCCAGACAGTTCAGCATGTAATACTAACCCTGACCCTCCATGTAGGAACTCTGTGTCAAATTATAATAGCAGCTCTGGCATCCGTGGAAAAGCTCTATCTTCATCTCTAATACTAGCCCTGTGCTTCATGGAGAAGCTCCAACTCCATCTCTGTATCTAATACTAGCCTTGGCTGTCCATTGGGCTTCTTCTCCATCTCTAATACTAGACTTGGGCCTTAATAGAGGAGCTCTGCCATCCAAATCTAAAATTTGCCCCGTCCCTTCACGGAAGAGCTCCATGTCCATAGCTGGTATTACCCCTAGTTTTCATGGAAAAGCTCTATCTCCATCTCTAATACCAGACCTAGTCCTTCATGGAAGAGGTTTATCCATATCCATAGGTGATAGTCTCCTGGCCTTACATGTAGGAGCTCTATGTTCATCTCAGATCCTAACCCTGGGCCATCATGGAGGAGCTCCTTCTATATATATAACACTAGCCCTGGCCATTCTTGGAGGAACTCAGTCTCCATATCTAATACTGGCTGTTGACCTTCATGGAGGAGCATTGTCTCCATCTCTTATACTATCCCTGGCCCTTCAGGAGGTGCTCCATCTCTGTGTCTAATACTAGCCCTGTCCCTTTAGGGAGGAGCTCATTCTCCATCTCTAATGCTAGTTCTGGGACTTCGTGGAGGAGCTCCAATCCCATCTTTAATATTAGCCCCACCACTTTATACAGGTGTTCCTTCTCCAGCTCTAATATTAGCCTTGTCCCATCATGGGGAAATTCTGTCTCCATCTCTAATATTAACCCTTGCCCTTTAGGGAAGAACTCCTTCTCCAACATAATACTAGCCCTGTCCCTTCATGGAGTAGCTCTGCTTCCATATCCAATGTTACCCCTGTCCCTTCACAGGAGTTTTGTCTCCATCTATAATACTAGCCCTGGCAATTTATGGAAGAGCTCTATCGATGTCTGATACTAGCCTTGGCCTTTCCTGGAGGAGCTTTGTCATCCATGACTAAAACTAGCCCTGTTTTTTCCTTCGTGGAAGAGCTCTATCTCCATATCTAATAATAGCCCTGGTCCTTCATTGATTAGCTCCATCTCCATCTCTAACACCAGACTTGGCCCTTCGTGGAGGAGCTCTCTCTCCATATCTAATATTGCCCTGACCTTACAAGTAAGAACTCATCTCCATCTCTAATAGTAGCCCTGGCCATTCGTGGAGGAGCTCCATTTCTGCATCTCCTACTATCTCTGGTCCTTCATGTAGGAACTCTATCTGCATGTCTAATGCTAGCCTGCAAGGAGGAGTTCCTTCTCCATTTCTAATACTAGTTCTGGGAATTCATGGAGGAACTCCATCTCCATCTCTAAAGCTAGCTCTGGGAATTCATGGAGGAACTCCATCTCCATCTCTAAAGCTAGCTCTGGGAATTCATGGAGGAACTCCATCTCCATCTCTAAAGCTAGCTCTGGGAATTCATGGAGGAACTCCATCTCCATTTCTAATACTAGTTCTGGGAATTCATGGAGGAACTCCATCTCCATTTCTAATACTAGTTCTGGGAATTCATGGAGGAACTCCATCTCCATTTCTAATGCTAGCTCTGGGAATTCATGGAGGAACTCCATCTCCATTTCTAATACTAGTTCTGGGAATTCATGGAGGAACTCCATCTCCATTTCTAATGCTAGCTCTGGGAATTCATGGAGGAACTCCATCTCCATTTCTAATACTAGTTCTGGGAATTCATGGAGGAACTCCATCTCCATTTCTAATACTAGTTCTGGGAATTCATGGAGGAGCTCCATCTCCATTTCTAATACTAGTTCTGGGAATTCATGGAGGAACTCCATCTCCATTTCTAATGCTAGCTCTGGGAATTCATGGAGGAACTCCATCTCCATCTCTAAAGCTAGCTCTGGGAATTCATGGAGGAACTCCATCTCCATTTCTAATACTAGTTCTGGGAATTCATGGAGGAACTCCATCTCCATTTCTAATGCTAGCTCTGGGAATTCATGGAGGAACTCCATCTCCATTTCTAATACTAGTTCTGGGAATTCATGGAGGAACTCCATCTCCATTTCTAATGCTAGCTCTGGGAATTCATGGAGGAACTCCATCTCCATTTCTAATACTAGTTCTGGGAATTCATGGAGGAACTCCATCTCCATTTCTAATGCTAGCTCTGGGAATTCATGGAGGAACTCCATCTCCATTTCTAATACTAGTTCTGGGAATTCATGGAGGAACTCCATCTCCATTTCTAATGCTAGCTCTGGGAATTCATGGAGGAACTCCATCTCCATTTCTAATACTAGTTCTGGGAATTCATGGAGGAACTCCATCTCCATTTCTAATACTAGTTCTGGGAATTCATGGAGGAGCTCCATCTCCATTTCTAATACTAGTTCTGGGAATTCATGGAGGAACTCCATCTCCATTTCTAATGCTAGCTCTGGGAATTCATGGAGGAACTCCATCTCCATTTCTAATACTAGTTCTGGGAATTCATGGAGGAGCTCCATCTCCATTTCTAATACTAGTTCTGGGAATTCATGGAGGAGCTCCATCTCCATTTCTAATACTAGTTCTGGGAATTCATGGAGGAACTCCATCTCCATTTCTAATACTAGCCCTTACCCTTGTAGAAGGAGCTCCATCCCCATCCTTAATATTAGCCCTCTACCCTCATGTAGTTGGTCTATCTTCATTTCGCATACAAGCCCTGGCCCTTCATGTAGTTGCTCAATCTCCATTTGTAATACTAGCCCTAGACTTTCATGGAGGAACTCCATCTCCATATCTAATGCTAGCACTGTCCCTTCATGTACCTGCTCCATTTCCATTTCTAATACTAACCCTGACACTTCATGGAGGAGCTCCATGTACATATCTGATTTTCCCCCTGACTATTCATGGAGGAGCTCCATCTCTAACCGTAGCCCTGGACATTGATTGAGGAGCACTACCTCTATATCTAATACTATCCCTGGCCTACATCTTACACTAGCCTTTGGACTTAATGGAGGAGGTCCATTTGCATATCATTATTTGCTCCAGCCCTTCGTGGAAGAGCCCCATCTCCATCTCCTATACTAGCCCTGCCCCATCATGGGTGAGTTCTGTCTCTTTATATAGTACTAGCCCTGTCCCCTCAGTGAGTAGTTCTGTCTCTATCTCTAGATCTATCAGTGTCTCTTCTTATCTCCATCTTCTTGTCTCCTTGTCTAATACTAGTCCTGCCTCTTCATGGAGCATTTCTGTCTCCATCTCCAATATTATTCCTGGGCCCTCATGTAGGAGCTCTTTCTCCAATTCTAACACTAGCCATGTCCCTTCATGGAGGAGCTCCTTCTCCACATCTAATATTGCCCTGCCCCTACATGTAGGAGCTCTCAGTCCCTTTTCAATACTATCCCAGACCTTTCATGAAGAAACTCCATCTCCATACGTGCTACTGGCCATGGGCCTTCATAGAGGAGCTCCATCCCCATATCATTACTAGTCCAGGCCCTTCATGGAGGAGTTCTGTCTCCATCTGTCACACTAGTCCTGGGATTTCCTAGAGAAGCTCCGTCTCCATATCATTACTAGTCCAGGCCCTTCATGGAGGAGTTCTGTCTCCATCTGTCACACTAGTCCTGGGATTTCCTGGAGAAGCTCCGTCTCCATATCTAATACGAACCCCGTCCTTTCATGGAGCAGCCCCATCTCTGTTTCTAAGCTAGCCCTTGCCTGTCTTGGAAGAGCTCCGTAATTGATGTAAAAAAATTAGCCCTATCCATACATGGAGGAGCTTTATCTCATTCCTAATACCAGCCCTGGGCATTTATGGAAGAGCTCCTTCTCTGTCTCTAATAATACTCCTGACACTTCATGAAGAAGTTCCACCTACATATCCAATATTAGTCCTGGCCCTTCCTGGAGGAGCTCCATCTCTAATACTTGTCCTGGGCATTCATGTAGCTCCATTTCCATATCTAATGTGCACTCTGGGACCTTCATGGAGGAGTTTCATCTCCAATCCTAATAGTGCCCTGGCCCTGCTTGGAGGAACACAATCTCCATCTTAAATACTAGCCCTGGCCCTTCAAGGTAGAACTCTGTGTCCTTATCTAATGCTAGCACTGGGCCTTCATGGAGGAGCCCTGTCTCCTTATCTAGTATGCATATATCCAGCACTATCGCTGGCCCTTCATGGACTAGTATGACAGATGGAGACAGAACTCCTCCATATCTGATATTTGCCCTGGCACTTCATGGGGAGCTCTCTCTTCACACTTAACACTAGCTGTGGCCCTTCATGGATGACCTCATCTCCAGCTCTAATACTAGCCCTAGGTCATCATCTAAGAGCTCTATCTCCATCTCGTATCCCAGTGCTAACCCTATATGGAGGCGCTCCGTCTCCATTTCTAATTCTAGCCTTGGCCCTTCATGGAGGATCTCCCGCAGAGGTTCTTCAGAGATGTAGACTTTAAGTCAAGGCAGAGTGCCATGCTTCTCCTGAAAATTCTCATTCACGTTTCCTGCCTGTCACAGGAAAACTCATCATTTTCTCTCTTGACCGGGCCTCTTGCTCCTAGATAGCAGCTTCTATCTCCTCTTCTTGGACACAAATTTCGGACATGTTTCTGCTGTCTCAGACCTTTCAACATGTTTTGGGTGATCCCCGGAATCTAACATTTCTCAAGTTTTTCTCTCCTTGACCTTCTCTGAGTTCCTCCTTTTTCTCAACATCCATCCACCATCTCTTCTACTAATTCTTCTTATTCCCTCTCTATGTCTTTCTCTTTGTTTTTCATTTTCTTTATAACTCTCAAATATGTAAGAAAAAAAATTAGTCTCACCAGCAAGTTACAGATACAAAGATATGGCTATACTGATTTGAAGAGAAAAGAAGAAAAGTAAGGTGCATGCATGTGTGTGTGTGTGTGTGTGTGTGTGTGTGTAGTCCTCAGCAAAAGTACACAAATTCAGTTTCCAGTCAACATTTCTCATCCTGACTGATTACTTGAAAGCATCTTATAGATACATGATAGAGTCATAACATAGATCTAGACCCTCAGTTAATGTGGAGAGTGACTAAATTCAGCATGGTGAAAAGGAGGGGCGAGGCAGGCAGGCATAGGGAATAGTTTAGCCACTAGGGATACTGCTCGGCTTGAACAGTAAAAAGTAGCACCTAGCAACCTGGGACCCCTCACCTGTACCTAGCTGCAACTACACCCTGCTGCACACAGCGAACTACTATTCCCTTCCCCTTAGTGACTCTTATTCTTGATCAGTACTTATTCATACATATTGGTAGATAGATCCAATCAGTACAGCAGAGGCTAGCTAGTCTGGACTGGTTTTCAGCATGCATATGAAATAAGGCAAACTGTGTTCTCTAACTCTCAGGAAGAAACTCATATTTATCATCTTATGCCTTTGTGTAACTGGATGTATGTAGGATTAAAATCAGATGCATCATGGGAAGCAGCGTGTGCAACAGGGAAAGTGTTATATGACGCAAACCTGTCAATTCAACCAAACTAGCAACCAATCCACCCTCTCCTAACAATCCTATAAAGAGAAGCCCCAGACCACCTCCCGGCTCTTGCTCTCACTCAGGCGGTCTGCTGCCACTTTAGCACATCTCAAACCTTTACTATCATCTTGCTGTCAATAAAGCTTACCACTCTTAACTACTTGTGGGTGCCTTTGTTCAATTCTTTGAGTAAGATACCAAGAACCTGAAGACACCCTGAGAGCCCTGGTAACAGAGAGCAGGGAGATGGGGCCACGTGGCTCTTTTTCTACTGAATGCATGAATTGGCATCACTGATTCTATTGGGTTGTCAGTGCTCTACAGAAATTCATTTTCATGCTTCTGGGGTGGGAGAGGGGGCTGGTTTGTTCTGAGGCCCCTTGACCTGCCCAGGGCTTCCTTCTCTTGTCCCACTTGGCTTTTTCTCTCTGGTTGTACATGCCTGCTGTCTCTTTCTGTTACAAGCGTCTCCCTTTTTAAGGACACTAGTCAGGTTGGATGAAAACCCACCCTAAAGTCCTTGTTTTAGCTTAATCACCTTTTACAAAACTTTATCTCTAAATATACTGACAGCCTGAGATGCTCTGAGTGAGGACCGCAATGTAGAATTTTGTTGGCAGGAAGGGACACGATTCAGCTTAGATTCCCCATCTGTTTGCTAGCAGTCAGGAGTTGGGGGATTGGTAGAGTGAGTTCCACTTTTCATATTCAAGGTTCTAAGAGGCACTGGCTTGAAGGGGTCTTGGTGGTTCTTTGATTTTTTTTTAAGAAAATATTTATGGGGGGGGCAGGGAATGGGCATGCCAGGGCTTCCAGCCACTGCAAACAAACTCCAGATACATGCACCACCTTGTGCATCTGGCTGTAAGTGGGTATTGGGGAATTGAACCTGGGTCCTTGGGCTTCACAGGCAAGTGCTTTAACTGCTAAGTCATCTCTCCCACCCCTTTTTAATTTTTGTTTTGTTGTTTCTTTAATTTTTTAATTTTTTTATTGACAACTTCTATGATTGTAAACAATATCCCATGGTAGTTCCCTCCCTCCCCCTCCTTTCCCCTTTGAAACTCCACTCTCCATCAACTCCAGTCTGTGATCTGCATGTTCCAGGTGACTGACTGCAAATGTTTATATCATCAAAAGCACCTTGGCATTCCCACAGATAGATGGGGGTACTAAGTCAGTGTGAAAAACCCATACTTACAGTATCATTGATCTTTTGTTAACCAGTGGGGTTCTTTATAGGATTTGATTAAAATAAAATCCATATGTATATGGAAATCCCAGAGAACATGACAAGATAAGTCCAAGCTTGCGCAGGTTAGGGCTCTCAGCAGCTCACCCTATGCTGAGCCCACAAACAATGAAGAGGTCCACAGCCCTTCCTGAGCTGCTAGGCCTGAGCCTTGGACATCATGGTAAGATGTAGAGACAGGGAGGATGGAGCCAGCAGCCAGGTGCTTGTCTCTCAGGGACTTGGTGGCATTATAACAGTATCTGGGGAAGCCCTTCGGTGGGGGAAATCTGTGGGCAATACAAGGGGTGCTCATGTTTTTCCTGGACCTCCCCAGGAGCTCAGGCAGCTTGGCCTTTTATGTTAATAGGCAGTTGATGGTATTACTCCTTTCTTGCAGAGTTAGGGGTTTTCTTAAAAGAAATAATTAGCAGGTACTTTTAAACCTCTCCAGTGACTCATTCTTCTTTGAAATGCTAACCTAGGGTTGTCTCCTTCAGAGAATGAAATAATGATGATAGCAATTTATTTCATAGTCAGAGCTAGGCCAATTAGCACATGCCCTATGCCCAGAACTTAAATAAAGATCTTTAAAGTCTCTTCAGGCTCAAATGCTTCCTACAATTCCTTTACCAGGAACTTACCTTTGAATGCTTTTCTTTCTTTTTCTTGATAGCATTTTAATCATTTATATCTATGGGGTACAATGTAATAAGCAAATATGTGTATATAATATGTAAGGATTAAATTAAAGAGGGCATCTCCAGACCTTGAGCATCAAGGATCCATCTGCAAAGAGAATTGGAAAGGTCTCCTTTTCCTAATTTTAGTGTTTTATTTGTCTTGACAGTATCTCAAGGATCCTGGGAAGAGTTCTTGGGTGACTGATGACACATAGACTTTTTCAGAACAACAACAACAACAAAAAAACCTCATTGAGTTCCTTCCCTTTGCAAAGGCCAGTTTAAGTACACATAATTTCCCTGTCCTGTCCTCTCCTCTGCCAATCGTCTCCTTCCTTCCTCTCCCTCCCCTCTTCTCTTTTCCCTTCTTCTTTTTCTCCTCCCCTCCTCTCCTCTCTTCTCCTTTCTCCCTCTCCTCTCTCCTTTCTTTGCCTTCTCTCCTTTATGCTTTTCCCCCTTTCCTTTCTTTTCTTTTTCCCTTTCCTCTTCTTTCTCCCATTGACCCCACTCCTGTTGCTCTGAGGTACTTAAGGCAAGGGTTATCTGCTAAAAGTCAGGACTACAGGAATAGAAAACACCTTGGAAATTGTCTGTATCTAGTCTTACCAGACAAGCCTATGACCAGAGGGTGAGTGGTGAGCCATCAGAAGGCCACCAGGTGGGTCTATGGAAAATTTGACTAAGCCCAAAGTGTCAAGGTGACTACCTTTCCCATAGCTTCACATATTAGAATTTGGATGGATTTACAAAAGACTTGGGTCTTCTAAAGTTCATGTTCTTGACAAAGTACTGAAAAATCAAGCTGAGTTACATTCTGATGTAATGGGGGCCCATTTCCCCTTTCTTATCCTTGATGGAAATGAGGAATGGTGGTGATCAAGTCCTTAGTTTGCTTATTACTGAGGTATCTCCTTTTTAGGATGTTCATTTTTCCATTCTTGACATTTTCATACATGCATATATTTTGATCTTATTCCCCTGACCACCTCTACCTCCAACTAATACCTTTCTCTCCACCATCAATCCCTATCATGTATTCATGCTTTTTTTCCTCACTCACTGAATTTTTAAAAAAATATTTTATTATTTATTTATTTGAGAGAGGGAAAGAGGGAGAGAGAAAGGGAGAAAGAGAGAGAGAGAGACACACAGAGAGAGATAGAGAGAATGGGCACACCAGGGCTTCCAGCCACTGCAAACGAACTCCAGGTGCATGTGCCACCTTGTGCATCTGGCTTACATGAGTCCTGGGGAATTGAACCTGGGTCCTTTGGCTTTGCAGGCAAGCACCTCAACCGCTCAGCCATCTCTCCAGCTCCACTCACTGAATTAAATTAGAGTTATTTCATGATCATGGGTGGAAGGTTATTTATCATAGAATGGCCAATTTACCAATGGCTCCAGCACCAATGACCCTGGCTTTCCCTCTCCTAGCTCCCATTAACTGCCCTGAGCTACCCTGGAGGTGTGAAGTCTCATGGTTCCCTCACTTGGGGCATTTATTTTTAGCACTACGGTACCTCTTATAATATCTTCAAATATAGAGGGATGACCCAATGACCCAAGCATCTATTGTGCCGTAAATCTTTATTTAATGTTCCCGTGTCCAAAAAGATGCTGAATTATTGGGTGAGTGAGAGATGAGACCAATTTGCTCAGCTGTTCAGAAATGAGGACTGGTAATCCGTGGGCAGAGCATCACTTCCTGAAGTCCCATTAGTCAAGGGGAACATCAGCCACTCACCTACCCAACACTTGCTTATCTCGGCTCTGGCCTGCAGTGTTCTAAATTTGAGCAACTTGCTTACAGTCGCTCATGTATAAATGTGTCTCAATTTTGCTGAGTCTTCAGTGGAAATAAAAACAATAGCCATTTCCTGGGTCTGTTAAGAAGAATAAATAAGACCTTGCATGGATTGTATCCATCACAGAGTAAACAATTTGTAATAGTAATTTATGTTTAATTTTTAAATTTCTGTATTTGTGTGTATGTGAGCACACGCATGTCATGTGTGGAGAACAGAGGGCAGCCTCAGGGTGTCAGTCCTCTCTCTCTTTTTAAAAAATTTTTGGTTTATTTTTATTTATTTATTTGAGAGTGACAGACAGAAAAAGAAAAAGGCAGATATACATATACAGAGAGAATGGGCACGCCAGGGCCTCCAGCCACTGCAAACGAACTGCAGATGTGTGCGCCCCCTTCTGCATCTGGCTAACGTGGGTCCTGGGGAATTGAGCCTTGAACCGGGGTCCTTAGGCTTCACAGGCAAGCGCTTAACTGCTAAGCCATCTCTCCAGCCCAGTCATCTCTTTTTTGAGACAGCATCTTTCTTGGTGTTTTGCGGAAGGATGCCCTGAGAGCTCCTGGCTGCTCCTGGCTCTGCCTCTCATTACCGTAGGCAGGTTTGGATTACAAATACGTATGCCATGCGGTGTCCAGCTTTACATGGGTGCTCAGGAATCAAACTCAGGCCAATAGGCTTGCAAACAAGTATCTTTAACTGCTGGGCCATCCCCCATCCCAAGAAAAATATTTTTAAATATTTTTATTTATTTATGAGAGAGACAGAGAGAGAGACAAAGAGCAAGAGGCAGACAGAGACTACGGACGTGCAGGGGCTTCCTCCCACTGCAAGTGAACTCCAGATGCATGTGCCATTTTGTGCATCTGCCTTTGTGTGTGTACTGGGGAATTGAACCTGGACCATCACACTTTACAAGTGCTGAGCCATCTCTACAGCCCCCAAGAATGATTTTTAATTAGTGTCATGTGGTGGTTTGATTCAGGTGTTCCTCATAAACTTAAGTGATCTGGGTGCTACGTTCCCAGCTGATGGAGATTTGGGAATTGGCGCCTCCTGGTGGCAGTGTATTGTTGCCTGCGGGCTTATGGGTATTATAGCCAGTGTCCCCTTACCAATGTTTGGCACACTCTCCTGTTGCTGTTGTCCACCTTATGTTGGCCAGGGGGTGATGTCCACCCTCTGCTCATGTCATAATTTCCCCTGCCATCATGGAGCTTCCCCTCAAGTCTGTAAGCAAAATAAACTCTTTTTTCCCCCAAAGCTGCTCTTTGTCGGGTGATTTCTGCCAGCAATGCGAACCTGACTGCAATATGTTATTTCTAGACAACTTTCAGAAAAGTCTCTTTGATTTTTCAAAAAAGATTAACCCGTGATCTATCCCGTAGGGTGAATGGTAGACTAATTAGTTCTGTGGTTCTATGTTCCTGCGCCTTTCTTTCTAATGTCTGCTACCCTGCCTTCTAGGGCCTTCCCCGGGGTCATCTGTCTGCACTTTCTGTGTGAAGGACTGCCAGATTTATCTTCTCTGAAAGACAAGGACACCATGCCAATCTGTCTTCATGGCCAAGCCAGAAGAAATCCCGGAGGAGGGGTGGCTCACTGCTCCCCTTGCTTGCAAAGGAGAGCAGCTCTCTTCCCTCACCCCAGCTAAGTTATTCTGAGGCTATAAAAAGATCCCTGTCCACTTCAAAGAGCTTTTTTATCAGCTTATCCACACAGATCCTGTTCAACTCTTCTCATTTTCAAAGGCACAACAAAACCCCTTGGCTAAACCCCCAGCTAGGCTCTTACCTTCCTTAAAATATCTCTAACTTCAATTAAACTGATCCCTCTTGGCTCCCTTTAGCAAATAGGTTGAATTTACAAAGAGTGCACTGATACTCCTCCTCTTCTCCTTCCGCCGCTGTCCCTTGTCAAAGACACGTCGTTCTGGTCTGCCAGCAAATTTGTATAGAGTTAAGCAATGTGACTTGGGCCAAGTCTTGATGCTGGGCCGTCTTGATGCATTCTTGTTTCAGAATATAGCAGGCTATAAAACCACTCCTGTGCCTGTAGAGAGGACAGTCACTTGAGCAGTGGTCACTTGGAAATTGACAGTCTGGATTTCTAGGTCCTGTTCTACCCCTGGGTGAATTTAGTCAAGTCTGGGTTTTGTTTTCCTCCAAGTAAGCTAGAGAGAAGTATAATCAGTCACATAGTGCTCTGTGCCATGATTTCTTTGCTGTAATGGCTTGTCTGCCTCACCAGGTAAGTGTGCGCTCCTTGAGGACAGGAAAGCTGTCTATGTCTGAATCTAACTCTTTGGAAAACAGCTACTTTTATTTTTATTTATTTATTTGAGATAAAGATAGATAGATAGATAGATAGATAAATAGATAGATAGACTGAATGAATTGTTGTGCCAGGGTCTCCTGCCGCTGCAAATGAACTCCAGATGCATACACCACTTCTTACATGTGTCTTTATGTGGGAATCAAACCTGGGCCAGCAGGATTTGCAAGTAAGCATCTTTATCCACGGAGCAATATCTCCAGTCCTAGAAAATAGTCTTTTGGGGACTGGGCAGATGAGGTGGAGGTGATCCATCTCAAGGAAGACAGTTGGCTCAAGGTCCTTGGTGTGTTGATGTATCCTTGTTCTCCTCAGTATTCTCCATGTGTACGATCGAACAGATTCTCCAGCCAAAAGCAGGGAACAGTTTGAATGAAAGGGGATAAGCTTAGGTATTACAGAGATATATTGACGCGTGTTTCCACACTTCTTAAAGAGCAATGGAGGTTCTCTATGGAACTTATTGGTTTTCTGTTCTAGGGAATCCGACTTGGTTCTCAGAGCCACGTATGAGTTCGCCCTCCCACTGAGCAGGTCTCATGTCCAATCTGCGTGCCTTTGGTTACCTGCATCAGCTGTGTGCCACTATTGCCCAAGTGTATACTTCTTGCTCAGCTGGTTGATTTTGTAACTGGCAGGATCTCCTGCTTATTCAGTCAGTTGGCAACCATTATTCTCTCATAGCACTTTCCAACACTTCGAGTGCTGGCCGGGAGGGAACTGGATTCCCTCTCATGCCCTCTCAGCATGATCACCTGACGTACTGTGGCTGTGGTCTGCAGGGGAAGCAGTGACATGAGCACCGCTCCCACGACTAGCCTGCAAATCAGTTCCAGGGAAATGGTGACAGACACTGAGGGCACTCTAAAGCTCATAAAATTAGAGATCCAGAGCCTACAAAGAAAGCAATACTAGATCAGATCCCTATCTTGCCCACAAAAGATTAGTGAGTATCATTGAAGAGGGGGCAGAAAGATAGCAAGAGCTTCATCGTGAGTGGGAATAGCCTGAGACACCATGTTCTCCCATCCCTGCAGAGACTGACTGAGGCCTCTTCGTCCCCACAATGAATACCAAGAACCCCACTGGAGATCGTCAGCACAATTGAGCTGGGGGTAGGGGGCATTTTTGTGCAACCATTTTATTAAAAAGCAATCAATAGATTTTTAAAAAATTGGGTGAACATGTCTGAACTCTCCTCTGTCATATCTCTCCATTGTACTCAGTGGTGCGATGAGCTATACGTAGTCTCTGAGCCTTCCTAGCCTCGTGCAGCTTCACTGTCTCCCAGACACTTAGCTGCATGCTGGGGCCAGGAGCACAGGCTCCAGATGATCCCACACAGTGCCACCGTAGGAGGCACACCAGCTGAACACCAGCTCTTCTTACCTTGTCAGGCTTGGATGCAGCATTGCTCTGCTGACAGAAGAATCTGGCTTTTTGAGGGCTTCTTGTTTTGCTTTATATTTACTGTGTTGGTGTGGTATGGTGTGTAAATATGTGTGATATAAGTGTGTATATTTGTTTATGTGCATGTACACATGGGCATACATGCATGTGGAGCCCAGACGTTGACATCAGTGTCTTCCCCTATCACCTTACTTTTTGAGACAGAGTCTCTTTCTGAACTTGCAGCTCACCAATTGTGCTAGACTAGCTGGCCCTTAAGTCCCAGGTATCTTCCTGTCTCTGTGTCCCCTGGCACTGGTATTATAGGCATGCTCCACTGTGCCTGGCTTTTTTGTGGGTGCTAGGGATCTGAACTCATGTCCTCATACTTGTGTGATAAGTACTTTATCAACTGAGCCATATCCCCAGCCCACCTACCCTCCACCTACCATGCTGGTATTTGAAGGTTCTGATTACAGAACTCAGAGGACCCGGAGAGATAAGCCCCTAGTCAGTGAAATTTGACCATTGATACACAGGCATGCCTTCCCTCCAAGAGTCTGTTTTATCTATAAATTATGTGCAGAGGTGTCAAGAATGATTGAATAAGGGCTGGAGAGATGGCTTAGCGGTTAAGCGCTTGCCTATGAAGCCTAAGGATCCTGGTTCCAGGCTTGATTCTCCAGGACCCACGTTAGCCAGATGCACAAGGGGGCGCAAGCATCTGGAGTTCGTTTGCAGTGGCTGGAAGCCCTGACGCACCCATTCTCTCTCTCTCTCTCTGTCATTCTCAAATAAATAAATAAATAACAAAAAAAAGAATGATTGAATAAGCTTTTGGTCTTTTGTTTTGAGGTGCATGAGGCTACAGTCAGTTGAAAAAGACATCATGTTTGTTCTTCGTTCTTTCTTGAATCTTGTCACTTTTTACCCACGCTGCTCTGAGACTATACCTCTCGGTCAACTATTAATATTTAAGTGTCTCCTCAAGTGCTGTTTTCTGGGGATCCTATGTCAAGCTGCAGCCAAATCAAGCTATCCCAAACCAACTCATTCATACAAGTTCATAGAAAGAACTAGAAAGGATGATGCTATCTCATCACCTAATTTTTTAAAGTTCTGTTTCTGGTACAGAGCCTCATGTAACCTCAGCTTGCCTCAAACTCATTATGTAACCAAAGATGGCCTTGAACTCCTGATCCTCCTATCTCCACTTCCCAAATGCTGGGATTACAGGCATGTATCACCATATCCAACCCGATTATCCGTTTTAACAAATAGTAAAATGAGGTCAAGAAAATGGAAGCGAACTACCCATAGTACGTGGGTTCATACTAGATTCAGGGTCCCTAGTCCTACCCCACAGTCTAGCATAGGAAGGACAGTGGAGAGGAGGAGGTGCTGCCATGGTTCTTAGTCAGGGAGAGCTGTCATGGTGGTGGCATCAGAGTGGAGCTGGCTCTCAGGTTGGATGATTCAATGACATAGGGTAATGCATTGGTAAACCAACACAAGAAAGGTCTGTAGGGGAGGGGAAGCCCAGGATGGGTCTGAAGACACAAGGCCTTCAGAGGCCATGCAGACTGAAGTGGGATCTTCACTTTCGCATTCAGACTGAACTGCATGCTTGGTTAAAAGCAGGGCTGCACAAGGCTTTTAGAAAGGCCAGTTGGCACTAACAAGGGAGGCTTTGTGGCCAGCTCCATCTAAGCACCTTCCTCCCTTTCAAAACCAGGGGCGAGACTAACAGCCCCGTGAGGGTTTATGCGCATGACTGGTATCTTTTTTTTTAAGATATGAGGAGCAAAGGGAACAAGGGCCTCATAGAAACACAGACTGGAGGAGGGCTCACACAATGCATGTGGTTAACCCATCTTACTTTTACACAAATGATGTTACCAAAGCCTCGAAGGTCATGTGACCTGCCCAGGGTCGGGCAGCATATTGGGACAGGCCTGGATTCTAAAACAGCTTAGTTTTCTCATTGAGAAAGGACTTTTGGGAAAGAAAGTTACGTTTTACACCAGGTTAGATAGGGCAAGAATTCGAAATTGAACTGTCATATATTTTTTTCCTGCCATACTCAGGATGGAAATGAGAGCATTACCTCCACATAGCACCATCATTTCCGTGAAATTTCAGAATGTGATATGGTCTCAAATCTCATAACTCTATCTCCTTCTGCCTCCTCCCTGAGCCATGGCAGAGGAGAATCATCTGAGGGAAATGAAAGGACTATGACAACGGGTAGACAGGGAATCCCAGTCACTTGGTAAGTCACCTTACTAACCAGGGCCATTGCTGAGCCGCACAGTTCCAAGCCTCTATTTCTGTATCTTTAAGTTCAGGGAAGGACATATCTGGTCCACAGGGTGGTGGGGAGCAAGCGGTGACATAAAACACATCTAAAGGTATTAATTTAGGTCCTCGGATAAAACAAGTTAAGCTAACTTGAAGAAGTGATTTCAAATTAGGACAGTTCAAAGAAGGTTCGCTCATGGATTCTTTACGAAGGTGCAGCAGAGATGAGAGGTCACACAGACCAAATCATGTCCTAGCATTAGTAACATTTAGGCTAGAAAGGGAAGGAGGGAGCAGTCATCAGACCTTGGAAGAAGAGAACCAGTGGTCTGTAGGGAAGGCTTTGGATAGGAGCCTTGGAGGATCCAACCCAAGGTGACCTTGTGGAGGAGCCAGGGGAAACTCACACCCTGCCCTCACCCTCCTTCCTCTCTCTGATTTTCTGCCAGGGCACTGTCGGCCAAACAGGTGGGAGTTGAAGGGCATGGGAGACTGCTGACGGAAATGGCACAGGTCAGCCTTCCAAAGCAGGAATCGGGGTGGAGAAAGGTAAAGTCTGGCTCTGGATGGGCAAAGAGAAGAGGGCTGCACAGGAACGCTTGTTAAACTCGGGTCATCAACACAGATTGCACACTGTGTGGCGCCATTCTGAGCCCCCAAACTGAGGTGTATATTCCTCAGATGTGATTTACTTAAGTCCTTCTCCAGGTCTCTCCCTTGACTTCAATCCTTTCCTGAAGTCATGCCTCCTGCCCAAGGATAGCCCATGTTATATTTTCCTCTAACTTGCATTGAGGCCTCTCTCTGCGGTGGGCCTCTAGCCCTGTCCTGATGGTGTTCCCCAGTGGGGATGATCATGGATGTTTATAACCTGTATTTCACGTGACGGGTCTAGACAACCTGAAGTGAGTATCCCAATGACAGCCTTTGCTGCAACTGCCTGGTGGTACTGTTTCTTCCCCTGCCCAGTCTTGCTTCTCTCCCTCTCCATAGACATTGATCTAGAGAATAGTCCCTCAACCTAGACAGACGTAGAGCCACGAGTCTGCTTTAATGTATTTGTAGACTTCGGGTGACCGCTGGAAGCTTGGCCCTGCACTTCAGTTATAGTCATGTTGTGTGAGAACACCTAGCCAGAGAAGCTAAACAAGGGCTGAAATCTGTCCTTACAGCACTCCCTGAGTCATCTGTCCCCACAAGAGGCTGCATGTTCTAATTTATAGAGATTCTGTGGGGGTTCTTAGCCTTGCTTAAGGCACATTATTTTCAGTGAAGTGTCTCCACAGACGCAACAGAGAGGAAAAGTATAGAACATCGGAGATGAAGTTGCAAAACGTTGTAGGAAATTTGGACCAGCTTGTCTCTTCTTATGTGCTGTCAAGGTGTTGAGACTGTGGTTCCTCCTGCATCTTGGCTGGACTTACTCAAGGAACCTTCACCTGTTAAAAGATAATGTACAGGAACAATGGAGTTTGCATCTAATTCCAAATACAATTTTCTTGCTCAGGAACTTCACTTTTTTTTTTTCTCCTTGAAACTAAAGTCCTATACAGCTTATCCACTGTCACTAGAGAAGATTTGTATGAAAAGTACATATGGGCTGGGGAGATGTCGCGGAGCTTAAAGGCCCTAGCTTGCAAGCCTGCTGGCTCAAGTTCAAGTCCCCAGCAATCCATATAAAGAGAAATGCCAGGTGGCACCTGTCTGTTTTCCCAGTGTGCTTACAGCAGTGGAAGGCAGGGCCAGGAGAATCTGCAAGCTTGAAGGGGTAGCTAGACTGGTGCACATAGTAGCAAAGCAATTTGAGACCCTGTCTCACAGAAGGAAGGAGAAGACAAACACCCCACGTTGTCCTCAGACCTCCTCATGCATGCCTTCACACACACACACACACACACACACACACACACACACATGTACACACACACACACACACACACACTAAAAAGACCATTATTCATTCCCATACGTGCCTATCCTTTTCTGAGGAAGGGGATGTGGGTAGGTAAAAGTCCTTTTCCAGGCCCTGTAGTAGCAGAAGGAAGGTGAATTTCTGGGATTTGTTAGGAAACTCTATCAGGCTTCAGCTCTAATGAAGAGCTTGCATCTTGTCCGGGTGGTGAAGGAGTTTCCAGGAAGGGAAGCCGGGAGGGCCAGCTTCCCAGCAGGCCCAGCTCTTTTTTCCCTCTGACAACCCTAGCAGTGGGTGGCTGTGCTTCCTTCCCTCTCTGGATTTGAGTGGTGCCCCTGGGGAAGGTTGTACAGAGGCCACAGGGAGCAGACAGCTCTGCCTTTGATGCAGCTCCAGAGAGAGGCCACTCTCCTTGACCAGTGGCTGGGGTTCTATTTCATGTAGACATTCCCCATCTATCATTTTCTTAAAACATCCCTGCAGGAGATCAAATATTGTACATTTGTAGATTTGGCTTGCCAAAAACATCCCACGAGCTCATCTCCTGAATCCCGCCAAGCCTTCGGCAACAAGTCATGGTCCATTCTGTTTGGCTGGGGGCGCGGGGAGGCAGATGAGAGCCACTGACGGGTCAGCCCATGGCTATGGGTAGACCTCTGTGCCCTTGGGATTTTGTGTCCTCTTGTCCTTCCTGCTCTCTGATCTTTGAGTCACAACACTCCCGCAGACAGTCAACTGTTAACCTCCAGATAAAATTCATATTCATTCTCTCTCCTTCTTCCTATTCCACCTACCATTCCATCCTCTTTGTCACTAAGTTCACATTTTTAATAAGTCCTGCTTCCTATTTTGTGATTTATTTTTACTTATTTATTTATTAGAGACAGGGAGAGAGATAGATACATAGAGAGAGAGAGAGAGAGAGAGAGAGAGAGAGAGAGGGAGAGAGAGAGAATGGGGACACCAGGGCCTCTAGCCACTGCAAATGAACTCCAGACACATGCACCACCATGTGCATCTGGCTTACATGGGACCTGGAGAATCGAACCTGGGTCCTTAGGCTTCCCAGGCATGTGCCTTGACAACTAAGCCATCTCTCCAGCCCTAAGTTCACATTTAATGTAAGCTCTTCCTACCCACTATTTCAGAAGTCTCAGGCCTTCCTCATGTCCCATTTGAATCACAGTACTTAATATTTATAGATGAAAGTTTGTCATGTTGGTGAGCTATCAGCCTTAGAAGATATTTCCTCCAGAGCTAGCTGGCTGTCCCAGCCTTTCTTGCAGGAGGAGGATGGGAGTCTGTGATCCCTGAGCAGGTAAGAGGACACAACGACAGGTTTGGTCTCATTTTTGCCTGTCCTGGCATCTCTTTGAGATGGTCTCTGGTTCTTTGTAGATGCAAGTCCAGTCAACAGAATCGCTTTCTCTGACTCCTGAGCATTTTCTTCTTTGGATGCGCCTCTAGCCTCACTTTCTCAGAAGTTCTTCCTTATGCTTTTCATCTGGTTCCTTTCCTTGCTGTAGCCACAAGCCCCACATCCTTCCCTGCATTCTTCCTCCCTTGCCCTTCCCTTCACCTCCCTCAGATCCCTCTAGCTCCCAGCACAATAGGAACAACAGAATGCTATTACCAGAGTTACTTCAAAGTTCAAGCCAGACAGTGTCATGTCTCAGGACAAGAATCTGAGGTGGTGGTGGTGGTGGTGGTGGTGTGTGTGTATGTGTGTGTGTGTGTGTGTATGTGTGTGTGTGTGTGTAAAGTGACTTTCTTATTCATATCTAGGGATGAATGGGAATGGCAAGTGTCCAAATAAAATCTGTAGGTTCTCACTCCCTAACCAGTACACTTTCTGGAATAATGTTTCTTTCTCCTTGCCCTCAGGATCCATGTCTGATCACTGCTTTCTCTCTCTCCTTTCCACTCTCTTTCCTTCTTCCTTTCTTTTTTTGTTCCTTTCCTTCCCATTCTTCCTTTCTTCTCTCCTCTCCCTCACTGATTCTCTCCCTTCCCCCTTTCCCTCCACCTCTCCTTTCTTTCTCCCTACTTTTCCTCTCTCTCACACTCCTTCCCTCTCTTCCTCCTTCCCTTTCATTTCTCTCTCTCTCCCTCACTTCCTTCTTTCCTTCCTTTCTCTCTGTACCAGGCATTGAACTTAGAACCTTGAACATACTAGGCAAGCACCCTACCTGAGTTACACCCCAGCTGCTTTTTCTCTTTCTGTTTTGGTACAAGGTCTAACTAAGATGCCAGGCTGTCCTTGAACTTGTAATTCTCCTGCCTCAGCCTTCTGAGTGCTGGGATTATAGACATGCCTCCAGTTTATACCACCATTCCTAGGCTCTAATTATTGCTTTTTGCTTAAGCTTTTTATTTTCTAGCAGAAAAAGTGGGAGAAATCCAAGGACACAAATCTCAGTCTCTACAGTGTTCAGATCTGCAAGTTACATTTCTAGCAGATGAGTGTGGGGGCCACAGGCCTGGTTGTGAGCAGTGCTGAAGTCTCCTTATCTGCCTAATGCTTGACTGGAATGAACACCGATGAGCATTCTCAGAATAAAGAAAACACAGACATCTTGTTCCATTCTGAGCCACCTAACGACACATAATTGGAACCTTTTCTCTCAGAAAGGATGAATAGATAGTATGGGGGTAGAAAATCAATCCTAATTCATTTCCTTTCTAGGAATGATTTGGACCCGCCTCTTCTCCCTTTTAGGAAGTAAGTTCAAGTTCTGGGTGTTGGTGGGCAGAATATCCAGGCTGTCCTGTGTGCTCTGCCATTGCAAATGCTCAACGGGTGTGTACTGAATTTCAGTGCCAAAGCCAGGTTATCATGGTGGGCAATGATAACCAGGCAATGTCTGATCAGAGGGGTAGGTAATGAGTGATGAGAGTTCCAGGATGTCATGGGTTCTAAATGGGAAGGCTCTCAGGGGAAGATCATAAATGGGTGTGGGCCCCTTCATTCCTCTCACATTCCAACTCATCAGAGTTTTAATCTACAAACAACTCAGCCCAGATTCTTCAGATGTTTTCCTGACTGAACTACTGACTATCTACAGGCATGCTCTGCCCCAGTCCTGCTCACTTTAGCCAATGGTGGGTGTTGGAAGGGTCGGAATTTGTTAAGCACTTATCATGGTTAAGTAACAGTATACATTCAAGTAGCTATTTTCCAGGAAATTCTTAGGGTTATACTTCCGGGATGGTGTTAATTCTTTAACCAGCTTTCAATAGACTACTATCAGTTGGCATGCCATTTTAGCAACACCATATTTCTGGAATAAACCATATATCCAGGGGTTATTTCCTTCAGTGCTTTCTGTCTCATTGTATACATCTCTAATTAAAGTGGACATCAGGTAGAGAACTGTGAGCATGGTTACCTACTGTGGGCAGGATGAGGACCTTTGAAGAACAGAGAAATTTGACTGGAAGATCTAACATGACCCAGGTCTGCATAGACTACTATAAAAGGCAGAACACTGGATAAATTCTAGGATATTCCATTGCCAGTATCATCTGCTTAAATAAACTTTAGTGCTAGCCCACTGTGAACTACCACTACTATGGTGGCTTGAATAAACAATGTCAAGAGCAAAGCCCGACAGCCCAGGTTTGATTCCACAGTACCCATGTACAGCCAAATGCACAAAGTGGTGCATGCATCTGGAGTTTGATGTATCCATTCTGTCTGAATACATAAATGGATAAATAAATAATTTTTTTGTTGCTTGAATATACAATGTTCTTCATGGCCTCTATATTTGTGATGAAACTTCCTGCTTAGTCCCCAGTTGGTGGTAACCTGTTGGAGGAGGTGAGTAGCTTGGGTTTATTAGTTAGCGTTACTGTGTGTTCACAGCTGGCTCACTCTTGCTGCATCCTCCTAGGTGGTGTGACAAGATGTGAATGCGATGCTTTTCAAATAGGATGAAAATTGCCCTCAAAATTGTTAGCCAAGGTGCTGGAGGGATGGCTTAGCAGTTAAGGCATAGGTCTGCAAGGCCAAAGGACCCAGGATTGATTCCCCGGGACCCACGTTATCCAGATGCACAAGGGGGGCACACGCATCTGGAGTTTGTTTGCAGTGGCTGGAGGCCCTGGCGCTCCCATCCTCTCCCTCTGTCTGCCTCTTTCTCTGTCAAATAAATAAATAACAAAATTATAACAAGATTTAAGAAAAATGATACTATCCTAGCCAAGGATGGTGGCACATGCCTTAAAAAAAATTACAAAACAGAACACTGTTAACCAAAATAACCCCTTTGCTAGCATAAGCTGCTTCTGGTTGGGTGTTTTTTTTTTCCCCAGCAATAGGAAGGTTACTGCAAAAGTTAACTAGTAATCTTTCTGTTGCTGATTACTCTTTCTTAGCTTCATGAAGATGGGCATGGTGACTGCTCTGTGTGTTCTCTTCTTTTTTAAAATGGTAAAAGTAATTGACAGTCAACAAGTTACTTGTGTGTAAAGTTACACATGGAGGCACTTTGACATATATAGGACCCAGAAAGAAGTTGCCACAACAGGATGATCAAGAAAGTTTCTCCCAAAGCTTTTGCACATTTATTACATGAATTTAAACACAATTTGTTTATTTGTTCATTTGCTGATGGACATTTGGATTGACCACAGTCCAGTCTGGTACTATTACAAATAAAGCTGTTCTCGGGACTCATGTACAAATATTTTTAAGGACATGTGCTTTATGTTTGGCCAATATGGAAGAGTACAATAGCTGGACCATATATTTAATTTATTAAGAAATGGCTAAGCTTCTTCCCAAAGCAATTATACTATTTTCACTTGCATGGGAGGCACCAGAAAATTTCAGTTGATTAATATTCAAATAAACCAACACTTCATATGTTTAGTCATTAATTTTAACCATTCTGGGCTGGCTCCATTGCATAGCTGATTGAAGCACCTCTAAATTTAAAGCAGGTAACATTAACTATTAAACCATCTCTCCAGCCCCAAAGCACTTACAAATTTAACCATTGAAATATATGTAGAGTAACAGCACTGATGGTTTTATTGAGTTTCCTAATGACTATTTATGACTGTTTTAAAACTTTCACTACATACATACATTCATTCATGCATACACATGCACATATTCATCATACATGATGCTATGCTATATTTGGACACTTTCACAGAAGCATACATTGTATGAGCACACAGAACACATTTAATGACTAGTGGCATTGAACATACTTTCATCTACCTGTTTCCTGTCTATGTATCTTCTTCAGTAAGTGTGCTTCATGTATTTTATCTATTAAGAAGTTCTTTGTTTGTTATTTTTGAGAATTCTTCATATAGATTGTACAATTCCTTTATCAGATTTGTAAATTTAAATATTTCCCTTAGACTACGATGTGCCATTGCATTTTCTTTACCATGTCTTTTAAACAGAGAAAAATTTTCAGCTTTAATGACGTTTAATTTTTCTGATTTCTCATTCTATGTATCATGCTGTATCTAAGAAATTCTTTTTGAACTCAAGGTAGAAATGAGGGTTTTTTAAAATATTTTTTGAAGAACATTACTCCCCTCCCTTAACAACCATTAACTGCCAATAGCTACTTTTAGAGGAGTGGGATCTTGTGAGTCCCTCTACCATAGATAATGAAATATTGACAGGGTCAATCTTATGCAGAAAATTCCAGCTTCTGTGAGTTCATGAGTTTAGCCACTATGTCATATCCAGAACCCAGGATTCCACAGCACTCCTCCCCATCCTCCACCTTTTATATTCTTTCTTCTTCTTCCTTAAGATGGATTCCCTGTGAGGAATCTTCTCTTTTTGTCTTTTTTATTTCAATACAGGGTTGACTCTATGTGCTTTTCATTTTGTTTTCTTACTTTATTGAACTGGGTAAAAACTCCAAGAACAAGTTCAAATATTAAGAACATACATTTTGCTTATTTATTCCTGGTTTCAATCTTTTACTACTAAATGATGTGGGTTTTTTGACATTAGGATAATTCTACATCATGAAATGAATTTTCTGAAAGAGAATGCATATAATAGGTACTGCTACTTTATCTTAAGTAATTCAAAGTGGAGCCATTTTTGTCTGGGATTTTTTTGTGTGTGAAAATTTAATTGCAAAAAAATGCTCTATATTTTTTTTATAGAGAGATGTCAGAGTTGTCTATCTCTTCTTTAGTGTCAAAAATCATTGGACTAAAATTGTTCATTCTATTCCTTTATTTCTTTTAAAAATTCTTAGACTCTGAAATACCTACTAACATCAAGCTTAAAAACACAGTACACTGTACAGGATCCAGTGGTTGTCCTCATGATCCCATGGCTGACTGGGAATTGTGGCCAGTGCCACTGTCCAGCATTGACAGATGGTTCCATCCACTTGTCATTAGCCTGGGGAAACTGTTTGTTTGTTTGTTTTTCAAGGTAGGGCCTCACTCTAGCCCAGGCTGACCTAGAATTCACTATGTAGTCTCAGGATGCCCTCGAACTCATGGCGATCCTCTTACCGAGTGCTGGGATTAAAGGCATGCACCACTATGCCCGGCAGAAAACTGTGTTTTTGAGCTAGGATGTTAGTAGGTTATGCGTACTAAATGCAATTTCAACTTATGATACTTCAACTTACAAAATGATTATTAAGAGACATTTGTTAGTTATTCCATTGTCTTATTTTTTTTAAAGAAATGTTATCCTTCAGCATGTTATCATTCTATACATAACATCTTTTCTCTCTATTTTTATGATCTTCTTTTCATTTTTGACAACCTCGTTATGTGGAGCTTTGATGTAATTGTCTTTATGATTTTTTTTTTTTTTTTTTGAGGTAGAGTCTCACTCTAGCCCAGGCTGACCTGTAAGTCACTATGGAGTCACAGGGTGGCCTCGAACTCACGGCAATCCTCCTACCTCTGCCTCCCAAGTGCTGAGATTAAAGGCGTGTGCCACCACGCCCGGCTTCTTTATGATTTTTGTGCTTGGTGCCAATTCAGGGTCTTGGATATATGGACACTATTTTTCATGAAATTTGTTAAGATTTTGAGCATGGTTCTTCCAGTTATCCATATATTAGGTCCTTGAAATTATCCCAATAGTATACTGATTCTCTGTTTATTTAAAATCATTTTTGGGCTGGAGAGATGGCTTAGCAGTTAAGTGCTTGCCTGTGAAGCCTAAGGACCCCAGCTCGAGGCTCGATTCCCCAGGACCTACGTTAGCCAGATGCACAAGGGGGCGCACGCGTCTGGAGTTCGTTTGCAGTGGCTGGAGGACTTGGCACACCCATTCTCTCTCTCTCTATCTGCCTCTTTCTCTCTCTGTCACTCTCAAATAAATAAATAAAAAGTAACAAAAAAATTTAAAATCATTTTTATCTTCTTTGCCAGTGATTTTGAGTGGCAGGGATTCTTACTTTTTTTTAAATTTTTTGTTTGTTTGTTTATTTATTTATTTGAGAGCGACGGAGAGAAGGAGGCAGAGAGAGAGAGAGAGAGAGAGAGACAGAGAGAGAGACAGAGAGAGAGAGAATGGGCGCGCCAGAGCTTCCAGCCTCTGTAAACGAACTCCAGATGCGTGCGCCCCCTTGTGCATCTGGCTAACGTGGGTCCTGGGGAATTAAGCCTCGAACCGGGGTCCTTAGGCTTCACAGGCAAGCGCTTAACCGCTAAGCTATCTCTCCAGCCCGGATTCTTACTTTTATCTTGTTTGGAGACAAATACTTTTGTAAATTTCTTGAACATTTATTCTGGTCCATCATTAAATTATTTATAAATATTTTGGCACTTTGAAGTTCTGTTTTTAAAATATATTAAAGTGAGATTAACATTTGTTGTAGGGATGATTATACCTCAATGCTAAGGCAGAACACTTCTAGTAGTCGACTTAGGATGGGTGTGTCAGGAGGTAACAACATTGTCAAGGAGCATTTCCATTTTAATGATATATCATGGTCTTAACAGTTGTCTTGTTCCTGATAAGTAACCTTCTGTCACTCTTCATTCTGAATCATGAACTTTCCAGTATACTGAGGGGAAAGGCCCTGTTGTCAATACTGGACAAACCTTAGACACTTTCCATTCTGGTATTCCAAGTGATTCTTTCACTGGCTTTACTTAGTTTCCTCACACATGGCTGACAATTATTCTGATGAGTATTTCTTTTTAATATCCATTTCTGTTTTATTATGGCATTGGGATCCTTTTCAAAGTCTCTATGTAAAATGAGTTACATAAAAGAACTTTTACATTTAAGAATTTATTGCTCTTCAAGATAGGTTTGACTCAAACTCCTGGAGGCAACACTTCCACCTCAGTCTTCCTGGAAGCTTGGGTTACAGCCATGGGCCATTGTGCCAAACTCTTGTGCAGTTCATCCCTTGCTTGTTGGTTACTGGAGTTGTTTCTTCAGAAAGCAAATGCCTTAGTCAACTCTTCAGGGGGCACGGGGCACCATTCAAGTGATCAAGCAGGCCTTCAGAGCGTGTCAGTTCCGACTTGCTCCATACATATGAGTCTTCCTCCCCTGGGTACAACTCAGGGTCCACATCAGTCTCCAGATCAGTATCACGAGGCTCACTTCCTGTCAGAGGTGGATCCTCAGAAGTGCTCATGGCACACGGAGTTCCTTTTTCAAATCTGGGTGCCAGGCCATCCTTCTTCGGCATGGTCGATTTCATCTGGTCTGTGCCACACGTTCCTGCACAGTCCTCCTCCTTCACTCTCGAGGCCCCAGGGGTGCCCTGAAAGCACTTCTCTGCCCCTATAGAAATGGGACTGGGGACTCCATCTCCATTCTGCTGGAGCACACCCTGCACGGAAGACTGAGTAGTGTTGTTTCCAGTGACGCACGGGTTCATTTCTGCAGCTGTTTTATTTTCTAGGCTGATCTCTTCTCAGAGACGGGAAGATGCTCAGTGGCTTGTGGCAAAGACCTGGAACTCTGAGCCAGAAGCTGCTCCTCTGATGAGTATTTGAGGGGACTCTGTCAATCTCCCGAAGCTTTTATTCTGTGCAGGCCTCTCATTCTAATGCTCTTTCAGATGAACCCCAGCCACTTTGATTTCTTTAGGATCTCAGCTTCATAAACCCAATGGCTCTACCTGAGTTCGTCTGCCTTGTCCCACAACTTAGTAAACCTAAGGCAATAAATTGGAACAATCATGGATCTCACCTTACTCGGTCCTATCTTCAGATATCACTACTTTTTGCCTGGTGTAGTAGACACCTTCAGGTTGATGGGATGAACCTTCAGAGCACACACAATTAGAGAAGGAAGGGAATTCATTTATACTTTACAGATCCAGAGGAAGTTCCATAATGGCAGTTGGTCCCCCTTTAACAGATCCAAGAAGAGAGAAAAAAAAATCCACCTCTAGAACCATAAACAAGCACACTTCAGGAACTCAGACAGAACTCAGGTACGTTGTATATCTTAGATTGGAATTCAGATCCACCTTATGTCTGGACCCCTGGACCCACCCATAGTGACACCTCCTCCAGCCAGGTGGCTACAGATCTACATAATAACCTTAATAAATTCCTGTATCTACTGGAGGGACATCCATCCAAACTACCACACCTAGTGTACTCTGTCCTCAATAATGTTACTTCATAGATTAAAAAGAAATTTTTTTGTTTGTTTATTTTATTTGAGAGCGCGAGAGAGAAGCAGGGGGAGAGAGAGAGAGAGAGAGAGAGAGAGAGAGAGAGAGAATGGGCATGCCAGAGCCTCCAGCATCTGTCAATGAACTCCAGATGTGTGCGCACCCTTGTGCATCTGGCTAACGTGGTTCTGGGGAATCGAGCCTCAAACCAGGGTCGTTAGGCTTCACAGGCAAGCGCTTAACCGCTAAGCCATCTCTCCAGCCCACTTCATAGATTTTTGTCCATTTTGGTTGTTGTTTTTTCAGATTCGGTGATGAGCCTATTACTTATTACTTTTGTGTTGGTCAGCTTTCCATTATTGTAACATATACCTGGGCTACCCAGCTTAGAAAGAGGCATGATTCACTTTGACTCATTGTCTTAGAGGTTTTAGTCTATGGTTTCTTGGACCTGATGCCTTTGGCCATGGAATAAAGTAGCATATTGTGGCACACAGTGTGGTGGAACAAGACTTACCTCAGGACAACTGAGATGCTATCCTACCCCAGGGACTGGGGACTTTTTGTAACAAACTATGGCTTCTGAGAGAAGCATTATTTACTCCCAGAGGAAGATTTTTCCCAAACTAGAGCTCTTTCTCTTGTTTTCTTTACTTTTTTTTTTTTTTTCCTGGGGTGGGGTCAGGCTGGTTACTTTTCCCTGCTTTTCTCACAACATTTCTGACTATTTCTCCCCAGCAGCTCATGTAGTGCTTTCTAGTACTATAAGGGCTAGCCACATGGGAACTGGCTTCCTTCCACATTCCAGCTGCATCTCTCAACGTTCTCTGTTAGCAGCATGTGGTGTCTTCAGCAATAGTGTCTTACCTTTTACCTCACATGTGTGATGAAGTGTTTTGACAAAAGACTGTCTTGTTTTGGGGACCTCGTGGGTCTTTCCAATCAATAGATCAATGTGGGGTTGTAACTGATTTCTAGTACTGGGAGTTAGAAGACAGAGCCAACTGTCTTAGGGTTAGGCTTCATCCTGCCCTCTCCTTCTTACCAGACAATGCCCCCATACTCCTAATGAGGGTTGTATTTTTTAGTCAACTATCCAGGAGGAAGGTTTCTACAATACTGAATTATTTTGGATGTAGTTTTGTATGTACCTCCCCTACCCTTCCATTCCCCTTCCACCAAACCCTTCCATCCCTATTATCTGACCACTGAGTTCCCTGTCAGATATGCCTGTAGATCAAGCTGTTCCAAGTTAGGAACCACGGGTCAGGGAGAACATGCAGTATTTGTCTTTCTGTGCTAGTTTACGTTCATTTAGTTTGGTCTATTCCAAGCCCGTCCATTTTCCTCCCAATTTTTCATTATATCATTTTTCCTTAGTGCTGAATAGAATTCCATTGTGTATACACACCACATCTCCATTATCCATTCATCAGATGATGGGCATCTGAGTTGATTCCAGTTCTTAGCTATTGTGAATTGAGCAGCTATAAACATGGTAGAGCAAATATCTCTACAGTGAAGAGTGGAGCCTTTCTGGTAGATGTCCAGTAGAGGAATAGTTGGATCAGTTGGTAGTTCTGTTTTCAACTTTTCCAGGAGTCTCCGTGTTGATTTCCATAGTGGTTGTATAAGTTTATATTCCCACCAGTAGTGAATGGAGGTTCCTCTTTCCTCACGTCCTTGACAGCGACTATTATCATTTGATTTTTTTAATGATTGCCATCCTGATTGGAGTAAGGTGGAATCTTATAGTTTTAATTTGTATTTTCCTGATGGTTAAAGGTGTTGAACATTTTACTAAGTATTAGCCATTTGTATTTCTTCCTTGAGAATTTCCTACTCAGTTCTCCACCCCATTTTTAGAGTGGATTGACTTTTTTTTTTTATTGCTTAGTTTTTTGAGTTCTTTGTAGATTTTAGATATTAGGCCTCTCTCAGTGGTATAGCTTGTGAAGATTTTCTCCCATTCTGTGGGCAGTCTGTTGGCTCTGTTTATGGTAGGTTTGTCTGTGGAAAAGGTTTTTAGCTTCATGAGATTCCACATGTTGTGTTATTGTTTAATTTCCTGGACTACTGGAGTGTTGTTCAGGAAGTCTTTCCCGACTCCTATATCATGGAGAATATAAACCCTCCTTGCTTAGCCTCTCCAGCATTTTAATTATAAAGTGGTGTATTTTGTCAAAGCCTTCTCTGTATCTATTGAAAGGATAGTGTGGTTCTGTGTTTAAGTTTATTTATGTGGTATATTATATTAATTGATTTCCATATGTTGAACCATCCCTGCATCTCTGTGGTGAAGCCTACTTGATCAAGATAGATAATGCTTTTGATGTGTTGCTAAATTTGGTTTATGAGGACTTCGTTTAATATTTTTGTATCTAAGTTTATCAGGGATATAGGTTAGTTTTCTTGTATCACTGTCTGGTTTTGGTGTTAGGGTGATCCTAGCTACATAGAAGGATTTGGGGACCATTCTGTGTGTTCTGATTTAAAAAAAAAAGTGGTTTCAGTTCTTTGATGAAGGTTTGGTAGAATCCATCAGGTCCTGGAATTTTTGCTCTTGGGGAGAGTTTGATTACATTTTCAGTGTCAGTGGATATATGAGGTTTGTTTAGGAGATTTATCTGCTCTGTAGTTAGTTTTGTCAGGTGGTATTCATCCATCTAGGATTGTCTAGGAATTCATCCATTTCTTCCAGGTTATCCAATTTTGTAGAGTAGAGGTTTTGGAAATAGGTCCTGATGATTCTTCCACTTTCACTAATGTCTTTTGTGACCTCTCCCTTTCCATTTCTAATTTTGTTAATTAGAGACTTCTGTTTTGTTGCTTTATCACATTGGCCAGTGGTTTATCAGCCTTGCTTAGTTTTTCAAAGACCAGCTCTTCATTTTGTCAATTTTCTCTATTGTTTTATTAGTTTCTAATTCATTAATTTATTCTTTGCTCTTAATTGTTTCTTTCCATCTGTAACTCTTAAGGTTGGATTGTTCTTGTTTTTCCAGTACCTTTAGGTGGATGGTTAGATTATTAATTTGAGATCACTGTCTTTGTCATGAAAGCATTTAATGTTATAAAATTTACCCTTAGGATTGCCTTCATTGTGTCCCATAAGTTTTGGTATGCTGTGGTTTTGCTATCATACTATTCTAGAAAATTTGCAATTTCCTTTTTGATTTCTTCCATGACCCCTACATTGTTTAATAGCATGTTGTGCAATCTCCAGGACCTGGTGTCTTTTCTGCTGTTTGTCTTGTTACTAATTTCTAGCTGTAATGTATTGTGGTCAGACATGTTGCAGGAAGTTGTGTCAATTTTCCTGAATTTATGGAGGCATGCTTTATGACCTAATATTTGATCTATTTTAGAGAAGGTTCCATGGGTTGCTGAGAAGAATGTGTATTCTACAGAATTGGGGTGGAATTTTCTGTAGATGTCTGTTAGGTCTAATGGATCTATGGTGTTAAGATCTATTATTTCCCTGTTGACTTTTTGCTTGGACAATCTGTCTATTGATGATAGTGGGGTATTGAAGTCCCCTATTATGATGGTATTGGGATTTATTTCTTATTTGTTGTCACATAGGATTTGCTTTATAAAACCTGGTACATCTGTGTTTGATGTATATAGCTTTATGATTTTAATGTCCTCTGTGCATTCCCTTGATGAGTAAAAGGTAGCTTTCTTTGTCCTTTTTGATTTGAAATCTATTTTGTCATATATATATATATATATATATATATATATATATATATATATATATATCACCACACCCACTTGTTTTTCTTATTTCATTTTTCTATCCTTTCAACCTGTGGATGTGTCTATACTTAGTGGTGAGGTGGGTTTCTGCAAGGCAGCAGATGGAAGGGTTCATTTTTCTGATCCACCCTGGTAACATGTCTTTTGATGAGTAAGTTAAGACCATAAATATTTAAAGTTATAACTCTGAGGTTTGGTGTAATCCCTGTTATTTTGAAGGCTTTATGGTGTTTGGTGCTTTCCTTCCCTTCCCTTCCCTCTCCTTTCTTTTCCTTTCCTTTCCATCTATTATAAGGGATCCTTCTCTTGGTATGATAGTTTGGGTTGGAAGCCACAGTTTTTAGACTTTGAAGTACTCCATTCCAAGCCCTTATGACTTTCAGGGTTTCCATTGAAAAAAATCTGAGATAATTCTGATGGGATTGGCTTTGTATTTAATGAGTTGCTTCTCTCTTGTTCCTTTTAGCACTCTCTCTTTGTTTTCATTGTTTAGAGTTTTAACTATGATGTGCCTTGGAGAGTTTCTTCTTTGATCCAGTCCATTTGGTATTCTGTGAGTTTCTTATATCTAGATGGGTCTGTCTTTTGAGAGGGTGGAAAGTTTTCTTTAATAATTTTGGTGAATATGTTCTCCATGCCTTTGGCCTGAATTTCTTCCTTTTCTGTATACCCATGACCTGGATGTTTGGTTGTCTTGAAGCATTCCATAATTCACTCATATTCTGTTCATATATTTGAATGTCTCAAGGTTTTGGGACACCTGAAAACTTCTGTCTTGTCTTCCAGATTTTAGGTTCTATCTTTTACATGGTAAACTCTGTTAGTAAGCATTTCTAGAGAGGCTTTTACAAGCTCTATTTGATTTGTGTTTTCTGTTGCATTTTTCTGTATTGTATCCATCCCTTTGTTGAGTTCCAATTTCAGGTCATGGTTTGATTTTCTTGATGTTTCTTGGAATTCATTCTTTCTTTTAATAATGTCTTCGTTAAGCTTAATCAGCTTGCTATTGAGATCTTCTATTTGTTGGCTCACCTTCAATTCATTTATCTCTCTTTTGAGGGCTCTCTGTTTTTCCTCAATTAAATTAAACCTAGTGATGAAAGCTGTGTGCTATAGGAGATGATTTCATTTATGTGATTGTTGTTTTTTTTTTTCTTGCAAAAGACCCCCAATTTTACTCATGTTACAAAAGTAGTAAGTGACACATTACTATAGAAAAACACACAGCTTAGCTTATAACTCACCCTTGAAAATCAGAAGTCACATGAAAGACAGTACAGACTCTTGTTTGAAATCAAAGGTATACATTATGAATTGAATCATTGTTTTCTTCTTTATTGAGGTGTGACACACATGTTTTTCTGTTGCTAACTGTCTACCAGAGCTGACGGGTGATAGCAGTACTATCTGTCCAACAGAGCTGAGCCTGTCAGTGGAGCACTATCTTGGCAGGGGAGATTCTGACAGGATTAAGAATTTGCAAAGCTCCTACTAACCCTGCAGAAAACTTAGCACACTGGCTTATCCAGGAAGGATTTTAAGCAAACATGCAGAGACACAACATGCTATAATAACAATATAGCTTTTGGGTTATTTCCAGCATTGCAGCCAGTTTTCACTGGTTCCTGGGAAGAGAGGCATACCAGCGTAGAAAGCATTTTTGCTGTCACAGCACTAGCAGCTAATAAGCACACAGCATATAGTGCTTTGATCTTTGAGTGGGTAATTGTGGAAGGTCCAAGATCATATCCACTAAGTTAGCCTGAGTTTTCACGTATAAAAATATTTTTTTGAAAATAATGCTTAAAAGAGACATCTAGAAACACTGGGATCCATGAAGACTAGCAGAACACAGGATTGTAAGGACTGCAAATGTAACACTGGGAATTCATTTCCACAGGCAGCTTTTAGGCAGAAGATATCTCTCAGTTCATTCCTATAGCTAAGCCAAGCTGTGATCATAGGAGGTTCAGAAATCAGGATAGGAAGTTGATTCCAGTAACACCCGAGATAAATACTCTCAAACAAAAATCATATTGAGGCCGGGGCCTGAAACCAACCCATGTACAAAAGAGCCGTGGTATGCGCAGAGTCATGCAAAGCAGGAAAGGGCTCATGACAGTGGGTTATCCAGGTTGAAACATCAACATGTTCCCTGGGGTAGGGCACCCAGCTGAAATGACCAACATGGGCTTGCTCAGAGGAGTGTGACTCAGAAACTGTGGGAGAGGTGTCTGCACAGGGAGCTGAGGTGACTGAATATGAGGTGCTTCAGGAGAAAAGGGTCGGCCATGGTGTTGGGTGACCCATCAATACTTCATGTGGAAGTACTTCAAGGAAGGGCTATGGCACAGTTGGTCTTTCCAAGATACATCTTTTGCTGTCATGAGCCTATGTCTTTGATCCTGCTGGCATGGTGACGTCAGAATGATCCCCCTGTTGTCTGGAGGTGACACCCAGGGTGGCAGCTTGTTCTGGGAAGCGGCTGTAGAAGTTGACTTGCACGAGGAAGTCACTACCAGGCCACTGCTTAAATCCAGACTGTGGCCTTCCTTTTCTGCTCTGTAACCCAGAAACATTTCCTTAAAAGCCAGAAAGTTTGAGAATGTGAGCAGCATGTCGAATACGTCACCAGCCACTTCATCTTTATGGTGCTGCATCGACGTGGTGAAGGCCGCCATGTTGAATCTGGGGATCGGCTTCAGCAGGTGCTCTCCCGGTGCACATCTAATGCATTCATTAATGATGGGTGTGTAGGTGAGTTTATTTTCTTCTGTGTCTTCAAACTCCTCATAGTACTTGTCTGTGAAATTTCTCTGTGGTAACCGGAACTCATCATCCATGATAATGTCCTCTAAACATGCACCCTCAACATCAAATTCTGCCTCAGAGGCAGAGGAGAAGGACAGCTGAAGCTCTTCCTCTAGGGCATCCCTGGCCGTGACATCGCATTCACCTGAGCCTGCAAGCAGACTGTCATCTCTTACCAGGCCAGTTGCCTGGGCTCTGCAGCTGCTCTGCTTGCTCTCTGAGCTTCCTACCACATTGAGGACACAGAGAAAGGAGGCCTCACCAGTTCCCAGCCCAGCTCTGTCAATGCCAATACAAGAGGCTCTGCCTCTGGCTCCTGGATAGGGCACTACACAGACGGGCCACTGGGCATGTGCTGCTGCCACGGGCAGGAGTCACTGTTGGGTTTTTGATGATTTGCTTCCAGTTCAATACTTTGGTTGGTCAGAGTCAGAAAGCTGATTGTGTTTTCTCCTCTCTGCTTTCATTGGAGACTTCCATTGTGGGACTAGGCAATCTTGGTGGAGAGCTAGGCTTGTGTGTGTGTGTGTGTGTGCACGCACATTGGGGTCTCATAATAAGTCTTTTTTTTTTTTTTTTTAAGAAGAGCAAGAATTTGCCCTTGTAGGGTCTTCAGTGAGTGGTTCTATTTTGGGTCTTAACCAGCGTGGAGTGTGATAGCTTTGTGTCCACAGACGCACAGCTTGTGGCGGTTCCCAGTGCGCCTGCAGCTCTGGGCTGGTGGCTGATATGCGCGCTGTGGTTGAGAGTCCAGATTCTCTTCAGTCTGCAATCACAGCCAAGCCTTGCTTGTGGGGCTCAGGGCCTCAGCGCTTGCCCCTACTCCCCCATTGTAGCCCAGCTAAGCACGTTGTGGAGGACTCACTGGTACCCTCCGGCCGGTGGTTTCCAGGTAGTCCCATGCTCCCCATCCTGGGCAAGAACAATGACCCGAATGGGCGCTGGTAGGCAGGTGCTGGTGGTGGGAGGGGGCAGAGAGGTGAGGAGGTGGGGCGGGGGCGCAGAGGTGGGGGTGTGCCGGGATCCGCAAACCAGGCCCAGTCAGGTTGGAGGAGGTGGCCAGCGTGGGGCATAGGTGTGTGGAGGCAGCCAGCAACGTGGCTTGGGGTGGTCAGAGGAGGTCTTTAAAGCTGGAAAAATCCATTCAGGCCGGCTGTGTGCGGACTCTCAGGGGCCAGCGACATGGGGTGGGGACCCTGCCTGGTGGCACATGGGCCCTAGCTCTGGCACAGTGAGGATCTACAGAGGTTGGGTGAGAGCATGGGCCCTGGCTCCAGCGCAGTTGGGACCTGCAGAGACCACTGGTGGCACGGGTTGGGGCCATCCAGTGGGTTGATCCTCTATCTAATTGCAGGAGGAATGGGGGAAGTGCATTCAGACTGCCCTGTCCGCCTGGACTCAGGTAGCCTGCTAGATTGTCTCAGACCACCCAAGCTTGAGGGGCTGGCAAGTTTCCTGGGGTTGCATGCTAGCTGTGCCAGAGAGTATAGGAATCAGCAGGTTCCTGAATATGCACCCCTGTGCCCGCCCAGTGCAGGTCCCCTACGACCTACTAGTATTGGAGCCCCACAGTTCTTGCCTAATATCATCCCTGGAGCTGTAGCATGGTTATGAGTCAGCCATTCTGACTGAAAATTCTATTTATTTCAATTAATTTTTTTTTTTTTTTGAGGGAGCGTCTCACTCTAGCCAAGGTTGACCTGGAACTCACTCTGTAGTTCCAGGCTGGCCTGAACTCACAGTGATTCTCCTACCTCAGCCTCCTGAGCGCTAGGACTAAAAGCATGGACCACCACATCTGGCTTCTCTTATTTTTCTTAATTATACTTTTAATTAGTTAACAAAGAATTGGCTTTTCCTATAACTCTTTCATAACATTAATCTTCATCGTCAACTTTGACCGGATTTAGAATCATGTAGGAACCACACCTCTGTGTATGACTATGAAGAAACTTCCAGATGCTGGGTATGGTGGCGCATGCCTTTAATCCCAGCACTAGGGAGGCAGAGGTAGGAGGATCACCGTGAGTTCGAGGCCACCCTGAGACTTAAAAAAAAAAGAAAGAAACTTCCAGAGAGTTTGAAGAAGGAAAATTTATCCTGAATGTAGGCAGCACTACCCCATGGGCTGGGATCCTAGAATAAATAGAAAGGGATAAAGGAGAAAGTAAGTGGAGCATCTGTATGCGTTATTCTGCTTTCCAACTGCCGACAAAATGCAACCTCATGCTCGTTAGGCCATTCCTTCCCTTCTCTGATGGACTATATCCCCTCAAACTCAGCCCAAAGAAGCCCTTCTTTTCTTAAGTTGTTTTTTGTTACAGCAACACGAAAAGTAACCACTACTGTCATCATGTCTCTAGTTTCTTCTAACCTGTAACCGTTTCCCTTAGTCTTTCTGTGTTTTACATGCATGGCAGATACTTGGAAGCTCAGTTATGTTGGTAGAATGCTCTTCATTTTGGCTTGTCTAGTGTTTTCTCAGAATTAAGAATTAGGGGGCTGTAGAGATGGCTTAGCAGCTAAGATACTTGCGTGCAAAGTCAAAGGACCTAGGTTCAGTTCCCCAGGACCCACATAAGGCAGATGCACAAGGTGGCACATGCGTCTGGAGTTCGTTTGCAGTGGCTGAAGACCCTGGTGTGCCCATTCTGTCTATATCTGCATCTCTCTCTCAAACAAATAAAATTAAAAAAAAGAAAGAATTAGGAACTTGGAGAGAAACACTGCAGAATTTTCCTCTTTGTATATCATATCAGTGTCAATAGGGTATCAACACAGCTTATTTCTGGTTGAATTCATTTTGATCACTTGGTGAGGCATTATCTTCCAGACTGCTGTTTTTTATTTATCATATTCTATATGCTAGAAATGAACCATTATATCCAATCACTACTCTGGAAAATGGAATAAAACACTACCCCCTAGAGTCAGGAGTATGAAAGAATTTGTGGATATATGTTAAAACCCCACAATACTTAATAAATATCATGAGGATATATCTGAAGACTATATAAATATGTTGGTTAAGGTTTCACCTCTGTTCGCCGTTCATCAATAGATATTGTCTGTAACAATTATTACAGTTGTATTCTGGTGGTCATTTTTCTATTTCTTTGATTTCTTCTATATTTTATAATTGGAACTTTCTGTTAAAAAACTTTATTCTGGGGCTGGAGAGATGGCTTAGTGGTTACGGTGCTTGTCTGCAAAGCCAGATGACCCAGGCTTGACTCTCCAGGACCCACATAAGCCAGTTGCACAAAGTGGTGCATGTGTCTGGAGTTTATTTGCAGTGTCTGGAGGCTCTGGCACCCCCCCTCTCTCTCCCAAATAAATAAATAAATAAAATAAAATATTTTTAAAGCTTTATTCCTTTCTTTTATTTATTTATTAAGTCTATTTTGTATTAGTATCAACTTATGGTTATATGTTTTATTCGTTGGCTTTTAATCCAATGCAGTAATGCTATTTTATGCCCATTTTGGCTATGGAGAGGTTTTTCCTCCTAACCCTGTGCCTTTCTGGCATGTCTGCCATTGGTTGATTTCTGAGTTCATTATACAAACTTTTAGATATGTTCATACTTTCTTTAGGATATTTCAGACACTTTATACACTAGACCTTGTGACTCATTCAGTATTTCATATATCTCTAAAATAGCTTGACCATGAAAGATTGGGTCTTGTAAATACATGATGCTCAGGACATTTTAGCTGCAAGAACTTTAATTACATACATCAGTGAACATATAGCCCATTATTTTCTTTGCACTCCAGATCCTGAAGGCTGACCTGCTCGCTTCCATCCCAACAACTAATATAAAGCAGGTATTTCCCTATCACTGTTGCATGTTGACACAAAGCTCTAAAGTCAAGTGATCTTCAGTGCACTTTTGGTAAGTGTGCGTGGTAGTAGAATTTGAATACAAGTGAGAAAATGAGGTTTTATCCTGACCAACACAATGGTCAACCACTCTGTCCCATGCATACCTGCTATTGGGAATAATGGATAATATTTTTTGGTAGTGTGGTATGTGTGGGAGAGGAGGAGGTGGCACAGCATTCCATATTCAAACCTGTGGCAGTGGTGGTCACTGATGGTGGCTGGAGCTGAACATTAGATGACCCACTCCATTGCTTTTCTGCCTGTTCTTTATTGATCTGTGTAGTGTCTTTATTGATTCTGGAGCCTGTGGGACTCCAGCGATTCTTGGGTCTCTGTTCCCCTGCGGGACTAGGTTTCAGGCTCAAATGGCCATGCCCAGCTATTTATGTGGGATCTGGGGATTCAAATTCTGGCCGTCTCTGGCCTCCTTTGGACCTCATCCTTGCTTAGGAAGCTCACTTAACTGCTAAGCCATTTCTCTAGCCATATAGATGGCTTTATATTTAGCCCAGAATTCTGAGTTTATTTTTCTTTCAGGGAAGACACAAAATCAGGCAGAAGAAAAGAAAATAAGATGGGACTCAATGCTATACATAAAGCCTCCTTCCACTTGACAGCTCCATCTTACTACTTTATGTCAAGAGGTTTTTATGGCAAGGCTTTTCTTTTTCTCAATTTTTATTAACATTTACCATGATTATAAAAAAAATCCCATGGTAATACCCTCCCTCCCCCCCTTTCCCCTTTGAAATTCCATTCTCCATCATATCCCCTCCCCATCTCAATCAGTCTCTCTTTTATTTTGATGTCATGATCTTTTCCTCCTCTTATGATGGTCTTGTGTAGGTAGTGTCAGGCACTGTGAGGTCATGGATATCCAGGCCATTTTATGTCTGGAGGAGCACATTGTAAGGAGTCCTACCCTTCCTTTGGCTCTTACATTCTTTCTGCCACCTCTTCCGCATTAGACCCTGAGCCTTGGAAGGTGTGATAGAGATGTTACTCAGTACTCCAGTCACTCCTTTCCAGCACTATGATACCTTCTGAGTTGTCCCAAGGTCACTGCCATCTGAAAAGAGAAGATTCTCTGCCCAAAGTGAGAGTAGCATTAATATAAGGGTATGAACATTAAAAGAAGTGCTTACTGGGCAGTTTGATAAGCATAGTATATACATTTATCCAGACGTCAGCAGATGTTACACCCCTAGGGCTCATGACTACCCCTGTTTTAAGTTTTCAGTATCAGGGATGTATTCCCTCCCATGGAGTGGGCTTCCAGTCCAATTGGAGGGCAGTTGGTTTCCACCATGACAGACGTGCCACTATTGCACCCATTGGCTCATTTGGCCTGGCTGGCCAATTATAAGGCTTGCAGTGTCACTGTTGAGTATCTTCATTGGTGGTATCTCTTTCTCCCATTGAACTACATGTAGAATGGCTTCTTCCAGCTTTCTGTCAGCTGGTCTACATGGAGGAGGTTATCAGCTCAGTTCCAGCAGGATTTCTCAGTGGACTTGCAGCCCAAGTATGTGGAGTCTTCAGCAATAGGGTCTTACCATCTATTCCTGGTGGGAAACCAAGGGCCTTGGCAATGGCCTATAATGTTTTGGGGGCATCAGGGGCCTCGCTGGCCAACAACTCACTGGAGGTATCCCATTCCTGGCACTGAAAATTTTCTAGCAACGATCTATGGCTCCTGAGTGTTCCATTGTCCAAAACTGGAGGATTCCATATGATTTATTTGTATCCTCTTAGATTTTGATTAGCCCTCCCTCCACCTTTCCTTTACTCAATCTCTTCCTCTGACCTCACTTTGGGCCTTTTCACCCCTGTTAATCTATTCTTCTACTTACATATATACAATACCAACCTATTAAGTACCCTCCTCCCTTCCTTTCTCTTCCCTTTATTTCTCCTTCTTAACTTACTGGCCTCTGCTAGTGAGTTATTTATTTATTTATTAGAGACCAACAGAAGGAGAGAGAGACAGAGAGAATGGGCACACCATGGTCTCTAGCCACTGCAAAAAACTCCAGATGCATGTGCTACCCTATGCATCTTGCTTACGTGGGACCTGGAGAATTGAACCTGGGTCCTTAGGCTTTGCAGGCATGTGCCTTAACTGCTAAGCCATCTCTCCAGCCCATGGTGAGGCTTTTTCCAAATGGAATTATATGCAAGTTCATGGAGATAAGGACATATCCAAGATTATGGGAAGATGGTGGGAGAATGAAATGTGTAGCCCATCATAAAGCCTATTGGAACCACATAACTGTGTGGGACGAGATTCTTATGAAGTCCTTCCTTCACTAGCTTCCCTGAGTTAAACAGTGCCTTTGGCACATGCTAGACTTCACTGGATGTGCTTGCTGGGCGTGTGTTTATGGAATAGGAGGAGGGAGCAGGGACAAGCAGGAAAAGCTGGACTTCTGAATGACCCCATTCATTCTGGAGACATTGCCTCCTGCCTCACAACGTTTCCAAATCCCTTTCCATTTCCTCCCTGGTCTGTCATGGATGTGCAAGTGTAGCCTTCCAGCTTCCCCTTTTGTGGGTTGTTTCCAGTCCCACGTTTATTTAGGCACAGTCTTCATATGTATTTGTTGGGGTTTGAGTGCATTAAACCTCTCCTTACCAGCTGTCTTGTTCTACAAGTGATAGAATTTGAACTCAAATAGAAAAGAAACAAGGTCTCTTGCACTCCTGGGGCAGCCACCTGCCTTCCACCTCCAGAGAAATTCTGCTCCATTTTGTTGCTCTTGGGTAAACTATGGGCCTGGAAATGGTGGAACAGAATTTCAGAGTCATTTACCCGAACAGTTTATGTTCTTTGGAGCTTTCCCAACCAACCCGTTATAACTTTTTCTGATCTCTTGTGACTCATAAATTTCATCTTATATGGGGGATATGTGTCCACATTTCTTGGTTTGCTTTAACTTTCAACAGAGGAGTAGTTATAGGCTGATGAGTGACCCATTAAAGCACCATTATGAATGTTTTATGTATGTATATATATTTCTACCTATGCACACCCATACATTTAAATTTGATTTTTAACATTGGCAAAGCAGTGCAGCTGCACATATCATCAGCAGATAATTCTAAGACATTTATTTACTTAGCTAAAAGCCCTGTTTAGGGCAACTAGCACCATCACGTAGCTAATATTGTGGCCAAGAAGGCCATTATCACGAACTAATACACAAATTCAGGAATTCAATGAATACTGACCGAGCACCAGTTATGTTCCATCTCTCTTCTAAAATCCAAGGATGAAGACAACATGGCAAAGAATCCGCTCTTTAAAACTCATGCAATGGTATATTTGTATAAATTTGGATGAAGGCTGGGGGAAGAGAGAAAACACTTGTGTTGGGTGCTTTGTATAATACTCTAAACTCATTAAGTTCTGACAGTCATCCCTGATAGTATTGATGCTCTGAGGTCCCCTTGTGAAGACTCCCTAGTTCTCCCACCTGCTCCCTTTCCAGGTAACTTTATATCTAACACAATTCACATGGATGAGATAGACATGCAGTTGATTATCATGCAGTGAAATAGGTGCCAGGGTCAAGATGCCAGGGGTCAGTAAAGAGACAGAGTTCATTATCAGGTAAGCAGTTATCTTCAAACTTTATGGTTCATAAGGACTTCCTGGGTGGTTTGTTGAATTGCTGATACTTGGGTCCCATCCTCACAGACTCTGATGCAGCAGGTCCTATTAGAACCAGAGGTCTGGTTTGGCAAATGCTTCAACTATAGCTAGAGGGGGTCTTCAAGTTACTGATAGACAGGTGTGGGAGCAGCTAGACTCTTCCGATCTTATCTTATAGGTGATTCAGGAGTCTGGCGTGACCACATTTATTTCTCAATGATAGTCTAGTACATGACATATTGTCAGACAGATTTAACAAATTTCACCATCATATAATACACTAATGTGAACTACATCAGTAATGGTACCGGTCTTTGACAGAAAAGGCAAGGCTAACACTAAACACAAGAACTGCTGTGAATAGGGAGAAGGACAAAGACCTCCTTTTCTGGGCTTAGTTGAGAGAACAAGGGTCAACTCTGTTCTAGATTTTCTCACAAGTCACTGCTTTATAGTGGCACCCATCAAGGTGACATTTATCAAGACTAGCTCAGTGCTTCCTGCCTTTATTTTGCCTTAACCATCTTGTGCACTATTGCTTTCTGAACCATTCTCTTCTAAGCTGTTTACTTCCTCTTTGAATTCTATTTCTCAGGAGCCTTCCCAGTGTTCCAGGTATAACATTACCTCTGAAAGTCATCTCATGGAATTGTCAGGCCTTCTGTGTATAGGCTGACCCACACTCCTGGGGTTCTGTGGTTTATAAGTTCTGACTCAGTCCTCATACTCCAGCAGGAAAGGAATATTGCATTTGCTTCCTTTAAAACAAAATAAATACACTTTTTTTTTCTCAGCCTTTTTGCCTGTTGGGGAATCCATGCTGAAATCAATCTGTGTGCTCCAGACCTCAGGACCCCAGGATCTTATGAGCACCAGAGCTTTGGGAAGAGCATTGTGGTTAGAGAAAATGACCCATGTTGATGAGGGCTGCCTGGCATGCATTCACAGAGGTGCCTCACAGCATTGCAGAGTCTGGATCATGTGTGCATGGAGTAAATGTGTGTGTGTTTGTATGTGTGTATGTGTGTGTTAATGAGGCTGCAAAGGTTTTTGAGAAGGCAGGACAGCCCTGCACATGATTTGTTTCACAGCATGCCCAAACAGTGCCACCGAGAAGGAGGCCATGAGCTCTTACTTATAGTGGGAGCTAGGATCCATTTGAGTGGTTAAGGCTTTGTTTTGAAGTAACCTGAGCTGGAAAGCCAAATTTCTTGTTGTTTGTGAGGTAAGTCACTAAGAGAAGAAATATGAAGACCTTGGGCCATTTGTTTGCAGTTTCAGAAGAGAGAAGTAATTTCTTTTTCAACTATTTCCTTGGGGTAAAAAAGATAATGACGTTGAAAAGTTGTATATGCCAGAACTTAGATCATGCTATCCTACTTACTACTCTAGGACACTTAGAGAAAAACAATAACCTCTAGCATTTATACTTGTACAGGAAGAAAGAGAGTGAGAAAGAATAAGGAACTTGTCAAATGCAAAAAAGTAATTAGGCCTAGGAAAGTGACGTGACTTACTGGTGCTGGGAGTCAACACATATCTCAACACCAAGTCTGAATCTTGTTTCCCACATCCTCAGTGTCTGTCACCACTACAAACTTGACTGAAGTGTTGTTCCCTATACCCTCTTCTTTAGGGAGCATTATACATTTAGGTTACTATGCTATCTGCTCATTTATGATGATACCTGTAAAAGATCACTAATATTTTGAAAGTCTAATCTTAGCAGAGGTCTAAGCTTTTCCATTTAAAGGTTTCTTTTTTGTATTTTTTTGTTTGTTATTGCTTCTGAGTATGAGAGACATCAACTATGGGATAAGAGAAATCAACTTGGTTTTTTTGCAGTTCAAAAGGATTTACATTTATATTTATATTACATCCATTTGGATTGGTAGAAAGTAAAATAGAATTCCAAGTTAACATGCAGAAACCTCTGCAGTGCATACATCATTGGCTCCATTTGGTAGAATCAATCGTTGAGTGTGCAAGTCCTTACAGACCTTGCTTGGTTCTTCTCCAGTGTCTTCTCTTGGAGTTGTACCTGATTTTGTTATGAGTTTGCATCCAAATGCATCGGGGAATGGGATGGTTTTGCTTTTGTTTCTTGGCAAGGAATTGCTTGATTATGAAAGTCTTGTGAGTAGACATGGTGAGATATCAGGCAACTGCAACGAACCACGATGGTGGAGGAAATCAGAAGAGCAAGAGGAATCAACTTCTGAAATCTACATTGCCACAAACATTGAGTTCCAACCCTACCTCTCCTTGACTCCTCTTATTGACGTGAAATGTATAATTTATCATAAGACGACAAAACTTATCTTCATACACAAAGATGACCCTCAGGCTTTGATGAAAATGCTCATTTTTGAAGCCACTCATATGTGCTCACATATGCTCTGTCCTCCACGTTTATCTGTGGTTGCATCAGCCTTGATGCATGCACAACCTCATTCAACTTCAGGTTCTCAGAGGAAAGACATGCTTAATCCTTCCTTCTTCCCTCTCAATCCTTTGTCTTAAGCACAGTTGTGACCCATGCAGCGTCCATCTTGCCGGCTCCAGCTTCAGAACTGTTTCCTCTTTTTCTGTATCCAGGCAGGATAGAGAACAGCTGGCTTCCTCTCTGCATGTAATAATCCCTCTGAGATTTGAACACTGTTGTTCATTTCCTTACCTTTAGTGGGAGAAATTTTTGCTGAACATTTTGGAAGGCCTACCGGATACAGCTTTTAATAAAATATCCGTAATCTGGAATAAAGCCAGCAGATAGGAGATGACCTCTCTTTGAACACAAGCACCATTAGGACCATAAAACTCAAAGGTGGAACCCATCTGGTAGGGTGTGTGATGGGGAAACAGCCACTTTTCATTTTATTTTTAACGAGTAATGCTTTATTCCAATAGATATTGATAGAGCTATGAGCTAATGTCAAGAAATTATCAATGTTAATATTTATTTTGAAATAAAATAAGGGAAATGGTTTAAATATGAAGAAATTTTGAGAAGTTTCTTGTGAGAAGAACAAACATGCATGAGCTGTCATGATTTGTGTTCTTGTTATTGTAACTGCCAAATTCAGTCACTTCACAATGATTTATTGTATACTCACTACGTTTCGGACATCAGTCCCAGACACCAGGCTACAGTGAAAGAAGATGTCACCAAAATTACCATCACCTCAAAATAAATGTAAAATTTCTGATCAAGATAGAAATATTGATGTAAAAAGTCCACTTAAAGGCTGGGAGGGATGGAGAAAAGAAGGATTTTGGGAGACGAATATACAAAAATAAAGACACAATGAAATTTGAAGAAAAATGGTCGAATTTGGAACAGATCATTCTCAGTGAACTCACCCAATCACAGAAAGACAATCATTGCATGGTCTCACTCATCTGTGGCTCCTAACCTGAATCTGCCCAAGATGCTCACATACCTAATAGGCATCTCAAGGACCAGATAATAGGGAGGATGGGGCAGGAGGGGAGAGTAAGGGAGGTGTGGATGACACAAAACTGGATGTAAATGGAAATGGTACCATAAAATCCTGTATCCTGAAAGACAGACTAAAAGGTTGAACCTTCATCAGGTCCTTAGAGGGAACACCTGAATCAAAGGGCCCTGGAGAGAGCGTGATGAAGATTAATCTTAATCTTCTCCTGTTTCTCTCTCTTTTCTCTTTCTCTTTTGTATTACGTATCCTTTTCTTCCTTTTTTTCCCTTGGTGCTGGCCTGTAACTCCCAGTACCAGGATGCAATTAACACCCACAATGAGCTGTTGATCAGAGAGACCTACAAGGTTTCCTAAAAGAAGACAGTCTTCTGTCAGAATACTTGATGACCCAACAAAGGTTAGTGGTAAGATCCTACTGCCGAAGATACCATATGTTGTTGGTGTGGAACATGGAGTGACCGGGCTGGAATCTGGAAGAGAGTCAATCTCCAGACAGTTAGCTTGTCTAGTGCCAAAAGGTGTTACATGAGCGACTGGGGGAAAATGACCAAGATCTGTCCAAGCAACTTTTTGCGAAGACCTTTTTGATAAGGACATCACATGCTTTAGTTGCAGGACATTGGTGTTGAGCTATAAGCCTTCTCCCTGCTGGCTAGCTGTTATAGCACTAGAAAGTGCTATGCAGCTTTCTGGGGGATAAAAGTCTGCCACAGCCTTAACCAGCAATGGATCCTGCAATCTATACAACTGGGCAGCCAGACACGATGTGCCCAGTGGTGCAATGGTGGCATGCCACTTATTGGAGTTACCTAATTGGATTTGAAGGCTGCTAGATGGAGAGGAATTCATACCTGATACTGTTAACAGTGTCAACAGCCTATGGCTTAGAAGCTCAGAGGCCATGGTGGGGGAAGTTACCACAGTTCTTTAGCTGAATGTACACATTGTACCTGTGAAATTACCCTCTAAGTGGTTTTGTTTCTGTCAATAGACTAGGGCTAGTCTTACTTTTAGTTAGATAAGCGTCTCTTTGCAGACTGTGGTGAATACCACATAGGAGATGTGAGACTGATCTTCAGGTGAGAAAATGAGATAGTCCAGGGCTTAGCACTGGACAAGACGTCCCTGTGACACCTGCCAGGGCTCAGGGAACACTTGCAGGGGAGGTGAAAAGACTAGTAGTGCTGCTCTCCTTGCTAGCCAGAGAGTCTTCTCTATGGAGATGGTAGATACTAAGAAGACTCAAAACTCAGAGTGCTGAAAATAAGAGGCTGTTGAGAGCTCAGCACTAAACCAGATATACCTGTCACTGCTGCTACCCCCTCCACCTGTCAAGACTCAGGGAACATTGTGGAAGAGAGCCCGGGAAGATGATAAGAGCCGCAGGATGGGGAGGAGGACTTTGGGGCACTGTCCTCCAGACATGAACTGACCAGTGCTCTCATATCCTCACAGTGCTTGTCATTGCCTCCAAAGACCTGCACAATATTGAGCCGTCAACAATTCGACAAAGAAGTTGGAAAAGAGTACGAAAAACAAATGAGACATCAAAACAAATGAAATGAAAAACAAATGAGACATCAAAAGGGCTACTTGGAAAGAGACGGGTGCTCAATGGAATTAGGGTATAGAAGAGGGGGGCAAAAGAGGGAAATGAAAGAGGAATATGGTCAAATTATAGCATGTTTGTGTATTAACATTCTCCCTTTAAAAAGAAGGCAGAGGAAAAGAAGCAAAACTCCGAGAGTGTGGTAGGCACTAGGACTTTTGGGGAGGCTGAGAATGGAATGGCAGAGCCACGGTTAGAGCACACTCAGGGCAGTGGCCAGCATCAACGCCCCAAGGAAGAGCAGGCAGGACACCTTGCCAGGAACGCTGTCAGAGAGCACAGCAGTGAGACAGAAGATCAGAGACCTTCAGAGGCCAGAATGTGGAGGGTCTTGCAGATCAAGGTACAGACTGGGGAGGTCACATGTGAGAAGAGGTCTGGGGTGTTTGAAAGAGACTGTGAGGGAAGGGATTTGGGGAAGAGTACAGGCTTTGAAGTGTGTGCCCGGATCTGTCCCTGACTGTGACTTGGGCAAGTTAACTCATCTCTCTGAACTTTCACTTCTTCATCAGTCAGCATGGGATAATAAATTCCAGAGAGACTTTTGACCTTAAAAAGACAAAGATAACACAAATACTGCTCTCATGGATAGCTTGCAAGCCAGTTCCAGGGAAATGGTGACAGACACTGTGGTCACTGAAACCTCATAAAAACAGAGATTCAGAGTGTACAGAGAAAGCAACACTAAATCAGATCCTATCTTGCCTGCCAAAGCTCAGGGAGCATTGAGGAAGAGGGTGTGGAAAGATTTTAAGAGCCTCAGGGTGGGTGGGATTAGCCTGAAACATCATGTTTTCCCAGTCCCTACAGAGACTGACTGAGGCCTCTTGGTCCCCACAATGAATACCAATAACCCCACCAAAGACCATGAGCATAATTGGGGTGGGGCATAGAGAATCTGTATGTGCAATCTGTTAATAAAAAATAAATTAAGAAAAGTCAAGGAAAGAAAAATCTGAAAAAGAAGACAAAAGATAAATCTTGGAGACACAACAGGCTTTGAGGCCCTTGTCGTTCGCCACTCCTAGATAGACCGTGACACCCAGAGCATCCCGAGCAGAAGCCCTCATGTTTCTACTTCCTAATTGTGGAAACTCCATGGTTAAGGAATAGCAGCAAGGAATCACGAATAAGTAGCTGATTTAGGATTCAAATCCAGGCTTGTCTGATTTGCAAACCGTCCTTGTTTCTTTTTCTTTTCTTTCTTTCTTTCTTTTTTTCTTTTTTGTTCTTGATAATTTGAACACTGACATTTTCAGGGGCTGGTAGAACTCAGCCCCAAAAGTAATACCGAGATGGACAGGGACCATCTAGAATGGAAACTGATTTTGCAGGAGAGAATTGGGCTTGCCCAGCAGGGTCAGGGAAGAGTGGGAGAGACAGGACACAGCGGTCCCAGGTAGACTAGGTGCTTGTTACTTTACATATGCAAATGACCAAGAAGAGGGAGATTAAGCCTGGCACCTCCATCTCAGCAAGCTCTTTGGTGAACATAAGGAAACCACGGTGTAGGGAAATGGCTCAGTAGGTAAAGTGCTCTCCCCTTAAACTGGAGTGCCTGAGTTTCATCATCTCAGACCCCCCAAGTGAAAGGCTAGAAGCTGTGGGAGTCTTCTGTAATTCAGCATGCTGTCCCTCCCTGACAGTGACATGGGAGGTATGGACAGGAGAGCGTCTAAACAAAGAACAGTAGAGCAAGAATCCAGAGAGAGAAACCCTGCTCCAAGAGGTGGGCAGTTGAGGACCAACTCAAAAGTTGTCCTCTGACCTCCACATGTGTGCGGTGGTAAACACACACCTGCAATCACACATGAACACACACACGCACACATGAATATGTACAAATAAATAATAAAAGTAAGTTAAAGAAAACCAGTGTGCAGCTTTTGGACTAGAAAGAGAAGGTATGAATCCCACACTTCAGCTGGTTTGCTCAAAAGCTACAACCTTCACTGTGCGTGTTGCCAGCTTCCCCAGAACCCCGAGCTCTGTCTCCATATGGTGACACATGAGAGAAAGAAGATGAGAAGATCAGCTCTAGGATGGGCATCAAGGAATTAGGATGCTTAGGAAGAGAAACAAAAATGGGTTCAAACCAGGCTCCTTTAGAACATTTTCTACTTAAGTCAAGCTGGGGCCTTAGAGAAGGATTAGGAAGGATGATTTACAGATAATTCTTTGTTACCCAGAAGTCCATGGGGCTGGCTTCTATAGTAGTAAAAATGGCAGTCTTGGTGTCTGTCCAATACTTAAGAGGATCTGCACTCTGGGAACTGGGAGTGCTATAGTGGTTTTTAAAGCATGATGGTGGCCCAGTGTCAAAAGCAATGTAGCAAGTGGAGTCCCAGTGATGCAGGATTTTCGGGTTCAGGATGGGTCCCCTAGAATTTATGAACCCCAAGTTTTGGGTTCTGTCCTACCTTTAATAAAGAATTAATAAAGACAGACACAAGAAAGATAAACTATGAATTATTAAGCTTAGGGAGAAACCACAAAGTGTGGGGCTTATTTAAGGGAGATTGGAATGTAAGAGAAACAGGCCTTTAAAGAGACTAGAATAAAGCTGCAAGCATGTGAACTTAGGAGAAACTGAGGCCTTTAAAGAGAGACTAGAGTAAGCTGCAAGCACGTGGAGAGTAGAATTCAGGAGATTGTGTGAGGAGATTTAGAAAGAACACTCATAGCATCCACTCTGGGTTTCCCCATGGAAGAAAGCTAAAAGGGCAAATGGTGGTGAGTTAAGGAAGAATAGCAGAGAGAGAGAAAATGTTCAGATGAGAAATGAATAGTAAAGAGTGTTTGTACCCACGGTTAGCCCAAGCTTAGAGAAATTACACAGGTAGCAAGTGTGGACCTGGTGAGAGCACCGAACGCAGTGGAACTGGAATGTAAGGGAAGTACACACATGGTAGATCTCATGACCAGGGGAAAATCATACAAGTAATTGATGTGCAAATTATTTTAAACTATAAAGCAGAGGTAAGCAGAAAAATGCAGATGAAGAAACAATGTTATGTTCTCCCACCCCCACCCAGACTCATGTGTACCCAAGCAGAAATGAGAGGGAATCCACCACATCCACACTGAGGGCTGTGTCAAGAGAGAGGGAGGGATGGGGAGGCCACAGCCTTTATAGCATCAGATTCAGATATGCAAGGGCAAGACCTGATTGGTTTGTTCATAGATTTGGAGGGTGGACCCCAGGGCCAGCCCACTTGAGCCAGCCCATCCAGGTAGTGCGCCAGACTGTGGGCAGCCGGGGTAGCTGTAGACCAGTCTTGATCAGACATGAGTTCCATTCCTGCCAAAAGTTCCATTCTTATGCCAGGGTGAGGTGGCATGTGGGCTGGCCTTTGGGGCTCTCTTTGGGCCTCCATCTCTAACTGAAACGGGCTAAAAGGCTATCTTTCTCCCATCCTCATTCACTAGCAAACATCAGATTTGGGATATTAATATTTAGAAAGAAGAGGGAGGTGGGCATATTCTTTGGAAGGCAAGGCATACCTTTGAGCTAGTTGTGACCTCAAGCTGTTGTTTCTTTCCTGCCCTGCTCACACCTCTTAGGAAAGTTTACCTTTTTTGTTACCTGGAAATGGCTAGAATCCCCAAGTACACGGAGGGTACACTGACTCTGTTCAAAGACGTGCAGAGAGCATGGCAGGTGGTATCAACAATAACAATGAAATTCCATGACACTCTTGGTTCATGTGTGGATGGACTGCTTGGAATGCGGGAGGCACATGATTCATGACCACATTGAACTTCAGTGTTGCAGGGACCAAAGTGAAGACATTGCTGAAATATCCAGGGTCTTGTGCCCCAGACAAAGAATTGCACCAGGGACACATAGTAATAGAAATAGAGATCATTTATTTATAAAAAAGAGAAGAGAGAGAGAGAGAGGCACTCCTGAGTGGGCTAGTCAGCTGGGAAAAGTACATTCACTCAGTAGTGCTGGGCAGGCTGGAGAGATGGCTTAGCAATTAAGGTGTTTGCCTGTGAAGCCTAAGGCTTCATGTTCAATTTTGCAGGTCCCACATAAGCCAGACACACGAAGTGACACAGTGTGTAAGGTGGCACATGTGTAGGAGAGGGCGCATGCGTCTGGAGTTCAATTGCAGTGGCTGGAGGCCCCGGTGCGTCAATTCTCTCTCTCTCACACACACAAAAGGCCAGTCTGTTGGGTTTGCCTCAAAGGTGCTGGCCTTGAGTGCCATGACCCTTTAGAGGTCATGTTCATAGCACCTGTCTTCTCCAGCAGTGTGCTATGGGATGGCTTTCCTTGCGCATGCTTTGTTGATTGCCTGCAGCCGAGGTGAGGAAGCGTTTCTGTCCTCTGCCAACTGGCTTCTTTCATGTGTTAATCCTGATGACTCCCTCCATATCCTTACTATCCCGCCACATCAGCATTTCAGTCTCCTTGCCTCAAACAAATAAGAGCAACTGAGTCTCAGATAAGCTAGGTAGGCCTGTCTGGTGACAACAGACCTAGAACCCTGACCCTGGCCTGTGGGACTGGGAAACCCAGGTAAGGAAGGTCATGGGGAAGGGAGAGCAGTGTTTTGGTCATTGGTACAAACTCAGACATGCAATGATCTTTTGCAAAGCTCTACTCAGTGCCCAGGGAGAGACATTTGAAAGGCTTTCTGGGGACCAGGGCTTTGGGTGGATCACCTGAGGCTTTTTCCCAAACCATGTTCCCAAGCTGCCTGGAGGGATTGCTTATATCTCTCATTCACATTAGGCTGTTTGACAGGGCAGGCCAAGAAATCATGAAAAGCTAGCTTAAAAATTAGTGCTTTAAGTTTTTTTTTTTTTTTTTTTTTTTTCAGGGAGAAGAGAGGGGGAGATTAACTTTTTGACAACCTAACACATTGTGTGTGTGTGTGTGTGTGTGTGTGTGTGTGTGTGTTTAACAAACATCTAGGCTTGGGGCTTGACTTTTATTTTTAACCATAGCATGTTTCACAGGGCTCTCACAGCTGAGGTAGTAGCAGGGAATAATTTAGCAGCCCTGGAATGAAGTTATGCAGCGTGGTGGGGGAGTTTCTCCATTTCCTTGTTTTCAGTTCCAGAAGAATCGAACCGTCTGTGTAGGCTGCCTCACTTAGGCCATGGCCTTGTCTGTGGCTCTGTAATTGACAAAGAGGTTTTTATTTATCCACTGCAGAGCTTTTCTTACCTCCTTTCCCCATCTGCTAAGCCAGCCATGCAAATCAGTACGTACCGTGACCTCAAAGAAATCCAACAGTGGACTTAAAAGAGTCCACACAGCCAGCTGAAGGGGGAGTTTAATAAGTTTGGTCTCTTCTTTTCTTCTTCTTGGATTCAATTTTTACAAGACTCTCAGTGTATTTGCAGCAATAAAATGCCATGGCTCGGGGAGGCAGCGAGATGGAAAGTAGTCATGGAGTTGAAGGCGGCGAGGGCCGCGTTGGGAAGGTGACGGGAAGTGTGGCTTGGATCCACGCCAAGGCTTGGACAATTCAGAACTGCTGAATGTTCACACTCACGGGAAAGAATTGGCAAAGCCACTGCCTGAAGGACAGGCCCACCTTTTCAGCCCCTGGGGCTTTTAGACTGCACGTGATTCTTCTCCTTAAGCGCCTCAACCCACCCATTTATCGCTTCCATAGTGTCACAGCTGATCCGGGTCAGACTTTCACTTGCAGGCCTCTGAACAGTAATGAAGGCCTCTTAGGTTATCTGTCTGATGGGACCGAAGCCCCCAAGCCTGGCAGACAATACTGACACCGGCAGGAGAACGTCGGTTGTAACTGGTGCTGCCCGTACATTCTGGAGCGTCATGAAGGCTGTGCTTGTCACAGAGATAGAGCCGTGGGAGGGAGGCTGGGTGTCCTGTGATCTCGGGCTCTCAGCTGTGTTTCTGTGAGGGAGTCTGACACAAAGGCACTGTATCAATTACATTTCTTAATGCTGTGATCACATTAAGGGGAAGAATGACTTATTTTGGCTCACTGTTTCAGTCTCCCATGATGGAAAGACAAGGCTGTGTTCAGGACGGCAGCAACATGTGGCAGAGGCTCCTTACAGCTTGGTGGGTTAGGAAACAGACATCTGGGCTGCAGCCAGAAGTGGAGATCACCCTCAAGGCTCACCCTCAGTGGCCTACTTCTGCTATCAAGGTCACAGTCTCAAAGGTTCCCAACCAGCACCACTAGCTGTAGAACAAGTATGTGGCAGACATTTTGCTTTCAAACCACAACAAATCCCGTGAACATTGTAGCAGCAGTGCTCTTGGAAAGTCATTCTCTATTAGGTGATGAGCAAAGGAGATGGCTGTCAGGCCCTCCTGAATCCCTGTTTGGGAATCTTGCTTCAAATCCTCTCATTGCAGCCCCAGATAAGGCATTAAAGTATGAAGGGATAAAATCCAGAACTTCCTGGCAGCCAGTGCCATTAGGCTTCAGAATGTGCACCAGCTTTGGGTCTGGGCAAGAAAGAATCATTGGGTCACATCCATCTCTCTTTACCATACTGGGGCAAATCAGGAAACCACTGTACTGAGATGGAGAGGCAAGAGGCTTCCTGAGCCACTTGTTAGAAGAGAACTCCTACCAAGTCACATTGGGCATTGAATTAGCTTTAGCTATGCCGAGGCACATAGGTTAGGAGTCTGGCTATGTCATCTGCCACCAATAATGCTCATGATTATTAGGGTGGTGGTAGACTCGTTGTTCCCAAGGATGATCTTCCAGTCTGCAAGCGCTTCTGCACAGTAGGATGCATTTTCCCTAGTTTATAAAGCCCCGCATTTTTGCATGGTTCTTTTGCGAGAGCCCTGAGGATGAACCAATCCAAAAGGACATTTCTGGATTGTTGAAATCTTGGCCTCTGCCCACACAGATCTTCCCAATATCAGCCTACCAACATCATTCTGGATGCCCTATTCAAAAAAAAAAAAAAGCATTTCATGCATTGATTCGTTCAACTGGGTACTTGTTGAATGAACAAATATTGCTTAATACAAAGGTCCAGAACTTCTAGGGTGCACTAGGACAGGGTAGAGTTTGGTTGGCTTTGTGGACCTGTCACCATTGCAAGACGCTGATTCCATAGCATGCTGGAAGGCTCTGTGTCCAGAAGCTGAGCTAGGTGTTGACATGTATCAGTGATCTCCTCCCTAGCTCCCCAAGAACCCTATTAGGTAAGAATTCCTTCTGTGCTCTTTCTTGCAGATAAGGAAGTGAACAGACAGGCAGTGCCCAGCTCACATGGGCAGGAACTGCAGAACCTTCCCAGCTCTCGGATTCCACCCATTTTTCACCCCTGTCACCACACATGGACATTCCAACATTCTCCCATAGTTGAGCCATGATGAGACTCCGAGATGGTCTCTCTGTGGCCAGTGAACTCACTGATCAGGGACTTTTCCAATTGCTTGCAAGTCTACTGAGAAGAACTTCCAGGATAGTACTGGGTATGGTGGCCCATGCCTTTAATCCCAGCACTGGGCAGAAGTAGGAGTTCGAAGCTAGCCTGTGTCTACATAGTGAATTACACACCAGCTTGGGCTAGAGTCAGACCTACCTAGAAAAACCAAAAACCAAAAACAAAACAACAACAACAACAACAACAACAACAACACACACACACACACACACACACACACACACAGCAAAACAAAGGATGGAAGATGTTTCCCAAGAACCATGTGTCAATTGTTTCTAGGAGACATAGATGTTCAAGATTCAGAATAAATCTTATTTGCCTTCCTCTGGAACTAAAGCACACCTTGCACTCCTGCCCTGCTGAAGACGAAATGGAACATCTCTTTGGATGTCTGTTTGGTACATTTTTATCCATGTTGACCAGCAGGGATGTTTTGTTCTCCACTCTGTGCATTTCTTCTCTTAGATTTAGGCTTGTATAAAATAGGATAGTAGCCATGAATTAATTCATCAAAGGGGTGCTATAAAATATGTCTGTGACCCCAGGCTGAAGTTTTAATAATAATGATTACTAGATCATGGATGGAGAGAAGGTGGGAACTAAGAGAAGTTGTCCAAAGTCAAAATGCATTCCTCAAGTCGGCAAAGGAGTCATGTTGTTGCAGAGCCAAAAAAAATTGCCAACTCAGTAAAATGCTGTCTTTGATGCTTTTGCTCCAGGGATTTTCTCCTTAATGGAGGGTAATTAATTATCATCATCCACTCTTACTTAGTAATAATCTTTTACAAGCACTTGGGCATTCCAGATGCATGCTGTTGTCTAATATCTAACCTGGAGGGAAGTGGATCTTGGGTGGATAAAAATTGCATCCCTGGAGAGCTTGTGCCTTTGGGGCACAATCTCCCCAAGACTGTGACTCACTAGCTGTGTGGATCATTGGGAGCTGGATGTTCTCAGCAAGTCTGGGGAGTCGTAGGTACACACAGAGTGGCAGGGAATGGGTTCTGCTGAGTTCTTCCTTGGGGGAGGCAGGAGAACACGTGAGGATTTTTGGTTGTGATCAGAGGAAGAACTACTCATGATATTCCAGTCCTAGTTCTAGAAGTCTCTGGCTCACGTCAACACTACTGGGTAAATCCTTCACCTTCTGAGGTTGCAGCTCTCCAGTGTAAGCCAGGCCTTTGCTCTTGACTTCACTCAGCTGCTCGTGGAGAGGCTGAGGTCATCCACCTGAAGGGAACCGAGCTCTTCAAGGACAGGTGCAAAGTAAATATCAGCTTTTAAGGTTGACTTCATGATCATGACATACTTTGAACTAGTTTTGCAGCAACTTGCCCTTCTGCCCGTGGCTTTGTCCCTGGCTGCTTTTCGGTCATTGTGTCTCGTGGAGGTGGATTAAGGGGGAGAGGCAACTGATGTTCAGAGAACACTGAAGTGGCCCGTTGCTAAGGCACTTCAACTGTGCCATTCTCCTTGAGCCTCACTGAAAGTCTTTGAAGTTGCATAGCTAATTTCACAGATAGAGAAAGTGAGGCTCAAACAGATGATGAGAAGTAAATCTCCAAAACCTGGTGTTAGTGGGGGTGAGAGGGCTCTGTAAGACCCCCATCCCCCTTTTAGGTAGAAGATGAGAAGAGTGCATTCTAAGTTAGGAGGGAATGAAGCTGACTTGTTGTCCATACATGTCTTGTCTTATTCCACTCCTCTCTTCTTCGGGCTCTCAAATTGTGTCCATCCTCATAGATGACAAAATTCTAGGGCTAAGCTTCTCCAGTCCTACCCTGCCTTCTTGCTCATAACACCTCTTTCCCTCGCCTCCACTGCTCCAGCTGCTGCTTAATGTCTTAGTCCAGGCCAGAAGCATGCCTCTCGCTTCTCCCTGCTGCCTCACCTCAGCCTTCCTCTCTGGCTACTCCAGTTGCCAAGCTCCTGGTGACAGGGAAACAGGAGGGACCTGGGCTGCCAGGCTGTGTCAGGTGCCTGAGACCCATCTGGGAAGATGAAAGGAGTGCCCTGCCCTTTCTGTGTCTCTTGGCCTGCTGAGAAGGTGAATTCCAGAGATAAGGGTCCTTCCTTCTCTTCACCGGCCTTGCTGCTGGAGCCTGCTGATTTCTGTATTTGGAAAAGAGGGAGGAAACCTCCTGGACGGCCGGGCTCTGGATGCTCTTTAGGGCAAATACACGCATGGCCCCCAGTTCTGGAAAACATCTCTCCCTCTCCCTCTCTCTCTCACACACTGTTTTTCTTGTCTTTCTGTACTCTCTTCTCTGTGTCTTTTTGCTCTCTGTTCACCTGCCCCCTGTCTCTCTCCATTGTCTTTCAAGACATGTGATTAAAGAAACTAACTGGGTGTCCAGGTCTGATTAGAAAGTCAATATTCCGGCTTCTAAGAGGCCTGAATTGGAAAAAAAGTGTGTGTGTGTAAAATAGGGGGAAGATGAGAGAGAGAGAGAGAGATTTCTAAAGTGGTGTTATTACTGATAGAAATCTCAGCTAAGGAGAGGTCCCAGAAGAGAAAATATTCAGAAGGTGGCCTTTAGAGCAGGTGTCCCAATGTGAGATCCGTTAAGGTACAGAGCACAGCAGGGACTCCAGACCATAAAGTCGTCACATGGGACAGAGCACACTCTGCACTCCATGTGCCTTCCTTTTTGACATTACAATGTCATCACCATCATCTAAACAGGCAAGCTGTCTTCACTCCCATACCATGAAGGCAAATTCATATGCCTGCTCACTACATCCTGGGAAGAGCTATAACGAAACTGCTATGCTAAGTCCTTAAATGCACACTGTTTCTTAGCTCCAAAGTCCAGACTGCGTAGTGGCTATCTCACCCTAAGCAAGAACCACAAGCAAGAGATCACCATAAGCAAGAGCTGCAAACTATTGATTTGTCCCCTAATGGGATTCCTAGGCCAAGCCCCCTGCTGAGGGTTTAACAAATGTGGTGGTTTGATGCAGGTGACCCCCATAAACTCAGGCGTTCTAAATGCTGGGTTCCCAGCTCATGGAGATTTGGGAATTGACACCTCCTGGAGGCAGTGTATTGTTGGGGGTGGAGTATGGGCGTTCTAGCCAGTGTCCCCTTGCCAGTGTGTGGCACACTCTCCCGTTGCTGTTGTCCACCTTATGTGGGCCAGGGGGTTACGTCCACCCTCTGCTCATGGCATCATTGTCCCCTGCCATCATGGAGCTTCCTCTCAAGCCTGTAAGCCAAAATAAACCTCTTTTTTTTTTTCTCCCCACAAGCTGTTCTTAGTTGAGTGATTTCTACCAGCAATGCGAACCTGACTACAATGTAAGCATTCGCCCTTCACCACAACAAGAGCCCTATTTCACAGCAGAAGCAGAAGAGGTTGAGCACTCCACCCACGTGTAGAGAATCACTGAGGATTAGCGGGGCACCAGGAGCTGCCCAGCTGCTCACCTGACTGTCGGGAAGCTCTCCCTCTGGCGAGCCCAGTCCCTTTGCATCAAGGTTTCCATGTAGTTACACCTACTTTCAGCCATGAATTTCTACAAAGCAAACCACTGCAAACCATGGTGGTATACAACAACCATTTTCTCATGGCCTTCAGCTTCTGCAGGTCCGAGATTCAGAATGGACTCACTGGGGATGTTTTCCTCTGCTCTGGGATGCCGTGCACCTTAACTGGGCTGACTCAAATGGCTGAAGGTTGTTAAGAGCTGGGACTGGAGCATCCACTCCCAAGGAGACTCCTGCATTCATATGCCTGGTGCCTTGGCTGCGATGGTGTCATTGGGAGCATCTGCTTGCGACCCCTTTGGCATTGTTGTTACGGCACAGTGGGAACGTGGATATCCAGGGCTCTAAGGGGGACTGAAGTCTCAGGCCACCTCAGGCACAGACAGTACACTTAACCCCTGAGCCCCATTTAAACTTCTTTTTTCTTAAAAAAGGTATAAACAGATGGATTAGGAATATATTAGGATTTGGTGTGTTTAGCCCATTTCTTACTGAGCCAGAATTTTAATGGTTTTAACATGTGGCCACACATTCTTTGACAATCTTCTAATGAAGCAGGAAGTTCATGTGCCCTGCCTATAAATCAGAGCAGGTACATGACATTAGAAGAATGGACCTATGTGATGTCTAAGGCCAGGTTGTAAAGAACCATGCAGGTCCACGGTGTTCAATGGACACCTCCAGATCCCACATGAAATAGCTGGGAGTGGCAACACGCACCTGTATCTCTAGTCCAACAGGGCAGCAGAGACCTGAGAATTCCGCAAGCTCTGGAATCAGCGAAAGGAGACCCCAGCATAAAAATAAGACCAGGCAGAAGAGAAATGGAGCAACTCACCTGACATTCTCCTCAGCCCTCCTCAGGCGAGCAAATGGGGCTGTCCAAGGGTACATACACATGCATACGAGAGAGAGAGAGTGGGGGGGGGAGGAGAGAGAGGTTGAGAGGTTAAATCGAAAAGTCTCAGATGGGGACAATCCACAGCTCCATCTGGCTGGTCATCTTTTGCCCTGTCACCATGGTGACACAGTGGGAAAAGTAGGTGTCTGTCCAGGAGGGAAGGGCAGCTGGACACCAGGCACTAACAGAACGTTGACTGAAAGAGGAGCCCAAGAGATCTTCCACCTAGCATATCATTCAGATTTGCAATCAGCTCACTAATTCCAGGTCTTTCACTTTACAATGGACAACTCTGAGCCTCCCAAAGGAGAGGGGAAAAAAAAAATCTGATTTAGAGTTATGTTGTCCAATATGGTGCCCATTAGCCTTGTGTGAATGAACGAAAAATTCAGAGCCTCAGGCATACAAGCTATGGTTTAAGGAACCAGTAGCCACATGTGATTGGTGCAGATGCGGGACACGTCCATCACTTCGGAATGTTCTCTTGGACAGAGCTGTTCTATAGCCATACAAGCATCTAAGCTTGCATGATGCTCCACACTAGAATGTCTTATCCTCTCTTAACTAGCCCTGGAACTTTCCCAAGGGAGGCTGGAGGAGCAAGGGCACCAACTATCCGCAGAAGTTCATCTTAGGTCTCCAGAGCCTGCCTCTTCCTTCTATGTGAGCTCTTTGGCTTGGTCTACTCTAGCCAGGTGACAATGTCTCTGGCCGAAGGCTGAGGCTTGGGTGACTGGAATCGGGACAGCTGGCATGGGGGGAGTGTACCTGTTTGATGACAGGAGGAACGTAGGAGAGACCTATGTTTGGAGCTTCATGGCAGGGGCAGTTCCAGAGAGGAAGAGTCCCTGGGAGGAAGAGCCCCCAGGGACTGTCAGGAAGCCTAGAGGACTGTACTATCAGTACTTTGAGCTACAGTGCTGGCCTCTAGGGAGGGCGCTACCCTGCTATAGCCTGGCGGTTCTCTGTCCATCATCCCAGTTTGGAGAGAGGCTCCTCCCTTTGTCGGCCTTTTGCATCATCCAGACACTGGGCAGACGTTGTTGCCTCTTATCTGTGGCAGCAGGGAGGGAGTCCTTAGCATCTTCTCTGTTCCATTGCCAGGTGATGCCAAGTCCTCTCTGGTCCAGTGACCGTTCCAAAAAGCAGAGTGGTACAGGCGTGAGTCATGGCTTCTGACCCCAGGTCAACTCACACCCCATAGATGCCTTGGCCAAGTCAGTATGTCTCTGCACAATGAAGGTGAAACAGTCAAATCAGCGCTTCTCTCATTTGACCTTGGAACTTTCTGTAGAGGTAGAAATGTCCTGTATTTGTATGCCACTTGCCACAGGTGGCATCTAAGCACTTGAGATGTGGCTGGTGAGTCCAAGGAATGGAGTTTTAAAGTTTACTTCACTTTAATCAATGAGTGTGTCAAATGGCTACTTTGTTGCCTGGCACTGTGCAGATACTTGCTGAGATTTGTCATTGGTCAGCTGGGTAGATTTAGACAAGCCATCTAATGTCTCAGAGTCTCAGCTTTACCACTCGTTAAAAAAGAAAAGAACTAAAGGAGAAAAGGAAATGATAACTTCCTGTCTAATAGGGACACTGGTAGATTGCTAAACTTAATTTATAGACCAGACACTCATGCTATATAGTAATTTATTATTATTACTATGATTACTATTGGTATTATACAGTAGAGTGGTGGGGGATATTGGGGTCAGTCATACTTGATTAAAAATACCATATTCATCACTTTCTTGTTTTGGCTTCTTTGAGCCTCTGTCTTATTATCTATAAATAACAATTTCCTAGGATTGTTGAGAGAATTAAGTGTATTAAAGGTTAAACAGTCACCATGATGATGTGTAGGACACAGTAGGTGCCAAATTCATATTAACAGGCACAACAAATCCATCCTGTAAGCCTGGGATTTGAACCCTGGATCATCCCTTTATTATCTGCATGTGCTTGGGCTAGGTACTTAATTTTTCTTTTTCTTATGGAAAGGGGCTCATGTAGCTAAGGTTGGCCTAAGCTTGCAACATAGTTGAAAAAGACCTTGAACTTCTTATTCTCTTGCCTCCAGCTCTCTGCTGGTACTACAGGCATGAGTTAGCACACCGTTTAATGCAGTGCTGGGGATGGACCCTATGACCTTGTGCATGCTAGAGGCAAGCACTCTACCAACTGATCTACATCCTCAGGCAACTTCTGACCTTCAGATCTATTCTGTGCTAAGGCCAACATTATACAATTAGAGTACAGGTGATGTTTCAGAGGTCTATAAATGGGAAGACCCATACAAAGGAGACACACTGCAAGGGAATGGACAAATATTTGCCAACTGGGTGTTGGAAAGGAGACACAGAAAGCTCTGGGCCAGGGATATAAATATGTAAGTTATCTGTTCATAGGGTTGTTGAGGAGCAAATGAAGGTCATGTGCCAAGGGTCAAGCACAACACATTTTGAAGCTGTTCAAAACATGGCCGTCTCCTTTCCCTTGTGGAGCTGGGGAGCAGCAAGGTGTCACTTTGGCTAGCAGAGGCAAGTCCAGCCTCTTGCTACAGCTCAGATCTTTCTCAACTGGGAACAATTCCATGTTTTGCTTAAACTGATTGTCCAGCTTCCCGGTTGGTGGATACGATTCCGGGTCCTAAATGACCATGACTTCTGGCTAGGATAGCCAACCTGGAGAGTAGGGCAATGAAATCTCAATGAGTCCTCTTCCCAGGAGATGAGATGGCTGATTTCATAGTCACTCATCTGCTCGTGGCTCCTTTGAGCTTCTGCATTTATAATCTCCACTAATCTTTTGCCAACACATCGCCTAGCTCTGCCATCAGGATAGCCTGGGATGGTGAGGCCCGGGAGTTGCCATGAATCAAAGCATCTGACTTTCTTCTCCAGGAAGGGCTTGGAGTGGGAACTTGGGTTCTGTCTCTGCACTGCCCGCTGCCCGCTGCTTACACGGGTGAGAACTTAAATGATATGACGTGGTTTCCTCAGTGCTGTCGTTAGGGCGCACCGCAGCTTCCCAAAAGAGAACTGTAGAAAAAGTGTAACTCCGAAAGCCCTCATTCTATAGTCAAATGTTCTACCACTGAACTATATCCCCCTTCCCCCCGGCCCCGTCAAGTCCTCATTCTGAAATCTTCTCACATTCAAATACTCTTGAGGCTGTGTCAATTTCCTGAAAACCCATTGTTAGAAAACCAATTTTCCATACAATCAATTTACTTCTTAGCCAATGTGCCAAGCGTACCGAATTGGATACTCTGTAATAGTTGATTAGAACATTTGACTGCTTTACCAGGAAATATTGAACAAATTTAATAGGGATGTCTCATTTTTGTTACTACTAAAGTGACATCATGAAATGTATTTTATCATTAGTATCAAACTTTTAGAACTTCAATTGCTAAACTTTCAGTTGGTACTGAGATATATACAGGGTTCTTCTGGCTTTGATTTTCTTCATGTACTGTGGGATATAAATTTTAATTTAAAATAATCTAAAACCAATTTCTTTGTTTTCAAATTTAGCTGTAAATGTCTGATTTTCTTAATATTGAAGATTTACTTTAAATTTAATTAAAAGATTTTGATATGTTTCCAATGCATTTGAATACAAATGTAAAATTAAGCTTAAATGTTGAATTGCCAGGGCTACCTAATTAAAGCAGTTCTGTTATTTGAAGAACTGGCAAACTCTAATAAAAAGGGCTTAATGTTTTTTTAAAATGCAAAATGGCACTTAAAACAAAAATACAGAAGTGGTTTAAGAAATCCTACTACTAGTAAAATGTTGATTTGAAAGGAACAATTGGTATTTACTGACTTGGAAGATATTATCAGAAAAAATCTTTATTTTGCAACAAAGGTAAAATTGTCCCTTTTGGTAAATCAGTTAGGCAACTAGCAATACATTCTTAAATGTCACTTTTGGTGTTTTGCCAATCTTGGTGCATTTTTAGCATTCTCCTTGGATAGTCAAACTAACTTGGTTTTATTATTTCTGGCCACTAGTAGCCACATTTTAAAATGTGGTATGGTTGCCCCTCTGTTTCTACCATGTCCCCAACTGGGTTCTTCAGCCAGGGAAAGCTCCTATGGGAATGCTCATATTCTGGTCTCACTGTGGAGGTCCCTTTCCCTGCTGTGAAGTTGTTGCAAATTTTCAGTGAACTATTAATTAAAGTTAAAATAAATTAGCTTTAAAGAACTAGTCAAAACCAAGCAGAACTGTAAAGGACATTCATTTAGAATTTAATTTCAGTTTAAAACCATTCAAAAGAAATCAGTGTTAACTAAAAAAAAAAGATCCCAGTTGTAAACTAGAATATGCTGAGAAGCTTTAAGGAGAAGCAAGCATAAAGAAAAAAAAAATATATGGTTTGGTAGAGAGGCTAAGAGAAGAGAAGAGAAGGTAATGGGGGATATTTGATCAAGATACAATATGTATATGTATGAAATAGAGAACAAATAAAAATTAGAATAAAAATTAAAATAAGAAAACAATAAACTGGTTACTTAGCAAATTGATCATTCTGAGAACTAGTTTCTTGGTAATTAATTTTTGTCAAATTGGCTTTTCAGGGAATTCACTTTCACAGTTGGGTAGTCATTGAAAATATTTTCACTGAACTTGAAATTGCCACCTATCTTCCCAGAGTCCTCTCAAGTCTCATTTCTCTTTAAGTCCCTGTGAGTCTCCATCTGGCTCTGTTTCTCAGGTGCAGATTCATCAGAGAGCACAAATGTAGGGGGGTTAAGAGAGTTCTGGTGGCATGAGACATCCCTGTTCCCTCTGTGACCCTGCTCTGAGCCACAGTGGATGATATACTTGAATGCTATCTCTGCCATAAGAGGGACAAATGAAGGTCTCTAATTTCACTTTATAGAGATCTTAAGAGCACCGAGTGTGGGGATTCTCAGCCTTAGGACTGTGGATATCCTGGGACCGATGATGCTTTATGGAAGGGACTGTCCTGCATGGTTCTGTCCATCACATTCCCATATCATTCCTGAATTCAATAATCTCCAGCCATGGGCATATGTGCCTTAGGGGACAAAATTATCTCCAGTTAAGAATCACTGATCCCACTTTTTCATTCAATCTAGAACTTTATACACCACATGTCCTCTGAATGTCTCATCGTCTCAGAACTCATCTTCTCACTTGCAATCCCACTGATGTCTCAAGAAAGGACATGGGCTTTGACACATTGTTTCCAAGCTCACATCCTGTTCCTGTGACTTACGAGGTGTGACCTTAGGCAAACTTATGGAACATTTCAGTCTGTTTGCTGATGCAGTGCTGTGAATGTAAAATGACGCCCGCATTCTCAGTTAGTCTGGTCACACTTACTGTTCTTTCTCTCTAATTCCTCCCTGCTGACATGATGATGTGATAGGATACCTGTCTTTGGCCCCCCTACCATGCTTTCTTTGGCATGATAGACCTTGACCCTCTAGAACTGTAAGCCAAAATTATCTATTTCCTTGCCCAAGTTGCTTCTAGGAAAGTATTTGTTCACAGCAGTGGGAAAGTCACTGACCACACTGTGAATTAATTTTTATGTCGTAGCTGTATCAAGAAAATTCACTAGCCTCATGCATAAAATGCTTAGCCCTTTGGTGGGCTTGTTAACTGTGTTCAGTTGATTTAGCCCAAATCCTTCATCTTTAACCTCTTCTCTTTGATCAGACTCTGGTGGAGCTCATGACAGCTCCAAGTCCAGCCCCTAATGCCACTCTACACTTAATTCCTTCTCACCACACAAAGGCTAACAATCATCAACTCTTTCTTTGACAGTACACAGGCAACACCAAATTATGGTTCAAAAGTATGTCCATCATTTTCACTGTGAATCCAGTTGGAAACAGGACTAAGGGCTGGCACCATGATGAAGTGAGAGGGCTGCTATGGAGGTTGGCACAGCCACGTTAGAAAAGCAGTTGTGTCCAGAAGTGACAGATGAACAACCCTGAGAAAACATACTTTGCTCCAGGGACACCCTAGTGTTCTGTCATCCCAGGAGGGTCAGGACAGACGTAGAGGCCACTCTGTACTTGGCATCTCTTCCACACCAGTTGCCCATTTGGAATCAGCTCCTCTCACTTTCTAGGAAATATAAATGAGACACTAACCCTCAAGCCTGGAGATGTGAGATGCCACCTGACCCCTCAGAACCACCAACATCTGCTGGGCAGTTACAGAGGGCACTGGTGTCAGGGAGCTGGTCAATGTCCCTGTGAGGAGACTTTCTAACCTATTCCTTCTTTCAGAGGTCACAAGCTAGGGGTACCTTGGATGCCATCACCCCCTAGGTAAGCTGGACTTGATATAGATACATTGCTTCTGTCACTTTTATGCCTGGAAAATCAAGTCCCCAGGGAATTGTCACATAGTGTTGGGGGAAGGATTATGATGCACAATGCTAAGGATCCATGTAGTTGGTGCCAGAAAGATCCCTTAGTCAGCAGTGTTAAAAGGCTTAGGGGATTTCCTTCAGTGGATTTTTTTTATAGTTGAGAATATTTTCTTTTATAGACATTTTATAGTTGAGAATATATGCCAGGGCCAGATCTTACTTCTCCTTGGGATGATGAAGAAGAAATTAGATCAAATGGCTCTAAATTGAAAGAATGGTCTCTCAGAGTCCTACCAGAAACAGACTGAAGCCATGGGCAAAGTTGTGACTTGCTCACAAGGCAGTCCTTCCTGCCATTTCCCTGGGGCAGGAGAGCCTGTTAGCCGAGGGGATTAGAGCAGATTGTTTAAACATGGAGCTCCTGCGTCTGGCCTAAGGCTCCTTGCAATTTGCTTTTGGACAGTCTCTTGATTTATGGCTCTAAATTGTACTGAGCACCACTATGAATCACCAGAGCCTGTCCCTTGCAATGTTTGGAAGATAAGAGCTTCAAAATGGGAAGCTTCCCCAAGCCAGGACAGAAGAGTTAGGTCAGTATTTTCTAAGTCAATGAAAAAAAGCATAAAATGGCTTCTCAGGTATTTCTGAGAGGCTTGGGATATGTGCGAATGTGCAGAAAGACTTTCTAAAGGTGTTTTCTTCTCTGTGCCCTGACTTGGACCTGACGAGAGGAGTAGAGTGGAGAGAGGCCAAGTGAACGGTCACTGCAGTACTGAATCCTCTTGAAGTAAATGAGATCATTCCAGAAGCACCAAGTCTTGGCTGGAAAGAATGTCCTTCGGGCTTCTCTAGTTCAACCTTCTGCGTGCATTGTAGGAGCACAGACTTGTCCTGAAGGGCAATTGGGGTTCGAGGATCTCATAACCTCACAGAGGACAGAGAACACAAGGAGCTCAGTGGCCCAGCAGCCTGCCGTAGCCATCCTCAAGTTACAACACATGGAGTTGCGTGACTCGCTCAGCATTGAACATCACGTAGTATGAGGCTGGGCCAGGGCACCGACGGTGGTCTTTCCTCCTAGTCTCGAGCCTCTTCAGAGAACCCCCCCACGCTCTCCAGTTTCACCTGCATTTTCTGGGAATGATGGGTTGCTTTGGCATTTTCTCTTCTCTCTTCTCTTTACTCTCAATGGTGACAGTAAGCCATATGGACTAATTCATAGCTCCTTAAACCGTGGGTCATGATCCCATATGGGGTCACATCACTGAATATGGGGTTGGGATTATTTTGGCAACAGTAAAAGGTATGAACATTCAATAATCAACAATTAATTGTAAATCTCATGTGTGGTGAATCACGTGTTTCTTGCAGGGTTTGCCAGGGTTGTGTGCACAACTGCATTGCAGCCCGGGTTCTGGTGAACTCTGTGTTCACAGTGCATGCCGTGGAAGAAAGCTGCCTGAAACATTTCCGCTCAGATCTCAGACTACTGCATATTGTGGATTGCCGTGTATTCACTGCACAAAGTTTTCTCCCCTTATAGACACAGAAATGGTTTAATTAGGAAAAGCAAGGATGTTTAACATTTTTCCTGCTATTATTTCTCAGCCTATAAGTATCAAATCAGTCTATCTTTGGTTGAATTACATTAGATTTTTTGATTTTGATTTTCTGTTTGATTGCTGACTTTTTATAAAAATTGTTAAATAAATTTTGGCTTGGGACAGAATTTCCAACAATTTTTGAAATGATCCTAAACATACTTTGCCATTTTGTACCATGTATTTATGTTAAGTAGTATTCTCAGCATTGATGATTATTGATTTTCAAATGTTGCTTCTGGAAAACACTGAAGTTTCTCTACATCCTAAAGTATCAAATGTTCAGACAATATTTAATCCTTTATGTAAAGGAAACAAATGTATCATTTTCATTTGTATGCACATTTGCTTCATCTTTTAAAAATATTTTATTTATTTATGAGAGAGAGAGAGAGAGAAAGACATTGGGTGTGCCATGATCTCTAGTCACTGCAAACAAACTCCAGACACATGTGCCACTTTGTGCATCTGGCTTTACATGGATACTGGGGAATCAAACTGGAGTCCTTAGACTTTGCAGGCAAGTGCCTTCACTGCTGAGCCATCTTGCCAGCCCTGCTTTTACCTTTAATAAATGGCAAAATTATATGTATACTAATTGTTTTATAGTAATTTTCTTTATGTTTTATAATCAATAAACTTTTGATTTGAATACATACTTGAAACTTTTTGTATGTATGTGGCTGGGGCCTCATAAAAATTTCTCTGGTGAAAAGAGGCTATCAATGGAAAAAGCTTAAGAAGTCTTGATCTATAGGTTCCCCTTTTTCATTAACAGCACTTACCGAATTATTCACTGCTAATAACATTTGTGGAATTGTATTTATTGGGCTATTCATGCAACAACAATCACTGAGTACTGAAGCCTGTTTATAAGGATGGTGCTCAGAGCTCTGTGTGTTATCATCTTTGATGTCACTCTAAGGAATAGCTATTCTTTTGTAAACAAGTCCACAGAGTCTTGGAGGAGTCATCTCATTGCCCAAGTTCTCAGAGCTGGGCTTGGATTTGAATTCTCTTTCTTCCGTTTGGTGACTGGCAGTTGAGTTGGTGACATTAACCAAAGTGCTGTTCTACATGATGTCTTCTACTTTTGTTTCAACAGCTCCAATTCTAGTTCTAGTTAGCTCCAAGGTCTGAGTGTATTTGGGAACATCTATAGTCCAACTGCTCACAGACTGGCTCTCAATTTTTACCATTTTCTTTACTATTCCCTTTTCCACAGGAACTTTGCTATTCTTCCAATTCCATTTGCAACTGAGTATGTCTATATGCAACAGAGCCAATAAGCATTTGTCTGGAGCAGTAAAGTAATTTGGGCCACGTGAAGTTATCAGAGTAGCTTACTCCCAGGTCAGATGAATACCCTGCCTTCAAAGGTAGAATGTTTTTGTTACGTTTGTCTTCTAATTCAGAGAAAACTTGTCAAAGCTACAAATCTCCATGTGTCAACACCACTGGGCTTATGGTATATGATGAGTAGTCCAGATACCGAACTTGGACACATCAGAGAAAAGCCAGGGCCACGAAGGTGATTCATGATCATGAGAAGTTTGACATTCCACATATTCCTTGATATGGCCTCAGCTTTGAAGATATCATCTCCTCCCTCTTTCCTATGTGCACGCTCCATTGCAGCCCAGTGTACACACTCATAAGGTATTGTGCCCACAGAGCTCTTTAGCTCTGTTCCTCCTTCAGGGCCCTAAATATCTCACTTTCTCTGTGGATCTCTAGATGAACAGACTTTCCTACTTCCCTTCCTTACAAGGAGGTCCCTTCTCCACTTTCTTGTCATGCTTGACACATCCCACCACTGGGTATCAACATGTCTTAGCTTAGCTGTGCTTAGAGATGTAACGTTAACTCAGGAGACAAAGGGTCATATTTGTGTTTGCATGCTGTCCCGTTTGCCTATGCAGATTGGATGGGCAGGGAGAGGTGGACAGAGTCAGACATTTCTTGACCTCTGGAGCGAACCTGGATTGGTGAAATTGGTGAGAATAGGTGAAGAATCTGTACAATATTTCAGAATGTCAGAGGCTATCCAAGTTTGTTCTTTTCTGCCTCTGGTTTCTATTTCCCTGAGGACATCTTCCAGTTCAGCACACATCTCTCTCTCCTCGGGCATTCTTCCAAGTGCCTGCATATGTGTTGATAGACTTGTGCTGATCTACCATGGTTGCCACTGCTTTGACCACCATTCTGGAGGCAGATGCAGAAAGACAGAAAGCCCATGAGTGACAGTTGGATCTATTCTAAAAATAAGCCATGTTGGAGATGAGATGCTGATAAAGAAAGCCTATCTCTGCTTGATTCCCTAAATTTCGGAGTGGTAGGATTGCATGAACAGGTGACTTAAGGGACAGGTTAATCCCTTGACTGTATGTTTTAAGAATGGATCAATTTTCCCAGCCCCACAATGTTCACATCTGCTTTTAATGGGCAAGAACCATTTTCATGTAAAGCAAGGGCATTGACAAGATGACCTATGGAGGAACCTTTGGAATGAGTCATTTGTGATATTGTCTTTTCAGCCACTATCTTAGGCACATGAAAACCAAGAACACTACATAAATTCACATTATTGAGCAAGAATGGTTATGGTGACCTTGCATGTTTTCACCTCTAACCCTCCAATGTTCCTGCTCCTTCTCTTATTTTGGTTTATTTTAAATTACAGTCTTCTCTAGGACAGAGTTATTTCATTAGAGTAGAAGTTGTTCTAGAAGAAGGACCTTGAGCCTAGAGGAGTGTGAAAAAGAGGGGAGGAGGTTGAATCAGTTGGTTTCTTCCTGGACTTGGTGATACTGTGAGTTTGAGAGGGAACATTCTGACCTTGTAAAAGAAACCCAATGCAGACACGTGGCAGCTCCCAGCTGAGCCCCCACCCTGTAGAGGGCTACAAATAGAATTAGCAGAGACCTTGGTTCTCTTTAAAACAGCCTGGGAAGCAAGTTTCTATTGACATTTTGCCACAGCCCGGTTAATACAGGACACGCTTTCTTGGTGGTGCTGAGGCTTGAGTTATAAGATGCAAGTTAATTTCATGTATGTACCTAATATGGAAACGGGGGGGGGGTGGAGAACTGACAAGAATTGGGAGAGTCCAAACTGGGTGAAATACTAGCGGAAAGGTACAGACAGTCTGAAGAGAATGCTAGCATCTGGAGGCATTAAATGACTTGCCCAACATGGGGTGTTAATGGTAAAACTGGCCTAGAGACCAAAGGATGTATCTGTAACAAGGCTTTATTAGCTGTGGTCCTAAAGATTAGTTTTCTTATGTTCAGAACAATTTTAACAATTCTCTGAATCAATAAACACTTCCAGTTGTATTCATTCTTTCTCCTCCCACACACATATGCTTACATTACAGTAGCTTTAATACTAACTTCAAAGTACATAGAAGTCGGGGGATACACTCCTAGGTCCAATAGGTTCAGTATGTGGAGGGGAGACAGCCATATGAGAACATGGAAAGGGGCACGAGGGTTTCACTGTAGGAAAATCCCAGACAAAATAACCCCCAGAAAAATGAGTTTCACTTCTGAGTGCAAATCCCACTATGAGATTAGGTCACTGGAGAGCCCTGGTGGTGGGGTACTGAGTGGAAGGGTGTGGCTGAGTATGGCTCTGTGCGGACTTGTGAGGAAAGCACCACTTGTGTGAGTGAGGCGGTCAGGTGGCAGAGGTTCCGCTGGAGGATTGTCAGTGAAGGGAAGTAAGGAAGTCAGTGTCCTGCCAAGCAAAATGAATCTCAGAAATCAGAAGACAGACCAACCCTCCTTCTGCAGGTGCCATCAATGAAGGAAATGCCACTTTCCCATGCCAACAGAAGAGGGTGCTCTTGAACTAAGAAACCCCAGCAGTCACCCAGCCACCAGATATGTGCCTACATGCAAGTGTGTATGTAAACACTTAGAAATAAACAGAAAATTGCAGAAGACATTCATCCAAAGCTATTGAGAAAACAAAATACAAAAGTTACCACATTTCAGCAGATGAAAACGCACCTACCCTAATCAAACCTGAAGCAGAAGAAAAGGCTTAACACAACACTGCAACTGGAAAGATATCCCCAAGCTTGAAATCAAAAGTTAAAAGATTCAAAATAAAAATAGACCTCCTTTCTCAAAAACAAAAACAAAACAAAATGAAACAGGGAAAATGTGAAATAAAGACTGACTGAATTCAGGAAAGTAATGGAAGAAAAAGACAAAACTGCTTTAAAAATAAAGGCTGACCTAGAGTACCCATGGGAGAACAGATTTTACTGATGCTCTGAGGCCTTGAGGAAAGTCATAAAAGTTAAGAGAATGAAGGTAAAATAAGGGATGGAAGCATAAACTGTCAGAGGAAAAACGACTGATAGAAGGAAGTCTTAGAAGCATATAAAACTTGTAGTGGAAAATAACTCTTACTTGAAACCCTAAGCTCAAGCATGACACATTTCTAGCATGAAATGGAGGCCAGAATCTGCATCTTTAAAGGATCCATAGTGTTATCTGAGCAGAGAAACCTGGAATGGCGAAGTCTAAGACTGGATTAGGAAAACACTTGATTCTCAAAAATATAAAAGGATCTCTCTCTACTTCTAGGCAAAAAGAACAAATTAGTTACAGTGGAAAGAAAAATCAGACTTATATAAAATTAGAGAACAATACAGCCACATGTTCAGGAAAGAAAAGCAAGTGTGATTCAAATAGTCTCTGTGTAGTAGGACTATAAAAAGAGGGTTTTTCTGTGCAGGGCACAGAGAACACTGCATTTGTGGTCCCTTTAGAGGACCCATGATTGCAGGATGGGCACCGTCCAACCCAGAGAGAACCATTCGTAAAATACAAACAGAATGCTGACAAAAACTCATCATGTTGGACCACTGTCTTGGAGGAGTCATCTCATTGCCCAAGTTCTCAGAGTTGGGCTTGGATTTGAATTCTCTTTCTTCCGTTTGGTGACTGGCAATTGAGTTGGTAACATTAATGCTGCTCTACATCATGTCTTCTACGTTTGTTTCAACGGCTCCGATTCTAGTTCTAGTTAGCTCCAAGGTCTGAGTGTATTTAGGAACATCTATAGTCCAACTGCTCACAGACTGGCTCTCAATTTTTACCATTTTCTTTACTATTCCCTTTTCCACAGGAACTTTGCTATTCTTCCAATTCCATTTGCAACTGAGTATGTCTATATGCAACAGAGCCAATAAGCATTTGTCTGGAGCAGTAAGGTAATTTGGGCCACGTGAAGTTATCAGAGTAGCTTACTCCCAGGTCAGATGAATACCCTGCCTCAAAGGTAGAATGTTTTTGTTACTTTTGTCTTCTAATTCAGAGAAAACTTGTCAAAGCTACAAATCTCCATGTGTCAACACCACTGGGCTTATGGTATATGATGAGTAGTCCAGATACCGAACTTGGACACATCAGAGAAAAGCCAGGGCCACGCAGGTGATTCATAATCATGAGAAGTTTGACATTCCACATATTCCTTGATATGGCCTCAGCTTTGAAGATAACATCTCCTCCCTCTTTCCTATATGCACGCTCCATTGCAGCCCAGTGTAAACACTCATAAGGTATTGTGCCCACAGAGCTCTTTAGCTCTGTTCCTCCTTCAGGGCCCTAAATATCTCACTTTCTCTGTGGATCTCTAGATGAACAGACTTTCCTACTTCCCTTCCTTACAAGGAGGTTCCTTCTCCACTTTCTTGTCACGCTTGACACATCCCACCAGTGGGTATCAACATGTCTTAGCTTAGCTGTGCTTAGAGATGTGATGTTAACTCAGGAGACAAAGGGTCATATTTGTGTTTGCATGCTGTCCCGTTTGCTTATGCAGACAGGTTGGGCAGGGAAGGCGGACAGAGTCTGGAAGAGCCTTCCACAAAAGAAGTGCATGGAAGGAAACAGCAAAGTTAAAAGAAGAAAAAAAAAAGTAGTATGAAACTGTAACAAGACTCAAACTAATAGGCAATATTCTAACTCTTTGGGAAAAACAAAAACAAAAGCAAATACAGCTATCCAACGTAATCATTTTAAAAGGGCAAAGCCAAATATACAAAAGATGAAACTAGAGAACATCAGTGCAAACAGTAAAGTAAGTTACATGAGGAGTACTTTGCAGTACTCTAGGCAAATGCATGTGAAAATTACAGAATTGATTATTTTTCATGAACATGAAATTTACCAAAGGATCCCATTTGACATAGATAGTTTAGCCAGATTGTTCCCCAGAGAAGAAAAAGAGATGGGAAAGTCATTAACATATTATTAGACATAGAAACACCAGACCCGGATTATCCAGAAGGGAATTCTGTGGACTTGCAAAGATTAGATAACTTCAATACTCCATAAACTGTTCTAAAAGCATAATGTTGATAATGAAACCCTATAAGGTTAATGGTAATAATGATAACAACTAGTATTTAAACAATCTACAAACCAATTGACTTTATAAATATATATGCAGAAACTGAATAAAACCATAGTAGAAAGATTGAAACACTACATTTAAAAAAATAAAGCATCAATTTTAGGAACTAAGAAATAGAGCAAGGTAAATTTCAGAAATGCAAAGATTTTAATGAGAAATTCATTGATATACCACATTAATAAATTCAAGAACAAAAGCATGTGATTATTACCATGCAAAGGCCTTCAATAGTCATTAACATCTGTTCATGAAAACCTCACTTTCCTGTAAGAAATTGAAGATAGATAAAGAATTCAGTAAGTTAGTAGGATATAAATTGACTTATTAAATTCGGTAGCTTAACATATACAAGAACATTACCAAGTACAAGACACAATGGAAGAAAGAAAGGATGAAGTTTAGAAAGAACTATCTCAAATCTAAATGAAGAAACATTTTTTAAAAAGAGAGGCATCCCAGTAAAATGCATGTCTTGTTTTTGGAAGGACACTATTCAACTTCATACAGATTTTAATTCTTCTCAAGTGATCATATGAATTTAAATTAATTACAAGAAGAATGTCAGTAAAAAGCTTAGGGTTTTGTTTTTTGGAACTAAGCAAGTTGATACTTAAAGTCATGTAGAAAAGTTAACATAAAAGAATATCTGGGAATCCCTGGGCAAGGAGAAGGGTGATTGCAGTGGGCATTAAAGCACACTAGAGCCATTTGATGGCTGCCACAGTGTGTCACAGACATACATGGACAGAGCCACAGAATGGCACCTAGTCTCGGTAGGTAATAGCCATAGTATGTGATAAATGAGGCATTTCAACTTGCTGGAATTTTTTACTTTAATAAATAATGTTGAGTCAGTAGGGTGGCTATCTCTAAAAAATGATTAGATGCATACATTATGTGATAAATAACATTAAACCTTAAAACGATGGACAAACTGATGTAAAAATACAAGAGAAAGCAATGACTCATATACTAGAAGGAAATGTGGAGACATAGATAAACATTTTGTGAATCAAACATAAGAACAGTTTTCTAAATGTGACTTGAAATCATAGACAATGATAAAAAGATTGATAAATTCTCCTGCATGAAATTAAGCAACAATTAGTGAGAAAAATAGAATCAAATGAATCTCCATGAAAGGAATGATTTATAGAATTTATCATAGATCAATGGCTATCTCTCTAAAGTATAATGCAATTATAGAAATTGAGAAAAAATAGCAAAACTCCTAATCTCTGTAAAATGTTTTTTTAAATATATGGACAAATTCCCAGATATATTCATGATAATTAAGTAGAATAAAGCTTTACCTTTGTCACTGATTATGAAAAAAAATGACAATACTCATGGTTGTTAATGGTGTGAGGAAATAGGTCGCATTTTTTGATAGGGTTTCCTTGACAAAGTATCAGATATTTATGCTTACACGTCTGGATCCCAGCAGTCCAAGATCAACTTAAGACACTGTTAAAGGTCCATATCCAAATACAGTCACATTCTGAAGTACTGGAGGTCAGAAATTCAATGCATGAATTTTCAAGAAACACAATTTCACCAATAACACAAGCACATTGTACATTGTTTTTGGAAGTTTAAATGGTATGAGCCATTTAGATGGAACTGTGGCAATAACGAAAGAATCTGTGTGCAATATTTACCTTTTGATCCAGAAATCTTCTAATGCTAGCCTGAAGTCAAACCTCAAAAACAAACATGCAAATAGAGACCTGTGCCTAAGACAATTCATCAAATCATGTTTTAGAGGGAGTAAAGCAGCAGATACAACTTAAATGTTTTCCACACCATGATGGTCTCTACCCTCTGGAACGGTAAGGCAAAATAAACTCTTTCCTTCCATAAGTTACTTCTGGTTGGGTATTTATTCAAAGCAACGAGAAAGTAATGGACACAATTGATTCTGGTTTTTTTTGCATTTTGTATTAAGTAAAACAATGCAGAGTGTAACATAGTAGATTCATTAAGCAGCTTTTTTATACAAGAAAGGAAATAAAGAAGAAGATACACACACCCTTTTTTCTTCCTCTCTCTCTCTCGCTCACTCTCTCTTCCTTTTTGCAAAAAAGAAAAAAAGTATGGGAAGAGCAAACTAGAAATTAAGGAAATGGTCTGTACCATGAGTGCGGGCTAGGAATGAAGACAGCAGAGGTGGTAAAAATAGAAGTTCAAGTCTTCTGAGTATACCTTTTTATACAGTTTGACTTTTAACATGTGATTATACATACTCACACAATAAAATTAAACAATTAAAACCACTAATTTCAACATGAAACCAAAGAATTCTATTATACAACCAGTTGGTAACACAGCCCAGAAAAGAATTAACAAACTTTGACACAGGGCTTTAACTGAACATGTTTAGTGGGATATAACCTAAAGGCAAAAACAATCTTCAAAGAACTTTAGACTTTACTCTGTTTGTTGTTGGTTGTGGTATTGGTGGAATAATTCATACAAAATCTTGAGAAAATTGTAGGATAGAGAAATGAGTCAATATTGGAAATAGCCAGTGTGAGAGAAGGAAGCTACAAAAATGGGAAGAGATCATAATCAACTCATGGCTCAAACACTTAAATTACTTACCCAAGATCCAGGTCTGAGGAAAAGAATATAATTTGGGGTGAGCCTTTTATTGTTCACGAGAACAAGGAAGGGGCTGGAGAGATGGCTTTGCAGTTAAGGTGCTTGCCTGCAAAACCAAAGGACTCAGGTTTAACTCCCTAGAGTCCACGTAAGCCAGATGTACATGCTGGTACATGTATCTGGAGTTCATTTGCAGTGGCTGGAGGCCCTGGTGTGCCCATTCTTTCTTTCTCTTTCTCTGCCTCTCCCCCCACTCAAATAAAATAAATAAATTATGAGAAAGAAAACAATTAAGAGTTCATCAGTTTAGGAGGTCATATCAAATAAACAGAGAAACTTCTGGAAGTGATCCCCACTGGCTGGGTGAGGATAAATTAAACATCAATGAGAACAATGATCATAGTGCAGGTTCCGCACACTGAATTAAAATGTGGTATTAAGACACTTAACCAACCAAAGAATACAAGTTCATGTGGGAGGAGGAAGAAATTCTGGCAGCATGTGGAAAGCATGACAGAGGTAGAAAATGATCATTTTGTCATCAATAATATAATGATTGATTCAGGTAGGCATAACAGTGGATACTAAAATTATTTGGTGAAAGATTGTCAGGTATACTAGTTAGCTCTTCCTCACTATGACAAAACACCTGAGAAAAGCATCTTAAAGAGGGAAAGTTTTATTTTGGCTCACAGTTTTAGAGGTTCTAGTTTGTGATCAGATGTATCCACTGCGGTGGGCCTGAGGTGAGGCAGACCATCAAGGCAGGAGGGTGTGGCAGGGGAAAGCTGGTCACCCCAGGGTGGCCTGGAAGTAGAGAGGCAGAGAGAAGAGGACAAGATATAACCCTTCAAAGGTATGCTCCCAGTGGCTTACTGCTTCCAATCAGGTCCTACCTTTTTTAGTTCCCACCATCGATTAGGTCAGCACTCCTATATTATAATACCTTACCCCAGAGCTCTGCTTCTAGACATTATTTTAAGGGCTAAGCATTGACCAATGGAGCCTTTTGGAGGAACACCTCACATCTCAACCTTAGCATTTCACACCTAGTCCCTGTTATCTCATAATCAACATGTGTTTGGTTCATCCCTGTGATGGTTAATATATGCTATCAACATGACAAGAATTAGAATTACCATGGACGTAAATCTCGAGCATGTCTGTGAAGGAGCCTGTACATTTCGGTCATGAGTCCCAGATGTCAGACAAGTACCTGTAAGATTTGGAGTTTGCCCTGTTTTGAGGGGTTCTGATCTTTCCTTATACTTCTTCCATTCCTCATTTTTGGGTTGAGAATGTTTATTCTGTGCCATTGTATGTGGGAAGATTCTTTCTCTTTCTCTCTATCTTTCTTTCCTTCTTTCTTGCTTCCTTCCTTCCTCCCTTCCCTTTTCCTTCCTACCTTTCTTCTTTCCTTCTTTCCTTCCTTCCTTCCTTCCTTCCTTCCTTCCTTCCTTCCTCTCTCCCTCCCTCTTTTCCTTCTCTCTCCCTTATATTTCTCTCTCTCTCCCTTCCTTCCCCCTCTTTCTTTCTTTCTTTCTTTCTTTCTTTCTTTCTTTCTTTCTTTCTTTCTTTCTTTCTCTCTTTCTTCTAAAAGAAGTCCAGGCTGGCCTTGGACTCACTATGTAGCAAAACATGGCCTTGAAAGTTTGATTTTCTTGTATCTACTTCCCAAAATCTGAGATTACAGGCATGATGCATCATGTCTGGCCTGTAAATTGTCTTTTAATCTTATAAGGAACTCGCAGTTAAAAGTTTTCCTGAGTTTCAGAAGACACACTTACACTCCTTAATAGAGTCCAAACTGTTAAAGACTATGGGGACACTGAGGCTGAACAGCATGCATGTTGATAGCTATAAGCCTATGTGAACAAAGGGTAGCAACTTTAATATATTTGAATGTCAAGTTGATAAGGATGGACTTGTGACAGTTAATCTTGTCTACTTATAGAGTTTGGAATCACCATGGAAACAAATCTCTTGAGTTGCTTGTGAGGTGTTTTCCTAGTTTAGCTTAATTGATATGGGAAAACCTACCTGAAATGTGGATGGTACCATTCCATGGGCTGGGGGATACCAGATTGTATAAAAAGGAGAAAGCTGGCTGAGGACTAATATCCACCTACCTCTGCTTCCTGACTGTGGGTTGAATTGGACGGGCTGCTTTATGTTCCTGCCTCCATGCTTCTTGCTCCGTAATGGATGGTATCCCCCTGAACTGTAAGTCAAAATAAACCATCATTCCTTAAATTGCTTTTTCTGGATATTTGTCACAGTGATGAGAAACGTAATACAACCTCAACATGTCCCCCAAGTCTCAACAGTTCCAGAATTTCTCGAAAGTCCAAGTTCATAGCATCCTCTGAGGCTCAAAGCAAGCTGTCAGCTGTGAGCTCCTATAAAACAAAAACAAAACATGAGGACAAATGTACATGCTCCTAGCATGCAATGACAGAATGAAGTTCCAAATTCAGAATGAAAGACTAGGCAGATGGAAAGAAAGAAAGACTGAAAGCAAGCAAAGCAAACATTAAAGCCCATAGCTCCACCTTACACCCAAGCCATGTAGTGCCATTACATGAACTCCAGAGAGCCTGGCGAATTCCACCTCTTTGGTTTTGATGCTTCTCTCGTAGGCTGGCTCTGCTCTCAGCTTATGACTTTCCTTGGCAAATGCTTCAGTCCCTGGCATTTTTTAATGGCTAGGGTCTTTACTGTTGCTTTAACTGTCATAGCTTCCTAAATCATTGTTCTGGGGGTTGGCTGTGGAGACTCTGACACTGCTCCACATTGCCTGTCCAAGCTTTCCTGCACGGAAGCTTCCAGGAGCCCACAATCCTTGCACTGTGCGTGTCTGCAAACCAAGTGTCATCTGGGCATGCCAGAGCCTGCCAGCAGCACAGGCAGTGCTGGGATCGCGGCTGCAGTGTTCTCTAAGTACCCGGGTGGTTGAACATGAGAAAATGGTTTCTTAGGCGTCCCTGTGCAAGCAGGACATTCAAGAGGGATCTTTTCAAAGTCTTCCACATGTGTTTACATCTTTATATCCTTGAGCCTCTGATGGGTAGAGTCTGTCCAATTCTTGAAAAGTCCTTGAAGCATCTGTTTTACCATTACAATTTAAATTATTTGAATGCTCCCCCTCCCCCCCCCGCAAACATTTGGCAACCAGACTCTTCTTTAGCTGAAAATTCATGTGTGTTATTTTCTGGCCAAACTTAAAGTTTTTCTTTCTTTCTTTCTTTCTTTTTTTTTTTTTTCTGAATCTTCTCACTCTTCTATTTGCTCCTAATCTTCACTGTAAACTTAGTTAAGAGTGGCCGGCAATATCTGAATGCTGTGCTCTCCTGAAATTTCCTCCACCTGATTATCTGGTCCATTCTGATTACACTTAGCCTCACACAAATTCTCAGGGCATGGTCAAAAATGCAGAAGTATGTTTGGCAGAATGTAATGTGAATGGCCTCTAGCCCAGTTCCATACAGAACTTTCATCCCCATGTAAACTCTCATGAGCAGTCTTTGCTGCCCACATGTCTGTTACCATTCTGTTCCTCTGAGTTCAGAATCACACATTAAGCTGGTTTACAGTGTTCTAGGGCTTCATTTACCTGCGTCTACAAAGCTTTCCAAACTCTTTCCACAAAATATTTCCAGCAGCTTGTGAGCTACATTGTAAGGAATTGTTCCAGAAATGACCTTGACTGGCTTTGTAAAGCTGGTCGGGTCATAAGGTATTTGATCAGTTCTAAAGCTTAGTATCACAAGTTGTTAATAATAAAACAAAGAAGTATCTCCACGGTGGAAACATGCATCAGACAGTGTCCTATGCAGCAGTAAACAACTTTGTTCAGGGTGGGATGATTTGATATTAACTGCCTGTGGGTGTGATGCATTGAGAAAGACACAACCCAAGTTCTGTTGTATCCTTGCTGAATAGGTTTAATTGGAATTTAAACACTGAAAAATGATACATCCCTCAGAGAAAAATATAATGGATGTTTCTTAAAAAACTGAAAGGTCCACTGGATGGTCCAGTAATCCCATTATTAGGTATATATCAAAAGGAAATACTATCTCACTATGTCAAAGAGACACTTGTACTTCCATGTTCACTGCTGCATTATTCACAAGATCTGAGATTAAAAAGCAACTAAAATGTCCAATTTAGTCTTAAAAGGGAAGCTAATTCTGTCATTTGTAAAAGCATGAGTCAACCTAAAGGGTGTTATGCTAAGTGAAATAAGTCAGCTACAGAAAGACAAATACAGGGGCTGGTTAGATTGCTCAGTGGTTAAACATGCTTGCTTGCAAAGCCTGCCAGCCCAGGTTCAATTCCCCAGTACCCAAATAAAGCCAGATGAACAATGTGGTGTATGCATCTGGAGTTCATTTGTAGTGACAAGCCCTGACATGCCCATGTTCTCCCTCTCTCTTTCTCTCTCTCATAAAGATCTTTCAAAAAGAAAGACAAATGTAGCATGTGTGGTTTTATATGTAAATCTTAAAAAGTTTAATTAATAAAAGTAAAAAGTAGAATGGTAGTTACCAGGACATGGATGATGGGGGAGGTTGGGGGCATGTTAGTGAAAGCACATTCAGTTTTTATTTACTAGTGGGGGTAACTTTAAGAGATCTATTGTTTATAATAATGACTATAGTTTATGACAATGTATTGTATTCTTAAAAGTTGCTGAGAGTAAATAATGTGTTCTCGTCATAGAAATCATCAATATGTGAGGTAACATAAAAGTTTATTAGGTCAGTTTAGATGTTCTGCAATACATATGTGCTTTAAAACAATGTGTTACATATAATAAATACAAACATTTTTCCTTGTCAATACAATATAAACAACTATGGGAAATAATGAGAAACATAAAAATTTGTGGGACTGGTTACTAAAGAATTAGCTTGGCTATTGCAAAAATCTCACTCTAAAGAAATACAATAATGTGAAGGAATTCTTAGTTAAGAATAAAGAAACATGACAAATAACTGTATCTTATGATAGCAGATTTGCTATTTGATCTGTAAAAAGCCATAAGAACATTGTTTTGATAACTGTGAGAGTTTACATATTTATTGCATATAAGATGATATATAGCATCAATCAAGATTTGTTGGGTAATAATAATATTGTCAATGATAGGAACATGTCATCCCAACGGTTCACATGAAAAATTACCCAAACACACAAATGGCAAAGTGTTAAAGATGGATAAAGAAGGGGGACAGAATTAGTCAAAAGGCATTGAAGGGGTATGTCACGTCTGTGAAAGTAAAAAAAAAAAAACAGTATATAGACAAATATCTCACACATGCTCATGATAGCTTTTATAGATCCATGTTTGTCCATATTCCATCGTAAAGATTTCATTCTGATGAAAAGAAAAACTTGTGGGGATCCTCTGCCATGGGAAACGAGCATAATAGTGACTCAGTGAAACAAAGAGTCTGTGGGCACAGTTCCATGTGAGGTCTGCATCTTTGCAAAGCAGAAGATGTAGACTCCAGAAAAGAAGCCCTTGGAGTCAGTGAGAACTCTCTGGATTCTTGCTGTCGTGATTTTCTGAAAAGTTTTTCAAGTCAGTGTTTTGCCTAAAACTGCGTCTTTAATTTATTTATCCATCTAGTCATGGCCTATGTGTAGAGTTCATCTATGACAGACCAAAAATGTTGCCTGACACTAAAGATTAAAACATGACCCAGTCTCTGTTTCCAATTCTCCCATGCAGACATGATAAAACATTAATTAAATATAGTGCTATGGGAGCCAAGAGGAGAACAAGTAACCTTAGCCTGGGGGATTTCAGTGGGCTTCAGAGAGGACCTGATAGGGTACCCTATAATTTTCCTTCATGGCACTTATTCACAATTATGGTTATGGGGCAATTTAAGAGATTATTGAGTTAACATTTATTTCTCCACTAGATACTGGGTACTGTGGGAGCAGAGGCCAGGTCTACTTTACTCACCATTATATGCCCAACATAGTGCTTAGGACATTTTTGCACTGTCGATGGTGATTTGTTGAATAAGTGAATGAATCATTTCAGGCTTGAGGGATGAATAATGTCTTCGATTGAAAAGCAATACTGGTGTTTTTTTCTTTTTTACTAGGAAGTGAATATATCTGTACACACAGTGGTATGAAAGAGAAGGATATGTTTAGGGAACAGAGAAGTATATACAGGAGTTGTGAAAGCCATAAAGAGCAAAAAAAAAAAAAAAAAAAAAAAAAAAAAAAAAAAAAAAAAAAGCATTGTAGTCAGCTTGGAAGGGTCTTGGCAGAAATTCTAAGGCTGAAACTGGTGGTAGAGAGGAATTCTTTTTTTCCTTTTGGAAGTTTGAATGTGAGTTGAGGGATTGAAAAGATCAATTTCTCAAGAATATTTGTGAAGTATAAGTTGGATTTGAAGTCCTATTGGAAGTGGGAAAGTAAACCTGAAAATAATGTTGAGGGATAAATCTTTAAGTCTACCTTCAAGGATGAAGGTTTCTAGAGTACCAGTTAATTTTGGTTTAGTTTTGTGTTTGTTTTCTGCCCCCCCATCCCTTTCTCCTACCCCTAAACCCTTCCATCCCTATTATCTGGGCCTCAAGTTGCCTATCTGGTATGCCAGCAACTCAAACTGATCCACGTTAGGAACCACAGATGAGTGAGAACATGTGGCATTTGTCCTTCTATATGTGTGTGTGAGTTTTTCTGTGTGTATTTGCTGACTATGATCTGTTCCAAGTCTGTCCATTTTCTTACAAATTTCATTGTATCTTTTTTCTTGCTGCTAATTAGAATTCCATTGTGTATATATAGCACAAGTTCATTATCCATTCACCCAATGATGAGCACCTGGGTCCTGAGTTTATTATAGCTCTTAGCTATTATGAATTGAGCAGCTATAAACATGGTTGAACAAATATCTCTGTAGTGAACCATGGAGTATTTAGGGTAAATGCCCAGAAAGGGAATAACTGGGTCTGTATTCAACCTTTACAGGAATCTCCATATTGATTTCCATAGTGGTTGTACAAGTTTATGTTCCCATCAATAGTGAATGAGGGTTCCTCTTAATCCTCAACAGGAGTATGGGGGAGCCCCCCCCAAAAAAGAGCCCTGGAGATGGTGGGATAAAGCCTAACCTTAAAATTTTTTAGCTCTAGTCTGTAATGCCCAGTACCTGAAATTGGTTCCTACCCACAAAGAGCTGTTGGTCAGAGAGACCTATGAGATCTCTGAAACACAACACCTCTGTCAAAGTACTTGATTACTTGCCTGAGGTAAAAGGTAAGACTCTATTGCAGAAGACGCCATATGCTGCTGACACAGAACACGGAGAGACCTGGCTGGGGTTTGGAAGATAGCAAGTCCCCAGACAGTTAGCCTGTCTAGTGCTGGAAAGTGCTACATGAGCTCCTGGGGGAAAGTGGCCAAGAACAGTGTGAGCAACCAGGGGTCTAAGCTACTCAGAAGCAACCAGCCTTACAAGAAGTACACACCAGTGCAATGGTGGCACACAACCTTGATGGGTAAACAGTGGCTTTCTGACTGGCTAAGAGATTCACTCAGTGGAAAGGAGTCCATATCTGGAGCTAGGAACCAGGTCTGAATGCTACGGAGACAAAGGCTATGCTCTTCAATGTCAAGCTACCACTAGTTTGGCTAAAAGAGGGTTTACATCCATCAAATTCTCCCTAAATTAAAAACACTTATCCCATTTAACCTATGCTGACTTCACTCTCTGTTGGAAAATCTGTTTTTATTTTTTGAAAGGTAGTGAGACCCAAGGAGATAAACCACCCTTCGCATCTCAGCCAAGCCCCTGATGAAACCACAGAGGAACTGGTGAGACGAGCAAGAATGCTGCTTCCATGGTGAGCCTGACATTCAGCGCTAGGGTGAAGGAGACAGACACTGAGGATACTCAACACCTACCAAAGCAGAGATCCAGAGGGTCCTAAGAGCTCACCATGGAAGTAGACTTAAAACATACCCACCACAGCTCAGGGAAATTTGTGGAAGAGGGCAGAAAGATTGAAAGAGCCACAGTTTTGGGCATCATGCCCGGACGCATTGCCTCCCCTCAATTACTGACTGCGGCTACCACAACACATTAACTACAACCCCATGGGGAACACCAGCAACTCCACAGAGGAGGTCCTCCAGTGGAATAGGAGTGGGGATGAGGGAAAGGTGGTACCAACACATGCTGTATCCATACTAAGTATGCCCATAATAAAAAAAAAGAATAGGGAAAAGAAGAAAATAAAATAATGTTGAGGCATCTGATTTGGCCAGATGGATGAGATGAAGGTTCCATTCACTTTAATAGAGAAAAGTGTTCTGAAGTGTTCTGACGGGGTGACTTGTTAGACATGTGTGGGGAAAACTTGTTGGAAAGGTTTATCTAGGATATCAGAATCTATTTAGCGATGAAAAAAAAGTAGCCCAAGTTGAATAGACATCTGTGCAGAAGATTCTGTCTAATGCTCTGGTGGAAGATTAACTTTCCTAAGACAGTTGAGACTGAAATGGCAGTGGATTCAGGATATGGTATGAGGAAACAGCAACATTCCATGGGAATCCTGTTGAGATCCGTCCATCCTGCACAGCAGCTCATTCCACACAGCGATCTTCAGAGAACATGTCTCCACCACCAGCTGGAGCATCTGATCTTCCATCTAGGTCTCACCAGTAAACAGGGCTCACTAGGATGGTCTTTGATTTTCATTTCTAGTGCTGTCAAAGAGTAAGTGAAATGGAAACATTTGAGGGGAACCCAGACAACAGCAATAGTGGGAACCACTGCTATCTCTAAGCTAAGGGAAAAGGAGAAGGTATAACGTGACTGATGACTAGTGAGAATTGTAGCAGTGCAGAAAAAAATTGCTCAAAAGGCCTAATGACAAGTGAGAGATGAGAGAAGATGTGCTTCAGTCTCCTTCACTCCACATTAAAAAGTGAGGTATAGGGCTCAGGTATAGGAGGTATAGGAGGGATGGCTTAGCAGTTAAGGCGCTTGCCCGAAAAGCCCAGGGACCCATGTTTTACTCTCCAGATCCCATGTTAGAGAGATGCACAAACATGAGGCAAGCATAAGATCGCACATGCCCACTAGGTGGTACAAGCGTCTGGAGTTCGATCGCAGTGGCTGAGGCCCTGGTGTAACAATTCTCTATCTCTCCTTTTTCTCTCTCTGTCTCTCTTACTCTAAAAAAAAATGAAGTATAATATACATTACATTGATTTCATATAACCTAAAATTCTCCATTAAATTATATAATTCCGTGGTTTCATTCTACATAAAAAATGCTGTGCAGGCAAAACTATTACCCAATACCAGAACATTTTCATCAACCTCAAAGTCATCTTGTGAAGGCTTTGGACACCTCACTAAGGAGTCTGGGATTTATTCTGTAGACACTGAGGAGGTGATGAAAGGCTTGTGTGGAAGGACAATGTAATTCCTGCAATTAACTAGAGAATCCAGTAGGCTTCTCTAACAGATGCCTGGAGCAGAGAACACCCCGAGTAAAGCCATTCCCCATCTCTTATGAATGGCAGCTCATTGTCCCCTTCCTGAAGCCACTGGAACTTACCAGCCTGCTTTCTGCCTGTCTGGATTTGCTTTCTTTGGAAGTTTCATATGCATTGGTTATACAGTAGCATGCCTCCTTTAACAAGCACAGTGATCTCAAGTTCATCCATGTCATAGTGTGCATTGCCAGTCATCTATTTTGAGGATAAATAATACTGTATGGTGTGGGTATGCCACATCTACTTATCCCCTCACTGATAGCCTGAATTGTTTTCATTTGTTTATTGTAAAGTGACCCAAGGTTATCCGGGACCTACCCAGGTTATTATTGAGCATGCTCATCAGGCTTTCAGCAATATAAGAGCTCTCCCTATGGTCATTTCATGTCTATATATTTCCCTTTAGGCTCTTTGGTTAGTTTCCTATTTTGCCAACTGTTAGATATTGCATCAGGAAGGCATTTATGTTAAAACACTTGCAGGTAAATACTTTTCAAAAATGCCCCCCCCCCATCCCAGTGGCTTTTAACACTATGCAAATTCTGTGACAGGTTGAACTTGCTTGGCAAATTCATCAGGATCCAGAAAGCAGTCACTTAGGTAACACTTATCCAAGTGTTTTAATCACCCCTTGCTGGAGGATCCCATCACCTCCTCCCTGTCCCTGTCCCTGTCCTGATGAGAAGAGTGGGTATGACAATGACTAGCATTTAGTGAGTGAAGTTAAGTAGTCATATTCTATCCTATGATTGACCTTAAGGCTTAGGAATGGCGACCGTTATTCTGTAGTTGCCCCAGGAGAACAATACAAAGACCTGGCTTGATGAGGGCTGGGTGGTTCTGCTTGTCATGGATGCCTAGAACTTCCGTTAGGTCCCTGGATCATGCAGCTCCACTCATTCCCCTCCTGCCATGCACACTGATGTGAAGAACCCTATGAAGTTACTTAGCTGTGGCCGAGTTCTTGGATAAGACAAAGTTGTGTCCCTGGAGAGGAGATGCATTAGTGAGGCAAACATAGACAGGTGATGACAGGCCTTTGATTGTTTTCTGGGCTGCAGTCAAAATTGTGAAATACCTCTTTACACAGAGATTCTCATCTCTTCTGCCGTTTTCCTCTTCCCTGGCTCCCTACTCTTATGTGATACCCTGACTTCCTGGAGGCTGAACAATTAGTGTCCTCCCAAATTGACTTTTCTGGAATATTATATTCCATTCCTCCATGTTTATATCTAGCCATGAAAACCTATTTTTCTTGTGTCCCTGTCATATCAGGATGCTTGACCCGACACTAATATAGATGTGGTGACCACGCTATGACCTGCTCTGAAGGATGTGAAACAGTGGCTTTCAGGCTGTGCCTTGCTCTGAGGTAACTCCATTTTGCAAAGCAGCAGTTGGTTCCACATTAGTGTAAATGTAGAGGCAGAATCACTTTGTGTCTCATTTGTGCTTGTTGACACCACCACCTGTTCAGAACTAACCATGAGATACAGCCTGAGAACATTGGTGCAAATGAACTGGATTATCTACAAACTTCTTAAAGCAGGCTGGGAACACATAGATGCTCTATCAGTTATTTCTCATTGGTGGAACAATACACCTGACCAGAAGCAGTTTAAGGAGGGAAAACGTGTATTTTTAGCCTGCAATTTTCAGTGGAAGTTCAACATGGAAGGAGTGCAACCGGTCTACATCGTCACATCAGTGGGAAAGAAGCAGAGCAGAGACATGAGTATTGAAAGCTCAGCTACTTTCTCCTTTTACACAGTCCAGGAATGAAGCCAATGGTCTAGTGCTGCCCATAGTTAGTGTGGGTCTCCCCACCTCAATTAATCCTATCTAGAAAATCCCTAAGAAACATGGGAAATATCTGTTTCCATGGTGATTCTAAATCCTGTCAAAGTTGACAACTATCACATCAAAACCATGTCAGGTAAAACAGACAAAAGAACTTACTTGAACACACAAGACCAATAAAGGGTACAGCATCCTCACTTGGGTCTCATAAAAGGAAGGACAGCTAATTATGACAGAAATGCCCCACCAACTTATCATCTGTGTATCTAGGAGCTTACAGGCAGACAATGCTTCATTGTCCCCCAGGGCTTTAGCTAAGCAAAGTCCCTATTGCTTGAAGAAGCTCACTGGTGTTGCATCTCTTTGTCTATCAGTCCATCTGTCATACTTGATAAGTCCTGTTCTTTACTTGGACAATTCTGGTCTCTGTAGTTCTACCCTGTCCTCTGCCTCAGTCAAGGAGCTCTCTAACTAGGTTCATCAGTAACTTATCTGGCTACCTGCAGTGACTCCTTTTGCATCTGTATCAGTCCTCTCTGAGTCTGCCTTCAGCAGGGCCTTTGGCCCCTTTAATTCTCTCTCTCTCTCTCTCTCTGTGTGTGTGTGTGTGTGTGTGTGAGAGAGAGAGAGAGAGAGAGAGAGAGAGAGAGAGAGAAATTTACTGTGTGAAGAGTAAAGTGTGACTCGAATGTTAATAATATAATAAAAGAACCTGTAATTGTCAACAGCCATGCTATCCAGGGAAATCAGAACTACTTGGTGAATTACAGCCAATGAAACTGACATAGCTTGTGAATTTATAGTTATTGAAGAAATCTTAACATGTGGAGAGGTACATATATATGTATATTTATCACACAGAATGCTCATATATATGTAGATGACAATCACAGGGAAAGACTATTGTTATTTCTTGTGGATAATACACTGGTATTATATACTAGTAGTATATAATAGTAGTAATTTTAGTAGTAACTTTGAACCATTCACTCACAGGAGCAACCAATGAAAATTCCAGGAGAAATAGCAAGGTCTGTGAACTAAGTATTTTATAGTGACTATTTTTGACCTTTTACACTGTCAATCTCACATAGAGTATTTTCAATACATAATCCACTAAATTACTATGAAATGTTATGAAGATATTTGCAACTTTCTAGATGAACAAATCTTGGTGCTTATAAAAATGAGGAAATACAAGTAAAAGGCAGAGTTGTGATTTGAACCCAGGTAAACTTGATTTCAAAACCTTAAGTACCCTTCTTATTATAGATCCCCCTATAGGAGGCAATTCAGGCTGGAATTTTTAGAGATAATATAGTGGGATTTCATGCTCTTGATTTGATTATATTTAATTTTCATTTCTAGTTTGATGGGTGGTTTCCTCTGAGTCAGGAATTTTATTCATCAATCTAATTTTCATTAATCTTCTTAGATTTCAAATAACCATTTTTTTTCTGTTTTGGGAAATTGATACCAGAAACCTTGGCCATACTCTTTAGATGACCCAAATTGCTCAGAGACCAAGAAGGAAACTGCTTGGAAACTGGGATTTTTTGAGCCTACATTAGTGAGTGCGTAGTATTCAGGTGGCTCAGAGTATAGTTCCGAATGAAACAAAGGGATATAAATGGTTATAAAAAACACAGTGGCCTCGATGGAACTTATGTCCTTCTTTTTTCCCTCCATACTATTGTGGTGCTCAGGAGGAAAGAAAACATTGTGTGCCTTGATGACAACAAGAAATGTGAAATTCAGGGACAATGTTTATAGCAGAATGTGTGGACGTGTGTACTAGTTACTTTCTCATTGATGTGACCAAATACCTTATAAGAGGTGACTGAAAAGAGTAAAGTTTTCTTGTGGCTCACATCATGGTGGGGAAGGCATTGTAGCAAAAGCATGAAACCCCTAGTACACTGCATCTACAGTCAGGAAGGAGAGAGATGAGTGCTCCTGCTAAGCACACGTTCTTCATTCTATTCCATCTGGGACCTTAGTCCCTGGAACAGTGTCACTCACATTTTGGATGAGTCTCCCCAACTTGACATAATCTAGAAGCTCCCTCACAGACCTGCCCAGTGGCTCTCAATCTACATGAGTTAGCTTTTTCACAAAACAGAGTAGAGATTTGTCTCTTTAAAAAAAATAGTGAATGAGTGCTGGAGAGATGTCTTAGTGGTTAAGGCACTTGCCTGCAAAGCCTTAAGAACTCATATTTGAATCTCCAGGTCCCAGGTAAGACAGATGCATGGGGACACAAGCGAGCAATGTTGCACATGTGCACAAGGGGGCGCATGTGTCTGGAGTTCATCTGCAGTAGATGAAGGGCCTGCTGTGTCCAATCTCTCTCTCTGCCTCTTTCTTTCTCTCAAATAAATACATTAAAAATATAATGAATGAGCTATATACATTCAATATACAATGGATGACTCAACATTTCCATTCCAACAGGGATGAATAAGGGCACAACAAGTAAGATTGGGCCAAAGAAAGATCAAAGCCCAGCAACAAAAACACTGTATTTTGCAGCACTGTGTTCAGTAACTAGGCCTGTGATGAAATCAACTGGGCTCCAAAGAGCTTGGGTAACTCCTCCCAGCTCCCTTCTAACTGTTCTGCCTTTTAGCACACAGCATGGGTTAGAAAATTCTCAGTACTGACATAAACTGTAGGAAGACCAGCTAAATCCTGGAACCTTATAAACAGGCTGGTTCTTCTGCTATCCTTTCCCTAATTGAGCAAGAAACCAGGGCAGGCTGGGTGGGCTGTAAATAAGTTGATCTCTGCCTCCGTCTCCCATATGTTAGTGAGATTAAGGCTCAGGCAGAGAAGTTTAAATGTTCAATTTTGCCTATGATTGCTTAACAGAAATCAAAAGGCAAAAGGTGGTAATTATTGTTGGCAGATTTAACTTCTGTCTGGTATAGGTCATGGAGGTAACCAAACATGATCTCTGTTTCAACCTTGGATTTGAAGTAGTCTAAGAAACATTTCATGTGTGCATATAAATTGCATGGACTTCAGTCATATTCCATCATTCCCATAATACTTGCCATCAGGTATAAATTATAATGCTCTTTTCTTCACATGATGTTCCCAATATTTTCCTCTTTCCATCCTTGTCTCCTGCCCTTTAAAATAAGTATTGTCTCATATACCCCTGGACTGTAGCAGAGGGAAGAGAAGGGGGCTCACCAGTGCTGAGGACATTAAGACCCAATGCCAAGGACCCACACAGAGCTTTGCACGTACTTGGAGCTGGATCTCAGTCTCTATTTGTTGACTTTTCAGAAAGCAGTGGTCTCTGAACCTCAGGTTATTGGCAAGAACTAGAAACAAGTTATGGCACTGTGGCTGAACAAAGTTAAAATTTGTTGGCTGTGGCAAAATCGAACTCCCATCTTGCCACGCTGACTAAAGCCACTAAAAATAGTTCCTCACTGTGGTTTCTGAAATTCAAAGCAAATACAGCTCCAAGTGGTTTATTTCAGAGGGTTCAGAAGGCTCATGGGTATCCTATGGCTCTCACCAATTTGGATTCTGATGGGTTAAGTGAATCAGGAACATAAGGATCACATTTTCTTTCTAACACACATGGGTTTTAAATAAAGGGAAAAAGGTGAGTGGGGTATAATGCATCTATTTTCCTAACACCAAACATTCAAAAAATAGTTCAAGATGTCTCAGCAAATCCATCCTGCTCCCCCCCTCTCTCAGGGTATCATTGTCTACATAGTGAGGGTAATAGGTATACAGAGTGACGCCTGAGCTGCTGCTGTTAAACTTTAGATCTTCTTCTTTGCAGTAGAGATTATTCTAAATTCTCCCCCCACTTTTTTTTTTTAAAGAGGGAGAAAGCATGTGTGTGTGTGTGAGAAAGAGGCAGACAGACAGAGAGGAGAAACAATACCCTCTCACCACATTTAACCTCACCAAGTGTCTGCTCAAATATATATCCTTGTGAGGTGAAGAGTGTTGGTTTACCAAGAACCAGTGTCAAAAATATTTAAGCCAGAAGTATTCACTTTGCCTCCATGTAACAGATTAATGACTGTTGATTTGAAGTGAGATCAACAAATGGGGAAAGTGTGGTCTGATTTTTCTGGAATCTCAAGAATGTTCATGTATCAGTTGCTTTCTTGTTGCTAGGACAAAATAAGTGACTGGAAGCAGCTGATGAAAGGAAAGGATATATTTTCAGCTTACAGTTTTGAAGGAAAGTCTATCATGGTAAGGAAATCATGAAAGAGGCAGACAGCCAGTGTCACATCTTCATATAAGGAGGGCAAAAGGTCAGAGGGCAAGATACAAGTGGGGCTGGGCTGTAACACTTCATTGCCCACCTCCAGTGACACACTTTCTCCGGTAAAGTTCTACCTTTTTTGGGACATGATCTCTCATTGGCCTGGAATTCATGAATTACACTCACCTGGCTAGCCAGTGAGCTCCAGCCATCTTCCTGCCTTTGCCTCCCTAGCACTGGAATTATAGGTATACATTGAAATAGCATGCGTTTTTAAGTGACTCCTGGGGATTGAACTCAGGTCCTCATACTTGTTAGATAAGCACTTTATCCATCACCCAATTTCCCCAGCTTGCTGTTTTTTTTTCTTCACATTAAACAAAAAAATTCTGTCTGGGGTGAGATGATATATCATTATGATTTTGATTTGTATTTATTTGATAGTGATATTGTGATTTAAATATATATATATTTCCTGACTATTTGATTGGAATTTTTGAAAAGTAATGATTAAAATCACTTTCTTACTTTTGAAATTGCATAACAATATAATTCATTGTGTGACTGAGTTGTTTCTGGGTATTGATTTTTGTGGAATAGCCAGATGACAAATATTTTATCCTATCTTGTAGGGTCTCTCTTGATTCTTTGATTTTCTGTATAGAAGTTTCATAGCTTGAAATAATTTTTTTTTTGTCTATTTTCCCACTATGTTTCCTTCTAGTAATTTCTTAGTGTAGGGTCTTCTGTTGAGCCCTTTAATGCACTTTGAGTTGATTTTTGTATATGGTGAGAGAGTGGGGCTTAGTTTCATTCTTTTGCATATGGAGTTGGGATTTTTCCAGTTACCATTTCTTGATGAGACTGTTTTCAATGTGTATTATTTGTTCCTTTGTGAAAAATCATTTGGAACAAAGTAAGATGGTTTACTTCTGGATTCTCTATTCTATTCCATGAAGTCTACCTGTTGGGTCAGTTTTTGTTGATACTGTGCTATTTTGGTAATCATAATTTTGTGGTATGATTTGAAAACAGGTGTTGTGATACTTCTAGCTTTGTTCCTTTTCTTCAGGAAGCAAGTAGCATTAGCATAGTTTCTCTATACTATACTGTTCCTTATGCTATCTTGTTTCTTGTTTTCCTATGATCCTTGGGATTTCCTTCATTTTCTATCTGTTTGTTGAAACATGAACCATGTTTCTTCCTTTAACTTAAGTAATAATAATGAAATTTTCATGTTATCCTTTCTCCCTCAAATTTATATAGGACACTCTATAGAACAATATTTAAGCATATTTCTGCATTGTTATAATTCAACCCAAGCTTTATTATATAAGGTAAACACTCAGCTTTATCTTAACATGACTACTTCAATAAGACCTAGTTGAATTCCTTAATGAGATGCCATTTTCTTCTCAGGTCTTTCTCCAAATAGGAGTTACTAAATGTGGTGTTTTAATTCAGGTGTCCCACATAAACTTAGGTGTTAGGGGAATTCTAGGTCCCCAGCTGATGGCAATTTGGGAACTAATGCCTCCTGGAGGCAGTGTATTGTTGGGGGTGGGCTTATGGGTATTGCAGCCAGCTTTCTCTTGCCAGTGCTGTTGGCCATCTGATGTTGGCCAGGGGGTGATGTCCACCCTCTGCTCATGCCATCATTTTCCCCTGCCATCATGGAGCTTCCCCTCAAGTCTGTAAGCCAAAATAAACCGTTCCCCCCATCCCCCCGACACACAAGCTGCTCTTGGTTGGGTGCTTTCTGCCAGCAATGTGAACCTGACTGCAACACTAAGTCATTGTTTTAGTTACAGTTATTAAAGCAGATGGAAAAGTATTGAGCACATGTGGGTCAATGAATGAAGAAAGATTAGGAGTCAGAGAAGTCATAGGATCTCAGAGAACCAAGAAGAGAACTTTGAGGGCAGATTAAGATGGAATAGCTTTCCAGAGGTGAGTACCAGGAGATCAACTATTGTGACCCGTAAGAGGATAGAGACGGGCCTCACTGCTCCCGCAGGTACACAAGGAGCTCCGTCGTCGACCCTCCATACTGCTTCTCAAAGACTGGAGCCCGAAGGGAGACATCAAAGTCGGGGTATGGTAAGCAAGTGTCCACCAAACACACTGGAAAATATTACTATCTTTTGCACACTGGATAACAAAATCAGCAATAAATTTGCAAGGACGAATATTGGTGCCAAACTACGAGGCCACAATGAAAAAAAAAAAAAATAAAAGCAAAAAGGAACAGAACACATTTTAAAAAGCGCTTGGAATGAAGTGAAAGCAAAGTCCTGGTGGTCCATGGAGGGGGGAGGGGGCAGAAAATCTACAGAACTCTTAAAATGCTCCTCCAATCAACATGTAATGACAAGTCTTTAAAATGGAGAGCCATACCAGGCAGATCAAATGTGACAATGTATCTTGTGCTCAAAACAAAACAAAACAAACCAAAACAAAACAACCAAAAAATCTAAAAAGAATGGTTTTATGACTTCCTTACCTGATAGCTGGGGAAGATGAGGTTCTGAACAGATGTGATTGCTACTAGATTAGAAAAAAAAAAAGCTAGAGCTGGAATAGCCTTTCTGAGTCCAAATGATGTTCTCCCATCATGCAGTGCTTGGCTAATTTGCATGAAGGACGTTGCTGTGGTGATGTGGACTATTGGGCTTCTCATGATCAGAGAAGGGCAAAGGTCTGAATGTATGGCTGTTCCTTTTGTTGATCAGGGTGGTGGCTTCTCTCCGACCCTTACTTCTGGGTTTTATTATTGGTTCTGACTGTGTTGTTGGGTATCCATAAACCAAGCATGTAGACATTGGTTGATAAAATGAAAGAACTGAATTGAGTCCTGACACTCTCACACCCACATCTGCAAGGATGTCTGGAGTTGCCCTTCCTGTACCATCTTTGGGTCCTGGGCTCTGTTGGCGGGAACAAATTAGAAAGGAAAGACATAGGCATGGCCCAGGGATAGGAAGGTGGTGAGTGTATTTGTGAGGCCCTCCTGTGATCTCATCACCCTCCTCCATTGCTCAGAATCCCTCTCACGAGACCATGCTAAGAAATTTGGCTGTCAGTCTCCGGCTAGCTCATTCCCTCAAAAGTTTGTCAACATGGATGCATTATGTTTCCTTGGAGCATATTGTCTTAACAGTTGGCTCTCTACGGTTAGCTAAGATGTCGGATTCATTCCTGCGGATGACCATGGAGCTGAGGAAGTGACTGTGAGAATTCAGGACCAACCCTAAGCCTGAGGCACACAAGGAAGCCAGGCCCCTGCACATAGGGACATGATGGGATCTGTTGTTCTCTGTCATTGTGTGCTGTGCTTGGGTACCTGGCCTTGTGTGTTCCTCATCTCCCTGACTGACCCACTCAGCCAGTCGTTTGCACTCCCAGGGGTGGATGTACAACTAGGCAGACTAGCTGCAGACCAGAAATGAGCTGCTTACTGTGCACTCTTTCTGAGTTACTTTGCCTCTCACCCTTAATATTCTTATCTGTCAAACGGGAGTTGTTTTGAGATTCAGCCAGATGGTATTGAAAAGCACTCAGCTCCATGCTTGTTATATGCAAGGATGGTTAATTTCTGTCAACAACTTGAGTAGACCTAGAATCACCTAGGCAACAACCCCCCTGAGCTTGCCTATGGGGAGTTTCTAGATTAGATTAACTGACATGGGAAGACCAACCTGAAATGTGGACAACACCATCTGATGGGCTAGGGCCCTGGACTGTATACAAAGGACAAAGCAGGTTGAGCATCAGGATTTATCTCTCTCTGCTTCCTGACTGAGGAGGCAATGTGACCAGCTTCCTACAACTCTTGTAGCCGCGTCTGCCTGACTGTGGTGGTTTGAGTCATGTGTCTCCAATAAACATGTGTTCTGAACGCTAGGTCTCCAGATGGTGGCAGTTTGGGAATTGAAGCCTCCTGGAGACAGTGCATTGTTGGGGGTGGGCTTATTGGGTGTTGAAACCAGTTTCCCCTTGCCAGTGTTTGGCACACTCTCCTGCTGCTATTGTCTACCTGAGGTTGGCCAGGAGGTGATGTCCACCCTCTGCTCATGTCATCAGTTTTGCCTGCCATCATGGAGCTTCCCCTTGAGTCTGTAAGCCAAAATAAACCCTTTACTCTCACAAGCTGCTCTTGGTTGGGTAATTTCTGTCAGCAACTGGAAACTGCAACACTGACCAAGATGAGCTGGGTCCTCCAACTGTGAGCCAAAATAAACCCTTCCTTCCTTATGTTGCTTTTGTCGGGTAATTTGTCACAGCAAAGAGAAAAATAACTAACACAAGGGGATAGTCAAAATTAGAGCCTGGGACAGACAGCTGAGTGATAAACTGTACCTCCTGCCCCATATTAGCTAAATGAATGCATGCAGTTATGTAACTTTAGTGTATCTCGGTTTCCTCACCTTCAATATGTCCAAATGCCATGGACTAGTCAAGATTAAAAGTGGTAAAATGTGTCCAGTGGTTAGCAAACCACCTTGTAAGTGACATGACATTTCATTGCCTCCCTCTCACTGCCAAACTGCTGCTGCTCAGTGTGTGGCAGAAAAAAAAAATGGGTCCATTAGTCCTCACATTTAACCAAACCCAAACCGCTCTAGTGTGGTGAAGTTCTGTTCACAGCACTACCTGCCCCAGAAGGAGGAACCAAGTGGCTTGAGGTCCCCTGTGCTCTACCTGCTGGCAGAGGCAGGAGATTCTCACCTCTATCCTATACCTGTGTATGACTACAGGGTGAGTCAGGTTACAGGAGCCCAGAGTTGTCATCCCCCTTCCCCTCCCTGTAAGAGGGGCCTGGGAGGGAGGCTGTGGGCTCCAGCTACACTCCAAGCTTGGTGTTTTCCTCCCTGGCGCCCATGTTGATTGACATGACAATTTTGCAGCGGGTACATACCTCCCACAGGCTCCTGCCAAGCGGTGGGAGATCTGGGCTGGGGAAACGTGGTCCCAGTCCGCAATCAGCAGCTTTGGGGAGCTTACTTCTGGAGGGGCTGTGGTGTGAAGCACAGATGCCCCTCCCTCTGAACCCAACAGACAAAGGGAGTGTGAGTTACTCTTGAGTAGGGCTGCGAGGCCGAAGCAACCACAGTTAAGCATGGGAAGATGGCCGGCTGACTTCAGTCACCACTGAGGACCGGTCGGCTGCAGGCTTCGCTCAAGGTGAATGTGGTGGCGTGCCTGAAGCACGCATGGGCCCATTTTTTTTTTTTTTTTCTACAACGACCACGGAAAACTCGTCTGCCACCCTTCCTATCCACAGTGTTGGAGCAATTAGGTAGGACTTGGGCAGTATGATTCATGCTTCACTAAATTCAATTTCAACAAAACATAATTATGGTGAGTCACTTAATCGCAGCTGTAATCATGGCCCGCCCCTCCAGAAGTCAAAACAGTTGAGGGCATTCGGCAAGGGTGCCTGATCCCTCATTATGACAAGACTCCATCTTTTGCCAAGCAGCCGTATTTGGGGCTCCAGCTCTTTTCTGTTTTTTTTTTTTTGTTGTTTAAATTACAGAATATTTCAAACATATATAGAAGAATACATGCTCTACCTTTCTATACACCAACCAGCCTAAAGATAGACATTGCAAATATCCTTGAAGTCTCTTGGGCTTGCCTATGTTGTCATTCCTCAGTTTCTTGGTAGAGATAATAACATTTGATTTTGGTGTTTATCATTCCTATGTCATTCTTTTTATACATGTACTCTGTCATATCCTTAACATTATATCACATTGGTTTTATACATTGACTGTCAAATGAATGACGCCACTACCCAACTTGGAATTTTGGTTTAACCTTTTAGGATTTATTCATATTGAACAAAATCTTCTTTCAGGGGTGGGGTATGTGTGGCATGGCACATTTACATGTGTATGCAGATGTGTGTGCTCTGCGTGCTCACACGGGATGCCAGAGGAGAACATCTGGTATTCTCCTCTTTTTGCTCATCTGTTTTCCCAAGGCAGAGACTCGCTCTTGATTTAGAGTGCCATTTTTGCAGTTTTTTTTTTTTTTTTTTTTGGTCAGTGAACCCCAGAGATTCTCTGGTCTCTGCCCCTGAAGGATTGGGGTTAATGGCATGCTTGGCCATACTCAGCTGTTTACCTGGGTGCTAGGGGATAGAATTTGGGTGGTCTCAGGCCCTCTCAGGCATCCATGCTTGCACAATAGCATTTCTAACCATCTTCCCCAGGCCGAACTTTGGTTATTGTCATACTAACTTCTTCTATGTATGAATAGATCAAAACATATTTTTTTAAAGTTTCATTTTATTTTATTCCACTTTATTTATTTGAGAGTGAAGGGGACAGAGAGAGAGAGAGAGACAGAGAGAGAGAGAGAGACAGAGAGAGAGAGACAGTGAGCGAGCTGGCATGCCAGGACCTTCAGCTGCTTAACTGAACTCAAGACATATGTGCCCCCTTGTGCATCTGGCTTATGTGGGTCATGGGGAATCAAACCCGAGTCCTTCAGCTTTGCAGGCAAGCTCCTTACCCACTAAGCCATTTCTCCAGCCCAAAACATTTTTTATCCACTCTCTCCTTGGTGGATATTTAGCTAGTTGCCAGTACTTTCTGCTAGAAACAGTGCTCTGGTTAACATCCTCCTGTGTTCCCGTGCACACGTGTGAATTTCCTTAGGCACACAGCCAGCAGTGGCATCGCAGGGCTATTTCATAGCTCCCTTTTAATGTGGAGGCCACTAGCAGTTACTATGATTAGTATGATTGAAAAGATATACTATTTTATTTTACCTCAATCTTTCATTTCCTCCTTTCTTTTCTTGTTTGTTTTGATCTCTTGTATATGAGTAGTACTGTATGTTTTGATTAAAGCTACACAAAGTGGTTGACCAATCCTGTACTGTCTGTCTCTCTCTCCCCCCACGTCTCTCTCATCTACCTTCTTACTTTACCTTTACAGCCTACTATCAAATCAATGGTTTCCAGACCCCCTGCCTTTTATATTAAAATAATCATCTGTATAATATTTGCATGCATTGGAAACCACCAATATTAAAATTTTAGGGGCTGGAGAGATGGCTTAATGGTTAAGGCACTTGCCTGTGAAACCAAAAGACCCTGGTTCAATCCCCCAGTACCCACGTAAGCCAGATGCACAAGGGGGCATATGCGTCTGGAATTCGTTTGCAGTGGCTAGAGGCCCTGGTGCATCTATTCTCCCTCTGTCTCTTTATCTCTTTCTCTCTACTTGCGAATAAAATTTTAAAAAATTAAAAACATAGTATAAACAACTGTAGATCCTTGAAAGAGTTTAAGAAGGAAGAAAGTGATGTTTCTTATCGATCCAGGTGCAGTAGCTTTCTAATGTATCAACTCAGTTTAGCTGATGACAAGTCCCAGTTTGTCAGTCACCATGGACTTAGGTGCTATGCTGAAGGAATGTTATAGATGTCATTAACTTATCCAGTCATTACTAGTTACTTCAAATTAATCAAACGAGAGATGATCCTATGTGAGACATTTAAAAGAACAGTAAGGTTTTTTCTGACCTCAGAGGATCCAACCCTTGGGGTTGTAGCCTATTTATTTTCCTACTTTTATGATCACCTGCCCTAGCCAGACCCCATAATTATGTAAGCCAAAATCCTTGTGGTAACCTAATCTCTCTTCAAATATCTGTATGTGTACACACATATGTACATATGTAATTCTCTGGCTGAACTATGACATGTACTAAAATTTTATTCTTTTTGATACTTCTTTCTTGAAAGTGTAAGTTTTTCTACAGTACCTTACCCTTACACTGTGAAAAGAAAAGCCTTCAGCATTTTATCACGTGGCTCTGTGATAAATTATTTTCATATTTTCTTTATTTGAAAATATTTTTATTTTACTTTTGTTCCTGAAGAATATTTTTTCTGAATATAAAAATGTGGGTTGATTGCTTAAGATATTTTTCTCCTCATCTCCATGGTTCCTGATGAGAATCCATTGTCATTTGAGTCATTTTCCCCCTTAGTGTAATGTACTATTGTTCTTAACTGATCTTAAGAACTTGTTCTTTATTCACAGTGTTAAGTAGTTTCATTATGTGTTTAGACAGGGGTGTCTTTAAATTTATTGAACTTATGATTAGAGTTTGCTGAGCTCCTTGAATTTGTTTCTCCACCACACTTGAGAGGATTTTGGTTACTATTTCTACAAAAAAACCCTTTATTATCCTAATATTTTAATCCTTTCCTCCTAGGACTCTGAACATTATGATAGTTACATTGTGATTACTAACTTAAAGCTTTTGCTTCTTAACTTTTAGAGTCCTGTATATATTCTGGATGGTATCTTTGACTTGCTACAGTTACACAGTTTTACTTCTTGTCCATCGGTTATCTTTTTCATTTTAAAATATTTTTCAAATTTTTATTATTTGAGAGAGATAAAGAGAGATGAAAGGCAGACATATATACATAGAGAATGGGTGTGTCAGGGCCTGCAGCCTCTGCAAACAAACTCAAGATATATGCACCACCTTGTGCATCTGGCTTACATGGGTCCTAGAGACTTGAACCTAGGTCCTTTGGCTTTGCAGGCAAGCACATTAACCACTAAGCAATCTCTCCAGCTCCCCCCTTTTTTAATAGAATCTTTTGCTATATATTTTTGTATTTACTTTGAAGTACATTTAAAAATTATTTATATGTGTGTGTTTGCATGTACCTTGTGGGGGGGCATGTGCATGCCACAGCACATGTGTGGAGGTCAGAGGACAGCCTTGATGTGACTGTGCTCTTCTTCAACCTTCTTTGAGACAATGTCTCTTGTGACTGCAAAGGAAAGCCAGTCAGTGTAGCTGGCCAGCAAGCTTCTCCTGACTCTGCCTCTCATTGTTGTAGGTGCTTGGGGATCACAGATGCATGTGGCACTTTGTGTCAAGCTTTATATGAGTTCTGGGCAGATCAAACTTAGGTCACAAAGCTTTGTAAGCCAGTGCCTTTAACCACTAAGCTATCTTTCCAGCCTCTTGAAGTAGGCAATTTTATTAATCTTCTTTCAAGTTACTGCTGTTTAAATTTAATTTTTGTTGTAGATTAATTCTTTTCCTACTCCAGTGTTTTAAACCCATGCCATCATCTCTTTTAAAAGGTCTTATTTTTCATGTATATACATTTACTCAACATTAAAAATAATTTTGTTCAAGGAGTGGTGTTACCATATAACTAAGTTTTTGCATATTAGTTACCAAATATCCCAGTGTATATTCTTTTCCCCAGTTATGTTATGTTTTATAGTATGGGATTCCTCTTGCTTCTTTAGAATGATCTTCACCACTGAGGGAAAGGAGGGAAGACTTCTGACATCCAACCAAGACAAAAAGGGAGAAGAACTCAATCGTGTACAACTTTTAAGACTAGGCTGGTCCTTAAAGATGGTCTTTACATTTGTTTCTAATTTTTTTTTAAAGAATTAAGTTTTGAGAGGAAGGGGAGGTGGCAAAGTTGTCAAGCAGTAATGCCATTTCTGTACTCATAGTCACTGGAGGAATAGTCCATGGGGTTTGAGGTACCCACCAAAGTCACCAAGCTGATTAATAATCAATTGACCATTGGAAAGCTGTCTTGGCTCAGTCTTTCCTTACCACTTTGCAAGTAGTAAAAGCTACTCTCTTTATGCACACAAGTGTGAGTGTCTCCAGGGTGGAAATGGAAGCATTTAAACTTCAAGCTGCAACCAAATATAAAGATCCCAGGCTGTAGCCACAACTCTGCTCCCAGCAAGAAGCATTCTTCTATGGCACTTTGTGGGTCTGAGTGGAGAGTGACAGGAAAGGAATGGGGAGGCTTCTGGGGTCACTTTCATATATATTGAACCATGTTCACAGCCAGAAGCCGTTAAGAGTTCGTTTGTTCTTGGCAGAGATAAGTGGTGGTTCTGAACAAGGTGCTTATTCCATTAGCTGTGGGGACCACATACCAGGTGGCCTGTTACAACCTGCAGGGGCTATAGTGACCAGGTACCAGGCGCCCCAAGTGTCACTTTCATATTTAACCTGTTTTTTCCTGTCTTGTTGCAAAAGAGGATTATCACAGAGTCTGCCTGCCAATCATTCCTTCAGATACCCAGAGAATTAATGTGTCTACATAATTCTGATGAACTAGTTTCAGCAATTTTCTGAGAAATGCACCATTTGATTTTTGTTTTTACCAAATTGATCTATGATTTAAATTGATTCTTTTTTTCTTTTAAAAAAATTTTATTTTTACTTATTTGAAAGAGGGAGGGAGTAAGAGGAAAAGAGAGAGAAGTGAGAGAGAGAGAGAGAGAGACAGAGAGAGAGAGAGAGAGAGAGAGAGAGAGAGAGAGAAGCAAATGTATAGAGAGAATGGATGTGCCAGGGCCTCTAGCCAATGCAAATGATCTCCAGACACATGTACCACCTTGTGCATCTGGCTTACGTGGGTCCTGGGGAACTGAACCTGTGTCCTTTGTCTTTGCAGTCAAGTGCCTTAACCATTAAGCAATTTCTCTAGCGGCCTTGAATTGCTTCTTAAATAAATACTTAGATTGAAAGTTTTTGCCTATGTGTACATATAGTGTATGTATATGTAGTACCCACAATGCAGTACATGCACATGTCTGTGCAGATGCATGTGCCCCATGCATATGTATGCAGAGGCCAGAGAACACTGGATGGCCTTTGCTATGTAGCCTAAATATGTGTATCTTTGAGATTGAGGATCTCACTGAACCCAGAGCTATATTTCTGATCAGACTGGCTGACCAGCGAACCACAGTACTTCTCTAGTTCTCTGCTTTGTGCAGGACTGGGGTTATAAGTTTGTGTGGCCATGCCCATCTGTTTACGTAGGTGCTAAGGAATTGAACTTAGGAAGTTTCAGCCCCACTTAGGCCCTCGTGCTTCCCTGGCAAGTGGTCTTACCAGCTGAGCTATCTCCATAACCCCTTAGATTGCAGTTTTCATATTTTATTTTCTGGATGGACAATTCCTACTCCTATATTCCCTTTATATTTTATGTAACTCCCCTCTTAATCTTCTCCAGGCTATACTTCAGAGTCAAACATGGACATAGCACTTATTCCTTGTTTTTCTCCATTAAAACCATTGGAAATCACCCCCCACACAAATCATACATACACATTCCCCACACATACAGAATCTTCTAAAAATGGATCTATGTCTTGTAAGTCTGCCCATGAAGCCTTTCCTTTGCTGCTGCTCACTGGATCAGCCAATTGTCTTGTTTCCCAGTACTCAGGAATCAGCTCATTTAGTATACCAGGAGTGACAGGAACTGTGACAATTATATCTTTTGACTTTTATGGTGTTACCTTCCCACTTTGTGTTACTTTTCTCTCTGGCTTCCCTAGGTCAACACAGTGAGTATCTGAGGCAGAAGAAGACTGTGGGGTCACGAGGCATGAGCTGGTGGCTTGCTTGTCATCTCAATCAAATCATGGTTTTCACATAGAAGAGATCAGGGATCACAACCATAGCTGCCAAGATAATATAGTCATTTAGGGTCAATGAGATGAGCAGACATGAGTATGGGGTTTGTTTTTTCCCTACAACTCCAATCCAAGTCTGTTAGTTCCAGTGTTCCCAGATCTTCTGAGTTTTCTAGGGATACCTACCCATATGCACTTTTTAAAGGAACTGTTTTGATATAGGCAAATAATATAAAAACTCAGAAGTTAAACTTTCTGTGGCCCTGGTAAAATATGTCTCAATTCCTGGGTCACTAATGGTAATCTCTAGACCAAATGGTATTTAAAGCCTCTTCCAGCATTGAAATGTTATACTTTAATTATCCAAATGTTCTGGATTGAGGAAAGAACTGGTGTTTGAGTATGAGGAAGATTTTCCTGGCATCTAAGTCTTATATTTTGAAACAGGTGACCAAGGGGAATTGTGAAATATCCTTCAGATGTCCTTGAAGAATAAGAGGCACCTCCTAATGTCTGGGATTAGTTATAAGCAGTTTCCAGGAGGGGGTGAGGAGAGGTTCACTTGCAATTCTGAGGAGTTTTGTTTCTGATGGCCTTAGATCCTTTTAAGGGAAGGAGGGGATAGTTTAGTTTCTAATTCTCAGGACCCTCCCAACTCAATTCCTGGAATCATCCTGGGGGACTCTGTAAACTGAAATTTAACAGTACAGTTTGTAGCCTCTTCTCTAAGGTTTAGATTAGGTTTCATAACTTGGAAGTGAAGTCAGGGCGGTAGTTGGAGTGTGGGTGAAAATGTCTATAGCTCTGGTTGTCAGCAGGTTGATGCACACCAGAGACGGCAATAAATAAAGGAGGAGATGAGTGATGGGAAGGAAAGGAGGCTTCTATCCCCACTTCATGAGAATTCTTTTCTTATGAAAATTGATTATGATGACCCTGATCTGTTGTTTTATATTTCTTTATTTACTTGACAAAGAGAGAGAGAGAGAGAGAGAGAGAGAGAGAGAGAGAGAGAATGGGTGCACCAGGGCTTCCAGCCACTGTCGACGAACTCCAGACACTTGTGCCCCCTTGTGCATCTGGCTAATGTGGGTTCTGGGGAATCAAACCTGGGTCCTTTTGGCTTTGCAGACAAATGCCTTAGCTGGTAAGCCATCCCTCCAGCCCCTGATCCATTTTCATGTGGATTAGAAACACCTAGGAAACCCACAAACATCTTTTATACATAACGTGAGCTCAAGCTCAGAGTCAGCAGTTCAACAAGCAGAGAGAATTCAGTGTAGTTGCTGATTGTATCAGGATAAATACCTGGGCTCTTTTTCCAAAGTAACCACAGTGAAGTAAACACACCACCACCCTTAGGAAGAGACAAAAGATAGAGGTCAAATACCCAACAGAACACAGATGTGCTCATTAATAGGTTTGCTTATTAATCAATCCCATTTCAACAGCACTGAGCATATTACTGGGAAAGAAGGTAACTGAAGCCCAGGGAAGCCACAGTAGCAGAAGATCCACTTTCATGGATAAATGAATGGCATAGGTCATGAATAATGAACCCAGTGCTTTTGATGTCTAGACAGGAAGATAGGTCTCTCTGAGATTGTATTCTTCTGCATCAGCATCATGATCACCAAAATGTCAAGTGTTAATCTAAATACTCAGTAAGATAGGGAAGGGACAGAAAGATCCAACTGGATACCATACACGGTGAGGTTCCTTAGTCACAGCATCTTGAATGTCCTTTGAGTACCACTCCAGTGGGCCTCTCAATCAATTGGCAACATGGTTAAAGACCCTACTTGAATAGGGACAAGACTTTCTCTCCAAAGAATTTGGATGTTGAGAAAGTGGACCAGAGAAGACCCTAAAACCATCCTGATATAGAATGTATGTTTCCTGATGTTGCTCTTGGACTTGCCCTTTGCTGAGGTCTGATAGTTCATCATTTTCTATGACTAGATCCATATTCCTGCCTCCCAGAAGCTGTGCTTATACAATACTGGCCTTGAGCTTGTGCTGCCATTTTTTTCAAGGTCATTTAGTCTCATGGAAAATTACCAGGCTGTTCTCGCTGTCTATGGGATTCTCAGCCTAGATTAAGCATGTATATCCAAGTTGATTTCTAAATTTCATAATCTGCTTTACCACTGGCTGTGCAATAAACAGGTCTTTGCTGGGATATTCAGTCACTGCCTATAACTCAAGGGACCACATTAAATATGAGATATCTTTTTGTTACATTTTTTTCCAGTGTCTAGTCATAGACATTGTATAAACTTCCACTTTTCTTCCTCCTGGAATAACCAGACTTTAGTTCCCAAATTCAGACAGAGAACAGCAGAATTCCATCCCACTCCCACCATTGATTTTTCCTTCTGCTGCTTTTTCCTCTTTTCCACGGGCTATTTTTTCCAACTAGGGAGACAAGGGGAATGTGTATCCCAGGTAAAGTGAGGAGGAAAGAGGTGGGGCCAAGGCACAGACACATCAAAAGGGCTCTTTGTGCTTAGGGCACATTATTCCTGGAATCCAATCAAGTGCCCAAAAACCCAACCAAGCTATTCAGACAGCACAGAAACCAGTCATGCAGGCCTCTTGGGCTCTGCTTTTTTTTTTTTTTTTAAAGCTTTATAGGGTACACTGAATTATTTGGTTGGGTCTTTTCAACCGTGTGACATTTGAGTTTTCAATGGCACAAATGGAGTTGATCATTAATTATTTAGACGCTTTAATTAAAAAAAAAAACAACAACTCACTGTGGATTTATGAGGGTCTGCTGGGGGGCAAGGACAGGGATCCCTTTGGTGATTCGCTCATTTGAATGAAAGTGAGGGTTGTGAAGGTCTAGAAGGGAGGCTATAGAATCATCTTCCAGGAAGGTCTTAAACCCAAGTTAGGGTTTATTTGATGGAGGAGGGGCCCATAATGAAGAAAATGGAAAGAAACACAAGAGTACAGAATTCTGGGACCTGCCAAATGCACTAAAGGGCAGGACATTGAATAAGAGTCAGTGGTCTAGTGGGGAGCCATCAGAAGCTCCTGAATCTACCTTTCACATCAAACCAGTAACTCCTCTGGGTTGAATGGGGGGAAGGGATGGTTTCAGGAGTCTTTGGTTGACAGAAACCAGAGAGAGTCCCCAGGGAGAGGAGTTTGTGAGTAGCATGTTGAGTTCCCAGAGGGACAGTATTGATGTCTTTCTATCTGAAAGCAGGGAGATAGAAGATCTATTCTCTTCCTTCCGAGGACATTTTGTAAGCTCGGCCTTTTGTAACTTGGTTGTGTGCACCTCAAGTTGTATTCACTCTCCACTTCCTCACGTCCTGAAAGTCTTGTGTTCTTAGAGAGTTTTGCTTCTGGGTGCTTCTCTACAAAGGCAGATCTCAACAAGGAGCAATCTGGGTTTAGTGGTAGGGGTGGGAAGCCTGGGAAAGGAAGTAACCTCTCTGCAGAGACATTGAGAACTTGCATCGATTAATCTCCCCTGAAGCCTTAAGGAAAGAACTAGGCACAATTAGAAAATACTGATGAAAATCACATATCCTTAACATAGAAACACAGTCATGTCGTGTGCTAGAAGGAAGCGCAATGATTTTGTGTGCTCATATTTGCCGCTTTTCCCCGCTTGGAGTATACAGACCTTGCCTTATTTGGAATAATACGATATGGAAAATAAAAATCACACAAAATTTTGGTCTTCTCTTTGCTACCTATTCTTCTAAAATGCACAAAACTACTTGGGACTTCTTTCTGTAGGGCCGGTTGGTGGGACAGTATTATTTATCCTGATTTACAAAGGAGAGAAACTGAGTCTGAAGGAGCTCCAATATGCCGAATGTCATAAGATATTAGCAAGCTGGAATTCTAGCCTCCTAGAAAAAGGACATGTATTACTGACAACATCACAGTCTTATCCATAGGGTCACAGCTCTCGGCTCTTCAGATAGAGTTGCAGAGAGCAGTTCAGAGCATTTACAAGTAGGCTATGGATATTCCTTGCAAATATGTCTCTTCAAAGCTGGCTTGTATGCATCCCATTTAGAGAAGAAGTAATTAAATTGATCCAGATTTTTCAAATGAGTCCATCTAGGATGTTTGGTAGTGTTTGCTGTGCCTAAAGTTGATGGCTGATGAGGTATGAAAATCTGAAGGGAGATGAGCTCTAACTCTTTGGCAGGTATGTGGTGTGGAACATGTACTCTTTCACCTTGACCTTGACTTTTGTGAGAAGCAACGGCTCTGTTCTGGTTTGAGCTTTACAGTATGGTGCTGGCTCCCACTGAGAGAAGTTGTGTGTTCTGGGATGCAGTGGGTAGGCCCAGACCAATTACCAGTTTTCACTCCACTCCAACATAGATAGATAATAGCTAATCAAATGCTTATATTTGCACCTAAACTTGACACCACACCATGATATTTTATCGTCAGTTTATTGTGACTTTCGATTCCATAGTTCCTGTGGAGGGACCTACAGCTTACAGCTGTACTGATCAAATTTCTGCCAAGAACATAAAAACTGTCAGGTGAGCCAAGAAATGAGACACTTGCTAGGAAAGTATTGTGAGAGCTAAAAGGGTGAATAGGCAAGACACTGTGTATTGGAGTGTCTAAGAAAGGACGTGTGTTGGGAGAGACCAGGAACTAGGCCTGCAGAGGACCAGATTTCCTAGTGAAAGTGGAATCTAGAAGACACCGAGCTGCTGCTGCCATGTCTCCCAAGACGGCTGAAAGGAAAGGGACATCTTGGCTTTTCCCTGCCTACAATGTTCTGCTGAGGGCTCCATTGGAAAACAAGCTACAGTCAGACAGAGCTGTATCTGCAAAGTACATCTGGCAGAGTTCAGCCCCTCTGATGCAGAGAAAACAGACCAACAGCTGGCAATGGATTTGACAATCAACGGGTGAGTGGCCACCATTGTACCTAAGAGGATTCCCAAAGTGACATCGAATGCCTTCAAGGCTCCTATCACTCACTAGGTTTCTGGCATCTCAGAATCAAGCCCTGCTCTACAAACCCAGACAATTCCCTTGAGTTTGGTTCAAAATCCATTCTACAGTGAAGAGTGGTTAAGTACCAAATTACCATGTCGGCAATTTTGCTATAGCTTCATAAAGCTGATCTCAAGAATGAGGGACCAAAATGTGTTGCCGAAATATAGAAGCTTTCCTCATCTCTTATCCTAGGGAATAAATAGTAATGACTAGAGACATTTTCCCCTCTGTCTTCTCCTCATTAATCTGTTGGTTATTTTATGAGCATCTGGGTACAATTCTATAAGCCAGGGCTACATGGATGTTTTAGAATTCGTCACAACACTTAGCTCTTGCACAGGGAACAGAGGATCAGAACATGGCAGCAATAGGTATAGATAATGTAGGATTCATAAATCCATAAAAGTACTGCTACCTGGACCGCTTCTCCCTGGGATACATGCATGGATAGATCAGGGTAGCTGGGCTCTCTAGCACCTTCAGTGACTCCTCCCTTGGCACTTGGACACTTGGAGTCAATCTCTTCCTCATTCATTTAAGACTCATTTCCATGGGATATGACTATATGCACCTTTCAATATGCATAGGTCTCACTCAGTACCTGCTGGGAATTGGTTCCATTATACCCATGGTACCAGTGTTCTCTAGAGGAACAGAACTGATAGAGTGAATAAATACTATAGGGGGTGAGGGTTGTTAAACTGACTTACTTAAAAGACAGTTCAACAATAGCTGTGTGCAGGCCAGAGGGGCAAAGAACCTGGTAGTTGTGCAGCCCATGAGGTAGGATGCCTCTGTCAGTCCCAATCTGGAGCTGAAGGCCCAGAAGGTTTCCAGAGAGTTGCTAGTGTTACATCCACAATAGAAGACTGAAGAAACTGGGTTCTGATGTCGTTGAGGAATGGTAGCCTCAGGGTAGACGGACTCACTAGTAAGGAGTGATGTCAGCAGGCAAAAGCAGTGTTGTTCTCCCTGACATATCTCCATATCTGGGCTACTGCCACAAGCGCTGTCCTCTCCTGGGGGAGGGTCATCCTTCCCCAGTTAATCCATCTTGGAAATGTCTTCACAGCCATGCCCAGGGTCATGTCTCTTTGTTGATTCCTGATTCAGTCAAGTTGACAATGGAGATTAACTTTTACAGGTACCAAAATTGGAAGATGCTCAAGTGTCTTATTGTTTTTTTTTCTTTTTTAAAAATATTTTTACATGGGCCCTGGGGAATCAAACCTGGGTCCTTTGGTCCTTTGGATTTGCAAGGCAAACACACCTTAACTGCTAAGCCATCTTGCCAGCCCTCAAGTGTCTTATTGTTGAATAGTGTTTGTGTATAGTCTGTGTTTCCTCTCATAAACTTTAAATTTTCTCTAGGTTGCTTATATCTAAGGTAATAGAAATGCCTCATGAGGGTTGGAGAGATGGTGGTTAAGGTGCTTGCCTGTGAGCCTAAGGACCCATGTTTCACTCTCCAGATCCCACATAAGTCAGATACTCAAAGGTGATGCAAGTGTAAGGTTGCATATGCCCCCCAAGTGGTGCAAGCATCTGGAGTTCGATTGCAGTGGCTGAGGCCCTGGTGCACCAATGCTATCTCTCTCTCTAATATGTATATATACATATGCATCATGAATCATTGTTATAGTGTATTTCTTAGGGAACCCTGACAAGGAAAAATGGCAATACCCACACAATACCAACATACAATTTATAGAAATAACTTTCGATCTATAGTTGGTGGAACTCATTGATGGGAAACTCATGGATATAGAAGGCTGGTATTTTCCCTGCTTGGCAGATTACTTCACTTTCTTCACATCTTTCTGGATGTATTTTGACCTAACTCCCATGCCTTGTAAACACAGCAAAGGTCTGAAGCTTTGTTCCTCTTTTAGAATGTGAATCCACTTTTAAGCCCAGCTGAGCCTGATCCTGGTGATATGTGAGAGAACTTTGAGCAGTAATAGATTTCCACCAATACCCTCCTGGAATTGTGACCTTATGTCTGGCATTACCTAGTGTCTAGGGATGCCAGCATCACTCAGCACTTCCAAACTCAATTCAGACCTCCATTCTGTGTCCTAGAAAGCCAGACACAAAGCGAATAAAGGTAAGAATGTGAACATGTGGAAGATGAGGGTCTGCAGGAAGCACAGTGGGGATAGAAGAGAGGGAGGATAGAGAGAAAGGAAGAAGGAGACATGAGGGGTGCTTAGATTTAGGAGTCATGAGCCGCAGTGGCAAACTCTGGTTAGTGGAGAGTTCCATGTAGAGGATTCCAAGGCTCTGAGTACTACTACTCTTGTGCTGTTTCTTTAAAGACATGTAGAGAGAGGCTGGAGAGATTGTGCAATGGTTAAGGTGCTTGCATGCAAAGCTTAATGACCCAGGTTTGGTTCCCCACTACCCATGTAAAGCCAAATGCACAAAGTGATGCATGCATCTGGGGTTCATTTGCAGTGGCTGGAGGCCTGGGCATGTCCACTCTCTCTCTGTCTGTCTCTCTTCTCTCTCTCTCTGCTTAAAAATAAATAAATAAATGAAATAAATAATAAATAAAACAAATATTTTAAAACTTTTCCTTTTATTATTTATCTATTTATTTATTTATTTGAGAGCAGCAGACAGACATAGAGAGAAAGAGGCAGAGAGAGAGAGAGAGAGAGAGAGAGAGAGAGAGAATGGGTGCTCCAGGGCTTCCAGCTACAGCAAACGAACTCCAGATACATGAGCCACCTTGTGCACCTGTCTTATGTGGGCCATGGGGAATCAAGCCTCGAACTGGGGTCCTTAGGCTTCACAAGCAAGCACTCAACCACTAAGCCATCTCTCCAGCCCCCAAAACAACTATTTTAAAAAATGAAACATAGAAAATATCCTTATAGTTTAGTCTTGTGATTTGGGGATGCTTTGTCTTGTGAAAGTAGGATTCGAAGGCGCTCAACTGTGTAAACGTCACAGAGAACCTGTATTTCTATAGATTTGTTGGACTCTCTGAAGCTCACGTTCTGAGCAGTCGTGGTTTCCTGCCGGAGCAGGAAGCTTACAAACGATGGGTGGAGTCCTGGACGCAGCTGGTCCTGCACTGGTGGCTCTTCCCTGTGAGCCTTTGAGCAAATTGCTCACTGTCTACTAGTCATAGCTTCCGCATCTGCATGTAGCCTGGAGAGAATCCTGGCCAGCTACATGGGTTGGTTATGAGGCTCACGTGAGTCAGTCTGGTGAAAGCATTTTATGAACTGGAATGCATTACAACCACGCGAAGAAATATTATTTAAGTGACATTTCTTGGTAGTATTCAGCTGCCTCCCACGAAGTGAGCGCTAGCTTTCTCATGCTACCCTCACTGATGAAAGGGTCCCCACTGGCATCTTTTATTATTTTTTTTCCATTTGCCAAATTGGAAACAAACCCCTCATTGCTTATAACTGGGAATGGCTAAACGGCGTGCCTATCTTAGAATTGCCTACAAAACTTCCACTTGACCTGGTTTGAATTGTATACAGCATGGAGGAGAAGTCATAAAGAACTTCTCCAGGAGCCACATGTGGGCCGCAGACTCTTAAGGTCCCAAGACCCTCCCAAGAGCAGGAGAAGGAGTGCTTAGCTTCTCCTGGGTGTGTTCTCTAGCCCAGTTCCGGTGTGCACGTTGTGTCCACGTGTGTTAGCTCATTTACAAGGGGATGTGGCGGTGGCTGGGAGCAGGTAGGTTGTGAATGCCCAACAGACTTCCCACTTTTTAGAAAGAATGGAGTTTTCCTTGGCCCTGCTGCCAGCCGCTCTATCTGTTTTCATTTTAAAGGCGTGTTTCCAGTGTACCATTTCCTGAAATCCTCTGGCTGAAGCCAGGTATGAGATTCCCAGATCCAGGTCCACGGAGAAGGTGAGCTGCCAGCAGGGCTTTGCAAGAAGGGGGCTGTTCAGAGGAATGCCAGCTGAGGTCTTGCCAGTGGGTAGAAAAACGTCCTGTAACAAGGACCCTTCATGGGAAAAGTTCTTCCTCCAGCTCAGATGGAAATTCACGTTTAAGAATTTGGTTAAATGGGCAGACAGTCCTTGTGATGGAGGAGGGAATATTGAGTTCAAGTTTAGCAGAGTAACACTAGTGGAGCCCTTCCACAAGAAGGCTTTTTGTTAACTCTCTTTACAGGAGCTCCTTTCTTGATTCCTTATCCAATACAGCTTATCTTAATTCTGTCTTCTATGCGGATGGTCACATAGGTAAAAATCTTGCCTGCTCCACCATAATTTGAGCTTTGAGGGGATGGTACTGTATATATGCAAGTAGAAGAACAGATATCAAGTCAAATTGATGTCTAAGCCCTTCAAAGTCTACTACAGTGCCTAGCATACATGTGGTAATTAATATATGTTAGTGGTGTGTTATGTTGTATGTTAGTTGTATGTAAATGATCAAAAGATGAAATCCTAGAGTTGTTAGTAAGGAACTGATTAAAGATTCATTTACTCAAAGATTCATTCTTTCCATATACATTTACTGAGCACCTGGTATATACTTAGTTGCAGGCATTGAGAAGACATTAAGAAAAATCATATGTAAAGATAACAGGAATGACTATAGGAATGGAATGATGGTTCCTTGCCTCCCCTTTCCTGCCTTTGGCTTGCTGAGAACTGTGCCCAGGTTCTGGTCTTGTAATTCCCATATTTCTGGTCACTTTCTCTTATTCAAGACCCCTAGGCTTGGGACTTACCTCTACCAGGAGATGAAATGGTCCCAGAAAGGTTGTTAATCTGAGCCTTTCACATTTCTCTCTTATCTTTTTTCTCTGACCTAAATACTCAACAAAATGTTTACCCTCCTTCTTCCCCATGTGGCCCCAGAAGACTTAAGTAGGCTTTGTGGGTGCAGGCTTCCAAGAGATGCCTTGTTCCTTAACTTGAGGGAAAACTTTCCAAGAGCGCTGCAGAGCCATGAAGAAAACATGAACTCCTTGCTACCATAGGAAGGGTGCTCTCAACGATAGGCTGGATGGAAACTTGGACTGTGGAGGTGGTTTCTACCTCAAGTAGCAGAGAGAGCTCCATGCTGCTTGGACGCTTTAGGATCCCACTCCTGCATTTCCATCTTTGATGGAGTCTTGGCAATTTCTGCGACTTGACTGTTCTTGTTACCATCCTCAGATATCAAAGGAGCTTCCTGACTCTTCTCTAGCTGTCTGTCTGGTAGGTGGAAGGTCTAAATTTGCCAAGTCTCATTTAATGGATGGCAGAGGCTCAATTTCTCTGGTAAGTGTTTGGTGATGGCACCTGGAGGTTTCAAGGAGAGGCTACTTAAGACAGCCTGAGAAGTGATGATCACTTAGCATGGTTCCCAGGGCTGCTGGTTATATAGCACACCCCTGACCAGTTCAGTTCTTTGTCTCCTTGAATGCTGTAAAATACATTTTCGCTCTAATTTTTCCTACTGTGGTTCCCACCAGTTTTTCCTTCTTCCTTCGTCTTCTCCTCTTGGTTCTGGAGCATGTCTCCCTTCTCTTCTATAAAACAGTGTCTGGTAGATGTTGGAATCCTTTTCTCTTCTGAATGTGGATTCAGTGGAACAGTAGCTGGGTGTCTTTCTCTGGGACTAAACTTTTCCTGTGTAGCCATATTACCACTGTGCACCACAGAGGCTCAAAATGGAGCTATAATCCCTTTCTCCTTTGGGGGAGATTGTCAATGTATTTTTTTTTTCAACACGTTAAAAATCCCAGTTGTTTATAGTAACTGGAGATGGCAGAACCTGGCTGCAGTGGGAAGGCTGAGTTTTATCTAACCTCTAATTTACTTCCCCTCTCAAGTTTGTCCAAGATCCTGAGACGCCTTTCCCCTGTAAGTTAAACCATTGTTTGCTGAGGGAAATATAAATTAAGAGCTCTGTTTCTGAGTTAAATGGAAACTTGGGCTAGGGAAGCAGATTTTTTTGCTCTGCTCCTCAGATCTCCAATATAATACAGGAATCGGCATCCATGTGAGACTTAGACGTGATGGATTCTGGAGGAATACAAACCTCTAAGAATGTGGGAGTTATGTGGAGCCAGAAGCCTAGCCTAACTTTGACTCATCAGAGCTCTTAATAATCAGGTTGCAAATTCCATGGCATTATTGAAAGGGGAAAGTCTCTTTCCCTTTAGACAGCATGGATTTTAAAGCTATCCCTATTCTCTAATTGGACTCCCCAATATAGGAGCCAAAGGCCATGCTCAGACCAACAGCAGTGACGCCATGGCCATCCCCATGTTTATTGTAGAAAGACAGCTAAACTTCTAGTACATGAGCTGTCCAATTATGGATCTCTGGGTTGTATGATTTGGAAGACATACAATTAAGGAGTAACTCTGGCCAAAACTGAGTTTGCAAAGCTGGTGTGGAGCCAATGAGAAGTAACACAAATCTCCTTCAATTTCTCTTTGCAGGCCTGGAAATAAGGATGGCAAGCTTAGAGACATAACTGTGAAAGACAAAGGATTTCTACAAAGAGAAACCCTTTTCTATGACAGAAACTGACAAGGCCCTAAATTCCATCTTTTAACATCTGCCCAGTCTGATGACCATCAAACCAGTGTTTTCTATGGACCATCCTAATGCTTAGTTTCATTGACCCCAGAAGATACTAAAGATAGATGATGAGCTTGAATGATTTAAACCATGAACACCCTGAAAACTATAATCTCAGGCTAGTTAAATTCTGAAGGGCCACTGTAGTAAGTAGATAATTCAAAGGAGAGTCTATTCAATGGAAGAGTTAGTGTGTGCCTACTATTCAAATAAAGTATGGTCAAAATGCAGATTCCAAGACTCAACTTCCAAATCCACTATGTCAGACTTTCTAAGCATGAGTCCCAGGAATTTGCTTTTTTAAAACATATTTTATTTTTGTTTGTTATTTGAGAGAGAAAGAGAGAGATAGATAGATAGAGAAAGAATGGGGGCACCAGGGCCTCCAGCCTCTGCCAACAAACTCCAGACACATGCATCACCTTATGCATCTGGGTTATGTGGGTCCTGGGGAATTGAACCTGGGTCCTTTGGTTTGGCAGGCAAGTTCCTTAACTGCTAAACCATCTATCCAGCCCAGAATTTGCTTTTTAAACAAACTCTGTTCATAGGTTGAATAGGTGTTATGCACAGTGGGCACTGTTGTGATTGGCAAATGTAAGTCATATTGAAGAGAGTGCTGAGTGTCCATAGCTTTGGGTTCATGCAGCAGTGGTTTATGAAATTGCTTGATTTTGAGAAATGGTATCCACACTTAGAAAAAAAACGGGTGTTGTGATCTAGAACAAATAAGTGTTCTAAATATAAGTTACTGGTAGACTCTTTCTGGGCTCACAAATGGAATTGGCTTAACAGATAAAATGGGGGCCTCCCATGCACTGAGTGCTAAACTTCTCAGAAAAGTCTATGTACTGGCAGGGTTGCAGGTCTTAAGAATCTAAGTTCAATTTCTTCCTAGTTACAAATAGATATGGATGCAGAAATATTCCAGCTTTATGGGGGGGGGGAGGAATGCCCGGAAGGGGAGTGAGGAGAGGACTTTACAATCAGGAGATACAAGCTGGAGACATGTAGGTTTAAGGTGTCTCAGTCTTTTATGAAGACTTGCCCTGCATGTGGATACATTCTCCAGGACATAGGAGTCATGGGGTGTGTTGGAACTCATGGGTGGGAGGAAGCATGTGGTTGGTTATCTTGAGTGATCTGAGGTCTGGAGGATTATGACTTAGGAATGAGGTAGAAATTGGCACCTTACAGCTTGGTGAGGCTACTCTGACTCGTGTCTTTCTCTTTCTAGGTGCCAAGTTGAGAGATTAGCAACTTCAGAGTGGGACTTGCTCTTTGGGATCTGGCAACTCAACACTGTCCCAACACCACCCCACCCTCTTCCCTTGCTCTTGATGTCAACCACCCAGCTTGCAATCCCACCTGGGACCATGACAAGGCTCGACTCCTGCAGTGAAGGGCTGGGCTGTGTCCCTAAGGTTATGTCAGGATGAGTTTTTGCATTCCTGGGCTTCAGGGCAACCATGAGAAAATCAGGGTCCTTTCAAGTCTACTTCACCTTTGTTTATTGAACACAGACGCGTCAGCTTTGTCAGAACAATTTCAGAGAAAAGAAGAATACATACTCCCCAAATTCAGTATCTAAGTATCACCCAGGAGCTGAAGATGACAGTTTCTACGGTTGTTGAATCATTGTCTCAATATTGGGAGTATCAAAAGCTCTTTGCCCACTTCATCATTTGAAGACAGTAATTGATTCTTCTCGGATAGTTTATCAAGCTCCTAGCACTAGTGTGCATGTGAATGCATACACCCCTTTCTCAGTACACTTATCAGGGCAAGGCACGGATAAGATAGTGCCAGCAAAAAGAAACAAATGACTGTTTTGAGTTGTGGCCTTTAAAGCCAACAACCTTGGGGAGGGGATAAAGAGGCCCTGAAACAAAGGAACAAATGCTTGCAAGAACATTACTAGGAAATACATGCCTCCCCCCATGCAGAAGTGGGAAAAGAACTGAGTAGGCAAGTGATAAGAATTTACCTTTGTTAAGCACTGGAAAGAGAGGCCTTGCTTCCTACAAGGAGGGCTGGAAGGAAATGTCTGTGTAATGAGTCTCAACAGGAGGTATCTTACTGAAGTGTCCATGCCTTGTTGGGCATAGACAACAGAGTGGGAGCTATCTCTATAGATAGAATAAAGGAAGCCCCTGGGTCTCAAGCTGCAGGAGGTTGGAGCACAGGACAAGCCAGTACCAGTCTGTTTTGATTGATGACCATGTGCTCAAAGGGCACTAGCCGCTTGCATGGCCTAAGGTCCAGGTAGATTCTGGTCCTCTGCAAGCACCTAGACTTAGTCTCTGCCTTGCAGAAGGTGAAGGATTCATGAATGAAGTGAGTTATAATTCCATCAGAATAGCATCTCAAACTACAGATTTGTCTATTATCAGTCCCCACCCTCTGCCTCTTCCCCAAAGGCATATTTTCTGTGTACCCTGAGCATGACCTACAAACTGGCACACAGAATAAAAAAGACAATTGAATAGGAGATCTGGTGGTCACTTGGTAATCCATCTGTGTTACACACCTGTGATCATGAAGGAGCTCACTTTGGGGTCCTTGGGTCCTTTGTTATGTAGCCAGTTTCAGGGGTAGGGTCAAGGAAAGGGTATGGTAATGTTCTCTAAGCCATAATATTTTCTATTGATTTTACATGATTTGGGAAAGTGTGAGTCAGGACAGATGAGAAAGACAGAGAGAAATATAATATTGGAATATTTCTAGGTCCACTCATTCTGGACTAAAATGGTCAGTTCCAGAGATGAGTATTAATTTCAATCCTTTTGTCTTCAATTTGATATATTCCTTCTGAAAAGCAATTTCAAAGGTGGAGAGAGGTAATCAATTTGTGCCATTATAGGGTGGACATCCTCCTCAAAAGTCAATTTCTTGAAGATTTCAAAGGCTTCTTAACCTTTTCTGACATTTAAAAGCAAACAGAAATTCTGCCAGATAGAAGTGAACTGAAAACAACGGTCAAGTTCATGTCCAACTGGAAGGAGGCTGGGTCCTCCAAATTCCTTCCATTTTACACACTGCGTTATGAAATGGCACCCCAGAACACGGATGTCTCTTTACACACACACGCACACTCCAATTGTTGGATTGTCCTGGCTCAAACAAGCCCAGGGCAAACTCTCAACAGGACATGTCCAGATAATATTTTACCCCTTTCTCTATCATTAAGGTTTTAAGGGTGGGATTCAACACTGAGAGGATTAAAGCTGAGCTGTTGGGAAATTTACAACAGCGCAGACTCTTCTCTCTCTTGGTCTCACAGACGCTCTTTCTCGTTCCTTCTCCTCCCCCTCTTCTCTCTAACAAGTTAGCAGCATGTGTTTGGCCCTTGTTCCAGCAGCGATTATTAAAATAAAAAACACCTTTGGCCATAAACACAAGTGAAAATTGAAACACACTCATGAAAGTTTATTATTTTTCGCTTCAATAACTTCACCCTACATGGAGAACTTGATTTGCCTCAGGAGGTCATTGGTTTAGGTAATGAAAAAGCATGGGGGTGGGCAATCCCTGGTAATCAGGGTCCTGAGGCAGCTGGGGATTGGTATGCATCTTGGCCTTGGGCCTGCAAAGCTGCTCAAGTGTGGAGGCCTGTGAGCACGATCTTTCTCTCTCTCCCTTTCTCTTCTTCTCCCTCTCTCTTTCTTCCATGGGGCTGTGCTGCCTTTGGGGCCGAGCTGGGTATTGAGCTGGTTGTAAGCCAATCTACCCCTCTGCTGGCTTTTGGACCCATATTCAGGTCATATGGTGGATTCGCAGACTTCCTGGAACGGTGCTTTGACTTCAGGCATTTTTCAGTCCTCTGACTTGGACGGCCTGTGTTCCTTAATAAAACATGAAGGAGGGGAAGGCTGGGAGAGCAGATAGGGAGACGACAGGAGACGTGGTGGAGAAAGGAGGCCTGCTGTAGAACAGGGGTGCTCCTAATGAAATAACTGACTTTGGAGAAAAGAGGATTGACTATGTTATCTGATTATAGCCTTTAGTTCGAGAGAAAGTTAGGGCTGGAGAGAGGACTAGTGGTTAAGCGCTTGCCTGTGAAGCCTAAGGACCCTGGTTTCAGGCTCAGTTCCCCAGGACCCACGTTAGCCAGATGCACAAGAGGGCGCACGCATCTGGAGTTCGACTGCAGTGGCTGAAGGCCCTGGTGCACCCATTCTCTCTCTCTCTCTCTATCTGCCTCTTTCTCTGTCTGTCGCTCTCAAACAAATAAATTAAAAAAACCCCAAAACAGAAAAAAAATTAAAAAAAGAGAAAGTTAAAAGACTTGAGATACAGAAGTAAGTATGTGATGTAAAAATACACTTCCAAGGGCCTGGGAGAGTGAGCTCGGTGGTTAAATCTGTGTAAACATATGCATCCACATCAAATAACCAGGTTGGTGGTTTGTGCTTTTAATCCCAGCACTGGGGAGGCAGAGGCAGGTGGATCTCTGGGGCTTGCTGGCCATCTAGTCTAGCCTACTTGGAGAGCTCTAGGCCAGTGTGAGACCCTGTCTCAAAAATGGTGGATGGCCACCTGAGAAACAACTGCCAAGGCTGTCCTCTGGCCTGCACACACATGAACACACACATATACATGTGCGTACACCCACAGGCATGTGCACAAAAAAATCCATTTCTATACTATTTTCACATGTATGAGGTCTCTCTCTCTCTCTCTCTTTTTCTTTCAAAGATGAAACCCAGGTTTGGAGATAAGTCTGCTGAGACTCATATAATAAATCAGTATAAAGTTGCTTCAAAACAGTAGACTGGAACTACAATATGACAGAGCTATGTTACTTCGGAGTGTAAACCCAAAGGACTCTAAGTCAACATACTACAGGCGTACTTGTCCATCCGTGTTTATTGCTGCACTACTCACAATATCAGGAAATAGAACAAGTCAAGTTATCAATCACCAGATGAATAGTTAAGGAAAATGTGGTACAATATATGCGATGGAATTTTATGCAGCCATAAAGAAAACTGAATTCATTACATTATCAGAAAGATGAATGCAACTGGAAATCAACACATTAAGTAAATTAAACCAGGCTCAAAACAAGACAAATACCACATGCTTTCTCTCCTATGTGGAGCCTAGGCTTAAAATCGCTTGTGTGTGTATGCGTGTGTGTGTGCTTGCATTTATATATGTGAGAGGAAAGCAGAATGGGACTAACTGGGTAAAGAAGAAGAATCGGCTAGAGGGGGGCAGGGGGAGGTTGAAGGGGGCATGGAGAAGGACCACAGGGAGGAATGAATGAGAACACGTGGATTAAGATGTCATCACTTAACCTAAAACGAATAAAAAACCCTCTCAGCAACCGAAGCTTCATAGAGCTCATCAAAGCACCATCTCTGGGACATCACCGTTGTCATCATGGCTCAAGATGGTACAATTCATACTTATGCCAGCAGGTGGTGATGATGAAGAGGCCACCTGTCCCCCAAGGGTGATTGCAAGGTGTTACCTACCGGCTGACACTTCCACGAGAAATTATCCCTTTGGCTATGCTTTTTGCAAAGGAGGCTGGGAAACTCACTGTTCATTAGGAACAGAAATCTACTCAACCAAACTGTCAGAAAAGAAGGAAGAGAGAAAAGGTTTGCGGGGTAATGAGCAGCTTCTGCCACAGCAGTTAGCATTAACCTTGGCCTGGCCCATTGTGTTGGCTTAGCCACTGCGTTTTCCATTGTTCCCCGAGTCCACATCCTCAGAGGAGGTCTGTGTTCATCATCTCCTTGTTCATTTGACCTAAGTGATTTTTATCAATGTCCTTCTTCCATTCTGTCCCACGGATTCTTGTTCTTCGTCCCATCAAAATTATCCTTGAATCAACTTTACACAAAACCTGCCAGCTTTGCGTTGTAGACAAAGAACTCAATCAGAACTGACATGAACAGAGAGCGGTCAAGTACATCAGCCCCCTGTTGCAACTTTATCGCATTATGTTTTGTTTTAAGATCAAAATCAATGGCTTAATTGGTTAAATGAGCACAGGGCTAGCTAGATGCCTGGTGATAGCTCAGTAAATGCTAAATTGACTTTCTTAAAATCTGACTTCAAAACAAAATGGATTTTAAAAAGTTGAAAAACGCTTGGCATTTGGATATAGCAGGAGAGATTATCACATTATTTTTTGAAATTAAGGACTCGGCCACACGACTGTTGTGCTATTGTACATGGCTTGCTTCACACTCATTGATGTGAAACAAACTCAGTCAACTTCCCAAAGCCTTTCTGGGAATGAATTGGGACCAGAATCTCCTTTGGTTTCTGTCTAGTTGAGGGACTGTGGTTTTGGTTCTTTTCCCCCTGGGGCACGGCATGGCTTCAGCCCTTCATCCTGAGAAAGATGACTCACCTCCCATCCCATCTTGCTCTTCCTCTCTCCTGGCTGCCTCTCTGCTGAGCCATGAAAGATGTTTCTGGCTGCTCCTCATCCAGCATAATTAAACCCAGTAGCCTTCTGGTTGACCTCATGCATGTGAGTTAAGCCCATTTATGAAATATGAGCTGTTCCCAAATGCTCACGATCCAGCTTTCCCAGGGGGCTGCAGAGGCGGATCATGGGATGAGCTTCCCGCTGGAGATGCTGAAGGAAAGGTGGACAAGGGAAGCAGCAGCACCCCGGCGCATGGAGCTGTCTTCTCAGGTAGTGCTGCTGATCCTCGGTGCTTCATGAGACCTTCTCCCATCTCATCCCACATCCCACTCTTCTTTCCACTCGGGAGTACTTCCTCTTGTTTTGAGCAAGTGAAGACAGCTATGATCATGTCATGGCAGGGCAGGTTAATGCCTTGTATTGACTGGTGACTGTGCTGGTTTGAATGAATGCTCGGTCCCCAGCTGATGATGGCGGAGTTGTGGAGTCTTTGGTGGGTAGAGCCTTGCTGGAGGAGACATGTCACTGGGGAGGGGGTGCACCTTGAAGTTTATTAGTCCAGCCCACTGGGTGGTTCGAGTCAGCTAATTCGGAATACTTCTTCCCAGATGATGTGACACTCTGCAGTCTCTTCTTGCCCTGCTTTCTCCACCATGATTAAACTTCCTCTCAACACTTTAAGCTGAAATAGACCTATGGTTCCCATAAGCTGCTTCTGGTTAGGTGTTTTATCTCAGATAACAAGAAAGTACCTGCAACAGTGACATGGACCAGAGTGGAATCAAATTCTCAAAGGTACTGTTTGAATGTCCAGGTCATAGTGTTGACTTGCTATAACCATCATTCAAGGCTTCCTTGATCACAAGAGGAGGGTATGAATGGCTCAAGGCAAATCTACTCCATGGAGGAAACAGAACTTACTACATTTATGAGGTAGCTGGCATATAGAGTAGTTATGAAGTGTCTGAAACATGAGGCCCAAAGTTAGAAGACAGTGCTTATTGTTCTGCTTTTCATGCTGCTGCACAGGAGAATGGACTTGTGCTCTATCCTCCAGGAGAGAACAGACTTTGAATACTTTGGCTCCTCCTCCACATGCCTCACCTACTTCCTGACCTCCCACTGCACTTCCAGCTCCTGGGGAAAAGGGAAGAATGACTTAACTTATTGGTGAGAGAACATCCAAGGTCACCTCTTTGGTGGTCCTTGTTTTAATAGTAACTAGCTTGGAATTTGTTCTGCCTTGCCAAGACATGTCCTTATATCTGAAATATAGAGTAGAGAATGTAGGGTAGGTAGGTCTTTCTGAATGAAAGAAGGTTTAAGTCATGTTCCCCAACATTCTTTGTACTTTGAGGCAGGAAAATAAAGCTTGTGCTCATTTTGATTCTTATCTGAGTCTTGGTTTCAATTTTGTGGGCACCTGGGGTTGAGCAGGAGCAGAGAGAGCATGGTGATGGCTGCTCTGTGTCTGGCCCCTCCTGCCCTGTGCACTCATACATAGCCTTCTGAGCTTCCTTCCATGGACACTGATACTTTCCAAGTTCTCTGGTCATCTTTGGGGTTCCAAGATTATTAGGCCACCTGCTAGTGTAACTTCAGGTACCTAGGAAGGAAGGCCTAAAAGTGGAATAGGGAAGATCAAGAGAGTTAACTCATAATGAGAAGCTCTTATGTGACGATGAAATGGTGATGCTAAAATGCACAGCAGTAATCAGGGAATTCCTCTTTCTTCTAAGTGTCCTGGAGTTGAATCCTATTTCCACCTCCTTCTAGCTATGTGACTTTACATAATTTCTTATACCTCTCTGTGCTTTTATTTAATTAAATTCCCACCCCCATAATATTATTTTGAGGAATAAATAAGTGACTGTGCTACTCTAAGTGCAGAGTAAGCATTAGATAGGTAGTAAATGTCTGAATTCCTACCACTACCAACACCCCCCCACACCATCATCACCACCATCACCACCACCACCACCACCACCACCACCACCATCATGACCACCACCACCACTACCACCATCTCCATCACCACCACCACCACCACCACCACCATCACCACCACCATCACCACCATCACCACCACCGCCACCACCATCACCACCACCCCCCACCACCATCACCACCACCACCACCACCATCACCACCATCACCACCACCACCACCACTACCATCAACATAAGCCCCACCATCACCACCACCATCACCACTACCACCCCCCACCACCATCACCACCACCACCACCACCACCACCATCACCACCATCACCACCACCACCACCACTACCATCAACATAAGCACCACCATCACCACCACCATCACCACCACCACCACCACTACCATCAACACAAGCACCACCATGACCACCACCATCACCACCATCACCATCACCATCACCATCACCACCGTCACCATCAGCACCATCACCATCACCACCATCACCATCACCACCATGACCACCGTCACCATTACCACCACCATCATCACCACCACCACCATCACCACTACCACCCCCCACCACCATCACCACCACCACCACCACCACCACCATCACCACCACCACCACCATCACCACCAACACCACCATCACCACCACCACCACCACCATCAGCACCATTACCATCACCACCACCACCACCACCACCAAAACCACCATCACCATCACCACCATCACCACCACCATCACCACCACCACCACCACCACCATCACCACCACCACGACCAGCACCATCACCACCACCACAACCACCACGATCACCACCACCACCACCACAACCACCATGATCACCACCACCACCACCATCATCACCACAATCACCACCATCACCATCAACACCACCATCTCCATCACCACCACCACTTTCACCATCACCACCATCACCACCACCATCACCACCATCACCACCATCAACCGACAACCACCGCCACCACCATCACCATTACCATCATACCATTAGCAGGCCATCACACACCATCATCACCACCTCACCATCATCCACCATCACCACCACCATCACCACCATCACCCACACCATCACCAGCCACCACCATCACCACCATCACCACACCACCTCACCACCATCACCATCACCACCCAGCATCACCACCATCCACCACCACCATCACCACCATCATCACCATCACCACCACCATCACCACCATCACCACCATCACCACCATCACCACCATCATCACCACCACCACCACCACCATCTCCATCACCACCACCACCACCATCACCACCACCACCATCACCACCATCACCACCACCACCGCCACCACCATCACCACCACCACCATCACCACCATCACCACCACCATCACCACCACCATCACCACCATCACCACCATCACCACCATCACCATCACCGCCACCACCACCACCACCATCTCCATCACCACCACCACCACCATCAGCACCACCACCATCACCACCATCACCACCACCACCATCACCACCACCATCTCCATCACCACCACCACCACCATCACCACCACCATCTCCATCACCACCACCACCACCATCATCACCACCATCACCACCACCACCACCATCACCACCACCACCATCACCACCACCACGACCACCACCACCATCACCACCACCATCTCCATCACCACCACCACCACCACCATCATCATCACCACCACCATCATCACCACAATCATCACCATCACCATCACCACCACCACCACCACCACCACCATCACCACCATCACCACCACCACTATCACCACCACCACCATCACCACCATCATCACCACCACCATCACCATCACAACCATCACCACCACCACCATCACCACCACCATCACCACCATCACCATTTTCACCAGCAGCAGTAGCAGCAGCATAATGAACATATAGCTCCTAAATGAAGGCCCACATGAAGGCTAACTTAGATGGTAGCCAGGATTCAGCCCTTATTCATGCTCTAAGGAAGACTGTATGCAGAGTGAACATGTCCCAGACTGAGAAGTGTCATATATGAGGTCTAATCTAAGCTGAGCATGAGCTTGGATGATAATTCCCTCCAAATTTTTGTCTACATATTTATCAGATAAAGGGTTTGTTTCCAGTGCCTTCCAATGCTTGTCTAGGGACCAGGCCTGTGATGGCCACATGACATGAGCCTGCATGCTTGTTATGGATGAGTTCTGAGATTGTTCAGGAGCCATGTTTTTCTTTTCTTTCTTTCCTTTTTTTAAAAATCAAGTTTGTACTTAGTTACTCTTGTGTGGCCCCTGGTTATGTCTGGGACATAGAGCTTGGAAATCCTAGTTACAGGACATTTTAGACGTCTTAGCTCTGAAATTCCAAGCTTGTGTTGTGATTTTGTATGAAGGTTTGGAAATAGATAATTTGAAAAATAGCTAAAGTTGGACAAGTGTTGCTGAAGGTTCACATTTTACTCTACTGTCATTAAAAACACACACACACACACAGCTTTCACCTCAAATGTACAGCAGACTTCAAGTTTTAAGTATGCAGAGCTTTCTGGTGAGCTAGCCGGATCCTGTCTTAGTCTTGAGACATAGAGTCAGATGTCTGCATACAGCTTTGTCCCTGACAAGAAGTGGGAATCCTCTTTCCAGAGCCGGTTCCCAACACTTCCATTTCCTCTGGTACAAATGCTCATTTGATTAACCAGAATCTTTGGCAGCCAAAAGCATAAAGGAGAATCCATCTTGTGGCTCTCAGATGGAGAGAGGCTGTTCTCAAGCTGTCCCATCTCTGAGTCTCTGTCCTTGGCATGCAGGATGGTTTTGCTACAGTCCCACAGTGTGACTCTCTAATCCAAAGAAAGAAGCACAAGAAAAACAGAAACAAAACAAAACAAATGGTTCCTTCTGCCATATAAACTGCATCTTCTTTCATCCACTGAATGACATGGTTTCTCTCTTCTTGCCTTCACCATGGGGACAGGGTGGAGTCCACATTCCCTCAAGGAGCCCAAGGTCATGACATTCATGGGGAACAAACTGCAGCCTCTAGAATGCATTCCCAACTCACACACACAAAGCGCTTCCTACTGTCTCTTAAATTATGGTTCTAAATTTATTGCTGCCAGCACACCCCTCCCTCTCTTCCCAGCTCCCCCGACCCACGATCCCTGCTTCCCCTTTGATCCTTTGCAGAGTGTTTCCTTTCTTCTTTCTTCCTTTTTGTGGTATGGGTGGTGCGGTGTGCATGTGGTGTATGTATAGTGTATGTGTGTGTGTGTGTGTGTGTGTGTGTGTGCGTGCACGCACATGTGCAGAGGCCTGAGGAGCATGCTGGGTGTCCCCCTCTATTGCTCATCTGCATTCTTTCCCAGAGCCAGAGTTTCTCACTGAACCTGAAGCTTACTGGCTGACCAGTAAGCCCCAGGGATTCTTCTGTCTCCATCTCCACCACAGACCTGGGTGAGAGGCATGCAGCATGGCCACACCAGGCTTATTATGTGGTTGTGGAGGATCAAACCCGGGCTATTTCAGGCCCTCTAGGGCCCTCAGGCTTGAGTGGCAAGAGTTCTTACACCATGAGCTGTTTCCCCAGCCCCCACTCTCCTCCTGTTTGCTGGGGGCCTGAGCTAGCCTTCCCCACACTGAAATGCTCATCTGCTTGACTTGTGAGTCTGATGAACTCAGCTGCCCCCTCAGCCTCAGAAACCAAATCCTGACGTGCTTGTGCCTTAAGCTTACAGATCCTTGGGTGAGATGGATGGCTGGGACATTCTGGAAGGCAAGAGAATCAGAAATGATGTTCTGCTATTGGGACTTCTGTTGGCCCTTCATTTACATCTTGCCTCAGCAGCACCTGCCCTGAATGTATTTGGAAAGACTCCCGCACCCGCCGCAGATCACCTTTTAAAGTTTATGCACGGTGGTAGTTTTATAATGTATCTGCATCCTTCATCAACATCTGGAATCCAATTCCCCTTCCTGTGAAAACGGTCAGACTCTGTGACTGCTATGACACGTAGAATTGGCTGGACAAAGCTATTTGGCTGTGCCTGGCTCTCTTTCTGAGGACACCATGTTCTGAGTAGCCACTTGGAGAGAATACACGGAGGCCTCTGGCAACAGCTCTGTCTGATATCCTTGCTGAAAGCCAGATACAATAGTAAGCAAGTGTTCAGATAACCTGATTTCCCAGCGAGGCCTGCTAATGCTGAGTGGAGCACAGATGAGCTGTCTCCACTGAGTATCTCTCCACACACATTACAGGTCCAGAAGAAATGTTGCCATTTCAAACTACTGAGTTTGGGAATGGTGTTTTGCAGCTCAAAACATAGACACCCACCTCCTCGGCTTGACTCTTCCCAACAAGTAGAAATTCTTGTCTTTGATCTAAGACCTTCATTCTTGGGTTCTCCAGTTCTAAGATGGCAAACTTTGGTGAATGGAGCCAGTGGAATCTGTCCTGATGTACAATTTTTCCTGTTCTTTATTTCTTAGCTTTGCAATGACACACTAGCCTGGGACTCAGTTTCCTTAGATGTCCACATGATGGATTTAAGTTTAGTATCCATTAAGATTTCTCCAGGCCAGTTTGTGTCTCTTTTCTAATGGGTCTACTCTGTTTGCAAGGGTGTGTTTGCTTTCTGGAAGTTCCGCTGCAAATAGCTGAGATAGCTTTGTATCACATGACCTCTCTAGACAAGAATTTCTGTGCATCCGTTGAAAGAGCCTTTCAATGGCTTCCTCCAGTGGTTGAGTGGTGGGAATTGCCCAGCAGCCATGTCTGTTGGGTATGAGTGGGGTGAGTGCTGGTCTGATTGCTGTCAGATACTCAGGAACAAAGCAGTCACTGACTCTACAGTCCCTTCCATGTGGCCCGAGATACATGAATCCAAAGGGTCCCTGCCCGACCATGGAAGACCCTGCATGTGATGTCACTGGGCTAGAAATGAGCTCATGAGGTTGGGAAGGTGCATGAAAGTCCTCTTGCCTGGGACAGTGCAGATTTTTGAAGCCCCCACCCCTGCCCAGAAACTGACCCTATGTGATACCTCTCCCCTCACTAGAAAGGTCAGAGAGAACTTGCTACAGAGTGAAGAAAACCCACGAGAAGGATTTCTGTCCAGACAGGGAACTTCTTAGTCAGCTTCTGCTGAGAAACAATGACTTGGCTCAGTGAGAGGGGGAGCAGGCCAAAATATGCTGTGAAACCAAAAGCAAAAGGAATATAAAAAGAGGGTGGAAAAAAGTCATAAAATGAGTTGGAACCCTTATAAAAGCCCAGACCAACCATGGTAATTCTGAAAGTGCAGGATTTGATGACAGCTTCATACGCAGTTTGGGCCTAAGAGTGATGCTCAAGACCTTTCCTCCCACTCAGTTCGCCCAGGTGGAGGACATTCACAGAGGCTGACTGGGCACTTCTTGGCCCACCTTGGATCTCTGGTCTTTTCCTCACAGTAACAGCACTGAAGGCTACAGCTGGTCTTTATTTACTGGCCTTCCGTGCCATGCCCTTAGCCCCACTGCGGAGACTCCCCTTATCAATTTATAGGTCTTTCTAACAGAGAACATGGGCCTACTCCACATTGTCTTTCCTGCCCCCCCCCCTGTGCTGCTTCAGAGCACCAAGGCATCCGAATTCCTCTAGTTCTAATGCACTTTCCTCTCTGCGTGCCTGTTCCCTATGAGTCACTTTAAATTATTACCCAGATTTTAGGAGGAAGAATAAACAATAAATAATGGGAGCAATCAGTACATGTCCATGGTTTTTTAAAAAAGTACAAAAGAGCTGGGCGTGGTGATGCACGCCTTTAATCCCAGCACTCAGGAGGCAGAGGCAGAAGGATCACTGTGAGTTCGAGGCCAGCCTGAGACTACATAGTGAATTCCAGGTCAGCCTAGGCTACAGTGAGACCCTGCCATGGGGAAAAATAAAGTACAAAAGATATAGGCATATATGTGTGTGTGTGTGTGTGTGTGTGTGGGCACAAACATGCATACACAAGTAAATGACTTTAGTATCTTATAGGATACATAAGTACCTGACCAGAGTGGTTGGCTCCTGGGAGGGATGTTGTCTGGAGGGTGGACAAGGAAGATGTGGAGATGTTTTCAGTTACACAGCCGTTCATTCCTATGGAGTGTGTGTGTGTATGTGTGTGTGTGTGTGTGTGTGTGTTGGTGGAGGGTGGGGTGAGACAGTCTCATGTATCCCTGTCCCAGACTGGCCTTGAACTCACCATGTAGCCAAGGATGAACTGAACTTTCTTTAAAAAAAAATTTATTTAATTATTTGAGAGTAAACGAGACAGAGAGAGAGAGAGAGAGTATGGGCACATATCAGGGCCTCCAGCTACTGCAAATGAAATCCATACACATGTGCTACCTCCTTGTGCTTTTGGCTTATGTGGGTCCTGCAGAATTGGAACTGGGTCCTTTGGCTTTGCAGGGAAGTGCCTTAACTGTTAAGCCATCTCTCCAGCCCACCTATGGAGTTTTGAATCATGGGAATGCTTTCTCTAATTGGTTAATTAACTAAAGTTCTGAACAGGCATGTAATGAGAAGACCAGTATTGTCTGTGTGTTTTAGCACATGAGTGGATTCTTCCATGGGACTATTCTAACAAGGTGGAATCATGACCGAGGGATAACTAGTATTGGGGATAGTGGAAGTGAATGTAAGTTCTCTGTGTACAAATTGTGGCCTACTGCATCTTCTATTTTGCATATTAGTTTTATTTACCCATGTATTTTGGAGATCCATTTGTGATCACTGACTCATTAGTTACTTTTTTGTCATGTGTGTGTGCGTGCGTCTGTGTGCATGATATGTGTATGTGTACATGCATGTGAGCGCAGGCATGGGAGCCCCATGGCGTGCATGTTCAGGTGAGTGGACAGCCACAGGTATTGGTACCCATCTTCCGCGCTGTCTGATGCAGGGTCTCTCACTGTTCACCACTGCTTTCTGCAGCCTAGCTGGCCTGAGAGCTTCTGGGCAATTCTTGGATCTCCATCTCCGCCCCTTCTTGCTGTAGGCGTGCTGGGATTACAGATGCCTGCCACAGCCTCAGCTTTACCCAGGTGCTCACACTTATGCAGCAAGCGCTTTATCCCTGAGCTATCTTCTCAGCCTCTACCTCAGTCTTTTCATGGTTATGCTTTCCTTATTGTGTGAAATAAAATGTGACTCTTTGATTAACTGGTCCCTTATTTCTGGACTTCCATGTTTTCCCCCATGCTTCCAAGCTCAGTAAATGGCAATTGGATTCTTATTCTAGTCTTCATCTATAATCTTGTCTTCTGGTTTAAGGCTTTCTTTTCATAGCCACCAAAGTTTCATCAGACTGCTCATTCGGGAGGATTGTTGACTATTGACAGCAGTGTTTAGAGAACTGAATATCTCTATTCTGGATGGTAGCTAGCCAAAAGTTGCAGTTTGCTCTGCGAGCACATTTTATAGCAAACTCCAGGGCTCTTCGAGAGGGTTTCTTGAAATGGAATTGTAACTGAATCAAATCTTTGCTAAAGAGAAGGCTCTTTGTTTATACAGAGCCGGGGAAGTGCCCCATCTTTGGTTCCCAATGAACAAGTGAAAATTAGAGAGAGCTCTGGACGCAGAAGGAAAAGAAAGGAGGTGGCCTACCCTTACATGTTTACCTCTATGTAGCAGTTTGTGGAAGTATTTTCCTGCTGAGTGCTGGCAAGGAGCTTGGAGATTTGGGTCAGTTTCTTTGTGTGCCCAGGAGATTAGAAGTGAGGGAGAGCAAAACAGAAGAAATATAATTTTAATGGTAAAACAACTTAGTGACAATTTATCTCTACCACTCTAGCGACCACACCCATGGTCAGTGAAATGCAGACGTCATCTGAACAGGGCACAGGACTTCTTCTTCCACAGCTGTTACTGTGGGCATGGGGAACACATCAGAGTCACCTGGCATGCCTCAACTTGTGCCCTTCTCCTTCTGACATTGCTTCACCGTTTACTGGGAATCTCCAGAATTCCCAGTAGGACGAGCTTCCTTTATTCACGGCACTTGCCTTATTCCTGATTCTGCACACGCCTGGGAAAGACCAACAGGGAAGAGTAATATGGCATCATGTGTTCATGAGCCTTAGGGTGTAATTATAAAACCTGGGCTCAGCAGAGCTTTCGGTTTTCTTAAGACTTAAATTTACATGTCATCTCAGTCCTTCCTTTGGGTGCCTCTGCTTTTGCTGTTTCTTTGGCAGCCAGCACCTTTTGTTCCAGACTCTGATAAAATCCTTTCAGTTCCTTATATATTAAGAATAGGTGCCTGGTACCCATGTAGTAACACTTGGTCTGTAGCCCTCAGGGTGTCCAAATTTGCTTCTCTTGGCCTTGAGGTCACCTTGTCTGGATAGAGTTCTTGGTCACTGTGTTAATCACTTGACTCTTTGCAGTGATTAAACACGTGACTTAAAGAAGGAAAGGGTGTATTGTGGCTTTCAGTTCCAGTCCATCGTGGGAGGGACGTCATGGCAGGAGTAGCGAGATAAGCAGCTGGCTGAATTATATCTCCAGTCAATAAGAGAAACAAACAGGAACTGGAGCTGGGCAAGAAACCTCAATCACCCACCAATGACCTACCTCCACTAGCAAGGCTCAACCTCTTAAGGGTTCCACAACCTTCTGAAGTAGCACCACCAGCTGGGGAGCCAGTGTTCAAAGACATGAGCCTATGGGGAACATTGTGCACTCAGGCTACAGAAGCTGACTTGCTGGAGTTCTTGTTCATGGTGGAGGTGGATAGAATGCTGCCTCAGGCTTTAAGACTTATGTCTGTCTGCAGCCCTCAACTTCCTCACACTGCTACGCTTGTGTCTAGGTGGAAGAACCACCCCAACCTGGCCGAGTCTTTTTTTGCAGGGTCTGTCTTCTCACAGTGCACTCCTAAAATCTGTTGTGAGTCCGAAAGCTTCTGTGCTCAACCCTGTTTCCTTCTTGCTTTGCCACTGTCACAAGTACAGTCCTCACAACTAGTCCTGTGTGTCCAAGAACGTCCTCACCGTCACACCTCAGCACCCACTTTCTGTCTCCTACAGAACGCCCTTCAGTCTTTGCGGCCCATGTCCACTACTATCTTCTCTCTGAGGGCTTTCTCACAGGCGAAGAAACACAGGCATAGAAATGCACAGAGTAAAAAGTCAAAAAGAATTCTTCCCATACCAGACCCAGGCCTCAGAGGTAAATATGAAGGGCTATTGTCAGTTTCAGACTTTCTGCCGGAATATCTCCATAGCATAAAACATACTCTGACCTCTACTTAGGAAAAGTTAACCTGAAATAGCAACTTCTGGCACTATGTACATTTATACTATCTCTAGGTAGAGAATCTAGCTTATTCTTAGTACTCTATCATTAGACCTATGCATTACTTTAAAGAATATATTGAAACTTCTTTTTCTCCATTGAAAACATTTGGAAAGCATCTTGATTTCCCCAGCTTGTAAGAGTGGGTTCATTGTCCAATCACTTCACTTTTTCCATGACCCACCCACTTTACAGTATCACTATCCTTTTGAAATTTACAAGTTTATGGAACTTACCAGCCATTTTGTAGCTATAAAGCTTGATCAACAGTTGATATGAAGAATGAAAACCAGGGCTGGAGAGATGGCTTAGCGGTTAAGCACTTGCCTGTGAAGCCTAAGGACCCCGGTTTTGAGGCTTGATTTCAGGACCCATGTTATCCAGATGCACAAGGGGGCGCATGCGTCTGGAGTTCATTTGCAGTGGCTGGAGGCCCTGGCACGCCCATTTTCTCTCTCTCTCTCTCTCTCTCTCTCTCTCTCTGCCTCTTTCTCTGTCTGCTTGCTCTCAAGTAAATAAATAAAAAATTAAAAAAAAAGAATGAAAACCAATCAACAAAATGTTATTAATTCAAGAGCTGACAGTGTACTTAGATGTAAAGAGAAAGGGTAGAGGTTGTATACACGCATTAAAAGGAAACACTGGGATGGAGAGATGGCTCAGACATTAAGGTGCTTGCCTGCAAAGTCCAAGTACCAGAGTTTGATTCCCTAGTACCCACATAAAACCAGATGCATAAAGTGGTGCGTGCATCTGGAGTCCATTTGCAGTGTGGCTGGAGGCCCTGGTGTTCCCATTCTCTCTTTCTGTCTCTTGTCTATCTCTCTTTGCTTGTAAATAAATAAATATTTTTTATAAAAACACTTGAAAGATCAGATAGAGGCTCCTTGTAGAGTCCATTAATTATTTGCAATTATGCTGCTGAACATGATAAATGGGAGGAACACAAGTAAGAAATACTGTATCATCTCTGAGATGGAAAACAAGGGTAGGAGGAAAATGACTAGCACAGAGTTTGTGCCTCAAGAGACTGTGAGGAAAGGAATGAAGACTGAAGAAGAAAGGATAGGTTAAGCAGCAGGTGGGATGGGGTGGGGGAGGGGCAGGAACAAGCACTTAGGGAGCATCCAAAGTATCTACACATAATGTAATTTGAAGGATGGGTAATGTCTCTCTTTCCTTGTAGAGGAGTTCCCTGAAAAGCCCCAGCCCGCTGGTGGCCACATCAAAGTAAAATAGATAAGCCTTGGGGTTTGGGAGAAGTAAGGCCCAGAATTCGTTCTTTCAAAATGCCTAGGGTTTCTGTGTGGCATCAGCAGATGTGAACTTTGTATGAAAAATGGGCTAAGATGCTCAAAGGGCCTCCCCAAGGACACTGGGTGTGGACTTCTGGACAGGACTGAAGAGGCCTTGTGGCCATGGCGTCAGTCATCCAGACTGAAACCACTGGAAGACTTGGTCATCCCTGAGTACCATCCAGTGATGAGGGAAGCCCAGGGAGGCTGAGTCACACATGGGAGAAGTTTTGAGCTATAGACAGAGAGAGGGAGGGAAGAAAAAAAGGAAAAATAGCATATATGAGAGAGAGAAAGAGAGAGAGAGAGAGAGAGAATGGGGTATGGGTAGAGAGAAAGAGGGAGGGAGGATGGGAGAGAGAGAAAAAGAGAAAGAGAGAGAAAGAGAGAGGGAGATTCCATCATGAGTAATTGAGTTATGAGGTCAAAACTACTTATAGCCAATGTCAGGAGATCTGCCAGGATAGAACCACTTTCCTAAATGTGCCTAGTCTGTAGCACTGATCAGTGGACATTGCGGGGATGGAAAGGCCTCTTCTCCCCCAGCTGTGCTGAGGACACATGAAGCTATGTCATATGTCCAGAAACAATATTGGCAAATGAAAAGATGAGGAGTAATGAAGTGTGAGAACTTGGGAATTTCATCTAACACTACTATTAAAATCATTGCATTTGACAAGGTTTATCTGTCTGGATTAACTTCACTTCTTTCTTACCCCAGCACATGTGGGCATCTGGAGAGGATCATATCGCTTATAGAGATGTGAAAATGTCATGCTTTCCCTGTGTGTCAGGGTGTAGTATGAGTCTCCAACCCCTAGAGGTCTGGGCTGTTATTAGATATCATATTTTTTGTAACTACCCATTGTATAAATATCTGGAAAGCAGCCTTTGGCCTAATAAAGCCTGACTGTCCTATAAAAAATTTGGGATTATTCACAGTCATGGGGGACAGGGAGAGGCTGGATCCTTGAAACTCCTCGCAATACTTCAAACATCTCGTATTTGCTGAGTGTTAACCATTGATCAAAATTTCCAGTTGCTCAGAGTTTGCCAAATGGACTGATTTGAACTATATCTCTCTTTCTATTGCCCCAATCAGAGGAGTGATGACTTTGATATAATTAAGTGTAGTCTTGATCCCTGTGGTTCCCAGAACTTGGCATAGGGGTAGGAGTTAGGGATAGAGGAGTTGCTAAGTTACTTTAGCCTGGTCCTAAGGATGTATCTAAGGGTATGCATGGCTTTCTTCAGAGTCCTTCAGTGCATTACATTCAAGTGCCCCTAGAAGACCGTCTAAGACCCTCTCAGAGATGCACTTCCAAAAGGACCATGCGTGTCTTGCTGATGGCGTTTCAACACACCCCCACTAGGTAATGGTGGGATGAATAACATGTGTAGGTATCACCAAGTCTGAGCTCAGCTCAAGTGCACAATAGCCAAAGAGAGGAGGAAAACACAAATTACTGGAATGTGGTCCCTAAACTGGAGAGAGTCCCTCAAAGAGACTGTGCCTTCTTTGTCCCTGAGGTGATGGGCTGAGCAAGGTGGACGTGACAAGCAGAATTAGAGTTAAAATGGAGAAGAATTAAAGAAAAGATAAATGAAAGTCGTTTGAAAACCAAGCAGATGTTTCAGATGAAACCTACTTTGTTGCCACGAGGAAGCGTGCGGGAGGTGGATGGGAGCACTGGGGAAATGAACATCACTGCCTGCCTGGACTTTGCTTTGTCCTGAGCTGCCCAGTCCCTGGTCACTCTCAGCTCTTTGCTGTCATTGCTGAGGCACTTGTGGCAGAGCAAAGGGCGTCTGGGAGTCTTTGAATCTGGACTCCACAGAGGGACCGTGGCTGTCTCCCAAGCACCCAGGGAAGCACCATGCCTGAGTTCTGGCATCTTGGGCCACTAAATCTGGCCTATGAAGCAAGCAAGTTCTGATTGGTAAGGCACACTTGGGGAAAATAAGACGAACAGAGAGATAGCTTTTAAATGTCAGGTAGAGTCTACCTGAGGCAGGAAAAGACTGGTATCGCTGCTGCTCTTACTCAACAATAAAGAAATAGAATTAGGCATCTACATGTACCAGAGCTTTTTAACATGAAAAAATCCATTACTGAACAGTGAAATCTGATGGAATGCAATGTCAGGCTAGAGAGATGGCTCAGTGGTTGAAGTGCATGCTTGCAAAGCCTGCTGGCACAGGTTCGATTTTCCAGTTCCCACATAAAGCACAGAGTGCATCTGAAGTTTGCTCACAGCAGAAAGAAGCCCTGGTATGCCATGCCATTTTCATTACGCCCCTCCCCCCACACATACTTTTTGTGCTTGCAAATAAAATAAATAAAACCTTTTAAAAGACATGATATTGGGTGGGGGTGAGAGGGCCATGGAGATGGCTCAGCTGATAAAGTGCTTTATGTAGAAACATGAGGACCTATATTTGATCTCCAAAGCCCACCCAACAATGCCAGGCTGGTGATGATGCATGTCCGTGAACTCAGGACTTGGGAAGACGGAGATACGAGGACCACTAGCGCTCTAGCCAGTCTAGTCTAACTGGTGAGCTCTAGGCCAATGAGAAAACATGTTACACAAAACAAGGGGATGATGTTCCTGAGTTGACACCCCAGTTTTCCTCTAGCCTACACATGCATGCACACACACACACATACCTGCACACATATGAACATATACACACATATATGCACACACTAATTTGAAAAATATGATATGGATAACATTCAATAATTAGAGTGATGGGGCAGTCACAGTTACAATCTCAAGATAGCAAACCAGAAAAGCTACTCATAGGAGAGAGAGAGAGAAAGAGACAGAGAGAGGGGGGAGAGATAGAGAAACAGAGAGAGAGAGAGAGAACGATAGAGCAACCCATCAGAGTAGTCTGGAACCCAGAAGAGAGCTGTCAACAGGGCCCAGAGAGACCCTCAGCAGGAAAGAAGTCCCTAGGTTTCTTTGGGGTTCCTGGCAGACAGTGCAGTAGATTTGTTAGTTTTTCATGCTTATTCAGTTGATTGTTGGAAGAAAGGTAAGCCACAACCTTCTTTCAACTTAAGCTATTGATCATTACATTTTTTTGTTACTTGTAGGTAAGTACTTGCCTAGCACATGCACAAGAGTACCCTGCTCCAGTTGAGGGTTTTCGATTTATTATTTAGTTTTATTGTGTCAACTACTATTTTATTAAGACAAAATTTGTACATCTTTATAGGACACACTGATGGTAATTCTATATATATATATATATATATATAAGTATATATGTAGAGTAACAAATCTGGCTAATAAGCATTTCCTTCTTTTCAAACAACCTTTTTACTTATCAGGAATCCATACTTCAGTGGTTATTTTGAAAGGTGTCATATGCTGTTGCAATGTATACTTATTACCAGGCCCAAGAAGAACCACACATAATCTCTCTGCTTTGTGTTTTGATGTCCATTATTGAACATTTTCCTTCCCTCTTCCCAGATCTACAGGTAACGCTTCCATTCCATTCTTCAACATGATTGACCTATTCACAACTGAGTGGAGGTATGCACTGTTTGTCTTTTTGTGCCAGGCTTGTTTCACTTAATGTAATCACCTCCGGCTCCATTTATGTTGCTACAAATGACCAAATCTCATTCTTTTCTTATGAACAAATAATATTTTATCATGTAAAGTTGCAGAGCACAATAATCAAAACATAGAAAGAAGTAACAGCTTTGTGCACCAATAATAAGTTTGCTAAAAACCAAGTTCAGAAACATGTCCTATTCACAATAGCTGCAAAGTTAAAATGTTTGGAACTGAGTTTAACCAAAGATGTGAATGATCTCTACAGTGAAAATTATAAACCAGCAGTGCAAGAGATTATAGAGGATACAGAAAAGGATAAAGATATCATGTGCTGAAGAATTAGTGTTATTAAAACAATCTCACTGCACACAGTGATCTGTAGATTCAATACAATTTCTATTTCATCATTTAAGCATCCATGCAATGGCTGCTAGTGTTCTGAGTCTCTCCTGCAATGATCACCTTCCATTTTATGAGAGAGCCAGAGATGGAGGAGGCCTTAGGAAAAAAAATTACGTCTTCTACATTTATACACCAGAAAAGCAAAACAGAGAAAGTAATACAAGGGTTAGTGGAACAAGAACCTTGAAATTACCAGCATTCCATGCTAGTCTTCCATGCTATTGCTTTGATTTGAAATGATAATAATGGCTGAGGGTGTGAAGAGGACCCAGCTTTTGCATTCTGTAGCTGTGGTGGGCACACATGGGCCTTGAGGCTCTGACCATATTGTGGAAACACAGACTGAAAACATGGGCAGGCCCTCACCTCCTGGGAGAGTGCCCCAGGCACTTTTGCTCCCTGGGCTGTTCTGTCTGCTTCTTGAGATTATTTTCCTGGGGACAGATTCAGCCTCTGCTCAGTGGTCCAGAACAGCATTCAGATGTGAGCTCAGTGGCCACACATTCACAGGTTCCGTGAGCATAATTAGCTGTGAGAGGCACACACAGTGAACACGCTGTTCTCTGGCTGCCCAAGCCTCTGTCTCCCCTTTGAATCATGGCCTCTGTTAGGTCGTATTTAAATGTCCAGTGTTAGGCTTGCCTTACCTCCATTCCTATCTGGGTACAACGTCTCAGCTACATCCTTCGCTCTGAACACTGAACACATCTTAGTAAATTCCTCTTCCTAAGTCTCAGCACCAGATTAGTTCTCCAAGGGTCCAAGGGTATGTCTCCTCTGACAGAGCTCTCCCCCTGCTTGCCATTCTGGCCTGAACAAGAACAGCTACTCTCTGAGAGACATTACTCACCACCTTGTGTGACTTGTCACCCTCTCTGACACGCTTCTTCACTCTCTGCTTGGCCCGGATGTCTTCTGTTCTCATAGTATCGAGCAACAAGTAATCACATTTGAATGTTTGCTTGTTTTGTTCCATTTTTTTCTTATCAGACTGCCAGGGTCTATTCTAGGGAGGATACATCCATTTCTGTGACCTCCAGTAGGAAAGCTTTTCCTGGCTTGAAATAGACATTCAGAAACCATGTGTTGAAGCAGAGTGTAGAATAGATAGACGTTTACAATGAACTGATTCTACAAAACCTGGTCTGTTTGTGTTGTGAGTCTAGGGCAGTTGCAAAACACTGTGGAGCAGCCCTCATTGGCTTAGATTCAAGGGACAGTCATGCGATGGCTGTTGTCTACTCCCACCCTTGCCATGGTCTTTCCCACAGTCTTGGTCCAACAATGCCTAATCCACCACATTTAAATCAGACTCACTTATACCCATCTTGAGCTGACAAGAGGCTATCTTTCCATTTCCATGAGATGGGGGAGAGCCTGCTCAAGGTTTATGAGAGGAGTATACCTTCACATGCTGGCTGCTAACCCCACCTCCATATGATGTCTTGAGTTTTCTGGGAAAGTATCTCTTTCTTCCTCTAATCTACTGTCCTGCAATCCTATAGGCATCAGAAAATGCCTGAGAGTCTCTTGAAGAGACTAGAGTGACCAGGGCCTCTCACTTGCACCACGGATGTTGGCATGGTTTCTAGTTGAGCTCTCGTGTCTTCTTGTGTTCATTTTTATCTCCTTATCTTGGGCTTCAGGGCCTGCCTGTTTCCTGTCACCTCACGCTACAGCCTGATTCACCTGTCTCAGGCCCCACTACTTGTTGGCTCCCCTAAAATGCTTCTTGCCCCTTGTCCACCTGCCCCAGGTCTCCCTGCCCCCAGTATTTGATCCCTGCCTTGTGGCCATCTTGAAATAACTGTACCTGCCTGTCCTTGTTCCAAACTTCCTTTGTATCCATGTAAGCCATTCCTCTAAGCTTTTTTATTTTTTCCTATAAGGGAGGTTTTCTGACTTACTCTTCTTGATTTTACCTACCAGAGTGACTGAGGTCATTCCTCCAGCATATCTGTGGCCTACACATAGCCACACCCACAGGCCCTTAATGTGTCCAGACCTGAGTAGTTACCGCATGTTGGGTCTCCATTTATACTTCATTTTTATAAAATTGTCTTCCAGGTAACAGATTAGTTTTGTTTTTTCTAAGTGCCTAGGAGGATTTGGATAAATTTTATTTTAATAATTTCTCCATTATGGGCCTCAGAGCCAAATGTAACTTGGATGACCATACGTGAATTAATCATCACAAGGTCATCTGGAATGTTTTGTCACTCTTTGTCATTCTTACCACCCTGCTCATCTTCTCCATAGGGCATGCTACAGCTCAGAAAAATGGCCCCAGTCAATCACACATAGTTCTTGAAAGCCTCCTGACGCAGTTTGGCGGAGGGAGCCGGAGGTGGCAGAAGGGGCAGGCGGGAAAGGAGTCGCCACCCTCAGGGGTCTCTCAGTTTATTAGAGGAAGGGACTCAGTAAGCAGACATAAAAGAAAACACAGCAAGGTGGTGAAGGAAATAGTTTGGCCGTCTAGATTCTTGGCTTCTGGGTCTTTGTTTCACCCACCATTGACTCTCCTGGCAACTGTCTAGGAATATTTCAGAGTCACTTGGGTAGAGCCCGAGAATGAATCAAAAGTCTCTTTTCATAGACCCACTGGCCTGGCTGAGAGCTGTGACGGTCATTCTGTCCATTCCCCAGCCCCATAGGCCAGACCACATCAATTCAGCCTGCCCAGCCCGGGCCATCTCCTGTTTCCAAACCCCACCAGAGACAATCCTCCCATCACTGTCTGCTTTTCCTGTCCTGGTGGTTTTGAGCCTTGGTAATGAATGGCTGAGCCGGCTGCATTCCTTGGACAGCCTCAAGCCTTGCATATTTGTCAAACACTCCTGGGGAGGGAAGCGAAGGAGATCTAGAGTCGAAAGCCTATGTGGGGCGGCCCAGCCATCCTCAGCTTTTCCACTGGGCCGCTCAACTGCACACTGACTGCGCTCCAAGGTGGGGAAGCGGGCCCCGTTCACAAGAAGATGGATGCTGCTGCTTGACTTGCTGCTGTGCCAGAGCCCAGAAGCCCTGGCAGAGAAAACCTGCTTTAATTTGGAAAAAGAGATTTTGAATTCCACCTGCCTGCTCAGTCTTCGGCACCTCTTGCTCTTGCACCCTCCTCTCCATGTGGGCTTGTGGCTTGCCAGGGCAGGCCTCGCCGACAGTGCTGTCTCCCTGCCTGCGGTCCCTCAGTTCCGCTGCCTGGAATACCCATCCTAGCCTGTGCTGCAAATTTAAGGCTTTAAAATGAACTGCAAGTGGTCTTGGGAGAAGCCATCACGTCAAGGAAGAGTGTGGGTAGAAGGCTGAGTTTTATGTAGTTTTAAAACAGAGTCTGCCAACAAGTTTTCTATATGTCTTCCCTATGGAAAATTCCATTCCTTCCAGATCACTTCAGCTTTTCTTACTGTGAATGCAGTGCTTTCATTGTTTGGTGGCCAACTGTCACTGAGAGCAAATAGGAAGCACTAGTCACCACACACACCATTTCTTCAGCCCAGGGGCTTCTCCTCCTCCATGATACCCTGCAGTACACAGAGAGAGGAAGTGGGAGGAAGCACATCATTCCCTGAAGAAGTCCTTAGGGATTGAAAAGCTTGAACTAGGTTTGTAGCTTCAGAGGAAGTTGGTAACTTCTGGGGAATCAATTTCAGGGGGTTGTAACATCAGAAAGTGGAAAGCAGAGGATTGAGGAGCTGGTGAGACTAAAGAGTCAATGGTACATCCAGCCAACTCCTGAAGGAAGTGACCCGTGAGTACAAACAGCAAAAGACGGCCAGCTAAAGATGGCAATGTGGGAAAAGAATGTAACTGGTGTATGTGTTTAAAGATGGACATGATTTGAGAAATGTATAGTATTAGAATTCCCATGTCATGGATTCTTTTTCTTTTTTAGAGAGAAAGAGAGAGAGAGAGAGAGACAGAGAGAGAGAGAGAGAGAGAGAGAGAGAGAGAGAGAGAGAGAATTGGCGCCCCAGGGCCTCAGCCACCGCAAATGAACTCCAGACACTTGTGCCACCTAGTGGGCATGTGTGACCTTGCGTTTGCCTCACCTTTGTGTGTCTGGTTTACATGGGATCTGGAGAGTCAAACATGGCTCCTTAGGCTTCTCAGGCAAGCGCCTTAACTGCTAAGCCATCCCTCCAGCCCCATGTTATGGATTTTTATCATAGGGAGATTCATTCTTACCCTCCCTGACTCTGCTCTACTCCTTGGGAGGCTAACCTTTCTTGACTATGTTAAGGGGTCCCTGGCTTCCACTTGAGATTGGCACATAGGACTCTCTCGCAGGAAGCAAATGGGCTTGAGAACAGGGACTTTGGGTTGGCCTCTTGTCTCTCTGTGGAGTTGTGGCTTAGCAGTGCACCATGTTACTTTTCAAAAACCAGAACTCTGGCCAGGCAGCTGATTCCTGCAGGATGCTATTGGTTATCAGTCTCTAGTTATGTTCCTTGCGTCCTTTTTCGAGGCTCCTTTGGTCTACGAGGCGCTAAGGCTTCATGCTGTTGTCAGTCTTGGGACTTCACCCTTTCAGATTTCCCTTAACTCTTCTTCCATTCTTGCTAGTAACCCCTTTATTAGTCTGTCCTTAGTCTCCATCTGAACGTGTCATCTATTTCTTGTGTGGGACCTGAATGAAAACGAGGGACGACTGAAGATCCTGGTTTCATCCAAAGGTTCCAGAGAATTCCAAGAATATGGAGCAGACGCATTAGAAAAGCTACAACAACAAAGCTTGCAGAGAAACGAAAAAGTGTTAGTGGAAACAGTACTGTCAGGTTCCGTCTCGAGGCCTTCACTCAACTTCTGACATATTGCAGTCACCAGTGAAAGAGCAGACATTCAGTTGTGGTTGACTCTCCAACCCCCAGGGCCATAGGCTAATGTAGCAAACAGACACAGCTGCACGTTCAGTCCTGCCTGTGTAAATGGGAGAAGGAAAAACCATCTCTGCCTTTGCCATCACGTCATGATCAGGCCGGGGAAAATGCTTTTGCCTGAGTCCTTGGCTTCTAGGAAACTGTACACTTAGGGAGGCAGAGGAAGGCAGAACACGGTCCCTGAGCAAAAGCCGAGGCCAAGACACCTGCTGGCTTGGAGACGACATCTGTGATATTCCCAGTGTTACATCAAGATGGAAACCCCAAGCTGCCCACATCTAACCTAGAATGGACTCACCGAAGGTGCATATGTAACTCAAAATTGTGAAACATGGTGACTATTGACAAGACAGGCATCTAATGAAATAAAAAAAAAAATCAAAACAGGAGAGTAAATTTACTTCAGGTGAAATGAATGCAGCACTCAGGAAGACAATTTCAAAATTAGTCTATTTGGGATTGTTTAAGGGATAAACCATAATAAAAAAATAAAAGATAAAGTAAGAAGCAATGAAGAAAAGTAATAAAAGACAGATGTAAAAAATGTCATATGTTGTGCATGCATGTGTGCATGTGTATGCAGAGGCCAGAGACTGATATTGAGTATTGAGTATCTTCCTCATTCTTCCTCCACCTTCCCCCCCTTTATTTTTGGTTTTTTGAAGTAGGGTCTCACTCTGGTCCAGGCTGACCTGGAATTCACTATGTAATTTCAAGGTGACCTCGAACTCATGAGGATCCTCCTACCTCTGCCTCCTGAGTGCTGGGATTCCTGGCTCCACCTCCTTTTTTGAGTCAGGGTTTCTCACTGAACACAGAGCTCACCAATTTGGCTAGATTAGCTAGCCAGCAAGCCTGTCTCATCTCCCCAGTGCTGGGACTACAGGTACGCATAGCTGCCCTTGCCTTTTCCGTGGGTTCTCAGGGCCTCATGCTCACCTGCTCGGGTACTTTATGCACAGAGCCATGTTCCAGCCCCCTATAAAAGAATTTTTAAAATGACAATGATGAATTGCTATATAATCATTAGAAATGTTATATAGCCATTAGAAAAAAACAAACTGTCTTATAAAAAGGAGTACATTTTTAGTTTAGAGATAAACCAGTAAAGAAGAGAATATATATTTGTGGTTTGAAGATTAATTTTATGTGTCATTGTGATTGAGCAATGAGGTGTTGTGATATTTGGTTCATTATTATCCTGGGCATTTCTGTGTGGATATTTTTGAATGAAGTTAACATTTTAGTTGATGCAGTAAAGCTGATTACTCTCTATAGCTACATTAAACCCCAAATACAATTGAATTAATGTCTTCATAGCACTGGAATTTCATACCCAGCTAGGTTATTGTTGAATTTTTAGGGCAAAATAAAGACACAGTCGGTAACATAAAAACTAAGCATATTTATCACTCACAGGCTTTTAGATTTAATCAGGGCAAGGCTGAAAACATCCAAAGTTCAAAACTTCCTCCCACAAAGGGAATTCTCTATCAGACTGCCTTTAGAGTCCACCTGCATTGTAAGCTCTACCAGGCCAAGCTGCAGATTCAGGTTAGATTGTGTACATTGTTACATGACATAACTTCTAATAATGCTCTCTTTCTATATACGTACATGTCCTTTTCTTTTTGCTTGTGTCTATGTAATGTGTGTGCATGTATGTGTGTGTCACATGCGCATGTATGTGACCTCGCAGTGCCCCATGTGCTTGTCTTACCTGTAGTGGTGTTGGGGGAATGCTGGCCTGAGGTGGTCAGAGCATGATTTCCTTCTTTCTTTCTTTCTTTCTTTCTTTCTTTCTTTCTTTCTTTCTTTCTTTCTTTCTTTCTCTCTCTCTCTCTCTCTCTCTCTCTCTCCCTTTCTTTCTCTTTCTTTCTTTCTTTCTTTCTTTCTCTCTCTCTCTCTCTCTCTCCCTTTCTTTCTCTTTCTTTCTTTCTTTCTTTCTTTCTCTCTCTCTCTCTCTCCCTTTCTTTCTCTTTCTTTCTTTCTTTCTTTCAGAGTGACAGAAAGAGGCAGAGAGAAGAGAGAGAGAGACAGAATGGGCTCACCAGGGCCTCCAGCCACTGCAAACGAATTCCAGAAGTGTGTGCATCTGGCTAACATGGGTCCTGGGGAACTGAGCCTTGAACTGGAGTCCTTGGGCTTCACAGGAAAGTGATTAACTGCTAAGTCATCTCTCCAGCCCTTAGTTCTATTTTTCTAGTGTGAAGGGCCAGGTTAGATAGTTTTTTTGTTGTTGTTTGTTTGTGTTCTAAGAGGCAACCAGACAAGGACCAGACCACTTATGATGTCACATCCTTGCCACGCCTATCTCAGTTTGCTGCTGGCTTCAGCTGCGACTCAATGTCTGCCAGTCTCACCCAGTGAAATCTCTCTCTAGTGAGCACTGTGCCCAGGTGTGGCTAAATCCCTCCTCTGAGCCTAGGTTGATTGGCCAATTACACCTGACACAGGTATGCTGATCTCCTTAGGAGCAAGAACTCCAACTCAGAGAAACTGGTGTTTGGTCTTCTCTCTGGCTCTTGAAGTGTATTCAACTGCATGCCTGAGTCTCCCAGTCTTAAGATTAGCTCTCTTCTACCCGGGAAAGTTGCCAGGGTGGGGAGGGACATTTTGTTATTACTGGGTTTACTTTTTTAGTCTCTTTGGAAGAACACACCTTTTTTTTTTTTTTTTTTTTTTTTTTGAGGTAGGGTCTCACCCTAGCTCAGGCTGACCTGGAATTCACTATGTAGTCTCAGAGTGGCCTCGAGCTCAAGGCGATCCTCCTACCTCTGCCTCCCAAGTGCTGGGATTAAAGGCATGCGCCACCATGCCTGGCCTAGAAGCACACACCTTTTTAAAAACCCTTCGCATGTTCTTTTGGGTCCATGGTTGTTCTTTTACAGGGCTCCCAGGACCAGTGGTGTGTTTTCCCTCCCTTCCTGGCAACCTTCCCTTCCTTGGCGTTCGTCTCAGCCCTCAAACCCTTCCCTTCTCCTCTCCCTGGCATCCCTGTCATGTTTGAATAAAATGTGGTGGTTTAAAAATCATTCTCTTTGGTCTAGATTGCCAATTCTTTGGTTAATTAACAGACACAAATTCAGGGCTTGGGGTTCCAGAATTATTCTTAAGCACCTAATTTCCCATTTTGGATAAATAGCTCCCTGTATCAGTACAGAATACTATAAAATGGGAAAATATATCCCAGGAATATAAAGAAAAAACAATCAGAAATAGAAATTTTACAACCATCCCCATATATGCAAACATGTGATAGGATGTAGGAGACATGGAAAATGAGTTAATGGGCTCCAACAGGATTCCAATTTAGTTACAGGAGAGAAGAGAGAGTTACATGTTTCCAGAATTGAAGCCATGAACCCTCAGGTTGAAAGTTCACATGAACTGAAAATGTAACAAATAAAAAGTAATCCACATCTTTTTATGCTACAATGAACCATAGAACATTAATAATAATGATAACTATTAAATACTATCAGAAAGGAAAGGGAATGTACCTAAAGGAGTAACAATTATATTGACAACAGAATTGTCTCCAAGCACATTATACCCCAAATACAAATGAGTTAATAACCTTGTAGCACTGAAGAAAAAATAGTCAACCTAGAATTGCTTTCTTTAAATAGTTATTTATTTACAAGGAGAAAGAGAGAGAGAGAGAGAGAGAATGAGAATGAGTGGCATGCCAAGGCCTCTAGCCAATGCAAATAAACTCCAGACAAATGTGCCATTTTGTGCATCTGGCTTTATGAGGGTACTGAGAATTAAACCTGGGATGGCAGGCTTTGCAAGCAAATGCCTTTAACTACTGAGCCATCTCTTTAGTCCTCAACCTAGAATTTTATACCCAGTTCAAATATTATTGTGAAGGCAAAATAAAGACAATACAGTTACATAAAAGCTAAATGGACTTACTGCCTGAAGACTTATACTTAGTTCCAAAGGGGGAAAATAAGTTAGAAAGAATAAGAAAAACAAGACAGATAGATGTGAGGTATTTCAAAAAGTGTACTCATTATTCACTGTATAAAAATGAATTTTGTGGAGCTGGAGAGATGGCTTAGCAGTTAGGGCACTTGCCTGCAAAGCCAAAGGACCCAAGTTCAATTCCCCAGTACTCAGGCAAGCCAAATGCACAAGGTGATGCATGCATCTGGAGTTCATTAGCAGTGGCTGAATGCCTTGGTTCTCTCATTCTCTCTCTCTCTCTATTGGCCTCTCTCTCTCAAATAAACAAGGTAAATTTTTTAAAAAGAATAAATTTTTGTGTTTAAAGTGTAGCTAAGAGGCCAAACGGCATCAGAAAATATTAGTGGAAGTACTCAGTTTAATACTTATAACTCATTCTACCATCATGTCTAAATGTAATGAGTACATTACGAACTTATAAAAAATGATCTAAGAGCCAAGTCTCTGGGCACGTCTGTGGGGGAGTTTCTAGATTAAGTGAACTGGGGTGAAAAGACCCAAGCTCACATGCAATGGGTGACACCCAGCATTTGTGTCTTTTTGCTTCCTGACTGTGGGTGCACTGTCACCAGCTATGCCAAGCCCCTGCCACCATGCATTCCTGCCATAATGGGCTGTGTGCCCTCAAACTGTGATTGAAAGTAAACCCATCCTTAAACTGCTTTCATCAGGTGTTTTGTTGCAGTGAGAAGGAAAATCACTAATGCACGTGGCTTCTAAGAAAGAAACTAAATGGGGAAAATGTTGCAAAAATGGTATCTACCTCATTGTACTGTGTTATACAAATTAACTTGTTAGTTGGTGCAAAGCCTTAGAAGACTGGCGTTTAGAAATTGCTACCCAAGTGGATGCTATTATTTATTTTTATGTTGAATGAGAAAACAAAGGTTCAGAGAGACCAGGTTCACAGCTAGCTAGTGGTGAAGCTGAACCTCAAATCCAGCTCTAAGGAATTCTATAGTCAGGTACTAAAGGGCTACACTATTTTGCCTTCCAAGGAGGCGACAGAAATATAGAGCTATCAGGAATAGAAAGCATGACTTAGTAAGTAGGGAGAATCAGGGATATGAGGAAAACGACTTTATGTGAAAGTTTTCCTGGATTTCAGTTTACATAGAAAACAGAGCTGGTCCCCTGCCCTCTAAACTGAGGAGTTGCTATAACCATGGAACAAGCAGGTATCCCAGGAGGAAGACTCGGAGTCCATCCAGCAGCATGATCTTCTCTCTCATTCTTTTGACCATCCTACAGGCTTTTCCCCCTCCTCTGAGAAGCCGCAGGCTTCAGAGTGGATGGGATCCCGGAAGCTTGTTCTTGATGGGTTTGCATCAGTAAAGCTCAGGATGTTCTTCCTGGGGTTTGGTTTGGGCATGAGCAGATCACAGGAGTCTGTGCGAGGTATGTTTTTGTGGGAGTGGATGTCATTAGTTTCCACTAGACACTGTAACGGTGCCTGAGGATTTTAGTCCGTTGGGCTGCGATAACAAAACACCATAGATGGTGGAACTTAGGAACAGAGATTTCATTTCTCACAGTTTTGAAGACTGCCAAGTGCAAGCACGAGACCCCACGAGTTTGGTGTCAGACCTTCTGGTTGCTACATGGTCTCCCACTGCTTCCTCACATGGTAGAAGGGGCAAAGGACTCTTTGGGGTGCCTCTTAGAAGGGCTCTACATGTGTGATCTAGTCACTTCCCAAACGCCCCATCTTTTTCAACATCATCTCATGGGGATGGGGAGGTTTCAATGTGTGATTCTGGGGAAGACATAAGCAACAGCCATGTCCGTGAGTAAGTCTATATCAGTCTATACTTTATGCCAACAGGGTAGTGTAGACAGATGAAAACACAGGGCCTTTGTTAACATCAGAGAGCTCTAAGTTAACCAGTCCCTTTTACCCTAGGAGAGAAAATGCTTTCTTTTGTGTGCTCGGTACTTGGTACGTATATGTGTATGTGCCAATGCGGCCTGTAGTGGGGTGTACTCCCCTGAAGTGGACAGAGCAGAAAGATGGGTGTCTGGCTCTGTTGCTCTGCTACCTGCTCTTCTATGAGCCAGAGTCTGTTACTGGTTCCAGAGCTTACTGTTTTTTTTTTTTTTTTTTCATGAACTCCAACAAATCTCTGGTCTCTGCTCCACTAAGAAACATTGGTTACAGATGCACATAGCCACGCCCAGCTGTTTATGTGGGTCCTGGGATTGAACTTCAGCTGTCTCTCAGGCCTCCTCAAACCCTCATGCTTGTGCACAGGAACTGTTCTTACTGGCTGAGCCATCTTTCCAGCCCCTGAAATAACCTTCTCACTTGTCAAAGTCAGCTGAGACGTAAGGATTTCTGTTACCTGCAGTTCAAAGCATCCAACCTATTCGGCCACCAATGCCGTGGGCTCGATAGCTTCGTGCGCCAGAGGAGCGTCTCAGTTCTACGGTTTTGTGCCTGAGAGTAAGGAGTGGAACGCTGCAGCCCGGGATGATGGTCAGCCTTAGTTTCTCATATCATACTGGGAAAACGTTCAGTGAACTGGGTCATGAGCTGCTGGAGACGCAGCATTCTCTCAGTCCTTTAAACTGAAGCACTCTCAGAATGGCCAAAGAAACAGGATTCCGGGGTGGGGGGGGGGGAGAGGAGAGACAGATGACAATGCTCTTGGAGCTTTTCTCTGTGATTAGATGCAGTGAAGGTAATAAAAACCACCCAAAAGCAACTGTAAAAGGAGGCCTTAGGAAGTGCATCCAAGAGAGTGAAAGGAAAGAGAACAGGAAGAGCCCATGGGAAGAAAATCTTCCAGACCAAATGACGATCCAAAAATAATGAGACCAAAGTTCAAAGAAGTAATTTAAACCAAATAAGGCAGGCAAGGCCTAGCCAGCGAGGGGTGGGCTCACTCTGCAGGGAGCAGGCAAGCAGTGGGCAGCAGGAGGGTTCAGTTTAGGACAGCCTAAGGGTCAGAGACAAGGGAGAAATGCTGCTGGGGCTGGCCATCCAGGTCAGTGAGGAGGGAGGACTAGGTGACATCTTCTCGTCGCCCCTGCCCCCCAGATGCCGGGGCATTGCTTTCACCTTTACCATGACCAGAGCTGCTCTGGTGTGCAGAGCACGTCTCCTCTGAGAGGCTCGCTACTGCTGCTGCTTCTGCTGCAACAAGAGCCCATAGTACCAGGCAAATGAAGGAAGCCTTATGTGCTTACAGCCTTCCTTCTATTTAGGACTTGGGTGCTCATTTATATTTTATTGCAGCAAAGAGTTACAGGGCCATCCAGCAAGCTTGGGATGATGGATGTACTAAGCTTATTAAGGCCTGCTTAATTTGTGGATTCAGGCCCTTGGTGATACTAAAGTCCAGGCAATTGCCCATGGTTTAGAGTCAGAACACACATCTGGCTCATTTGTGTATTCTACATGTGGGTATGTGTGCGCATTTATACATTAAGAACCTTGCTATTTATTTTTCTGCTTACTCCTTACACTATTCCGAACTTCAGCTCTCTGCCTTTTGCCACAGCTTTTGAACTACAGTAGTGACTAGTGACACACACATACTCCCTATTTCTCTCTCTCTCTCTCTCTCTCTACACACACACACACACACACACACACACATTTTTCCAGGAATTGAGCATTTATGGAGGTATTGAAACATGAGAATGCATATCCCTATATAAAGATCATAGAAAACCCTCTTTTGTGTGTTCTTCCTTCAATTGTGATATTTATTTTTTTAAATTGAATTGCTAACTGATTGACTCACTGGGCCTTCAGATACAGAAACAGAAAATGTGGCTGATGTGGCTTAAAGTCTTGTCCTGTGACTGATCTAATACGAACCCAACAGCACTGGCTAGTGGAACAGCATTTGCAGTGAATACTATCTCAGCCTCTTCTAGCTGTGTAACGTTTTAGCTTAAGAAACTCTGAATTATTTAGAAGTTTCTTCCTTTTCTTGCTCTTCCCAAGATGGTACCGAGGTTAAGCGACAGAAGACACTTCATGATGGAAAGTAACAAGGAGGGACTCTGAGCCAATGTGGTAATTCATGGATTCCCGTTAGTCACCCCTGGGTGGATGTCTGGTCTAGTCCCAGAGCTAGAGACTTCTACTCTCCACTGCTTCTTCTTCATCTTGCCAGTGCATCCTGGGCCTTTCTCTGGAGCACTCCTTGGCCCAGTGTTCATATCTAACATAAGGAGAAGCCCAGGCAGTGCTGTTCAAGGCCTCCCTGCCAGTCATGCCCTTCCTCTCCTGCTGAGCATGCTGCTCAGTCTGCTCATGTTGACACAGGCTTTGCATGGTGTCTTCCAAGAGGCTCACAGTGTCCTCCACTTGTGACTAGGAAGAGAGCTGTTCATGACCTCTCACACAACTTCCTAACTCCTTGTATATCTACCCAGAATTTTCACCTTGCCACTTTTGGTTTCTGAGTTCCTTCAGAAGAGAGGAAAACAGGTCAGGTACATCTGCTCTCTTCGCTCTACTACAATCTCCTTCCACCTGGGACACATAGGTGATCTGCCTTTCATTCTGATCTGCAGGTGGAACATACTGTATAAGACACTTCTACCTGCTTTCCACCGAGATAGGATTTGTCCTTCCTGAAGCAGAAAGACATAGAGACTGCAAGAGTGAGAACTTGTTTTCAGTTGGCTGATAAGACTTTTGAACTATTTTTAAAAATATCATAGTTATATTAGCACAGGGTTGGCTGGGAACCCTGTATAGAAAGTGAGGTTTATAAAGGCTGCATTCTTGTTGAAAAGGAAAGGGAATGAGGAGGAGTCTTGACTGCACAGGAGTCACATTACCGAGGTTTCTTCATGTATCTTTTCTTGCTCACATGTAGGAGTCTTGACAGCTCCTGCTTTCTTTAAAATAGCACACACTGGGTTGCAGAGATGGCTCAGTGATTAAAGGCACTTGCTTTCAAACACTGATGGCCCAAGTTCAATTCCCCAGTACCCATGTAAAAATAGATGCACAGAGTGGTGCATATGTCTGGAGTTCATTGACAGCGGCAGAAGACCTTGGTGTGCCCATACCTACTCTCTCTGTCTGCGTTTTTCTCTCTTTCTCAAACAAAGACATAAGTACATAATATTTTAAAAATAAAAGAGCACACACATCTCCACCCCTGTCTGCCCCTCTCCATCCAAGAGTACCTTCCTGGGTGGAAGGGTACTGTGGTTCCCTCACCAGCTGCCAACTGAGCAAGGTGGCATAGTGAAGAAGATGGTCCCATGAAAGGAATATCCTTTCATTTTTGTTAATTCAGAAAAATAAAGAGGTTAGTATAATGAACATACGAATATATCCCACTTAGATGTGAAATGTTTGATTTTTGTCACTTAAGTCTCAAATAGTATGTGTGGATGTCTTTCTATGTGTGAATGTGTGCATGTAATCACAATTAAAGTTAAAAGCACTATTTTGTTCCTCTTCTGCCTCCTGATATCTTCCCTTTCTCCTCAGAATCAATCACTACTAAGAATTTGTTTTTGTTTTTTTTTTTTCATCCAAGCCCATATTTTTATTAACTTATTACAGATTTCTGTGTCAGATAAAATAGAACATTGCTTTGTATTTTAAAAATTTCCGTCAATGATATATTTGCATGAATTCTCTTGCAGGTTTTTTCCCAATCAACAATGTTTCTGAGATTTCTTCTTTTGATTCATATAGACCCAATTCATTCATTTTAAACTGCTTTCCAATATTGTATTCAGTTTTTGAACATATCATGCCTCTTAATTTCTCACTGAAAAGAAATTCGGGGTTTCCCCCCAATGTTTTTCAGGTACACTATTATTTTTAAAGCATTTTAAACATTATTTAATCATTTTTTGAAAGAGCGTGAGAGAAAGAGGCAAACAGAGAGAGACAGAATGGCACTACCAGGCCTCTGGCCACTGCAAATGCACTCCAAGTGCATGTGCCACCTTGTGCATCTGGCTTTAGATGGGTACTGGGGAATCGAACCTGGGCCCTTAGGTTTTGCAAGCAAGTGTCTTAACTACTGAGCCATGTCTCCAGCCCTGGTACATGATTGTTAGTATTAGGGAATGTTAACTCAACCTAGCGTTGTCATTTTCGTGTCACTGACACTAAACACCTGACAGAAACACCTTCTAAGAACCAGAGTTGATTTTGGTCCATGGTTTCAGAAAGATTTCAGTCCACGATGGTAGGGAAGGCAGTATGGGGTGTCTCTGTCGGTGCTGGTGGGAACATGAACATGCTTGTATGTGACAGTGGAGGCATGGGGTAGAACCTCCTCCAATCATGGAGGAGTAGGAACCTTCAAAGACTTGCCCCTGGTGATCTACCTTCACCAGCTAGATCTCACTCCCTAAAGACCCCATAATCTTCAAAATAGCACACCACAGAGAGAGCAGAGGGTTCAAAATATGAACCAGAGCATTGGGGATGGGTGACATTTCAGATTCAAACAATGACATGATCTAATACTTTAATTTCAGGCCTGTTACCTGTAAAGCAATCTAATCTCCCCATTGCCTGAATAACTGGCCACCATATATCCTCACGCGATTAAAGATTGCATGTCCCTGGGCTTGTCTTTGACTCAGTTTCCTTACCTGGAAAATAGGGTCATACTAGCTTCTATCTCTTTAGACTGCCTTAAAGGATTATAGGTTCTTGTTGTGGAACACTTGACTCAGTGCCAAACAGATAGCAAGCTCTTTGGGGTAAGAATATGCAGGAAGTAATGTCCAGAATAGGTTCCTGATTCCCTGGCAAATTTCATGTGAGAGAGACTTACTGCACTATCTCTATTTGTAAGAGCCTGTCTCCGTGAGTTTATGATCTGTGAAGACACAAGTTCAGTGTGGGCTTCTAGGGACACAGGCCGTATACAGAGGCAGTGCCTAGAGTATTGTGAAGCGATCAGCCTTCAATGTTGTCAGGGCTCATAAGTCCTGTTAGCCAACAGGGCCTCTGGGTGTTCACAGTGCACCTCTGAAGGGCTTGCTGGCGCCTGCCACAGTTCCATGCCTGCAGAACCATAGCTATAGGTCTATTCTTGCACAAGCTTGGCCAATCAGAGCTCTGTTTCTATGCTGCCTGTCTCTGACTATGTTCCCAGCCAGCATACTGTCGGCAGGCATGTCTCTGCTGTCACTGTTTGGATTGATTTGTTTAAAGCACTCCGTGCTTGCTTTCCTTCTTCTTGTTTTTTTCCCCTTTTTCCCTCACTCCCCCTCCCCCACCAAGGCCCTACGCACAATCACAAGAAGGAATCAGAATTTCTAACAAAGAAACCTTGGCTCGTGCCAGAAAATGATCTCTCAAAATTCCCTTATGCAACACTGAGAAAATCTGCCCTGTGTGATACTAGGGGGGTACCAATTAAAGGTGGTGCCTTATTTTAACTTTTCATTCTTTGCTGCTTTTGGGAGCAGAGAAGCCGACAGGAGGGGAACAATGAATCTGCAGCCTACACTGGACCCACTCACTGTTCCCACCTCTCCCAAGGGCCAGGACCATAATATCTGTTCTGTTCACAGATTGTCAGCAAAATGGGGCCTCTCTGCCTGCCCCCTCCTTTGGCAGAACATCTGGATTCTGTTGGCCAACATCACCCCTCCTGCATACTCTCATAAGGGGCAGGATAAAAGCCAGGCAAACACATACTTGAGAAGGGGGAATGCATGTCACTGAGGTTCGTGACAACTTGTGAGCAGACTGGGAGGGGAGAAACGGAGGAGAGGGACAGTGGAGTGACTAAGCTGGTGGGGAAAATGGAATGAATGAAAGGGAATGTTCCACTGGGGTAGAAAAGCATGACAGGCCAGGCAGTTTAGGATACTAAAGGCCATAGGATGGTGATTTTAGCAATCAGCTTTGACCTGTTTTATAGGATCTCTTGAAATGTTAAAAGTGAAGTGTGAGTATAGATTAAAATACCTGTGTGGCCATGGCGTGTGGACTTCAGTATTGCTGCGCAGTAGTACCTTCCATCACTTCATAAGTACTATGCTTGCTCACCGAATTTATACAGTTCTATAGAGACACACATAACTAAATAAAATTAATGAGCCGCAGTGGTATAGGGCAGGTTGTGGTAAGAAGATGAATTCTATAAAAACTTAGTAAAGCTGGTTCTTAAGCCATTATGCTAAAAAGGAAGAAAAGAAGGAAGGAAGAAAGAAATTAAGCAGACAGCCCAACAACTTCCTTCAGATGGGTTTTCTCTAGAAGCTGACCCTCCTCATCTCCCCCTGAACGTCTCCATCTTGGTCCCCTTGCTAGTTCCAGTGGAGGCAGGTTTGTACACAGTATATGCAACAAGGACCGTGCAAAAGCTTTGAAGCAGGAGGGAAAACATCTGCCAAATTCTGGACTTATTTTTGAAGAACATAGCTTAAAAACACATGGGAAATGCAAGCTGTGGTCTTAAAAAAAAACAGAGTCCGAAATAAGTAAGAGCCAAAAAGTTAGTGATTTTCATATCATAGTTTCAAATTAAGACAGTTCTTTTAGCAATTAGTATCTCAGGTAGTGAAGAACCTTGTTCCTGACATTTGGAATTCCTTAAGAATATAAGAGTCTTTTTAAATTTAAATTCAAGCAAACTTAATATTTTCAATTTTAAAAAGTAAAAAAGTATATGATCTCATTTTTTTATACCGATTTATGTACATCAAGTGAGTAGATGAATGGCTCTTTTCTAAAAGTAGAATGAGTTGTGTTATTGATGAAATACTAGTGTTTCCTGTCTTCTTTTGTGCTTTTCAGTTTTATATAATATTTATGTATTTTTTTCATGTTTGAATAAACATTTTAAACAAACACTATATGCCATTTTTGACAGATAAAATTTTAATAAATTGGCAATGTGTTGATAAGTAATTGAATGTCAACTGTCTTTGCCTGTGAATCTCATAAAATTTCACATATGTTACGTGTGTGTGTGTGTGTGTGTGTGTGTGTGTGTGTGTGTGTGTTGTGAAACTAGCAGTGTCTCCATGCATATGTGTCCAGGAAACAGGTTGTGAAGTTCAAGGGAGAGAAGAACAGATTACAGAGGAAGAATAACAGGTGAGAGGAAAAATGGGGACCAGAAAAATTGTACATGATTCAGCAAAAATGCACTGTAACATGTCCACATTCCTATTTCTTTGGAAGAAAATGGCTCTGGCAGTCCTAGTTTCAGGTATCACTCTAGCCTGTGGGGAAGGAGGGTGAAGGGAATGTACCAGGCTGGTTGGCTCTCATCCCATTGGGCAGGCATGTGGGTGGGTTGTCCATCAAGGAGTAATCAAGGAACAAGATCCTTTCTGGACTGAACGAGGGGAGACCAGAAGTCTGGAAGAACTTCTCAATAGCCAACGCTTCTCAGAAACGCAGCGGAAATCTCCCAGACAAAGCAGACAGGTTGGCATCCCTTTCTTGGGAGTCCACGGAGGGGAAGAAGTGAGGCAGACCCAGACAACATACCAGAGACAGTGGTACAATTTCAGGTATCTGGGGGTCTGCCAGATGTGTTTCCAGAGCAGCTTGTGTAGCAGATCTCAATGGGATGGACTTGGCTGTCAGATCTCATAAGGTTATCTTGGGCTACAGGACCAACTGCCTCTGAGTTCACTTCCTGATACCAGTTTCTAACTGTAGGGCTCTATGCAGCACTGCCTGAGTCGTAAGACCCCTAGAGAATCTAGCTGTATGCTGATTATCATATGTTACCATCCTCTACTTTGCTTCTTTCTCTACTTTGCTGGATGCCATTCTTTACCTATCGATACGCAGACTTGGTGTAGCCAAGGTTCAGATGAAGAGTAGAAGTTTGGTTCTTGGGTCAGTAGCCCCCCTTCTTTGACTTCAGTGCTTTCATAATTTACAACTAAGAAAACAAACATCACACACAAACAAAAGTCAACATAAAACAGAAGGGACACTTCTTGGCTCTGGGATAGGAACAAAGCAGGAAGCTATAGCCACACAAACTTCCATGAACAAAGAGCCATTGCCAAGATCGTTAGGTTGAGCAACTGCAACGCCATACCAGGGTGCCCAAGTGCTGAAATCTCTTGCCCTCTGGTAGGTCAGTTCTTAGCTGTAATATGATTTTTGTAGCTGGAAAATTCCACTGAAGAAATGACTTGCTGTGTTGCACAGCAAGATGTAAGTGAAACAAAGAGAAGCAGTATAGATAGACCTGGTCCTGGTTACTTGACCTCCTCAGGCTTTTTTCTATGGGATCTGCAGTGGCTGAGCTGAGATGAGTGTCTAGTAAATTTTTATGACAAGCAGCCAGATTCACAGACTCCATTATCCTCATCTGCCTTGGTTACACTAACTGTTCTCATCTCGTTAGTCTAACTTTGGGATACAAAGCAGAAAATGCACACTTGGTTGAAGTAATACCAAAGATACAATGTAGAAATCCATGTTCTACTTATATCTGACCTGCTTTCTTCTGACCTTAGTCTCTTCAGGACTATTTTCACTCTTCTTTCCAGCAAATATCAATCTAATTAATCCATGTATCTCACTAGTAATTTAGTGAATGCTCTACTTGACTAGTTTTGCTCCAACCCGAAATCAGTTTGGTGTCAGGATACAAATACAAATAGAACGTCTAAGGGTGGCAGGACCTGCCTATGGCCCAGATAATAGTCATTTGCATACTGTGAAAGTAAAGGTCTGGCCCAATCCCTTGGTCACCGCTCACATGGTTTAACATAGCTGTTCTCTCTTCACTCTGGGTGAACTTGGCCAGGACCAGAAGCTCCAAAGACTTACCCAAATGTCTCCTTGGTACACCTTATTTTAACCTGTACTGTTATACAGAACTGTTTATCTGCTGTCTTGCTTCAAATCATCTAAGCCCCTGACCAAGGAATAAAATTGTAGTTAAATGACACCTCTTCCAATCTTAACTCATTTGATACATAGCTATGCACTGAAACATACTGTGCCTCTAGAAATTCAAGAAAGGTAATGAAAAACAAATGGATAAGGAATTGACTTGTGGGCTTTGGATGAATTGGTATAGAGGTCATTTGTTTGAATCTCAGTGTCCCAAACTCAATGATCTACTAACCTATGAAGCTAAGTGAAGTGACATATATAGAGGGCATGATTGCTCATAATTACCATGTCAGTGCTGGTCAAACTGACTCTTCCTGCTTTGTTTGGCCTTACTAACTCTTTCTTCTGTATTTATCAGCATAGAAATAGGGACCTTAAAGGAAGGATGTCAGACACGGGTGAGGTATAAAGCAGAGGAAGCATCCTTCTTTTCTACTACACTGCCCCACAGCAAGGTGCATAGAAACTATGGTCATCTCTGTGTGACAAATGTGAACTTGGCTTGGCCTGGTACTCTAGAAAAAAGCAGAATATGAAATGACATTTTGTCTGGTTTGTCAGATGGATTCAGGGTAAAATTAATTTTCCAACCAAATGTTAGAGTCCGGTTAACTATTTCAGGAAGGACTAGACAAGAGGTAACGTGATGTATTGGATCTTTCTTCCCTGCCACTCCACCGTATCTATGCTTGGTGTGAGGAAGCCCTGCCAAGATAGACAAGATACTGAGCTGAAATCGAGGAGATGGTCCCAGGCAGAACAAACCCTTTGATGGATAAAGATTAGATGCTGAAGAAGGTCTACCCAGCTCTTGGCAGTCTGCAGGTCTGAGACCTGGACTTCACAATCATTTCCCATACCTCCTCAGGAGCTGGCTAGGCAGACACTCATAATCCAAAGGATATTGAACACCATCCAACCCATCTTGGAACCCACAGTGGAAAACTGTAGAATAGTCCTGACTTTTTCACAGCAATGCATACTTGGGTGCTTTTTCTTTTCTTTTTTTTTTCTTTTTTGCATTCTTTGTAAAACTTCTAATTTTGAGAAGAAAGGGGAGGTACAGGTCGCATTAAAATGCCTACTCATTTCTAAAATGCTTTGGAGAAGCCAGATTTTGGGACAGAACAAGGGCAAACAGCACCCAGAGAGAAGAAACAAGGATCAGGATGTTTGGTCTCATATCCTGTCAACTAAACACTTGAGTAATTTGTGCTATTTTTTTTTTTTTTTGTGTGTGTGTGTGTGTATGTGTATGACCCTTTTGGCTTTAGGAATCTTGAATGCATTCATGAGATATACATTGTGCTCTTATTTAATACCAAATACAAGGAAAGTGATCAAGACAAGATTTATATACTTAAACAATGTTAAAATAGGATGAATTTGTTGAAAAACCTTGACACATAATTCCTTAAAAAATAGCATAGACCCTCTCCGCCCCCCACCACACACACACACACACACACACACACACACACACACACACACCAATGCCAAATTCTCAAAGTGTGGCACTTACTCTCCTCTGAATTGGCTAGTTGTTCTCTACTTGCCACTTGGAACAGAACATCAGAAAATGACTGGAAACCCACTGATACTAGCTAACCTCAATATATCTTATGTAAATGAGGAACAGAGCTCACAGAAGACAGCATCTGAAGTAGCTCCAGAGTGGTCTTCCAGAGTCTTCTGTCTCCCCTTCCAACGGGTTACCAGTCCCAAGATGATCTGATCTTTACAAAGCAAACTTCCATCTTAATCTCACAGAATAGCTCCTCCAAGGCTCTACAGTACTAACAATCAAGAGAGAACTCAAGGCCTTTCTGGCTCCAGCCTTATCTTCCCTCCTGCACATTCCCATCCTATGGTGAAAACGAAATCTTAGAGTCTCTCTGAGTATGAAGCCAGGGGAAAGAGAAGAGCTTGGATCTGTACTGTCCACACACTGGAGTTGCATCTGGCCTCATATTGTGTATGAAGCAATAGTTTGTCTTCCAGTCACTTCTCTGCGTTCCTTTCATGTTGTCGCCCCACCCCGTTGTCCTACTGAGAAGAGAGAAGTGTAAGTGCATACCCGATGACATCCTGACCCTTCTGGTAAGAAACCATTCTTCAAGAGCTCTTGAGACCCTCTGCTCTCTACAATACAGACCAACCTGAATAAGAATTTGAAATTATCTATATTCTCATCAGTCCCAACTAACCTTTTTATGGGTATGGAAAACCAGGATTTCTGCAAATTAATGGTGCCCTCGGGCCTCCCAGGCCAGTGCACTTTCCATCACTACCTGCTTCCTAATTGCATGTGGATTTTCCTATTCTCCAGAGCCAGGGGTCATCAACATTTGGCTTCAGACATGTTGCTAAGTCCTCAATAAAGGAAAGAGAGATAGCACTCAAGTTCTGTCATTCTTTTTTAAAAAATTATTTGAGAGAGAGAGAGAGAGAGAGAGAGAGGCACAGACAAAGAGAGAGAGAGAGAGAGAATGAGCATGCCAGGGTCTTTGGCCACTACAAACGAACTCCAGACACATGTGCCACCTTCTGCATCTGGTTTATGTGGTCCTGGGGAATTTAACTTGGGTCCTTTGGCTTTGCAGTCAAGTGCCTTAACCACTAAGCAGTCTCTCAAGCCCAAGGTATGTCATTTTTAAACCCAGATAGAATGCTTGTAGTAAATTCTGGCTCTAGGCTTCTTGAGTTCTATTTGACCTTCTCTTTGTAACTATGGATGGGAGTGTGGAGCTATCACATATATCCCACCCAACCAAGTTCCTGTACAGAAACAAGACTTTCCTAGGTTTGGGTTAGCAGGGCTGTTTTGGATCTGGAGAGAGTGGAGCTGGAGTGACTTCATGGAGGGCTATTCAAGGATCCTTTTCTTAATTGGAATCATTGTCATCTTACCTCCAACCCTTAGAAATCCTCTGATAAAAGATTGGACGATATATTAGATTAGGATCCCTTAGGTTCATTTCTGGGCTTGGTTCTGGTCCTGTGACTTGTAACCTTATCTATATCCATTTGATTAGGAAACAGTGTGATCATTGAGCTATTACTGCTTAATACTACACTAAGTATGGAGTATTCAGTGTGGAACAATATGGTCCCATCTTCATGGATCTTAGTTTGTACTAGTAAAAGCAATAATTGCCGTACAAGTATTATAATGATGATTATTATGACAATAGCAATGATGTTATAAAGAAAACAACAGCTAGACAAAGCAGTAGAGAGAATCAGACAAGAAGATGTGTTCATGTGTGAAGAATGTTACCTGGCTCTAAAATGGGTTTCCCAAGAATTCTTTAACCCTCCCATTGAAAAAATGGAGTTTAATTTGCATCCCTTGGAATATGAACTGCATCTTGTGGCTTCTAAGAGCTAAAATGAAGTGGAGGTCATGTATAGCTTTAGAGTAGGAGATAAAGTTATCCTCTTTTATTTTCCTGGATTGTTTGTTCTAGGAGAAGTTAGCCATCATGCTGTAAGGATACACACATGGTTTATATAGAGAATCATGTGGTCAAGCACAGAGACCTAATGCCAACCCCATGGAATGCAGCCAACCAGGAAACATGCCCAGACCCATCTTCAGATGCCTTCATCCCCTGCCAACATCCTGACCTGACTGCAGCAGAACGAGAATCTGGACCACACCACCCAGGTAAGCTGATGCCAAATCCCTGAGCCGGAAAAACTGTGATACAATTCATATTTTTTAAAAGTCACACCATCTCAGGATAATTTGTTAAACAGTAGTGGATAACATGTATGTGTTGAGGGACTAGACCAGTTAGATTTTTTTTTTTCATAGCTATGAAAAAAATGCCTGACAGAAGAAACTTAAGAGAGGAAAGGTCTATTCTGGCTCACGATTTCTAATGATACAGTCTACCATGCCAGGGAAGGCATGGAGGAAGAGCTCCATGGGGGCAGGACCATGCCACAGAGCTCCTCACATGGTGGTAAACCAGGAAGCAGAAAGAGCTGCTGGAACAAGAAGGCTTTCCCCTTGTGACACCTTCTTTCCAGCTAGGCTATACTTCCCCAAAGTTCTATGAGTCCCCTCCCCCTCAAAAAATAGTACCACATGAGCTCATGAGGAAACTTTTCCCACTCAAATCATAACAGGGAAGCTCTGTGTTGGAAGAGTGGACAGAAACCAAAATGAAAAGAGGAAATGTGCTAAGTTAATACATGTATGAAGAATCCCTGAGATGGTGGGAAGAGAATTGACAAAGTACTTTGGCTAAAACACACTTGGATTTTTCAAGGAATTCCAAGACCTAGCAGTGGACAAGACTGAACCATTCTTTCAGTGGAGAGATGGAACTGCATCCTCTGGGAACCTCATTAAATTGACCTTTGTTTTCATGGAATTGTTATTGTCTGTTATTTTATGACTCTGTAGAGGAGTATTCAACTGATAATTCAAAAGATCTTTCCTAAAGAAATATAATGCATATTATTCAGAAAGATATAACTGAATTCTGCCCTGTAAAAAAAAAATGGCTCCAAACAATACATTTTAAGTGGCTTTGTTAACATGTAATTCTCATGTATATAATTCACTCAGAGTCTACAATTATCTTTCAGACTGTTCATAGGATTGTGAAAATAGCAACAATCTAAGTTCAGTCTATTTTTATTCCCCCCAAGCAAAGGAACCCCATTACTATCATCTCCCTTATCAATAAATCTTTGGTAACCACTAATTTGTCCCTATAGATTTTTATATTCTGAGAAGTTCATACAGATATAATTGTATGATATATATTCCTTTTGGGACTGGTTACTTATTTTATTTATTTATTTGAGAAAGAGATGCAGAAATAGGCAGAAAGAGAGAGAGAGAGAGAGAGAGAGAGAGATTGAGAATGGGTGTGCCAGGGCCTCTAGCCACTGAAAACAGACTCCGGATGTGTGCACCCCCTTGTGTATCTGGCTTACATGGTACTGGGGAATTGAACCTTGGTCCTTTAGCTCTGCAGGCAAGTGCCTTCACGGCTAAGCCATCTCTCCATCCTGGGACTCGTTACTTTTACTTAGCATGATGTTTTCAAAGTTCATCTATGTTGTACCATTTATATTGAATTATTTATTCTATGTATCATTCAAATGTATCATATACATTTTGGCTATTAACTGATGGATATTTTGACGATTTGTACGTTTTGTATATTATATGTACTGCTGCTATGAACATTTATGTACAAGTTTTGTGGTATGCTTTAGCTTCTGTTTAAAGGAATGTAATTGCTATTTCATATGGGAGATTCATGTTTCATATGAACTTATATTGAGGAAATTAATTTTTTTTCCCAAAGTGGCCTCACCATTTTACATCCCCTCTGTATGACAATTCTAATTCTGTGTATCTTTTATTGTGATTTGAAGGGGAAATGCCTCCCATAGGTTCATGTATTTGAATATACTTGGCACCAGGCTGGTGGTGGCATTGGAGAAGGTTGTGAAAGCTTTTGGAGTTGGAGCTTTGCTGGGGGGGGTTGTTGATCATTGGAGGTGGACCTTGAGGCTTTTTAACCTAATCCCACTTCCTGTTTGTCTCGCTTGTGGCTGAAATGCCATGAGCAAGCCTCCTGATCCTGCTGCCATGCTCTCCCACCACGATGGACACTGCAAACCAGAGTAAGCCCCTTCCTCCCTTAGCTTGATGGAGTAGGGGTTTGGCCAGAGAAATGAGAAGCGTAACAAATACACCATAAATATTTGCTATTATCTGTCATTAAGGATAGATCTTGATTTGCATTCTCATAATGACTCATTATGTTGAGCATTCTTGCATTGGCCATTTTCACATCTTCATTGGAGCAGTGTATACTTAAATTCTTTGACAATTCAGTATGTTTTCTTTATTATTGAGTTTTAAGAATTCTTTATACATCCTGGGTAGGAGTCCCTGGTCAAATCTATAATCTGCAGTTATTGTTCACCCACTGTGAGGCTTGTCTTTTCACTATCTGATGGTATTATTTCAGAACAAGAGTTTCCAATTTTACCCAATTTATATGTTTTTCTTTTGTTGCTTATGCTTTCAAAGAAAGCATAAAAAGAAATCATCAAAGAAACTGTTGCTCAACACAAAGCCATGAAAACTTCCTGTTTTCTTCTGAGAGTCTTGGTGTATTAGTGCTTACATTTAGGTCTAAGTTTAGAAATATTTGTGTGCAGAACATGGACTCATTGAGAAGACAGAGACCAGTGGGAATGAGGCAGGAAGTCATGTGAAAAGAGTAGGGGACGGGGATCAATAAAAACAAAGTATGTATGAAGATGCCATAATGAAACATTGCTTTATATGCTAATATTTTAAAAACTAATAAAAAAGGAAAATGCTATGTTCATGGGTTGGTAAATGTTCGAATTTATTCTTATGCATGTATATACCTAGCTGTCTCTTAACTGAGAAGGATTTTCATTCCCTATTGGATTGGCTCTGTGACCTTGTTGAACATGAATTGTTCAGAAATGCATGGGTTTATTATTGGAATCTTCATTCCACTTTATTGTTCTATATGTCTGTATTATAATTTCTTGGCTACTCTATAGTACTCTTTCAAACTGAGGCATAAGAGTCCTCCAAATTCTTCTGTGTTCAAGACTGTTTCAGCTTTTCTGGGTCTCTTGTGTTTCTTCAAGAATTAAAGGTCAGCAGGTGCTGCAGTAGACTTAGCTTTTGATCTGTCGATCAAGATAAGGGACAGAAGAGTCAGTCAGCTGATCCATGTGCATGGGTGCTCATTCTGTTGCTTTGATCTTAAATTTCTCTCAGTGATGTATTATAATTTTTGTGTATGTTTTATATATCTTTATTATATACCACTGTATCTTATTTTTAGTCTTTGTTCCTTTTAATGCTATTTCAAGCTACATTGACATCTTAATTTTATTTTCAAAATTTATGCTCATAATTTTTTTGTATTTAAGTCTTATATCCTGCAACCTTGGTGAACTCATATTCCAGATATCAATTTTAATTTTTTTAAAATTTATTTATTTGAAAACACAGAGAGACAAACACAGAGAGAGACAGAGACAGAGAGAGAATGGACACGTGCCACTGCAAGTGAACTCCAGATGCATGTACCTCTTTTGTGCATCTGGCTTTACATGGATACTAGGGAATTGAACCTGGGTTGTTAGGTTTTGCAAGCAAATGCCTTAACCACTGATCCATCTCTTCAGCCCCCAGATATAGATATTTTTTAGAGGATTTCTTGGGAGGTTTTATATACAAAATGATGCCACTTGCAAATAGAGTTGCTTTCAATAGAGAATTCTGGAGGAATAGGCCTTATATTCTGAAGAAGGCAGTTTTGCTCAAAAAGATGTATAGAAATCATGCATGATTAGAAGGTAGAGGAAGGTCATTAGATCCTGGAGAGAAGAAGGGGAGGGGGGTGGTGGAGAAAGCTGAGGGTGAACCAGCAGATTTGCCTTTTCATCTACATAAGGGTGAGGACAGGGTGTTGCATGTCCAAGGTGATGGAGAGGCAACATCAAAGAGTAGCCCACAGGTCAGGGGAGACAAGCGGTGACTTACATACAAGTGACAGCAAGTCTTCCAAAAATTAGAGATTGGAACTTGAGGAGGAAGTGAAATGCTGAACACTAGCAGGTGCAGGGCATAAGTGGATGATGATATTTGGAGTTGACATGGACAAAAGGCCAGAGGAAAAGCATGGCCTTGAAGCAGAGAAAAACTCCCTTGAATGAAGTTTGTCTTGCACAAGTTAGAAAGCATCTCACCTTGCCTGCATCTTAGGGTGTTTACACAGGGGAAAACCAATCAAATCAATCAAATCCAATCATTTTTATTCAGTTGTCTCTTTGTATTTTATTCTGCTCCTGGCTTGATCTACATCTTTTTTTAAATTGTTGTTTTTATCTGTATCTTAGGGCATTTATGGAGATAAAAAAAATATCTTGCAGGGCTGGAGGATAGCTCATTTGGTAAAGTGATTGTCTTACAAGCTTGAGGACCCAAGTTTGAGCCCCAGAACCCATGTCAAATTGCTGGTCATAATGGCATGTGCTGCTGATCTTAGTGCTTGGGAGGTGGAGAGAGACAGGTTCCTGGGATTTGCTAGCCAGAAAGTCTATCCGAATTGGTGAACTCTAGGCCAGTGACAGGCCCTGTCTCAAGAAACAGTGTATGATATTCATGAGGAATGCTAACAAGGTGATCCTCTGGCCTGCACATACATACCCAACACAAACTAGCACCCACCCATGAACATGCACACACATTTTCTGGTACTCAGAATCCTCCCTGGCAAATTTCTGCCAGTTGTGTAAGTTAAGTTCTTGGTGTTCATGCTGACTCTTACTTTCTTTGTCTTTTCCTCAGTAGTCTTGAACCTGGATCTGTCAGGTTTCATCCAGAGTGCTGGGAAGTACTGCAACCTCCACACAACCTCACAGGAAGTCAGCTAGCAGAAACAGGTGGGTCTCCCGGGGAAGGAGTCTCAGAAAATGACCTGACCATACCACCCTGAATGATTAAGGTAATGGGAACCTGCTCTGTATTCTTAAGGCTTTGGAGAGGCTCTAGTTAATCAGCCATGGCCTTGGTTAGTATAGGGAGCTATACTGTGTTTCTTCTAACATTCTCTATTTTCAATTAACTTTGGAAGTCTCCAGGAAAAGCATTTTGTGCAAACATAAGGGTAGAATTAAGATAAATGCATTCTATTTCCTTAGGAAATTTTCCATGATGAATGAACAGCTCTCTAACCCTTAGTCATCAAGTTCAATCGCTGACTCGTTAAGGAAGATGCACTTTCCCAGAGCTGAGGGGGGGGGGGGGTTGGGGGTGGTGATAAAAGACCTTAGAGCTTGAGAGAGAAAATATTTTTATGGACGAAGATAATCTATGGTCAGTGCCAATCTCTCTGAAGAGGTCTCTGGCCTTGGTGGTTTTAGACTGATGCGATTGCTTTGGGGACTTCCCCGGGGCATGCAGATCTCACCTTATCACTCACAGCTATAACTGAATGGGGCCAAGAACACTTTCTTTTCTTAAATTTAATTTTTATTATAATTACCACCACATATTAATTTGTACTATTGGGATTTGTGGTGGTAATTCTTTTTTTAAATATTTTTATTTTTATTTATTTATTTGAGAGCGGGAAGAAGGGAGAGAGTGAGAGAGAGAGAAAGAATGGGCGTGCCAGGGCTTCCAGCCACTGCAAATGAAGTCCACATGCATGCGCCCCATTGCGCATCTGTCTTATGTGGGTCCTGGGGAATTGAACCGAGGTCCTTTGTCTTTGCAGGCAAGTGCCTTAAACTCAAGCCATCTCTCCAACCCCAAGGCGGTAATTCTATTCACACATACATCACGACTGATTATGTCCCTCTACCGTTTCTCTACTCTCTCCTCTTATCTCCTCTGTATCCCTAGAACTATTTCCACTCCCTCTTCTACGTTCAATTGCCTTTTACTTTCCATTGGCTTTTAGTTTTTTCATATGAGAGTAAACATGTGATACTTGTCTTTCTGTGTGAGCACACTTTCAACAGAGGGTTCCACACTCATCCCAGATGGACATGATACTTCTACGTGTGGATAGAAGGTAGTCTGTTTGTGCTGGTCCTTGCTCTTTGCTCAAGAGTGAGAAAACATCTAGGCAATGTAGTTCACAGGCTTCATGGAAGAATGGTTTGGTGGTTCGGTGCATCTGGGTCCTACCCCTAGCTGTGACACTGAAGAAAGCTCAGAGGCTATAAAGAAAGGGTGTGCCTGGTTTCCCTGGATAACTCCACTATCACATTTCCCAAGGTCCTTTTGAGTTCTACTATTTTGTGTGAGTATTACGTGCATGGACACTTGAATGTCCTTACGTGTTTTCTTGGTTTGCCCATGTCCCCTTCCTGTGCCATTTCTTCCATAGCATCATTTAAAAGGGCCTTTGTCTAGCCAACAGGAAGCCACTAATTTGTAGAGTAAGAAAATACTACCTTGGGGATTATACTCAGGTTTATTTTAATTTTAAAATCAAATATGAATTGAAGGATCCACAATATAAGGCATCTGGTATCTGGGAAAGCCATGTTCAGTGCACACATGAGTACATAATCTTGCACAACAGGAAAGTACATGGTCTAGAGGAACAGTGATGATGTCCACCTCAGAACTTTGCTTACCACAGGCTCAGGCAGAGTGGCCCGCAGTGAAGCATTTAGAGTAGAGCTATGACGTCCTTTGAAACTTTGTCTAGACATTCTGGACATTTGGTCATCACTCTAATGGGTGAACCTTGATTTGGGTGACACTGCCACCAAGCAGTGGGTGGAATCCAGGACCTGTGTCATTCACATAACTAACATAAAAATTAGAAGAGGGGGAAGAAAAAAGAAAAAGAGGAGAATGGCTCTGCTCAAGCACACTAGCTTTCCACAAATATGTCCCAAGTTTAGTCTCTGTTTCATCTTTAAAAATAAACACTGGCCTGTCCCCTTGGTGTCTTTTTCAAAATTGTTAAGTCCTGTTAATCATCTCTGAATATAACTGAAGTCTGAGCACCAGATTTGTTTAACTTATTCTTTTCCACTCACATAGCACCCTTTCTTACAGGCCAATTTCTTAGAAACTTATATACTTCCCTGAAAATTTTGGCTGTATTTACACAAAAAAATAATCTCTCAAAAATGTTCAAATATTTGGCAATGGTAACACAGAGGGAGTCCAGTGATGGGCAAAGCAGAGGAGGCATGACTAAACTTTATTAGAACTCAGAGTTTTCAACTAACCCATCCAGGGAAGCAAAGAGGAGGATGAGCATTTTGTCTTCTCCAACCATCTTTTTTTTTCTCATTATTTTGTGTCCCTTCGTTCATTAAGAGCATGGCATTAATAAGAACTGACAGGTGGACATTACCAAAATGCCATGGGCTTAGTCAGTATCTCTAGGTCCTCAGAGGTTCATCTGAAGTGCCAAATAGGCTGGTATAAAGCCTTCTACTTTAGACTCTCACTTGCTCTCTCACAGTGTGAAGCAAGCAGTGAGGTCAGCGGGTTGAGCTGGTGAGGAGTGATGGGAACTAGAGATTACTGGTAGAGGATCTGAGAGGTATCCTACCTGCTAACCGCTCCTTTAAATCATGCAATTACCTGTTAAGACATAAGGCTTTAGACCCATTACTTTTTCATAAATGTGAACTACAGCCTGATAAAAACAACATAAAGGAGGAATTTATTTTGGCCCATCGTCTCAGAGAGTTCAGTCCCTACTTGTTTGGCCTCATGTGTTTTGAGTAGAAGAACAGCGTGGTAGTGGGAATATGTGGTAGAATATAGTTGTCCACAATATGGTGCACCAGAAAGGAGGACAGGGGATAATGAGAGACAGAGACATAGAGAGACAGAGGGAGTCCAATAGGGAGCAGTTAGGGGTGATAAGGACATGCCCCAGTGACTCATTACCTGAAGCTAGGCCCCGCCTCCCAAAGCCTTTAGAAGCTCCCAAAATAATGACACAAGATGGGGACTAGGCACAGCGCTGTAGAACACTTGGGCTGGTGCTGGTTGTGGTGTCTGCTTTATTTTTCAGATCAGTATTGTGAGCTAACTAGCCATTGTGCTATGGGGGTTCTTGCCTTATTTTTCTAATATAGGCATTAGAAGTTATATAGTTTCCCTAAGTGTTACTTTTGTGTAATGCCAAATTTTTCTTTTCTTTCTCTTTCTTTTGATCATTAACTCTTTGTTTTCTTTCTCTTCTTTCTTTTCTTCCTTCCTTCTTTCCCCCCTCCTCTCTTCCCTCCCTCTTTCTTCCTTCCTACTTTTTTTCAAGGTAGGGTCTAACTCTGGCCCAGGCTGACCTGGAACTCACTCAGTAACCCCTAGGTGCCCTCAAACTCATGGCAATGTTCCTACCTTAGCCTCCTGTGTACTGGAATTAAAGGCATGAACCACTACATCAAGCTTCAAATTTCTATTTTCACCTTGTTTAAAACACTTTAGGTTTTTCTAAGTTCTCTGGACTATCAAAATTAGATAATATAATTATTACTATTATGCAAATATACAGAAGAATGGGACAGAGCATAGTAAGACATTGTCTTTCCTTGAGATGAAGTCCTAAGAGAGGGCCTCAGAAAATATGACATTTGGTTGAATATTAGAAATATGAAAAGGAACCCATTAAATGCAAGGTGATCCCAGAGCACTCTTGGCATAAGGACAAGTGCCCTGAAAAAGGAAACGAAGGGAGAAACCTGAATAGAACAAAGGTGAAAGAAAATTTGTTCTGCGCTTGGTCCTCTCAGCATACTGCTTCCAAAATATTACAAAGGACAGGAGAAGCCACAGTAGTTAGAGTCAGAGACCCTCCACGTTTGCATGACTGCAATCAGGGTTGTGGGTCAGACAATCTCTGAGGAAGGCCTGTCATCCTGGGAATTCTATCCTGATTAACTTTTTTTTTTCCTTCCTTCCTTCCTTCTTTCTTTCTTTTTTTTTTTTTTTGAGGTAGGTTTTTGTTCTAGCCCAGGCTGATCTGGAATTCACTATGTCGTCTCAGGGTGGCCTCGAACTCACGGCCATCCTCTTACCTCTGCCTCCTGAGTGCGGGGATTAAAGGCGTGTGCCACCACACCTGGCCTGAATAACTCTTTGAGATAGTGTTCTGTCCTTAGAATATTCTGCTCTGTGTCCTTGTAAATTGTTTTGTGTGGTGCTGGGGTTTGAACCCAGAACCTCACACATGCTAAGCATACACTCTACCACTAAGCTGGGTCCTTAACTGAAATTAAATTCTTTAGCGATGAAAACTTGCCATGAATGATAACTGGATTTTCTTTTTGCTATTTCTTTTTAATATTCCAAAATAACTTCCCAGATTGACCTCAAATAACTGATTCCTATCAAATATTATTTCTTTGCTGTTGCCATCACTTACTTGAATGGGTTTCTCTGATTCTTGGTGAGAGAATTAAACTGATAAATCATGGGCACAATCTGGTGCCATCCATTTTCAACTTTATTCTTTTTCACCACAAAGGATCTGTGATGGAAAATGTTCTTCACTTGCCCACAGCTGGCTCCGGTACCACAGCAAGTGAGTAAACATCTGTTAAAGACAGCTGAAGACGTGCCTTCCTTAAATTGTTTTCTCTGAGAGCTGTCTTGCTGAGGAATTGTTCTCTTTATCTCTGGAAATCTTTTCCTGGACTTCTCCCCATTGGCTCCACTGAGCTTTCATCACCTCTCTCAATTCTGTCCTCAAGTGAATGATTCATATTTCTCTCACATCAGTGTTGGGGAAGTCAAAAGAGGATGCTGTGTACTTTTACCATAGGGAGGACCCAGCATTGGACCCTCACTTCTCCTTCCAGCAGAAGAACCAGGAGAACTTGACATCTCCTTGCAGGGTTGTTTATTCATTGCCCTCAGGATTAGCCAAGATGGTGGCCGGAGTGGTTCAGTGAAATGTCTCACACTGACTGCAGTTCCCAGGATGCAAGCACTTCACGAGAAGTGAATTCTGCCCCTCTTGGGATGGCTCTATTCTTGAAGGCAGGACAATGAATGTGGTTCTCTGCTCATCTTTAAACACTGCTATGAAAGGTCTTGCCCAAGTTTCTTTTACTGGTTGTGTTTCTATTTCCTCAGTTGTCTCAGTCAGGAATTCCTTTCCTGATAGCCAAGAGGAGGAACATTCGCACTGCTCCCTCTACCAATGCATACTGGCTAGTTGGAGGAGGAATAGTATGCTTCACTGGTATCTTTCAACCGGAACAATTGCTTCTTCTGGAAGCAGGAGGAATAGCACCTGGCTTACACTGAACCACATTTATTTTTTTTTTAAACATTTTTTTTGTTCATTTTTATTTATTTATTTGAGAGTGACAGAGAGAAAGAGTCAGATACAGAGAGAGAGAGAATGGGCGCGCCAGGGCTTCCAGCCACTGCAAATGAACTCCAGATGCGTGTGCCCCCTTGTGCATCTGGCTAACGTGGGTCCTGGAGAATTGAGCCTCGAACCGGGGTCCTTAGGCTTCACAGGCAAGAGCTTAACCGCTAAGCCATTTCTCCAGCCCCTGAACCACATTTAATAGGGGTGGACTGACAGTGTTAAATGTTGTCCACAGTTCACACATGGTATTGTTTTTTAGTTTCTTGGTGCTATGTTTTCTCAGATGAGTTGGAGGCTCATAGTTTTGCGTCTTCTCCTCATGGTTAACTCTGTATGGTAAACTCCCTTGAACTGTGGCTCCTAGTATAAAGGTGATGGGGGAAGAATAACTCGGTTTTTTTTTTTCCTGTGTTGTGTAACGGTGTAGGACATATTGCTATTTCCTTGCAGCTACAATGCAGGTAGCTTGGCAGATCAATTATCCAAAGCCATGTGTCTCAAGACTAAGCTTTGAGGTGGTGGAATAGAAGGCCCCATTAACTTTAAGGTGGAAGTCCCACTCTTTAAGTGATATTCTAGAAGCCTTACTTTTAATTTAATTTATGTTTTTTTAATGTTTGTGTGAATGTATATTTGTATGTAGATGTGCACGATGTGTGTCAATGTATATGTATGTGTACATATGTGTGATGTGTGTGTATAGGTGTACTCCCTCCATGGCATGCATGTGGAAGTCAGAGGACAACCCTGGCTCTTTGTCCTATCCTTCCACCTTGCTTTAGTTCAATTTATCTCATGTCTGTGATGATGAAGATGATGATGATGATGATAATGATTTACTTTTGATTGGCACGCAGAGATCCTGGAATCATTCGTTCTGACTTTTTCAAATGACTTTGTTTTTGTTCATCCCCTGTCCCTCCTCCTATACCCAACCCCTCTTCCACCCAAATCCATTACCCCTCAGTATCTTACCACCTTCTGTTCACTGTTTTGTTTCTGTTCTGCCTGTAGAGGTTTTGTCCACATTTGCTCTCCGATATACACATATTTATAGATATTGCAAGCTGGGACCTGCATGTCAGACAGGGGCATGGAGTTCTGGTCGTTCTAAGTTTGAGTCGTATTTTGCTTCATGGGCTTTGTTTCACCTTGTTTTGAGGAAGGGTCTTCTTCATTATTTCATCACTGTGTGAACCAGTCCAGCTGGCCTGTAAGTTCCAGTATTGCCCTGGCTCCACCTCCCGCTGCCACAGGCACTTTGAGATCACAGATGTGTGTGTTATTTTGAGGCTGGTTTATGTTGATGGTCAGGAATTGAACTTGGGCCAGCAAGATTGTAAGCAAGTGCTTTTAAATGCTGAGCCATCTTCCCAGCCCCGAAGCCCTGCTTTTAAGAAAATGATTAGGTATATACTTCACCAGTAAATTGGTTTGTCCTTGTTGAGAATCTTGTACCTTTTATCTTCATGGGACAGGAAGTAAAGGGATAACATTATGGGTTCCTTTTCAGCAACCATTTAAATTTTTATACTAGATATAACCTCTTAAAGTGGACAGGGAATTTTAACTGATGCTAATTATCTCTCAGAAGTCCAGAGATTCTTGATGTATGTGTATATATTTCTTTATACTTTCAGTAGTCATGTCTAAAATTTCTAGACACTCCAGATCCAATAATCCAAAGAAATGGAGACTAAGAGCGTTCCAGCTGCCTCCCCAGGAGTCACAGACCCTTTGTGAAGCTCGCTTTCATCACATTTCTCATATGATATTTGAGTTGGCACCATATATTGAATTCTTTTTTCCTTAATGCTGGAAAATGGAGTTGCCATAATAAGGATATTAAAGTTATTGCTACCTTTATGTGCCTATGAAGTACCCTTTTGGTATTATTTGGAATTGTGCAGATCAAATCTTAGATAATAGTTGGAGGGATGAATGCATTCTGTGAAACATGGACAGAATGGACTAAACCATCAATCATACCCCCGTGCTGGTGAGGCGCTACATTTTCTTTACCTCTGCTTATCACCATTGACACAAGCTACAGATGGAATGGTGATACCAGTTGCATGGAGAAAGCCTTGGATGAGTTTGATTTCCCGCCACACTCTGACAAAGAGCTCACTTTATGTCTTGTGAGAGCAGAATGTATTGGAACAGGGATACTCGGGGTCTGTGTGTCATTTGGGGTATTGCCAGGGAGGCTATGGGGTCTGTTTGGATTTTGTTCCTACTTTATTGCCCTGCCTAATTCTCCCATTTCAAAATGTTGTGGAGTAGGCTGGTGTCATTTGTTTTCATAAATTAATGTCGATTGCAATTTATGGCCAGATGGGCCCTGAAAAATAAGTGCCTTGTGAGCCTCTTGGAAGGCCCTGAGGATAGCAGTGGGTGATGCTTGGGGCGAACTTTTGCACTTCAGTGCCTCGTTCTTGGGTGAGAGTAAATGCTTATGAAAATCTGGTTTTAAAACAGCTGGGCACAAAGGACCCTTCTTAGGATTATTTTTGTCACTGCTCTTTTTAATTCTTGTTGCAACTTGAAAAAATGTAAATGCAGCAAATTCTTCCTCCTAGGAAACCATGAGAATTGGGGAGCAACTTCAGTTTGCTTGAAGATCAGAAATCTAGAGTCTGAATTCCCCCAGAGCAGCTCCACAGCCAAGTCACAAGGTGGGGTGTGTACTGGATCACAGTATATGCAGGCACTGACCCAGTATGTCCATCTCTCTACTGTTACTTCTTCATGGGTCAGTGAAAAGATCTGGGTCAGTGAGAGGCAACAGAAGGAAAAACACTGGAGAATTTGATGATTCTATGATTCTAAGAAAGAATGGTTTGTGGGAAGCTGGAGTCAAAGATCGGCTTGGCAACAGCCAAGAGGAGGCAGCTTGGCTGTTGTGAGCATTCAGAAATCATGTGCAGAGGCCAGACTGCTTCCGCCCACATGGGCACATGTCTTGGGGTGTGTGTGGAGGGCAGGACTATAGAACATACTTTCTGTGAGTCCTTTTGCTCTGTAAATTTGTAATTGCAACCAGCCACATAGCTTCCCAGTTAATTTTCATTCTACGTTAAACAAAATATCTAGACAGAACAAGCTCTAAGTTCCCTTCCAGTTCTAGCATCCTGTTGCGTGACAATCTTCAAATTGGGAAATTACATTGGGACCAGAATATTATTTTATCCTCTTACTCAAGTAGTTAACATTTAACTTCCTCTTAATAAGTACAGGTCTATCTAATGATCTTTAATCATAGAATGCTCTAGCCATATTTTTATAAGCTTTATGATTTAAAAAATAATTTTCCTATATAAAACTCAGTGAGTTAGGTAGTGTAACCTTCATAACTTCTTAACCTTGTAATTGGACTTGGATTTAGAGACACTGCCTCTCCATCATTCAGCAAAGACATGCACCTATTTTTTGAGCATATTCTAGATACAATGTATTTCTCTTAACAATAGAAATAGTGCAGTGAATGGGATGGGTACAGTTGCTTTCTTAGGTTGCTCATATCCTGTAAGCAAAGCAACACTGCATTACAATACAGTGGAATGTGTGTGATGGCAGGGGATGGGAATATCTGGCAGGGGAATCGATTCCACAGTGGAGATCTGCAAAGCAGTTGCTGGTGAAGTGACATTCATTGTGAGAAGAATGAGACTACTTTTGTCAGGTGAAAAGGGGATCAGGGAAGAATGTCACAGGCAGGGCCATAACATAGCCTTTGCATTAAGATGGGATTTCCCCAATATCACAAATATGTGTTAAAAGAAATAATGTAAGAAGGAAGAGAGAGGGTCCATATAAACACCAAATATCTAGTAATTTATTTCTCAATATGTTTACATTTGAAACAAGTGATATTAGCACACCTGTATAATTATAGTTGCCTCAAATGTATGAATTTCAGTTAATTTGATAAAATGCCACATTGATGTGCATACTGGGAAATCAGTAGAGTTCTGAATGCATTCTGTATTCATAACCCGTTCCAGAGGAAGTCATTGACAGATACTCCCTTGAAAGGGGATAATAGGGTCAATACCATGTGACCCTCAATGCCCTGGAGACATCTGTTGGTCCAGTCATAGATATCTAAGTCAAAAACTGTTCTAAGAGGTGACCTTGGTAAGAACACTACCTGTCAGTAGTACACGAGACTGGATACCTAAGATTGCATGAAAGTTAAAGAGACAGAAAGACAAGAAGACCAGTGGATGCGTCTATTCAGAAAGCTCTAGAAACCATGAGTAAGGAGAAGCTCCTTCACGGGTGGGGAGATGAAGGAAACAGGTAAGATGTAGATGTGGTGCAGCAACAGGTGGGCTGTTAGTGCAGAAGCAGCCAGAGAAAGACGTAGATTTGTTCAAATGGAAGGGCGACTGAGCAGCAATGGTCTCAAAGTTGGAAATCTGTCACCTGCCATTGGTGTGTGTGGAGTTGGGATTTCTGCACTGCTCCCAGAAATGTCACCAATAGCAGACATTCTGGTGAGCAATCCGGGCATACTTTGTCAAATTAAAATGGGTCCTACATCTACTCGCCAAGACCATCTCAACCAAGTCCAAAGGGCTGTGACAGAACCTTTTTCTTACAGTGACAAGAACTTAGAGGTGATCAGGAAATCTACCGATACCAATTCAACGGGTAACATGGTAAGTGTACATCACATGATGTGCAATAGAAAGAAAAAGCAGCCTGAACTAACATCCAAAAACATGAGAAAATTTGTAAATAGTGCTGATAAAAAAAATAGAAGCCTTGGGCTGGAGAGATGGCTTAGCGGTTAAGGCACTTGTCTACACAACCAAAGGATCACGGTTCAATTCCCCAGTACCCATGTAAGCCAGATGCACAAGGTGGTGCAAGCATCTGGAGTTTGTTTGCAGTGGCTGGAAGCCCTGGCATGCCCAATCTCTCTATTTCTCTCTCTCTGCCTCTTTCCCCCTCTCAAATAAATAAATAAAAATAACTTTTTTTAAAAAAAATAGAAGCCTAAAGAGATATATCATGAAATATCATTTTTAAATTGAAAATACCTGTTCTGGAGATACATGTTTCCAGGACTGGGGAGGTGATTCAGCAGGTGAGTGCTTGCTGCACAAGCACATGGACAGAGATGGCTCAAGGTGGCCTGAGTTTGATCCCCAGGGCATACATACAGAGCTGGGCATGGCCATGCATGCCTGTAACCTCAGTAGAGGGAAATCACGGGGGTTCTCTAATCAGCCAGTCTGACTAGAAAAAAACAATAGCAGCTCTAGGTTCAGTGTGTGCACACCATCCATCAGAGTTGGATAGATGTGAAATGAACACACACCAGGCAAACTATGATTTAATGGCAGGTCAGAGGGAATGCACTCTAGTGCTCCCTGAAGTGACCGTACTCACAGCTTTTATTCAGATTCGGGCAGGCAAAGCTATGGGGAGTCTGAGCATATAAGACAGATCATGAGTTTATTTAGGTTTATTTCATCAGGAAATCTGTGCAGAAGCTGTGAGTTCCCATTTTCAAGATGCTCCACCCAAGGTGCATAGTGTTCCATGTCCCCAGGCTTAGCCTGTGCAAGGTTAGACTTCTGCCATTTAGCTTGATCTCCACATCAGTGAGAGATTCCTTCTCAGGAAACAATGCAGGAGAGTGATAGACAAAGATACCTGACAGTCTCCTGTCATCTCACATGTGTGCACAAACACACATCACACCATACCCTTATGTACGATACTACACACACTACATACACATGCCAAAAAATACATGTCTCCTACGAACATAAACAAACCTTAAGATATAAATTAAAGACAAATGAGAGTTATTGCCTATGGGGTAGAGGAGGAAAATTATAGAATGCAGGAGTGGGGGTAAAAGGAAATCAATGAGCAAACAACATAGATACTGGGCTCATGGCCTGGGGAGTGAAATTTGCTCTCTGCTACTTACAAATGGAAGAAAAGAGAAAGGAACAACAACAACAACAAAAAAAAAAGATGGAGAGCAGTAAAGAATTTTTTGCCTTGCTTAGCTGGTCATATGACAAGTTACAGGTACAACAGTAACTGGAGAAGAATGATTTTTCCAAATCTGTGAGGCCCAGCCACATAGCTGTGAAGTCCCTGGATATCTTTAAAGCCACATGTCTCTTTAATGAAACCCTGCCATCCATTTGAGGTCATCTGAACATCTTAATGCACCAAACGTAAGGAGCATGATGAGATCTAAATGACATATCAAGCTACTCTTATCAGATTATATGTACTAGACCTTATGCCAGGGTATTATATCAAAATATCGCTTGATCCTAATAGAATCTCATGTGTAGGATCATTTAGTTAGCCATATTTTACAAAGGAGGAAACTGAAGCACAGAGAGGGCAAGTGACTGTCTTAAGTTACCAAGCCAGCCAGTGGTGAGGTACATTTCCATGATTTGGAGCCTGAGCTTACAGCCCCAGAGCTTTATCAAAGACTGTCCTGGAAAAAAATAAAAATAAAAAAGTCTGTTTAATAAGTTTCTCCCAATGTCAGGCTTTTCTAATTTCTCAAACTTCTTAATTTTTTTCTCATTAATCGTAGCAGGGCCAGTTAATTATATAGATTTTTTGGGAAAAAAGAGAATTGTTATCTCTCTGGCATGACACACATTACTGAAGTGTCCATCTTCCTATCCCACTTGTGAGGTTGAATGTGAAGAACACTAGATTGGATAGATTCTTACAAGGAAATTTCAGTGCCAGGGGTGGGACCCCTTCCAATGAGTTGTTTGTCAGAGAAGGCCTCTGATACTCCAAAATATCAGAGGCTATTGCCAAGGCCTTTGGATGCTCACCAGAACTAGAAGGGAAGACCCTGTTGCTGAAGACACTGCATGCTTGGGCTTCAGAACACTGAGAAATCAAGCTGAGGATGAGCTGAAATCCTCCTCCTTGTTGACTATCTGTCAGAAAGCTGAAAATCCATGTAGCTGGTTGGGGTAGAAAAGCCATCAGTGATCTTAACCAGCAATGGATCCTTCAGGCTTTGTCGCTGGCTAGCCAGGACAAATGTGACAATCGGTGCAATGGCGGCATGTTTATAATGGGGAAATCTAACTGCTCTCTGATTGGGTTTGAGGCCTGCTCCAGGGAGTGAATTCATGCCTGGTACTGAAAACCTAAAAGCCTATGGCTGGGAGGTCATAAGCCCAGGGGGTGGGGACTACTACTGTTGTTTGGTTAAATGGACATATTATACCCACAAAACTGCCCTCTAAATATTTTTGTTTGTACTCATATATTGATGCTACTCTCACTTTTGATTAATTAGATGGCAGTGATCACTGTGGAGACTCAAAGCTCATCAAAGTGCTGAGAAGAGGCAATGGAGTGTTCATCACTGAGCCATCTCTATCATACCCTCGAAGAATCAAGGAACATTCCAGAAAGTGTAGTGGAAAGAACTTAAGAACTTAAGGAAGGGGAGGGGTACTTTGCAATGCTGTCTTTCAATACAAAGTGGTTTTGGTCCTCCTGACCTCTCAGTGACTGACACTACCTACACAAGACCTGAATAATAAGAGGGGAAAAAATGATGACATTGAAATAATTGCAACAAAGGGATTCAGGGGAGAGGGGATAGTGGAGAGGGAAAAGGGAGGATGGTGGGAGGGGATTGTGAACATGCTATATTGTCTATATATATGGAGGTTGTCAAGAAAAAATAAGAACAGAGAAAGAAGAAAAAACACTATATGAGGAGCCAGTGTTCTTCTCCTAGGTAATGTGACCTCGGGTGAGTCATAAGATTTTATGGCCTCTATTTCCTCATTTGAATCATGGGAACTAATAATAGCCCCCAGACTTATTGGTTATAAGCATCAAATGAGATTATATATAGTAAAAAGAAAAAATGGAGCCCTCTGTCACTTATGTTTGTGTAACTGGGTCCTGGGTGGTCCTCTGATCTTTTCTCAGCCCACACTGTGCCTTGTGTTCCACTGCAACATGAACAGGAAGAGATATGGCATCTGTTACCATGGACATATTGTGTAAGCCTCAACCTGGGAACAAGACTGCGAACATCCTTGTTTCCACTGCTGCTGTGCTCAACAATGAACTAATATGCCGAGAGAGAGAGAGAAAGAGAGAGAGAGAGAGAGGAGAGAGAGAGAGACTTTGGGCTCAGTGTTGTCTATTTTCCTACTTGTCATGGGACAACTTGGCCCTTTTGGGTCTGTACATAGTTTGAAGGAGCTCCTAAGGCCACATGTTAAAGGCTTGATTCTCAGCTTAGAGCTCTTGGGTTGTGGTGAAACTTTTAAGAAGTTAGGCCTAATGAAAAAAGTTAGTTGAGTCACTGAAGAAAAACTTTTCAAAGAGATATTAAAACCTCGACCCTTCCCTATCTCTTTGTTCCCAGCTATTATGAAGGAAAGGAAAAAGTTTTCCTCTACCACGTAAGCCTGCCACCATGATACACAATACTCTTACAGGCCCAGAGGAACAAACCTAGTGACTGTGAAATGAAACCTCTGACACCATCAGTCAAAATAAACCATTTCTCTTATAAGTTGTTTGCCTCAGGTATTTGGTTATAGTAGGAGGAAGCTGACTAACACAATCATTGTCAATTTTCTTGGCAATTAGAGCACCTTGGGCCTTTATTTCCCACTCTTACTCCTTCCCTCCCTAACACATTTCCGCTGTTAAAAAGCAAACTCACTTCAAATAGAAAAATTGTCTACCGAGCCATCTCGGGGACTTCTCTTTACACTAGAATTCCCATTAGAACACTTAATACATGGACATTAACCTTGTCCACCATCCTTTATGCTGCACTGTTCTTAATTGTAAAGTGAAGGTAGTTATGGCAGCCGTCTCCAGAGATTCTCCACGAGAATCAATTTATGTGCTGCACAGAAAGTGCTTGGCATGACATTTGGCTGAAAGAACTTGATAATTGTTAGGTGTGATGCTTATTTCTTACAAGGGAAAACAGAAGGGAACGTAGAAGTGCTTGGATGTGTCATGTACTAATGTGCACAATTATTCTGAAATGCATAAAAATAAGAAGGAGTGGGTAGATGAATGAAGATATAGAGAAATGGATATATAAGATAGAACAAATGCAGCCAAATCTTAGCTGCAGAATCTAGATTATGAGTACATGTGGGTTCACTGTACTGATTTCTCAACTTTTCTGTGTGTTTGGAATGTTTTATATTAAAATGCTTGTAGGTAAAAGGAGTTATGTGTGATGTGGTGGTCTCTTAACCAGGATTTGAACAAAGAAATCATTTTCAAGGGGCTGGAAGACCTGCAGTGATCTCCTCATTGATTTCTGCATTAGCTACTTTCCTTGTGACAAGATACCTGACAAAAGCAACTTAAGGGAGGGGGAGTTTATTTGGAATCACAATTTGAGGTCACAGCCCGTCATGGTGAGGAAAGCATGGCGACCTGAGAGTGGGACAGCTGGTGACATTCAATCCACAGTCAGGAAACAGTGCTAAATGAATGCTAATGTTCACCTGGCTTTATCCCTTTTATTCAGTCCAGGACCTCAATTCATCTTCCCACGTCAACTATCTAATCTAGAAACTCCCTTCCACATAGGCCCAGAGATTTGTCTACTAGGTGATTCTAGATCCAATCAAGTTGACAACAGAAATTAACCATCACATTGTGTTTCCTTTGCCATGGAAGAGAACAGCAGCTACCAAGTCTTAGTACCACAAAGGATCGGTTGTCCTCTGAGGTATAGTGAGATGAAGGGACTTGAGAGGGGGCAGAGGGTGGAGCAACTAGGTTCAAATCCTAGTTCTGCACTTATAAGTCTTGTCTTGGGAGAAGTTAAGTAAGTCATCAAGCCTTATTCTTATCTCTAAAATGGGTATAACATCACCTGCCTTATAAAGTAGTTTTTGGCATGAATTCTTCCCACCATCACCATTGTGTTCTTAGGACTGCTTATTGTCTCAGTGCTGGAATCTTCTCGTGGTGGCTGCACTTGACCCTCATTAAATGTGGGGAGCATCTGGAGAGACTCAGTTGGAAGGATGGGAGTCGGGGTCACAGTGGGTGAAGTTAGGAGAAGAGCTAAGGGGGAGTCAGCTCCCAACATATTCAGGTGCTAACCTGATAAACACAAGAGACCTGGGCTGATTGCTTCCTCTGTGCCAGGCACGTGGCTTCTGCTGTTATATTTAAAACCCTGCTGCAGTTATGATCCTGTTGTAGTTCCTTTTCAGGCTCTTCATCAACCTGGGCAGGGAGTGTGGCTGGCAGGGAGCCAGCCTCATCCCCTGACCTCCTCCTCCATGTGACTCAGCACACATCAGACAGACACTTTAATAGCTTCTGAGTCCAAGTTTAAACTTGTCCCCAAATAAAAGCCTCCCTCCCCCTCTGCACGTTCCCTCCACTTTCCCAACCCACTCTCCATTTCCAATTTATCAGCTAGTAAATTCTGAGTTGAACTTGGACCCAGTGTTACATTTACTTTTGGCAAAGAATCAAATTTTTCCAAGAAAAGAAAAGAGAAAGGATGGGTGTGGGTTTTTTTTTTTTTTTAAGCTTCATTAAACAAAAGGGCTCATGGAGACAGACCCACAACATAAAGTAACCCAGTGAAGGAAGAGCAGCACTTTCTGATGAATTAAGTGTGATTTGGAATTGATTTGAACATGCAGTAGAGGTTACCAACCAAGCGCAGATGGTTTTCTGGTTTGGAGAGGTCACGGGGTCACTGGGATACTAGAGACTTTATAGAACAGGAGAAACTGTTTGAAGGTGACCATGGTACCCCCACTCATTTTCACTCTGGATTGTGTGGCCACTAGGCATGTGACATCGCTTTTGGGTAGCAGAAGACCTGCTGATATAAGACTGTCCTGGTGGACCTACCAAGTCTCTGAAGAGCATGGGGTATTTGAAGCAAGGCAGAGTGTCCTGTTACAGAGAAGGACATAGAGTTAACACGACTGCATTCATAATGACAAAATGCAAACCAATCTATCAGACTGGCTTGGGGAAACTCCTTGTGAGTTTGAAATAGTCACTGCTGGAAATATTATGGAAAATAATGAGTGAATCATTCACACTGTAAGTGGCAATAAAGATGGCATTACCTTCTAGAAAGAAATTGGACATTTCTCCATCCTCACCCCCACCTTGAATATTTCCTTCACGCTTTTATGTGCCTAGGCAATCATTCCTCATATGTTTCATATGTATTATTTTGCGTGGATAATTGCAAAAGGGAGGTATTATTTTGTGTGGATGCATTTTTAGTTTACCAAAGTGGCATTATAGTATACTTCCTACCTTTTTTAAACTCCACACTATATTTCCAATATTATTAGAGAGATACTTAAATCATTGCTTCAAACTGTAGCACACAATCAATCCCATGGGTTATATATATATATATATATATATATATATATATATATATATATACACACACATATATACATTAAAATTTCTTCACTTGCCACCAACTTCTTGCTTGCGTCCTAAACAAAAACAATGCAAACAAAGAAACAACACAACACAGTGTCCTCCAAAACTGCCTGAAACAGTTTTGTACATGTCCTTTATGGATACACATGAGCATTTCTTAGATGTATCCACATCTTTATCTATCTCCACATCTATAAACCTAAATCTATTAATATCTATTTAGAATTGATATGATATGTGATTAACTAACATAGCCATTTGGTAGCATCTCCTCAAATGAAAAACCATGCATGCTCATTGACTTGGCACTGCTGAGAAGGCCTGTTCCTGGGTTGACAGAGTGGAGAGTTATTTCCTGGGATGACTGGGAGGAGGGGGAACAGGCTGTTATGCAGAAAGATACTTGTATGGACAGGGACAGTGGACAGAAACGCTGGACTGCTGTCCAATAAAAGATGGACACCAGGTAGAAGACCCAGGGGACAGATGCCTCTCCAGTCTTTCTTCTTCCCCATGTCTTCTCCTGTCACTCGGGTGACCCCAGCAGAAATCCAGAGCAAGGATGCTATGGCTGCCTTCCCTGAAGAGTGGGCTGTAGCATGAACTTGGAGGAGGGGTGGCCAAGTGGAAGGAATCTTTGAAAACACCCGGTGTGGCCATTGACCACATTTCACATATTAGTCTAGATTGTCCATGAAGCCCCTGTGTCACATCCCGCTAACTTCAGTGGGTGAGGTTGCCAAGAGACAACACAATGACAAAGGCATGCAGGAGCTGTTCATTGTAGGAAGTGTGAACCTCTTGTGGAAAAGGGGAGAAAATATGTGTCAGTGGCAGCTGTCAGCCTGAAGGGGGTTTGAAAGTGAAATAAGGGTAGGGAGACGCTTACTTTCATCTTCCCTAACGGTTGCACTTTTTAGCCATGTAGATGCATTATTTAATTTTGATTGGTGACAATGTCAAGCAAGTGCTGCTGGGAGATAGATTTGTGAGGTGTGGCTCTTTCCATTATTAGCTTCTGAAAATGTAAAAGTATATGTTAATTTATGAATCAAGTAGGCTATGGAGAAGGAAATAAATACTACAGTATTAAAATTGGCCCAAAATGGTTTTGTTAAAAATACAAAGGCCTTTGGTTTGCTTGTGACTTATCAGTGAAATGTTAGCCTTAGCTTCATGCCTTCCCTTTCCTTATTGATTCCAACCTGGACCGAATGGTTCCAGCATCTGAAGCAGTAAGAACGGACTTCCATCGACAAAGCAAGTTCTTGCTGAATGGCAGCTGTGTATTGATAGAGACATAAATACATATTGATATCTATATTGATATCAGAAGAAATACAGAGACAGGGAGAGAACAATACAGACATCTATTTCTCTGTTAGTCTGTGTATGTAAATATGAGGGTGTTTATGGATGTGGGAATATGCATATGCATACATTTTTAATATGACACAAGCATACCATAAAGACTCAGAAGCTGGCATCTGACACCATTCCACCTTGTCTGCAATACTGACTCCACATTTATTCACTAGTAAATGTGGCTGCGGTGGTTTGATTCAGGTACCCCCCATAAACTTAGGTGTTCTGAATGCTAGGTTCCCAGCTGATGGAGATTTGGGAATTAGCACCTCCTGTTAGGCAGTGTATTGTTGGGGGCGGGCTTATGGGTGTTATAGCCAGCGTCCCTTTGCCAGTGTTTGGCACACTCTCCTGTTCCTGTTGTCCACCTGATGTTGGCCAAGGGGTGATGTCCACCCTCTGCTCATGCCAACATTTTCCCTGCCATCATGGAGCTTCCCCCTTGAGCCTGTAAGCCAAAATAAACCTCTTTTTAACCAAAAACTGCTCTTGGTTGGGTGATTTCTACCAGCAATGTGAACTTGACTGAAACAGTGGGCAAGTTACTTGACTCCTACAAACCTTGGCTTTCTTACTTTTAGTATGAAGATTGCTGCCTACTTCACAGAATGTTAGAGAATTAAATGAAGTAAGCATATTAAATTATATTATATTTTTATATATTATTATATTATTATAAAATTATTATAAAAGTCACCTCACACATGGCACCAGTTATTTGTTTTATTTTGTTTTGTTTTGTTTTTTGGTTTTTCGAGGTAGGGTCTCACTCCAGCCCAGGCTGACCTGGAATTCACTATGGAGTCTCAGGGTGGCCTCGAACTCATGGTGATCCTCCTACCTCTGCCTCCCGAGTGCTGGGATTAAAGGCGTGCGCCACCACGCCCAGCTAGTTATTTGTTTTAATAGGTCAAACCAGCTCAGGAAAAAAAAAATTAGTCTAACCCGGTTATCTCTAACTCATCTCCTGAGAATGTTCTCTGACTGGGAAGAGAGTGGAATGGATGGAAGTGTGTATCATTGGGTCTGCAGATCTAGAGATTATGCAGCTCTTAGAACTCAGTAATCCTTCTAACTTCACCCTTCCTGTTAAGGCCAACGGGAACGCAGTAATCAAGGAAATTTTAGTGACCATTGCATGTTTACAAGACTTGGACTATGAAAGCACGAGTCCCTATTTTCATCGGCGTCCCTCACAGTATTTAGAACCATCTGTGCATGGATATCAGTGGATAATCACTAAGGATGGATAGAGTGGAACCCAAAAAAGAATCCTCTGGGTGAAGAGTTGTCCAGGGGCATCTGGCCCATTGTCCTCCTGCAGCCTCACTCCTGCTTGGTCAGGGGTCCATGCAGAAGCAGGGACATCTTGAAGCATGTGGGATGGGGAGATCTAAGTAGTCTGTCCCCATGGCTTAGCCGCCACCTGACTTGCTCCTCATGAAGAAATGGATAAAACCCTTTGTGGTATCACTCGCCAATGTAGACATGCTGGGTTTTTCTTTGAAACCAGAGCCTGTCACTCTTTTCAAGTCTTGCTGTCCCCAAAGAGTAGGTAGTTTTAGTGTCCTCTGAGTTGAGAGTCAAACCCCAGTCCCCAGAAGGGAGCTCTGAGTTAGTGTGATACCACTGGAAAGAAGGTGTTGTCTGAGCCAATGTCACCATTGGAAATCACCACAGAGGCTTTGGAGGACTAAAGGTCCTGGGCGTGGACTCAAGCTGAGTGGTTTAAAAGATAAAGGAAAGAGTCCTTGTTCTCAGTAGCCTGGCATGTTCTTTTTGTTTGGTGTCAAGGAATTTGTAATCATTAGAGCTATCTGAAATAAAGTAGTTAACTTTCCCATCTCTGTTAATATTTAATGGGAAACTGGAAAACCACTCACATAAATATTACAGAGGGGTCAGATGATGTCAAAGACTAAGCCCTGGCCAGGCCCCACCTTTTGTCGTGCCCAACAAAGAAAGGAGTAAATGAAGAAAACCCTGTAGAGAGCAAGGGCGGATGCCATCAGAGTTCTCACATGGAGTCATTTCTAGGGATGAGGTTGCTGCTCAGTGGTAGGGAGTCTGCCTAGAAAGTCCAAAATACTGAATTCAATCTCTAGTAACACCCCCCACACAGAGAGAAAGAGAGAGGGAGGGAGAGAGAGGTACAAGTCTATGGTCTCAGAACTACAGAGGCTGAGGAAGGATTGCCATGAGCTTGAGGCTAGCATGGGCTCTATAGTGAGGCCCTGTCTTGAAAATAAATAAATAATCAATCCTATATGAATCACCCTTCTTGGAAGAAAAGTCAATCTAGTGTGCAGTGCAAAACCTCAGCTTTGGAATTAGAACACAGGCCAGGTGTATCAACCCACCAAAAGATGGTCTTGCTGTCTTCTCTGTTCTCCTACTTCCTGGCTCCTCATCACGGTGACAGGGTGTGTATTGCGATTTCTAAGTTACCTCTGTTGGGAGTTCATAGTAGGTCAGGACACAATGCTCTATCACTACTATGCAGATGGCAGATCCACAGTGAAGGACTAGAACCCAGAGAACCTGCCAAAGATGTACAGTATTCCCTATGTAGTTATTTAAGAAAAGCACGTGATGGAGAATTAATTAGGAGGGTCTTGAAATCTTCTTGAAACCGCTCAGTTTGCTCATGGAGGCTGCAGGTCTTACCATGTGCCACTCAGGTGTTCTCAGCATGTGCTTCAGGACCTAATAAAGACAGAGGATGTATCTGAAGCTCCCTGGATCCTAACTCCTGCAGGCTAGAAGGTGTGGTTACTTCCGTTCATGCTGGTGCTTTATCTGAGAATGATGACCCAGCCACTGAGCTGTATGAAGTCTCATAGTTCCGGAAGTTAGAAGACAGGCTCTCAGCAGCCTAGTTCTTTCTAGAGACTACAGGGGGGACGATCTCTTCCTAGTCTTTCTCTTTAGGTTATAGATGGCCCTCTGCTTTACAATTCTCTTGGAATTATCCTCCCTCTGTGCATGTCATGCATACAGATTTTCCCCTTTATGAGGTTACCAGTCACATCAAATTAAAGCTTATTGTAATGACCTCATTCTAACTTGATTGTCTCTGTAAACGCCCTGTTTCCAAATAGGTTATATTCTGAAGTACAAGGGGCTAGGCTATCAGCATATGCAATTTAGAGAGACACACCTTAACCCACAGCCTCACCTACACCACTCTATCCACTCCACTGTGCATGTCACAGTCGACAGGGTGGAATTGGCAGTGAGTCATGAAACCAGGCGTGGACTCTCTTAGGCATATCCATCGCATTAGGCTCAGTTATCTTCAGATCTTTAACTAATATTTTTATATAAAGATCTCCATGAATATTGTGGGTGGCACTGTGTATGTGGGAGACAGATAGACAGAAGATGTACAGACAGAAATATTTGCACACGTTTCATCCTCCGGGGGCTCCCACTCTGTGGAGAAGTATAGCATTCCTTGGCTCATAGGCTCTCTGTGTCTCCAGTTTCTAGTAAAATAGCTCACCTGCAGCTCTTGATTAGGGTTTCTGAGCGCAGTCTTAGCAGATGGGTAAGAATGGTCTGGAGTCCCAGTGTATGCAGCAGTCACACATTCACACCGACAGCAAAATGGCTCCTCTCAGCAATTACCCCAGCTGACATTTATGTTGGCATGGCTCCCAACTCCTATGATAGAGGTCAACTTCATCCTGGGCTCAGATGACACACTTTGCAGCTGAGCTCATCTGCAAGCCCATAGAGGGTGGGAAAGGGGAGAGCCTTAAGGAGATGCTTTCTGCTCTACCCGGAGTCTCCAAAGGCTGAGGCCTCTTGGCTTGCTCATTCTCAAGATAAACTCTGGTCACTGACCAATGGTCCAGATGATCATCAAAGAACATTTCCAAGTCCATACCCCCATGTTATATTTTACTTTCTTTTGGGGCTAGCTGCCAATGTTAATGTATGACTTTGTTTACTCTTTGACTGGCCAAATATTTAAATCGACTGGAAACAAGCATCTCATGCCTACATCCCTTCAAGCTGTTCCTCTAACTTCACAAAGGGATGTTTTTATGGCATGCAGGAGAGAAGTCGATGAAGGACACTGTGAAGATCCAAGAACTCGTGCAGGGAAGGGAGGAGTCAGGCTCCCGTTTTCAGTGGCTCAGGGCATGTCTTCCAGTGGAGAGATCCTTCTAGATTACCTCACTGCTGGACCTGTAACCTCTGTACAGCTCTGGGATGAGCATTCCAAAGGCAGTCATGAGCAATAAGGAAATTTCCAGTGTTTACTTCCCAGACCTGCCAGTCTGGAAAACACTGGATCTTCCCCTATTTTCAGCACCAGAAAAAGAGCTATCACTTGATTATCACCCCAGGCAACCCTGGTGCAAAACAGCCTTCTTCACCCATCTCCTGAGAACAAAACAAGCAACATAAACAAGGATGAGATGGCCAAATTGATGGAAAGCAGTACTTAAGAAAACCCATGACTCTCCACCCTCCAAAAGACTGTGGACATGAGGGAAGACATGGACCACATTGCCTACCAAGTTCATAGAGTTAACAGTTGTAATAGGTAATCAGTTGGGGCATGTCATATGCACCAGGCATTGTGCTAAGGGCTTGTACATTTCCTCATTCAGCCTTACGAAACTCTTTGAGTCAGAAATAAATTTCTAACGGTAGGGAGAAAAAAATGAATACATAAAGATGCTTAGAAGTTATGAAATGGCATAAAGATGGAATGATCCAATGCATGCTATGGTTTTATTAAATGACCCTTGAAATTCCTTTAAATCTAAGACATACATCATGCAATAATAGATGTCTAACAGACATGTGATCTAACCCTACCTATCACATACCACAAAACTTCACTAGAGAAGTGACATCAGCCTAGTAAGAGGGGGACAGAAATGCTGTGCAATCTACTTAGGGAACCACAACAATGTGACTCTTCTTTCCATAACCCATACAGATACTCAGGTTAAAGAGACTGGTAACTGCCTGGGCAAGAGCAAGACCCTTCCTCAGAAAAGGGGGGGGGGCTTGCGAGATAGCTTAGCAGTTAACCACTTGCCTGTGAAGCCCAAGGACCCTGGTTCAAGGCTCGATTCCCCAGTACCCACATAAGCCAGATGCACAAGATGGCACATGTACCTGGAGTTCGTTTGCAGTGCAGGAGGCCCTGGTGTGCCCATTCTCTCTCTGCCTCTTTCTTTGTCACTCTCAAATAAATAAATAAAAATAAACAACAACCAAAAAGGGGGGTCTGAGAGATGGCTCAGTGATTATGGCGGTTTCCTGCAAAGCCTAAGGACCCAGGTTCAATTCCCTAGTACCCACATAAAGCCAGATGCACAGTGTATCACATGCATTTGGAGTTCATTTGCAGTGGCTGCAGGCCCTAGCCCATGTTCTGTCTCTCTCTGTCTTTCTCAAATAAGTAAGTAAAATTAAAAGACACAAAAGCAAAATAAATAATAAAAGAGAGAGACTGGTGACTAACACATATAGTTTGCCAAATCCTAGCTAAGAAAAAAATCTAGGTTCCTCATTGCCTGTCACTTTGGTTAGTGGCTTTGACTAGGAATATAGCATTTGTAAGGGGATCTCATCTCTGCTGGTCTCAGCATTCATATCCATATAATGGGAATGATACTTTTGCATGTTTGTACCAATGTGTTCAATGAGCCAGTGTATTTAAAAATATCTATCTATCAAAATGCTAACATATAGGAAGTAATAAAACAATAATTAAACTCCCACTGTTTCAGCCTCATTGTGAAACATAGATACAAAGCTTTGGGGCTTACTAAGGATGACATCATCTATAAGATGGGTTGTGTTTGAGAAGAAGTGAGTCTAGAGGCATAGGTGCTGGCGGAGCATAAACACCCTGTGCATCAGATCTCTGTCTGATGTTACTCACGCAATACCACCCACCCTTGTCATTGAATCACTTACTCCATGACAGAAGTTGGCTTTTCTAGAGAATGTAAGTATAGGCAGGAGTAGATATGGGGACACCATGGTTTTGTTTCTCTAAGTTTTAATGAAGACATTCCAAACTAAAAGGTCCAGAACAAAAGCTAGAGGGCATTAGGTACCAGGGTGTGTACCCTAAGTAAACAACACGGGATGTGTAGTTGTGCTGCCAAAAGAGGAACTTTTGAATCAGGCAGATCCTGGTTTGTAGGCAAATACCTAAACTTCTCTAATTTCCACTTCAGCGATTACATATGATATGATGCAGAACACTGGATCAGTGAATAGTTGATCTTTCATATGATAACTGAACTATTATTTCTATATCGTGCCAATTCTGTTGTAAATTATTATTTGCAAATCATATTCAAATCTGTCATCCTAAATGATCTCAGCTGAGAGTGAGGTAAACAGAGAAGGAAATACCAGCAAGAGACTCTCAGATGAAGGCATTAAACAAGATGGGCACTTGGCTCTAATACCTTGAGCTCTGTGTCCCAGGCAACCAGTTCTTGTCTATTCTCCATGTTCTCATAAAATTGGACTAGGTCATCCTCAGGTAGGTATAGTTTAAAGATGACTGTTCGGTCACATGCATTAGCAAAGTGAGAAATTAACTCTGTCTCTATTTGGAAGGTGATGTGTGCAAAAAGAGATGGTGGATTCACATGGCAGCCATCATGTCCCAAGTTCTTTCCTAGGGTTGGCTGATGAGTTCTGAGAAGCAGTTCATCTCTAGCACTAGATCTTGAGTGTTGGGGGCAGCATTCCAGATGAAGGAATTCTTGGCTCCTTCCCATGGGCTAACTGCCCTACATGACGTCTGTGGGAGGCCTGGCAGCAGCAGAATGAGGGACATAAGTGAAGATGTGGCGCTTGATTGATTGGGTATCTCTAGTGCCCGAGCTCTTGTTGGCCACAACCCATCATATCGAAGATCACAGATTGGCTATGGATAGATTGACTGTCTTCTTAGATAGTAGCTATGTGATTTAAACTAGATGGAGGCAAGGTGGCAAGCCTGCTCTACAATGGTACTGCAACCCAGGGGGTTCTGGTTCCATCCCAGAACAGAAAGAGTAGTCTGGACACACACTGAGGGAAAGTAACATCAGTAGAAGCACTGGGGACAAGCTTTCCCATGGATTGATTGCACCATGTTTTTAGAAAGCATTGTCTGTCTGCTCCACCATATGCTGAGTGTGAAAACTCAGAAGGTTTGGAGATGGCGGTTTACAATGAGCTGTGTAGTCAGCCTGGCTTTCTGAAAGCCCAGTGTCTTCTCTCCCAGACCAGTGGGCAACCATATTCTGGTGCGGTCTTCATCCATTCTTCACAATCGCTCGAATAGGCTGGCCATTGTCCATGACATAGCAGCATGCTGACGGCTTATTGACTTTGTGTGCTCACACATTTATTTTGCTACAAGTCTATTGTTAGATTGTTTAAAACAAAGTATTCTATCTCAAGCATTCTGCTGGTAGAAAAGAGCCTGTCCTTTAGGGCTCTTCTCCATCACTTGGAGTCACTCTAATGGTAAGCAATATGCTTTATGTATTTCATGGTGGTTATAACTCATTTTTTAAAATTTTCTTTTTTCCTTTGGTGGATTGGTGCCATGGAGTAACAAAGTTTAATTTCAGACCCTCTGCAAAGCCTTTATTCTTTACTGGAAAGTGATTTTTCTTCCAGAAATCTCAACCTTTAGAAATTCTTTTCTTAGGCATAAAGCTTTGTTCCCTGGCAATGTGCTGGAACATTGCTGTAGGAAAAGATGCACATTAACCCTGATCCCTTGGTTACGCTTTAATGGGGATGAGTCTTAGCTTTTACAGAAAATTAATTTTGCTAGGGAAGAGATGAAGATCATTCGACTTGGTTGGCAAGGAGGATGAGAGGGCTAAAAATGGGTCTCCTTTTCAGAGTACAAGAGCATAGACAGTAATGATAAAGAAAAGTTCTTATACTTCTGAGGAAAGTCTGTCTTTGTGATGAGAATCTGGGAACATTGATATGTGCTATGTTCTCAGTAGCCAATTCCTCTTTAAAGGGTGAGACTATCACCCTTGGACATTTGCAAAATGAACATATGGCAGACAGTTTTATATTGCTAGAAAATTAGTTCAATCAGTAAGATATTATGTCTGGTTTGAAGGAGCATGCAAAGGACTACACATGTACAATGCATCGATATGCACAAGTCAGGATCCACTGGCAGGCCAGAAATAGTGGACATGGCAGATAAGGCATGGAATGGAGGATCCTAGGTGTTTAGGAAGTATGGAGTGAAGCATCCACAAGGTAAAGTTTTACTTAAAATGATGAGTAAACTAATCCATACAACATATACCTATAATTAGTGAAACTAGAGTGCCCACTTAATACATGAGTAAACTAACCCTCACAACACTTTACCTATAATTAATAAAACTAGAGTGCACACTTAATATGTTTGCTAAAATCTTATGGTACATAGTCCATGGTATGTGTGTATGTATTCATGTGCAGATGCACACATACATGCCATGCTGTGCGTGTGCAGGTCAGAAAACTTCCGGTACCCGTCCTTACCTTCCTCCTAGTTTGAGACAGAGTCTCTTGCTCGCTTTGTGTTTTGTCAAGCTAGGTAGACTGTGAGCTTCCAGATGATTCTCTTGCCTTTGCCAGAGGCTTGCTATACTAGTTACTTTCTTGTTGCTATGAACAAATATCTGGACAGAAGTAACTCAAGGAAGCAAAGAGTTTATTCTGGCTTATATTGTCCAGGGGATACTTTCCATCACGGTAAGGAATGCAAGGCAGGCTGGCTCACCACATTACAGTCATGAAGCAAAGGATAAACAGGGAGTGGAGCCAGGCTATAAAACTTCAAGGCCTACCCCCAATGACCCAATTCCTCCAGAAAGGCCCCACCTCCTAAAGTTTCCACAACCTTTCCAAAAGGCCTTACCAGCTGGGGAGCAAGTGTTCAAACACATGAGCCCCTGGGAGATGTTTCCCATTCAAACCCAGGTTGGGGTGGCAAGTGACAGAGGCTCTTTTGAAATGAATCGTGCACGACAACATCTGACGTGGCGTGGGTAAATGTAACACTTGGGCAGCAAATGCTTTCTTTATACTAAGCCATCTCCCCAGACCTAATGCTACATATTCTCTCCTCTACTAAGCCCCAAAATAATAGAGTGCAAACATCACCACCTCCAGGAAGTTTTCCACTCTCTCCAACCCAGTCTGGTATCCATAGTAACCACTGCCTGTCTTCATCATTTCCTTTACTCTATATATTTTTAAAAATTATTCTGTTACCTACCTTTACAACCAGTATATAAGCTAAAGACCATAGTTTTATGCTACTTTATGCATGGGATTCAACATACATGCCATGTCCCATAAATGTTTGTCTGATGCTAAGAGCTCATTGTACTGGCTATAAAGTAATGAAGCTAGCTGCCTATGGGTGGATACATGACCTAGTCTGCAGATCTGATGGGATTAAAATTAAAAAGCAGGGCTGGAGTAATGGCTTAGTGGTTAAGGAGCCTGCCTGCAAAGCCAAAGGACCCAGGTTTGATACCCCAGGACCCATCCAGGTAAACTAGATCCACAAGGTGGCGCATGCATCTGGAGTTTATTTGCAGTGACTGCAGGCCCTGATATACCCATTCTCTCTCTATCTGCTTTTCTCTCTCTCTCTCTCTCCCCCCCCCATCTCACAAATAAATAAATAAAAATTAAATTAAATTTAAAAGCAACCCTCTACGCTGACTTTGGGGCTTTTCAGTGGGAACTACCTTGCAGTCCGATGGAAGAAAGTTCTTGTGGACAAGTAGGGTGATGAAGGCAGCTATGCATATCTCAAAAAAAAAAAAAACAGAATAAAATATTTAAAATTTTTTGCCATAAAGTGATAAAGGTGAGTTTACCCAGATTACACAATGCACATATGTTCTTAAAAATCATATGGTATCCAAATGTAATGTATACTTTTTTATGTTTTATAATCAATTAAAAATAAGTTTGGAGGGCTGGAGAGATGGCTTAGCAGTTGAGGTATTTGCCTGGAAAGCCAAAGAATCCCAGTTTGATTCTCTCAGACCCACATAAGCCAGATGCACAAGGGGGCTCATGCATCTGGAGTTCATTTGGAGTGGCTGGAGGCCCTGGCATGCCCTCTCTGTCTCTCTGTCTCTCTCTCTCTCTCATAAATAAATAAATAAGTAAAGAAATAAATAGAAATAAGTTGATTTAAAACATTCTTTAAAAATCAATTAAAAATTCCATGAGTATGAAAAAACTATGTAATACTATCAAGTATTTATACATGTGTACACACACATAAAGGGTTTGGAATAATCAGTGTTTTAAAAATAATACCCCAAATTAATAATACATCATGACATTTCCAACCTTGATCCCAAACTTGAGTGACATGTCATATAACAAAAGCAGGGCTTGCCCTCTTGATGGACAGCATAGTCTGGTGTTATCTCCACCATGACCGCATGCCGTTTCTGAAAGCAATAGCACCTTGACTCCGTTGTAACTAACTGAAGAGAATCATTACCTCTGTGTGCTCACAGGCAGGCCTCTATGCTGGTTTCTGGAAAGAGGCAAGATGGGAGTTGGAGATTAGCAATGGCTCTCAATGCTTTCTTCCTCTGCATTTTGTTCTGTGTGACTTAGGGAGCTCCACGTCTCACTGTTTTTTTTTTTTTTTTTGGTCCCCCTCCCCTCCAAATAGGGGTGATACTAACTTTGGCTTTGTTTTTCAAAAGCTTTTTTTCAGGAGAATCAGATGAACAACTGTCAAGTGAATTTAAATGACTGGCAGGCCTGGCACCCCAGCACAGAAATGTTGTTTTAAAAAGGCTCTGGCTGACGTGTCAGAAATCCAAGTAAGGAAGGCGATCTTCAATGGTTCTACCCACCTTGACTCTTCAACTTGCAAATACCCATGTCATTTCTGCTGGCAAGCTTCCCCTCCCTGTGTGTTTGCAGCGACATGACCGACTGGCGCCTGGAGACCAGGCAGGGTGGGCGGGGAGGGTTTGGAATCCACACAGCTCCCTGCCCGCCCTCCCTGCCCCAATAAGCTTTGTCTTCCAGCTCTCTCTCTGTGGGGCCCTCGGATCAGATTGCTTGCTTCCAGGTGCCAGAGAGACCCTTTTCTGTTTGCTCTTCCACCCTGACTGCCCTCTGTGTGTCCTTCCCCCAGGTGGAGGTGGCAAGTGGCAGAGGCTGTTTTGAAATGAATCTTTCTTCTTGTTCCCTCCCTTTTCTTGCCTCTACCCCCTCAAACCACAAGAACATTTTGGCTTCTCTCCATCACTTGGGGTTTGTTTTGGAGATCTGAGTCTGTTCTTGTTCACTATAAATAGCCCAGCAGTTAGGGTTGGGGTGCAGTCTGGAAAGGGAGCTGCCCTTGGGGGACATGTTGGGGTGCATGGAACTGGTTGAATAGGTAATGGCCACTCTCTTTCACCTTAATCTATGCAGCTCACAGTGCCCTACTGTGTCTACCCTAGTCCAGATATTCTTGTCTCTGCTTTTTTTCCCCCCACTCCCCTCAGATATATTGTATCTTTAAGTGCCTTTGGTAAACCAGACAGCTGGTCATGAGTACTTGGCTTGCTGTCTGTCCCTCTGGCCTCTGACTTTTTTTCTGGAGGGTATTTTCTTTTTGAAGAGAACACCTAAGCTCTTAAAGATGACAGAACGTTGACATGACTGAGGAAATTTTATCTTATAAGTTGACAGAAACCCACCCCAAACAGATCCAGGCAGAGACAGGGAGGTAGTGCTCCCCAGAGCTGAGAATTCCATGGGTGAAGATGGATTCAGAGGTTCAAAAGCAGCACCTAAGACTCAGGGTGCCTGCTGCTCCAATTGCTAGATTTATCAAATAAAAATACACAACGCCCAGGTGAATTTGAACGCTTCTATTCAAAATGTAACTATGCCCCATACTTCTTACATCTCGTGTGGCCAACAGCAGCAGCTCCCATGTGTCAGCTCTCTCCTCCTGTGTTGGGACTACTCACAGGCAGGCTCATGGAATGAGACAGCAGAATGACTGTGAACAGCCTAAGACTCGAAGGTCAGAACTTAAAAACTATAGAACTCTGTCCCAACAGTTCTAGGAAAAACTCAGGCTGTATCTCATTGACCTGTCTGAGTCTTGTGGCCATGTTTGGAGTAAATGAGGTGGGTGAATCATTATGGTAGGTCTGGATCACGTGACTACCTCTGTAACTGCAATGTAGGATTTAGCCTCATCTGAACATTTGAAGAAAGTAGAATTGTTCCCCAAAGGAATACCAAGATGCTCCTGTCAGGAGAAGAAGGATGGGTGGTGGCCAGAAATTGTCTGCATAGACATAGTCGTAGGCCACATCACATGGAACATCTCATACCCCACCCTGGCTGCGGAAAGTCATGGCGCCTCACACAGGAGTAGCTCATGGTTTTGATTCCAGAGAGTGAGTTAGCAGAACTGATGAAGCAAGCAGCCAAGAAAGTACAAGAGCAGTGACATAGTACTTTACTTTAGTGAATTGTGGTACCCATGAGTGAGACACAAAGATAGAAAAGAAGAGAGGGCCAGTGTCTATGACCTTGGATTCTAGTGACAGACATCACGTTACGCACTGTGATAGAAGCTCATGATACTATCTTTTTCTTTTCCCTCTCAGTAATTGAATGTACAAAGAAGGAATAAATTAACCTCAGGTAAGGCTGGCAGAAGGAGATGCATTTACATTCAGAGTACTTCTGCAAATACTTACAGTTAAAGAGAAGACTGAGCCCTATGGGAGGAAAAGGAAAGCAAAGGACTTCGAGCATAGTAATACCACCCTTCCCTATTACCCTTGGCAATTCTACTCTTCCCTCTAAACTTTGACATCCTACTTAAAAAGCAAAAGGCCTATAGCCAAAGGGACTCTCCCTGCTTGAGTCCAACCCTTGGAGGAAGGACGATGTCACCTCCTTGTCCATAATAATGACATCTTCCTTCTGATCTTCTGTAGCACTCTTCCTGAGTGGTTTTAATAATACCTATTTTCTCCATATCACACTGCCAGGGTATTTAACTTCATTGGAATAGGCTTTGTCCCTCTTGCCTACGCCTTCTGGCATGTTTTCCAGAGGAGGTGGGTGCAAGTGCAGAACTCGAGTCCTCAGTAAAAGGTCACATCTGCCTAGAAGCTTTGTCTGAAGGACAGGCTCTTACCTACACCCTGGAAATGCTGATACATGATTGAGAGACTATCGTTCACATGATGACCCTCTTCTGAGAGCCGTGACCTTCAAGGGCTAGACAGCTGCTGATAGGATAAATGCTCCCCCCACTTGAACTTGTAGCTTTGCCCACCCTTATGCTGCACAGACCCCAACCCAAGTTCTTCATACATGCCTCCCCCTGACTTTATGTGATCGGGATTCCCTAGCACTGGAAACCCAGAGCTACTTCCTACTGGAGAAAGTGTTGTTATTTCATCTTGGCTTCCTAGGGGTCCTCTTGAAGATAGATCTCTCTGGGTTATGGTGAGGATTTCCCAAGGGAAAAAAACTATTTAGAAAAGTAACTGTAAGTCTTCCTTTCTAGTCAGTAACTGGATGTTAAGGAGAAGAGAAAGCAATGTAGTGGAGCAATAGATTCCACCAGTCTGACGTCACATCCTGCTGAGAGAGGAAGTGAACAAAGCCTCAGCCGCCATTGATTCTTTGTGGACAAACTCAAGGTCCCCCTCACCTGTCCCCATCACTCAGCTTACCCTTCCGTGGTGTGTGTGAGTGCATGAGTGTGTGTATGTGAGTGTGTCAACGCCCCCTTACATAAGCGTCATTCCTCATATCCTGGGATCTTTTCCTCCGGAGCAAGTTTGTCCTCTTTGTCTCTCAGACACACAGAGCCCAGAACAATAGCTGAGCCTCAAGTTTGCCTCCTGTTTGTCCTAATCTCATGAAAGGCATTGTTTTCTTGATTTAAAAAATGAGTCCTTGTGGGGAGCCTTAAATGCATATTGCTAAGCCTACCTGGAAAGGCCACATTCTACATCATTCCAACTATCTGATATTGTGGAACAGGCCGAAGCACAGAGGCGGAGAGAAGATCAGTGGTTGCCAGGGGCTGGAGGAGCAAGAAGATGAGTAGTCTGGACACAGAGGGCTGTGCACAGAGTGTACGCTATTGTCAGGGCAGATATGCGACATTGTGGGTTTGCCAAACCCCACAGAAGGAGCAATACAGAGTGAACCCTAATGTAAACTATGAACGTTAGCTAAGAAGAATGCATTAAGATTGAGACATTGGTTGGAATAAATATATAACACTAGTGCAAATATGTTAAAAATAGAGGAAACTACATTTGGGTGATTTGAGGGAACTTGTGGGAATCCTCTGTATTTTCTGTCCATCTTTCCTGTAAGTTTAAAGCTTCTCTAAACATTGCTAATTAAAAAGAAAAGATTGCCCCAAATATTATTTCTCCTATTATAATTCTCCCCTTGGAAAATTTGAGTTGAAAGTCATTTAAGTTTTTGTCCCCAAATATTCTCATCCTTAGAATTTCAAAATATGTCACTAAAATGCACAAGGTATTGTTTTGGTACAATTTAGAAGTAATTGACACCAGTTCCATCCAACCAGGAAGTTCAGTTTCAGTCATATTTCAGGTGAACAACAGGGTGTCTTGCTCCCAGTTCTCTACTCTCATTCTCTTCCCAGCACCTTATCTCTGATATAAACTGGGTTCACAAGAAGCCCACATGGTATGCTATTGAGGAGGAATCCTGCAGCTAACTTTAAAAGGGTCCCCTTGCCCTTGCCTTGTTGGGAAGAGCTGTATCCCACCCTCATCACCCTCTGGATCACCCTTAGCTGCCCTGAACAGGCTAGCTTGGGAATTCACTGAATTTAACTCTGGAGCATGGGTCATTATCTTAAAAACCTTGGTCACACATATCTGGGATGATCCATGAAGACTCTCCAGATATTTATTTAATGAGAACAGCAAACCCAAACAGAGAGCCATGTGGTTAGAAAAAGAATTTTAAACAAAGTCCCTGAGCAGTGTTCAGCCCCTGTCTTCTGTAAACAGCAGCCTCCCCATCATCCTGCTCTCTATTCCACGGGAGCTGGAGTCGTCGTCTTGACACGCTCAAATCACAGAGCACTGTGCTTCCTCAAAGTGGAGAAACGAGCCACAGGCCTCGGGGAATGGAGGGTCACAGGCTGAGCTGCAGAGCTGCCCTTTTAGGAGTTGGAATACTTTCCCACGTACAGTCCAGAGGATGGCTTTCGGGCAGAGGAGGAGAGACGAAAGACTGCTGGGCCCTTCCGTGTGAGACACTGTGTTAGGATAGTTCTATGTGAGCCAGGTCCTTGAGATGCCAGGTTCTCTAGTTCACAGGCGTGAATGATGGTCAGGGAGAAAAGAGGCACATCAAAGAGAACTGGCTAGCACCGGTAGCACTGGTGTTATCCAGCCGCGACATAATGGTATCTAACAGTGACACAGCGGCAGACTTTACCTGTGGCTTAAATGTTTTCAGTAGCCCTAAAAGGGAGTGAAAATAGTCAAGCAAAATTAATTTTTAATGCATGTGTGTGTGCTTATGGATGTGCATGTATTTTTATATGTAGTACATGTATTTAAATGTTTTTTAAATATTTTTTGTTTATTTTTATTTATTTGAAAGTGACAGACAGAGAGAGAGAGAAAGAGACAGAGAGAGAGAAAGAGGCAGAGAGAGAGAGAGAGAGAGAGAATGGGCGCACCAGGGCCTCCAGCCACTGCAAATGAACTCCAGATTCTTGTGCCCCCTTGTGCATCTGGCTAACGTGGGTCCTGGAGAATCAAGCCTCGAACCGGGGTCCTTAGGCTTCACAGGCAAGTGCTTAACCACTAAGCCATCTCTCCAGCCCCTATTTAAATGTTTTTGTCTATGTGTGCATCATTTATCTATCATCTATACACATATATATTTAACCTATCAACCATCTATCTATTGATTACCCAGCTAGCTAGCTTTCTATCTATGTATCTATCATCTATTATTACTGTCTAGTGAGATCAGTGATAAAAGTAATAGCAGACCTCCTCCTCTTCCTTCTTCTTCCTTTTCTTTTCCTCCTTATCTTTCAGTTCCTCATTCTTTTCAATTCTTCTGACAGGGATAAGCCACCATCCACCTTGCTTTGGTGTCACCAAATGAAAATGTATACATGGAACTCCTTGTCTACTTCCTTTGTCACTCTCAGAAAATCTTCCCTCTTAAGTGTTTCCTGTCTGAATAAATTGTACATGTCTGGTATCTTGGCTACAAACCAGGGAGCCATTCACCCTTGATTCCACCTCTCCTTTAACATCATTCCAACTCTCATCCAATCATTTCCCAGTTTGTATGTGCACATGTGTGAGGTATGGTTCCTTAGGAATGATGTCTACCCTTTTGTTTAAGACAGGCTCTCTCTCACTGGCTTGGAGATCACCAGTTGGGCTAGATTTGCTGACCATCAAGCCCCAAGGATCTGCCTATCTCTGTCCCACAAGCACTAGGATTACATGTGTGTGCCACCATGCCTGACATTTTTATATGGGTTCTGGGTGTTGAACTCATCAAGGCAAGCGCTTTATTATCTGAGCTATCTCCCCAGCTCCATGAAAAATGTTTTAATAAAACATTTTCTTTAGTCCAATGCATCTCACATATTGCCATGTCAACACCTGTCTTGTGTTCCCTCCTTTTGGCTGTTGTACAAAAGCTTCCGAATTCAGTATACATGTAATGCTTTTAGTCCAACTCCAATGCAGACAACCAACGTTTTAAGTCATGTGTGGCTCACAGACCTGCTTTTATCCCTTGATCCAGCTGTATCTCTCAAGGTCTGTTTTGCTCCAGCCCTTCACTGAGTTGTATTTAATTTGTTGTCCTTGACTTTTGGGGAGGAGTATACTGTATGAGATGTCACAGTCTGTGCTATGAGTCAGTCAGTGACTGTTACCAGACTAGCCTCAGCTCTCCACATCACATGCTATTTCAAATGAAACATTACTATTGTTCCTTATAAAATGATATGTATGCCTCCTTCTTTATCATAATTTGAATTTTGTAGCTGAGTTATTTTGTTTGTTTGTTTGTTTGCATTGGCTACTTGGAGGCTCAGGGCCAAAATGGACTCAGTTATAACTAGGGATCAATGTGTGAATTAAGGAGAGACTAGAATGGCATGGTTTGTTAAATATTCTGGACTTCATAAATCTGCATCACGTGTTCACAGTAAAGTTTTCTTGAGTTCAAAGGGCCTAAGATTTATTCTGGTAATAAATAAATGGTATCTATTTCCTTCCAAAACAAAAGGTATTTTATGTAGCTTAATATATAAACACCCCTAAAATCTTCTGTTAAATTATGAGACATAGCATAGATATTTTTAAAACATAATTGACTTACTTTTTAAGATCTCAGTATATCTTTCTTTCCAGAAAATTCTTAAGTTGTTTTTCCAAAGTTAAGTAACCACAGGCATTTCTTTCCTATGTGAAATATAAAGAAAGAAGAAGAGTGCGTAATATTTTTTTTTTCTGGATAGTGCAAATAGCTCTTTCTTCTGCAGAGATAAGGCAGATAGACCCTCATGCATCGTTCCCAACATCATTAGGTTTAGGAAGAGGGCCGGAGCTAGTCAGTGGGATTCACGGGACCCTATCAGAGAGGAATCCCAGACAGAGGTACTGTGTTGTCCTCCCTCTGAAGAGCATTTCTGTAGAAGTGTAGAAGATGAGAGGACTCTGGAAGGAGTTTTTAAGTCTTTGGGGTCCTCTGGTGTAGCCCCTGATTTTATTGATGAGGAAAGCATGGCACCATACTCCCTGTGCTGGTTGACTCAGCATGCAGAGACAAGAACAGCTGTGCTATGTTGCCTCTCTGCATTGCAAAGGGCAAGACACAAACATATGTTCAAGCAGATTGAAGGCCATGGACACATCTCTGAGCTGGGAGCCAATTCTTTTATACACACCCAAAGCTGCATTCACTGCTTGCTTGACTTTTCATTTTGAATTGCTCTTACTTTGCAGACTCAAACAGAAGCCTTAAGGAATCCTTGTTTCTGCCTACAGTGTTATGCTGTTGGCTTTTCTGATGTTGGATGATTGAGGCCATGGATCAAACACCTTCTCATTGCTAGAACAAAATGCCTGACTGGTAGCAGCTTATGAAAGGAAAGAGTTTATTTCAGCTTACAGTTCCAGGGGGTAACATCCGTTATGGTAGGAGCAGAAAACCAGTGTCACACCTCCACATCAGCAGAGAGGAAGCAGGAAGTGACTGATGCTACTGCTCAGCTACCTCTCTCCTTTTTATATGGTCCAGCACATGGAATGGTGTCTCATAGCTAAGATGGGTCTTCCCATTGTACATAACCTGATCAAGATAATCCCTCACAGGTTGATAATCATATAAACTATCAGAGGCCACCACCTAGAATTGAAATGTATTTATCTATGTATGTGTCATTTATCTATTAATCTATACACATATATATTTAACCCATTAACCATCTATCTATCAATTACCCAGCTAGCTAGCTATCTTTCTATTATCTATCTATGTATCCATTATCTATTATTACTGTCTAATGAGATCAGTGATAAAAGTAATAGCAGACCTCCTCCTCTTCCTTCTTCTTCCTGTTCTTTTCCTCCTTATCATTCTTTTCAATTCTTCTGACATGGAAAACTACCATCCACCTTGCTTTGGTGTCACCAAATGAAAATGTATACATGGAACTCTTTGTCTACTTCCTTTGTCACTCTCAGCAAATCTTCCCTCTCTTAAGTGTTTCCCATCTGAATAAATTGTACATGTCTGGTAGCTTGGCTGCACACCAGGGAGTCATTCACCTTTGATTCCACCTCTCCTTTAACATCATTCCAACTCTCATCCAATCATTTATGAGTCTGTACCAGGCACATGATACACCCCCTCTTTCTGTATTGCAATCATGCTGAGTCAATGCCATCACCTCTTTCCAATTGCTGGAAGTGATCTGGTTCTACAGTCCTTCCCCCATAATCCACTGTTACAAAGAGGCCAGCATAAGCTCTTACGATCCTAATCAGGTAATGATTTTCCTGTTTAAATCTTCTCAACGCAGTTCCAATTAGGTTCAAGTCTTTTAGATGGCCTATGGGACTGAGCCCTATCTCCCCTTTGTAGCCTCTTCTCAATCTCCTCACCTTTTGTCCACAAAGCTCTAGTCAATGAATACTTGCCACCCCCATCCTGATGCATTGTCTGCAATGAAATTTACTGTGCTTTGTGTATCTAGTGTTACAAACATGTTAACTGAGTTTGCAGGTTACTTCCTGCTATGTTGTAGGGAAGTTGGGGAATATTTAAATTATCAGCATAAATAATCCAGCCTTAGAAATGGCCTCTGCAGGTACAATTTCTAAACCTTCACTGGAAGGATTATTCATCAGTAAAAGTAATGGACAATAAGTTTTCAACGATGAAATAAAAAACAGATACTTTGATGGAAAGTTGCATAGCACGTCTGCCTTTGCAAAAGTAGATGTGCTCAGGAGCCCAGACCTTTCTCAGCCGTCACCTTGGTTTACACCTCAATTCTGTCTGTGTCTCTGCTAAGCATAGGGCACTGATAGCCAATCTTATTTTTTTTTTTATCAGACTGTTGCTGCTACAACCTCAGGATTCACATTTCACACAAGGTACTTATAGGGTCCCCTTAAGGACAGAGCAGCTTAGTGTGACTGCCTGTCTGCATTCTCACTGTTTGGACATCTAGTGGATTTGGTCTGAATTTGTTTCCATTGCAATCTGCCACTTGGCCATGACTGTGGAAGAAGAGCCACATGGCTGCCCTCCTCCTCTGATTGTGAAAAGAATGTGCTCCTTGTTAACAGCCAGATTGGCCTGAGGGGAGGTCTGGCTACCCTCAAAGAGACTGAGCTCTTTACCACTTCTGGAACGTTCTATTGGAATTTCTGTTGCCTCGGATGTGTTCCCTCTTCCCCTGATGCTCACAGCTGCTGATTTAGCTAAAGTCAACTTAAATTTTAGCTTCCCAGGGTGGGCCTAACTTGGTCCTGTTTCCAAATGACTAATGACTCTTCCATCCATCTATCTCTGCCTCTTTCTCTCCCTTTCTGTTCTAGGTCCCAGGGAATGGCTAGGGCTAGATGTGGCCAATAGGAGGCAGTAGTAGGGCCCTGTAGAGGAGGCAATGGGAGAACCCAGGGTGCTTTACTCTTCTAGGATACAAGACGTCACCCTCCTTCTGACCCCTCTTCTTTGAGGCCTGCTCCCAGATAGTCCATATATCTGAGCTGTAATAATATCATTTTTTCCCATTGTCCCCTATAATGCTAACCTCTGCCCCATGTCATTGCTCTCTATCTTTTTTATCATATTCAGAGGTATTTTCCTTACTAAACCCCCTGTTTATAAGACACAGATGGTTTTGGTTTCTGATCAGGTTCTATTGTTTTATATCTGAATGTAGTAGATATGGTCATTCTGCCTTGCATTTTCTCCATAGCTCCTCTCACAAGATACCATCATTTCTCTGTTTATTTTCATCACGTGACTCTCCCACAATAGACAATACTCTGCATGCAGAGAGTCTAGTTATTTCTGGTCTTTGTTGGATCCTCAGTGTCTATAGAGTCCCAGGTGCCAGTGCTAATGTATTAAAGGAACAACAAATCCAGCACCTAGGTCTTTTGGTCTTAGCTCCAAAGGGCATCCAAGATTGGCAGCAGATATACATAAGGTGTTGAAACTGCAAATATGCGTTGGTTTATGGGTGTTTTGTCCTCACTGGCAACATTTATTATAGCTACCAGACTAGCAAAAGCCCTGAAAATTAAGGGACAATGCACCCAGAGGAAAAAACGGTGTCCACAGCACAAGTACAATATTAATAAGAGTGTTTGGGAACATAAAAGAAGGAATGATCCGTTTCTTGATCCATTTGTTCAAGCCAAACCCTTACAAGTCACCCTTGACATGTCATTTTCTCTCATTCTTCACATGCAATCAGTCACCACTTTTATCAGTCGCTTCTACCTTCAGATGCACCCAGAATTTAACCCCTACTGTCATTAATTCTGTCTTTACTAGTCTGTGATGTAACTGACAAAGCTTAATGGCTGAGATGAATGAGTGTAAGCTGGAGCACTGAGTTGGCTAATGCTATTCCATACAAAAGATGAATGGATTTGGGGAAAGAGAGAGATTGATATTGGGAAGTAGAGTAAGACTTAAAAGGAAAATAGCAATGTGTATAGTGGGGTGAATAGAGATTGAGAAAAAGATAGAGGGAGATATTGAGAAAGAGATAGAAAGAGAAGAGAGAGAGAGACAGAGACAGAGACAAAGACACAGAGAGAGATTGCTTCAGAGTACTGCCAACCATAACAAATGCACAAATGCTTACAAGGAGGTCCAGGTCATCCCATAACTCTCTTTCTTCCTCTCCCATCTGTCATCCTGAAACACTGGTAAGATTGACTTCAAGGAACACAGTCAACTTTTGTTTTTGGAGACAGCAGGATAAATATTACAGATTGGAACTGCTTGGCTCCTGACTTCAAAGCCTAGAATAAAGCTGCTGGATGATGGGGAAGCCACCTGGCAGGAAATTTAACTTTTGCAGTTTGGGGTAATTTTTTTTCCCCTTCCCATCCTTTAATTCCTACCTGCTCCCTCCTCCATCCATTCCAGCACCAAATTAGCAATTTGGATGCCACAGATGCAGTTTAGATGTGGGTACCAGCCAGGGTCACGAGGCTCAGTACATAAGCAGTCAATGCCAGCTGTATTCTAGACAGGATTTCTAAGGCCAGAGAGGCAGTGGGAGGAGAACTTGGCCTTCCTAAACTTGGTTTTTCTTTTCTTTTCTTTCTTTTTATCTTCTTTTCTTTTCCTTCCTTTCCTTTCCTTTTCTCTCTCTGTCTCTCTCTGTCTCTCTCTCACACACACACACACTTTTCTACGTTAAATTTCCTGCTTCTAGTAAGAATGATGGGATAACTTTCTTATTCTGTCCTATCTAGATTCAGGCCACTTCCTCTGGTCCCTCTCTTCATGGGTGTGCAAATTCTAAACAGATAGTGTGAGGTCTGGGGAGATGGTTCAGTGGTTAAAGGTGCTTGTTTGCAAAGCTTGCCAACCTGGTTTAAATTCCCGAGACACACACATAAAACCAGACAGGCATTCAGTTGCACTGGCAAGAGAGTCTGGCACACCCATATGTACACATACACACATATGCAAATAAATAGTATAGAAATATTGAATAAAGCCATTAAATAAATAGGGCAAAGTGAGTTACAAAGGTTAACAAATCTTAAAAACTGAATCCCATGGTGTGTGTTTTAATAAATGTAATAAATATAAACAATTAAACAAATGAATTCATTATTGTACTACTCAGAAATTAAAGAAACAAACATAACTGAGATTTGATATTTTCCCTATTTTCAATGTCTAAGCTAAGTTCAAGACCTCTGTCTAGATTATTTGATGCAACAAGAAACTACATCTATATCTCACTACCTAGCTTTACATAGCATATCTAGTTACTCTATTTTACAAAGGCTCAGTTTTTCACTGATAAATGTTTGGGTGCCTAGTACGATCAATGAACAACCTATGTGCACACACTTGTGGTCTATAGTCTGCCTTTATTTCTTATTTCTAAATAATATCAGTCGGAGTTTTATGGGGCCAACCATTGTACCACAGCATTCCAAAAATTCGGACAAATCTGAGAAACTAAAATAAAAAAGACAGACCTCCACTATACATTTTAATGAGCTTACTGGATCCTTTCCTAGCAGATCATTGTAGAAATTGTAGTTGATCTGGAGCCTTACAAAGGGCGTCTATACAGCTTAGCCTCTTTAAAGCCCTAAAATAGTCTCTAAGCACAGGGTTTATAAACATGAATCCTTCACTCACCAAACCTTGTTGAGAACCTGCTACGTGCCAGGAATGGAAGCCAATTCTGAGGACAGGGAGTGGAAGGCATGCGGTCTGAGGGAGTTCACGGAGCAGGAGGAAACAGGCAGGAAGTGGAGCGTGGTAGGTGCTGCACCCCAGGTGGAAGGCATGGGACATGGGGGAGTCTCCAGGAAGTAGAACTGGCCTTTCAGCTGCCCCCCCAGAGAAGCGTCTATTCTGGAGGAGGAGGTGGTGTGAAAGATCAGTGGGAGGTTGCCACATAGGGAAGAGGGCGAGGGGCTAGGTCCTAGAGAGCTTGTGTCCAGAAACTGGTATGAACAAGGCCAATTTTAACCCCTGAGAATTTAATCCTGGTATCCCTGAGATGAAGCCATTAGGGGTAGGGAAATAACCAGGCTGACAAAATAGTGGAGTAAGAAATGAGATCTGAAAGAATTAAAAAAAAAGAAGAAGAAGAAGAAGAAGGAAAAATTCCCAGGGACGTTGCAAGCCAGAATACTCTGATCGGGCTTTCATTTTTTTTTTCTTTTTTTCCCCCCCTTAGCTTTAGCCCCAACATCATCTCGTTGAGAATTGCCCTGTTTTTCACAGTTGAACTCATGGCTCCCAAAGAAAGAAAGAAATAATTAAATTAGATTGTATAGAATGTTAAAAGTCAATTAAAAACAGCCCAGATCAAATAGAAATGTGGGTAAAATAGATTCTCATTTTCAGGGAGAGCACCATCAGATATCCATTGGCTTATTGGGTTGGTGAACTTTTAAAGATGGGCAGGTTTTTAAACCCCTTAGGCGTTCAGAACCCTAGAATGGAGGCTGGTTTTGTTCTGCCCTGTAGAGGTAATGTCAGACTGAAGAAAAGGAAAGAGTGTGGAGTGACCTTACTGAGGGTGCTTCTGTCTAGGCAGGGGACAGACCACTTCATTGGAATATGGGCCACAGAAAAGAGGAAGTCTCCGGAGTCAACTAGGGAAGAAGCCCAACTCCTCTACTTTAAAGCCAACTAACCTTCCAGTGCCTGTATCTATGAAATAAGGCCACTTCTCACAACCAACACTTGGGGCGACTATGAGAATTGAATGTAAGTTAACATGTCTCTCATAGTTAGACTAATGCCTAAGCCTAATAGGCTCGAATAACTGTTAGTGATTATCATGCAGCTGTTCCCATGATGAATTAAATGCAACACCTGGCACATAATTAGATACAGTAAACATTCATTCCCTTCTTCATTCCAGAGTCAGAAAACAAGGGCATGATGGGAACAGCGTGGTCCAGGAAACCAGAGTCTTGCCCAGATGGTTTATTAATGGCTTGCCTGGTTCTGAATGTGTCTGTCTAAGCATAGGAAGGGGCTTGGTTGATGTGGGTGTCTGATTATGACTCCATAGAACTCCCTGCCCCTGTCCCTGTGAGACCCACAAAGCAAAAATCCTGCATCCTGGACGGAGACTGTCTTTCTCAGTAAGTTAGGCAAACGGCTCTGTGCCGCCCTGTTTCCCGCCGGCCCAGACTTCCGTGTGCAGTCCGTTCATTTTTCATCATGTTCCTTGTCTTACAGGCGAGGGTAAGTCCCGGGCTGTTTGCTCCCGATCTGAAGCATATGCACGCACATGCTTACACCTACATGCACACGTTACTCTTCCCAGGGTCCCAGGAAGGTGGTGAAAAGTTCACGGTAGTAGGTGCCAGGTTCAGAAATTTTCACAATTGCCCTGAGCTCCAAGGAGGCCTGAGATTTCTGCTCTGGGACAATGGCCTAAGTATGCTGCCTTGCTATAAGCCGGTGACAGGTCGGCAGGCTAGCTGAAAGCTCTCCTTAAACAGTGACCTCAAACCTTCAATCCAAACACCACAGCTGCACTCTTGGAAGCAGGTCTATTTTCCTAGAATATCTGGTTACAGCATTTTTAAAAATGAACAACCTCATTATCAATAGTGTTTCTGAGAACCCAGCATTCTTTTAGAAAATGCCAGCTCTCCAGGGATGGCAGGAGCTGCAAAGCAGACGCATTCTCTAGCCTGCCACCCCCTTCCTGAGGTGTCATGCGGCCAAGCCCAACAGCCTGGCTTGGCAAAAGTGAATATAGCAGTACTGAATTTCTATTAAGGAACTGAGGCTCTGGGTGACCTAGTATAGGAGTGGGGTCTTTTCCTCAGAAGACTCCAAAATAGGAGAGGCATTTGAGCTCCTGTGACATGATCACTAAATTAATAGGGAGAACATCGTATGGGAACCTGGACTTTGTTTCCCAGCCTTGACATGTGTTTCTTGTGGAATGTTCAACAAGTATTGAATTTATTTTAGTCTTAATTTCTTCATCTCTGAAATAGGGATAATTTTTGTAAAAAATGAAATAACACATGGAAATGCCTTGTGAATTAGAATGCCTCAAATATTTAAAAAGAAATTACCTTGTTTTTCTTAATATGACCTGGCCTTGCTTCACCTATTCATGGCTATGTATGTGTCTTGGTCAGTTCAGGCTGCTGTAACAAGATACTGGAGGCTAAATGGCTTAATGAATAGACCTTATTTCTCACAGTTTGGAGGGCTGGAAGTCCAGCAGGGAGGACATGGCATGGGTGGCTTCTGGTAGGTGCTCTCTTCCTCATGTGGCTGAAAGCAGAGGGAGAAAGCAAGCTCCCTCCTCTGCCTCCTCTTCCTTCTTTAAAAGGAACTGATCTAATCATGGAATGCTGTTGTCATAACCTACCAACTTCTCAAAGTCTCGACCTCCAAACACCATCACATTCATATTCCACATATGACTATCTGGGGGGATAGGGCACAAAGATATAGCAGTGTGTGTCTAGTCCTTCAATAGGAAGAGTAGACACTGCATACACATTCAAGTCTCTCCTATTTAGGATCTCTGGGGAAGAAGATCCCATTCCTTCTCCTGGTTACCTAAGACTCCAGCTCCTTAATAGCAACTGAGTTCTGACAATCATTTTGGCTAAATTGGACTGGTGGGCTTACTGGTTGATGTGAAAGGAAGGGGGTAGCAGGCAAGAGAATGTATCTGGTTTGCACTTCTGGCCATCCCTGGAGAGCTAGAAGTTCTTAGATTACAAACCTTTAAGAGTTTGGGAGGACAAAAAAAAAATAACCTCAAGTAAGCCAGAAACACTGCTCTCGACATATCACTAGGCACAGAGTGGACATGAAATAAACACACGAAGGATGACTTGATTGCGTTGTTTATTATCTAATAATGTGGGGCACAATGCAGTGTTTCTTTTCATAGGTATAGATAGATGATAGATAGGGCTGTACATGGATACATATAAATAACGTGCATGTGTGGTTTCTTTATCTGCAAACTATGAGGTTCTTCTTCAAGATGATCCCATTCTCAAGGGCTCCTGCATTTGAGAAAATGTAGTGGCTTATAGAGAGCTTGTACTGTTTGCTGAGAGAAACCTCATTCAGAAGTCCTGCCTCTTCCTGGCTATGACTTTCAGCCCATCTCTTTACCTCTTTGAACTTCAGATATGGCATCTGTACATTGGGTCAATGCCTGATTCCCTGGGTTATAGTGTGGATGGAATAAGATAGCATGTCATCATGCCTGGCCCTTCTTACTCACAAGTTCAATACTCTATACATATGATAAATGGAGAAGCCAGAGAAGAAGTGTCAGGCATGTGGTAGAGATGACATACCCAGCAGGAGTCCAGGGGGAATAGGGAGTGCCCTTTGAAGGTCCTCCTATGAGTACCACACAGTCCTGTGCAGAAGTAAGTCCAAGGAACAAAGAGCGTCATGTCAGAGGTCTGAGCCTGAGTCCATACCCCACTCCAATGGGAAACCTACAGTCATGCAAGGGAGACTTTGAGGCAACCTATCCAAGTAAATACCTCAGGTTCTGATTTAGAGTCTTCTCAGCTAAGGAAATGAGAGAGGGAAACTCAACATGACTGGCATATCACGGTGTTAGAATATCAAACACCATCTATGCACTGATCACTGACATATTTTTTTTGGATGTGTCTTTAAGTATACATGCAATTTCTTTCTGTCTAATTTCTTCTTGCATAGCTAACGTAGTTGTACACCTCAGTTTAAAAGTATGATTTGGACTTCTTTCCTCTGTTCTTAGATGACTATCTCCTTTTATTCCTTTGTTATCGTGACAAGTTTCATGGTTTTTCTGCACGTTTTTAAAATAGCAAGCACGAGTAGAGCAATATGTTAGATTCCAGGAACTGTGCTAAGTGTTAGGAAAATGGAACAAGGGAAGAGACAACCCCTGCCCTCAAAGGGCTCACTGAGAATATGAGAAACAGCATTGTGCCCCGGCAGCATTCATTCGTGTCTCCATTTGTAAAGTGGGAGAATGGCAAAAGAGAGAGATGTCTTCACAGCATGATTCCAAGGAGATGACATCTATTTAGTGGCTATGTAGTATTTTTTACTGTTTCCCACTCATCTTCATCTATTAGACAGGATTGAGTAGGATTCTATTCATTCACCCCAAAGATATGCCATGACCTTATGACTTGTGTCTGCCAGTAACATATGAACAGAGATGCAGAAGGTTCCATTTGTATGGAAGCTTTTAAAGGGCATCATGAGGTTATGTTACTGTTTTCTTTCTTTTGCACCAGGAAGGGGTTTTCCCTCCAGTCCACATCTCAGAAAGAAGACCCACAGAGGAGAGGAGAAGCCAACATAAAGGTCAGTGAGAAGGAAGCTTGTTGGTAGAAACCACCAAGAGCTCTGAGCGGTTTATTGCTACATTTAAATGAGTACAGCTGACTAATACAAATGTTGGTACCAGAAATAAAGTGTAATTGGAAACCTACAATGTGTGGCACTGGCACTCAAGCTAAGTGTTAAGGAGCAAGGAAAGTTGTTGGTGACTCATGCTAAGAGTGGAGAAAAGTGAGTAAAACTGTGGAGTGTGATGTTGGAAGACCTCTACAAGTGCTATACATACAAAAAGTCTGTGTAAAGATGACTCAAAACTAAGTGGTATACAAACAAAAGTATGTGTTTCTTAGTCATGTGTGTGCTGGGGGTTAGCTGCTCTCAACTAGGTTCGATTGGAATCAGTGGAAGATATATGCTGAGGTTGAGTGTTCTAACAAAATGCTTGAGGTTCACAGTTTTGAGACTACAAGTCCAAGATTTGGTTTCTCCATTTGGGCTTCTTGTGAGGATCTCAGATGGGATCATGATGGGAACAAATGCAAAAGAGATCACGTGAAAAGACAGGAACAAAAGGGAGAGAGAGGAGAGAGGGCAAGAAGAAGTCTTGCTCCTTGTTTCGTTGGCTGGTTCTTGTATTTTGTTATATTTATGTTACGTTATATTTGTATTATATTTATTATTTTTGCTTGTGTGTGTATGTATGGTGTACACATGTGTATGTGCCCTTGCGGTGCCTGCCCTATACTGTCACCTGCAGCAGGGTCACTCATCTGCAGAGGCCAGGAATGGAACATCAGTGTCCCACACCATTGCTCTTCTGTCTGGTCACATTTTGAGCCGGAGTCTCCTTTTGAAGGAAAAAATAATAATAATAAAGAAAAACTAATTCCTGAGCTTGCAGGACTGAGTTGCAGGTAAGTGTGGCTACGCTCCACTGTTTTATGTGGGATCTGGGATTTGAAGTAGGAAGTCTTAGCCAACCCTCCGCCCCCAGGTCCTCACACTTGCACAGGAAGTGCACTTAACCATTAAGTCATCTCTCCAGATGGCTGGTTGCTGTTTTGAGAGACAAGGTCCTGTGATTTCCACATAAGGCAATCATTTCTCCATGCACAGTGCCAGAATGTTCTCTCTTTGGAAAGTTTTGGGAGAATTCATATCCTGCCTGTTCACCTTTAATAAAGAAATGTTAAATATATTTAAATAACCTTCCTTTAATGGGTCTGGAATGTGTATTCTCAAGATTTTTTTTTTCTTTATTAAACATCCTGAGCACTATGACATCCCCTGGACTGCACTGGCTGCCATGTCAGGGGGGTACCTAAGTCACTTGTGCTTCAGGGTTTCTCCTGGTTTATGAGGCTATAATTGGACCAGGAAGAAAATCCCAAGACTTCCTCACTTGCTTATGTATTGGTGTTCAATACCTGCACTGCCTGAAGCTTGGCCAAGGAAACTCCATGTTTATTTCTTCCTGATCTTACTTTTCTTTGCCTTAGGAGACATAAATGCCTCACCACATGTCCACCCATAGGACTGTGTGTCCCCACTGCCCTGCTTTTTCTTCTCCAGGGCTCCATTCATGGGCCGCAGAGAGGAAGGGCCACTGAAACTGGAATTGAATGGTTGGGTTAAAATCTTGGGCCCTTCCCTTACTTGCTGGTTAACACTGGGCACAGCAGTTCAAAATACCTCTTGGGAAGAAAACCCAGGTATTCATTTGTTCTTTCAGAAAGTACTTTGCCAGGCTACTCCATGTCAGACAACATAAGGGGCACCCGGATAAAGGGCTGAGCAATTCACTTGGGATGGAACGAGCTGGCAGCTGTGCTGCTTCCCTCCCAGCAAGGTAGGTGAACTAACTGTGCTCTGCAGACCAGAACCATCACTGGTTGGGGAATGGAAAGTACTGACAAAAGAGAACAGTGTCTCTAATTTTATTTTAGGGTTTGTACAGACAGCTAGTATGCCGCAACTGTCTGGGTTGAGGGCATCTACCCTCACAGAATTTATAAGTTGTTTATTTTGTTTTTGTAATCTCATCCACAACCTCCTTTCAAAACAAACGTGGGCGCACAATGAAGTTGCAGTAACTCCTTTTAATCACTGTTGTCCAGATGATTTGAAAATGGCATTTCCCTAGAGCATTGCGAAACGGGGCTCGGGACTTTGGGCTTTGAATGAGCAGATGGTCTTCCACATTCAGGGAAGAAGAAGGTAACTGGAGATCGCCTTTAACGACGGAGATCTTGGTACACTAGTGGGACCACTGGGTCAGGAGTTGAAATCAGAATAAGACGAATACAAATCGTAGCATAGAGAAAGGAAATTTTCCATCCCTACAAACTCCTTGAGCTGCTGAGTGGAGTTACAGATACTACTGTCCGCCTGACTGAACCGCATTAAGACCATATGTATAGATAAATATGCTGCTCTGATCAAGATAAGAAAACAGGAAGCAAAGACCAAGTCCGTGAGGAACCCCATGGGCTGCTGGGCTTCCACCCACACTAAAGAACACTCAGAACCCTAGGAGCCTGAGCTCCTCTTCACCCTCTAGTGTGCTCATTTATTCAACAAATATTTATTGAGTACCTGCTGTGTGCTGGGAATTCAGAGGAAGCAAAGCTGGCACGGTTGCTATGTTCACGTGTGCCAGCGAGGAACACAGACACTAAAGGGGTCATCTCCCAAAGTACTATTTCATATGTAGTTGCCATGGAGACAACGGCTCTGTAGGGCAGGCTTATGGTGCAAAGGTGGGGGTGGGGCTGCTACTAAGATAGTTGATGGCATCAAGGAAGACAGTAGCATCCAGAAGAGGTGACGACGACTTGTTTTCACAGTCCTAGAGCCTTCTTGGCTACATCTATTTTATTCCTCCATCCTTTAGGATCTGTCTGATTATACTGGGCCTGCCAAGATAATCACCCCATCCCAAGACCCTAAGTTTAATTATGCCTACAATGTCTTTTTAAAAATAAATTTTACTTATTTATTTATTTGCAAGCAGAGAGAGACCGAGAGAAGAGAATCAGACAGAGAGAGAATGGGCATGCCAGGGCCTCTAGCCACTACATACGAACTCCAGACACATGTGCCCCTTGTGCATCTGGCTTACGTGGGTTCTGGGGAATTGAACCTGGTTCCTTTGGCTTCACAGGCAAATTGCTTAACCACTAAGCCATCTCTCTAGCTCCAAAGTCCTTTTTATATGTGTGAGGTAATAGTCACAGATTCAGGGATAAAGGTGTGGACATCTCGGGGGATGGATTCTTCCAAACTGAAGAAGAATGAGAAACAGAGAGAGAGAAAGAGAGAGAGAGAGAGAGAACCATTTATGCCTTAAGCAATTGAAGATCATCTCTTAACTGCACTCAGATTCTGCTAAAAAAAAAAAAAAAAAAAAGTGGATAGAAATTTGGCTGCTGAACAGTAGGAGGCCTAAGGAAACAGGAGGCAGAGCCCAGAACTTAATGCTTGAGTGAAATGTTTATAGTGTATAAGGCTCGTCCATTTTAAAGGCAAATAAAATGTTAGATAATCCAAGGGATTTTGGAATTGATTTGAAAGTACGTGGATTCTGGCACCAGGCCCCCCTGTCTGTAGAAGACCTGTCTGTGATAATCCAGAGTGCTATAACTCTAAGCGCATCGCCTCTGTCTTTGGAAGGGGTCTGGTTTCCTGCTCTTTTTGAGATTCCAAGTATGCAGTGTTTATTAACCTCACCATTCACCCCCTTACACACACCTCTTCCCAGAAGAATCTAAATTGGTGTAATCATACTTTGTGTTTCTTTAGTAGAATTTTTCCAGTTGTAATTTTCCCAGTTTGCTACAGTGGTAATATTTTGTGCTTCTCTTCTCATCTTCCTTGGACGTAAACTATCACTACTGCCCCATCTGGTAACTCCAAGGACGTGTAGCAGCCCGACTCAAGGCCAACAAAGAGCAGAGATGCCACTGCTCACCTCTTGTGGCCAGTTGGCTTGCTGGATAGTCGCTCTTGGTAGTGCTGCACAGTTGACCCAAGGCTTCTCCCATGAGGCCACCTTCCCTCCTGCCCTACCACCCACAGAGAGTTCAAGTCCTCTCCAGTTTCACTAAGAAGAATACCTTCCTAAGGGGTCAGGGCTAGGTGAAGGTGGAGAGAGGTAGAGGATTTGATGAATGTGTTGGGTCTTTTCTGCCCATTCATCTGTACACCTAAGGTTTGTTAATCAAAAACAAAAGTTAAAAATTGGGAAATCTGAGTAGGATGAACTAAGATCCGCTGAGAGTTTGCTTTCTGACTTGCTGACGCTGAGTCTAGACCTGGGCGGGGGGGGGGGGGTACAACTGAGATTTCTTCTCTTTGCTACTCCTGCAAACAGGATAGAGAGAGACTCCTCACATTCTCATCCATAAGGAGCAAATGATAATAGCCTTATTTCATGAGAGAATATGCAGGGATAGAGAGAGACTCCTCACATTCTCATCCATAAGGGGCAAACGATAATAGCCTTATTTCATGAGAGAATATGCAGGGATAGAGAGAGACTCCTCACATTCTCATCCATAAGGGGCAAACGATAATAGCCTTATTTCATGAGAGAATATGCAGGGATAGAGAGAGACTCCTCACATTCTCATCCATAAGGGACAAATGATAATAGCCTTATTTCATGGGAGAATATGCAAGGACTATGGCCATACTTGCAAAGCACTGAAAAGATGTCTCTATCCAGTGAATGTGCATGTGTGTGTGTGTGTGCATGTGCATTTTTGCATGTGTGTGGAGGCCAGAGGTAAATGCTTCTTCAGTCAAAGTGCTCTCCAGTATATATATTTTTGAAACAGAATTTCTCATTGAACCCAGAGTGTGCCAACCTGGCCTGTCTCTGTTTCACCAGTGTTGGAATTACCACTGTATGCTACCATGCCCAGCATTTTATGTGAGTGATGGAGATCAGAATTCAGATTGCTTTACTCATGATAAGCCATCTCTCCAGCCCCCAATGAGCTTTTGATTAATATTCCCTGAGAGGCAAGATGATGATGGTGACCAAGAATTTCTTAATTTGTACAATCTCCCATTCTGTCTGGGTTGTAAGCTTTAGGCTGAGGACACTTAGAAAAGTCTAATCTATTTTTTCCCCAAGTTCCTTCTATCGATAAAATTCTAGCAACTTATCTTGTACCTTGCTCAGCTAGCTGGCAAATAACATCTTGTTCAAGGTTAGCTTTCTCAATGGGTCTCACGCCTGACTGTGTCCCTTTCACATACCATCTCTAAGCAGCTGTCTGGCTGATGTGGAAATGCTCCACAAGAGGCTGCTCTGGAAGAGTTCAGGAGAGTTTGAGAATTTGATAGCTTCAAGTTCTTTAGAGCCTACCACATTCTCCGCAAACCACTCCTCTCAAAATGTGAACTCATAAAAATGTTGAGAAACTCTACCTTGAGTCACTCACTGATTCTCATATTCTCCATCTCCTCTTAGGATATACAGTCAAGATTGTGCTATAAGGATGATCTTCTGGAATGTTCCCTTGCTCCCATATAATCGAGATCATGAGAGAGAGGGGGGGAGAGAGAGAGAGGCTATTGTTTCAGATTTCCTAAAGGCTTCTTCATAAGCCTTCTGCCCTTTCATGCATGGCCCCCCAAATCCCCTTTCCCATCTTCCCAGGGGTCTAATCCGCATTTACAAGATTCATACCAGGAGGGAAGAAAAAGAATCCCAAGAAAATGTTCATTGCTCAATGCAGCCCCTGACAACAGATCCCCCAGCTTCCCCTCTCCACAGCCCATAAACTGCTCTGTAAAATTTAAAAAGCGTGAATTTACAGAGCCCAGGAGGAGCCAGGAGGTTAAGACTCATCTTCAACCAATGGTCCCGGCATACTGATGAAGCAAGAATATGAGGTCTTGCCAATTTCTGACCAATAAAATATCCTCCCTGCCTTTCCAGATCCTTCTCTTTCCCACACAACACGAAATGGGAACACTATGAGGGAGAAGGTCAATAAGAAACAACAAAGCAAAGTACCCAGCATTCCTAGGGCTTTTGAGGGCACAGCTGGGTTACGGTGCCCTCCCTCCTAGGACTGTCATCCCTCTCTGGATCCCTTGATCATCCTGCCTGCTTCGGCATCCCTTGAATTTCCATTTCAGGGAAGCTTGGGTTGATTACTAAGTGAAGATTACTACCAGAACTGTTCCAGCAAGAAATCTTGGTGACTTGAGTGAGTCCTGAGGGAGAAACCACATGAGACAGATTGGAGAGGTGTGTCTGGGCTCTGCTGGCATTGTGATTGTGACAAGACACTTTAGTCCCTCTGAGTCTCAGGTGTCCTATGTCTATATTTGAAGAAAATTGATGTGTTATGGACCTGGAGATTTTTCTGTGTGTGGCTGATATTATTTAGTTCTTAAGCAGGTTTGGGTCTCAGGGTGGAGTTGTCAGGCAAACGCCATTGGGAAATAGGGACTGAAGCTGACTCAGCCTCTTTGGTGACTGATAAGATCTGCATTTTATGTACCTTATTTATTTATCTAGCCAAGGTCAAATTAACTGATGTTCATATGGTTAAGGAGAGAGAAAGAATAAACACTGTCTAGGTAAGAGGAATAGCATCATGTCACATACTAAGGCCAACAGAATTGGGATAATATTTTTTGTCACTTGTTTGTTGGTAAAAGTATCTTCTTTTTGTTGTTGTTGTTGCTGCTGTTATTTTCAGGGCAGGGTCTCACTCTAGCTCAGGCTGACCTGGAATTCACTATGTAGTCTCAGGGTGGCCTCAAACTCACAGTGATCCTTCTACCTCTGCCTACCTAGTGTTGAGATTAAAGGTGTGTGCCACCATTCCTGGCTGAAATCATCTTCTTTATGACTTACATATCAGCCAGATACTGTTTCCAAACAAATCCAGATGGAAGAAATGAATGTGAATGCCATTGATCACATGTTGCATGTATAGGGCTACCTTAATTCATTTTATAGTATTATAGCAAAACAACTATGACTGGGTAATTTATAAAGAATGGGAATGGATCGCTGACAGTTCTGGAGGATGATTAAGTTCAAGACCAAGAAACCAACAGGTCTGGTTGTCTGAAGAGGCTGCTCTCTGTTTCCAAGATGGCACCTTAGTGCTGCCTTCTCCAGAGGGAAGAAGTGCTGTGTCCTTCCATGTCATAATGCTAAAAGGTCACTGTGTGGAATACTGCATGAGGCCTCTTTTATAAATTCCCTTTCTATCAGAGTGAGTACTCTTTGGATGAAAAATTACTGCATGCTTATTTGACAACAACCTGGGTTAGGTAAGACTAGCCTAGAGGGAGTGTCTATTCATGTCTCAAGTGGGCTCAAACTATAACTAAGAAGTGAATGTTCAAGGTGTATCCAGCCCAAAATTTAGATGTAGGGAAAAGGTGCCTCGAAATGGACTCATTAGGGACAGGGAAGGTCATGACAGCCCCTAATCATGTTCAGACTTCAGACTGCTGGGACAGAAAGAGAAGCACCTCAATTAGAAGAGAGGTCAGTTTCTCTATTGGACTGGATATTTTCTGCTGCCCAGAAAGCAGTAATATTTATCTAAGGTTGTGCAGCTGGTTAGCTATTAGGAATCCCAAGCAAAGTTCACTCATTCATTTGCCAGTGAATATGGGGTGCGCCATGTTCTGAGCTGGATGCTGTGATCTTTAGGCTCCAGATACTCGTCCTAATTCTCCTTCCAATGGGTCATGACAGCCTGATTCCTATAGAATGCGCAGAATCAGCAAAGCCCATACATCTCCTTCTGGGCCAAGTCTTTCTTCTTTTTGTTAAGGAAATTGGAGGGGAAAAACATAGATGAGAGATGTTTTCAATTTGGAATGAGAGTAGTGAGCATGAGTTTTAGAAGAGGGCTTCATAAATATCTTATAAAAACTCCCCAAACTGCCTGAGCTGCTTCATCCAGGCCCATTTTGTCAACAGAGAAGTCTGGGGGCTTGCCAGAAAGAAGGGGGCTTTGGGACTGGGAGATATACTCAGAGGAGATGTGTAATTCCAAGCCTCAGAATAAAGCTCAGAACAAATGAACCTTTGCACTTATGCCTGGCAACTGGAGGTTGTTCTATAAATAACATTTATGGTGCAATCCTGAGTGTAGTGGTGCTATACTTTATCTCTCAGTTGCTCTCTTGGGTATAGATTATCTCCCCCATCCGTAGTGACTTTTTGAGACTACCACATCTCCATTGGGAGGGCTTGTGGGAGTCTGCTGAGGGGAGGTGTCCTGGTCTGGTTATTGAGGTAGATAGAGCTGGGTGAGATCAACTGGGTTTGTGAGAGTTCAGGTCAAGGCCTTCCAACTGGCAGGGAGCAGTGACATCCTCCAGGACTGGCAGCCAAACACACGCTCTTCTGAAAGTCACTGAGCTGAAATAAACATGGAGCCTCTAATAGCTGTTTCACTCGTTTTCCTTTATTGCATATTCCACACTTTAAATTCCTGTGCTCCATTCCTGTCTTCTTCTGGATCCTTCAGAACAAACATTAAAGTAGCATGTGTCGGGGGGGGGGGGGAGTACTAACTGACTTCTTCCAACTACCCTTTTCCAGGCTTCCTGAGTGAGTCACTTGCATTGGGACAATTAATCTTAATCTGGACAGTGTGACAGCAGAAGACATCTACAGCAACGCACTTTGGTGCCAAAAGCTAGTGAGGCAACCAGTTCTTTCCTCTAGGCTGCAGTGGGACGATTTGGTTGTTTTAAAAATAGCATTTTGCAAAATGAGAGCTGCCTGTGTCTGCAGGATGGACGACAGGGCAGGGTTGTGTAATACCTGTGCTAACCACTGAGTGTGAGCAGGCACTTTTAATAGTGTTGGCTGGAAGGTGATACAGGCCACCAGGCCCAAGGATCAACTCCACCTTCCCTGGGGGGAGATTAAGGACAAATAATTCCTTCTATTTACACTGGTGATTTTCTCCACAGAGCTCAGAGCTTCCGTGTGCATATCCTTCGCCATTATCCTCATTTTCTGACAGGTGCAATTACTCATCTCCTCTCCTCTCCCATCTCCAGTTTTGTTTTTCTCTGTGTGGGTCACACTTTCCAATAAGCCTTGGCTGTGTTTGGCCCACTAGCAGGGCTTTGGTCAACAGGGTGGATTTGCTGCAGATGGGCTCAGTGACTACCAGGATGGCAATTGGGAGCCACCTTGTCACCTGATGAATGTGGCCTCATCTTTCTTTTATTTGCAATGGACTGATGGAGCCCTCATTAGCGGGTGGTGTAGAATTACTCTCTTAAGATCCAAGAACGGCAGGGATGTGGTCCAGAAAGCACAGTCCTACCTCCAAAAGCATGGCTGAGAGGGATCTGGAGCAGCTCACCCACCCGGTTGTGAGTCAGTATTGCTTCAGGCCCTTCCGCAGGTACCTTTGGTTAAACACTGCCTGATGCAGGCTACTGAGAGCCACCTCAGTTGTCATGTTCTTGCTGGTCTGGATATAAACATTTATGGACTCCACGGTTCAACCCCCAATGAACCATGCTGCCAGAAAAGCTGTTAGAGGTCATAAGGTGGTGGTGGGAGGGACTTGCAGTTCATTTGGGCTGAACGTCTTCCTGACAGACCATCCCAGTCCTAACCCCTGCTGTTCTAATAAGCGTTCCCAGCCTGTTCTTTGGCTCCATTTGAATTCGCCTTTCTTCTCTGAACCTTTTGTACCATGTGCCCTTGGGGCCCTGAGACTCTTTACAGTGAAGGAAGTTGTGCAGTTATTGTCTCTGTGTCTGCTCCCCAGTGCCCAGCTGCCTTCTTGTTCAGTTAAAATGGCTGACCTAGTTGTTTTCTGCATCCTGCACCCTGTGCACACTATCACACAGGCACAGGAAAGAAGATATCCCCTGACTTTATCCAACAGCACTCAGGTAGATTAGAGAGTCATTGGATTGCAAACATTGCATGAGTCCATTCAGCGCCATCAGGTTCCTACTGGTACGTTTTCCAAGGTCTTTTGTCATTCGCTCATACCACACTATGCCAGGTGTTCACGTGAGACATTGTAGAAGAGAGATGGAAGGTAATCTATATACAACAATAGGATAGTCTAGTAGGGGGGAAGCAAGATATACACAGAAACAACTGTAATAGAAAATAAAAAAGTTACGATAGATAGGGGTGCCCTAGAAAACAGAGCCAGTTTTAAAAGTCTCATGCTACCTTCTTACTGGGGTGATAGAAGCCCAAGAAAGGAGGAATGAGAGAGAAGGATATGAAGAAGGAAAGAAGGACACATACACGGAGATGTTTACTGAACTGGATCCCACTTGGTAGTGGCACTGTCTCATAGGACTGTCTTATGGGAAGGTTTTAAGAAAGTGCACAACGAACATGGGAAGGGCAGAGAAATTGTTCACTGCCTTCTGTCTCTCCTGGGTGAAGGCTTCCATGTAAGGGAGCATTCACTTCCATAAACGTGTGTGTGTGTGTGCGTGTTGCATGTGTGCGCGCGTGTTGCGTGTGTGCGTGTGGTGTGTGTTTGTGCTCTTGCTCTTTGAGCACCACACATCTTCTATTGTGTGTGATGTGGGTATATTCAACGTTGTGGGAGGGCAAGGGTCAGGAGTTTTGATTATAATTTTCAGACAATGGGAAACTCTTGGTTGTCAATATGATAGAAGTTTCCATCAGGAAATTTCAGTCCCTCTTGTTGACAAATTCTGTTCTGGTCAGGAACTTGGTCCTATATACCAGTATTTTTAGTAAGAATATTATGAAACAGGGGTTTGGTCCAATCTGGTGTGGGTGCAGGTTGGCTGGGCTGTTCAGATGATGTGCTCAGGACTCTACCCTCTTCACCTGTGCACCCTCCCCACACCTGCCCTGGCTCCAACAGGTGCCCCTTTGGTGGTGACAAGACTCATCAGCCACTCCAGCCTTCCACCCTACCAGCTTAGCAGATTCCAAAACAGACAGCGGGTGGAGAATAGAATGTTCCATTAAAAACAAAAAGGAAATAAAACAAAAACAAGGAACTCTGACAAGGAGATGTGGAAATGGAAAACCGATAGTTGTCTGTTCCCAAAGTTGGAAATGTATATGGACTCCATGGAAACTGGAGCTTGGTCCTAATGACACTATCTCAGGGTTGGTGATGTACACATGGAGATGGGAAATGGCTACAGATTCTTGTTGGTTGTTGAGTTCGTTTGTTTTCAAACTTTCTAGGACAAAGATAGCTTATTTTAAGGCCTGGCTCACAGGAGGAAGTTTCAATCCTTTCTTTAAAAAAAAAAATAAATAAACTAGCTCACAGCTCTATCCCACATGCAGTAGTGGGCTTTTAACCTGGCATGTTCGGTCTCCTGCTAGGGAACCTGAGACATTCCCTCTGCTTATTCTGTGAAGTATAGCTGGTAGAGGAATGTGGTCTTATCTGCCTGGATGCTGTAAAGGAGCTCAAGGTCCCCATGTGAAAGGAGTAGACGGCAAAAACATTGTCTTAAGAATGAAAGAGGTCATCTCAGCTCCGGAGGCTTGCTTTCTTCATTCTTCTACTGTGCTTGAATTAACCTGAAGTCAAAACCAGATCGTAGAGCAGAACCGGCTGCCACATAATTTAGACATGTTTGCATAACATTCCGAAAATAATTCAATAAGAATGGGTTTTTCTTGGACTTTATTCACTGCCTGGCAAATGAGAGCCCAAACACAACAATTTTGTGCTAAAAAGGCCCGAGACCCAGCAGATGGAAATGACAGTGGCATACAGAAAGGAAACCCAAGCGGCCAGTCGACTCTCATTATTCGTGATGGTGTGGAGCAGAAAAAGCAAACATTAGGCAGTAGATGGACAGTCATGGCCCGTGTCTCACTCAACTCCCTCTTTTCTCCACGATTCTGAGACTCAGCAGTAGCTGTCAGGCTGGGGGAGTGGGGGGGGGGTGAGGAGGGCATGTTGGGAATCAGAGGAATTCTCTTCCACTATACTTCCCCCCTCGCAAGTCGAAGCATCTTTTTTTTTCCTTGCTTGCTTATTTACTTATTTAATTTGGCATATTTTGTACATTGGGCATATTCTCTCTTATACATCGTACTTTCTCATTCCTAGCCCCTCCCTTCCATTCATTTCCTTTGATCCCCTAGACAATTTCACTTCTACTTTCATTTAGTATATACATATACGATTTTATTCAAAATTTAAAAATGGTGTTTGTCTTCATGGAGCTGACATAATTTTCTTAGCATGACTGTAGTTGCACCCCTTTTCCAACCAACAGTGACACTTCATTCTTGGGCTGGAGAGATGGCTTAGAGGTTAAGGCAGCTGCCTACAGTCTCCACGTACGCCCATATGTCTCCTACCGCATTACCAACTCTGCCTCCTGGTGGCTTGTCAGATACTTCTCATAGCTCTCAGATTCTAATCTCTGAGACATTTAAGAAGCCTGCAGTGACTTTCACAATGGTGTTTGTAGTGTGTGAGTCACAATGTGGGGTGAGTAACTGCTAGCTGGACAAGTCCTTACTCTCTGCTGCTGCTCTGGACCCTGGTGTCAAAGAGGGAAGGAGCGGCCATTGCTTTCTCTCCCAAGCTGATCGCTTTTGTCTTCACGTACGGAAGGCGGAGCATTCTGCAGGGCAGACACCCGCTTCCTAGACTAAGAGAAACGATCAAAACACGTTTGTCGTTTCACAACTGTACAGAGGAGGGAGTGTGATTAGTGAGGCAAGGAGCCCTTAAATCCAGAGAATCCTTGTGTCAGGGGTTAGGGAGCTAGAAGCAAGGCTGAAGCCACTTGATTAGTTTCTCCCCTGTAACCCTCAGGTGTCATCAGCAATTAGGCTCCAAATGTAGTTGGCTCATGTCCCCCCAGTCTCTGGTGGTCTTGATGATGAACCTCCATTGTGAGGAGCCCTGGGCATTTAACTGAACACAAATCTTGCCTCTTCTTCCCGCAGCCATTCTACCTGACTCACCCCAACCCCGGCCTTTGTACTCCCCTCTGGTCCACAGACTACTAGGATGGCATCTGATACATTATCCCAGCAAGAGTGGAGAGGCCAGGGAACCCCGTCATCTCCTGCCACCTCAAAGCTCCACTGCGGCAGCACAGCAAGGTGAAGTGAAGATTCCAGTGTCTTTTGGAAAAAGTCAGGATCTGGGCAACATGGGCTGAGAAAGTTGAAGTCACTCATCTCTCCTTCTCAGGCAAGATGGAGGACCAGCTTGAATGGACAAGGGAGAGCTGATGAAATCATACACAGATGTGTGTTTTCACAAGGAATTGCTGAACTTTCTCAGGACAGACCATGGCTGGGGAAGGAAAACACCAGCCATGAAAAAGTGTGGCGTAGCTTAAAATCACCCATGTTCTTCTGGAACCTGGTTGCCTAAGCATAAATCCCAAGTGGGACACAGCTTGGCTAGATGAATCTGGGAAATTTCCCCAACCCATGTAAGAGTACATTTCCTATGTAAAATGAGGACAACAGTTATACTTAAGTCAAAAGGGCTTAGCACCCTGCATAGCACCTTAAAAGTCTTCAGTAATATCCAGATATAACTAACATGATTGGTATTAGTCAGGGTTCTCTGGAGAAACAGAACTGATAGAATGAATATGTATTACAAAGGGGGGGTATTGAATTAGCTTATAGAATATGGGCTGGGCAGTCCGATAAACTATGAAATGTGCACCACACAGGTCTTTGTAGATGACAATGGCATGTTGCAATATCAAAAAAGACCGGACATTCATAATTCCAGCTATGGGTTGTATAGAGAAAGGTTAGAAATGGGGAATTTAAAAGGAAATCGAAATCAAAGGTTTAGGGAAGCAAGGACACTCCAAGTGAGATCTGGTGGCTATGACATCATCAATTTAACTTCTAATAGAGACACTGGTAGATCTTGCCATTAAATACAGGGGAGGTTACTAACTGATGTGCTAGTTCTTCTAACTCTGAGGGCTTGTCAACTGTGGGTAGCCATCACAAACAGGGCTGCATGCTGGTAAAGCTCGAGCTGGGATTTTCTCTTTACTCTTAATGGTTTGACCTATAACTTTACAGACATCCTAAGTTTCTTAAAGACATAAAGATTCATTTCTTTTTGCATAACAAGAAACCCAGAAGTAAGCCTTCTAAGGCTAATGCAGTAAACTTTGAGGTTTCTCAGGAGCCCAGGCTCCTCTTTGTCAGCTCTTTTATTTTCAGCCATGGGCTTGACTTCGCAGCTACCCCAAGCTCCCTGGTGTGTCCTGGGCGTGAAGAAGACTGAGCACATCAAGCTCTCACTTGGAGCTTTGACTGTTGATTCAGACAAATCTGTGGCCAGGTTTGTGTTCACAGCAGATTCAGCAGAATCAGGTTACTAGCATTGAGGAATGCATGTGAGATGTTATTTACTTAGTTTTATTTTGTATTTTTTTTATGAAAGACAGAGAAAGAGATAGAACCGGCATGCCAGGGCCTCTAACCACTGCTTTTGAAGTCTAGATGTGTGCATCACCTTGTGTGCATGTGTGATCATATTTGTTTGGGTCATCTTGTGCATGTGGCTTATATGGGATCTGGAGAGTTGAACATGGGTCCTTAGGCTTTGCAGGAAAGCACCTTAACTACTAAGCCATCTTGCCAGTTTTTTTTTTTTTTAAATTTTGTGTTTATTTTTCTTTATTTATTTGAGAGAGAGAGACAAACACAGAGAGAAAGAGGCAGAGAGAGAGAGAGAGGTGCACCAGGGCCTCCAGCCACTGCAAATGAACTCCAGACACATGTGCTCCCTTGTGCATCTGGCTTATGTGGGTACTGGGGAATCGAGTCTTGAACTGGGGTCCTTAGGCTTCACAGGCAAGCGCTTAACCACTAAGCAATTTCTCCAACCCCCCTCTGCTTAGTTTTTAGCCACGCCAAATGATTGTAGCTTCTAGGCCCTCTGAACCTCCTCTGCCACTATTATGGTCTTTGGAAATAGTAATATGTATTGAGATCTCAGTAGACACTGGGCTCTGGGAAATATATGCATGCATTTATGCATGGATACATTTGTCTATCTGCTTTAGGGCTAGGATTTTGCGTGTGATAATTCCATTTTAATGAACTCCTTCTAAACTTTAAAATTTGAGAACTTAGATTTAATTTTCATTTGTTTTCATAAAGATTGTATATTTTTAAGGTATGTAGTATGATATTTTGATATATACAAACATATTGAACTAAAAACCACAGTCAAGCCAATTAATACACCCATCCCTTCCAATAGTCACTTTTTGTGTGTGTAGTAAGAACACTTAATGTCCTCTCTGTTAGCAAAGTTGATTAACTATAATTGCCATTAGATCCTTTCATCTATATAACTGAAACTTGGTGCCCTTTGGCCAGCAAACCATTATTCTACTTTCTGCTTCGATAAATTTGACATTGTTAGTTTCATGTACATGTGAAAACATGTAGTATTTTTCTTTTTTCTCTTATTTCACTTAGCATAATGTCTTCCACATTTATCCATGTTGTTCCAAATGGCGGGATTTTCTTCCCTTTTAAGACTAAATAGTATTCCAGGGTGTATTTTCCATTATATGTACATGTATATTCAACATGTGGCTAAAGAGTATCCTATTATATATGCATATATGTAAATATGCAAACACTAACTGGTGGTGCATCTTACAGACTTAATGAGAGATCCAACACACTAAAGAGAAAAATAAAGGGAAAAATGAAGAATCAAAATCCTATGTTTCCAATGTAAAAAATTGCAGGTAGGATTCAGGTAAGCACTGAGCAGGAGTAAGCAGAGATAGAAGGTACTGCTTGCTAATAGGAGAATGCTAGAAAGCAAAAGAGAAAGAGAGGAAGGAAGAAGGAAGGAATGAAAGAGGGAGGGAAGGGAAACATGTATTCTTTACTATAATACTTTAATGCTTTACATAATATAAACCTATATATTATATGTAATAGCTCTTCCAAATAGTTTATATATATATGAATTATATTATATGAATATATTATATATATTATATGAATATATACATATATATTCATATGTCAAGGTGACCTACCTGATGGTTTCTTGTTGGATTAAACCTTCGTATTAAAATCTTTATTAAAAAATGTGGCCAGGCATGGTGGCGTACGCCTTTAATCCCAGCACTCGGGAGGCAGAGGTAGGAGGATCACCGTGAGTTCGAGGCCACTCTGAGACTACATAGTTAATTCCAGGTTAGCCTGGGCCAGAGTGAAACCCTACCTCGAAAAACCAAAAAGAGAAAAAAAAAATGTGGCTGGAGATATTGCTCAGTAGTTAAAGGTATTTGCTTGGGAAGACTGATAGCCTGGGTTTGATTTTTCAGTACCCATGTAAAAGCAAATGCACAAAGTAGGGGTTCATTTGCAGTGGCAAGAGGCCCTGGCATGCCCATTCATATTCTCCCCCCCCCCCCACCTATCTCTCTCTCTTTGCTTGCAAATAAAAAGTATTTCTTTAAATTCTTTATAAAAATTGTTTCAGCAACATTTGAAATTGAGACTAGGGACAATATCCTGGAATGACCCTAGGTGAATTTGCAAATAAAGGAAAATTCAAAGTATTTCCTTTTTGTTAAATGGAAAGTTGTTAGGGTCACAGATAAAGGGCTTAAAGACAAAAAAAAAAAAAAGTAGTTAATCAGGAAATGTGAAAGCTAAGATTTTAGCAAGTTAACTCACCCTGATGACTCATCCCAGATGTATTAAGTTTTCCCACTTAACAGCCTCTTCATTAAAAATACTAAATACCATCTGTCTCCTATAGATGAGTTAATGTTAGTCTTAAAGACTGAAAGTTCACATTTCCTAATTCTTTTGTTTAGAAATAAATAATCTCTATGTTGCAGTGGCATGGGTTTGGGAATGTAATTTCGTTGCCCATTTGGGAGGAATAAATAAAAAAGAAATTCCAAAACAGAGCTCTCAGGTTGTGAAATGTTCTTTGGGTCAAGAAAAGTTGGTTCTGTGCATAAACTGCCCCTGCAGGTCTGTCTCTGGGATTCCTTTTAGGATTATGTTACTTGATTCTTTAACCAAATCTCAATTGTTCATTAAAGTTGAGCCCACATACAAAGCTGAAATGAGAAATACCTGTCGAGTCCAACCATGATTCTCAGAAAGTGACCCCAAAGGGTCAAGCCAAACACCATTTCTTCTCACTACCACCCCATATCTCAACAGCACATTTTTAAAGTAGAAAAAAAAATGTTAATTGGTTTATGCAAGAGTATTTGGCCTTGCAGATTTTCTGTGCTTGTAAGAATGGGGAAAACAACCAAGAAGTTCACCAACAATCCTTTAACAAGTGGAAGGATATTAAAGGACAAGGCAAAGGAGATAGGAGGCCTTGCATCCGAACTGTCCACATCAGGTCAGATCATGCGCAGCGAGATAAACACTAGATCTAACTCTGAGGTTTGAGTCCAATCTTAGCACAGTCACTAACTGGCCAGTGATGATAAGTAAGGGACCTCATTCCCTGGGCCCCATGTTCCCTTCTTCAAGGGATGGGGCAGAGCTAAGATAAGCTAAAGTCATACACAGATTGTATCTGCAGAACACGTCAATAACAGAAAAATCTATCTGGGCACAGATGCTCATGTCATATGGCCAGCCAGGTTGGCAGCCCTGAGACACGTACTCTGAGATCATGCAATACTTTCTTGTCCTCCAGGTTTCCTGCATTTAAATTCTTAGCATTCCAAGCCTCCCCACATTGAGCCTCAATGTGCTTGCCAATTTCTTCTGCCACACTTTCTCCCAGGTGCATGGACTATTACTGTATGCATATTCCTGCCCTCTTGGTTCGTAGTGCTGTCTCTACTCTGCCTTCTGCCACTCCCTAGCCAAGCCCCACTCTGTCCCTTGTCATGAAAGTATGTTTCAGTATGTCCTTTATGACATTTCTTAATAATCTAGGGTGATTTAACTCCCCCTAATCTCGGGTTTCTTACCATCAGCACAATTGCCATTTTGAATTCAGTCCTCTTTCTTGGGCATGGAAGGGTTGTCTTGGGTCATTGTAGGTGGCGAATAGCATTTCTGCCCTTTGCTTACTAGATTCCAGAAGGAACTATCTTTCATACATAATAGGCATCAAAAATGTTCACAGAGATTGCCAAATATACTCTGGTGGGGCAAAATCACCTGTAGTTGAGAATAACTGCTCTAGCCTTCTCCCCTATAGAAGTTATAAATGAATTCCAATTCAGGCAGGCTTGAGTTTGGAATCTGACTCTGTCACTGCTTGTTCTGATCTGGAGGAATTTACTTAAGCTCTCTGAACTTTAGTCCTCTATGTACATTCTAAGAATAAAGCTTATGGCTGGTAGGATTGTCTGAGTTTCAGAGAGGTGCGGGCATGTTTGGCATCATCTGGTGATATTAGGAAGAAGGGCCCCTTAGAGGCTGGTTCAGTGACCTAAGGAGCCCTGTGAGAGAGCTTGCTTTTCGAGGATGGACTTAGACACATAACAAAGGCATCATCAGAATACTCATGTAGTGCATCAGGTATTTTACTCATTTCTGGGACTGAGTCATCTTAAGAAGGGAGGGTTTCTTCTGGCTCACAGGTGGAGGGGTCTACTATGGAAAGAAAGGCATGTTGGCAGGTGACTGGGACTTGTCATCCCCTTACAACTTGGCAGAACAGGAAGTAGGGAGTAGACAGGAAATGGGGCTGGCTGTAAAAGCTCAAGCCCCACTCCCATAGCCCACACCCTTCAGTGAGGCTCCACCTCTTGAGGGTTTCAAGCCTTCCAACAACAGTGCCACCAGCCAGGGATCCAGTATTTAAACACAAGGATCCAGATACTACCAGGGACATTTCACATTCAAGCCACAACACATAGTGCCTACTCCATATCTATCAATGTCCTAATTGATGGATATTATTTACATTACACATATTATTTACATCACACAAATATTATTACATAGATACATATACATATAATATACATAGCATATTTTTTACAAATTAGCTTGCAATGACATGTAAAGGCTGTAGAGTGAGTAGGGTTTCTGAGAACACCTTGGTGACTCATGTTGAGTACCTATGTGACATAGACCCTAGCCATCCATGCCTAGGTTGCGGAGAGCAAGATGCCTGTAACTCAATGCGTATAGAACAGTTTCATTACACATATTATTTCTTACCTGACTCACCCACTGTGATGGGAACGCTCTCACAGCAATAGAATTACCTTGTCTACTTTGCCAAACTTCATGTTATATTTTAGTGGCAGGAGGGAGAGCTCAAGTGGAGATGGACAGTGAGTAGCGTGGGAGGAGTAATGGCACCAAGGAAGAGTGCTATTGTGTGGTAATATTTAAGTATGTCTTGGTGGGCAGCAGGACACATAGCGTGAGAAGGTGGAAAATACCCGTGGAAAGCTGCAGTGCCCAGCAGAGCAGTATGACCACTCAGTGTTGAAGAAGTGGGGCTGTCCTGCCTGGGGCTGGGTCCTCTGTAAAGTGATATACACTAAACAACCTGCACGAGAGGCCTGTGACGGACATCCTGGGGACTCTCAGAACTGTTCTGGGGATCTGGTCTTCACCAGTAGGCCCTGCATCCATGGAAGGGAACAACAGTTTTGTGAGATGCTACTTAGTACAGGGAATATATTAGACACAAGTTAGTGTACTGAGTATTGACATATCACTTTGGATGCTCTAGGCAATTTACAAGACACCTAATGTTTGATTTCTTCCTTTTGTCCCTGGGACAGGTATAGCTGTTCTGATGATCTCCAATCTTTCTCCATCTTCCCTGTCCACAGAGCCAATCTCTTTAGGAAAAGAATTTTTCCCGTTATTGCTAATTGGAGTAATGATTTTGCCAGTTGGACTGATGTAACCCTGGTGATTAATGTGTCTATCAAGAAGAAGATGCAAACCACAATTGTGGAAGTTTTCATTGTTTAATGCTTGCTAAGTAGGGTGGCAAGTGCTGTCCTTTGACAGCCACTTGACTTTTACCTTTTGTTTGAGTTTAGAGCCATTAGTGCAAAGATGACATTCATGACGACATAGTCATATAAACATCTATACTAAAGAAGTCTCCACGTCTTGGATTTGCTCACTGAGACAGATAACTGTCTGTGGAAAAGTTAATGCAGACTCTGCCATGGTCTTTGAGCACGGCCATTCCTCTGACCAAAGTAGATCAGCTTCATGTTATTCAAACACAATAATGTGTGATATGATTGTCACTAGTGTAACTGACCAGGTACTTCTGGCTTCTTCTCTGTGGAGTCATGGTGAGGTTGCGATTCTTGATGCTCTTGTGTTGAGGTGGTCCCATGTCAGTGGTATTGACCAGAGTTAGAAGTATGAGTAGTGAGTCACTAAAGAATCAAGCCTTTATCTGCTGGTATGAAGTGAAACCATTCAACATTCCCTTCTACTCTGCTGTGTTGACCAGAGATAACACAAATGCTGGCTGCTTCTTTGAACTTAAGCCTGCAATGAAGATGATGCAGGAGGAGCCTTTAGCCAAGCTACAAGGGAGATGTAGGACAAATAATATCAATTCTTCCAGTTTTAGACTTTTAAAAAAATATTGTAGAGATAGAGAAGGAGAGAGAGACAGAGAGACAGAGATAGAGGGATAGAGAGAACTGGAGCACCAGGGCCTCAGCCGCTGAAATTGAACTCCACATGCTTGTGACACTTAGCAGGCATGCGCGACCTTGCTCTTGTCTCACCTTTATGTGTCTGGAGAGACTGGACATATGTCCTTAGGCTTCGCAGGCAAGCACCTTAACTACCAAACCATGTCTCCAGTGCAATTATTCCAGTTTTTAGCCATGAACTTGGAGGGTCAGGATTGTTACTGAGGCACACGTTGCCCATATGAAGCAGTGCATGCTAGAATTTACAACTCAGCCTCCTTCTCACTCCAGTGAAAACTGTAAAATAGCTCCAAATTCTATAAAGCATAACTCAAAACCTTCCATTTCTACCCTATCATCTCCTTCTCATTTCCACTAACCACACTTCAGTTCCCTTGATATTAAAGGGTCTGGAAGACCTTCTAATCTCAGCATCTATGTATCCTAACACATCCACAGGGAAGATAGCATATGTTTAACGATGACAGGGACCCTGAAGTACATCCAGACCACTAGTTTCAGAAACCTTGTATTATGTCTTGATTTGCATAATGATACCTTATTAGGGGATAGTTGATTTTTATTTACTTCAAGACATTATCACATAAATTATCTTACTCACTGGGATGCTAGTTTTAATCTGACTGCTTTGGTTTCCATTACGAATGGAAGGGTCACGGGGCCAGCTGTTGACAAGGTAAAATCCTTCCAGATCTTTTTTCCATTTAATATGCTTCCAAACCCAAGTTATAATGAACGTCTGGGCAGAGGTAGTAGATATCACACCCCAGAGCCTTAGAGATGGATCACTGCATCACAGTATCCAGATCACTGGTGACGCTTATTTTAAAGCTGATCCTTAATCCTCTCTTTCTGACCAACAGGGTAGTCCAACTTGATCTCTTCAAATATTCATGAGGCAAGGGACAATGTACAAACTTTCATACTAAGTTGTTCACGGCACTAGAATTTAGGTTCAGTATTTTTTTTAGACATTGGCCCACATGGTGCAGGAGCAAATTCTTGTTTCTTTTTCGCGTCTGTTATATTCCTCACTTTGTTCCCTGGTCATGCTTCATCTTTTTCTTGCTGATCTCTCACAACCCTTGCTTCTCTCTTGTCATCCATATTATGGAATACTAATGTATTTTTTCTACCATACAGGATTTGGAACAAGGGAAGTTCCCTGCGTGCTTAACATGGGACTTTCAGAGTTTGTGTGATGCAGTCATCTGTCCTCTGAAATGTCTTCTGCTCTTGTGAGGGAGCTTAGCTCTTCTTATCTGGAGTCTTCATGGTTTTCCAGATTTCAACACCAGTGACAGAAGAAAGAGAAAAGAGCCCACTCAGTGAGACTGTCATCTTTCTAGTGGCTTTAGTATGTTACATCCCAGGAACAAGTGAGTAGCTTGTGGTTCTCCCATGGCCACGTGATGCTTCTCTGATGCTTAGAGACTACATAGGCTTAGTGGCTAAGAGGACCCATTTTGGTATGACTTTCAAGCGTCAATAAACTAGTTTGAAAAGGGCCTTAACTAGAGTGTGGTATACAAGTGACGTCAATTTCGAAAGCTGGAAGGGGGACATTGGGCAGCTGTTGCCTGAAGTTTTTTGAGCCCTCCAAGAGATTGCATTTGGATGGCTTGTCACCTCCTTTCCAGAATGAGTGGCTTGCTGACAAAGCTTCTGTATCAGTTACTTTCTCATTGCTGGGACGGAATACCTCACCAGAAGCAGATTCTGGAAGGGAAGAGTTTGTTTTGACTTGTGGATCCACAGGGGAGAGTCCGTCATGGTGGGGAAAACATTGCAGGAGTAAGAAGCCAGTGTCATCTCCACACCAGCAGGGAGGAAGTAGAGAGAGAGCAGCGCCTGGGGCCTTGCTATTGATCCTCAAGGCCCACGCCCAGTAACACACTTCCTCCAGAAAGCCCTTGCCTCATAAGGGCTTTTCCCAAACACTGCCACCAGCTGGGGATTGACTATTCAAACTTACGAGCCTATGGATGTTGTTTTACATTCAAACCACCTCACCTGGGCATTTCCTACATTAGTTTTGCTCCTGATGTCCCTTTTACAAACAACTTTCCAAAACCTTTTTCTGGATTATTCACCCTGGTGTATTAGTGACCTTGTTGCTTTAATAACAAAATACCAGACAGACCAACTTAAGGGAGAGAGATGCTTATTTTGGTTCATGGTTTCAGGGGGGTTTTGGTCAAGCATGATGGAGAAGGAACAGCTCACTTTATATTCTTGGGAGCAAGAAGGCATTCTGGTTATTGACATCAAGACTGACCAGAGAGCAGAGAAGGATGGGAAGTAGGGACACACTAGAACCCTCAAAGGCCTATCCCTGTTGCCCCAACTCTGACAACCATGTTCCACAGCCTTCCGAAATAGTCCCATCAATTGGGGACTAGGCATTTAAACATCTGAGCCCGTGTAGAACCTTTAAGTTTCAAGCCACGACTTCTCACTTCGGTCTTAATGGTATAATTAGTGACATTCTTGCCTTCACTTCCTAGTCAATGTCAAAACAGTATCACATCCACATCATCCATCAAAAGCTAGGATTGCATATGATTAATTAAAAAAAAATCCTCTTATAGTCTCCGAAGCCAATGCCTTGGGCTCAAAATCAGTTTGCACACCCCTCCCCCCAAATTAACAAATACATTCATTCAAAGATAAGGTCACTCATGATCAGAATTTCATCCAAAAAAGGAAGTCTATCCTGCCTCTCACTGGGACTCACAACCTCATTGAAAGCATCTGCCCCCGCAGGCCGATCTTCCGTATCAGGAATGTTCAGGCAATATGGGGCTGCCTGGCTGAGGAAGAAAAGGGTGACTGACTGAGGAGAACAGATCGCTGGGGAGTGATGGACTGGACAAACTAACTTGCCTTGCTTAATTCCTGCTCTTTTCCTCATCCTGGGCCTTCACAGGGCAAGACCTGCAGCAAAGTCCCAGAAGGAAAAGCAAAGACCCTCTTACTCACAAATTCATCTCCGGAGGGACACTGTCTGCCATGGTTGAAGATGACATTTGCCTTCTGCTGGCTCTGGGGGGTTGAGTGAGTGCATCACTGGCCTACAAGACAACTTCTGAGTGGGTCTGTAGCTGGCCACTGTATCAGTTACGTTCTCTTTCCTGGGACCAAACACTCAACCCAAAACAGCTTATGAAAGGAAAAAGGTTTAACTTGGTTGACAGTTCTAGATGAAAGAGTCTGTCATGGCAGGGAAGACACAGCAGGCCCAAGTGGGAAGCTGTTGTCACCCTGGCAGATAGGAAGGAGAGAGAAAAAGAAAGAGCAAGGGGAAGGAGAGAGGTAAGGAGGGAGAGGGAGGGAGACAGAGAGAGAAAGAACAGCAAGAGAGTCAAGCTGCAATACCTCAGAGCCTGCTCCTAGTGGCATAGTTCCTCAGCACCACTCTACCTCCTAAAGGTCCCACAACCTCCCAACAGTGCTTCCACTGGAGAAAATTATTCAAATATGTGAGCCTATGGGGGATGTTTTGCACTCAAACCACCACAGTAACAATGTGAGGACAATCAGGGTAGCTACCAACCTGTTGTGCCCTGCAATGTGCCTGCTTGTGGCAGAAGACAGCTCACCTGAACCACATGCAAAGAAGGAGTAAGAAACTTTCAGCATCTTTGAACACTGTCTTCTTGCCACTGAAGGTGTTTTCTTTTCAGGATTTCTGGCTAAATATTTGTTTGGCAGTGAGGAACATGCAGGGATGAAGAGCCCAGGAAATCCTACTTGGTGATGGGTGAGTATGTGTGTGTACATATATTTTACCCCCAGTATACAATTCCCTTGTCTAGCTATATATCGCTTCTCATTCTCCTGCACACAACATTCTAAATCCACAAACAGCATTGTGACGCATTGCCTTGCTAGATCACTGTCAGCTGTTGCTGACATTCATGTAACAGCATCACCCTGTGGTACCTTAGCATAAGCCTTTTTCTTTTTTATTTAATTATTTTTATTAGGGCTGGAGGGATAGCTTAGCACTGAAGGCATTTGCCTGCAAAGCCAAAGGACCCAGGTTCGATTCCCTAGGACCCACGTTAGCCAGATGCACAAGGGGGCACACGCATCTGGAGTTTTTTTTGAAGTGGCTGGAGGCCCAGGAGCACCCATTCTCTCTCTCTCTCTCTCTCTCTCTCTCTCTCTTTCTCCTTCTTTCTCTGTCAAATAAATAAAAAATATGGACATATTTAGTAGGTAAACAACACATGTTGGTACCGTCTTTTCCCTCATCCTTGTCCCTTTTCTAAAGGGGCCCTCCTTGTTGGGGACACGGTCATCCCCATGAGGATTATGTGTCATGCACTGTGGGGGCAGCAGTTAGTTATGGGGGAGAGGAAATGTCTCTGTGCATAATGTCCCAACTTGTGGCTCTGACTGCTCTTTCTGGCCCCTCTTCCGCAAAATTCCCTGAGCCGTGTTGGGTGTGTTTTTAGTCTACTTCAGTGATGGGCTCTCAGGGGCTTCTGGATCTCTGGTTTGGTAGGTGTTGAGTGTCCTCAGTGCCTTATCACCTTTACCCTTGTGCTTATATCAGGTTCATTGAGAAAGCAGCGCTGCTTGCTCATCTCTCCAATTCCTCTGTGGCTTCAGCTGGGACTGGGCTGAAATAAGACTTTTTTCTTCCTACACAACCGTCAGTATCTGGAAGGCTTGCCAGTGTCCCTATCCTGCTTGGCTTTTGTGCCCTGGGGTGCTTGGCATAATCTAGGTAGTGAAAGAAATACCCAGACAATCTCTGAGAATGGGCTCATTAAGCAACTTTATTATATGGCATCCATAAAATTCTATAACTTGCACTACACTCTAGCATTACAATGACTCCTACGAGCTGAGCTTATAGTCAAACTGGGAGTTATCATAGTCAACAGCCCATTATTCATGCAGCTCTGTCTGTGCATATAATGGACTCAGGAGCAGAGTTGTTAAATAGATGCACATGAGTGGCTCAGTAGACTGCCTGGTGATTTTTCTCTTAAGTACCCAATTTATTTTTCTAATCCCTAAGTGAGTAGCATGTGTTTGAGTACAGTGTTAAAAAAAATAACTAAGCAGGGCATGGTGGCGCACACCTTTAATCCCAGCACTCAGGAGGCAGAGGTAGGAAGATCGCCGTGAATTCAAGGCCACCCTGAGAGACCATAGTGAATTCCAGGTCAGTCTGAGCTAGAGTGAGACCCTACCTCGAAAAACCACAAAAAAAAAAAAAAAAGAACAAAACTAAATTTATTGAGGACTTACTGTGTGCCTGACATGTCCTAAGCCTTTCACATGTTGGACCTCATTGGTCCTCGCTACAAATCCCGTCACTGTCTGTGGGGTGGAGATAAGGATGTCTGAGGAAAGCTGAGCAGTGGGCTTCTTTTCCAGGGCTGGTCTCTCTATGACTCTAGGGAGACAGGACCCTAGGCCCAACATTTTCATCACTTGCATGTGCTGTATCGCTTCAACTGTTTCAAACAAATATGAAAAATGTGATAAAAATTGTCTTCTTGTGGGAGGGGTCTTGTAGTTTGCTTCATGAACAAGAGCAGTGGACAAGCATAGGGCTAATGTTGGGCACTGCTTGACACACACAGCTCTTAATGTAAAAAGTATATTTTTTCTTTGTTTATTGATTTGAAAGAGAGAGAGAGAGAGAGGGAAAGGGGCAGAATGAGAGAGGAAGAACTGGCATGCCAGGGCCTCCAGCCCCAGTCCATGAACTTCAGATGCATGCATGCATCTGGCTGTACATGGATAATGGGAAATTGAAACTGGGCCCTTTGGCTTCGCAGGCAAGCGCCTTAAAAACGAAGCCATCTCTCTAGCCCTCCTACACAGCTCTTGATTAACAGCTCAGAAAGGAATATGGGGACTGAAGATGAGACGAGGCTAGTGAACAACTGCTGGGGAAAGACTCAGGGCACAGTAGTCATAATGAATGAAGAAATCTCGGAGAAACTTAAGTAAGACCTCGTTTTGAGAGCACAAGCATGACCTATGAAGAGCGCTAGCAAGATCTGCTGCCTGCAGTAAACATCAGTAAGTTGCTTCTTCTAAGCATTACAGCTCTGCTTGATCATTTTTTCTGTCATTTCCAAAGAACCTCTGAGGTTTCTGCCTCCTTCCTGTCTTTGTGCTCACGATTGGTTTTAATCAGAGGCAAGATGCTGATTCAGCTTCTAGCTTGAATTGATTCAGCCTGGGCACAGATTCTTTGACAGAGATGCATTTACATTTTTATCACCGTCTCTTCAACCTGGATAATTTATCATCTTCTTTTCCAGTCCCTCCCCTCTGGCCTTGATCATCTTACAGAAAACCAAAGTGCAGTTCCTGCTTTAATAACCAAACTTATATGGGTTGTGTCTGCCTTTTCTCATGTACTTCTAACACCCTCCCTTTTCTATCAGGGTAGAATTGGGGTATATATATATATATATATATATATATATATATATATATATATATATATATATGAGAGAGGGGGGGCGCAAGAGGGAGCAATTCTGCTTAGTTAGATCTGATAGAGAATTCTTTGCACCAACACCTTTTCAAAGCATTTAGATTCTGCAACAAATTAACTGGTGATTAAAGATTTGGGAGCTGGAGAGATGGCTGAGTGGTTAAGGCATCTGCCCGCAAAGCCAAAGGATCCCAGCTCAACTCTCCAGGGCCCATGTAAACCAGATGCAGAAGGGGGCATATGTATCTGGAGTTTGTTTGCAGCGGCTGGTGGCCCTGGCGTGCCCATTCTCTCTCTCTCTGTCTCTCTCTCTCTCTCACTCTTTCTCTCAAATAAATAAATAAGTAAAATATATTTTTTAAAAAGAGTATAAAGATTTGGTTAGGAATCTGATATTTTCTTTGTAAATAGACAGCCTCCCCACACCCACCTACCATAACAGTAAAAACTCCATGGAGATAATTTTGTTCTCTCCATGATAGCTACTTTTCTGTGCAATTTCTCTGTTCAAATGTGAGAATAACAGTTGTGATATGATTGGCAACTTATGTTCATGGAGAGAAATACTTTTCCCCATGCCAAGAACCTTGGTGTTATGACTTCTGTCTGCATGGACATGTTCAGGCATACACCATGACATCTGACCTGAATGAAGTTATCTCATCCTGCTGTCAGTTCACACAAAGCAAGAGCAACGAACAAAAGCATGTCCACGCACTGACACAGCTCGAGCCAAGATTTTTCAGTGGATGATATAGATCTGAATGCTTTTACAAATGAGAAAAATAAAATCACCGAATATGTCTTTTTTATGAAAAGATTCATCTTTAAGTCTATGGGGGAAAAAAATAAAAACAAGCTCCTTTTGTACATGTAAAATAGATTTGGGATTACTGTGGTGGTGTATATTGACAGGACCTAGAAACTTCTAGAAAGCTAGCCTCTGGGGATGCTTATGAGGGATTATTTAGATTAGATCAGCCTCTGGGCATGTCTGTAAGAGATTATCTTCATTAGGATAATTGAGGTGGGAAGGCTCCCCTCACCTGTGGGAGGCACCGTTTTACAGGCTAGGATCCTGGACGATATGCAGAGGAGAGAGCTGGCTGAGCAGTGGTGTTCACTACTCTGCTTCCTCACTGTGAACTGAATGTGACCTTTGCCTCAAGCTCCTGCCGCCATGCCTTCCCCACGTGGTGGACTGTAACTTTGAAATAAGACAAACCCTTTCTCCCTTCACAGCAATGAGAAAGGTAACTAATACAATTACAAAAACAAAACAAAATAAAACAAATCAAAAAGAAGACTTTAAGAATTTCTTTCAAGGGACCTGCTTTACGGCTGGGGACATGGGGATTTATGTCTTAAGAAATGGTATTAAGGGCTGGAGAGATGGATTAGTGGTTAAGCGCTTGCCTGTGAAACCTAAGGACCTAGGTTCGAGGCTTGATTCCCCAGGACCCACGTTAGCCAGATGCCCAAGGGGGGTGCACGCATCTGGAGCTCGTTTGCAGTGGCTGGAGGCCCTGGTGTGCCCATTCTCTCTTTCTCGCTGTATCTGCTTCTTTCTCTGTCTGTTGTTCTCAAATAAATAAATAAAAAATAAATAAAAAAATTTTAAAAAAAGAAATGGTATTAAAATCACCCAGTACATAATAGTGAGTGGACTCCCCTTCTTACCTCAGGCCACAACTTCTCCAGAGGATCTGAAGCCCGTGGCAAGTCGGGATTCCAACTCTTCAACTTGTATCTAGTGTCCAGATGGGGGACTTATAATCCTTTGTGGAGAGACTAATAAATGACTCACAGCAGTAGTGTGAGTGGTAATTTAATGTGTTAACTTGGCTAGACAATGGTGTCCACTTGTTTGGTCAACACCAGTCTAGATGTTTCCATGAAGGTACATGTAAGTGCATTGCCATTTAAGTCAGCTGACTTTCCGTAAAACAGATTGCTATTCAAATAATGCCAATAAAAGAGGTGGGTGGACCTTATATGGTCTGTTGAAGCCTTTCCCAATAAAGATCAACCAACTTTCTGTAAGAAGGAATTCTGTAAGACTATAATGTCAAGACTGCTTGAGTTCTCTCCCTGCTGAGCTATTCAGTGGACTCGAGCCACCAGCATCAACTCTGACCCCTACTTTCCATTTTACCCACACTTCTCAATTTCCCCAATTGCACAGTAATTCGTAAAAGTCCTCTTGTCCCTCCTCCCGTCCTTTCTATTGGTTCTGTTCTGGAGAAGCTGGACTGATGCACATGGCAATCATTCCTCCTACTGAACCCACCCTCCCCCGCAGAGTGACATCCTTGGGGCGGCACAGTGATGGGCTGGCACAGTGGGTTGGAGTTTTGCATTCCTACATATTTTATTATTCCCTTTAATATTTTTTGTGTACTTTTATATTGTTTGATCCTGACTGCAATTTGGAGCAATAGATCGTTAGTGATAAGCTGTGAGACCCTGTTTATTTCTTGATACAAATCTCAATGATATTCCTAGATTCAGCTCAGATTACCTCTTCCAGTAAGATTTCCCTGTCACTTTCCAAAGACTCCATTAGTCTCCCTTCTTCTGGGTTCTCATAGTACTTTTATCACTATGTTTATTGTGTTATATTAAAACTTTTGTCTCTGTTTTTTTCCACCCAATAATCTGAGCTCTTTCAGGCTGGGATTGGATTATACTTAAGTTTTTATCCTTGGTGGATAGCATAGCATCCATCAAAGGAGAAATGCATAAATTTTGCCAGACGACTTAATGAAGGAAAGGATAGTTTCATATCAATGGCTCCATGTTACTTGAGAAGATCTCCCTGGTACGCCTAAGGTAGATTGACATTGGCTAGAGCCCTAGTAGTCCAGGAAATAACACAATAAACAAATTGGAACTCATAAAACTAAAAGCTATTGTACAGCTAAGGAAACTTTCAACTGAGTTAAAAGACAGCCTACAGAATGGGGGAAACTCTTTGCTGGCTATATTATTTCACAGAAGATTAATATCCAGAATGCATAAAGAACTCAAAGGCTGGGCGTGATGGCATACACCGTTAATCCCAGCACTTGGGAGGCAGAGGTAGGTGGATTGTGGTGAGTTAGAGGCCACCCTGAGACTATATAGTGAGTTCCAGGTCAGCCTGGACTAGAGTGAGACCCTACGTTGAAAAACCAAAAAAAAAAAAAAAAAAAAAAAAAAGAACTCAAAAGACTAAGTAATAAAATTTAAACAACCCAATAAAAAGTGGGTTATGGAACTGAACAGATAATTCACAAAAGTAGAAACATGAATGACCAATAAACATATTTTATTTGTTTGTTTATTTATTTGAGAATGAGAGAGAGAATGAGAATGGGCACACCAAGGCCTCCAGCCACTGTAAACAAGCTCCAGACGCATGTGCCACCTTGTGCATCTGGCTTTACATGGGTCCTAGAGAATTGAACCCTGGGACCTTAGGCTTTGTAGGCAAGTGCCTTAACCGCTGAACAATCTCTCAAGCCCCTAATTATTATTTTTAAATGCTCATAATCTTTAGCTGTTACGGAATTAAAATTAAATTCAAATTAAAACTACTTTGTGATTCCATTTCACTCCAGTCATAATGGCTGCCTTCAAACAATCAAATGAGAACAAATGCTGGTAAGATGAGGGGAAAGAGAAACCCTTATTCACTGTTGTTGGGAGTGTAAAATGGTATAAACATTGTAGAAATCAGTTTGGAAGTTTCTCAAAAAGCTAAAAATAGATATATCAGATACCACTACTGGGCCTATATCCTAAAGACTCTATACTTTACTATAGAGATATTTTCTCATCCATGTTTATTGCTTCCCTATTCACAATAGTTAGGAATAGTTTTCTGTGGAATGAAGGCAGGGGAGAAGGGACAAAAAAGGATAACAGGATAGGAGTATGATCAAACTATACAGTGTAGTCAGAAATAAAGTTCTCAATAAAAAAATAAAAATCAAAAATTTAAAAGGGGTTTTGTTTAAGGTGTGGAGAACAGGTACAAAGGAAGCTAATGTGAGGGGATTATGTTCAAAATACCCAATAAATAAATAAACATATACATACATAAAATTAACTGTATATGTTAGAAAATAGGATGGCTAACTTGGTCAAAAGAAGAAGCATGGTATATCAACAGACATGTATCATGTTTTATTTGTGGGTGCAGACATGCAAAACCACAGATGAAGACTGAGGAGGCCTTGTCTCCTCCAACACTGTCCTGGCTCTGCAGCTTGCAAGCTGTGCAACATTACACACACACACACACACACACACACACACACACACACACCTCTGTGCTTTGGTTTCCTTATTACACAATAATAGTACCTACCTCACAGATTTGTTATAAACAAAAGTGTTGTAGCCAGGCATGGTGGTGAATGTCTTTGGTCCCAGAACTTGGGAAACTGAAGGGATTGCTTGAATGTAGAAGATTCAGGCTCAGCCTGAACAACACGGCTAGACTTTGTCTCAAAAACAAGCAAATGGTAGGCTGGAGTGATGGCTTAGCTGTTAAGCTGCTTGCCTGCAAAGGTAAAGGATCCTAGTTCGATTCTCCAGGACCCACGTAACCCACATGCACAAGGGGGTACGTGCATCTGGAGTTTGTTTGCAGTGGCTGGAGGTCCTGGTGCGCCCATTCTCTCTCTCTCTCACTCTCTACCACATTCTCTCTCAAATAAATAAATAAAATATATTTTTTAAAAAAACAAGCAAATGGTGCCTGTGGTGGTTTGAGTCAGATGTCCTTCATATACTCATGTGTTCTGAATGCTTGATCCCCAGCTTACAGCCATTTGGGAAGTGGAGACTTGATGAAGGAGGTGTGTTGCTAGGGGTGGACCTTGATGGTTTATTAGACCCTAGCTTGCCAAGGTTAGTTGGCTCACTCTCCTGCTGCTGTTGTCCACCTGATGTTGGCCAGGAGGTGATGTCCAGCCTTTGTTCACGCCATATATCCCCCTGCCATCATACAGCTTTTCCTTGAAACTGTAAGCCAAAATAAACAACTTTCCTCCCATCAGCTACTTTTGGTCAGAGCTCAGTGCAAGTCACATAAAGGTGACTGCAACAGCATTATAACATTAGGAAGGAGCTGACCTAATCCTAGCTCTTCACCCTTCTAGTTATGTGCTCCTGAGCAGATGATTTTTTTTTTTTAACACTTTCAACCTTCATGTCTACAACCTTGGGCTAGAAATATTAATATTGTATTCACAATATTATTGGAAGTATTGCATGTGATAATGTATGGAAAGTGCTTTTTGAACCTAGAGAATCCTCAGTACATTGAACTAGTTTTCATTCATTGAATAGCTGATTTGGGGGTTCATGAAGAAATATTCCATGTGCTGATTCCTCACTGGCTGAAAGGTATGGCTTATGTAATAGTGAATGTTAGTATCGACGTGCTTAGTTGGAGGAAGACCTAGATACACGGAAATGCATTATTTTGGGTGTGTCTATGAGTGCATTTCCACTGAAAGTTGGCCTGTGAGTCCGAGTGGCTAGGTGAGGTTCAGGTACCTCTAATGGCCAGGGCTGGAGGGTACTGAGAACATGGTCACACTTAAATCTTACCATGGACATCAGAAGTCTTGGCTCCCTAACCTTTGGACTGCAGGGTTTAGTCTAGCAACTCCTTACCCAGGTTTTAGCCTCAGATCAAAAACTACACCATTGGTATCCCTAGTTCGGAGGCCTTCACACTTGGACCAGGCTGTACTCTGGCATCACAGACTCATCTGCTTACAGAAAACCTGTCATGGCACTTCTCAGCTGTCATAACCATATAAGCCAATTCCCTGACAAGTTCTCTCTCACATATCCCTACATGTCCTACTGGTTCTGCTTCCTGGAAAATCCTACCCGTTAGGCTATGGATGTCATTGTCTGAATACTATAATTTCTTTTGAGAATGAGTGAGAAGGATTTTGTAGAAAAGGGGGATGTACCCAGGTGAGACAACCTCAGGACGGTACTAACAGGGCTGAGGAAAGACTTGGGGTGCAGAGAAAATAATCCTTTCCACTCATTCCTATCACCAGCAAAGCACCCACATTTCCTATTGTAACCGCGCTCTGAAGACCGGAGTGGGAAATTTGCTTAGTAACAGAGTCAACGAAGTGATGCTTGGGGAAAAGAAAAGCAAAATCCTTTCACAGTATGCAAGAATCACCCTTCAGTGGGTCCTCTGGAGCCACACTCTGTCACTGAGCAAGGCTGAGTAACGATTTCCTTGGGCTTTAGGACAGGATCTGAGCTGTGGGACAGGGCAGTCATGTGAACCTGCACTGTGCCTAATTGGCTGCAGTGAAGACCAGTGGGCAATCAATCTGTCCTGTCCTTGAGTTTAGCCTTGCCCAAGGGCAATTATAAGCAAATTAAGGGATAATTTTGTAGATAAATGAGATCAGGAGTACATGTGACTTGCCTGGCAACCATTGACCGAAAAGATGTATGCTGTACTGAGGCAGAAGATGGACGGAAGGAGTTCTGGAATTCATTATTATAAGGCATTATAATTAGTGCTCCTGACAATTCACAGGGAGACTGCCTTACTTATGTTTGGGATGTGTAAAAATTGTGGGTGGGGAAAATTAATCAGAGAGCATGTAAAGTACATGAAAGGAAAGGAGATGCCAGAAGTTTCCCCAACACAGAGGCAAATTACACCATTCATATCCCATGCAAAACTCCTGTTTACTTCATTTAGATCTCTCCAATGAAACTGAATCAACAAAGTGACCAGGTAGATTTGAAAGTGAACCGATGGACATAAAAATAAATGATAAAACTGTCAAAACTAAACATTCCATGTATTTTCAACACAAGTTAAGTGATTATTGAGTGAGAAGCTAAGCATGTTGAATTGTCCACAATGCAGCATGAAGAGAAAGGAAGAAGCATGCTAAGAGACATGAAGACTGAAGAGAAAGCACGACATCCGACAGCATGTCAAGGACAGAACGAACAAGAGTTAAAGCGTCAGTCACAGCCTTTGAAGAGCTAATGGCCAGAAATGTTTCTGAACTCATGAGTGGACAGCCATGAATACCCAAACAATAGAAACAGAGAGAGACACTGTGACTCTGCGTCTAGAAGTTGAGCCCTTTCCCTGAGTATCTAACTACAGAGTCCGATACTCTGAGCTTGGGTCCAGTAGATAACGCAATGTATTAAAAATTCAGAGCTCTGAAGATAAAAATTCATTCAGAAATAAGAAACATTAAAAACGTTTGAAAATTAGAGTGCTGGGAGATTTCTCACAGCAACAGTGGAAACCAATACTAATATTTTCAAAGATCTAAGAATAAAAAATGTACACTTAAAAATAGTATCCCTAGCAGTACCATCTTTCTAGAACTAGGACCCAAAAAAGCCATTTTGATACAAACAGAAACAGAATTTTCCACAGCAGACTATACAGGATCTACTTTGGGAAGGAAATGGCATAAGGAGAAAGTATCTCCCAGAAGGAATAACTGAGAAACAAAAAGGGATAGTGTACAAAGACACTGGCAAACATGCAGAGGAGATTAAGCATAAAGAGTTGCTTCACAGTCACTCTAGTCCCATAGAATCATGTAGGACTCTGATTTAACTGCTCTAGATGCATCCCAGATATCAATATTGTTTAACAAAGAAGCTTCCCAGATAAGCCTAATGTGAATCTAAGCTGAAAATCATTCATATGGCTAAACAGTGTCTGAATTAAATTATATATAATGTCAAAATTACATATATTGTAATGGTGTTAATCGTGGGGTTTTAAAAAGGCATATTCAAAATAGTATATATCAAGTCAGGAGGTATGTATTGAAGTTAGAATGTTCAAAGATCCTTACACTGTGCACAAAATTCAAAATGTTACTAATAAACATTTTAGGCTAATTAAGAAGGGTTACTTTTCATTAACTTGAATAATTGAAAAGTAATAAGCCAAGGAACCAAATCAAGACATAATGAAGATCATACACCAGAGATGGTGGGCTATGGGTGGGATGAATATCAACAATGACTAATGATATTCATGTATGAAAATGTTATTATGGAACCATTTTGCATGCTATCTGCAAAATATTAAAATTAAGAATCATGTATCTAAAAAGGAAAAAGGAACAATTTACAGGAAATAGAGAAAACAAAAATAAGAGTAAGGATTAACAAAATAGAAAACAAGTAAAATGAATGCAACTAAGTAGACCAATAAAGTAAGAATTCTTCTTTTAATGTTTTTAGAAAACCTACTTCTACCAAGATCAATTGGGAAAGAGATGGCATAAGTAAAAATATTGAAAATAAAAAAATTATGTTGGAAATAAAAAGGAACATAACTGGAGACATAGAAAAAGTACACAATACATGAATTAATGAAAGTGTGTTGTTAAATTTGGAAACTTAGTTGAAGAAAAAAATCTTCAAAAAATGTAATTTGTCAAAAATTAACCAAAAAGGAAATAAAACATCTTGACATTTCTGCAAAAAAAAAAAAAAAGAAAAATCAGTTCAGCCATCCCAAGAAGGAAACAAAACCCCCATTGATGTTACAGAAGCTTTGCCAGGCATAATTTATAATGATTAGCAACAAGTACAGTGTGCATACTAAGCAGATGAATGTCAGTGAAACAGCACAAACGGGTGTGCTCATGGGTTCTGAGCGACTATCAGTCCTCGTGCTTCAAGACTTTCAGGAAAGCACTCATTCCAATCACAAGGAAACTGTTTTCCATATTATTAAAAGTAAAAGTTA